>CM074190.1:3672283-5079783 GCA_037179385.1 Holothuria scabra | reverse complement strand
TTCCATTGTAAAACACAAACTGTTTCCTGTTGGAGAGAAAACTCTTAATCCACTCAAGTCCTAATCCCCTTATACCATAGTGGAAAAGTTTTTTCACCAAAATGGCATGGTCAATTGTGTCGAAAGCCTTCGACAAGTCTAAGAAAATTCCGATTGATGTTTTGTTTTGATCTGGGGCTATGTTCAATTGATTTATTGCGTGGGCGAGAGCTAGCTCAGTAGAGTGGTTTGGCCGAAATCCGTATTGTCCGTTGTACAAAACACTGGATTTTGTGATAAAGTTGTAAAGGCGATTATGGATAAGTCTTTCAAATATTTTGGAGAAACAAGGTAGAATGGAAACTGGGCGATAATTATCACAATGCATCGGATCGCCTTTCTTGAAAATAGGTATGACTTTGGCTACTTTAATATGATCCGGTACGATACCGGTCCCAAGCGACCTGTTGATAATATAGGTAAGGGGTTTGGATATGAAATGTATGACTTTCCTCACAATACCAGGCTTAATCCCATCAAAACCAGCGGCCTTATTGGGCTTTAAACAAGACATAGAAATTTTGATAACTTCATCCTCGTCTGTTGGAGCAAGGTACATAGTTGAAGGATTGCTACCTTTTAGATATATACTAGCATTCGCATTACTCTGTATTGTAGAGGCAAGGTTAGGGCCTACATTAACAAAGAATTCGTTAAATGCATCTGCTATTGTCTTCTTATCGGTTATTTCATCATTGTAATGAATAAATGAGGTCGGATATGAGAATTTACCTTCTTATTTTTGTGTAATACATTGTTAATGGCCTCCCAGTGCGCTTCAGGTCATTTTTACAGCTATTAAATTTTGAAGAAAAATAATTTTTCTTCAAAATAATATATAAATACGAATGACATGATTTAACTTATTGCGATATGTTCGAAAATGCGTACCATCATCGGCCGTATTTCTTAAGTATTTCTTGTACAGTTTGTTCTTATGTTTAATGGACTGCAAGATACCAGCACTTTTCCAAGGACGTCGCTTCTTACGACTCCTTCTAGGGTAAACATAAGACATCGGAAAACAATTTTCATAGTGATTACCAAATGTAGTAAAGAAGGTGTTGTAAGCGTCATTTACGTCATCAGTTTCATAAATTACATTCCATTCAATATAACGCATACTATTCACAAAGTGATTAACATTACTTTCAGAATAATTCCTAGCATAAAAACCATTATCTTCATTGTCTTGACAGGGATGGGCCCTAAGAAAGATTGGGAAGTGGTCGCTTATATCTGTGATAAAGACTCCAGATGTGTAATTACTGTTACGCGTAGTATTTGTGAGAATATTGTCAATCAGAGAAACACTTTGGTCAGTTACACGAGTAGGCCTAGTAATAGTAGGAAGGAAGTTGTAAGAGTAAAGCAGATGCAAGAAATCGGTTGAACTGCTTTTGAGCAGATCAATGTTGAAGTCACCCATAATATAACTCTGTAAATTTTCGTTTGAAATCTTGTTTAATATTTCACTCAGGTAATCATTAAAACACTGAACTTGACCATTAGGAGGTCTGTAAATTACCCCAACAAGGATAGGTGAATTGAGGTTCTTCCCATTTAAAGCCTTTATTTCAACAAATACGCTCTCTATTGTATCACGGAAAACAGACATGAATGGGACAGCTTGAGTGAACAATGACAAAATTCCTCTTTTGAGGAATTGTGAGTGATAATTTCAAATTTTGATTGATATATTTTTGGCTTTATACTGGGACATTCTTCAGATATATTTGAAAAATTATTTGGCCAGTACCAGTCTCATGCTACCCAATCTGTGTGCAAAATGTCACTTAAACATACTGTAGCATTATAATACACACACTGTGAAATTGGGTTCCTGTGATGATGTCATTCTTGGTTCAATGCACTTTTAAACCTTTTTCATTTTTCAACTGTTGGACTGAAAGGGGTACCATTTCACTTGAGCATTTCTCTTTTGTGGGGCAGAATTTTTTAAAATAAATGCTTTTTTTGTCGATAGATAGTGTCAGAGAATGACTCCAAATCGTTGTCATTGAGTCATTTCATGGGCTCTTTAACTTACTAGCCAAAAAGATATTGTGATCTTGTGGCACTTTTAAGCTTCCGTAGTTATCTGTTCGACCAAAATACTACCTATACGGAGTGCCACCATCAGTTAGCGCGGAGGGTACCGAAAATTGCTAAGAAATCTAACCCCTAACATAGCCGTTATGGCATTTCCCAGACTTGTAACTAAAAATGAAGCAGTCCGCGTTATTTTGAGCTTTCCTTTAAAATATCAATAGAGAAAAAACCAACTTGCTAATGATTAGAAAAGTCCCAGATAAACGGTACAGCTGCAATTAGATGTAATGGTCTTGTCTCTCCCTTTTTTTTTGGGGGGGGGGGGGGGGTGACTATACAACGGAACTGAAAACATAGTAAAATGTTTTTCACTGTATTAAAAAACTTCGTTGAATTCAATTTGCAAGATCCACGAAATAGATGAAGTTTTTAACGTGACTGCCCGAACCAAGACCGTAAATGGTTTTGCTCTCAATGTATTTGAAAATATGGCACGTAAGGGGCCATCAAATAAATTCTCAGTCAGACTTATGGGGAGATTTCCTCGCACCACTGTTTATCATTATGTGTAGCTGAAAACGACATGGCCGATTTTCATTATCTGTGTGAGAATTCGACTGTCGGGGCAGTCCAGATGGTAGACTATTGGGTACTGCACGCACATGAACAACCCCTAGTCCGTTTTTGTAAGGAGAATTGGAATTGGGAGGTTTCTTCAGTGAAGAATATGGTCTGCTAGTAGGCCTAAGCAGTATCAAGAAGGTCGTGACTACAGTCCCACATCTTTCATCGTAGGTCTGCAGATAAAGGCTCCTCTACGAAATTGGATTTTCTCGAAAACAGGGGGTTGGTTGCCCGTCCCCGACGGAGGCATGACCTTGCGCGCACGGATTGAAGATGGGATGAGGGATAGAAGAGCTAGTAAGAAAGGATTAAAACCGACTCAGATATGCATTAAAATAGCGTTACAAAAGAAAAAATAGTTCAAAAAAAAAAAAATCATGGTTATTCATCCAGTAACTTCAGTCCTTTACGCTTTTCATGTTTAGGCCTCCCCGAAAAATTGCTATCCTTTCCCCAACGGGGGAAGAGATAGGACAAGGTAAATAGAATGTAGTTTGACAGAGTTAAGGAGTGATTTAAAGTCGATTGCAATATGTATTAAAGTAACATTTTAAAACAAACAATATGTCCTAGATCGCCCATCCAGTAACTTAAGTTCTTGTGGGGTTCCATTTTTTTTGTTTTTTTTTTATTGTTTTTTTTTTACATTTTTTTAGACCTCCCCGACGAAACCGCCGACCTTCCCCGAGGGGGGGGGGGGCGCAGTGCTCCCCGACGGGAGGGGGAATGCCCCCCTCCCCCGCTGGCGCCACCCCTGGTTCCGCCCCTTCGTTTGAGCCTCCGCTAGAGGTTAGTGCGTCTAACAATGTAGGGATAGGAGTTTGGAATCTACGTTTATAATATCTTTGAAAAGAAAAACAACGCCACTATCTCGAGGTCAAAACCAGTGATTACATAACTTGAATACTTTTCTTTCGTAGCATAGCGAGGAAAAGTAAACTTTTGGAAAGTTTTGAAATTTGTTTCAGAATCATGGGTTTGGGCTAGAAATAAAAGTACGGATACAGTCAGGTGAATTTTGTTCTTATCTTTCACAATGAGGGTCAGAGTTACAAAAAAGTCGGAAAATCATTATCCTCGAATTAGAGGTATGGCCAATTTTCAAGAATATGGTTGGTACTTATGAATGAATTTTTCTCAATCCAGTATGAAAAAAATATATGACGAGTTCAGAAATCGCCTGCTCGGCGGACGTAGATCAATACTGGCTGCACTAGTAGCATGTATTTTGTGAGGGAGGTATATATTCGACACCTGCTCTGAAGTTAACTGCTGTCTCGTTTTCAAAGTCGTCGAGTCGTCAGCCAAAACTTCAAAACGGAACAAGGATTACATTACTACTCTGCCAGTCACGTTGGACACAATGTGCGAGATGGAGAGCTCAGCTGCGTAGAACTCACATTACAAATACAGTTAGTGCAAGAGACACTGACAGCCTCTGTACTAGCCTAGGCTACAGCACACTGCAATGTTTTTCAAATTTGTTATTTTTATCTGAACTTCTGAACGCAAAGTTTAGGGTGAAATTTTGAAGAGTAGAAACATCGTGGACGAATCACTATCCGCATCATCCAATATTCTCCTGCCGTTTCACTGTTTAAGGTAGCTTAAAAAAAAACCCAATTTATAAAGTAGCTCAGTACTAACCTTAATAAATAGTAGGCCTAGGCCTAGGCCTAGGCTTAGGCTAAGGCTAATGTAGTAATGTCTGCAAAAGTGTAACTAACAATAGGCCTAGCGTTGGGCCTAGGCCTAGGCTAGGTTAACTTAAGGCTTATAGCTAGGCCTACAGTACTGTGAACCTGTACTCAATACTATACAGTACTTGGGCTGGGCACAGTTAGTTTCCAGACTTAGTTTCCTCCCCAATTCATTTTTTCAATGGGGAATGATGTGATCAGTGGAGTACCGAGTAGCGAGCGGGGGTTGGGGGAGTTGAGGGGTGTTGTTGGGGTTAGAACCTCACATGACTCAACCTTGCAATACAAAAAGCACCTAAAATATAGCAGTTTTTTCTCTCTCTCTTTAGACTTTTCCCTCAGAACATGCCCCCATGACACCAAACCCATACTGGAAAGTAGGGCCGGCCTTGCACAGAAAGATCTTTGGCGCACAGAAATGTATGCCAACAGATTTGGCAAATGGCATACCCGGCTTGTTCTACAGGGAAAATTACAACAGTTGGCATACAATTGCAACAATTGGTGTGGGGTATAATTCCAAACGGAGTCCGTTAGTTTCCGCCCTTGGCAGTTCCCACCCGTTACTTTCCGCCCCTAAAAATCTTAGGGCGGAAAGTAATGTTTGAACTTACATGTGTTAAAAATAACTGTTAACTTCAAATTTCAAACCCAAGTACAAGACATCAATGAAATTTGTGGAGAGGCTTAAAACTTTTTCAGTATCCTCATCGAAAAGAACGAATTGTATGACCTTTTTTCTAAACGGCAAATCTAACGTTAGTCACAGGCTCATATTTTTTTACGTATAAGTAGTCCGCTTGTTTATAGGTAGGCTTATGCTGATTGTGTGAACAACTGTTCACAACATTGAATACCGTAGACCTGTACGTAAGTACGTATTAGTATACTGAAGTCTACAGTGAGAATGTTGCTTGGAAAGATGTCAACATGGCAGTAACGGGTGTCGCATTGAATAGTAAAAGACATTGATGAAGTTTGAAATTTTAGGGAAAAGTTGATGGAATCTTCATTTGACAAAAGTAGCACTGATATCACATTTGATTCCATTTCTTTCCGCCACCCAAAAAGATGTTTTCTGCTAAAAATAAAAGTGGCGGAAAACACCGTTTTTGAGGGGCGGAAAGTAGCGAGGTCGGAAACTAACTGTAACCATTCCAAACACCTCCACCTGGGCGTGATTCTTTGGCATTCGGCAAATGAACTTTCCACTGTGGCACCAAACCCCCACCCCCATTAGTCATTACACAGCCTTGGCTATGTGCCTGTAAGTGATAATCTTTGATAACATTTCTTTTGAAACAACATAAAATTTACAATTTTAACTTTATAGGCCTTATATTAACAATAATATACCGCTTTTATAAAGCCCTTTACACAAAGATTTAGGCCTAGAGGTCTAGCTAAATAAAAGTTAGCAGACAACTAGCATTGCAGTAGTATGGCCTATCCTGTCCAGCATTAGACCAAGGCCTTAAGCCCAAGGCCCAATTCTGTCATCCCAAACAGTACCAATTCTCCTAACCTTCTTAATAAAGCTCCTCCCACAATTGTCTGAAATTCACCCTCATCCAGACACAATATCAGTTTATTGCTTCAGGGTGAGTATAGAAAAGCTCAATGTGTACAATCAAAACACTCTCAGAACAGTTTATGCTGTGTAATATAAGCTTTTGTACTATGTATTGTTTGAATTAGCAGTCAATCAAAGAGCTGAGCCAATTGAGAGTTTTACTTTTAGTTACGCTATACTAGTGTAATTTGGGGTGAGAGGATTGGCCCTTTAAGTTGAGGCATACTCAAATCACAACGTCACAAGTTCTTAAGACTAACTGAGTAGCCTAGCATGTCTGTTTGCAATTAAAACAGTTCCTTCCTTTACGTTCAACAATTTCAACAAAATTTTCCTCATTTGAAATTTAATTTATGTAGGGGAGGAAACTACCGTAGGAACTTTTTGTAGGGGAGGAAACCAAAGGGTCCAGAAATTATTGTTTTATGGAAGCAATTGGTATTGGCCTATCTTGGCTTTTGTGACATTGTGAGCAGGCTAGTCCATGTCATGTACAGTATATAACTGGTAGTATTATTAGACAGTAGGTGTATTATTTTTAACCCATCCACCTGCAACGGCACTCATAGCACAGTACTGTAGGCAAGTGCGCGAGTCTTGATGCTACAGTATACCACTAGGGTCGAGGATTGGGTCCCAGTACTAACAATACTTTTCTTTCTTCCACAGCTTTACCATTTACTTCTCTTAGTATAGAGTGCTGTTTGTTGAGTGAGAAAAAAAAGTGGATCAGAAAAGGGAGTGTTTAACTAGCATTTGTACAGGATACCCGGGTCCCCACCTGTAATCATATTACCTGGTTCCAATTCTACTACTGGAACCTTAAAAAATATCATATGCACAAAGAATCACCCCATTTAGGCCATTGCCCACGGTAATGGACAAACATATTTGCCAATTTGGTTAAAATCCTCTGAGGGTGAGAATTTTAAAGAGAGCCCCTAGAAATTATGTTTTAAATTTGAAAGTTGCTTGTACTTTGTTTTGCAAAGTTGAAATTTTCATCATCATGCAGCCATATTGCGCTATCGCAAGGCAGTAATCCTTTTCACGTATCACTCATGGATCACTTTTAATCTTGCATGCAAGCCACCTGATGGCGATGCAGAATCACACTGTACTGTTTCACGCAGAAGCTAGCAGGCATATTAACCCACCCAGCTGGCAAAGACTGTGCCTGCAATGTTCGGCATGCAACATAAACTAAGCCTTTCATGTGTATGGTCTTATACAGTATGCCACTGTATCTCGAGTTTAATCCTCGAATATTTCATAACCATTAAAAGTGTCACTTTGAAGCAAATCCACATTTTGGCACTATACTTAATGCACCAGTACTAAGATTATCACAGCAATGACACAATAAATTATTCACAAAAAGGTTTTGGAAACAAGCCATTACATGTTATGTTAGTTTGCCCCAAAATGGCATGCGGGCACACTACGGAGTTTATGTATGCAAGCATGCAGGGATGTCAACACGAGGCTAGTACGTCAGAATGTATGTATCCCTTTCGTGATAATGGGAAGGCATATTGTACATTAGCAAATATCTTTTAGCCACCATGACATGTGCCAGGTACTGCACCAAGGTACCTGCCGAGTATGGCAATTTCGGTACCTGGTCCCTATTTTTTGGTACCTGTGCAAATGCTATCTTTTACTTAAAAAAATGTTTTCTGAAAACTTTCTGCAAAAGTTTCAGCACCCTCTTTTAAAGTTGTGAAGTCAGTTAAAATCATCTCCCTTCGGGGTATGCAAACCCAATTAATACCATCCTTTTAAATCACAATTATAGTTCCTACTGTAAATATAGATCAACTTGTCAAGTATTGGCAAACTTTTGCTGACTATGCCTACTGTACCTCTGAAAGCATACTGTAGCCTACAGTGGGTCACACATGCACATGTCTGCTATTACAGTAAGCTATAGATACAGGTAGGCCAAATTTAACAAAAAATTGTGGTCTTCACAATAATTGATGGAATATTTAAGTCTTTGATAAATGGAGGCATTTGCTTGACATGGCTTTGAAGAATAAAATTTAATTTCAGTTTTTTATCAATAGAAAGATTCTATGTATTCTACTGTACAGTATCTGGACCTAGATGGTTGTTTGCTAAAATTCCTCAAAATCTCAAGGATACATGTGCAAATAATTAGCTGGGTGTAGTTCAAGTTTTGGTTATAAAATCCCATTTGCTTTTAAATACTGTATGTTGCCCCAATTTTGAAAATATTTTTCAAAAAAGGTAAAGCACATTCCCAAATTTTTCCAGTTTTGTTACAGTATAACAGTATGAAACCCAAATGAACTTAAGGCATTCCAGCATTCAAACTACATTAGGTCTTTAAAAGCCAGATTTGATGAAACTTAAATTTTTAACTTTTCGAAGATACTGTAGCCTCCTGATTTATACATAAATTTATATAAGGCAACAGGGTTTCTCTTTTCTTTTTCTCGTTTCTTTAGTATAGCATTTATTACTGTACTGTAGGAGTGTACAGTAGGTACACGTTAGCATCTTATGGACAATCCACTGGGTATTACTTGTACAAAGGGCAGATAAGCCTTCTTCAATAAAAATCCCAACCTCTTCAACTTTTGTAGCCTACAGTAAATCCAAATAAACAAAATTGAATTTTTTCCAAATATTTCTAATGAAAAGCCAAAAAGAGGAAAGCTTATCTTTACAGGTAGGTGCGAAGTAAGATCTTCCGTAATGTGACAGGAAGAACGATCTGGTGGAGCCCCATGAGGATGTTACAGTACAGTATCATCACTTATTTTTTATTTGAAGGTTCCTGCTGCTGTTGTGCTGTACGGTATGCTGTACAGCACAATACAGTAGATGAGAGTACTGGTACAGTGTACTGTACATACTGTACTGTACTAGAAGAATAATTTACAGTACAGATGATACAGTATGTTTGTACTGCAATTAAACCTGAAGCATTATTTACAGTAATTTGCGTGGAAAATGTGGTACTAATATGCAAAAGGAACTGTTACCTCATCCATTACTATCAAATAGACCTACAGTACGGCATTTGTTTTTACAGTTTATAGGCAAAAGCTGAAAAATTTACAATCACAAAATGTGCTGTACAGTACATTAAAATTTCAAATAAACCATTTGCTTTTAAAATTTTTTTTTTCTCAGGTTTGCAGAGCCATATTCCGTAGCAGATGGTTTGAGTATTTTTGTTTGATTTACACTGGACATCAACAAGCCTGCTGGGTAAAACATTTAGGACTATTCCAGGAAAAAGAACTCGATGATGGCTTCTGAAAAAGAAACTGAGGATGTAACCTTAGACAGCCAGCCGAATCCAATCATCACTACTAACTTTTTCTCAAAGTTGTTCTTTTGGTAAGAGTGAACACTTTTGCTTGTCAAATTGAAAAATTTTAGATAAAAAATAGTCTTGTAAAACTGAAAGGGCATATACTGTTTTAAAATACCGTATATTCTGTAATAAACGCTCCCCCTCTAATAAACGCCCCCCTCAAATTTTTTAACAACTGTGTAGGCCAAGGCCTCCCGCACTACAGGCCCAAACCACAGATGAAGCTAGTGTTTGACCGGTTATGAATAATCGTTATTTAATTTAACAATCGGCCCGATGCCGATTACCGATTATTAGAAAGAGGGAAGACGCGTGTTTGTCCCTAAAGTACGCGCCCCTTGCTTTGTGCAAATCGTTCAAGTTGGAAAATATTGGGAATAGTTCCGTTTGTTTTGCGAATGGAATATCATTTTTTTAGGCCTAATATTTTCTTTTCAAATGTGGAGATATAAACCAATCGTCAATACAGTAGGATTGTTTTCAGTCGATGTCACATACCCTTTGATAATTTAGCTTTGGGGCTTGGAAATACAGCCAAACACTGCAGCTCGGATAGTATGTACTTGTGCTTTTGTACAGAACAAATTGCACAGCAACTTACGCGGCACTTTTTCCAGACTGCAAGGAATACAATTCCAGGTTATACTACATTGTTATGGGGAAAATAACCAACGATCGCGCTCATGGCAGGGGTATAATTTATACGTTTGTGCTTATCAATGCATTCCGTTTTGGCGGGAAGGATTGAGTACGGTATTCACAGGAATTTTAACGAAATCAAGAGCAAGTTTCAAGTATATTTGTGCCCTTTTTTCAGTTTACAAATAATCGGTGGTAATGATAGGTTGAATGGCAGATTTTTACCGATGCCGATTAGTTAAGTTTTTATTACAATATACCCTCAAATAAACGCCCCCCTTTTCAAAAATGTAACGCCCCCGGGGGCGTTTATTACAGAATATACAGTAGATTTCAATGGGAACATTGTCACAAATTATGAAAAGCAGAAATCAGAACAGCAAGTGATGGAGTGATGGTATGATTTTATTCAGTCATAACTGTGGTCCATCACCTTTCGAAATTTCAGTTTCCTTGCTTTCCTGTATTTTGAGTGGTTGTACTCTAAATTGTGTATTGATTCCTTCAATATCACTGGATTTGAGGGTTTGAAATTCATGTAGACAATAAATGAAGACAATTTAGGGCTAATGGACCCCACTCATAGCTGCCTACAGTCACTAAAAGCAACCCCTGATCAAATTTGTCTGTATAATAAAGATGAATCTGAACAGATAAATGATGGTCTGATATAGTCTGACGTACTGTAGGCTAAAATGAAATCCATCTGCTTAAAGGGCCAGACCTCTCACCCCAAACTACAATTTTGGTATGGGAGTACCAAAATTCTCAATTGGCTCAGCTCTTTGATTAGCAGCTAGTTCAAGCAATGCAGAGTACCAAAGCTTATATTACACAGCATGAACAGTACTGTGAGTGTTTTGATTATGTAAATTGAGTTTTTCTATACTCACCTTTAAGCAATAAACTGGATTGTACCTGGATGAGGATGAATTTTAAACAACTGTGGGAGGGGCTTAAGTTAGAAGGTTAGGAGAATTGATACTATTTTGGGTGAGAGAATTGGGCCTGTAATAATCTTACAAATTCTTTGCTTGTATTATGAATTATTGTACTCTAAAATATGGTAGCTCAGATTGATTTCCTCAATTGCATTGAATATAGGGATTAGAATTTCATGTAGACAATAAAATTGAAATGATAAAAGGATGATGGTGCCCGCTACTGTGTCATACAGGTAGTGCTGTACATGACCTTGAATCGCACAAGTGAGGAATTAAGTTCTTAATATTTGTAGTAATATGTCTGTATTTAATCCTTGAACAGGACTGTGTACTACTGTATGATTAATGGTAGTACTGTATCTGTAGGTACTGTATTCCATACACAGTTCAGTGAGGAGTACACAGAGTGTCCTGTTCAAGGACTAGCTGATATTCGATTATTGTAATACTTTATTCCACACAAAAAAGTCTCACTGTTTGATTTAAGTGTATTTTTATGTTTTTGAATTTTTCGATTCCATGACAAGAGAAACCTCTGCATTCATGATTATGTGTGTTTGTATGGGTGTGTGTACGTGTGTGTGTTTGCCTGGGTGTGTGCATGTGTGTGTTTTTGGGACACTTTGCTTGTTAACACAATATCACAAGATAAGAACATCTGAGAGTTTTTAAACTTGACACATTAATGCCTCATAATTAAAGGGAAAAACCCAGACCAACTGTATGATCAATAGGTTAGCACATCAAAGGTACAGTTGGGAGGTTGAGAGTTCGAGTCCTGGTCAGGTCATGCCAAAGAGTTTAAAAGTGGAACCTACTGCCATTGTACATACTGTACAGTACTTGGTGCTCAGCATAATCAATGAAGTACAGTACAGTAGGAAAAACAAGCCAGTGGGCCACAACTGTAAAAAAAAGGCAGTGTCTGGCTGGACTTAAACCAATTGGTTGGAAACTGTGCTGTAAAACTGCATCTAACCTAACCTTACCTAGAAGAAAAACCCTACTGTTTTTGGTGGAAATCAAAGGTCATCTGGGGTCACCAGGGGTCAAAGTCTGAACACATTTTTAACACAGTACTATTTCCAAGATAAGAAACTTGGGTCAATGTCTGAACATATTTTTAACACAGTACTACTGTATTTCAAGATAAGAAACTTGGATAGATTTCATATACAGTATGTGGTATGTGGATACAGTGCAATGAGAGGATGGTCCTTATTGCTTTTGGTGGAGGTCAAAGGTCATCAAGGGTCACCAAGGGTCAAAGTCTGAAAACCAAAACACAATAGCTTAAAATGGGAAATGAATAGATTTTATATTTAATAAGTGAATGGGTTATGGTCAGAGAATGTTTGCTATTGTTAGCTCAAAGCAGCTGAAAGAGCTGTTTCAGCTATTGTAATCTGTCACTCTCACTCTGTCTATCTATCTGTCTCTTTTTTCCTATTGCTGGAGGTGAAAGGTCATCTGGGTTCACTGGAGGTCAAAATCTGAAAACCTTGGTAATATATCTTAAGGTGGAAAACTGAAATAGATTTCACATGAGGTACTGTTCGTATATGTGCATTAGTTACGGTGAGAAGATGGTCCCTATCTTACATAGTTGGTGAAGGTCAAATGCCATCTGTGATTATGAATTTATCTTTTGAACATGCTAGTATAACATTTCAGTGAGAATATATGATACAGGATGGTGTTATTTGAAATAGAAACTTTATATATCAACAAAACCGCAATGCACTTTTGGTTTCGATGAAAAGAGAAACCTATGCATTCATGATGGCGTGCGTGTGTATGTGTGTGTGTGTGTATGTGTGTGTGTGTGTATGTGTGTGTGTTTGTGACACTTTGCTTGTTTACACGATATCTTGAGCGGGGAAGATGTGACAGTTTTCAAACTTGGTACACAGATGCCCCTTACTGAGAGGAAGAACCCTATTTATTTTGGTTGAGGTCAAAGGTCATCTGGGGTCACAGGGGTCAAAAACCAAAATCTTTGTTTACACAATATCTCAAGATAGGAAACTTGGATTAATTTCAAACTTGATATGTAGATGTGGTATGATGTAAGGAAGAACCCTATTGATTTTGGTGGGGGTCAAAGGTCATTTGGGGTCACGTGGGGTCAAACCCCAAAATCCTTGTTTACACGATATCTCATGGTAGGAAACTTGGATTCATTTCAAATATGATATGTTGATGCGTTATGATGTAAGGAAGAACCCTATTGATTTTGGTGGAGGTCAAAGGTCATTTGGGGTCACATGGGGTCAAACCCCGAAATCCTTGTTTTCACAATATCTCATGGTAGGAAACTTGGATTGATTTCAAACTTGATATGTTGATGGGTTATGATGTAAGAAAAGAAACAGATTTATTTTCTTGGAGATCAAAGGTCATTTGGGGTCACATGGGGTCAAACCCCTACATCCTGGTTTACACTATATCTCAAGGTAGGAAACTTTGATCGATTTCAAACTTGATATGTTGATGCATTATGATGTGAGGAAAAACCCAAGAAATTTTGGTGGAGGTCAAAGGTCATTTGGGGTCACATGGAGTCCAAACCCTGAAATCCTTGTTTACATGATACACCATGATAGGAAAGTTGGATTCATTTCAAACTTGATATGTTGACGTATTATGATGTTAACAAGAATCCTTTTTATTTTGGTGGAGGTCAAAGGTCATTTGGGGTCAGAAGGGGACAAATCCTGAAAAACTTTTTAACACAATATCTCAAGGTAGGAAGCTTGGATTGATTTCAAACTTGATGTGTGGATGCATTATGATGTAAGGAAGAACCCTTTTGATTTTGGTATAGGTCAAAGGTCATTTGGGGTCATAGGGGGTCAAACTCAGACAACCTTGTTTACACTATATCTCAAGGTAGGATGGATTCATTTCAAATTTGATATGTTGATGCGTTATGATGTAAGCAGCTTGTTTGCGGAATATCTTAAAGCACAGTATGAAATTTGTAGAAATGTTTTGGTTAAAAAAAAAAACCAGTTACTAACAGGTGGAGTCGTAGGTCACTTTGGGTCACCAGTTGTTACAAGAAACGTAGCATTTCATTGAAAAGAGCATGTACAGTATGTATCATCAAAACCTCAATGCATTTTTGCATTCTGGTTTCATTGCAGTATTTTTTCCAGAGTCTGGTGTAAGAGAGTTGGTTGTGTCTTTACAGTAATTAAGAACTGTTTGGATTTCCTTGAAAAGTAAAACAAGATTTTAAGTGTAGTTTAAAGAATTTCCAAAGCAGGCTTCATACCTACATAATTTATCAGTAAACAAAAGTTTTAGTATAAAAGTAAACAGCAAAAAAAAAAAAAAAAACTCGGCCAAAGCTAAAATTTTTGCTTTTGTAAACATATCCTGTGTGGAAGTCACTTTATTTTTGTAGGGGGGCTTTTTGACATTGGACAGGGTCATTGTTTGGAATATGCACAAGAATTCAATTAGAAGTTTAATTTTTGTTTGAGGTTGTGTTGCCTTGGCCCCATCAATCATATCATAGTGACGCCATTGAACCATTATGCAGTTTTGGTTTTATTTAAGAAGGTTACGCTGGAATTGAGACTGGCTACTGTACATGAAAGGTGCAAGCCTGGCAGCGTTTCCATGCTATTGTGATTATAAATTACATCAGTAAAACAGAAACAGCAATCAGGGCATAACGTACGGTATGATTGTTAAAATCTTTGTATCAGCTGCTGTGTTTGTTCTCCAGTCTACAATACTATACTGTGTTGTTCCTAATAGTTTCTTTCTCTAGCAGAGCTACTATATAAAAAAAGTGGAACAGATCCAGTTCCTGTATAGAATGATGAATACAATCATTGAAATTCAATAACAATACATTGCCTTTTACAGATTTCCTGAAAAATAAGTTTTGCTGCCTTTATATGCACCTTGGAGTTTTTTTCTTGGGTCAATATTCACAGATACTGTACAGCAAAGTCCAAGCTCTTCCAGCAAACATGACAAATTTGTTACCCTAAATGTTAGATAATTTCACCCCAGTCCCCATCAAAAGCAAGGTTTGGTGGGATATCAAATTTCACACAAATTCCTGCTTAACTCACTCAGTCATGCTCCAAGAAACTACATGGATCAGATGTGTCACTGTTTGTGAGGTGTGAAACTACATGGATCAGATGTGCCACTGTTTGTGAGGTGTGAAACTACATGGATCAGATGTGCCACTGTTTGTGAGGTGTGAAACTACATGGATCAGATGTGCCACTGTTTGTGAGGTGTGAAACTACATGGATCAGATGTGTCACTGTTTGTGAAAAGCAAGCATTGGAGAGACTTCTTATCTGGTTTTTGTTGACCTTCATTCCCTGAAGCAGAAAGGTGTGCACAGACTTTTTGCTGGCACACTGTAGAAATTTGACATGAAAAAATTGTGGTGGCTTCCTAAATCCCCTGTTGATCTGCTAACAGCAGACAATTGTGTTTTAAATATGAAATTGCAATTCTATTGTGTTTAATCAAAGTGCAATTCAATTCATAACTGTCAAGTTCTACTGCACTTGCTGGTACCATTAAAACTTGCCTATCATTAAATACATGCTTACAGTACCATTAATATACTATGTGCAGTAAGCATGAACTGTCAATAAGTGCAATAGCCTGCCAACATGTATCTGCTCTCATATCTGAAACAAAAAATAACTTGATAAGTTCATGATAATTAATGCACACATCATCAGTGTCAGTACTGTAAGGGGTTCAGTCAACCAAGCAAGCAATGGTTGGTTTCAGTGCTACTGCAGACAACTCTTGTCATGTTACACAGCAGTAGCGTAGCCAGAGTTGTTTTGAGCATGACAGGAGGGAAAAGTCTAAGGGGAGGGGGAAAAATGGGCTATAATATGTGTTTTTGGCAATTATGTTTTTCAAGGTTGGGGCATGGTCCCAGAGCCCTCTGCCCCCCCTTTTACACAGTACCCAGGGTTAAATTCCATTTGAAACCATTTGCGAATGGTCTGAATGGTTCCGAATGGTATTTTTCACACTGTATTTTTGGACAGTTCTGAATGGTCCCGAATGGTTCCATTTGCAAATGGTCTGCGAATGGTCTGGTGCGCAAATGGTTTTTAACTGGTCCCAAATGGTGTTGAATGGTACCATTTGCGAATGGTCTTCAAATGGTCTGGTATGCAAATGGTCTTTAAATGGAACAACTGGTCCCAAATGGTGTTGAATGGTACCATTTGCAAATGGTCTGGCATGCAAATGGTTTTTGAATGTAATGACTAGAACCATTCACAAATGGTTTGTGAATGGTTCATCATGTTATGCATCTCAACAGTTTCAAATAATTTAAACAAGAAACCACCCACAAATGGTCTGCAATGGTTTCTATGTGCAAGTTTGAGATGGAAAATACTGTACAGTTGCTGTAAAACCAAAATTAATTAAAACAATGTAAGAATTTAAATATAGTAGCAACAGAGTGTACATTTATTATCCCCTGATGGCATTCTGTTAAACTTACAGAACAGTAATAATGGATTGCACATCATGCAGAGCTGGCAACCCAGTTGAAGGATATTACATGTAATGGGTGAGATCTGATACTTACAAGGTAAATGAAGAACAACATAAATAGTCCATATGAGTACAACTTCACTCAAATTCAATAGTCAATTGATACTTGGCAAGTTTGTTACAAACTTAAACGCATGTAAAAACAGTTCATGGTGTCCAAAATCATGTAATACGCACTCATATGCAAACACAACAAAAAATATAGCTCGTTGTTACTCAAATGTAGGGTACACCTTTCAATAAACTGAAGGAATGAAAAAAATCACACTGGAGGGTTTCTTTCCAAGGAAGAAATAGTAGAAAAATTATCGACGAGAATGTTTTGTCCATGATAAAAAAAAAAAAAAAAACTTCGGACTTTCAAATTAAAATCAAAGTTCGGTCAAAATATTAAAATGGTCCACCAAGTAATTTATACTGTAACCTTAAGCACCAGTTATTTCACATTTGCAGTTAAAATAATAGGGATTTCCAGGGTAAAATGCATTTCAAGAAAAATCATAGAGTAGGCTTCAGTCTTCTCACATTTCCCAAGTAAAACAAACTTTGTTAACTGTTTGGTCCATGAAAAACTATTCTCATGGTTATCCAAGTTGAAAAAGTAAGATGTTTTAACACAATTCAATGCCTTTAGAGGTTGCACACAGGGCACATGAAAGGTCCACGAAGGGGAAAATTTATTTTGTTTCCAAATCCAATGGCTGTATTCTTCGTCCGATCCTCCCATTTACTCCTGAGTAAAGGAAATATTCCACACCAAGGATTCAACACTTCTTAATTACATCATCCTGACAGTTTAAACAATACCGTTCAATTTATCAGATTACAATAAATGAGGCACAAAAACTAGGACACCAGCATTTCCTCTCTAAATTGGTACTGGTCCATAGCCATCTGTAGCAAATATCTTTTTGAGTGTTGTGGTCAATTCAAAGATGCCTCTCATAAGTTGTCCTGTAACTGCTTTACAGTATCTACTTCAACACTTTTCTGTAGTTCTCCAACCTCAGGACTCATTTTCACTCCACAGCAAGAACATCAAAAGGTACAGTAGCCTGCATGTCATGGATATGTTATAATTCAACAATCAGGACTGCTCATATTATGTGATAATGAAAACAGGCTTTGTAGTTTCAAACAAGAAAATCGCTATTCAAAAGGAAGCAGGTCATAAAAGGTTACCAGTACATTGGTGTCACAGTTCAATAGGAGGAAAACTTGTTCAGTCCATGGCTCCATGTATGCAGTACAATTTCCTCACTCACTAAAATGATTATGCTTGACTCTGCTACATGGTACACAGCAGTCCAGACATCAATGAAAAGTAGTTAAGACACTGAAAAATAACTCCATCAGCTGTGCAGGGCAAGCAGGAGACAGTTTCACTATGATGTCATTCTGTTTGGGAAATGAAAAATAAAATTTTTAAAGTATATAAAAAGTTGTACAACAAAATTGGTTTTAAAGGGTAAAATGTTCTTGATAAAAGAAAACTTAAGCTTTTAAGGTCAAGAACAGCCCCCCCCCCAATTTTTTTTAAAAGCAACAGCTAAGCATCACAATTTTGTTCTTATCTTCAAAGTATCTTTCATCATATTTTTGACTTCAATATTGCATATTCTGGGTAAACCAAGCAGTAAATTTCATATCTGAAGAGAAACAATGTTGTCACATAACTCTAAATAGCCAATCATGGAACAAGACAGTCTACTACACTACTTCAAGTTGGGGTGACTGCTTTTGTTTTTTTAAAGACGGTGTCTCTGTTTGTTTGGGACTGTGGTATAGACCTAGGCCTGCAGTCACATTTTGCTAGAGGCCATATATGGAGACTTAGTTGAATCCAAAAACTAATTATTTATCATACGCACACAAATAAATATAGGCCTAGGCCTGCAACAAATTGTGTACCTGTTTATTATTTAGGCCCGATGCTACAGAAGTTTACTTACAGATAAAGATGGAAACATGCAAAAAGCAATTCCTTCTCCATCCTGTTATTTTTGAGTCAGCACCCAAAAGGAAAGAGACAGTCTTCATAACCAACCCCCACCCCCCCTGAAAGAAAAGAAAAAAACATTTTACTCCAACTTTAAATTTTACCATGATCTGGGGTCAACTATTTTGAGTATGACTAGGCTGAGGCCAGTAATAGGCCTATGACTTTTCAAAACCCTAAATTTGGTCAATGAACTTGGATCCAATAAAATTAAGCTTGGTTGTCTTTGTAGAGGGTTTTGCGTGTATTATTAGCATATAATATGTCCATCCCTCTTCTCCTTGTAGGCTATAAAATGTCCACCCCACCCCCCTTCCCCCTCCTCCCAGTAAAACGGTCTACTTCATAAATTAACAATAGTCTTTGTATACTACTACAGTACTAAGTTAGTGCTACGAATTGTCTTGTGGAACCGCTACTATAAACATTAGGCCTGACTGTTAACACAGCAGCACCCATTAATTGATGCAGCCTTTGGCTCTTAATTTTCACTAACATTTGTTCATTGCTTATTGGTCTCTCTGGTGCAATAGTTTAAAAACATGTTCCCTTTACTTACTGTGCTTCAGCATTTCATGAAAGTCCTCTAAGGAAAGCAGTCTTGCCCTTTCACTTCACGTTTCTTGAATTCACGACACCAGCACACCACTGCATAGCACTATCTGTAGTGTAAGTACAATAGCTCTTGTATATGTGCCCGGCGCCCGCGCCTATTTTGTTACATTGTACTGTACATGTGATATGCACATGGGTGTACAGCATCTGTGAGCTTTGTATGGTGCAGTGCTTTATCATGCTTTGTGTGCATGCCAAGCTATTACGTAATAGCTCCATTCGAACAAGCATTGCATTGTGCTTTGATCCTGTTCAGTGTCATGGTTATCATAAGGATGAGCAACTGGAAAGGCAACAAAGATATGCATCAGCATGATGGGGTGGGGAGGGGGATTGGAACTGTGTATGGAGAAAATGGAGAGAAGAAATGAGTACAATAATTGAGGAGGTTGTGCCTCTGGACTGTAGATGATACCAGGCTGCAAAGCTACAACTACAAAATTTCAAAGTGTTGTTGGGGTATACGAGGATATCAAGTACGGGCTAAGAAAGTGCCAGAAAGTGGAGTGGGGAAGGGAGTCAAGACGTCTCGGGCGTGGGTCGGGTATTGGAATGGCAAGAAGAATTTCCTATTCCAGCTGATATCCGTGCTGTGCATTACAGTACCTCTGTGTATCCTTTCCAAAGTGTGTGGGGGGGGGGGGGGTATCCTGTTAGGGAAAAGTGAAGCTAAAATTTTCAGGGAAATCCAGGGGTGTGGTTGTTGCCTACTCGAGTTGCTATGGACGGCTTTACTGTAACCCCCAATTCATTTGAGCCCCACAAAATTTGATAAGTGTGCCCCGCCCCTCCAAAATTCCTATAAGTAAAATGTGCCTGGGGAAATGATCAGGGAAATATTCAGGCTGAGAAGAATCTAAACTGGTTTAGGTTAATACAAAGTTTCTTACTTTCCTGTCTACACCTTCAATTGTACCTGTGTACAAATTGTGAGAGATGTATCAAATCCAGTTGGTTATAACTTATTTGTTTCATTGAGCTTTACATATCCTTTCAAATGAATTTGCAACAGGTTGGCTTACACCAACAGACAACTTGACCATTTGCACCATGTACATGCATGTTGAACTGGACATGTTCCATTGATGTACATAATATATACCATTCACCGAATGGTTTCCAGTTTGAACCATTTGGAACCCTTTGCGAACACCAAAACCATTCGTGAACCATTTGCATTCCATTCAGGTATGCGATCAGAAAACCATTCAGATGTACATTTCCATTCATATACCATTTGAAATCCATTTGAGACCATTCAGGTCCATTCGGGTCCATTCAGAACCATTCGGAACCATTCAACTTTTCCGAATGGTTTCAAATGGAATTTAACCCTGGGATATGGCTCACTGTACATACTGTAGGGATATTGGCTTACAATAGAAGCTTTTGAGTAAAACTTGCTGTGGGGAAGCCTCGTGTTATTGTCCATCATGTAGATTACAGTACAGTAGGATGATGGCAGATATGCTCAAGTAGAGTAGAAAGGAGTATTGAATATGTTGTTTGGTATGGTACATCTAATTCAGGAGCCAAATTTGTTCAGTTCAGAAAAGATGAAATACCTGTACCCTACTACAGTATACACTTAACTCACCAGATTTGCATTATGTTGTTGTCAAACATTTTTGTTAAACACATATGTGCAGTATTCAAATCAAAGATACCGATGAATATTCAAGTATCCTTCAATTTCCTTTTATTTTTCAGCTGGCTTCTTCCTCTCTTCAAGTATGGCTTTAAAAACACATTAGAGAGGAAGCATCTCTTCCAAACAGTCTCACAAGATTCTTCTAAACATCTGGCAGATAAACTGATAAGGTTGGTATTCTACACTCTATGCCATAACTCCCGGTACTGTAAGTTCCAGTAAGGACAGTCTGTTATGTATGAAAGCAGGTGGTTTTGACAAATTTCTGCCAGTATTTGGGAAGGTCAGTTTCTATGGGGTAATGTGACTCTGTGGGTAGTATAACACTTTATGGGTTTAAGACTCCTACAGTATTGTTGTAACTGCTGCAGTGTGCAGGCACATATGGAAGTATTCCACACAGTACTGTGGCTACATCATTCATGAGTTTCTTGGAAATAGCACATCTTGCAGCATTTTGATTGGGACAATTTCAATCTTTGTTCAGTCTGGTGTCTGTGAGGTGCTGTATGTTAACCAGTCTGACTCTACAGTGTCATAATAAATGCCATGTGTTGTATGTTTATGAAACTACATCTGAAGACTTTTTGAATGGTAAAGTATAGAACAAGATCAGAAATGTGCTTACAATGGTTGCAGTGTGCCTCATGTTGAAAAACTGCCAAGGGATGTGGATGTGAACCTAGTAGTGGTACAATAGTGTACTTTACTACTTAAAGGCACTCATTGGTCACCCTAAACTACAGTTTCAGTATGCATATATCAAAACTCTCAATTGGTACAGCTCTTTGATTGGCATCACATTCAACAATGCATCATAGCTAAATTACACAGCATGGGCACTGAGAGTGTCTTGATTACACATTATGGACTTCTATGGCCACTGGGACAAGCCATGAAGCAATAAACTAGGATTGTGTCTGGATGAGTTTTAGATAAATGTGGGAGGGGCTAGAAGTAAGTAGGTTGGGAGAATTGGAACTGTTTGGGATGATGAAAATATGCCTTTAAAGATTAAGTTTTGCTACATTAAATGGAACATACTGCCATTGTACTTGGTGCTCACCAAAGGCAGTGGAGCACGGAATAAAGCCAGTGAGCCATAACTGGAAAGAAGGCATTGACTAGCGCAACTTAAAAAACCAAGTGGTTGCAAACTGAGTTGTAGAATCTCATCTAAGTAACTACAGTACACAGGGTTTTCCCTGGGTTTAGAATTGAACGTCGCGCATCTGATGCGTCCATAGGTGGATCGCCAGCCTGGGGGAGGGGGTGTCCCCCCAGAAATTTTCTGAGTTATGCAAGTCGCTGGACGCAAAATGGTGACACTTTTGAGGCAAATCAAATAACAATTTCTGTAAGTCGACGCAAAATATTAGCTCTGAAACTCACATTCGTACAAATTTTGATCTACTGATAGCGTTCACGTTGGCGTTATATCACTTAATTTCTGCTTCGAAAGTTTTGGTTCATCAGCATGGCTTTTATTTAGCGCTGGCACCGGATGATTTTTACCCCCGGTTGGCCGTTATTTCGCGCCCGTTGCTCACCAAAATTGACATAATTGGGCCGGCTTGTAATATTTCAAGTTCAGGATAGAAAATATTGGGAAAATTTCCGTTATGGGATATCATTTTTGTAGGCGTAATATTTTCACTTCAAAAGTGGGGATACAAATCATCCGTTTATACAGTAGATTTGTTTGCAGTCGATGTCATATATCTTTTCATAATTTAGTTCTTAGGCCAACGTCATGCTAATTCTGTTTTTCATCCCCCAATCACGTCAAAACATTTGCGTTCTTTTACTGGGTTGTAGTTGCGTTAATGTTCTGTAGCTACTCTCCTGCTTCAACGAAGCCTATGTAGAGCAATCATTCATGATAATCAAAGCAAAACAATTGCACCCGATTAGCGTATCTTATGGTTCCTTTCGGATATAAATATCCCCGTTTATTTTTAGCAGTTCTTGTCCAAAACTTACGTCTTGTTTGAAAAGAATCTGCAACTGAAATGCACGTAAGTCAAATCCCCGAAAAATCCACGTACGCAGAGATTTGTGATGCCGTTTCATGGTGAATTTGGCACGGGGCTCGCCCTGCTTCGCTAGCCGGCTATATAAGCATGGGAAGTGCGATCGTCGTAACACAAACTCAACGGGAAAACTTGTCTCACAAAATCACATAGGTGAAGGTGCGAGTTGTGATTGGCCGGCTAGAATCAACGCAATTGAACCAATCACGATGCAGGGACCAATTTAAATTTTGAAATGGATCGTATGCATATGATGTCACCAAGCAAAACATGACGCCTTGTTTGGCGAAAAAAACGGACACGCACGAAAGTCTACTGCATGCGTGTATGGTTGGCCGTAGCGGACAAAAATCAGCAATTAATGGTACCATTAAATCGATTTAATGGTACCATAAATCCAATAAATGGTACCGTTTGTTCCAGCCAATAAAAATGCACCATTGCTATCAAATTTATGGTATTTAATGGTACCATAAATTCGAATTAATAGTAACACAAATTAATTAATGGTACCATTAATTTGAATTAATGGTACCATTAATTCTAATTAATGGTACCTTTAAATTGATTTAATGGTACCATTAAATCTATAAATGGTACCATTAATTAATTTGTGGAACCATATAATCAACTACAATATGCCATTCAAAAGGGTTACATTCGACCAATGATAGCTCGACTTTCAAACTGGTATCCGCCAACAAATATGCAACATCCGCCAACAAATAATCGGCATCGGCCAACAAATGTACGACATCTGCCAACAAATAATTCGCATCCTCCGGTCCTGCCAGTTCTAATGTAAATTCCCAGTAGATGTTGTATTCGTGATACTGCATGCTACAAGTATAACAGCGAGTAACTAGTAGTAACATTAGTTGGCATAGACTCACTCAAGTTTCTGATGTTACTATTACGATAAACCTAAGTTAGCCTAGTAATAATTAATATGGACGACCTGCTAAGCATCTTGGCTGTTCAAGATGGAATAAACACTCTCATTGATAGAATAGGGGTACTGAGTGCCCATACGATCACAGCTGTTTTGGGGAGTCCGCCCTCTAGTTCCTATATCCTGCTCTATGTGCCATACAGAGGTCAAAGAATAAAAGTGCGGCCATTCACCACCAAAAGGCGCCAAACTCAAAAACAAGAATTTATGGTACCATTTATATACGATTAAGTGGTACCATAAATTATTTAATGGTACCATCAAATGGATTTGATGGTACGATAAATTATTTAATGGTACCATTTATTCGAATTTATGGTACCATTTATTCGAATTAATGGTACCATTAATTCAATTTAATGGTACCATTAAATGGATTTAATGGTACCATAAAAGAATTAACGGTACCATTAATTCGATTTAATGGTACCATTAATTCAATTTAATGGTACCTTTAAATGGATTTAATGGCACCATAAATAAATTTATGGTAACACTAAGTTAGATTTTATGGTACCATAAATTAATTTATGGTACTTTTAATTCAATTTTATGGTGCCATAAAATCGAATTAATGGTACCATAAATTTGATAAAAATGGTGCATTTTGATTGGCTGGAATGAATGGTACCATTTATTGGATTTAATGGTACCATTAAATCGATTTAATGGTACCATAAAATTGAATTAATGGTACCATTAATTGCTGATTTTTGTCCGCCAAGGCCTACCATATGCGTGGGCTAAGAATTTTGCTGCATGAGACCATGTGCATCACTGTTTTTGTTTGCATGAAAACATTGCATAAGTACGGAAGTGTAGAAGGGACATGCAAAAGAAAAAAACTCTCTCAGTAAAATGACAATTTTCGTTGAATTGACATTTTGACGACTAAAATTAAGTCTTCAAAATGACAAAAATCCGAAATTTGGCGTTTTAATGAACTTGTCAAAACGTTAAAATTCCGAAAGTTGTCATTTTGCCGAGTTAAAAAATCTCGACAAAATGACAAATTTCAGGAAATTATCACTTTGCTGAGTTAGAACATCTTGTCAAAATAGCAAAATTCAGAAAATTGTCATTTTGCCGAATTAGATCATCTTGTCAAAATGGCAAAATTTAGAAGAATGTCATTTTGGCGAATTAGAACTTCTCGTCAAAATGGCAAAATTCGAAAAATTGTCATCTTGCCGAGTTAGATCATCTCGTCAAAACAGCAATATTCAGAATAATGTCATTTTGCCGGGTAAGAACTTTTTGTCAAAATGGCAAAATTGAGAAAATTGTCATCTTGTCGAGTTAGATCATTTTGTTTCAACGGCGAAATTCTATGGAAGCGTTAAGCAGATGCACGTTTACCAAATGCAGTCTAAGTTTGGAATATGAAGCAGCATTTATTGCATCTTTTGACTTACAGGCTAGGAATGAGGAAGTACATGGAATGTTGGTCTTCCATGTTAATAAACTGTTCATATGAATGACTCAGAAAAATTTGCCATTCTGGCAGCAGGTGTGGCACCACTTTATTTTTTCAAAATGAATTTTTGGCGACTTATATACATTTCTTTTATTTGCTTTCCCACAATATAATATCATGTGGAATATGTACTAACTGAGTTTTACTACAAGTTTACCGAAGTTTAAACACATACTTGACTGCCGTATGGAATGACAAATTTTTATTTTACCACTTACCACTTAACACCACTTAACGCATGAGTGGGATGTAAACCAAACATACAATAGTATCAAAAATTGACTACACTGCATGCTTATCAAACAACCAATGCACCTACAGCCTCGACATAGAGAAAATAACATTCATATGCCTTACATAGTAAAACCACATGTAAAACTACGTAATGCAGATATCCCACATAACATAACAATTCCCCACATACCTTTTGCGAATCTCATGTTAAACATCGATTCTATTTGACTCCAGAATTTGGTTTGTTAAGGTGTCATCAAGTTAAAAACAGTGTCACCGCATTATCTTTACATTTTGTAACAAGATGATGAAATGTTTACTTATTATCTTAACATTTTGCAGAAAATGATGAAATGCAAAATTTTTTTTTTTTTTGAAAGAACAATTTCAGTTTCAGTCTCGGTCTTGGACTTTGTCGGTCTTGGTCTCGGTCTTGAATTCTGCCCTGTTCTCGGTCTCGACACCTTCTGGTCTCGGTCTTGGATAGGCTGAAAACACTGGTTCAGATACCCTTGCTCTAAAAGGATAATTAAATCCCAGTTGTTGTTTTTGTCTTAAACCAAGCCCGGATAGCATTCAAGTAAAAACTATGACAAACTTTAGATTTGTAGCTGTTGTTTTCAATGTTAAGGGCGTTTAGACTTTGCTGACTTTAACCTCCCAATGACAACGCAAAAAGGTAAATATAGGGGTCCTTTTGAGAAGGGTAGCAGAGAATAGAAAGAAAGATATTTAATTGTAGTCTGATATGTTGCTACACCTTGTACACATATCAAACTAGTAGCATAGAGAGAGGGGAAGGGGCAAAGTGCCCCCGGAAAAAAGTCAAAGGTAAAATCGGTGAGACCGTAAAATGAAAGAAAGAGATAGCCCCAACCCCAAATTCGAATTTGAAAGGCTCTCTAAAGTCTGGAAGTTTTACCACCGTCTCCTGCCTCAAGAGGTCAGATTGCCCCAGACACACAGACATACAGAAATGTTTCGTTATGAAATTATGTGTATTTATTTTTAATGAAGGCTCACTTTATTCTACCTCTTTAAAATGTAGAAATGGCAATCTAAAGCAGATCCGTAATCCAGTGGCGGATCCAGAAATTTGCAGTGGGGGGTCTGCATGTGGATTGGACATCAAATGTACACTAAGCGAAGCGCCACCATAGGTATGTCTGTTGTTTAGTCGCACTGATGCCTATTAGAGTTCAGGAAATGGGAAATATATGTCATGTGTAAACTGTACATAGTGTTATGTAGTATAGATGCACCCTCCATGACCTTTCACAGGGATGCCATCTTGTTGTTTAGGAGCAACTCTCCTTCCTTTTGTCCTAGATTCCCAGGGTCCTTCCTGTTTCCCGTCACGTGTTACCGGTGAACGTGACAACCTGCCTCGCCCTAGTCCCATCACGTGTATGCTGTATCCCATATTGTCAAGGTGTGGCCAATTTCACCCTCTACAGCCTCCTCATTGGTCATTTAAATCAGCACATTCCTTAACATTTATTTAATTTGGTACGTCAAAACTTTTAACCAATCAGGGGACTGCATAAGTTCTATCTCCTCGAGACATGAAAGCTCCGAGCGTGCAAGTTTTGGTCACACACTGGTGCAGCAGACCTCAGACGACGAGCACTTGAGTCAATATGTATATAGTTAAATTATAATAACTTTTTTTTGGGCCGGCTGTTAATCGAACGGAATAAAGCCGCCAATCATCTTGAATCAGAACTAAATCTTCTTCATCTGTTTACTCATTTCTCGACTCGTATCTCCTACCCACTCTGCATCATCCCCGTACAAGCCTTCGTATCAACAATTGGCCCGTCATCTGACAGTAGTCGTAGCCCCACGTATTGACATAGACACACATGCGATGTCACAAACAGCGTAACCAACGGCCGTTGGCCGAAAGCGCTAGATTTAGCATTCGTCATTGCCCAATGTGTAAACAAAACGGGAATTTACCAAATGATACGGAAGATAGATACATAATAATTTACATTTTTCATTTTATTGAAGAATATGACACAAAAATACCGTAATCAAATAATGTAACAACTATCACTGTATTTTAAAAAGTAATCAGGCCTAGGCTACAATTAGCCTGGCTATCTATACAATTTTTACCATCCCGGTGGGGGGGGTATGCATACCCCTCATCCCCCCCTCTGGATCCGACACTGCCGTTATCTGTCATTTTTCTGCAAATTGCATGCTAAATTTATCACTTGCAATAAGTGAGTAATCAACAATTTTGTGCAAAAATGTTGAACTGTTGAAATATTGTACGTTTGCATTTTATTATTTTTCTGCAAAATGTTAAGATAATTAGACTCATTTATCATTTTGTTGCAAAATGTTAAGATAATGCGATGACTAAGTTCGTAATTTGATGGCACCTTAACGTTTCCATAGAATTTCACCCTGAAGGTTCTGTCTAGGTTGAAATGACAATTTTCCAAATTTTGCCGTTTTGACAAGATATTTTTTCCAGGCAAAATGTCATATTTTCCGAATTGTGCCATTTTGATGAGATATTCTAACTCGGCAAAATGGCAATTTTCGAATTTTGCCATTTTGACAACATGTTGTTACTCAGCATGATGACAATTTTCTGAATTTTGCCTTTCTTACGAGATGTTCTATTTCGGCAAAAGGACAATTTTCTGAATTTCGCCATTTTGACAACATGTTCTTACTTGGCAAAATTTCAATTTTCCGAATTTTGCCATTTTGACAAGATGTTTTATCTTGTCAAAATGACAAGTTTCCGAATTTTGCCTTTTTAAGGAGCCCATTAAGTCATCAAAATGTCAATTTTACGAAAATTGTCACTTTGCTGAGACAGTTCTCTTTTCTTTTGAATGGCCCTTCTACGCTTCCGTACATAAGTCCTACTGTAAATAACATTACGGAAGGAATGCTAGAAAATTTATGTGAGATAATAATCAACGAACTTGCCAAAAGTTCCAGGAGCTACGTGTTCAAAACATGCACAGACATGTATGCTAAGCTTGGGGATTTGAAAAAAAGGCGAAACACTGCAGCTCGATAGTCTGTACAATGTGTTTTTTGCAGAACAGTTTGTACAGCAACTTATGCGGCACTTTCTGCAGAGAAAGCAAGGAAAACACATTGAATGCAATTCTAAATCTAATTCCATGTAATACTACAGGGTTATAGTGGAAAATGATCACTTCCATGGCAGGGATAAAATTTTACGTTTGTGATTATCAATGCATCCCGTTTTGGTGGGAAGTTAAAGGATGAATTTTACGAAACTAATGGCAAGTTTCAAGTATATTTTAGCCCCTTTTCAGTTTGCAAATAATCGGTGGTAATGATCAAGTGAATGCCAGAATTTATAAAAGCAATGGAGCACGTGGCTGCAAGCAATCATAGATTGTGTGCGTACTGATCTTTTTATGAAAACATGTTGGGAAAACAAGGGTTCTATGACATCATACACATAAGGTCCATTGCACTTATTTTAAGCTACTGCTACGTAAGAAACATCATGATGGGTTCATTATTGCTTTTAATCAGCCAATCATACTCGTGACATCGTCAACGCAGTTTTACTGTGTAGGAATAACGTGTAGAAACCAACCGTCTTGGCATAGAATTCTAATACTCCCATTGCATTTGTGCTTCAACCAAATTTCCCAAACTTTTGTTGTAGTCGGGCAAAAAAGTTCAGAGATGGAGTATTTACTGGGGGGTTAAGACTGCAGTGTATGTTCGCACAACTTCATTTTCCGATTTTCTGAATTAAGGCGTAAGTTTTAAGAACGAAGTAACAGGAAATATGTGGGATTTCATCGTAAGATACAATGACATGGTTCTTTCGTAAAGATACAATGACATGGTGCGTTCCTTTGATTGATAATTTCCCAAATCTGAGACATTAGCTGGCCTCTAACCTGCAAAAACGGGCGTTTGTGTTTTGGTCGTGCAAGTCGTGTTGTGCCATGTAGCTACTGCGCTCCGGAGTGAGCACAACAGTTTCAGGACTGATACGAGCCTGCGAGGGCAAGTGCAGGCTAGTTAATAATACTGTGTTATAACTTGTTCAGTAGCAGGCCCTATGGGCTATACATACAGAGCTCTGACTCTCATGCAGTGGTATGTGCATGAAAGTTAAAAAAGCAAGTTGCAGTTTTACAAATAAGTCAATGATTTTGTCGTTTATTGTATTAGCAACAAAAGCGATCATTGCCAGAGAGAAGAAAAATTATGGAGGCTAGCTGGCAGCAATTTTGAACATCGCGGCCCTTTTTTGAACGTCGCGGCCTCCTTGATTTTGAAGCTTGAACGTCGCGGGGTGCGACGTTCAAAAGGCCCAGGGAGAACCCTGAGTACATTAATTTATCTGAAAAGGAAAAGAAATGTACATCTTTCACCGCACAATGAGCCAATTTTCAAGCATTTTGTGGCAGCACGGGTCATAGCAGGCCTTGAATTTTGGAATGTGCAAGTCTGATCACACACCATTACTCACTTTAAATCACTGTGAGGAGTGTGATTTTTTGTACACCTTGATGGAAATGGGAGCTCATACAAATCTTACAGTTTATTAAAACAGCACATTCCACACTTAATTTCCTGAGCAGTGTGATTTGTAGCCTATACTTGGAAAATGTTTAAGTCAAGGCCAGGTCTGTAACAACAAGTTTTCCAGTTTTGAACTGAGCACTGGTTGAGATACTGATAATAGAGAGCATATAGCAAGGCAGTGGGGACAGGAAGAGTTTGTATGTCTAGATCAGCACTGATGAGATGTTTGAGGCCTTTTTTTGTATATGCATGTAGACATAATATTTTTCTTTTGTCCTCTCCGTTCAAAACAAATGCAATTTCTGCAAATATCAAAAGTTTAAGAATTGTCACCCATACATTTTGAGAATTTCCCTAATTATGCAGAAATTGCAAACTTGGGAAATAATTTTGGCTTGAACAAGGGTTAAAGCAAACCTTGATACAAATAGATGGGAATAGGTGAAGTGTTTTTTCAAGCACCTACTCTTTTACATGTATGGCTGTTGTGTCTGCTTTCTAGCAAAGTCAAAAGTTTTCGTAAGTGCTCTGTGCCAACCAGCGTGACACTTCTTCTAGATGGTCCTGCTGGCTCATGGCCCCCCAATATGCTTTTCTGGTCCACAGATTAGGGGCCCATTCCACAAAGAGTTACGCACAATCTTAAGTTTGATTCCCCATACTCAAGTTAACAGTAAATCGTACTTAAGATTGTGCGTAACTCTTTGTGGAACGGGCCCCAGTACTGCGACAAATGTTTACTGCAGTAAAAAAAGTTGTAGAATGCCCATGCTGAATCTATCTTTCTCAAAATGTCAAATTCCAAACTTCATATTTTCATTGTCTTAAACATCCTAGAATTAGATACATGGTAGGTTGGACTAAAGCTGGAGGGAGTGTCTTTGCATTGTATATTATGTCTGTCCAGCTTCATATTGTGTAACTGAGTATAAGTTTATATTTTGTGGCCAATTCATTGTGTATACAACCGTGGCAGGGCATGCATTGAGAACTTTACTTTTGTCTACAAGCTCTCTCTAGACTGGAGGGATATAGATATGCCCTCAGTATTTTTCATCCCTTGCAAGAAGCGAATTAGGGGAAGGACTTGCACCATACAGTATCTGAGCTGTATTTGAAACCATATTTCAATTTTACCCTGTAATATAGCTTTAACTGTTTACCTATTAGTGTTTGTGTGTCACTAAATATCACCTTAAATATTAAACATACTGTATAGTAGGAAGTTTTCTACAGTAGTTACACACAGCTATTACAAGTGTCAAGTTAAATCTGCAAGTAAATTAATTTTATATGTTGCAAACAAGATGCTTCTGAAGGGGACCAGCAAGACTGTAATATTTGCAAAGTTAAATGCAGAGCAACTGTTAAACAGATGTTACAGTAGCAATACTTATTCTTGTATATCACGAGAAGTAAGATGAGTAAGCACTTCATATATGTACTTACTTTAAAGTGTACATGAAGCTTTCAGAATAAATGCTGGTACAGTACAGTTATTCACAATAAGGCTTTATTGTTAATTCAAGGAAAAATTAGCCTGTTGTCCCACTGTTAGATTTTGATAAAATTTTGCTGTTTCCTTTTCACTGACAGAGTTGTATGCAAAAAAGCTTCTGTTAAAATATGTTACCAAAGTATTTAGTATTGAAAGTTTCTTCTAATGGACTCAGCCACTTAGAGTTTAGTCTCGTAAAGGGGAAATTTATGCAGTCACCAGAACATGAATTAGTAGCCTATTGTTGACTTAAGAGCTCTTGAAAGTCATGTGACAATACCTTTTCTCTTCAAATTGGAAATCTACTTGGCGTATCTTGCTTAGTTTACAGTACTTTGAATATTCCCCTATGAGCAGCACAGAGCTGTTTAGCTCTATACCGGTAAACTCAATGAGGAAATGAAACCATTCGCCAGTACCCAGGTCTTCATTGTTGAGACAATTGTTTATATGATGATCGACAATGACTCAACTCTCGTAGGATTTATCAATACATTGCGATCCAGGAATGACACATTTTGGCCATGACACAGTTTCGGGAATTCTTCCGATTGCTTGATATACTGTAACTATGTAGTAAACCACAGCTGATGCACTTGATGAATGTGTATACACTGCACATACCACAGTGCTTACTCTGAAGTTTGTTCTGCACAAAGCTACTGTACAGTACAGTATGTGTATTGGGTATGATTGTCCTCCAGCATCGCCGACCATTGACGTAATTACAAAGCCTCTTTTTGGGGAAAAAATTGCAGTCATAGATTCATAATAAACTACTTGTCTCCTCCTCATCACCTACAGCTTATACTACTATGCTGCATGTGAGATCCCTACAAAGTTTGCTCACTTTGCAGCCAGGAGATACAGAGTTCAAGTCTTGGCCTGGCCATACCAAAGACTTTAAAAATAGAACCTACTGGAGTAGGGTAATGAGCCAGTAAGCCACAACTGGAAAAAAAGATGTGGCCGGCTCAACCTAACTCAACCTACTGTAACATACTTATCCACAAGCACTGTGCAACTAATTGAAAGCTTGATAACAGCTATTGTACAAACAACCCCATCACTAGGAAAATATGTGTGTGTGTACTGTGTGTTTATAGGGGGGACTTTTGGGTGTCACTGTTTCTAAAGTCTTATCTAATAGGGTCTCAAATATGAGCATTTACATTAATTTATGTATTTTTCACTCCTGGATATTTCAGTGGCTTACTTCAAGGAGTACAAGTGATTTAGGATGGAGATACAGTAGTTTCTTGTAACACTTTGCAAACTGTTAGATGCTAAAATAATTTTATTTTTGGCCTTGCAAGTGCCTAAAGACCATTTTGCTCAATTTGTCATACAAAAAAGTTTAGGGATTTCATTCTAAGTATGGAAAGTGGGTTTATTGTGCTAAGGTATAAGTGCATGAACAGTGCTTTAAAGGCTCAAATTTATGATATGGAGTCTATCCTCATAAAATTATTAACGAGTGGTGAGCATTGTTTGGTATTAAAAGCCTTAAAAGTCAAATCTTGTGTACTGATATTGTCAACCAAACACTGCTTTTCACACTCATTTATTTACAAAAAGAAAGGGAATTCTGGATGAAATGAATGGGTACGAAGCCTTTGTAACAATTATTTACAATGCAGTACTGGAATTTTAAAAGTCAAACTTGGGTGAAAAGAACTTTCATCATGTTGACCTTTTGATCTCTTACTTAGTAAATTCAATGGGTTTGGGTTCAGTTTAAGTGGGAAGATATAAACTATTCTATAGAGTGGGTGTTGAGTGTATTTAGGACCCCTTGCTGTGTAAACTGAATAAAAATGGGTACAAAGTTTGCCAACAAACCTCCTGACCTGAAAGCCTACTGATTATAAATTGGCCACTACAGTAGATACTCAGCAGTTGACATGTTTTTTTTCTGTTTGTTGACTTTATAATCGCCTTAGTCCTGTTGCCAGGTGTTGTATAGTGTTGTTTACCTACAGTTGTAAATTTTTATTCTTGAGTGTATAAAATTTTTTTTTTTTTTTTTGTGAAAAAGTACTTTCATTCCTTTTTGCTAACACTCACATAAAAGAGTAAGAAAAAAGTTGTTATTAATTGATGTGAAAATTACTATTCCCCCATTTTAGGGGAAATATGAATTTAAAAACCTGTCCTTATGGCAAAATATGTTTCATTATACCATTTAAACACAGTTTGATAGTCTGGGAGAAAAACGAATGGTGACATGCTAACCTTTTCCCCACTAGAGATCATTAGCTCTGCAAAACCTGTGGTTTGCCTGCCAGGGTACGTGTAGGTTTCTCATTTGACTAGTTTACTAAGCAGTGAACACATCACAATCATGTGCCTTTCTATTAGCTTATAACGTTTATACTACAAACCTCATGTAGTTGTGCCAGGGTGCACAGTTAGCCTGTACCTAGCACAAATTCTTTTAGATCAATGGGCATGGTATATTTGTGGAAGAGGTGAATTTCTTGGTTGAGGGTGTATTGCAAAGGAGAAAAGAGAGCTAGATAAAGAAACAGTGATAATGGGGACTAGGAGAGCTTAAATTTGCTACCTACAATCTTGAACAAAACTGTTGGGACACTTTGCCATAATATTCTTGAATTTCAGTTCAATGGTTTGCAGGAATCCCCCTTCCCTGCTCCCCCTTTCAATGTTGCGCTGAAAGAGTGACTGAATGCTGTGAATAGGCTAACTGTGGTCAACATTGCGAAGGGGAGCTGGGGTGTCCCAAGGAGTTTTGTCCAAGAATGTAGTTTCTTCTGGGGTACTTGGTTGAATTTGCTGTCAGGCTCTTTGCCATAGAGTGGAGTCAATTTTTGATGACAACTTTGCTGTGAGAAAAAGTTAGGTATGAATATGTAGTGGGATATAACAAAGAATGAAAGAAAACTTGATTTATACCATCACAGAGCTATGTTTTCATGTAAAACAGGGATTAAGTACTGCCATGTTGTTAGAATGGAACTTAACAGTAAATTCTGTAGATTATATTAAGCAAACCTATGGAGCCCAATAAGTATGCCAGGTTAATAGATAAAGCTTTACTGTCAAATCATGATATGGTGGGCTGCCAATGAAATGAGGCATGGCAAATGCTCAAATTACTTCAATTGGACTTAATTAGCATCAAGCTGTGCCAGGTAAATTTTTAAAGGTGATTGATTAGTCGTGTGGACATAATTATCTTGAAAGGATCAGTATTTACAAAGATAACAAACCTGGTTATGGAATACTGTCAAGTACAATGCTACAGTACCTAGACACCACAAATTCAGGTGTGAGTTTAATTTGACTCTTTGCATTTTTCATCACCTTGACCTCCTTTTGGTAAGTTGTCTCAAGCTAACTGAAAGTCACCAGAAAACTTGTCAACAAAAGTCAATGTTCTGGATAAAAAGAGTGATATAAATGAAATATTGCAAAAACTATTCATAGAGTTAATTGTTTTATGATTAAGTTTTACTAATAGTTCAGTTCAAAGGACAATTCTTCAAATTATACACACAACCATTACAAGACAGACAGAGGATAAGAAAATTCCATGTTGGTATAAACTTTTGCTTATTAACTATTGTGACAGAACAATACCCTTCAGCAGTGATCAACACCCTTATTAAGGTATTAATATAAACTCAATATTCCCATTTAATATATAATATGTAATTGGAATTAGTAACTGACTGTTGTTCTGGGAAATTTACTGTTGTTCTGCAAAAGACTTTTATCGTTTGTTTCAATTAAGGGATCATATTCTGACTAACTGCATTGTATTACACTGTAGGTCTAGTTCAAAAGTTTTGCATGGAAAAGTATAATGCCTGCGGTGATGATTTGCTATGCATATTATTAGTCATCTTGTGTAGATCATGAATATAATATTTGCAATACATTGTTGTACTAGTGCCGCATGAGTCTGTGGACTTGCAACATACAGTACTTTTCTGTACTATACTTTTGTCTTCAACAGAGAATGGGAGTTGGAGCTGGAAAAAGAAAGAAAAACTGGTCAAAAAGCAAGCCTTTTTAAAGCCATCATCAGGACATGTAGAGTACTGGTTATTTTAAATGGAATTATTGTATTTTTTGAGGTAAGGTTCTTCATCTTGAATTGACAGATACATTGAACTCATAATCCTTGACAAAAATACCTGAGATCCTGTCAGCAAATGTGGTTGGCTTAGCAACAGACCGCCATCGGCCACCTTGGGGGTTCGTTGGAGAGAAATGTCGGCAGTCATCCGGTGGCAGTGCAACTGATTGGCCGAAAAATTTTACCCAGCATTCAATTTTGTTTCTAGCCCGGATGTAGCCAGTGGACCTCCGATAGCCCTCCGGCAGTCCTTCAGTGGCCAATCACTTATTCAAAGCTGATCGAAAGCCAACAACGGCCATCGGTGGACCCCCAGATATTGCTAACTAAGGACAAACACCTCTTATATCAATATTAAAGTTTCAGAACACCTCTGGCTGCTGCTTTATTCCGGGAATGGGGGGGGGGAGGATATTGCTGTGATTCACTTATTACTTGTTTTGCTTACTTCGTGGTAGCACCACATGCACTTGGCCTATAGGATCTACATGTACAAATCAGGCACAGTTTTATAGAAGGAAAACAATACAAAACATTTTTTCACTGATAAGAACGAAATAAACCCCATTTGTCCAGTTGTTGTTGGTGAATAAACTGTCCTTAAAAACTCCTCAACTCCAAAATTTGAAAAAAAAAAAAACACTATGATTTTCCCAGATTTGGAGTCTCAAAATTCAGTTCACCCACACATCTCTGACAGATGTAGTTTGTGCCTTAAAAATGTGATTTTCTTAGAGTAGACTGCAATGTGTATGCACAATACCATAGCTTTCCTGGAAGTTTTGAACACACTACTCTTGGTGAATACATTTGATGATTCCCTCATTAAGGCAAGACCGGGAATGTTTCTTAAATGCAATGTTTCTCATCTTTGACCGTTACATAGGAGTACTAATGTTTGAGTGCTGGACATTTGTTTGTTTGTCGTTTTCTTTTTGTTTTTTTTTCATTTTTTTTTTGTCTTTAATTGACATGGCTGGTTAGTTAGTGGATGTTTTACAGCTCAGTTTGTAACCCATTAGTTTAGGGCTGGTCATTGTCTTTCCCCAGTTTTTGGCTTACTGGCTTGTTTTCCTACTCCATTGTTTATGTTGAGCACCAAGCACAAAGGCAGTAGGTTCCATGTTAAAAGTCTTCAGTATGACAGAGCCAGGTGTAGTGAACTCCAGACCTCTCACCTTCAAATTGGAGACCTATAAAACACCAAGAACCATGTTGTTGACCATTACATCACCTTTAAACATCACAATGTGCACTTGAGTGGTAAACATTACAAAAGAGTTGTAGATTCTCAGGTGGTATCTTTTCTTCTGTAAGTTCCTATTTTATTTTACATGGTCCACTTGTTGTTTTGAAAAATTAAAAAAGCTTTCATGCATGCTGTCTGGAAATACATGAATAAGGTCTCTCATCTGCAATGAAACTGCAGAAGGAAATTGAAAAAAGGAAATGCTGTGTTACAGTACAATCCAGGATTTCACTCCTCTGGAAGCAATGGGTTTTTTTTATTTTGCTTGTTTGAATTTTATCTACAGTGTAAGTTCATGCAATTGATTTTGTCTTGCACAAAAGCACAAAATTTACAGTAGCAGCAATTCTGACTCATTTAAAGGTATTATGACATGAAAATGACAAAATTCGGTATTGGCTGTAAAAAGCATTAAAAACCATGAAAATGGCCACAATTTCCATCAAAATCCATCAAAAATTGATCATTTTACACAACAATTTCTGATTTTTCACTTAATCATTAATAAATATGAGCTAATATGCAAATCTTGTGATGTCATGGGAGGGACATACTGTACCATACATGGCTAATGTTATCCTTTGTTTTTACAATCTTCATTTCAAGAACAGATGTAACATTTGTTTCTCCTGGGGGTTTTATTTTGGAAGTTTAATTTATGCCCTTGCAAATCATCAGTACCATTTACCAAACCACAAACTATCTGATGAGTAATTAAGAGATAATTTATATAGGGTCAACAAAAGAAATATCAACACTGTGCAACACCCCCACATCAATTATTTTTGCATAAGCAACAAGTTTCTTCAGAAACATTCGAACTTTGAAGAGTTATATCTGGAGAACCGTTAAAGATATTGAAATAATTCCAATGGAGTTTTCCTAAGAACAGTTCACTCCATAACTGCCAAGAAGAGTAAGGTCAATTTGCTGACATGTCACACCAGCTTTATTAGTGAATCTTTTTTGCAAATGTTAGCCAATTCAGTTGTGAAGTTGTTACTTTCAGTGACTAAGAATAGATGTTTACAGTACTGCAGATCTCTTGTATTTAATATGGGACATTGACATCCTCTGAATTCTAAGGTAGTGAAGGAGGCTTCCTCAAATAGTGGTGTGCGCCACAAGTGGTGCAAATTGGTGCAAAAAATTACAGGGAGAATATTGAAAAATTTAACTTTTAATAACTAACCTTTTTGACAAGAATTTTCTTGTCTCAAAAATAGGTACAGTAAATAAATCTAATACTTCCCACAGACTGACATCACATACAGTACTGATAAGGATATAATAACATCCTATTTGTTCTCACAAGAAAGTGTAATCACAGTCACTGTCTACATTCATTAGAGTCAGTGCTTTGTCGATTCACCATTACTGGTGAATCACCGTTACTGGCGAATCGACAAAAAATGTAAAGTTTGTGGAAAGTTTTCATAGCTCTATTACAGTTTTAAAAAGTATTTCAGCTCTGCCATAAGTCCTCATCTCTTTACTATACAGTAGGGCAATATGATGTGTTTGTTAGCCAGAATTCTCACTATTAAGGGAATTGTATTCTTTGGGGTCAAGTTTCTGCAAGTGGCTGACAGCATTTGTCTAAATTACTTTTAAAAGGTGGAGGAAAATTGTTGAGGACCAGAGCAATATTTTCACCTCCCCTCTTCAAGCAACTCACTGTCATTCATACAAACAATATACTATAGTACACTGTCAATTGCACAGCCACGTTCTTTAAACAGAACTGAACATGAACAGATTGTATAAATTAAGTCAGTATCATATTATTTGCAGTTTCAATTGGGGTTAAAGGTCATCTGATTTGATAAAAGTTTCAACCTTGAAAAACTTGTTAGCACCCCTTCTTAAGAAAGGAAGCGACATGAAGTCCCATTATATTGAAGAAATGAAGCTTTGATTTAGTCTGTTTTCGGTACGGATCAAAGTTTTCAAGGTCACTGGTTTGAACTGAGAACACAGTGGTACAAATATACACTTTAGTACAGTATCTCAAGATAAAAGGCATGCATGGAAACTTTCATACTAAACTTGCCAATAAAATATGACAAGCATTTAGGAGAGAGTTCGTTTGAGACCACTGGTTAAAACTTATTCAGAAATTCTATCTTTTGAAAGATAAAATTGACATGGATACTTCCATACTAAATACGTCACTGATACAACCTTTAGGAAGAAACCTCCCTTTTTTGATAGGTGTCCATGGTCATGGTAGGTCAAAACAGATTAAAATCTGGATTTTTTTTTTATACGCAAAAAAAACAAAGCATGATATCTCAAGGTGCGGTTGTTTCTCATAATGGTGCATGGAAACAGAACAATTACTTTGTAGAAGCTACTGTACAGTAGTACTGTTCTGATAATATAACAATAAAACTGATAACATGGGACTAAAGCTGCAGCTGCTGTAGGCACTTGACAAAAAATTCAGATATCTTTCTTGAACGGAACAACTGAGTCTGGAGGTCATACACCTAAATGCAAAAAGATCAGTGTAGAACTGAATATGGTCAGGTAACTGGTTTAAGAAGTAGCATATGCAAAGCATCAGTATCTATTTGTTTTCAATCGGGGAGTTTAGTAATTCGTTGCCCCATGGAATTGTGGGGCAAAGTGTGGGATATACAAACCAAGCTCAGCACGTAGGGTACAGCGTTCCATTGTTTTCCTCAGTACGTGCATACAACAGTATCTACGTTACTAGCAAACTCAAAATTGGGGTCTCAGTGCTATTTTATGGCAGAATAAAGTGCAAATTTTTACACCAAAAAAACGATTTAGACACAATCCACAGTGCAAAACCGCTATTGAGATCCTTCTTACAGTATGTTATGGATGGATTAAGAGAGAATGGTTTCACCAAATTTGCATGTATTTTGGAGCATGTGTTGTTGGTGCAGGATTGCCTTGGTGCACAGTCACCAAAACGAATTACCCAACTGGTTTATTGTTGATTAGGAAGAGTCAGGAAAACCATGCCAGAGAAACGAAGACTACAAGTAGGAGCCAAAGGAGGCAGAAGGCTGTTGTAAATGCTGATCACAAAAAGTGAGCTGCAGTATTTTTAATTGGTTCTGTTTTGAATAGGAAGCCATTGAAGTTCCTTTAAAGGGTGATGTTGCATGTCTACTTTTACTTTTGACAGTACATGCTGCCGATTTTTGAATTTTTTAAAGTTTCTTTTTAAATGGATAAATCTGACAGACCAAATCAAAGAGTTGCGGAAGTCAAGCCTGAAAGTAAAAACAGCATGAACTAACATTGCACAAATTAAATCATCCAGGTGCTTTTACAGTACAGTACATTTCTTAACCACCAGTTGATAGGTCATCAGAAAGTATCAACGTGATGAGAGCTGAAGTCAAGGACAGTACGCATTTTCATCGGTAGCCCTATTGCAGGTTTTGCCATCTTCCATATTGTTTTGGCCCTACCTGTCCTGTCCCTGGTTACAACAAGCAAGTTCAGCTACCTAACAACTAGTATTATATGCATATGAAGACACCATTTGCACTTAAAATACCCTTTGTAGCATGGTACAATACCATCCCTGTGGTTTACTGTACTGTACCTGACATATTAACACAGTACTGTATTTACAAACCCTACATTCACCAGTTCAATACTTCTAAGGTTTTGTAGTTTGTAGATTGATGGTAGTCAGGTATACATGTAATCATTTTTTAAAAAGCTTGCATACACATTTTAATGTTTTTGTGTGTGTGTGTCTTTGTACTTGAAACAACTTAACTAATCAATTGGAAGCAGTAACAGCCTATAAAGTTGTAGATTTTGTAGATTAATGTGTATAATGTCACAACGAATTGTCCGTTTTTTGTTTTTTATATTTTGTTGAATTAAGACACCCACTCATACTACATCATAACTTATGAAACACTATATGTTGGAAACAGATGTATATATATGCCAAGTCACTCTGCAAATATTGGTATAGTACTGTATGGCAGTTGTAAAATTATGCAAATATGTATAGTAAGGAGGTTAATGGCCCCAGCCTGATCTATAAAGCATTTGAAGACTGTACTGGAACAGTTTACAACCAAATCCATCATGTACTGTAAATTGGCAGATTCATCTTTAGTAAGGAGTTTGTGACATTGTTTTACAGTCAAATGATTCATCTCTAGTAAGGACATAATGATTGGCAAATACTGTATGCCCAGCAGACCAGTATTTTAGTAGACCTTCTCTGTCTGTTACTTTGCTTTTGGATCCAAAACAAAATAGAAAGTACTGAATTACAGCAACCAAAACCACATCCCATAGCCCTTCTTTTTTTCTTTTTTTTTTTTGCTATTTTGCTATTTTGGTGTATGAAATGCATGCCATTAGAATTTAGAGTATTGACTGAGAGAGAGAGAGAGAAAAAAAAAATTGGGTGATGATGATCTTATAGTGCTGTTTGCAGTGCTGCTTACTAGATTTCCAATTGAGATTTCAGACTGCTTTCTCTGATGCATCTTGTAAAGTGAAGATAATTTATTCTGATATTACCATACTCACATGTGGTAGATTTCAACAACAAAAATTGTGCTGGTAGGTGGTATACACTTTTGAAAGTAAATTATGAAATATTATTCAACCAGTTCAAGTACATGATTGTGAAGTGCTGAGTATCTGGGCATGCCATGAATCAAAGGGTAATCTTGTATTGGTCTTAGAGCATAGAGAGTATGCATAAAGGAAAGTGTGCCCTAGTTTGAAGGAAACATACAGTATTATTTGCATGTTCTACCAACAAATGCAGCCATCTTTCTGGCATTTAAGAAAAAATACCTTTGGAAAATCCTTATCACAACCAATTAGGTGCTCACCCTTGTATGACTAAATTACACAACAGGTGCATCATATTTGATGCCCCAGCAAAGAATTCCCTCTAGAACCCTTTGCAGTAAAATGCTTTGAAGGAAAAAGGTTTCAGATGGTACCCTTTTGGAAAACCCGTTGCAATCAAAGGGTCCCTTTTGGTTGCATGTTGATGGAAATTGGACAAATCTCAAACAGGATTGCAAAATTGCCCTTTTCGTAAACCAAACTCATATGAAACCTGGTTAGAACCATTTTTACCCTTTGAAATGCTTTATGGACCAGTGGTTTCAAAGGGAATTTTCTCTTGGGACCTGACCACTAGTTGTCTGAGATCATGATGACGCTGTGAGATGATCTAGTCTGAATGGACCATGAAAAGTTTGACACTGTACTGCTTCTAGTGCAATCCAGATCTTATAAAGCTGACAAAATGGCTGAAGGCTGCTTTGTCTTCTGCTTTTTTGCTGTTTTGTCTTCTGAGAAAATGAAGTACAGAACCACTATTCCAGTATGTTAATAGGGATCTGGAATGCTTTCAGGAATCTGTGAAACTTTGACCAATCTAAGGACAAGTTCATTGTTTGTGTAGTGGCAACCAGTGTACATGTAGCATATAGTCTCAGATGGTTACAATGCAACTAATGCTTTCTTTTTTTTCTTCTTTTTTTTTTCCTTTTGAAACTCTGCAAAGGGTGTGCTGATCCTCTCTAAGGCTGTCACCCATGTTGCAAAAAATCTAGACTGAAACAGGGCCTTCTCTTAACAGTGACAAAAGGCAGACAAAACCCTTTCTTATATTGTTAAAAGAAGTATTTTGCTAATTCCTTTAATATACACTACTGTACATGTTTTAAAGCGACATACATTGTGTTCCTGTCCTTACCTTCAATACAGTACCTATAGTACAAAGACTCTGTGACAATGGTGTTCATTGCACCCCTGCTAAAACTCATTAGGGAAATGTCTGTATGTACCGTTCTTGCTAGTTTATAGTACTGTACTTTAATTTCACCTGTTATGTTGTAGCTGAGGAGCAGCTGCACAAGTGTGTAAAAAGATTAAAAATTATAAGTATCATACAGTAAGTAAAAAATGGAGATAATGATAAAGAGTTTTGTATTAGCATTTTTATACATTTCATTCAATAATGAAATCTACATATCCCAAATTAAAATTGAATCTTACATAGTAACATTCAGTTCTCCTAGTACTAAAACCCAGATTTGGTGAATATAGAGGTTTTGTAACAATGTCTTTTGAATCTGCTACTGTACTAATGTAATAAATTGTTTTATTGATATTTAATGTCATGTTCAATTTCATTTTGTCTTTTGAATAGGAGTGTATTTTTAAAATGGGCCAACCAATCTTACTTGGGATATTTGTCCAGTATTTCAATGAAGAGTCCAGTATCACCACAACCCAAGCCTATCTTTGTGCTGTTGGTATGTCCATTTGTGCAATGGGAATCACCATTCTACATCACCCTTCCTTCTTTATCTCATCTCGTGTTGGTATGAGGGTACGTGTAGCTGTCAGTGCCTTAGTTTACAGAAAGGTAGGTTCTTTTTCAAGGTTGAAAAAGCTAGTGACTGTTGCCCCAATGGGTGCAAAACAGAACAACACAAAATTTCTGTTACTGTTAATGATTAAATTTCAGTTGTTGTTTGAAAAGTACTAACTGTACCTGTATGTACTGTACTGATATGTTTGTAACCTATTTGTGGTAAACACCTAATATTCCATACAGTCAGGCCATTGCTAGGGGAATTAATTTATGAAAACAGACAGGAGAGATTAGGGGGGCAGTGAGAGTTTGTTTTAACAATTTTTTTTTTCACAAGTTTAATCCTGCACCACTTTGAACAATGACTTAAAACTTACAAATAAAGATCGATGATCTCAGTCTAACATCTCACAGTAATTAGTTCATACAGTGAGGTGGAGTCTACTGTTGCATCAGTGGGGAATTTTGTTACTTCACAAATATTCATACAACAGTAAGTAGGCCTATCACCAAGTTAGTATTTCTTCTAACCTGGAAGACCTCTTCAGTGTTTCTATATTCTGGTAAACAAACAGTTCAGAAAGAAGCATTAGATGCTGGAAGGAAACTACGGTGAATATACTCTCTCTAACTCTGATTACCCCTTTAAAATACTGTATACTGTACATAACATGGCAGAGGGGATATGGTCAGGGAGTAGCTTTGGAGGTTGGTTGTAAGTGGAAAGAAATGGTGCATGGGGAAGTAGGAATGCATTGTATATGTATCTAATAGGGATAGGACATGGATGTTTAAAGAAGAATATCAAAATTGTAAAATGTAAAGAAGTGCTGTCAGCTTAGTAGTTACATTTTCAGTGAGGATCAAATACATTTTGTTTTATGTAGTCGTGTAAACCTTACTGAGTTGTTTTATGCCATTTGAATATCTGTTTAAACCAGGGAGAGTTAAGGCTTGGATTTTTACTAAACATTCTGTAGATTTAAGTTTTGTGATACAGTGTAAGTGCATTTACCTTAGACAGAATGTAAAATTGTTTTGTACTAAATTGAATGAAAACTGGGGCAAAGGATGTCATTGAAATATTGTACGGTTGATGGTTTGTGAAGTTAGTGGTGCTAAAATATTCAAGTGATATGATGCATTAAATTGAATTGATACAATATTCATTGGTAAAGATCTCAAGGACAGGTTGGACAAGTTTGAAAACTGTTGTTTGGAATCTGAAGTCCCGCCCTATTTGTGTTGAAAGTGAAACATTGTTCTTACAATAATTTCTCCAGGCTCTGAAACTGAGCAACACAGCTCTGGGGAAAACAACGGTGGGTCAACTGGTCAACATATTATCAAATGATGTTAACAGATTTGACCTGGTGAGTAGAAAGTACATCTCCTTTTGTATGGGAATAACAAAATGAAAAAAGCTTTTGTTCTACACTATTTGGGTCAAATATTTGTTTTCATTTGACTGTTGCTAGGGTGAAATTATGATATTGTATTTAACCATTGATCAGAAAATATTTTTCAGTTTTAATTACCCAGTGACTTGGCATTGAATGCAGGTCAAAGTTGTGAATACTTCAGAGCTGTTTGTGTTAGAATTCATTTTTTGAAGTCTCTCTAAAGAAAAACAGATATGACCTAGCTAGGTCGTAGATCTATATGACTAGTGTCTTACACCAATTTTGTTTCTTTTAAAGGTGGAGGGTAGTTGCTGATTTTCTAATTGTTGTGGCAGTGTTTAAAAAATCACAAACAGCAAGAGAACATTTTAGTATGGTGAAGACCTAACTGTTTATACCTGATTTGACCACCAGTGCAATACACTTCACTGCTATAGATACAATCTGAATCTTTCTAACCAATCAAATAACTCCTCCACAAGTGCCAGTGCTTCTCATTAAATTTCTATGTGATGGTTTCTTCTTTCACAAATGGTCAGTCTGTAGCCATAATTTTTTTAACAGTTTTCGTGCATTTCAGGGCTCTAAATAACCGATGGCACCAACAACCGTGGCCATCAGGTCCTTTCTGATTGCCGTGATGACCTTCAGTGAATATCCATTGAAATAACATCGACCAACAGAGCCATTATGCTTATTTTGACAGTGTCCTTTTACAAGCTTATATGGAGCCCAAATTTCATTCATTGTTTTTTTCTTTCTTTTCATGTAACATTCTACAGTGACAATGTTTTTTCTTTCCTTGTTCCCTACAGTCTTTTCTTTTTGTTCACTACATGTGGATTGCCCCCATTCAAATCATAACTATGCTTTGGGTCCTGTGGATTCAGATGGGCCCCACATGCCTCATAGCTTTCTTTACATTACTGCTGATGGCACCTGTCCAAGCCTTCATGGGGAAGATGTTCTCACAACTAAGGTAAAACATCTCATACACACTGTACACAAATGATAGTTGTGTTTCAAGTCAAGTTTCACTTGAAAGTACAAAATATGAATGATAGAGAAACACCAACAACCTATAATGCTCATAGTGTACCTACCTTACCAGTAGACTCATTCAGTGTTTATTAAACAGATGCAGGGTTGGTAAGGCACGTTTAACTGTCAGCACAATTAAAAGTAGATTGGAATTGCATTTGGTCAACATTCTGCATGCAATTGCCCACGCATTAACACCCTCAATCAACTAATGCGCACAGCCAGTGTCTTGGATGTAGTTTTACTGCCCAGATTCTAACTAATAGGTTGAAGTCTTGTCAGCCACTGCCTTTTCTCCAGTTGTGGCACACTGGCCTGTTTTCCCTACTCCATTGCAAATGCTGAGAACCAAACACAATGGCAGTAAGTTCCATTTTTAAAGTCTTGGGTACAACCCAGCCAGGAAGCCAACTTCTTACCTTTCAACTGCAAGTCTGATGCTCTAACCACTTGACTGGCCATGCAGTCGGTGGTGTACAACATTTTAGGTAAAATCACCCAAGACAACAAAGATGTTAAGAATTCAAGGAATGTCCTTATTTCAAGAAATTCAAAGTCGTTATCAAAGTTTTCAGGAAATCTTTTTTAGTAGACAAAAAATATTTGTTTTGGTTTCCATGATTAGAATGGCCAGGTGTGTGCAAGGGGGAGTTTGTGGGTAGTTTGGAATCATTTAATGTAATTAAATTGTCATTAAATGTAATTTAACTGCATGAACATAATTAAAAAATAGAAAAAGATGGCCTCATTTAGCATCTAGGCTCCTCTGATGTGTAGTTTTCTCAAAGGCAGGCCCTAACCTTAAAAGCTCTCTTAAAAGGCTGACTGGCATGCATAACAATTTCAGTAACACGGATCTCTAGACTGCTTACATCTCTGACATGAAAGTCATTCTCTCATGAAAAATGAATTGTCCACAAGTGACAAATTGTATATCCATATTCCTTGCAAGTTAGTTGACTGGACCACAGACACTGCAACCTGGGGGGGGGGGATGATTGTTGCCTTTGGCTAGAAATGTGAAATCGTTAACTTGTTAAATGAAGAACAATTGTGCCATACTTCAGTACAGTAGAAACCTCTGTAACTTAGGAATTGGTCTCAATTAGTTAACTGTAGGGATATTTCATTTACATAGGGTGAATGAACAATTGTCTTTCAGGGATTGCTAAAACCTTTCTATAGTTTTCTGTCATGGTGTCTAATTTTCCTTTCAGGGCAAAGACAGCTTTGTTAACAGATGAAAGAGTGAGGATCATGAATGAAATTATTGCAGGAATGAAAATTATCAAGATCCATGCTTGGGAGGCACCTTTTACAAAACTTGTTGAGGAAGCTAGAAGGTAAGTCACTCCAGCTTATGTATAAAGTAAATCAACGTAATATTGATCTTTTTAAAGCTTTGTGGATATATCTCTTTCAGTTTTTATGTCCGTAACTGCAGATGTTTAATTTATTTCTTTGGAAATAAAAGCAGAATGAAAAACTTTAAAAGTTAAATGTAGTTAGTTGAGGGGAGCACTGCATTAAAGACCTCTACCACTCATTTTCATTGCAATGGAAGTCCTGACCATGTCAGTAGTTTATGTTGTGCTGTAATTTGATGTATTACCACATGCTATTTCTAGTGAGACAAAGGTCTAAATCTTTGCAAACATATTCGTTGACATTTTTATGTGGCATCACTGCAAAGTTATTGGTTTAAAAGAATGATGCAGTGCCTAGAGATGTTGAGTGTGGAATTAGTAGGTCACTAGAGTACCACAATATCTTTGTAAACACAATGAAGGGTAATTGACATTTACATCATCCCTCCTTACCCTCCTACTGTATTTACATATGCAATCCCTACCTAACAGCAGTAAGTCTCTGGCAAATTACTTTAAGTCATTGTGGGTGTGGGGGTCCTCTGATAGAGGGCGGCCTCAATATTTCTCTTTCTTACTTGCCTAGCCAAAGACATCACACAGTTTGAATCCCTGTACTAGTTTTGCCATTTTTGTATGGCTTTCCCCCATGTGCTTTGGCCATGCAAGCAGTGAGAAGAATATTGAGCGTTCCTTGTATTCGAGGCTGCAAAATACTGTCCTGTATACCACGCACGATACTTCATTTATAATTAATTCGTAAATGGTACACTTAGTCTATAATGACTTCAAATTCTTCAACAGGTGTGAAACCCGTCAGATTTATTTTTCATCAGTGTTCCGATCATTCAATGTTACTATGTATGACCTAGGTCCCAGGATCGTGGCTTTTGCAACTTTTACTGTGTATGGTGCAGCGGGGAATGTGATGGCTGTTAGACTTGTTTTTCACCTAATAGCCTGGATGTACATTTTGCGTTTCTCTATAAGTACGGCCGTTCCTTTGCTCACCATGTCAGTAGTTGAAACATCGGTCTCCATCAAGAGACTTCAGGTAGACAATCGCTTTAATGCCCCACAATGCGTCACTTTGGTAAAATGGAATGTATGAGCCTGGTGTTTGGATACCATTAACTTGTACCACATAATAATGACAATGGAACCATCACAGTCAGCAGTTCGTAACTTTTTTTGCTCAAGTCTATTATCATGAGATTGTTCCCCTTTTCTTCACCAAAGTATATGTCCCAGCCCTCTGTTGGTTGAACAGAAAGTAGCTCCAGAAAAAGGAAAGAAATTAGAAGGGGATTTCATCAGATTATCTTTGTGCTACTCTGGCATCCCTTTTTGTTTTGACATCTCTCAGACCTGCATTATGCATGTGTTGAACTGAGTTGAGAACCCATGCATTTGTTTTTTACAATTTGCACAACTTGCAGGTTTTGTATACACGTTCTGGAAAAATACTGCAAAATAAGGGAACTTTCGAAAAGGTCCTGGAAAATACAGGGAATTTCAAAAGGGGACATATTTTACTGATTCCCTCAATATTCAGCCTTATTTTGTGGAAAAAATGATGAAGATGGCTGATTTTATTTTTAAAGGACTGGAAAGTATCAATCAAGATCTTTGAAAGTTATGAAAAATGAATGTGTAGGAACCCTGAGAAGAGTCAAACAGCATGTGTACATACATGATGTCCAAATTTAGCTAAACTACAGTAAGCAGATTAAGTTTCAATTCTGATCTCCCTACCCACCCCTAGATTGTGTAGACACTAAATCAGAATAATGAAGAAACCATGATTCACCAAGAAGAATGTTAAAGTGTGATTCATGTTCCTTCAACATATACTGTATATACTTCCATGTAATACTTGGTGGTGAATCATTTGGTACTCTAACACAGTATATTAATCTGCCATTAACTTCCATGCCTTATAACAGTGCAAGTGGAGATTGCTGGTTATGAAGTTATCACTAAAATGTCACTGTGCTCTCATGGGGGTCGGGCAATGCTCTCTCCTTGTAAAATTTTGAATATGCCATTGTTGCTGGGTGGGGGATGGGAGGAGGAGTGGAATCACAAGAAGGAAGATGTGTCATTTGGTCATCATTAAAATTATTCTTGTTTGTTATTATTAGAATTAGAATGTAGAAAAGAAGTAAAAATAAACAAGTCATAGATTTAGTTCAAGTGTACAGATCACTTCATTTTGGAATAAGTGTTAAGGGACATTAGACTGTAAAATAGGTATATGTTGTCCTTTCTTATTTTATCCAGGCTCTTGTTGAACCCCTAGGGCTGTTTTTAGTAATTTTTCATACCAATTTCATTTAGGGGAGGGGAAGGGGATGGGAAAGAAAATGACAAGACATTATTTGACAACCCTCTCTGGCTTTCCTATTGTCCTGCACAAACTGGTAGCATTTTATTTATTTCAAGTCTACGGTATCTTGTGGTCCCTATCACTGTAATCTCTTGAGAAAGGATATGTATTGTACAGTTCAGTACATTTGTTGGATAGTAAAACTAGTTAAAATTTTGATCTTCACTTGTAGTCCAGCGGCAAATATGACCTGCTACAATAGCTATACTGAACTGTATTTTATACTGTATGTATTAGTGTCCTACCCAGTGGGAGTTTGTCTATGTACCACATATAGACCATCACTTTGTTCAGAATGAATTTAAAACTGGACAGTTTTACAGCATAATCACAAGTAAGGGATGAGCAATAGCAGCAATATTGCTGTACGGAACAGTAGTTTGTTGTCATGCAATTTTTGTCACAGTTCTTCAGATCATGAAGTATTAGTAACAGTTAAAACAATGCATTATCCATCATTTCAAAGGAATGGCAGAAGGAAAAACATCACTTGATCTCAGTGGTTTTATATTTATGTTCAGCAAGTCTAAAATTTAGTCCATCATGCATGAGGTCGAATTGGCAGTTGCAGCGTGAAGGCCTGTATCCACGAGCAACATTTCCAAAACATTCACTAGCACCAGACTCAAAATATGCTTGTTAACTTTTCAGTTAGTTGGACAGTGTAGACAGGGTCATGCAGTAATCATCAATCATTTTGAAAATATTTATGATTGCTTTCAAAAAATTGACTTGTCCATACTTTGAAAACAAGGTGTTTTTCAGTCGAAAAAGAAGAGTGTTTGGAGTTTGTTGCTAGTGAAGGTTTGGGACATGTTGCTCTTTTACACAGGTCTCTATAAATTGTCATGAAGAAGAAAAGATGTTCGTAAGCAACTGAAATTGATATTGTGTAAGTCTCTCACTTGTAAAGATTACTACCTCATAATACCTGGAAAATTCTGAGTTGTTATGCTGATGTGATATGATATTAAAATCACAAGTTATCCATCAATTATGTGAATGTAGAGCCACCTGAAGCAAAAAATGAAACTGCATGTATAATGTGACGATCAATCTCATTTACAGCTAATTATCTGGTACCCAATTTTTCTTATGGCAATGAGTTGGTATTGTATAGTAGGCTCTCTTTCTGTGTACTGCCACTTTTTTGTCAGTGAAGTACTATAATATGATATATATTTACTGTCTAGTCCTTCCTAAAATTTTCCATTTTAAAATCTTGCATTTTTTCACAGTGCCAGCATATTACCCAATAATTTTATATTTCGTCTAACATTCTTTCATATTTCAAGCTAACGTTTTGCAGCTCAATTTGGCATTGTTATCTGCATCATGCGCCTGTTGCTACCCTGCATTTTTTCTCTTACCCGTAGACGTGAAAGCCTGCGAATCCAACGGACATCATATCTACGCTCCTTCAACCTGTCATTTTTCTTCATTTCGTCTAAACTTGTGGCATTTACAACTTTTACATTGTTTGCTGCATTGGGGAATGTGATAACAACTACGGTGGTATTCGTGGCTATTCCAATGTTTGACATCGTGCGACTCACAGTTACCTTATTTGTCCCATATTGCATTATGCACTGCTTGGAGGGTTTGGTGTCTGTGAAAAGGATTAAGGTACTGCCCCCTTATTCTCTAGTATACTGCCCCTCATATTTGGACCTTAATATTTGCACGGCTCACTTTGTGCTATATGGAAAGAGTGGTTTTTGGTGAAATTTAAATTTTGGTATTTCAATGTATAACAATTTATGTACATGAATGTACATCTGTTTTTTATGGAATATGTGAGGAGACATTGAAATAATGTGTATGTACAAATATATATCAGAAAGGGAAAATGCATGTATTTTATTGTTTCTAATCCACCCTTGCATAAACACGGGGTTCCTGCAGGCTGGAAAAGTCATGAAATTTTATTTTCATTTTCCAGGGCTGGCGAAGTCATGGCATATTGTAAAAATGACAGAAGTCATTGAAAATCATGCAATTTAGCCCAGATTTTTTTATTAAATTTTTCCAAGTATTGAATAAATTTACCCATTCATTTGTTCTAATCATCACACCATGAAAGTATTATGAAATCCTAGATATAATGTGGTCATGAAATGATCATGGAAAAGTCATAAAATTTTATCTTTCTGAAGATGCAGGAATGTGTATAGAACTAACCCAACTAGTTGGGAGAAATGGTGTACTGCCAATACCTTAGAATGTAAATAAAACAGTAAAATACAGTAGCTTCAATGAGAAGCAGTTTTAACAACCATTATGTTTATACAATTAAAGCTCAACAACTGAGGCTGACATAGAAAAGCAAATGATGGATTCTAAAATAAGCACCAGTGACAAAAAGGGTATCATATTATTTTTGGTGCATTGAAAGATAATATCACATTTCAATTGTAATCTGAGCTAAATTGCCATTTAATGCCAACCTTAAGAGCTGTTGGCAAATGCTTGAATGAACACCTAAATTATAGGTTTTAATAACAACTTTTGCCAAGTTTGGGCGTAGAAAGAAATTGTGATTTGCAATATTAAACTTCTCAAAGTGTAACCATAGTGCCATTCCACTCAGAATAGTGTTACACAAAGATGATGATAAACGATGGAAGAAATAACCAGCTCAAAGGCCTACTTTTCATGAAAATGGGAATACCGAACATTCATGTATAAACTTGTACATCCTACAATGCTGCTGCTAAAAGTACTGTATATATAGAGGCTTTGCAATTGCGTCACGGAACCGCCATGCTGGAGGACATTCATGCCAAATACACGTGGCTTTGTGGCGAATGCACTGCACAGTGTGCACTATGATATGCACGGTGTGTACAAATTCAACGAGCAAGCGCGTCCCGTATGGTTTACTACGTAGTTACATGTCCTCCAACATGGCCGCCGGAGAGTATTATGATGTCATGTGAAAAGCCTCTATACACCAATCTGAACAGCAAGTGATGGTCTGATTTCACTCAGCCATAACTGGGGTCCATCGCCTTTAAATCTTTCTATTTCCTTACTTACCTCTATCATGGATGGTTGTACATGAATTTGTACCTTGAATTCTCCAATTTCACTAAATATGAGGGTTTGAAATTCGTGTAAACATTAAATAAAGACAGTTTTAGGCTGATGGACCCCACTAATGGTGGCCTACAGTCACTAAAAGCTAGCACTAATCGTATTCATCTTTAGGCTGAAGAAAAAGTGCAGTGTCACATTTTTACCACCACTAGTAAAGTTGTCTAAACTATACTGACATTTGATCAGTTAGGTATATACCACCTTTTAAACTGCAATTAATAATTGTAATGCTTCCCTGATAAACTATCTGCATTCTCTGCTGCACTCACTTCAATACTCTAATCTACTACTTCCATGGCAGGTGTTTCATTCGCAACATATTATGATGTCAATATTATTAATTTGCAATATTATTTGTGGTGTATATCCTTGGTGCCAGTATAGCTGACAAATAGGAATGAAATATGCCTGCCGAAATATATGTTTCAATTATACAGCATATTTCACATCGATTTCGGTGTTTCATATTAAGTCAATTATGTTAATTTTGATAACTTTTAAATCTGTGGACAAATGTTGTCCTGACTAAATAAATATGAATAAGTAATTTTTTTACTTTGAGTTTGCATTAATACAAATATGGTATTGTGTTTACTAAATATCATTTAGACAAAACAAAAATGCGTAGATTGTAATAAAAGATATTACTGTACCTTTACTTTTTACTCTAAGGTCACAGATGTTACCTTATGCACGAATCTATTTTAATAAGTTGTTAACAGTTATTGCAGCTAGTTAGATGAGTTTTTAGGGCACAGTGTCAAATCAGTTGGTTCAAGTTGGGCTTGCTACAGTCTCTTTTATTTTTTGTTGCACTAGCATGATATTTCTAGTATGCAATGTCACTGTAAAATAATTTTGTAGAAGAAATAATGTACTCTCAAGTTCTAATAGCTGTACTTGAATTGATTTTCATTTTCAGGCATTTTTGATCATGGATGAGTTACGGCCACCAACAGAGGCATTGGACTTAGATGTTAGTCAACAGAACCATCTTTACGATTCTAATGGAGACCAGGTTGCTATGCACACCCTTGGGTTAAACTCCAACCATACAAATCAACATGTTTCATACACCAATCATTCTAATGATGATACACGTTCAAATGGTATAAATGGTGAAGCCATGCTTGTTGTTGATTCTAATACAAAGTTGACAGTTCCTGAACCAGAAGTTAATGAGAAACTAAAGAGCCACGATGACTGTACCATACAGATCACAAACCTCAATGGGTCCTGGGATGAAGCAGTAAGATTGGAAGAAATTTATTTTTTATGAAAATGTGTTTTGATGAGATTAAATTGAAGCATTTGAGGGCAAGCCTGGAAAGAAAACTCAGTATTAAGTATTTTGCAACCACAAATGAATGATATTTTTAAGGACTTGAGGCCTTTCATTAATAGATTCCACAACAGGGAAGAAGGTTTAAAGGCATATTTCATTGGCCTTTCCTGAAGGTCTTGCAAGAAGACGAAAATATCCCAGACCCAATCTTCCAAACCCTCTCATAATACAATTTTCCTAACTGAATTTTATTATCTCTCTTTAAAGATTGGTTATTTTTGACAAAAGATTTCTCCACTCTTCAACAAAAGCCACAAAAAGATATGTAGTGTGGGCAGATTGTGTTAAATTCCTTTTGTGTTTCTTTATAATTAAATGTCCTGTTTGTGCTTCAAATCTGATACTCTTCAAATGTTTGAATATCTTTATTACTAGATCTAATATTGCCCTACACAATGAATGAGGCATAGGAAACAGTATTGTTCGTGTTTACCTACAACAGCATCCATATTTCAAACAAACTGGATGCAGTATCAACTAATGGGCTGTGATGATCTCACATATTTCCCAAGCTGAGTCCCACTCATCTGCAAAATTGGATGACTCACTGCAACTCTGTGTGTAACAGTAAAATTATGTTGATACAGTATGCAGTTTGATATGATATTGATATTGGCCAAACGTGAATGGCATTGTGAAATTAGCCAGCACCACTTTCACTCACCAGAAAGATGAAAGTGGGAGTTCATTTCCCATAATGCACTAAATCTCTAGAAAAATACATTTCTTTGAAAATTTTGAAGGCAATATGCTATTGAGTTGCAGTTTTCAGCTCATAAAAGAGAAAAATTTTCTGCATATTCAGAAATCCATGAGTTTTGTCTCTGAAAAAAATGCCTTTAAATATTTGTGATGATGGTGACTTCATCTCGTACACATCTTTTTACAGCCTAACCATTGAAATCTCCAATTACATTAATAGTATAAATTACAAATTTGTATTGGTTGGCTTCCTTTTAAAAGTATAAAAGAAAAGAAGTTTGCCTTTGAATTATATGTTTCAAAAGCCAATTGCTTTTGAATGCCTACGTCACCTAATTAAAATTCAACTTGGATTGTACTGTATCTCTTAGTCTGGTAAGGGCAGTAGTCAGCTCTGTTGCTACACGTATTATGAGTTTAATCAGTCAGCCATAATATAAATCTTGAACAATCTGCTGTACTCATCCATGTCACCAATGCAGCTTACTTTGGCTCCTGTCCTTTTGAAAGGATTTTTATTTGCTGTCATGGGACCAGAGTTGCAGGGAGTCATTACTCAAGTCACTAATTTTCATTGGGAAATGACACAAGAAAGAATTGCATCATAAATTCTGCAGAATTGAGTGACTCGCTGCAACTCTGTATGTGGCAATAAAATTATGTTGGTACAGTATGCAATTTGAAATGATGTTGGTATTGGCCAAATGTGAATGGCATTGTGAAATTAGCCAGCACCACTTTCACCAGAAAGATGCATGTGAGAGTTCATTGTTGTCAAAGTATAGAACTGAAGGTATGGCATGAAGGAGTAATGCCCAGCTGAGGATTCTACAGAAAAGTTCATTAAAAGTTCTTTTTATTAGTGTTTTAAAGGTTTTGTGTATTCTGTCAAATTCACTGGTTCAAAAAGGTTCAGTTGTTAAAAATGATGGTACTAATTTTCGTATTTTTTAGAGGAGAAAATATCTTTTTCTTCTTGTCAGAATGTTGGAAAGAAGAAACAATCCTCTTTTATAAATAATTAAAAGAAAAAGAAATCTGTTCAATTTGTTCAGACCATTTGAGTTACGCTATTGTAAGATTAAAAACCTCCTAATTTGGAAGTTCATCAGAGCTTGTTTGTAACCAATATTAAAAAGATTTTCTGAGTTCCCCAGGTCAAGGAAAACCTGGATAGCCTTGGAATATTACATTTGCACTTTTCATTCCTTTTGAAGTCACAGAAAAGTGCCACATAATGTTAGTTTTTGTGAATAGATATTGTCCAGCTTCTAATCTGAAGTGGTTTGCTTTAATAATTAGACAAAGTCCAGGCTAAATCTGTTACTAGATACCTTAGGTGACTAATGAAGTAGAAACCACAAGAATGTTAACTGTATCAACACAATAGTCCTTTGAGAAGGTCAGCTCACTCTTTTCATTACAGGGTTTGAAGGAGGCAGATAAACCAGGCATGCATGACTAGTGAGCCAAGTAACCCTGTTTTACATTACCCTGAGCGGGACCCTCACAAATAAGGAAGTTTGCCGTTGGAAAGACCACAAATCTATTTGGAAATTTTCATGACATTGGACTTTATTAAAAAGTCACAGAAAGTCATGAAGTGGTGTAATCAAAAAAAAAAGTATCTAAGTTTTACTCACTTTTAAATTCTACCTGTTATTTTGTAATTCTGTATAATTAGGGCAGCAATTGGTTTTTCAGGTTTGGTCATGGAAAAGTCATGGAATACTTATAGTAAAAATCATTGCAAGTCATGGAATTTTTTGGTGGAGGAAGGTAAAGACCCTGTTATTTTACTTTTTACACAGACTACAGGTGTCAAGTGCTTGGATAAGGTGACATTTTCTGTAAAACAGAAGGAAGTAGTGGCTGTGATTGGACCTGTTGGATGCGGAAAAGTAAGTCACAAAACCATGCTGATTGTTGGTATAAAGATGAACTATAATGATAAAAATGAAAAGATCTTTAAATTTTACACAGTTTGTCATTAAAATACTACTCAACAATATACTTTATATTTTACATGAAGCTCATCACAAAGTCAAAATTAAAGGAAGGTCATTAAAAACTACATTATTCATATATGAGTTCACTCAATTTGTGAACTTTGCTTGACCTCATAGAGCACACAGGTCAGTGTACGTTTAATCATTATTATGGTCGGTGAATGAATCTTTTGAGACTCCCTTACTTAACATGTAAAACATTTATTTTACTTATAAGACCTAATGAACATTACATCACTTTTTTGAAGATTGTCAACTATCAAATTTACTCAAAGTGGCAGGGAAGTCAATGCCTATTTTTGAGAAACACCTGTATGCTTATCATGAATTGCTGTCATCATTCTGTGCTCTAACAAAATTTGCAAAAATTATTTTGTGTCTTAAATGCAGTATTTAAATCTCTGGTTTCTTCTATGTGTCATCTTTTCTATAGTCCTCTCTTTTCATGGCATTATTGGGTGAGCTTCCAAACATAACTGGGCAAGTATCAGTGAAAGGCAGAGCAGCATATACTTCTCAACAACCTTGGGTTTTCTCAGGAACATTAAAGGAAAATATTCTCTTTGGCCGACAGTTTGATAAGAAGAAATACCAACGAGCACTTTCTATATGTGCCTTAACAAGGGTAGGTTAAATAAAATAGTGATTTGGTGATATATCATGGCAAGTATATGGCTAATGGCACATCTGGGAAGAAAAATCAATCTATCTTACCTAAGTTTAGGGATGTTTTCATATTTAGACCCATCACAACAATTTGTCATGCATGGGTAATTTTTAGCAATACAATATCTCAGAAGTCAAGATAAGGTTCATGTGAGCCAAGAAGTTGAGCTGCACCATCTATTTGCTTTAAAGCAGATTATTTATGGTGGGAGTTTCCCTGAAATCTAGGTAGTGGGCCATTCCGCTAATGAGCTTTAAAAGGCAGGTACAGTATACTCAAAAGGGACTGTCCTATATTTTGACATCCCTATGTTTCAACACCTTAAATACCTTATCAACAATTTATTCATTGGAACATACGGCTGTTGAAGTTGGTAAGATGTAGTTTTACAGTCCAGTTTCCAACCTATTGGTTCTAGTTAAGCCAACCACATCCTTTTTTCCAGTTGTGGCCCACTGGCTTGTTTTGCCTTCTCCATTGATTATGGTGAGCATCACGCACAACAGCAGTAGTTTTCATATGATTGACAATTGACAGTCAAATATGTTCAACATGTTGTGAGAGTAATGAGGTACCATTGAGTAGAATTAGAAGCAGTTTGTGCAAAACACTTGAGCCTTGAATTGAATTAAGCAAGGCAAATACTTCCAAAAAGTTTATGTACAAGTGAAGGGTAGCTGCAGTCATCTTGTATCAGCTTATAGCTGAAATTTGGTATAGTAATTATGGATTTTAATATTTTTTTCTTAATTTCTTTGAAGGATATAGCAATATTACCTCAAGGTGACATGACTTTAATTGGAGAGCGAGGTGTAACACTGAGTGGAGGTCAAAGGGCAAGGGTCAGTCTAGCAAGGGCAGTTTATGATGATGCAGATATATATTTGCTGGATGACCCTCTCAGTGCAGTTGATACTGCAGTAGGACGTCATTTGTTTGATCGGTAAGTGTGGTGTCATATATTTTACAAAGAGAGACCTTTGTCACTAACATAGATACAAATCTGCATGTGCCTGCCTTGTCTCAGTATTAAAAATAGACCCGTGTTTTTATGCTAGGCAGTGATGCGTTTCCGCATTTTAAGTTAGATTGCTCTTGCTTTTTGTAGTAAACACAGTGTGGCTATCAAATTTCATATTTGCAAAATATTAGAAAAGCATTTCTTTGGTATGAAATTGAAAAAAACAACATGAGATTAAATGCCCTTAAACCTACAATCCCGAGTAGTCCTGCACAGCTCTAAAAAGTGTCTAAGTGATGGTCAGTTTCCTGCATTTTCTGTGGTTATAGTCCGTTGACTCTATCCAGTTGTGTCATCATCACATTTTCCTGGACTAAAACCACAAAACATGCAAATTACTGACCATCACTAAAAAAAAACTTTCTCCAGCTTTGCAGGACTACTCAAGATTTTTAGGCTTATTAGCATTTTCTTAGCATGAAAATTCATCAATTCATCCTAAGAATGTTCCAACATCTCAACTTTTATCTCATTTTACCCCTGAAAATGTGTAATTTCCTTTGTTTTTCATGTGTGATCCCACTTTCTCACAAAAATAGGTTGATACAGGTTTTTCTTTGTAAAAGCAGTAATCCATAATCTATTTTGAAACGTAACATAAGTGTTTTAAGCTTCCCAATGTATAGGTAAGTCAAGTATTAAGACAAGTATTTCCTTTATTATACAGTCCAGTTACAGTTTCTGCTTATATTCATAAGGCTAACTCCTCCAATGCTCCAAAAACCCGTATTTTGAGGCCTTTTTTTTTTCATTAATTGCGCATTAAGATAAAGACTCCCTGGCCCAGTGGACCATGGAAATTGCAGATAGGGTGCCAGAAGATTCTTCTCCATAAAGACATAGTGTGACTATGTAAGGAGGCTTTGTGTTGTTATCTCATTGTAGTCAGTCAATGAGCAGAGTGGTCAGTGGGAACTGAGAGCATTATTTACACTTCACCTAAGCACCTGTGAAGGTGCTATATGGAGAGCATTGGGCTGGATTTCATCATGTTTATGTCAAAGCTTATTGTTTTAGAGCAAAAAAAATATGACATTATACTGTATATGTTCTACCCCACAGCATGCATGTAACATGAGGGGGTGGGGACAGGATCCTAGTTGAGTAGGAAGCTGCCACATGTTTATATTTTAGTACATTTATTGTGATTGGGAATGTTTCAGTTACAACATCTGCAGTGTCAGATTTGAACAGGAACACTAGATAAGTAGAATTCCTGTCCTATTATCATATTGCAAGATCATTGTAGACAACAGAATATTTAGAGAACAAGGAATGTAATTTCCGTGCATACAAGAATGAAGGTTAGGTCAGTCAACTGTTTCAAACTCGTTCCTTGTTCCCAAACTAAGGGATGTACATGCAGTACTGCACTGATGAATTTAATTTTACTCTGGCTCTATGAAAACACAGGTAAAGCCAAATGTCCTTTTTTTGTACAGATGTTCAAGTGAAACACATGGTTGAAGCACATTAGAGTCCATGTAGGTCCATATAAATCATATGCAAAACCCAATGCATTAGGCTGCTCACCTGCGCTGGAGAGAAATTGCAAAAACGCTGGGCATGTTGAGGGGAAGTACAACTTTTTTTGGGGGGGGGGGGGGGGCTACTGCGACTTTGATTATATACTATGAGTTAAGCTGCACCAATGGTTTATTTCCAGAGTTTTATTTGCTCCTCAAATTATTTGATAAACATTGTCAAACCGTTTGGAGAGAAAGTTCATTTCTGAAACATCAGCAGAACAATCAACTTTCCTTGAAGGCATGCACTGATCTGGCCTACAAAGTCTTACCATGTTTAACGTATATAATGCTGTCTTCCTACAGCTGCATCAGTGGACACCTAAAGAACAAGTCTGTGATTCTCATAACACACCAATTACAGTACCTGCACACGGTGGACAAAATTGTCGTCTTGAGAGAGGTAAGGTTTCCAAGTTGTTCTATTTCATTTCATTTCATTTATTTTTTTCATCGTAACGACCAATAATAACAATATTTACATATGTGCAGTGTTGTAACAAATTACGTTTTGAAAGTTACGAAAGGATGTACTCTAAAAAACCTTGGTAGGCTTATGGGACAGAGCACTCCCTGTGAGAAGTACAAAGAGGAAAATATGCACATTAACCTTAACGATATACAGTGAACATAAGAGTGGTGAATGTTACATGAAATACTTCGTTAATCAATACTTTTCTATGCAGTGCTTGCAATACTTACATTTAAAACTAGAAATTGATTTACAGAGTTGGACTTGATTTGGGAGGGTATTTCAGATGGAGGATACTCTTATGTGTAAACTTTGCTTCAGAAAATTTGAATAAAACATGGTAATCGGAGATATCCGGATTGCCTTGTATTATGGTCGTGTGTGTCATAGTTAAATGAGAACATTTGTTGAAAGTACGGTGGAGCAAGATTATGTACGATACGGTAAGCAAAGATTGCTTCTTTGAAGTGGATTAAATCGGTGAACTTCATCAAGTTAAGTAGAGAAAAAAGTTTACTGGTATGTTCAATTGAGTTTGCAGAGCAAATATGCCTGATTGCCCTCTTTTGTAGTTTAATGAGTTTGGTCAGGTGTGTCTTTCTTGTCCCAGCCCAGACAGACAGGCAGTATAGAAGGTGTGGCAAGAAGAGGGTGAGATAAAGGGAACGAAGGATATTCCTCAGCAAATAGTGTTTAAGCTTAGACAAAATTTGGGTGCATTCCAGTGCAAATTTCAAGTAAACAAAAAACAGCACTGGATATTGCAAAATAGATTCAAGGTTTTATTCACCTGACTGTATGATTTGTCAATTCAGTGTAAAGAAAAAAGAATTGCACAACTATCCAACTATGAAAACACACAGTTTCAAGATTAAGGTTCAGGCTTAATGATTGACTTGTAACAGTTACATCATTTTGGAGTACTTTGATGTGTTAAATATTACCAGCAGAATGTTAATGTACTTGTGCTCTTGGTTGTTATCAGATAAAAGCAATGCAAGGCATGGAAATCTTTCAATGCTGTTTGTCACACTGGTTTTTCTGTTCATTTCACTTGAATGATGATACCTGTTTGGGAATATATTTTTGTTTTATTTCATTTATTTGTTCTTGACTACAATGTAAAGTATAGCATGATTCAATCAGTTTTGTAGTAACAGATACAGATTTTGTAGACATCTCGCTTTAGTTTTAAAATTAAACTTCCTACTGTCGATCACCAAACTTAATCATTTTGATAGTTAAATTTTGGTGTAGCTGATTAGGCAACTATTTACCTGACATTCTCAGTGCAGGACATGGCAACCATGAGTCTTGCTCATTTCTTCCATTTCACATTGAGCAATGAACTTGAGTTGTCAACAAGCCAACCAAGCAAAGAAGTAAATTATCATGCATGAATGGAGGCAGAGATGAGGCAAGATAAGGTCCCTTGGATTCCATAGGAATTCCAGGGCAGTGCTTCCTCACTTCCTTAGGGGAGTGGTATACCCACCATGGTCAAACTAGCAAAGCCTTAGTAGCCTCAAAACCAAAGACAGCACACTCCCTTGAAAAGTAAAATAAAGTAAAAACAATTTCAAACTTACAAAGACACTAGGGAAAGGTATAAGTAAATATTTCACCAACAGGGGGAATATAAAGGTTCACACTATAGATCTGGTAGGCACAGCAATATTTTAGATGACCACTGAACTCTCCCATTCTCTCCCATCCCACCCCCTTAGGCCCAAACTATACCTACATACCACAGTATGTGATAAATATGTATGTTTTTAATTATGAAGCATACTTGGGAGAATAGTTGGAAGAAATTTGTAAGATTTAGCTGTATTTTGAAATAAGTTTGGGGCAAGTCTTGTAAAAATGATGACAATTGATATTGACGGGAGAGAGAAACAAACCTGGCCATACCCTGGCTAATATGGACAGTGAATTTAAGCAGATAAAGGGACTTGAACATAGAATTGGTATGATCACAGAAATCTGAGAGAGTATTTTTAACTCTTTTCTGGATGACTATCAATATATTTAAAGTTCACTTTAAAACCTAGTGTTTTAAAAGTATATTTAAGAGTTTTCAAATTGAAAATTATGCATCAAAGTCTCACTGCTATGGGATATTCTTTTGCTGATATATTCAGTGTTGAGTTCATTCATTTAAATTGAAAAAACCCATTTTGCAGTAATTTGTGATATCCTTCCTGAGCAACTCTTCATTCCCCCCTTTCTTTTTCCTTTTAAATTAAAACAACTTCTCCCATCTCAAAATTCTGAATCATCTTGGTGAGATTTTTTTTTTGAAAGAGCATGGAGGGGAAGGTTAGGGCTTAGGGGGAAGGTTGTCTGGAATAAGATTTGACCAATGGAGAATTGTCCTGGAGATAGTGCTATCAAGGAAGAAAATGGTCACATGACAAGGGTATTATTTCTATGAACCATGGAATGTTACTTAGGAAAAATGAAGGACAGTATTTGAAAGGAATGTTCGTTAACAACAACTTGTCTTTAAAATGGTGCCAGGAATGAATATGGAATGTACAGAACAGGTAAAATCTTAACTATTAGTTATGCTGGTTAAGCTACAAGAAGAGTTGTGATGTGGAATGTAAAATTGTCACAGTGCTAAAATCAACAGAAGTTGAGACTGCTACAATGAGTAGGTGACCATAAGTTAGATGAGGTTTTATGTCTCAGTTTCTTGCCATGGGTCTAAGTTGAGGCCACAGCCTTTTTTCCAGTTGTGCCTCACTGGCTTTCTTTCACTACATTGTTTATGCTGAGCACCGAGTGAAATGGCAGTAGGTGTCATTTTTAAAGTCTTCGATATGACCAAGCCAGTAAGATATTTGCAGAATTACTGGTTGTAAGTGGGATACTCTAATTATCCACTTGACCATGCAGGAGACTGTAAGAGGTCAGACAAATATTTACCTGACATTGTGTGGCTACAGAGACAAATGTTGGTAAATGTTTAAATTGTGATAATAACAAACTGAGTATGACATAAACCTGTTATCCTTGAAAATACCTAAGTCAACCTGAAATTTACAGCCCTGTTTGTTTGACATGAGAGAATGTGTACTGTTATGTGAAATTGTCAAGGTAGTCTTACATAAAAATTTGAAGGTTGTTTTAACTTTATGTATGGAAGCAGAAATGTATATAGGAAGATAGCCTAGTATGCTGCAGAATAAAGTTAAGACACTTTTAAACACTTTCAGCAAAATGATGGGACCACATTCACTTGGTTTAACACTGGGTTGTACATGAAACCTGCTGAATGTGATGTGGTGTTTCTTGATTGGCTGTTGCCATTGTATTGTATCAATTGTATTCTTTGTTAGGGTTAGGGTCTAAGTTATGGATTAGAGGTATCTTTAGCCAGTCAGGAAATTTCTTGTTAAAGAGTGCTCATTGCAGCGAAACAAACAGTATGCCATGAAATTTTCATAATTAATGGAGTAAAGAATTAAAACTGATGTGTGATCAAATTTGTTGACTATTTGTTCACTTGTTAAAATCACCTCTAAATGTCACTTTAATCCAGTGCATATCTAAATAAAATCAGGAGCTGAAGTAGCTCTTGGAAAAAGAAAATATTAAAAGCTAAAGTAAAACAGATTATTTCCAATTACTGTACTGTAATACATTTTTCAGGGAGAAATGGTAGATTGTGGGACATATGATGAACTCCAAAGGAAAGGAATAGATTTTGCTGCCCTGTTGAAAGAGTATGAAGATGAGACTGAGGAGGCTGAAGAAGATATGGCAGGCAAACTCTCAAGACAACAAAGTGTTACATCAAGAGAGAGTGATGCAGCATCTCCTGAGGATGTGGCTTTTACTGATGTGAGTACCTTTGTCAACGGATTTGTCCTCCTCTTTACCCCAACCTCTTTCCTCAGACCTCTGAACTACACAAGTTCTGTTTTTTGATCATTGTGCAGTGACCTTTTTTATTTGCAACACCTGTAGAGGTATGTGGAATTATATGTTGTGATTTTAAATCTGTAAGATAAGCAAATGCAATGGATTGAGAGGGCAAGCCTTGATCACACACAGCAGGTTACTCAGAAGAACATGTCTACACCTCTGAGTGGGAGGTCCCAAAGACGACTATGCTTAAATTACATGAGATCTAGAAGTCCCTGTATTACAGAACTCCCCGATCTAGATCTCACTGTCTATCCATGGAAGCTCACACAGTAAAAATGATCTCACCACAGAAAGTTATTGTGAAGTATTATCTGCTTTGATGGTTTTAAACTCGACAAAATCTCAACTTCCTGAATCAAATCTGCATAGAATGTCAGTCACAAAAGCTAAGTTACTGCTTCTAATGTCCAAGATATTACACCTCAGAAAAATCTCTCTTCCCTCTCATTGCTCATGTGGGGCTGTAACAGAAAAGTGTTTTATGGGTCCCAGAATGAAGCCCATTGATCCGGAAAAGAGGATGGAAAATATCAGTGATTATTTCTGTTATAATTACCTGGCATTTAGAGAAGGGCTAGAAGATGTGGGAAATTTGGCTCATATGAGCAAAAATTTCCTATTTTCTTTGTTTAGTTTGTGCTGTTATGACAAGAAAGTATAGAAGTTTGTCTCTTTTTTCTGCAAAAAGGATTACTCTGAAGTTGAAAGAAAAGAGACAAAGAAAGAAGGAACAGTCAACAAGACAGTTTACTCCGAGTTTTTTAGAGCTGGTGGAAGTTTACCTGCCTTATTCTTCTTCATGATTTTTAATTTTGCTGCACAGGTGAGTAAGTCATGTGATTTTTAAAAAGGCACATTGAGTTGATTCATGAATTTATACAAATTTTCCCAGACTTGCTAGGTTTTCTTTGCTCACATAAGACAAATGGTGCAAGTTTGACAATTGCTATATTCTACATGCAAAGTGTTTCATGAATAAGTAACAATTCAATTTGGTTTTCAAAAACTTTGGGACATACACTTTTTCAAATTACACACCAAACCATTGCAAGTCAAATTCTAAAAAATAAGTTTAAAAATTTACCTTTTTGCATAACTTTTGGATGCAAAACTTGACTGATACTAAATATTGTATGTGATAGTTCCCTTCAATACCTTCTTGAATTATCAAGTGCAACTCAATATGCACTTTTAAAGTTATGAAGGCCATAGATGACATATCTTACCTCTCTGCACCTTCCCACCCCTCTCAATTTTTTTGGAAAGAAAAAAAGGTGTATCTTTTCTTCAAAACTGAACACTCTCTGTTTAAATGAAAATTTTATGGCTGAAAATTTTTTTACCAATTAATTTATTAACATGTCGGTTTTGAAAAGTCTTGCTCTTTGTCTTGTTCACTGTTTGCAATGACAAAATTAAAAGTAGCATTGATTCTGACTGTGAATGTCTTGAAAAGTTAAGGACTTGTTAAAAGCTCCACCTAGGTTAGAGAAGTGCCGCCCTCAGATTGCACCACAATGGCATGAAAAAATAGCTGTAATCACTATTGCACTATGTAGTCCCATTTAATGCCACCAGTGAACTCCAGCTTGAACTTTATCTACATAGACTACTATGCTTTACAACATTTATAGGTATGTATCATTTTGAAGTTTTAAAAATTTGGACCAAAAAATTTCTTTCCAAAAAAAAGATGTTGGATTTTCTGTCCCTGCAAACAAAAAATTCTTTAAAAGAAGGCCTCTTTAATAACTTATTTTGAATTATCTCTCACTCTATATCAACGTTTTAAAAAATATGACAATCATTTTGAAAACAAATACAATAGTTTCCTTTAAGAGGACTAATATTTACTTTGTGTCCTATAAGTAAAAGAAGAGTTTTTATTTTTAACCTCCATACTACCTTAAAGGCCTAATCATCCCATCCCAAACAGTCCTACTTCTTCTTACCTTCTTACCTAAGTCCCTCCCACAACTGTGTAAAATTCATGATTCAGACACAATTCAAGTTCTTGCTTCAGGGTGAGTATACAAGACCCTGATGTGTAATCAGAATACTCTCAGTACAGTACATGGTGTGTAATAAAAGCTACAGTACAATGCTTTTTTTTAAGTTGCTGTCAATCAAAGAGCTGTAACAATTGAGATTTTCTGTAGACTACCACAAAAATCTAAGTTTGGGTGAGAGTTGACTGCATTTAATGTTTAAACACTGCTGACTTTATACCATTATGTCAAACCATTATGTCACATTTTTGGTTGGATTTATGCTAAAAGAAATCATTAATTTGTATTTACAGAAGTCTCAGTATTTCTGTTTTCTGTCTTTTTTGTTTTTACCATTTGGGCAATGTATTAAATCTGTCCTTAGGCATTCTTCGTCTTATCTGATTGGTGGCTTTCAGAATGGGCCTATATTGAGGAGAATTGCTCTTTACAATATGATGCAGAGAGATGCTTGAATGAGCCTGCTGTGGTGAGATATATTTCATATTCTGTAATAATTAGTATCGAACACAAAATTTTAAAGGCACCTTTTTATCAGGTATCCCTCGTTCAAAGTAGTTTTAGTTTTGTTTCCCTCTCACTTTTATAAGAAACTTGAGTTTATAAAAGATATTTGATAAGCACAGTCATGTGTATGTTATGTATGAGTCTATCACAAAAGAATTCTTAATCCTTTAAATCCCTTACTACCCACTCCCTCATTTGGAAGAAGTATGCATTTTATTTTTATATGCATTTTATATTTGAAACTTCTTCAGATCGTTTTGGCATTCAATTCTTATCCAGTTCAATGTGCCTCCTAACTTATTTATGTAGAAGAAGGCTGATGTAATTGCCCATTGGGCTCTAATAATGAACATTGCTCCAAATCATTGGATTCCGCTTGTCCTGGATTTTCAGGATGGGATTTGTAAAGTCCTCTATTTGCACCAGACCTTTGTGACATGTGAGTGTCTTGGGTGGGATGGAGAAACGATATATCCTGCAAGACAACAACATGATGAAGTTAAAACAATGAAAGCAAATGTAGTGTAGGTTAGTGATTTTTATCCCTTCTGACAGTGTAGTGTGTAATGTGATAATTTTTTCACACTGTAGCTAGTTTGCTGTTTCCATTTTGAAAATGGCCAGTGTAACATACATTTAGAGCCCTGATAACTAACTGACCCCATTACAATGGAGTAAGAAGTATATAATGGGTTTGTACATCGTGTAGGGACACCTGTCGATCATTATGTAAAAGTTATAATTTTTCAAGCAGGTTGGTCTTGTAATGTATGGATTGAAGGCATCTGCATGTGTACTTTGATATAAATTTGAATAAATCAATTGACAATATTTGAAGAACTTGAAGTGTTTGCACAACAAACAAAATCCACATGTGTGCTGATTTTTGTTTGGGGGCCTATTAAGAAAATTTTGCAGAAAGTAAGCCCTTAAAATTTTAGCTGCTGGTAGAAACCTTGTATAATAACCAGACTGATTAGAGTTGGATGTTGGAAGATCCTGATTGCTGTCTGTGATAAAAATCTAATTCAACTGGACAACTGGATAGCATTTTACATGCAAGTCATGTTTGCTGCATATAAAAGTAATTGCTATTATCATGTTTAACTTTTTTAGGCAAACAGTTACAATTTGGGCAGTCCTTGCCAGGTTGTCACATCACATAGTCTTAAGCCAAGTCCACATTTCAATACCCAACATAAGTCCCTATTTATCTTTACATTGTACTACTCCTATGGCCCAATGTCTCACTACCTGATCCCCCACCTCACCTTCCCATTCCTCTCCCCCCCCCCTCTTCTTCCCCCACCTCTTCTGCCCATTACCACCACCAATGTGCTTGCTGACTTAATTTGAATAAGAAGCCTTAAGCAATGAACAATGTACAATATTTCTTACTTTCTAGTCAGAGATAACAGTAGACACATTTTAAGGCTTAGAAATTGCATAGGTGTAAGAGGTAGAGCCCTAGTATGGTTCAAGTCTTATCTTTCGGATAGACATCAAGTTGTGCAGATTAATAATTCATTTTCTGAGAGGGTTAGTTTAAAGTATGGTGTGCCTCAGGGTTCTGTCATTGGTCCAAGAGCCTTCTCTATTTATACTCTCCCTCTTGGTGATATAATTCTGCAACATAAAATACAGTACCACTTGTATGCTGATGATACTCAGTTATACATTTCTGTGAAACCTGTGCAAGCGGAAGTAGATGCTGCTCTACTCAGTCTGCAAACCTGTATTGATCATATTAGAAAATGGATATCTGAGAATTTTTTAAAGCTGAATGATGACAAGGATGAATTTATGTTAATTGGAAACAAATGTCATGCAAGCAAAGTACACATTCCCAAATCAGTATTGGTGACATGCAAATTCTCCATCCCCCAGCTGAGAAACCTTGGAGTGATATTTGATCATCATTTATCCATGGAACATTATGTCACAGCTATATGTAAAGCTGCTTGTATTTCAATAAGAAACATTGGTCAGATTTGCAATCATATTGACAATGATACAGCTAAAACAATGGTTCATGCCTTTGTGACGTCGAAGTTGTATGTAGAAAATTCTCTACTTTATGGTATCTCCAAAACTGAAATCAGCTGTCTTCAGCGTATTCAGAACATTGCAGCAAGATTAATTCCATCATCTTCTCATATAACTCCAGTACTGAGAGAACTGCATTGGCTTCCCATTGAAATGAGAATTCGCTTCAAATTATTACTTTATTTATTTAAAGCTTTTTGGAACCTGTGTATATGCATGAACTATTGACGTCACATTCTCCCGGTCATCAAGGTCTTAGGAGTTCATATCCCAAAGTCTTCTTAAGGAGCACGTGGCTAAAAATAGGTGGAGAAGTAGGTCTTTTGTTTTTGTCGCCCCCAAACTCTGGAACAATCTTCCTTTTTCTATTTGTTCTGCAACCTCTTTGAATATTTTAATAAAGAAAAACTTAAGACTCACATGTGTTCTTTTAATTGTTCTGGTTGGACGTACTGTGACAAAGCCATGAGCGTCTTCTTGGCGGATACCGCCTTAACTAAATTGTCATAATTATTATTATTATTATTAACAATAATGAGTCTGTCTTCCTTCCATTCAGCTGGGTAATTTTACAGATTTCAGAGTTGACAAGATTGGACGTCCGTTCTTCTATTATGTCTTTTCAATTTTCACCTTCTTGTTGGTGATCTTTGCCTTTACAAGAACATTGTGGCTTTTCATTATCTTGGTCACAGCATCCAAGAATCTACACAATCAGATGTTTGCAGCTGTCATCAGAACTCCCATGCAATTTTTTGACACAAATCCCATTGGTAAGTTATACACCGACAGATTGATGACACTTTGTAACATGTGCAAGTCCAAAGAGCTGCCCACCATGCTTTTTTATGGGTCAATTTGAGCAGTTTGAGAAGACCTAGTTTAATGTGAAACATCTTTCAGTGAAACTGTTTGCAATGCTTGTTGCTGTTTGCAAGCCTGATTCCATCATATTTGAAAACCATCTTTGCACTAAACAAACTTGATGTGTATTTTGTAGGAGCCATCATTCACAAGTTATTGTGTCTGCTAATAAATAATCTGTTGAATAATGAATAAAGTGTTTCTACACAAGAGAGAATCATGTGTGATTAGGCCAGATTTATATTCTGCTACACTGGAGGTACGTAAGAAGTTTGCCAAAATGAGTCAACTTTTCATGCAGGATAGCAAAAGATCTTGTAAATGTTCTTTACACATGATCATAAAACAGGTGTATGTGCTGCCAGGTCAGGACAGAATTACCAGGGTGAAATTCACAAATTGGTTTAAGGTATTCATCAGGCTATTAATTGTTAAATATGGAGAGACAATGTAGCTTTCTTGAAAGGGTAAGGAAATGTTTAATTTGCTCTGATGATATAGGCAACTTTGGTGCCTTTACTCATGTTTTTTGAGACTATGGTCAAAGTATATGGCCTGGTTTGTGATTTTAAATCATTCCATAGGTGAATTCACATATGTTCATGTGTTGCAATGACTATTTACCTCTCTTAGAACAGCAGAACTAGTTTCAGGTCTGACATCCCATGGGAGGCAACTATTTACAAATATTTGATATGAAAGAAGTCCATAAATTTTACCTACTTAATAACTTTGTTATAAGCATTACTTAAACACCATATAATATCCCAGTTGCATGTGAAAGTAATTTAAATGGAATAGCGAATCTCAAATTTTTGCTTCACTTTCTTGACAGGTCGCATTCTGAACAGATTTTCTAAGGATATAGGTTTCATGGATGAACTTCTTCCTATAACAATGGCAGATTTTAATTCTGTATGTATTCATAATTTGACATATTTTATAATATTTAACAAAAATATCGTTACTTTACCAAATGGATCAAAACATAATTAGCTTGGAGGAGGGTTTGCCCTAGGGATTGGGGTATGTCTTTGCAATTGGAGTGACTGAGTGTTTCTGGTACAGTACTTTAGTAGTAGTCTTTATAAAGGGGTGCAAGTGAGTTTGGTTATTCATTGGCCTATGGAATTGTAGGGCACAGTGTGGGAATACACCGACGGAGCTTAGCACATAGTATACAGCATTCCCATGTTTTACGACACTAAGCATAAATTTACATGTCTAGCCTACTCAAATATGGGGGTTAAGCCCTAGTTTTCAGCAGATTGAAATGCCAATTTTTTCACCAAAAAGATAATTTAATACAGTCCACTGCACAAAACCAGAAAAGCCACACTCATCTCCCTTTATGTTATGGATGGATAAAGAAAGAACGATGTCACCAAACTTTTGTGCAAACTCAAATTTTAGAACACTTGTTGCATGTGATGAATTAGTTTGGTTATATCTGTAATGTTAAAGATGATCACATGTGCACAGCCCCTAAAACAAATTACCAAACTGTCTTATTGTTGCAAATGACATTATTGTATCTGGATCAACACATTAGTATAAGACAATGTGCTATTTTTAATTCAGTATTTGTATTTCCTTGGATTATCCATCCGACGTAAGATTTATTTGGTTTCTCGCTCCTTTCTCTTCATCCTTCACAGATTGCTGTCCAAACATTAGCCATTCTCATCACTATTTGTATTTTTAATCCCTTGGTGCTAATCTTCACTGTTCCTCTCATCATCCTCTTTGTATTTGTGAGATCATATTTCTTGGCAACCTCCCGAGATGTAAAGAGGATAGAAGGCGTCTGTAAGATTCTATCTTTTCTGAAATTTGTTGAATAGAAGTTTAAGTAATGTCTAGTGGAGTACTTTACCAGACAGCTGTTTTATAAATTACAACTTTTCCTGGTAGTACAATGCAATTGTATTTGTAGTAGGTTGTAGCTTTCCCGGATTTGAAGATTAGTAAGTTCCAAAATAAACTCATCAAAAATGGATATTTTAAATGAAGTAATTGTTTATAATGGTCATGTTGGCCAAAGACTTTTAGAATGTTGACAGACTGTTCTTAAATACAGAGTTGGTGAAAGGAATGTTTCCTTTAGAACTTTGATAAAGACAATATGTCCTCTCCTAGGGAATATTGTACCCTCCCCGGACATACTATGAAAACGTGTAAATCACATGTAGATCTGTTAGTAGGATGGTTCTTAACAACACATCAACTAATGTGTTCTATAGATTCAGCCGCAGTCACCATCAAAACTAATGGTGCATTACCTTTTATCTATCTCTCATAGTTGCCACTCCCCCCCCCTCCTTCTTTGTTCAGTAGACTGAAATCAAGAAAGGTGGAGCAAACATTAAGTGACATGCAGTAACATTGCTTGTTAGAATTTATTTAGATAACAAATGTGAATATACACCCTACACCATCAAGGCTCTTACCTTTTTTCTCAGGTCGTAGTCCAGTCTTTTCCCATCTGTCATCGACTCTTCAAGGCTTGACTACTGTGCGTGCCTTTCATGCTCAGAATCGGTTTGTTGCTAAATTTGACATGTACCAGGATGTCCATACGGAGTCATGGTTTACCTTCCTGGCCACAACTCGTTGGTTTGGGATAATGCTAGATTGGATGACAGCTATCTTTCTTATTATAGTAGCATTTGGATCAGTAGTGTCTAAAGATTGTAAGTTTTTTGTGTATATATATATATTTACCATAATATTTCTATTGCAGTTGATCAATGTGCTTTGATACACATAAAAAATTACAGAATTAAGCAAGATCTCCTTGTGAATAAAAACTCACATCGGCCATTGAAATGCACAAGTAAATATAATATATGGTGTATCAGGGTAATGATATTGGCAACCACCTCACCATTTACTTAAAATTAGTCTTGTGTTTCGAGGTTGGACCTGTGTGCCATGAAACTTTACTTTGATTAGTTAAAAAAAACTTTTCCCATAAAACTTCATCCTCATTTTAATAGGAGGAATTTGGTTGAAATGCAAAATCAGTACATTATGGATGTGGCATATCATAAGTGCACCCTAGCAATTGGTAACAATATTGAATAAGTATTCCTGAAGATTACCTGTAACCCTGGAAGCAAGAATACCTTAGTTTGTGCTTTGACATTGTTTCAACTATTGTAATTTTGTTTCGTTGCTTTTACTTCATCTTCTTTGAGTTTGTTCAAAGAGAATAAATTAAATAGTTTATACTTGAATTTTACTTTCAGTTCTTGGACTGAATGCTGCCGAGGTAGGATTGTCTTTGACTTATGCTCTAAGTCTTATGGGGGCATTCCAGTGGGGTGTAAGACAAAGTGCTGAGGTTGAAAACTTGGTAAGTTTTGTAATGAAGTAACCACTAATCTATGTCACCCCTCATTACCTCTTATTTACACTTCGTAATCCCCACTTACCAGACTGTTTCCAAGGACAGGCAAGCATGTTACAAAGTGTAAATAGGAGGTAAGTATCGGGGCTCACAAAATCCCAAACCACAGAGTTTTGAGAATCTGTGTAGGGGAAATTTAAATATGTGTACCCAGTCTAAACAATCCTTGTCCTTTAATGTGTATTTCAGGGGATTTAAAAGGGAAAGTCTGTTACTTGTAGAAAAAGAGCTGATGGGCCCTGTTTAAGTAGACATTTTCTAAGTGGCTAACAGTATATGCTAATCTCTAATAATGCAATGCCGGACACAATCAATAAATTTCTTGATAAACATTGCATACATATCAGCTGTAGAAATGCTACATAAAGACTGTTTTGTCCCATACTTCTCATTTTCTATTGAAGATGTAACTAGGATGTTAAAGGTGCATTGTGGAAGAAGTAAAGACCAGATGAATGCAGCAACTTGGGACCTGTGAACCCAATCAACCATACCTTATTCAATTCAGTTTTAAAGCTGGTTTAAAAAAAATATGCCCCAGCTTTGCTTGGTAATTGGTTAGGCTGAAAACAGGTGTGGATGCCTTTCCGTATAAACAGGTCCTGTAGCACTTTTACATTGTTAGATCTAATTTTAAATCCATGTTCCAAGCAAAGTAGGGCACTGCATTTATTTAACATTTTCATAGCACCACTAAAAATATTTTACCATTACTCAACTATTTAGGCAAACTATCAGACTCTAGCTCTAACTCTACTTCCCAAAGGTGTTTAGCATTATAAGGGTTGAATGTTGCATTATTTTGGTGTTCAATTAGTCATTTAGTTATTCATAAGCTTCACTTAGCATTTAAATTCTTTACAAACCTTACGCATATGTTGTCACAATGCAAACGATATGCCTTCTTTGGAAGAATAGTAACCAATAACAGCAAATGCAGGCAGCTGATTGGTCTACAAATTAGATACCTGTGTATGTCTTCTACACTTCCACACTGGGTGTGGCCAACTGATTTATGTATATCCTACACAAAGTTCAGTGTTGCAGTCATTTTCTCATTGTTTTTCCTCAAAACATGACATTGGTGCAACTTATTAGATATGCATAAGGTCTATAGTAGGAGTCTTATTTCTTGGAATTTGAGTGATTTCAGACCTCAAGTTGTGGTCTGATTTTAGATGGCTACCTTTTAATCTTTCAATTCCCTTGCTTACCTGCACCATCTAACTAACTAACCAACCCACAAATGGCTGACTACATTCACTATACACTATCGCAGTTCAAATTCTTCTATAGTCTGCAATTGGCTATCATATAATTGTAAACTAAAATAAAGCAAAAATGCTTGATCCATAATAGTTCTCTTAATTAAGGTTACATTTTCTTTTTTGTGAATAGATGACATCCACAGAAAGAGTACTTGAATACACAAAATTGAAACCAGAGGCTGATGTTGAATCCAAGGAGAAACTGGACCCTGAATGGCCAAGAGAGGGGGCTGTTGAATTTAAAGATGTCTCTTTGAAATATTCTGAAGATGGGCCTCTTGTGCTTAACTCAATCAATATGAAAATTGCTCCTAAGGAGAAGGTAACTTAAGGAATGTTGATAGTATTTTTGTACAATTAATTGAGAATATTGAATGTACCATTAGTTACATGCTTATTCCAGGAAAGAGTACTCAATGACTCCCTAGCAAGAAGGATTATTGAGGGTCATTCTATAAACCTTAGATAAAACCACCTGAATTGTACTTAATTTATGTTCATTCAATGTGATGTCATGTTTCGTTGCCCTGTGTGGGATGAATTCACCTTAGTCATACCTATAGAAGAAAGGGTTACTTGATTTTGAGTCAAGACTGGTAGCTTTGACAGACCTCACATTTTTCCTTGTACATTTGCTTTGACAAAATCTGTTAGGTTAAAAAAAATTGTTACAAGAAATTGTTACTTCAGACTTGAGTAAGACATTTTTCTCTGCTTCAAAAATCTTACTATTAGTACCTAGCAGTTAATTAAATATTTTTACCATTCAAGTTGAACACAGATCACTGCATATCAGAAGTGTGTTACCCAAGTCCGTTTACTACATAAAATATGGTATATTTGAGTGGTCATTTATCTGAGATATTTAATGCATTGTTTTGGTTTTTTTTTTTTAATCTTCACCCAACAGATGCACCCCTGTACTCCTTTTAAGGGATTAATCATTTTTGCACAGATAGCTCTACATGACAAAGTGACATACTTTGTCCTAAGAAGCACTTAATTCAACATAGTGTCTTTACTTAAGCTACATTAATTCCTCACAAAATTGTCTGCAGTGTTTGACTGTTGTCCATAATTTGTTTTCAGTGAGCCTAGGAATTAACTGAATGTAGAAGGTATCATTGTCATGAGGTCTAGTAGATACCAGCAGTAGGTAGTGACAAAATAATCAAAATTTCTGAATAAATATTTTATGCTCCCCCATCACTGAAGTGGAAGTATAATCTTTAAATGAATGCTGGCTGGTATATGTACCAACATTCTTTCCTCTCCAAGTGCTCTCTGGAGCTTGTCAATGTAGCAGGATGTACCTCACATTACCCAAATTATGACTGTCCAAGTTAACTCTGATCGAATTCTCTTAGTATTCATACAAATATCTTGCCCCAAGACTGGTTGATTGTCAGTGAATATTGGTACCATTTAAATCATGCAGCACCCTATGCCAGCCACAGAGAAGGTATGACATTGTTATACCAATCTCCTGCACCAAGTCCACAGATGGATTTGCAAAAGAGTAATGATGGGACTGCCTTGAGTCTGACGAACTACTTTTACAAATACCAAAGTGCAATATTAACTCATATACAGTAGCATCAATGACAGAGTGCATGAATAACTAGATCTACAGTAGTCCTCTTTGTTTGGTCACATATTGAAAATTCTTCCTTTGCCAAAACTCATCAAGCCTTGTTTACATTACCAATTAGGTGTTAATTCAAGCATTTGCCAATAGCCCTAAAGAATTGCATTTAATTACAGTTTAGCTCAACTATACTGAGACACCTCTCAGTGATCTTTGCCCTCTAATGCACCCTGAGCAATTTGATCATCTTTTTGTCAGGGTTGTTTCAGAACCTATTCTTAGCTGTTATGTAAACCCATAAGTGTGTGGGCTTCAGTTGTAACAGTGGTTAGTAGAACTGCTGTTCACTGAAGCACCTGATTGGAGTTGTGAACCAGTGAGTCAAATACTTTTATTTAGGAACTGTAGCTTTCCCTAAAATGCATCAGATATGATTGCAGCAAATGCAAATTTTCCCCGATGAGACAGTGTTTGTTATGCATTAATGAGAAACTCAAACTAACAGAGTCTGCCCTGTGGGGTGAACTACAGCAAGCACTACACACTTTTAATTGTCTTTCTCCAAACTTTCATATTCCCATGCTGTGATGTTATTGATGTACTTGATGTGTGTTGAAAGTGTTCCATTTTGCATTTTATCAGTAAGGATATTCTTACAAAAATAAATTCCATAGCCCCAATTTTCACATGTCCCTAACAGATTGGAATTGTTGGCCGAACGGGGGCAGGGAAGAGTTCTTTAACTGTGGCTTTAATGAGATTGGTTGAACCAATGGGCACCATTACAATTGATAATGTGGACCTGTCTGGACTTGGACTTCATGATGTGAGGAAGAAGGTTGCATTTATTCCACAGGTATGTATTGAGAATTTATGATATAGCTTTGGGCTGGGGGTCGTAAAATATTTTTTTGGTATTCCCGGCGTTTTGTAAGATGTGATCAATGTGGAGAAAAGAAAACTTAAATTGGACTTGGACAATATTTGACACAAAACTTGAACCATATTTGAATTTTTTGAACTTCATCTAGCTGACAGTATGTAACACATTCGTGTTGGTGTGTCATCAAATTTTATCAAAAGGGCTACGAAGCCGTGGAATATTATGACAAAATATTGAAATATCTTTTGTTGAAGTACTAAAGCTAGCTGCTTAATGCTGTTTGTAGTGCTTAAAGAATCTTTGTCAGAAATAAAGCTAACTTGCTTGTTTCTCCCACATTCATTTTCGCAGGATCCAACTCTGTTTAGTGGCACACTCAGGAGAAATCTTGATCCATTTTCTAATCATGATGATGATTCTTTGTGGGGAGCTTTGAAAGAGGTACGTAAGAATGAAGATATGACATGTCTCTGGTCAGGTACTTAATTTAATCTTATTTATGGAAATGAAATTTTTGCAAGTAGTGTAATGTAAATTTAGCAAGCTATCCTGCCCAGTAGACAACCCTTCCTACATACAAAGAGTGACTTGTTTTCAAGAAATTATTACAGCATCTGTAAGCTTTAGGTATTCATTCAGCTCTTCTCTTCAATTTTCAAAAGGAATTAAACTACTTTATCGCCATTATGCTATTATCACTTCTAAGATTATAAAATTAAGGTTCAAATGAATGAATGTCTTAGTATTCAGACATGTTTCAGTATTTTGTCTATAGTTTTCTGATTATCAATTCTTCTTCTCCTTTTTTGTTTTTGTTGTTACATGATCACAATTTTTGATGAACCGTAATTTTGTCCAAGAGTCCATCATATGCATATGTAAAAAGTCTTGTGAACTTAGTTTTGTAATGAGAAATATGCAAATGAGAAATAGATAAATATGATGGCTTCTAATATTGGACACTGAATTTATCAATCTCTCATTCCTGGACCTGTAATTGATACTACTCCCTGTCCAACGGTCTGCTGCTTTGAGTGTAAAAGAAACACTCTAAGTACCCTGTGGAAACTAATGACAAAATCTAGGACCCTTAATGGTTGCTAGAGTTTAAGTACTTTCCATTTTGGGGGAAGGAAACGTAAATTGAACAAGTTGAATCAAAAGTGAATCAAGGGTGAATGGAGGGATGATGTCTGATATTCTGGGACACAAGATTGGAGTTGACTAGTATATGTGAGCAAGAAATTGTTACTTAGTGATAGAAATAGTATTTACCATTAATCTTTGTATTTGTGGTTGACTTGGTAATTGCTATTGATTATCAACATCAACTGATGTCTCTTAGTCTATATCACCCCTCCTCCTTACCTCCATTTACTGTGTATTCCATTACTGGAATTAGTGATAGGGATTCCTGCAGTGTTATTGGGTTTTTGCCAGATGGTCATTGCAGGCAATAATGAAATACATAGGTAAACAGGAGACATGAAAGTATCTGGGCTTATAGACTCTCAAACAGGGAAGTTCTGAGAATTTTAATCCTGTATCAGTATCACCCCAATTTACCTTTCAAGTGACCCAACTTTTTTGTTTCATTAAATTTGTCATAAGAGAAAGATAAAAAGACTTTCAGTTATGTTGACCGATAACCTTCAGTTTGTGGAAGATGCTTACATTTTCCCCCAAAATAGAGAACCAGAATTGTGCTGTCATTTATTCTTGCTTCTTGCGATATTTGGTGCATCACTTATTGTTTGCCATTTTCACAGGTTCAACTGCAACCAGTGGTTGAAGAATATCCACAGAAACTAGAAATGGCAGTTTCTGAGGGAGGCAATAATTTCAGTGTTGGACAAAGACAGCTCTTGTGCTTAGCCAGAGCAATTCTTAGGAAGAACCGAGTACTGCTGGTGGACGAAGCTACCGCTAATGTAGACATCAGGTGAGGATCCAGATTTTATTCTCCTTAGGAGACAAAAAATTGTGTTTGTGCAGAAAAATAATAATAATAACAACAGCACTGAATGCTTATAGTGTCTCGATGGGTCTCAAAGTGCTTTATACATTATAAATTTTCGTAACAAGTGCATCAGTCCTTAACTTTGTCAAATATAAAGCATGTTATATCTTACCTGGTAGTGATATATTTTTATTAATGTTTTTTCAGAACGGATGAACTCATCCAAGCTACCATCAGGGACAAGTTTAAGGACTGTACGGTCTTTACGATTGCTCATCGCCTTAACACCATCATGGATTCAGACAGGGTTTTGGTAAGAAATGGTTTTTATTTAGAGTTTGAATGTTTAAAAAGAAGAAATGTATTTATGAAATCTATGGTGAGAGCAAAAAGGCCAGCAGGTGTGAGTGTGTTTTAAGGTAGAAATAAGATAATATACCATGGTTGTAACAAGTCTCTCAGTTTTGCTGTCGTGTCAAGTTATTTACTAGTTTTAATGTGGCTGGAGTCAAGTCAGTGACTGGAGTATTAAATTGTATTATTCTTGTGAAGAAAATTATGATACAGTTCTGTGAGTCATTTTCTTTGGGAAAAATAGTGACCAAATCATGATTTTGTTCAACTCTGGAGACTGAGCTAATTACTCTGCCTCACAAGCACACCTTAGGGGCAAGGAACTACATGTATTTACTTCATTGACAATTGCTGTAAAACAAGGGCTTGAATATGTTTCACTTAAGCTACAGGGTAAAAAACAATTCAGTATTTAGGCATGTGAATGTGTTAACACTATTTGTGTTGTTATGATGTCAAATTATTAGTAATTGTCTCTTCCTAAATTAATAACTCCTGGTTTGAGTTGATGCAAATATCCTTTGAAGGAGTCATGAATATTAAATGGAAATCTCTAAATTTGCATATGCACGTTAATATTTATAATTTCAACTTTTCTTTTCTCAAAGGTGCTTGAAGAAGGCAAAGTGGTAGAATTTGACAAACCTCACATTCTTCTTCAAAATAGTCATGGATTCTTATCAGGGATGGTAGCAGAGACAGGAAATCAAGAAGCAAATAAATTGAAAGTAATAGCAAGACAGAAATATTATGAAATGATACAAGGAAAGGAAAACGATGAAACTGAAGGGAAAGAAAAATTGTCAAGTAGTGAAGCAAAGAGTACAAAAGGTGGACAAGAGGAAGAGGATGTTATAAAAGAGGAGAGATGTGAGTCTGATAAAGAAGAGACTGTGTCACCTGAAGAAGAGAATGGTGGAGACATGGAAGAAGATGAGAGTGACACAAAAAATGGTTCTGAGAAAACCAGGGATGAGTGATGATGGTCTTGTTCCCCAATTGTACCAAAGGTGTAGGAACCAAAGCTAAAGGCAATACAAGGGACCAACTATATAAAAACCTGACCAGTATGAAAGGAATTCCATGGCAGTATTCCATACAGTGGCATATATATCATTGTGATTTTATAGATGATGAAGCCATAGGGAAGGAAAAGTTATGAAGTAGTGAAGGCAGTGGTACAAAAGTAGCTGAACAGGTAGATGGAGAGGATTTAATGAAAGAGAAAAAATGTGAGTCTAAGGAAGAAGATTATGTGTCACCTGAAAAAGAGAATGAGATAGAAACAATAGGGGAAAAACCAGTTATGGGTGATTTTTGTCTTGATCAACAATAGGATCATAGGGGTAAGAGCCAAAGCTGTATAAGCCTTGTTAGGGACCAACTATGTTATATTTAACTAGTATGAAAGAATTCCATTGATCATGATGGTTTTACAAGATGAAAATCATTTGCAAAACTGTAATTTAAGGTAGCTATAGGTTTGTACAGTGTTCTTACATTTATATGATGTCAGATTTCTGTTTCAAGATAAAAGAGCATCTGATCAAATTAATCAGTAGTTTATCTTGCAGAGTCATCGGCTCAAAATTCTATTAGTACTAATTACACTTGGATTCATGTTACTGTTGCCTTTCAAATCACCTTTTGCATTTTTTCAAATAGCAATTACTGAGGATTGTGGGATAGGTATTTGGTATATAACATTTATTTCAGTGGTTTTGTGCTGTGGAAAAAAGATACTCACCAAAACTAGATCTCACAACCCCTTGTAATCTTTATTTGGAAAAGCATCTATGGAGTCGCATCTCTTGTAGTGACATCATAAATCTCATCAGGACATTGAATTGTATTCAATATTGCAGGAGTGAAAGGAAAAAAACAGTTTGGTTGCAGTACCTTGTTAAGCCATGGAAGAAGAGAAATTTAAACCCTTTGATAGGATTGTTACACATTCTGTAGGAAGTAAACATGTATGCTAACATAAACTAACATGATGTGGTATGTACTGACTGGAAATAGATTTGGACAAACTTCCTAAACAAATAATGAATAAGTTAGGTGGAGCATTAATAATATCACAAGTTATGTTCTTTTCAACTAGGCAAAGCTGAGTTGAATAGAAAATTAAATCTCACAGTGAATTATTGAATCACAATACAGTTTGCTCATACCTAGTTATTGCAGACTCATAACCATGGTCGTATACTGTACTAACCCTCAGTCATGGGCAATATTGTGTTTCAATTTCAAATTATATATCATGCGTTTCTCAAAGCATATGCAATTCAGTAATGCAGATCATAAGATATATTCATATGAAGGGTACTAGATAAGAAGAGGAGGCTGTTATCTATATCCAATAACAATAAAGAGAAATTGAACCAAAAATATAAAATGTCATTCAATTATTTGGTACTCATACCTACAGTTGAGCACCACAATGGACTCAGTGCAAAGTTACACATGGCACATGAACACCAATCTACTAATTACATGTGAAGGAAGTATTAAAGTGTACAACTAAATATTTTATCAATGGACACACTGCATACTAGGAGGTGGCTGCCATTCTGTAATAGACATTAAAGGGCTTAAGATTTCACATTGTGGAAGTCGGCTGCAACGTTGTGACATCACCTCCTCTGTTATCCTAGTCATTTCACAACTTGTGTAGTGTTGTTACCACTCAAAATTGCGAAGATGCAAATGATGTCATTTGGTTGTACATGAAGTCTCAAGTTGTGAAATCTGAAGCTCCCTATTGTATATCACAAGGCAGACAAATCCATTCTTCAATTATTAATGTATTGTGATTAGTAGAATGTATCTGTTGTTGTGCTTTTCTCTGGTGGAGTCTGAATAATTAATCAAAGAAGCTACAGGATTTTTTACAGCATGACTCCTAGTATTATCAGGAGGATCACTCCTCTGCCTTTTGGCTAAGATTGTGTGAAGTGTCTGTTCTTTTCATCCAGTCTAGAATGGAACTATGCATCACAAACCTCAATGTTTAGCATGTCCTCTGAGAAAAAACTCCCTTGGGGAGCACAACTTCTTGGAAATAAACATTTGGTTTCACCAAACTGCACTTCTCCAGAAAGTCAGGAGGACTTTAGAAAGGTATATAAAAAGGGCACACTGTTTTCTGCAAAGGATAAAAATGTTTTCTTTAACTTGTCTACCTCTGTTTCAATTTTTTACCATATTTACATTATCAACCTGTTGATGGACAGTCAAATGTACTGTTGATATGACTTAGGCTACTAGTATACTACCATTCATTCTTAAGTAGCACTTGACATAGTCATATAACTTGCAAATGATTTTTAATATTGCACAAGTTCCATATTTTCTTGATGTTTTATACTATTTCTGTAGTGACAGGGTCAGTCTGGAAATAATAAAACTGGTCCACGCCATTCCTAATAGCCAGAAGACAATGTTAATTCAATGCCATGTTCTATTGGTGAGAAGTTGTAAATTTTTGTTTGAAAAAAAATATTACACAGTTTCAAATATTTGTTTCGTGTAAAAAATAGAGGCTTTAGCTACACTTTTTGCAAAGCACCTCCAATGTGAGGAACTTGATTTCATTCCTCGTGTTTAGCAGCAACTGCATGTTACTATGAGCAGGTGTCATAGGGTGAGGATGAGAAGATGAGAAGACCACCCCATCCTGGAGAAAAAAACGAGTTGGGAACTTGAAGTAAGCCCATGATCCACAACTGGCAAAAAGGCTGTGGCTGACTCGACTTGGAGCAGTTGTAGAAACCGGTCAGTAAAACTTTATCCAACTTACAAAGAAATGAAAACGATAAGAACACTGAATTACAAAAAGTAAGAGAAATGTTTATTCATGTTAGGTTAAGCAGATCTAGTACCAATTTGATCCTAACAATCTAGAAAATTAAAGTGCGTTTTTTTTAACCTCATATTTAGACAGTGTACAAAGTGTATTCATGTGTACTACAGCCTTGGAAACTTTCAAGCAAGTGCATGAATATGAATTGGTTTGTCATTTCTTTCAATAATTACAAAAAGTCAGCTTGAATTAAGACATTGCAGTAGTTCTATTTCACTGCTAACATACCTGGTAATTTGTCAAAAAAAAGTAAGTGGCTGATGTGAAGTGGTCTTTACAAGGGTAAGCTTTAGAAGCAGTAATCCTTTTAAGGGACTCAAGTTACAACCCAAGATAAGGCCAGTGTTAGCATGAGAGTGAATACGAGATAGAGTAGTCAAATGAGGAGCATGGTTTTTACTTTGTGGGAGAGGTTAGGCAGGAGATAAGCTCCAAATTTTAGGGAAATCTGTCAAAAATGATTTTTCGAGTTTCAAGTTCAGCAATATGAATTTTTAACAAAAGAAGCCACCTTCCTTTCTCAGTCGGTGTAAATACTGATTATAAGGCACTGAACTTTTGAGATTTATTTTACAATTAACAAAATGTGTAAGCCAAATTAAAATGACAAGATATATATATTTATTCAAAAGTTAGTTAACATTTTTCATGTTTGGGAGTGGGAGATGTGGGATATTTCTTTCAAGTTATTGCTTTCTTCTGTTGGTTAAGTTTTAACCTTTTTTTGACAGCTAACTTGTATTGTGGCTTTCTACAGATTAAAGGTAGACCAAGGTCTTGACCACTTTCTTTTCCAATATTAAAGTTTTAACCAGTATATTAAGTTTTGAAACTTCTTTAATTGAAACTGAGTATTATGAAAAGAAAGGCATGGTAGTTCATCTCAGGAAGTATCTTAGGATTAACATGTAAAAAAGATATTTTTAGAAATAAAGAAGTGTTGGACTATTAAGCAATGTTGGTGGTTTATGATGCTTTGGACAGTCATGCTTTCTGTGGTGTGGACATTGCCTCTTTGAATCGATAAAACCTTTCCATTGTAGTTTTGCTTTATTCCAGTGCCTGCTTTTCTTAGTTCATCCAAAGTGTGTAATGCGCTCATTCAGACATTGAATGCAACCAATTCTGTGACGCTGTTAGTATACTGCAGTAACTGATAAATGAGTCTCACCTTCATATTTGATGTTTCCAGTTTTGAGTATTAACTTATGTTTGTTTTTTTTTGTTAAATTGCAAAAAGATACCTCAGATGGGAGATTTATAGTTTACTATCATGTTTACAAGCCAACTAATCTTGACCTACTAGGGTAATGTTATGTTTATGTTTTGTCTTCAATTACAATTATCACCTTTTTTTATTCAGACCTTTTGTGGAAAACTTTACACAATGCACAAACATTTATCCCATCAGAAGAAACTTTTCATAGTGTTTTAGTAAATCTGATTTAATTTTTTTGCCATTTCTATCACGTTCATCAATTCGTTGTTTGTTTAGATCTTGCTCAAAATGGAATTAGGTACTAAGATATGAGTTATTTTTCAACCAGTCTGTGAACATATGTTTTGACGAAAATGTTGATGTATGTTTTAAGTAATTATGTATTTTAATTGACATAGATTGCCAGATTTGTAGAGCTTCCTTTGTTCCGCTGGGAGACAAGCTCAAACTAAGGTCGGGTCATACCAAAGACTTAAACATGGTACAAAAATGGTACATGTTAATTGCCTTTTCGACAGCCTGATCAGTGTAGATTGTAATGCAAGGGCTTGAATCTTGAGAACATTACAGACAGACTGTAGGGTCCAGTGGTTAAAACGTTCGACTTCCAGTCAGAAGGTCAGGAGTTCCTATCCTGGCCAGGTCATACCGAAGACAAAAAACGGAACTGTCTGCCTTTGTGTTTGATGCTCAGCATAAGCAATGGAGTATGGAAAACAAGCCAGTGAGCCACAGCTGGAAAAAAGCTGTGGTCGTGGCCGTGGCCAGCTCGACTTTCAGAAAGTTGTAATGGATGAGATTCAATTTGTAATGCAATATGAAATCTATCTTTGACAAAAAAGGCTGTATAATCTGAAAGTACTATTATTGTTATAATTATTTTCATGACACGTAGAGACAAAATGTAGTGACTTAATGTACATAAGTGGTGCTATGCATTCTTCTAAAACTCCTGGTTTAAACTCCTGGATTTTAACTCCTGGATTTGTAGAGCTTCCTTTGTTCCGCTGGGAGAAAAGCTCAAACTAAGGTCGGGTCATACCAATGACTTAAACATGGTACAAAAATGGTACATGTTAATTGCCTTTTCGACAGCCTGATCAGTGTAGATTGTAATGCAAGGGCTTGAATCTTGAGAACATTACAGACAGACTGTAGGGTCCAGTGGTTAGAACGTTCGACTTCCAGTCAGAAGGTCAGGAGTTCCTATCCTGGCCAGGTCATACCGAAGACAAAAAACGGAACTGTCTGCCTTTGTGTTTGATGCTCAGCATAAGCAATGGAGTATGGAAAACAAGCCAGTGAGCCACAGCTGGAAAAAAAAAGCTCAACTTTCTGAAAGTCGAGCTGGCCACGGCCACGAGGCCGTGGCCAGCTCTACTTTCAGAAAGTTGTAACGAATGAGATTCAATTTGTAATGCAATATGAAATCTATCTTTGACAAAAAAGGCTGTATAATCTGAAAGTACTATTATTGTTATAATTATTTTCATGACACTTAGAGACAAAATGTAGTGACTTAATGCTTAATGTACATAAGTGGTGCTATGCATTCTTCTAAAACTCCTGGTTTAACATTGACTATGAAATAATACAAAAATGAAAGAAGCCAAGTTTTTGTCATGTTTTGTTTGCATGCATATCGCATTTCGGTATTTTCATTCTAGTTTGGAAACTAAATATTGTAAAAAAATAAAAATTCATGAGAGGATGGTAGTGGTATACCACTGCCCCGCTACCCCGCATGTACAGTATTACAAAAGGTTGGATTGGCTGATTTTGACTTGAATATAGAAAGCGGCTAAACTTTCCTCCCCATTTTGCTATCCTCCCTTAGAACTACAGGTTGATAAATCATTTAGTAAAAAGTTCCTTTGAGGTTTGGAATAAGATGAAGCTTAACGGCTCTTATTTTAATTAGCCGGTTAAACTGATCCTCAACATAAGCAAAAAATGCAATTGATACAATGCAAAATCGTAACAGTCTGCAAAGAACTTGACCGCTCATTAAAATGTGTGTATCACAATCACCTGTTTAGCGATAGTGAACTTGAACCAAAATTTAAAAAAAAAAAAAAAAAAACACCTGAGATTTATTGCACTCAGGAGCAGAGAAATGCATTTGAAATTTAACAGAACTAGGGTCCCAACGAGTCGAAGACAGTTTTCAAAGGTTCGTAAATGGGTCCAGTAACGTGGCAATGAGGGCCGGACGAAGCTTCGGGCCCTTCCTTACTTATACACGACATTATTGACACAGGAATGAACCACTATCAGTCAAATTTTGGCAAGTGTATCTTCCGATTATCTAAGTCTTTTTCGCTCCTCCTCCATCGCCCCGCCTTCGTCCTAAAAGGATGACGAAAAGAACAGATGAATACGTTTCAATAAGGAGGACTAGCAGTTCCAAACACGTGTGTCTGAACTGCAAGCGGGGCAATAGAGGAATGAGCGGGAGAGATAGTGAGAAGGCTAGGGCGCCACCTGTACAATGTGTATTCCGGGTAGGTATTGTTAGGCAATTAAGGAAAAACATGTAAATGGGGGGTGAGTGTTGTTGTTTATAGACTCGTAAAACAGTAAGTTTTGTAGATTATATGAAACATGCACCAAGATTTGATAAATATTACCCTTAGACTAGTTTTATTTTTAATAATTAACAACGCCTTGAAAGTTTCCTCCGACCCCAGCTTTAAGGACTGGTGCTGTATGTGGTAGGAAGAAGGACACATGAGGGTGTAAAATGACTGATGCCAGTCACTCAAGCTGTCCTTCAGGTAGAAATAATCAGGTAATGAAAAACTGTGTTTGGCTTACTAGGCTGGAATAGGCTTTACGGCACAGTTTCTTACCCACTGGTTTAAAGGGCAAGAGCAGTCATCCCAAATTGAAGTAGCGTAGTAGACTGTCAAGTTTCATGATTGGCTGTTGGGAGTCATGTGAACAAGTTTTTTCTCTTCAAATGCCGTGAAATTTACTACAAATAACTACTTCCTTTACCTTGAATATGCAATGGTAAAGTCATAAAATGTAATGGAAAATACTTTGAAGAGAAATAAGACGAATATTGTGTTATTTAGCTTTTTCTTTAAAAGAAGTTTGGGGGGACTGCTCTTTACCTTTAAGTCGGCCAGCCACGTCCCTTTCCAGTTGTGGCGCACTGGCTTGTTTCTCTACTCCACTACTCTACTATACCTTGAGCACCAAGCGCAATGACAGAAATCCTCGTTAGAACAGATTTTAGTGCCTCGATCCGAGAATTACACATTTTAAAGGGTGGTCCCTGTAGGCACTCCATCAAGAATGAAACTTCGCTCTTCTAGAGTGAAGTTCACTCATCTTGGAGTGAATTTCCACTTTCATTTTTAGACTGACATAGATACTGCGAAAAAAGGCATGATGATTCTATGGAAGAGAGAAATGGTGGTTGAACTATTTGTAGAGAGTCCCATAGATCGCTTGGTTAAAATGTCACTTTTGCTTGTTTGTAGTAGCTGTCGGCAATATTAATAGGCAGGGTTGTCGCGACCGGGAGTGTGGTGGGATGCCTTACCCCGAAAATTCGCCAGGTTGACGAAGGTTGAAAAATCTGAAATTCTAGTTAGGATTTTCTCGTACACGGTCCAACACATATTTTCCGACGGAGCCTATGTCGACTTTTCAGTCCAGCTAGATCAAGGGCAGTATATTTTTCTCATTTTTTGGTTTCGATGATAAGAGAAACCTATGCATTCATGATGGCGTGTATGTGTATGTATGTGTGTGTATGGGTGTGCGTGTGTGTTTGTGACACTTTGCTCGTTAACACGATATCTCAAGATAGGAATGTCTGACAGTTTTCAAACTTGGTACATAGATGCGCCATATTGAGAGAAAGAACCCTGTTGTTTTTGGCAGAGGTCAAAGGTCATTTGGGGTCACAGGGGTCAAAGTCTGAAAGTCTCGTTAACACGATATCTCAAGATAGGAAGCTTTGGGTATGTTGATGCGTTATAGTCAGGAGATGGTTCCTATTGGTTTTTTTCTTTTTGCGGAGGTCAAAGGTCATCTGGGGTCACCAGAGTACAAAGTCTGAAAATCTGGTTAACGTGATATCTCAAGATAGGAAACTTGAATAGATTTTATATGCGGTATGTTGATGGGTTATGGTCAGGAGAGGTGCCTATTGTTTTTGGTAGAGGTCAAAGGTCATCGGGGTCAAAGTCTGAAAATATCGTAAACACGATATCTAAAGATAGGAAACTTGGATAGATTTTATATTTGGTATGTTGATGGGTTATGGTCAGGAGATGGTGCCTATTGTTATTGCTAGAGGTCAAAGGTCATCTGGGATCATCGGGGTCAAAGTCTAAAAATATTGTTTACACGATATCTCAAGGTCGGAAATTTGGATAGATTTCATATTTGGTATGTAGATACCTTATGGTCAGGAGATGGTCTATCTATCTGTCTGTCTGTCTATCTATATAACTGTCTGTCTTTCTGTCTATCTGTCCATCTGTCAATCTGTCCAATTGTCCATCTGTCTATCGCTTTTGTTGAGGTCAAAAAGGCATAGTAACAAAATTATCTTTTGAACATGCTAGTATAACATTTGAGTGAGAAGATAATGGTGCATGATGGCAAATTTGAAACAGTACATTTATGTATAATCGAAACCTCAATGCATTTTTAAAGCCGCAAGTTTAGAGAAGCCTCACAAGTTGCTTAAATTTTCGTGCGCTCCGCTCGCTTCAGTCTCATTGATGTATTATTTATCACCAGCACCTTCAGTTACCTAAACTATGGATCAGCCAGATTGTGGTTGATTGTTTCTGTAAATAGGCTGATAGGGTATCATAACGAGGAAGCTCAGCATTCGTTGTGATCTGCACTCGTGACTATTGTGAAAATAAAATTACACAGAAGACCTAATGGCTTAGACACGCAAGGTTCATCTCCATCCTCTGTTTTTATTTTCAGTACCGTCTCAATTGAATACATATTTTTCAACGTACACAGTTTTACAACTGTTCTAGAGCAAGAATTTCCCCGACTTTGCCCGCAATTACCACAGTTTACACTCCGGCTACGCTGCTGTTTCATTGAAGTGAGGTGAATGCACCGTCACCACCCTCCTCCCCATCCCACCCCTTCGATTTCCAGTTTTCCACCGAAGGCACTTGTTAAGCTAGATTTCTGTAGATGTAAGGTGAAGCGCTCGTCTAAGAGTCAATTTTAGCCATGTCTTAAGTGATTATCAACTACTGTATACCAATTGTTGGAATTTTCAGCCGTACAACCCACTAAACTAGGGCCGTGTCAATACACCTGCCTCGTGATTTGGAATTATAAAAGATTAAATTTCGATGTGGATTCGTTCCATATAAGAAAAAAATGATGCAGTTTCTAATATTTTTGGGGACCACAACTAATGAATGTAAATTTCAAAGCAGTGCAAGATAGGATCCGTCATTAAAATGCGAATGCAGTTACAACTTAAAGGCAGTCATTCGTCACCCTAAACTACAGTTTCAGTATACGTATATCAAAACTCTCAATTGGCAGAGCTCTTTGATTGGCATCACATTCAAACAATGAATCATAGATAAATTACACAGCATGGGCACTGAGAGTGTCTTGATTTCACATTATGGACTTGTATGGCCACTGGGACAAGCAATGAAGCAATAAACAAGGATTGTGTCTGGATGAAGATGAGTTTTAGATAAATGTGGGAGGGGCTAGAAGGAAGTAGGCTGGGAGAATTGGAACTGTTTGGGATGATGGAAATATGCCTTTAATTTCAGCCCAAAGTGTACATGTCAGTATACTGTAAGTATCACAAGTATGACGACGGTCATATTGATGACGCTTTACTAGCCCTGCATCTAATGATATTTTAACCCAGGGTAACCTAACACCAATGTACTGAAAGAGTGGTTTTATGCCAAGCATTGATCCTATTGTCAAAGTGCTACTTCTTTATAAACCACATTAGAGCCAGTTTCCTCAGGAAAATATCGTATCGATAAATATTTTGATTTTGAACTTGAAAAATAAAAAATACTCCAACTGTTTGGCTAATGTAACCTTGTACAGTGGTATCACTTTCATTTTAGAAAAGATAGGTCTATACCGTGACATTTAGTCATCGCATTGTGATAAGTCACGTGCACCGATGGATGCATGTATCAAAGTCTTGAAGTACATGCAGAATACCAAGCCCTAAAGAGACCATGATCCTGTCTAGGATACGTGGTTAACGTCTTGTCTTTTCAAACCCCCTCGCAATGCCATTCATTACCTGCGTAGCAGGCTGTAAGGCATATTTCTTGTTCAGTCATATCCAATGGGCTCTAAAAACAGAGTCCGTTCCCACGGGATTGGTCATAAAAAACGGGGGATATTGTCCCCCAAGAACTTTCAAAGTGTACTTTCGGGCAAACTTCCAAAATATACACGAAAGGACGTATAAAATAGAAAAAGTGATTGTAATGATGGACATCTTTCTCGATTGGGCTACGTCAAGGTTGGTCACGCCTGTTCACCAAATCTGTTGTAAGTAGATTGTAGAGCATACCAGGTGACAAAAACAATGAAATGGATAAGCCACGGGCCAAACTTTCGATAAACCCGATTATCATATTAGCAATTATTTTCTCCACCAGTCCCTATACAAGTCTCCTTTTCGATAAATATGATCTTCACTAATTTCAATTGCCAATAAAATAAAGACTCGTATAACTTTTGAAGCAAAGTTATCAAGAAAATTAATTACAGTTGTGTTATGAAAGGATTATTGAGAAATTATCCAAAACTATTTTTACGTACATTCTTCACTGCCAGTACTTCTTCACGTGTTAGCTATATCCTGCACCAAAATATTGCACCGTTGAGACCTACTTCCTTCTGAAATTACAATTTTTTATCATGAAGGAAAGTGACCACTCTACTCAGATACCTCCTCAGACCACAGATTAGACTAAGCAATGTCTCACGTTTTAAGGCGCGGTTCCATGGGTGCATCCGGCGCATACACCCCTTTTTCGATGACCAACGACTTTTTCGCCTCGTATAGGAATGGCATATATCTAAGCGCATCTAGAATTCAAATTTTCTTGAGGGAGGCCGTAACTGTGAGTTCGCTCGTCGTCCTTCGGAAGACGGTGTATGCCCCCCCCCCCTTTCTCAAAATTCCGGATTCGTGCTGGGTTTACCCGCCTTTCAAACCGCCTTTTTTCATAAAATTATCCCAATTACATAACCCATTAAGCAACATTATTGCCTTTGATTAACGACGGTATTTAGTATTTTGTATTTTGTCCCAAAAATCAAGTTATCTACACACCTTTCACAAGCTGAATATGTGAGTTGTATTAAAGTTGTATGAGATCAACCATGGGGCTAGGGTGAGTCCTACGTTGTTGCATGGTAATATACCTAAACAATTATATCTCCTCTGCCATCATACGGTGTAGATTTCATATAAAATGTCATGACCTAAGCATGGAAGTCACCTATTTCGGAGCAATCTGATCTGATGCTCTCACAATGGAGCACCAGTGTTTCGCGCAACGTCTTAATATGGCACAGAAAATTTACCTTATAACGTATATTCACTGGGTGTCGTTCCATATCCTATATCACGACAACAGTACGTTATTCGATTTTAGTTTCTTTGCAAACCATTCGTCAAAATTTCCATTTTCTGTTGGTCAGGCCTTTTAATAATGTGACAAAAAGTTCTTAAAAAAATCAAAGTACATGAAACATCTTAAAACGGGGGCAATTCTACACATGCAGCAATGAGACACGTGAAATGTCATCTCCTGCAATCTGATGGATATTTTTTGCCCAAAAGTCCCCCTGCCGGGACTCCCTGCGTCATTCGATGGTCTCTTTCTTCGTTAGTATTCAACAGGTAGATCGGACTCTCACCATGCATGCACTAAAAGTTAGCAGGCATTAACATACAAACATACATACATAATTACATGCATTCGGACTAATATTAATATTTAACAACCAGCTAGGCCTAACTTGCAAATATCAAAACTGAAAATTAAAGCAGAAATAGAATGCAGAAGTACAGTTAAAACTGACTGACTGATGAGACTTGTCAGCTTGAGGAGCTTTTTGAAAATAGTGAATGTTTGAGCTTCCTTGATATTTCTTGGCCTAACTGCCGAAGTGAGGAGTCACCCACCGAGAAAGATATTTCGCCCAACTACTTGGAGGAGAGCTGTGTCTCTGACAGACAGCGTAACAGGAGCTAGAATCTTGGACAAAACTGTTATAGCCAATTTACAGGGCCCCAATGCTCTTTGGAGTTTGCCAAAATAACAAATGTCCTACCATTAGTACCAATTTTTTACTTGCAAAACTCAGACAATCTTGGACAAAACTAGTTGGAACACCCCCATTCCACCGTGCAATGTTGGAGATAATAAAACCAATTCGGGACGCACCATTTTCTTTGGGACCCAACATTGTACTGGGGGATGGGGGTTTCGTAAATCGCTATTTTTTGTTGGACACAACTTTTCAAAGGGGGATAGAGGTCGTGGAAAGAGTACTCGTTACCATAAACAACACAATGACGTGAGGTGTTCCAACAGTTTTGTCCAAGATTGTAGACCCATAGAATGTAGAGGTTCCTGTATCTAAGAGTTTGTGAGATTAATTGTTCCACACTTAGTAAGGCATTTGTAAACATGAAGACACATTTCAAATTTAATACCTTTTTTTTCGATACAAAGCCAAAGAAACTTTTTCATCAAAGGCATATGACTATGAAATCTTGAGACAGACAAAATGAGTTAAGCAGGGCCCGCGGAGCGCATTTTGAAGTGCAGGGGGACTAACCACCAAAACGGCCCAATATGTTCAACAAAAACGGACCAGTATGTTCACCAATATACTAGTAATGTAAGACGGCCCAAAATGCATACGGCATAAAAAGTGGGGGACTGAAGCCCCCCCCCCCTTCCCTGTCTCCGCAGTTCCTGTTTAGCGACTGTATTTATGTAGGCTATGAAAGATTGCTAAGAGCTTGCACAGATTGCGGAAAAGTTTGATTTTTTTCAAATCAATAATTAGAGTTTGTGTTTCATCGGAATTTTATGAAAGAAGAGTTAGGAAAACTCCCTTGACCGGTGTCACATAATGGTGGCAAATTTCCGAATGTTTCATTTGTTAGAGCCGAGAGGCGATCGCCGCCCCCCCCCTCCTTGCTGATACGCCACGCAACTGATTCAATTCAGTGGCCCGATCTGTTGAAAGAGTATTCTGCAGTTGTTGATGATTTTGTGGTCCTCAAAATTAATTACTTTCGTGGGGCCGTCCGTCTCGTATTTTTTGGTGGAGCATCCCAAAAGGACCATGATCTAACTGAGATGAGGAGCAAAAAGGTTGAACCTTCGGGGTACTGACAAATTTGTGGAAATGCGAAGGGATGAAATATACACCATTTTCTCTTCTAATAGTGTTTGATTGCAAAGTAACCAATAAGTCGAAAATTGACGATTAATAGTGACCACTACTAAAACCTCTAAAACTACTACAAGGTCACTTCAAATCCAGTCGCAATTGAAGAAAAATCATTTATGGACACTTACTACTCCATGTGGACAGAGGGCTTTACCCCTGAGTTTTTCCATTTGACGGCATCCACATATTCCAAAACTTTATGGCCAAGAAATCTTTTTGCTTTTAGTTTTTCCTATTTTTCTTCATTTGTACAATAGCCTAAGTCAAACCAGTCATGTCATAGGCTACATTATTATGACTCATGCGCTCCTCGTGCACGGCTACGCGCAACGAGTGAAATGCGTAGACTTCTTTTAGCAAGAAATAGCCTCTTTTCCTTTGTACCGATAGGCCCACCATTTCTTTTGTCGAGATCATAATGTGACACAAATAAGCCTACATTCGGCTTCGGATTCACATTGGGCACTCAGGTTTACGCTACCTTCTATTTCGGATTCTTTTCTAGTATTTTCCGCAATAAAAACCGCCGCAGTCCTTGAATATCGAGAATTTCTGTGGGCTAGTACAAAAATTCTAGGGGCGAGAGTTGATTGCCTAAGTTAAAGGCAGTCATTCGTCACCCTAAACTACAGTTTCAGTATACGTATATCAAAACTCTCAATTGGTACAGCTCTTTGATTGGCATCACATTCAAACAATGCATCATTGCTAAATTACACAGCATGGGCACTGAGAGTGGCTTGATTACACATTATGGACTTGTATGGCCACTGGGACAAGCCATGAAGCAATAAACAAGGATTGTGTCTGGATAAAGATGAGTTTTAGATAAATGTGGGAGGGGCTAGAAGTAAGTAGGTTGGGAGAATTGGAACTGTTTGGGATGATGAAAATATGCCTTTAAGTTTGAACGGAACGCAATGGCACACGGCTTCATAAAATTCAGTGAAATACATCCGTTCATATTAAACTGCTCGCCCAGCTGTGCAGGAGGTATGTAGGCTATGTACAGTCATGCAGGTTACTAACTTGACCATGATATGACCTTCAAACGTTTAACTTATTTGAGGATTCTTTTACTTTGACCTGTCAACACATAAAGATTAAATTTCGATGAAATCACGGTGCATTTCCTTTAGGGCAACAGTGCAGCACTCAAGTTTCCCGTTGCCATGGTGATAGGCCGGAAAATGAAAACCTTCTTTCTAGGTTTTGTCCTTTTCTTGAGAATTGAATCTTTGGTGCTTACTCACTCTAAAAACATCGAACTTGTTTTAATAACTGGCGTAATCGTCAACGTTATCCAGCAAATTTACCCGCAAACACATGAGCAAATTACTGAAATAGGCTTGAGTGCATTATTCTTACCAGGGGAAGTGACAATTTTCCATTTTAACAATACAAATCATCAGGCTTGTTTATACAAACCGAACCCGGTCCCGTGCTTGTACTCTGCTCAGCCTAGTAGAATTGACTGAGAACTGTGGATCAAAGGTCGTCACCTTAGGCATGCGGTGTGATGCTCACCTTATTTATACAGGCTTTTAAATATCATTTTAATGTCATGAACTGCCTACTCATATAACGGGACTTTTTGGCAATTTCTAGTTGAGTGGGGTTGGGAAAATTTTTTATCTGTTGTTCCCCTACATCACTTTGTTATTACTAGGAGAGGTACTGCGTCGACGAAGCAAACAACGGCTTTCTTCTCTCTATGCTTTCTCTGACAACAGTGCTACACGGAGTATATATCGTGTATGTGGGGACTCAGTCGTGTTTGTCCGACGTAAACAGTTCTATTCGTGTTCACAAAGTGTGCAATTTAACTCTGAGCGGTACGGTGCAACATTATACAGTGTGGGCAAACGCTTGTTGGAATATATTTTACAAAGCAATACCTTCATCGACTGACAGTTTTTTTTTGTATGGTTGAGCTATTTATGAATCGGGTAATGGTTAGAGCGAGATTTGGTTTCATGTAGGCCTGGTAAATCTACTTACTTGGTAGGTTCAGGAACTACATGCCTGTGACAAGAGAACAGCGTATTCTGTTGCTCTTTTATGAAAGCCTGAGTATGAATAGTACGATTGTTTGCCGGTTATTGTTACCTTGGCTAAATTAACTAGTATTGAGTAACTTTACGGGTTACAGAAGAACAGTAACCAAGTTTCATGCTACTTTGAATCCTTTGGACTCCTTCCTTGCTCAGCTGGTCGACACGGTATGAAACCAATAAACCCAACCTGACTCCAGAGATAGAAAATTTCCAGTCGCACTGTTCTGAGACGAGAGACTGTGACCTGGCTTCTCAACCAGAGTCCTTGACAAGTGTGAAGCTTTTGAAATTTTACGGACAAAATATCACCTAAGATAAGACTAAACCAGGGAGTTGCTACTCACTGACCAGACGAAAAATCAGATCACTTTCTTATACGGCAATGTTGGTCTGATTTATCATACACTTTAAGATCAAACGTACTCAATCGTGTTAATCCATGTTCAACTACGGTCTGCATCGAAGGGTCGCATGTGATTCGTATAGTCGTACGTCCTTTTTCTGAACTTAAGACGCGAGGACTGAACGGTGGTCAGTAGCTATGGGCAAAGTAAGCATCGAGTTAGGCCTACTGTTGTGTTTTATATTGGGAATAACGTACCAATGTTTGTCAGAAACTACGTTAGAATTATCAGTTACAGGTGCTATACAGAATGGCGTCGGACGATATGTTGTTGCCACTGGGCAAACTGTCGAATTATCTTGTAAAACCCGTCGGTTTCCAATGATGGAATTTTGGATTAGGAAGGACGGAGGGGACACGTTATCAGAACGTACGTTTTCAGGCCCTAGTAGTATAACAACCGTAAAGTTGGATGTTGTTGGTGAAGCTTCTTCTTCAGGATATTTTATTTGTGGTTTGTATCGACGTGTCAAACGGAAAGATAGCGCGTATTTAACTTTTCAGTCAGAAAGTATGATAGAACTAGTCGTTCTTACTCTGGAGGATCTGCCGCGTTGTTTCTCAAGTCTGGGTCAGTCTGGTCTCCAAGAAGAAGAGACTAATCTGGTATGTAGTGTTAATGACCAGAGCGAAAGTGATGAAACCATCTTATGGAGAGGACTGGACACTAATGTAGACAATTATGGGTCTTTTAACTTTTACTCCGTACAAATACCAGTGAAGAATCAACCTTCCGAATTGTCGTGTGGCCACTTAGAGATCGAGGAGGGTCCTCAAACAAACTGGAATAGTATTTGTATTTTGCCCATTCTTACAATTTTCGAACACACCGAATTACATATAACTCCGACGGACTTTGATGGTAAAAACAAGACCCTTCGGTTTGTTTGCGAAAGTAACCCACCAGCTTCCCTTATTCGTTGGAGCATTTTTGGCCACGACGAAAACGTTATTGATGACTGGCTCACGGCCAGGTTGAAGGGGGACATAGTTGTCAATATAACCCAAGGATTTGGAAGGTCGGTTCTACAAATGTCTGGGTCTGCTGTGGAATCTGATGGGGTTCACATTATTGTATGTTCAACCACCAGAGTAAACTATAAAATTGCAGTTTCTCAATTTAGTGACAGTATTAACGACGATGATCTTTCGCTAAAACTGGAAACTACTTCCAGGCTAGAAACAACGACAGTGCATGCGATTCCGAATCCTTCGTCGGTTTGTCGTGACTCATTGTCTAGTGGAAGATCGAACGCTGGTTTGATTGTTGTAATTATTCTTCTAATTATAGTTGTAATTATTTTAGTTGTTATATCTTTATGGTTTTACAAACATTATATGAGAAGCCGAAAGAACAACAATTCAACCCGCAGAACTTTAAGTAGCCACTGTGATAGGAACATAACAATGCAAGGGAACGCGACGTATCAACCACTTAGCGTCGCACCTCCAATTGCTCCACCAGCGTACGTCGACCTTGATGTTGGCTACGCTAGTATGTCTACGCCACAGCTCGATGATCAGCACTACATGGAACCATCCTCAGTTTTACCAAAAGGAATAAAATCTTAATATCAAAGTTAACCTCTTAAAAGTTGTCATGCATAGGAATAGTCTGCCCTTTCCTGGTAGACTATCTGTACTTATTCATTGCATGTCGGAGGTTAAAAATATTCTGGGTGATAATTCCACGTCAAAGTCATGAGAATTTACGAGCATTAGGGCTTGTTGCCAAAAAATTGCAGCACATCACTTTGATATAAAGTGAGAGGTCAGACGTAGCGACCGAAATGAACAGTTCGTTTATCGAAAAGCACTGAGCTGTTTCAGTCGCCTACCTTCCAAATCCCTTGCCCGATAAAATTCACGGATTAAGTAGAAAGAAACTATATGCAGCAATATTTTGTATTTATATTTTGTATACCTTCATGGCATTTTGTCAAGCGCTAGCAAGAAGTGATTTCGTAGAAAACGTCTTTGGGATGGGCGTAAATCTTGGGGGAGAGGGAAGGAGAGGAGGACATTTTGTGAATACACCAATTTACTGCAATTTTTTACGCGGTAAACGTTTGACGAAAGTGACATAATTTAAAAGTGTAGTGCATTAAAGTGAACTTTAAGACTTACAAGAACATATATTTTAGAGGTTCGAAACTGAATCTTTTAATAACTCTCACTTTTTTCATAGCTTGCTCAGTGGCTGCGATTATGCGGTATTAAATGTTGAAATTTACTTTGTAGTCTATTGCGTAATATTTTGTGAAGTCGTTCTTGCACAACTCACAACACGTCCTTTCTCCTTTTATCGATCAGAAAGTAATTCTCTATACGTTGGAGTCATATTATAACAGCAAGAAAAATATTACACATTAGCATAAGGTTTATCAGCTTCCGGAACAACAAAGAAATACAAAGACTGTACTCCAAGGAGTACAGAATGGCATCAAAAATTATTGTGCAATCCATGTGAAATTGAGTGAATTAAGAAAGTTTTAGATGTCAGCTTAGGAACATTCTGGGAAAATGAGAGTTCGGCAGTTTCGATTCATTTTAAAGCTCTCTTAGACTTAAATTTTCGGTATATTTTGTCCTTGAAATTTCATTCTGTTGAAACTTGAATATTTTCTCCTGCAGAGCCAGAATTGCCTTTGTTGGTTTAACGTTGGTAGCATAAATACTGTATGTTAAAAGTAGATTTTTCAAGAATGCAGCAGTTTGTACAAAGGCTGTATGGTGAACTAATCATCTTGTAATTGTTATGACCAAGACTTTCGTTACACGTTGTTGAGGTCCAAACATCGTAATGAATGAATGATAAATTGATTGTTATTGCATTGTTGTCATGTGATACTGCGTATGAAAAGCATTGATCGCGTCACTCCACTACTTGGGATAGCTTTTAACGCCGTGGCCATAGCCTTCGGTTCGGGAATGCTGGCGAAAGAGCCAGTTTTCGTATAGGCCTATAGACTTCCCGAAACAAAATTATTTTCATCAACAATAGGGAAAGTGACTGTTGCTACAGTCCTGTTCATAGTCTTTGTCAATACCTGTTTGAATCGTCTTCCTTTTCTTGTCTTAACCGGTAAGGTTGCCCATGTATGAGTTTATTAAAAAGGCAGTATCTATTACATCTTGTTCTCTCATAACCGTTCGAATTCTGCTGAAATCGAAAAAGCGTTTAAATTTTTTTCATCAAGTTTAAAGCAATACACAACGCTATGGGGAATTATCCTATCCCAAACATGTTTGCCAGTTCAGGTTATAAATAAATTCTGAGTCATTGGTGCTTGCTTACTGGCAGTGTGACGTTTTACTATCAAGTAAAATCTTGTATTGGCAAGCAAAATAGTTGTACGTCACATTTTTCTCCCTTTTCTTGGAGGGCATGAGGTAATTTTTAATCACAGGTCCGAGGCAGCCAATAACACTGCCTCCTATACCCATAATCGTTTGGCATTTAACCTCTACGGCTGTTTGAAGCTGGTTTCTGGAGAGCCATTTCAGTTCATTTTAAGACAACTTCCCAACCATATGTAGGACTAAAGAAGTTGCTCACTTTTGACAGTTTGATGATGTATCTCCCTTCTTTTACGATCGGATATTTGTTTTCATTTCCAGCTCTTCGAACCCCTCCGATTTTAGGACTGTTCTTGTGGTAAAAGTGGTCTCTGTTCAATGCTATTTTCACGATTGATAGCTAAGCCTACATGGTTCAAATGAGAATGAATGATGAAAATAATGTACGAGCTGTCATTCATTGTGACAGTGATGGTGCTCTTTCCTAAATTTAACTAACTTTTAAAACATGTTGAAATGTTTAGTTCTTCATTTCGTGCAACAACTTTTTTTTTACTTCACGTTTCGAGATTCTAGCTCACTTCCGTTTGAAAATTTGCCTCACTGAATTGAGATCCCCATGTCCGACTTAAATCTACGGGTAGTTCAGAAGTGTAACGATCTGATTAGACTGGGTGGACATATTCAGGGGCCTCAGTCAACCAATCAACCCCAACTGATGCAAGTTCTCCATCTAACCCGGTATCTGCCTATCGAGATTGGTGGTGCCTCGGGAAAATGGTCTACGGGGCCGTCGCTCTTTAAGATTTTCCATGGGCCGAAGGATCTTGTTTCGCCGCTGACTAGTTTCCCCATGCATGGTTACCCATAATTTGCATGTATTCGATATCTCCTACAAATTCTTTTAATGACAAAGATGATACAAATGCCTTGTTGTTTTATATTAAACACAACGTTATTAGCTTAGTAAGGTCATTCATTGCACATTTGTATATAATCAACATTGTGAAATGGATGCATTGCTATGGTGTGCCGAAACCACGGACTTCCTAAATACATGGACAGAGCATGTAACGTGTGCGTCCTATCCGTAGATTGTAGCCACCGACTGGGACAAAAAATGCGCACTAAGATGGCCGCCGTGATAATATAAATTGTCTGATTTGACGACGACTCTCTTATATTTTAAACTAAAGTTAAACTTGAGTGGGAAAGAGTATCATATTCCTGCAAAACGTGAAGTACTTTTGACCTTGCCATATTTCAAAAATATTTTAACTTTCTTGCAAAATCTGGGCATTGACTTGAGCAAATCCAAACTTTTACCAAAATTATAGCAGACACCCATCTTGGTGCGCTTTTCTCACATGTATGGCAGCTACAATCTACCGTGCAGTATGTTCTGTCCATGTATAGGAAGTCCAATTGGTCGAAACATATCCACAGCTGAGGTCACATTGCATAAGTTAACACTTCTCGGTGTACTAGGGATATAGTCGAAGTCTCCCTTACTTATAAGAGCTACACTCTTTAAAAGGTGTTTAGATATTTAAATGTCTTTCTACACACTTTTCTACCACTTTATTGATAACATGTTTAGGTGCTACACATGTGTCCTATGAATAAACATTTTGCTAAATAAGTGACATTAGTCGGTTGCTAAAGACGTTTTAGATAAACTATTAAATATTGGTTTCGAAGAGGATAACAGAATCTCATTGGTCTAAGTCATATTTTAAGAGGGTATTGTTGTACAATTGATACTGTAACGTTACACTTATTGTCACCACATCGTCATCGGCGTTTTGTTCCCATTGACATTTTTTTCATTTTAAGATAACTGTCAGTGATGTTATAGGCTGAATACTGAACCTTTTCTACACACCCTTTTAATTCCAGTGTCCAATAGGTTGGATACTGTTCCGTAAAACTCTAACTAACACTTTCAATTTAACAAGAACGCTGCAATTTTCTATTTGAGACAAGTCTATTACAGGAGCGGATCCTAGAGAGAGTGCATGAGGTTGGAAGATGTGAAGTCTACCCCCGAAATATGAAATCCTACCCGAAAGACTATCTAACGGAAGAGCCACTATTAGTTTCAACCCTCCAACCGGCCGTGCACTGCATTGCCCGGGTTTGTAAATCAGTCAGGGCAATCTTAGTGGTCATTTCAAGCTTTCGTTTGCAATAAGGGTGAGTCTGAAAAAGCCCATTTGATTAAAATCTCACCGTGTAAACAAGTAGACGTTCAGATAAATTACTCTTAAAGTAAAAGAGTTAACTTAGTCACTCTTTGATAGAGTGAAAAGGGTAAATTCACTCTATTAGAGTGATAATTCATTCCAAGAGGAGTGAAACTCACTCCAAAAAGAGTGAAATTCACTACAGGAAGAGAACAAATTTACTCTTCCACGAGTGCCTGCAATGATCACTCTTTTTTAAGAGTGATCACTGTAGGCACTTCATAAAGAGTGAAACTTCGCTGGTTTGAAGGGAATTTCGCTCTTTTGGAGTGAATTTCAATCTTCTTGGAGTGAATTATTACTCTAATGGAGTGAATTCACACTCTTCACTCTATCAAAGAGTGACTAACTTTAATCTTTTCATTAAAGAGTGTAATTCCCTTTTGTTCCGAAGCTTAAATAACCAATTAAAAAAAGATACCTTTACCCCAGAATAAAGTCAAATGATACCACCAACTTAGCACATGTACTACACAATTAGGATATACCCAATACAACAAAATTTACAGGTAGAGCAGAGGTTCGATGTTCCAAGAAGTACGAATGTTCCCAAGATTCGGCAACATTAAAGCTCGGGAACAGCGAACCTTGGGAACATTGACATTGCCCCTTTGATCATACTATGTAATTATTTGAACTTCGTCGTCTTTAAAGTCCAAGAGACGTTTTCGTTTAAAGTTTCTAAGCACATTGGCGCAGTTTGATATCTGTTACAGTTCGGGAGATAACCTCTTTCGGGGGAAATCAATTTTCACCCGATCGGGGGATTATTTTGCCAAAGGTGATGCCATTTTCAAGTATCTCCCACGATGCATTTCGATCCTGCCTCGCAAATTCGACGGAGATAACGTTCAAAACAGCCTTGCAATTTTTATCAATTTTAAGAAAGAGAAATTCGGGCATTTTAAAAACTCTGTTGATAGAGGAATAAAAAAGCTTCGTCATGTTTGGTTGTTCACCACGCCGATTTTGCGAAATCGATCAGTTTTGCTACGTTTTTTGTCCTAAGCTTAATTAATAGACTCCACGCAGCCGCAAGTTTTGTACACCATTTTTCACTTAAAGGTATGCAAGTGGGTCGTGCCAACACATATGTTTGTAAATACGTAGTTAAAGGTCCATGGTAATTTTTTTTTATGTCTAAACTATTACCTCAAAATTGAATATACACACATTTATTAAACAATTCGGCGACCGTGAAGAGGTAGACACTAAGTGCTCATAACTATTCATACCGTTGAGACAGGCAAATTTTCCCCAATCGGGGTATTACCCATTTTCTCCCGAAAGCGGTTATCTCCCGAACTGCTAACATAATAGGAGCAACGATGACCCCCAAAGGCCCTGAAGTATTCATAACAATTTTATGCATTGAAATGATTTGTATTTTAATTTCAAGTTCGAAAGACATTTGGTGGGCACTGACGTACGTACACACCACAAAAATCACAAGTTGACATTTTCATTTAAATTCCCACTAGGTTTGTAGCAAGACTAAGAGCTAGCTGGAGCAAGAGGCGAGTTGACATGTTATAGTGGATTTGTTAGTGATATAAATTATGCGAATCTAGAAGTAACCTATTCTTAAAGACATTAAGTCCCTCTCACGCTTATGACTGCACCAGAAATAGCAGTTTTCTTCTAAAATTGAGTATTCATTACCAGTTACCTCCAATATGTACAGTCGGTTCTATCTAATATTTGTTTACTCTGGGACGGCTTTCTCTTCAATGTGCATCATGAAAATCAGTCTGATATCATGGCTGCCGACATAGAGGAAAATGTAAAGTTAGTCTCATCCGGCGTGGTAAGTACTCCGTTTTATCACTTGTCAAGGTTTATTTGATAGTTTATTTTATGAACAGGGACCTGCCAGAGAGACCAAAATCACGTGAATTTATTTCTTGCGCAGCATACTCCATTTGTATATGGACCTAATGTTAAGTTCTTTTTGCCTTGCTATAATGGAGACTGAAGGGAAACTTGATCTTTTGATTGTCAAAAACTGTACTGCTTTTATTTGACTAAAAATCCTTCACGTTCTAAACTGAAAACGTTGTCTTTTGTTTTAGTAACGGTACAGTATAAAACAAGTTCATACCTTTTAAATCGATAGAACGATTTTAGCAAAATTCATAACGTCACAGCAAGGGGTTAGCGATAGCAACGCTGAGGGCAAGCCTGTAAGTGTAAGGTATAAACGTTCAGACTTGCCCTCATGCATAACTGAAATAGTCCATGTGAAAAGTTCCTCTGATGTCACGAGAGAACTATCTATAGATGGTAAAGATTGTAACGCTGATATATTCAGAGATCTTTGAACTGGTTAAGGCTTCTTGTTAGCACATCTTCTGCTCTTTATACTTCCGTTAGTTTTGTCTTCAATAGGGACGGACCGACTGAGTTCTAACTAAGTCATTATTTTTGTGGCAAGTTAAATTAAAAACAATACCACCCAAACGATAATTTTTGTAGTATTCTACAGATATTTTCAATTGACACATCACTTTGATTGACAGCCATTAAAACAATGCAGAGTAGCTCGTATTACACAACACGTGCTGAACTGTAGTGTGTTTGGTTGCACGCTGGATCTTGCGTACTCACCCCGAAGCAACAAACTGGGTTTCTGTCTTGATGAGGTGTAGACAGATGTGGGAGGGGCCAAAGTTAGTAGGTTGTGAGCACTGAAATGTCTAGGGTGAGTAGATCTGTCCTTTGAGTCAACTACACATTTCAATGATCGAGGCAAGTCATGACTCAATTCACTGTGTTATTGCAATGTGGGGGGGGGGGGGGCGAATTGGTTACAATATTTCATTTCATGCAACAATTTGTGAATTTTTGAGTCATGACCTACAATTACGGAGGGCAAGTACACTATATAGTTTGAATGATTTAGTTCACACGTCCACTCATCCATCATATGTATGAAACGTATGTGGGAAGTATAATTCGCATATTGACAAAGAATATTACTAGCACCATATAATTATTTTACTGTCAACATTTTCATGCGGTTAACCCCAGTTAAGTGCCCACTTTTAAAACATGCGCATATGCTAAGCACACTATTTTAATTTCTAACCATTATGATTCTGTGCTAAATACACTCTAAAAACTGTTGGGTAAAGAGCGTTGGGCAAAATCCACAAAGTGCTCAACATGGGCAATTTATTGCCCAAGAAATGGATAAACAATCTACCCATATTTGTTGGGTAAATTAAGGTGGGGTAAAATTCAAGTGTTGTTATTAGGTGTTGAACAAGTTTTTTAAAGTACCCAACATTTGGACAGAATGTAACCGACCAATCAGATTATTTATTGAAAGATCAGTTGAATTTTACAGATAATCAAATGAATAAAAGTGATTAATTGATCGGATTTGATATCGGTTGAATAGCAGTGAAAATTTGGAAAATTACTTGAAAGCAATTGTCGTATAGAAAAAAAGTTTTCACTACTACGTAATCAATGGGAAAAGAAATACAAAGTTCACGATTGAGTTTGTTATTTCAAGTAACATGCTTCACTGTTTATTAACAAGTACATGGCCGCTGGTGTCCCCAGCCACTCGTGGAGGGCAAAAGGTGTAAGTTTTAGGGTACTTTGTTTAATCTCCTTCTTGCCCAAATCATATAATTATATAACGTTATACTGAAATCCAAACAAGCACCCAACAGTACAGCTGTTGGGCAAACGTGATGGTACAAATTTTAACCATTTTGGGGGAAAAATTAGTTGGGTGAACTGATTGGATAATTTCTTTTGCCCAACTAATGAGTAAAACACTTAACCAACTGAGGTGGGAAGTTTTTACCCATTTCCGGTCAAGAGGCATATACGAAAGCAACGACGGTTATTTTTTGCCCAGGTTGGGTAGATATTTTTTTTATAGTATCATGTGTTTAATCGCTACATATGCTTCGAATTTAAACGTGTGTACCAAGTGACCGCTCTTTGAACAAATTTTGCCCTTCTTTGGAAACACGTTCAAATGCTAAACATGGTTTGTTTGATAGCTAAATATATTTAAAATTCAATTGCGTTTGCATAACAAATTGGGGACAAATACCGTAGTTGTTTAATAGTTAAACACGTTTTCGTTTTTTCTTCCTTTTGAGTGTATATTGGAGAGAAATAAGTGTTCAATTGTAAACCAGGATTTTAAGAGTGCATGCCGCACCGACTGTTTAAAACTTTTAACAAACGTCTTTTTTCTACAACAACAGATTAAGAATATTTTCCTTTCTTCTCGAGTATTAAAATGAGTGGTTTACTATGCGAAAGTATATATCAACACAATTACGGTAGTGGTATCGTAGAAAGTTCCAAAATCACTCACTTAACAGAAGGTGTCAGAATATATAAATAGTCTACTAAATTTGAAGTCTTACTTTGCCTTAATTCGTTATGAACAAATGGAGTACATGATTTTTAGCTCACTCATGTAAACATGTGTGAGGTTATCAGATGGGGCAGATGGCGTCAACTTTTTAACAAACTGAGTCTTCTTCTGCCTCACTTTTGAAGATTTGGGGCTGAAATTTTGGTGTATGATTGCCAAAGAGGCAAGCATTTATACCTCCCTACTTGAATTCAAATATAGGAAATTAAAGTTGTGTTTTAAAGCTGTTTTTTAAGGCTGAGTTCATTTTGCCTTCTGAGCGGTTAGTTGTTTATATATTGCACGAATAGCAGTGTGTTCTTATCTTGCACATAACCAGCTGTGGTCAGATAGTGTGGAGTGAATCAAGCTTTAACAAGGGAGTTACAACAGGGTGTTGCCAGAGTCTCTAGCAACTCCCTGGTCACAACAGACCCTGTTGTAACTTATCTATTGTAGAGATACCTTTCATTCTGTTCTGTACAATTTATCATGAGTTGGCCAAGCCAAGCAATATCAACATAACTGTTTGAGTTCAACAAGCAGAGTCCAGTAGGAACTTCTTGAGTCTGTGTTATTTTGATAAGTACAGAGTCATGCAGTGTTTACTTGTGGATTTGAAGGTGCAACTCAATGTACTTTGCAATACCTGAGCAGTTTACAGGTACGATAAGTTCAGTATTAATTTTATCTTACTGCCTAATGCCTTTAAGAATACACAGTCCAGGCTTTCATGATTTGAGAAAAAACACAGTAATATTTAGATCTACCATAAAACTATACCAGATGTGTAACTACCTGAAAAAATAAAAATGTTTTGTGTTCACTATTCTTTACTTCCTTGCATTTAATTTTGTAATGCAAGGAAACAGATAACAGATAAAATTTGTTTTAACTTTGAGTTCCTATTTTTAACAGACAAAACAGGTTGAGTGAGCTTCACACCAGCATTGCTGTTCTAGTTATTGGCTGGCTTTTACACAAAACCAATTTCATATCTTGAGTTCTATTTGTTTCATAGTATTTCCTCTATTATTGCCGCTTACTTTGAGATTATCCGAGAATTTCACAAGGGAATGGCACATAGGCCTATCTTTACACTCTCCAACTTTCTTGAAATTTTTCTCCTTATAAGTAATCGTAAAATGTTTCTTATGCATAATTCGTATTCCCATGCAACGTATTTCCCCAGATCTCCTCTGTGTCACTACAGCATGAAGCACGCTTGACTCGCGTTCGGCAGAGATGCCCTCTCTGCAGCAGCGTGAGTGTTCTCTGGTACACGTGCAGGGTATTTTGATCAGTTCAGCGTACACTGCGCAACACTGACAGGCTATGAGACCTGAGCATAGGATACCACCATCGAGTTAGTTCCCTACGTTTTGTTGAGCTCGCGTTATGTTCATCAACTTGATGCACTATTTGATAATATGTTGCTAATTAATAGTAACATAATCATAAACTCATGAACGAAATATTCCTTTATTTAATTATCACAATTTCCGTTTGTTTTCGTTCCACAACCATTATATTTATATTCGATTTAAGGCTGTCAGCAATACATACCTCAGAGTTTCCATTTTTCCTTTTTATATATGTTGTGAACAAATTGTCTCCTTGAAATTTTTCAGGACAAGAAAAATTTGGCATTCTTAGCATGTAGTAATGAGGCACAGGGAGTGTCATTTCCTGCAGTCTAGGGTTAGCGTACTTCGGGAGATAACCTCTTTCGGGGAAAATCAATTTTCACCCGATCGGGGGATTATTTTACCATGGGTGGCGCCATTTTAAAATATCTTCCACGATGCATTGCGGTCCTACCTCGCAATTTCAACGGATTTTTTTTATCGATTTTCGGAAAGAGAAATTCGGGCATTTTAAAAAACTCTGTTGATAGGGGAATAAAAAAGCTTCGTCATGTTTGGTTGTTTACCACACCGATTTTGCGAAATCGGGCAATTTTGCTACGTTCTTCACGGTCATAAGCTTAATTTATAGACTCCACGCAGCCGCAAGTTTCGTACACCATTTTCACTTAAAGGTATGCAAGTGGGTCGTGCTAACACATATGTTTGTAACTACGTAGTTGAAGGTCCATGGTAGTTTCGTTTTTCTTTGCCTAAAGTATTACCCCACAATTGAATATACACACTTTTATTAAACAATTCGACGACTGTGAAGAGTTAGACACACTAAGTGCTCATAAATATTCATACCGTCGGACAGGCAAATTTTCCCCCAATCGGGGTAATACTCATTTTTTTCCCGAAAGCGGTTATCTCCCTAACGTGGTTAGGTTAGGGTAGGTTAGGCGAGTCTTAACAGCCCAGTTTCAAATTTATTGATTGGCAGCGCCCTGTGTTAATTTTATGCATTTAAAGCTAGTACAAGCTAATACCGGGCAGGTTATAGACTGATCTTACTCTGTGTTCAACCACGGATGGAGCTAAAAACAATAGCTTATTGTTGTCTAGACATGATAACCTTGCAAACCTGGACAAACGTATGATGTTTACCTTTCTCTTAAAGGACTGGTTCGGGTTCGGAAAATAAATCTATTTAATCTGTTCGGAAAATTAATCTAATTAATCACTGAGGATGGGGGTGACAACGGGCCCGTGATGACATTCTCTTAATCCTATGTATATAGTAGGCAGCTTCAGGATCTTGTAGGCCATGCATTAACTTAGGTAACATTACATGACGTCATGATAATCTTGTTATTATCATATATTTACGTATTTTGTATGTAATACATGTACCTTGACCTTGAAAATATACTGAAACTGAAAATATACTGCAACTGAAACTGAAAAGTTTTGAGGAAATTTTCGTGCTTTGCCCCCCTCCCCCCCCCCGGGAAAATAGCTACGCCACTGATCTGGAGAATTTTGACTAAAACTGGACTAAATCAATCATGACGACATGGTATATAATAAGAAACGACACGAAATTGTAATACATCAACAAAATCACATGAAAAAAGGGAAAACAGCATTTCATATTTCACATGCAGTCATACCCGATGACTGTACATCTACTCTTTAAAAATGTGTTTTACAATTGAACACTTCACCCTAAAAAGCATTTTAGGAATTACACGTTTTCCTAAACACTTTTTACCACTCTACGTAAACACGTTTACATGCTTAACAGTCGTTTCTTAAACATTTTTCTTTAAACAGTTGCTAAACATTTAGAGTTTAATACAGGTGAAGATGTTTAGAATATAAACATGTTTATGAAGTGGAGTCAAAATAAGTGTTTAATTGCAAAAAAAATTTTTAGAGTATTGTTTCGCCCACACTTTGAAAACAAGTACGTTTAAATTCTAAACATATTAAACCATAAAATATTAAATGTTAAGCAATTAAATGTGTTTAAAACCGACTTTTAAGGGATAAGACACGATGTAATTCACCTAAACGTCTTTACAAAATGAAGGCAAACATTGTTTTGGCAGAAGAAGCGTCAGGGGGACAGGGGGTGCCACACCCCCTACAAAATGTGAAAAGAGAAGGAAAAAAGAAGGTAAAGAAAGAAAATAGCCCTCAACTTTTGCTTTGCCCCTTGTCAATATACCCAGACGCCGCACCTGGGTTTAGGAAACATGCCATTTTGGAGTGTATATCTTGACTGATATGGTATATCTAATTAAACCGAAGAAACCCATTACACATGTAAAACGTAATCATCTTTTTGCATAAGTCCTTATTATTGTGATGAAGTCGTAAGCAATACAAGACTAGCAGCCGTGACATTCCACACACACATTCTCTGAAATGATTGGAGCAGTCAGTTATCAATTTTACATTGTTATTCATTCATAGGATCCCGAGACCGTGACGGTATATTGCAACGACCAAGTAACAAAACAATCAGCTCAAATCAAACCATTCCTAACATTTTGTTTAAAAAGGGGTACGGCACAGCATATAAAGGATACCTTGATATAGCAGATAGGTGTTTAGTAATGCAAATTTAAGGGCAGAGACCAATGCGTACAGAACTGCCGCTTACTCAATTATTGCTTCCTTCAACTTACCAGCCTGATTCAAATACTTCCTCGTTTTCTGTTTCTTTCATTCTTCTAACACTATGACTCCTAAAGTCGTGCAAATAGTAGCATGTGCACTCAGTTTTGCCTCAATCGATGCTGGTGGACCAACTGTGCGAACTGAAATATTAACTGGAGTTGTACAAACAGGTATTGGACAATATGGTACCTTCCGGTACTTTTTGCCCAATTCACCACATTTCGTGAATGTATCCTGTACTACAAGTGTGCTACCTCAAGATGCTGAAATAATACTCTTGGAAAACAATGTTGAAACAGGTTCGTCAGCCCGAGCAAGCGCCAGTGCCGTCAACCAGGTCGTATTTTCTTTAAGGATCACTACGTTAGGAATTATACAGTTCACATGTCGTCTTCGTATTTCAATTACCTCTGATCAGAATTCAGGCTCTTTAGTATACGTAGTTGATGATAGTGTTGAACTTGACGTCTGGCCTGTATTGGATAGACCACGATGTGTATCTAGTATTGGAAGCGTTGGAACTGAGGGAGAAACAGCCATATTGACTTGTATTACATCAGTGAACTCATCTGGAGCCTCTGAAATCAGGTGGAGGGGTCCAATTGGTTCTGAAGAAGACATCCAGATGACAAACGGTCCAATACTTGCTACTTTTCGTACATTGGGTGTATCTCAAGTTACAGATGACCTTGTGTGCCAGAGAAGTGATGAAGGTCAACAGTGGACAGAAGCATGTACGTTGCCTCTCCTGACGGTCCTTCGGGATAACAGCGTGGGTATTCGACCTACGCTATTTGCGTCCGACGATACAGAATTTACTTTCACATGTGAAACTAGGCCCCTAGACAGAATTGAATGGCTTGTTTATGGGGATGTTGGGGAGATTGTAGATGAAGCTCTGAGTAGGCCCACAGCAGTGTTACCGAGAAGTGAATTTAACGTCAAGGTTACCCAAAGGAATGGAGTTGCTAGACTAAAAATGACCGGCCCTTCCGTATCTTTGTTTGGAATCCATACAATTATGTGTGTAACTGGTGAAAGGTCATATTTTAGAATTGCAATTTCCCGATCTCAGGATTCTGAAAACCCAAGTAACCCGATCAATTCACCCGACGTTACAAAAAGTAACACAAGCACTGAAAGCATTTCTTGCAGTAACGAACCAAAGATAAGACAGTCTACAACATTCATTGTCTTTACTGCAGTTTTAGCTTTGTTGGTATGATACTAAGGATGATATTTCTACTATAAAAGAACATAGGAGCAAATTCCACCATAAATGATGTTTAGAATTAGATGTATATTTCAATTGATGCTTGCGATGGTTATAATTACTATGGAGTGGACTTAACATATTACTCCTGGAGTAGTTGTTTTAAGTACAATAAATATTCTTTTTTCAAAACACCTAATGTAATCGTTGCCTGTGACAAAGTGGTGTACATAGGAAAACTAAAGGTGAAAAATATTCCTTAATAAAGTATTTACTGTAAGTGATTGCAACTAAGAGAGACTGGGTTGTTCATAGATATACCTGTAAACATGAATGAATGATCTGGGAGTAATATCAATACATCAATCTTGCAACACATTTTTATCCTGGAAAACAAATTTTCAGTCGGTTATGGAAGTGATACAGAGATTACTAACGAAAAAATAAAGAGTTAGTGAAGGTCACAAGAAATGTACTAAAGATGCTAATGGACAGATATTTGATAAATAACTACCGTACTTCAACGAAATTACATGGAATTTAATATTTTTCTTGAATTTCCTTTTATGTACAGTAAAACCTCAGGATTAGCATAAAAGCAAAACTTCGACTAATGGCGTGATAACCTTTTAAACAATGCAGCAATTGAACACTTCCAGATAAAACAAATAAATTGTGCCCACTATGAGGGATATAGATATGGGAAAGCCATTCGAATTTGTGTTGAAGGTTCACTGCATCCAGCTTTGATCGAGTTCCTTGGTACTTCAATGTAGGCCTAGTTCTCTCGGGTTAGTATATTTAGGCGTGTTTATCCGACAGGATTTTTATCCCATTCTTTTTGATAGCATGCCAGCCTACATCAACGTGTCAAAAGTCCCAAACGTCTTTGTCAACAATTTTACAATTTTAGACCAATTGGCGCTTCTAATGTATTAGAATTAATTGCTTGCAGATTTGAAAATTTATATCGACGAAATACGCTGTATAATAAGTGTAAGGTAATGAAATACGCCGTGGATCCACCTGTTTCGTCAGTTAGATAACATTATGTAACAACAACGATCTTCAGTCGACATGCTATCTCAAATATATGCTAATAGGAGATGCATATTCTTCGATAGTTCCCCAAATATCCAAATTTTCTTAAAGGAAACCCTAAATCTTCACTGTTTTCTGCAATACAAGCTCCATATTTACAAATGTTTTTAAGGACCTAAATTTCGGCGCCCTCCGCACGCCATAAATTACGCTCCTAATACAGTAATGTTTACACTTAAGAAAAATCAGAAAATTTGGGTGTTTGCCCCCTGGCAAAAAGTCTAACTACGCTACAGAGGGGATAGATACACTGGAATTGTTGTCTAGTGTTTCATGGCTAGCAAAAAACTATTATTTCCACCTTTTTCAGTATGCAGGTTCATTTGAAAAAAGAATGTTATGATACTTGATTTTTTTTTTATTGAAAAAGAACTCTGCTTTGCTCGTAGAAAAAACAAAAACACACAAAAATATAGCATAAAAATGTACTTTTTGGTCAATGGGTACGGTGAGTTGCATAGTCTAAAATTGTTGCCCTCCCCCCTTCCCCTTTTCACTTTCATTTTGCTTCCTACCAGGCCTACGCCACTGACGTAGTGCATAAGCCTCGTACGATAAAATGCGTAACCCCAAAAGAATTTAACCTGTCGTCTGTATAACGTTTTTTAGTTTTCCCATATGAAGAACAAATTCTGCAGTTAACAGCCCAACTTTTTAATGGTCCTAAGCTTACAACTGTTCAAAAGCCAAATGTCTTTCAAAATTGGAAATTTTCTTCAAACTAAACTCCAGATTTTTAAGTATTTGTTTAAAGGAAAGCCAAAAATAAGGGCGCCCTCAAATTCTACCCAGCCATTTCCCACTACGGCTAACTAATTGCCTTTATGGGGACCTTTAAATGCTGGCCCCACTGTCGGGCAAATCCTGGCGCCAACGTGACCCCTGTGGATTATACCGATAAACAAGAAGTAAAACCGTAAGTGACGTAATGAAGTCGGCGAGTCCAAGAATTTATTTACCGTGGCTGCTACTAAACTCCATTAAGGAATGACAAGTAACAATTAATTTTGTGTGTATCAGACTGTCGTATTTAATTAAGTAACCATTTCTAAGACGCTAGGCAGACGACTGTGATCATTAAATACGAATTTAGTGGCACGCTTTTGTGCTTGTTCAAGCCTGTCATTTGTTAAAGAACACGGGTCGTAAACAGCTGCACATTGTATGGGTGTAGGGAGTTGCAACACTCTGATGGGTGAAGGTTCGCGTATGGTCCGAAGATACGTACTAAAACAGCACATAATTTTACCAGTTATGTTAATTTCATTATTGTTAAACCCCCCTTTTCTTTCAGTCAACCTAAGTCTTTCACATTCACCATCTTTTCTACGGTTACGTCGTTGCACTTTGCGTTCCAATTTTACTTAAGTGTTTCCCCATGCGATATTCCTGTTTTCCTATCCCAATTCTGCCAGGTTTCAAAGAAAATTGCTCAATACTTACATGCTAGTCTGCTACACTAAACCTCGTTCCATGACCCAGAATAGCTGATTCTCAACGTTTCTGTCATAACGCCCCGTAGTTATTTTTGCCCTCAACGGCCAGCACTACGGTGCCTCTGTACATGGAGACTACGACCCTCAGGAGCCCTTCCAAGTGAGGCGCTCAGTGGCGTAGCTAGGATTTTTTTCGTGGGGGCTATGGGGGGGCTGGATACTTTTCTAGGGGGTGGGGCTGGAGTTTGCTATCTAAGCGTAGCGCCACCATCAGTTTGCGTGGAGCGTAAAAAGAAAATTGTGGATTTTAACACCTCCCAGATGTCTGGAAAGTGGCATTTGCCAGGTTCAATTGTCGAAATTCTGGTTAGAAAAATTTGCAATTTTCTCAGATTCAAACACACTTTTGAGATAATGATTAGCTCAGTTCATTACTCCACAGGACTATGTAACCTAGGATTGCAAATCTGGAATCCTGCTGTATGTTGAAATCAGCGCTTCCAGTGCACGCCTGAGTAAGGTATTTCCATAGGCGTAGGGAGGATTTCAATTTGGGGGCAGAAGATTTTTGCCCGAAAAATGTAATTCTGCTCGTTAGACAGTCAAAGCCGAGCGCCACCACTTGGCGGGGAGCGTCAAGAAAATTTGAAAATTCCTTCCTCTCAGACAGTCGAAAATGACATCTCCGTGACTTATAAAGGAGTTCCAAGCAGTCGCTATTTTCAGTTTCATTTGCAGATAAACGTTCACTCCAAACTAAAATTCAGCCAGAAAGACTAAGCGGAGCGCCACCATTATATGGCACGCGTACAGAAAATTTCGAAATATCCGAACCCTCAGACAGTTGAGATTGGCATTTCCCGGGCATGGGGGGGGGGGGGGCTAAGCAGTCGCTATTTTAAGTTTACTTTTGCAAAAAATGTTCACTCGGAACTTAAAATCTGCTTTGAAGCAATCTACGTGGAGCACCACGATAAGTTGGGGTGAAACGTACAGGAAATCTGACCCTTCAGACAGTCATTTTCTATGCTTATAGGGGGTCGAAGCAGTCGCTATTTCGAGATTACGTTTGCAAAAAATGTTCACTTGAAACTTAAATTCTTCTAGGAAGACTATCTACGCGGAGCTCCACTACTGGTTGGCGCGGCGCGTACAGAAAATTCTGAAAACGGACCCTGCGACATTTCCCAGGCTTATAGGGGGATCTAGGCAGTGGCTATTTGATCAGAAAATTACCAGATAAAACATATCACGACCAATCGATGAAATGGTGCGGCATATTTTCGAGGGAAAACTACAAAACGGAATTAAAAACTTGCTAATGAATTTTACGCTATTGCGACTCTTGGCTAGATTCAATATGTATTGATCAAATTGTGTGACTTCCCGACCTTCCGACTATGTATATGATTTTACTTCTGAAAAAATTAACATTACAAGGTGTGTTTAAATGAATTTTTAAGCAGACTTATGGGAAGACATTCTTACACTGCATCTTTGAAGTATAAAAAACGAATTACCCGATTTTCTTATCTCCATTACCCGTATTTGGCTCTAGAGCAATCCAATTTTTGCAAGACTACAGTATGAAGTGGGGATGATAAAAACACATTCTACTCAAATGTGTCGCAAAGCTTTGTTATCTCTCGCTATCTTACCACGAATCTTTTACTTAAAATAAAGCGTTTTCTGTTTTTCGGCAAAGATTTGAAGCTATTAAGATAATCAGCAATTTCTGGTATTGTGTCACACAAGATTTAAAAGAAGGCTTAAGGATGGTTTTTTTCTTTCAAGCCACAGGCTTCCCAAATGTGTCGCGATTTTTTTATCTGTTTGATTTTTCGTAACTATGTTACCGTTTCTAAGGAACTTTTCCTTTTTCGAGCAAATGCTTGAAAGAATTCAGATATTTGACAACTTCGGGCATTACCAGGGGGTTGTGATTGTCTCTGAAGTAAAAGTCACGAATAAGAGCTTCTTACGCTGCCGCAAGGTGTAGCGTATTTTTGGAATCTTGACTTGGTTTTTCATGAAAATTTTATTTCAACTTTACGACGTTTCTTTCCTTTTTTAGGACATATCTTTTTTAAGATTTCCGCCACATTTATTTTCTGAAAAACCATTCCATGTTTTCAAAATTAAAGGGCTCTCCGAATTTTTCCCAAATTCCTGCCCGAATTTTTCCCAAATTCCTACCCGAATTTAGATTTTGAAAACATTTGGGGCAGTTTCCCCCTGGCTCGTCTCATAGGCCACTGGGTATGTCCACTCCGCCCAAGAGCTAAGTGAGGTCCTGTGTGGTACTAGTAATAGTGGAACGGTTGCGACCCTTCAGACTGCATTGACCCAATATGGGTTTGGTTGTTGCACTGGCCAATGACTGGCAGCAATGACCGTGCAAAATGCAAATTCCTTCCAACTATATTGACTCAAATATACTACCCACCACACCACTAGTATGAGTTTGGAAACAACGTTCGGAAGAAAAATCCCTACAGGAGAAAGAGACAGGCTAGATGCTAGGAGCAGACTTGAAATCCACACCAAGGGAGCCGATTTCAGCCACTCAAAATTTGCTAGAAAATTATCCATCCAGAAACCCGACGAGTAAAAAGTCAAGAGATTCCGAAAATATGAAGCTTGTCACAGACTACCTGAATTTATTCCGAAATTGAGAGTATGACACAATTGCAGAACACCCTGCACGTTTATCTGTCACAGTAGCCGGGTAGGCCGGATTGATTATTACGGGTAGGCCGGATTGATTATTATCATCGGCCAGCATGAATATAATTTTTTTGTCCAGGTCGCCAATGGAGGATTCTGGTTGGGGGGGGGGCTGGGCGATTCAGTCACGGGGGGCAGCCCCAAGCCCCCCCCCCGTAGCTACGACACTGGAGGTGCCACTCCCTTGCTTCAACCTACACTCGTATCCAAACAAAGCAGTACAATTAATTTCATCTGCATTGTGAGTTGCCCACATGCCTCTCACAAATGCCCTTAACTATTTCAGGACCCTATCGGACACTCAATGATTCCTAAAGTTTATAGACTGTGGATTCGACCCTGATCAAAGAGGTCAAAGAAACGTAACATAATGAGAATGTTAACTCTGGCACCTGTGAAATTTACTCCCCTTCCAAGAAGCAATACATTTTCACATATATCACATATCATTTCATTTCTGCATCGTTACACCCTTTTTTAATAAAGAAATTTCATAACAGGAAATAACATACCATACCACTTTTGTACTTTAATTAACATTCAGTACACATATTTACACACCACATCTAGGCTACTCAAATAATCTGCTCCACAGTTTTGTGAACCCTTTTTCGCCTAAACGAGGTATCTATACTCTTGTAAACCTAACCCCCGTCTCATAATTCTACTCTTTTTATGCTTGGTTGGGTTTATCTATGTGAGTGGGTAGTGATCCGTCTCGAGTATGAATGCCTTTCCATACAAAATAAACATGGAGCTTGTTTACAGCACAAACACTCCTTTTCAACTATTGAGAAGGCTCTTTCTCTTGGGAGTAATGTACGGGATGGACAGCACGCTTCTCATTTTCGAGGGACAGTTCTTTCGTTCAATGTTTCTTGATTCTCAGTGAGTGGTTTGCTCTACAATCGAGCTCATTATGTAGAGTGAGTCATGTAGACGGGAACGACACTTAATGGTCACTTTTGGTTATGATATGGTCTAAAATAAGCGCGTTTTATTTTGGCATGGCATTTATGTATTTTATTGTTTTGTAAAAGAATGCTTGCGTAAGTCAAATTTGTATACAATATACTTGCTCACTCACAAAACGGCCACACATAGGAATCCTAAGCTTTAGGTGGAAGGAGCTCGCCAACGGAAATGCGCGAGTAAAAACAGGCGCTACTGAAGGGTCACGTGCTGAGGGAATCTAGTTTTATGGGATGCATAATATTTTTATGCACCCGAATCGAACACAACCGTACTAGGGGCTTTTTACAAGCGTATGGTGACACTGGGTATGATGTTGCAAATAAGGGCGGGTCAAGCAGATTACTACAAAGAGCCGCCGGGCCAAGTTTGGCCTTTACATTAGCACAACCGAATAACAGTTTGTGACAACTGCATACGTTAAATCCATTGACATTTCTAGATTTATGTTGTAGGCCATGGTAAATTGCTATGACATTTCGACCAATTTCCATTGTTGTTTGTAGAAATGTGGGTTGAAATGACCGACCACTGTCTATTAATGACTGCTGAACATTTTCTACATTTTAACAACCCGCGTTGGACTTGGAGAGTGGGAAGGTACCGCAGAATCTTAAGGACACTAACTTAACCCTAATCCCTTAACTTGATCCCTAACCCTTATCTAACCCTAACCCGAACTCCAATTCATAAACGAAACCCAGACACTGACTCCCATTAGTTTCGTGTAGCTACCTAATTCCGCGACACCATCGTAGTTTGTAACCTGTGTGCCATCAAAGTGCGTGTAGTAGGCTGCACCTTACATTCAAAACTTCGCAATATTCTGCTTGCAGCCAGTCCTCACAGCCACCAAAAGTCGCTTCTTATCTAATTTGAGTATGCATGACGTCACAGCCTTTGCATATATAATTAGCAAAAACTAACTGTTTTCAAATCCAAATTTCGACATGAAAAACACATAATCTTACAAAATCATCATTAAAATTAATAGAGAAAACATTTTCCGATAGTTTCGCAACATTTTTGAAGTATTTTATACACAAAGCAATGAATTTGAGACGGTTTTTTGAACTCGTAAAAACAGTTTTCATTCTATTCGGAAAATCTGTTTTTTTCTCGAAAACAAGTTTTTTGGCACGGTATGCCAGAAAGAGGGTACATCAGAAATTTCCTTATCCATCTAAAAAATCTAACATTACCATGAAATATTTCTGAATACGGTCAGGTATTCGCAAAGTTTAGAGCAGGTATTGACACTGCCTTGCACCGTACGTAAAAAGCCCAATTTCCCGTACTGAGGTGTTTGCATTAGTTGCGCGAAAATGGAACTACACCGAGCGAGAAAATATCCTCCACATAAGTGTTGTGAGATCACATACTTGTATGCACCCGCTCACTCGATGTACGGCATGCGTACGATACGCCATCTTTGTTTCAATAAATGAGTTTATGAATCATTGAATCTCGAGTCAATTATCATTACATGGTGGCAGCGGCAGAAATCCATATACAATAATGCTTGCTGGACACATACATCTATCTGTCATCGGGTTTTAAACCCAATCAGCACATCAAATCCTAATCTTTCATCCGTACTGCAGGTGGACGCTCAACGTCATTCGAGTAATGTATGTTAACTGTTGGTGATTCTAGTTCTGCGACAGCGTACGCTACGTACGGTACAGGAACGTTCACACCTAAGCTATTACTTTAGCCTACATAGCACTTATTCAGTTATCGACATACACTATCAGACGTAGTTAAACCTACCTGAGATTACCGTAACTATAACGGCAAAGACATAAACATTGTTGTATCAAGCCGTCAAAAATCATAGCTACGATTGAAAGATCTGTAAATACAGATGTAAATTACTGTACGTGAGCAAGCATAACGTTGTTAGTATTACTGTACCTGTGAGTTTATCCTCCAAATTCACACCAAACAAGGACTGCAATGGTTACCACAGCCAGCATAAAACTTTGATCAATACTTACCAGCACCTGACAAGTATCAGAAGAGGTTAATGGCACATCTTTTGAGCAAAGAATACCATTCAATTTCCAGCCTATTTGAAACCCCGTACCGATGCTACTGTAAATCTGTATCCTGCAGAAGTGTCACATAACCATCCACAAAGGATTTGGCCTACAGAACTTTGGCAACGAAGGAGAAGTCCTGCCTTAGCTGCTGAATACAATATCAACAGAAGTTAAAATCCTGGAGCCAGTGACTGATGGTGATATAATAACAATCCTTAGAAGGCTGCAATCGTACCTTACCGAACATTCCTGGTGATAAGTGATGCCAGTATAAACTTAGGCATAACGTAATAGCCTAAGTATAATCAATTCATGCTTGGTACTATATCGTTTGGCAAGTAGTCATACATTACCATACAAAGGAACTGTAAGTTTAATTCTGGCATCTAACGTTACACCAGAATATTTCAGAGACTTACCGTCATAAGCAAGAACAATTTAAGTCTAAGGGACAGTTTAAGATCTTGTACTGGCATTTCCTAGTCTATCAGAGACTATGCTTCATTATCAGAAATTTCAAAGGGTTGTTCATATTAAACCTGCCACCATGCCTAAATTCCCACAAATGGACTGGACTGCTGGGGATGTGGCAGAAGAGTTTCAGTTATTTAAGCAACGTATGGAGTTATGTTTCATAGACCATAACATAGTAGAATCTAACAAGCAGGCAGTAAAAATCAAAAAAGCAGTAGGGAATGATGGTCTCAAGAAAATCAATACATCAGGTCTCTCGACTGAGGACCAAAACGATCCAGTTAAGCTATGGTCACTTTTCGAGGACCAGTTGAAAGTTAAGGTAAATTTTAGGATTCATCGTTTAGAATTAATGAGATATAAACAAGGTAGAGAAGAATCTCCAGCTGGTTTCATTAATAGTTGCCGGCAGAAAGCCGCAGAATGCGATTTTAACCAAAATGAAATCGCTGAACGAATTATCGAATTAGTTATTGCCTCAACACCTTTTGAAGCATTTCAGAAAGACCTATTAGATACCCCCAAGGGTTACACTATTGAAAATGTTCTTAAGGAAGGGCGTAAGTATGAAGCGGTGGTCGCAAGTAGAAAATCCCTTAGCACACTAGAGTCACAAGGTTCTGGCACTTAAGTGAATGCAATCAAAACAACTAAATCTAGAAAGTGTGGAAATTGTGCACTCTCACACCCACCTAGGCAATGTCCAGCCTATTATGATAAGTGTAAAGCATGTGGCACAAAAGGCCACTGGGCAAAGTGTTGCAGGAAAACAAAAGGAAAAACAAAATTCAGTGGTAGAGAACGTAAACAGAAAGACAAGCCAGACAAATACCACCGTAAACACGACAAGCGACTTATGAAAACGAAACGAGGACAAACAAATATTCACACAGTGGAAAGTGACGAAACTGACTCAGTTCAAAGTGATGATGACAGCTTTACAACCCAATTTGACGCAATAACTATCTCAACTCTAAACTTTCAACCCCTGAACAGGAAAGAAGCCTACACCAACATTGATGTCATATGTCCTCATCGTCCAGGCAAACACAAGCTGAAACTCAAAGTGGACACAGGTGCTGAAGGCAGTACACTGCCATTGAGGACTGTCAAACAGATGTATCCCAATGATGCATGGAAAGAAATTGTTGAACCATCACATGCAACCTTAAAGGCGTATAATCAGACCCGTATCGCATGTTTGGGTACCATTTTCCTTACATGTAAATATGGTAATTCAAACTGGGTTAAGCAACGTTTTTATGTTGTTGATGTTCCAGGTCCTGCCATTGTCGGGTTACCAACATGTGACAATCTTAATCTAGTGACAATCCATGCAGCAACTACATCGCTGGCACAACAAGGAGCCACATCAGACAACATGCCAACCATCAGGTCAATCGAAGACCTAACAACAAGGTATCCTGATCAGTTTGATACCATTGGCAACTTCAAGATGGAAGCCACCCTCCATTTGAAGGAAGATGCCCAACCTAGTGTAGATCCCCCACGTAAGTACAGTATTCACATTAAGGATAAGTTAAAGGCAGAACTTAACAAAATGGAGGACCAAGGAGTAATCAGAAAGGTGACTCACCACACAGATTGGTGTAACTCCCTTAGTATTGTGTTCAAGAAAGACGGCACACTTAGAATCTGTCTTGATCCTAGAAGGCTTAATGACAACCTAAAAAGATGTCCCCACAAGACACCTACACTTGAAGAGCTTAATCCAGCTTTCTCAAATGCAAAATACTTTTCCAAGTTAGATGCAAAAGCTGGATACTGGTCAGTTCCCCTTGCCCAAGAGTCACAAGAGCTAACTACCTTCAGAACACCATTTGGGCGTTATTGTTTTCAAAGGTTACCATTTGGACTTTCAGTCAGTCAGGACATTTTTCAGCAACAGATGGATAATATTATCCAGCAGATTCCAGGATGTGTTGGAATTGCTGACGATGTTGTAGTCTATGGTGCAACTGAGAAGGAACATAATGAAAATCTCATCCGACTTTTTGAGATTGCAAAAAAGGAAGGTTTGGTATTTAACAGTGCGAAATGTATGATTAACACCAGTAAGATCTCATTCTTTGGTTCTGTTTACTCTGACAAAGGTATCAGTCCAGACCCCAGTAGAATCAATGATATTCACCAAATGCCTACACCCCAGGACAAAGAAGATCTACAAAGGTTTCTTGGTGCCATGAATTTCATATCACCCTACATTCCAAATTTCTCTGAGAAATATGCACCTCTTAGGGCACTGTTGAAGAAAAACATACCGTTTCTATGGCAAGACGATCACCAAGCAGCCTTCACAGCAATTAAACAAGCCATTTCAGCAGAATCATGTTTGCAATACTACAATCCTAATCTATCTACTGTCGTAGAAGTTGATGCATCACAGAAAGGTTTGGGTGCCTGTCTACTACAAAATGAAAAACCCGTTGCATTTGCCTCCAAATCCTTATCACCAGCTGAAGCCAACTATTCTAATATCGAAAGGGAAACCCTTGCCCTGGTGTACGGGATCACAAGATTTCATACTTACCTGTTTGGTAAAGATTTTAAGGTCCACACTGACCACAAACCACTTGAAAATATCTTGAAGAAACCATTAGCAAGTGCACCTCCAAGACTTCAGAGGCTACTCATCAAGGTACAAGGATACAAATTTGATGTCATCTACAAACCTGGAAGCATAATGATCCTGTCTGATACATTAAGTCGGCTTCCCAACACACAAGAGTGTGAGGATTTACCCATAGATCTTCACGTTGAAGAGTTATTTCTCGGCGAGGAGGATGAATTTCAAATGGACTTAATCAACTTCGGTACAAACAAACAGGAAGCATTGCGTAGGGAAACAAACCGTGATCCAGTCCTGAGAGCGCTAATGCAAGTCATTCACGAAGGATGGCCAGACACCATCAAGGAGTTACCACAAGACCTGAGGCCGTATTGGTCTTTTAGGGAGCAACTTGGAATTTCTGATGGAGTAATATTCAAGGAAAGGCAAGTCATAATACCAAAACCCCTCCAACCAGACATAATTAGTCAACTCCATACTGGACATCTTGGAATTGAAAAGACTCGTCGTCTCTCAAGAGAGTCAGTCTATTGGCCGCACATCAACAAAGAAATAGATCAACTGATCAAGTCATGTGATGTTTGCCAGACAACTCAACCACAGCAAGAGAAGGAGCCGTTAGTACCACATGAAATACCCCCTACCCCGTGGACAAAGTTAGCCACCGACTTGTTCCAGATTGGTAATGATGACTACTTGCTGATCACGGATTATCATTCCAAATGTCCAGTAGTTTACAAGCTTCCAAATACTTCAAGTTTCACAGTGGCGAAATTAACTTCAGAAACATTCAGTCTCTTCGGCCCCCCCCCCCCAAGGAAATTATCTCAGATAATGGACCCCAGTTTATTGGACAGCCATACAAAAACATGTGTGAAAACTGTGCAATCACACACAATACTTCTTCACCAAGCTACCCCAAATCAAATGGCCTTGCAGAGAGAATGGTTAGAACAGTGAAAAATCTCATCAAAAAGAGTCAAAAGTCAAATCAAGATGTTCAACTGGCATTGCTCAATCTTCGTATAACCCCAATAGATTCCAACTTACCCTCTCCGGCAGAGATACTGTTTGGAAGACCCATCCGGTCAGTACTTCCCAGCAATCACCTGACAACTACACTTCAGAGTAATGAAGAATTACACCAAACACTTCTTAACAGAAAGGAAAAGATGAAAGAAAATCATGACCTGGAAAAAGCTGGACCAGAATTACCACCCCTGTACAAAGGACAAAAAATAAGAGTACTTGATCAAGAGAGCAGAAGATGGAAACCAGGAACAGTGACAAGAGTGGGACCGGAACCAAGGTCATATGAGGTCACAACTCCTAATGGAGCTAGATTACGAAGAAACCGCTCCCACTTGAGAGAAATGTATTCCCATAATGAAAATGACCAAAGACACCAAAGTCTGCCAGCGGAACAACAACCAAGCCAAGTTGACAAAGACCCCTATGCACATAGACAGATACCTGACATACAGTCACTTAGATCAGACATCCAACAAACTAGCAGTTTGATCGACTCAAGCCCACCTAGAAACGTCCAGGTAAAAACGACAAGATTAGGGCGTCGTATCCGCCCACCAGATAGGTACGAATATTGATTTTTATGTTCATCATGGGAATTACTTACCATTAAAAGCTATAACTGCTTTGCGATCATCGCACCGCCCACCTTGTAAATATGTTCCTTGCATTTGTATTCATGTTAACTTGCTCTTTCAAAATTTGTGTATGATTCAAGCCAGTTTTGAAAGCGTTCTTCGCTTTAACTTTTCAAGAGAAGGGAGATGTTGTGAGATCACATACTTGTATGCACCCGCTCACTCGATATACGGCATGCTTACGACACGCCATCTTTGTTTCAATAAATGAGTTTATGAATCATTGAATCTCGAGTCAATTATCATTACAATAAGTATTAATCATGTTAACCTCGTCGAGTCTTTCTTTACGTTTGATTTACATATATATAGCAGGAAAATTACATTGAGAGTCAATTTTTGAAAACCTTGTTACGATTAAGTGGCTACCGATGCAAGGGTTATAGTGATTGTATCTTAACTACGTCAGTACCTTGAGTCGATCACCACAGTGAAATACAACGTACGGCACGATGTACAACACCTATTAATTGACCGACTCATGGTAACCTTTTAACATACATGGCAATACACTTTGCACGTTACCACATTATACAATCAGTAAATCACAGTTAATGTACTAGACTCATAAATTATTGCAAACAATAACATGACAGAAAAATTGTGGCATTAAACTAGACAATAAACAGGTAAAATGGAGGGATATTGGAATGTATAGTTCTCTTGTAAGGCTTGTTGGTGAACTCAGTCTGGGGTAATTAACGCTATACAGTCAGTCCTTATCCTTAGGTGGTGAGGTCGAAGAAATAAGCCTCGGATCAGAAACACTTTGTTTAGTAATATAAGTTGTGAACAGCATGTAGAACTGGGTGGGTCTTAAGTTTTTTTTAGGGAACTAGGTACTCAGTACACAACCCCCACCCCCATGCACAACTGGAGGCATATCAACTGAGAGTCCAAGGTAACAACAGGCCATCAAGTTAATTCAAGTTAGTGACAAAAACTTTGACTGTAATATGCCATTACTATGGGCAATTGCTACATTATTCATCTCTCCTCTGCTCAGTTAGTGGTGTAAAATGACAACAGTTTATACTTCAAATGAGAAGGCAGTCTCAGAAGAACATATGTGCATGAGGTTAGAAGAGAATAGCAAGTTTTAGCCATCTCAAGCTGGCAACTAATAGTCCAGAATCTATCAGAGAACTCCCTGTTCAGGTATCTTGAGATCAATAAAATTTAGGTGTTTGCCCCCTTCAAAGACTATTTTTTCAATAGAGCAACAAGGTTGGTGTAAACAGGGTTAACTGCTGCAATTACAGAGACAAGTTCCACCCAAGAAAATGCCCTTTTCTCGGGTAACATTGGCTAAAATGTCCTATTCAATTCCAGCAGCATGATTTCATCCATCAGAATTAACAGCTGATGATACAGGACACAAGTGAACAACCAAAATTCTTAAGTCAGTAAATTGGCATTTTGCTTGTGTAGAGAAAAATTGTCCTGTAGGATACACTGACTCAGAATCCCATTTGTGCCATTATACAAGAAAAATGTATATAGCAATGCAAGCTCTTATCTTGACCTTAACCCCCAAATGGGCCTAGAGCACTAGTAAGTGTAGGCTATAACTAGCAATTACATTTCAACAGGAACAGGCTGAGAACTAATGCACAATTAATTCATTTGTGTAGAAATATGATTCAGCACAACAGTACAAAATACGGTAAGTAAGAAAACTGAGAACAATGGCCCAGGCAAAATAATAAACAAAGAAATCCTGAAACTGATGGAGCTCTTATAGGTGCGCATTCCATATACTCTAAGTATATTCCTCAAGTCATTTCCCTTTTGAAAATTCTTGACTTTGTCTGGTAAAACCATATGAAAGAACCGACAGGCTGGTAAAGTGTATGTGTAAATAAATGGCTATATATCAATTGTTTCATATAGCCTGCAATACCTGTAAGTGTAACACTAATTTGCTTATTTTGGTTCTTCACCTTCATTGTTGGTACTGTACATTGCTCCGATCAACTCACAAGGTGCATATGACACAATAATTGTGTGCTACAGGCCTCTTAAAATTTTTACAAGCTTTTTTCTGGAATGGAAACTCACTCACACAGCAAGCAAACACTAGTAAAGTAGTATCTGTATGATGATCACAGATCATCAGTACACATTCATACATTCACTATGTACCATAGTGTGCAGTTTTAGCATGCACAGGCCAAGGCCTAGTATGGACTAGGCCTGTCTGTAAAATTTTAATGTCATTTGTTAGTGGTTTAAAACCTTAAAAGGGCCTACAATATGTTAGTCGTATAAAAATTCACTTTATTACTTGGCATAATGACTAAAATAGTATCCTAGTTAGCAGCCTAGAATCAAAAGACAATGAAAATAGTTTACCATATGTTAACCATAACGTTACCGCCTTGTGCGATGCTCTACGTGGCCAAAAAGTGCAAAATTCCAACTTGCAAAAACGTTCATTGCGACTATTTTGTTGTTTTGCTCGTAGTGTAATAGGTATCAGTAGTTAGCTTTATTTCTCAAACACTCGATTTTGCAAGTTTTACACCCCAATGGTCCTGAATACGGTCAGGTATTCGCAAAATTTGAGGCCAGTCAAAAAAACCCACCAAAAGTTGACCTGTTTCTGATGGAAAATTTCTCTGTGAAATTGCGAAAGAAACAATACCTCACGACATTTTAAGTAAAGAAAAGACTTTAAGATTTCAAATGACCAAGGATACAGCAACAAGGAACGCCTTTTTATGCATTATTCAGAAGCTTGAGGGAGCACACCACCATTAGCAGAACGGCCTTGCCGGGAAAAGTAGTTCCAAAGTACACCGTCAGTTTTAGGTCCTCTTTAAGTGTGAATTGCTCAAGTTAAACTAATCAGATGTGGTTGTTTTGTTTTGGATATGAAAGAGGACGTGTAAATGTGTGAGTGTTGCCAAATTGGGAAGAATTGAAGGTGGTTTAGACTGTTTAAAAATTTGGTGTGAAAAAGACGTTATTTCCGTCACCTTGCGGATTAATAGGGTAGGGTGTACAGACCCAAAACTTTATCCCCTTTTATCTCAAAATCTAAACGGTCATGCTATGGTGAATTTGTGATTGGCCAACTCACTGGCTTTCATGTGAGGGGTAGCTTTAGTGGGGTGTGAACTTTGACTGGGCTGCGGGGGGCATTTAATGAAGGCAAAATAGTGCGTAAGTCAATGGAGAAATTAATGGTGGTGTGCTCCCTTGAAGTTTCCCCAGCATGTTTGGTACCTATTCTGCGAAACTCATGATTTTCTCTTGTGGGCGGAGTTTCCATTTTAGAGGATGACGTCACAAGCCTCATTAACGCTTACAGCGAGGCTTGACTGTTGACCCGCGTTTATTTGCAGCAACATTTCACCACACGCATAAAACCAGCGTAAAAAACCCACACAGACACTTACGTACGCAGCAAGAAGGGTGCAAAAGACTAAAACTGCAACCACATAATTAAATTCCCCCGGCACGTGAGCCTTGTGCGTAGTTCAATTTGTTATTGTGGGACGCTCCTTCCAGCTAAAGCTTAGGATTTCGATGCGACCGCATTGTACCTGTAGTATATCGCGTACAGCGTCGCTAAACGCTAACAAGCTGAAAAGCATTGTAGTATTGTCACACACGTACACACTGTACTGTCGTATCTCGTATGCATAGGCGGGATTACGGGGGGGGGGCGCAAGGCGGGGGCACTTGCCCCCCATTTTTTCCAGAACTTGTTTTTTACGTCTTAGTCTGGTTGCTTTTGCTACAAAAATACAAACTGGAACTGACAGAGCTACGCGAGTGATACTTTATTAAATTGTATAATGTTTATACAGGTCATGTACTGCATCGAAAACTAAATAAAAACAATATTCTTTCAATAAATGTCTCAACGCTCCTCCTTTTCGACACGCTTCGCATGCACCCGTTTTAAATATTTCAGGATTCGGGGTTACTTCTTGTAGAACACCTCTTCCATTGTCACTGAAACTTTTCACCAGTGCCCGGGCCGTACACAGCTGAAGCTCTACAGTAACTAGTGAAAGGGGAGGCAGGGAGGCGGTCATCTTCTGGTCCCCTTCTCTGACCAAGTGCCCCAAAGCTTTCTGAAAGGACGATGATCTTATTTTACTCTAATCTGGAGCTCCACCCTTTTTTGGCTAAATTGAAAAGGGGCCCACATTTTCTCTAATTTCCATTATTTCTTTTGAGATGTCTCATAACTAGTCCATTTTTTGGCGTTTTCTGCGCGTCCCATCACAAATAAGAACTCAATAAAAATCTCACGAAAAGGACTCTGTAGGAAACCAACGGTACGTTTTTGCTCAGTAGAAATATCCACATGGATCACCTTTATTCAGTTGTAGTGAAAAGGCACCACTCTTTGTCTTATTTTATTTCAATTTCACTATTGAGATGAAGTAAAATTTCATTTTTTCGGCGCGCTCCGTGCGCCTCTTTACAGGTATCGGCTCTGTGAAAGTCACCTGAAAAAGACAATATAGGAAACCACAGTATGTTTGTACTTCAGTAAGAATGTCTTTAGGGGGACACCGTTATTCAGCTAAGGTTAAAAGTGGTCCATCCTTTCTCTAATTTTCATTCAGTTACATTATTGAGATGTCTATAACGTAAAATTTTTCGGCCCGCTTCGTGCGCCCCATCATAGACGAGGGCTGAATTCACATCATATGAAAAGCCCCCTAGCTTTCTGAAAAGAAGATCTGGGCACCAAGGAGGAAGCTCCTGAAGAACATCAATTTTAAGTAATCCATTCTCCCTAACCGCACCCTCTGCATTATCGATTACGGCCGACTTTAATCATATGGAGTAAGGATATAATTGAAGAAAGTCAAATTGAGATATTTGTGTTCTGTTAAGTGCCCATCTTATGTAAACTAAAGTTGAGAAAAATGCATCATTTGAATGCCTACAATTTTGTAAATACCCAGGAGCTCCCGGGGGCCTTTCCCCCTGGACTCCCAACGGGGCTTTGCCCCTGAACCCCACCAGGGGCCCTTAGGCGGGCCAATGGATCCCACGCCGTTAGGGGGAAGCGCTTCGCGGCTTCGGCGCCATTTGGTAGTCTGCCCGAATTTGCCCCCCCCCCCACTTTCAGAGATCGAATCCCGCCCCTGCTCGTATGTGCTTGTCGTTCGGAGAACAGCCATGACATTTATGTGCGTATCTAGGCCTAGGTTTAATCTTAGCATTTGACGTTAACTCTCTTGTTATATTTCTCTCATGGAAGCAATCACGTAAGGCTTAACTAGGCTTGTCAAACGCTAGGTGTATCTTGAGAAGTAATAAGAACTTACCCTCTATGGGCAAAACTAGTCCTCAGTAAAGGACTATATGCGGACGGTCGCGTAATTGCTCCCTATGTATAGGGAGCAATTACGCGATCGTCCACACATAGTCCTTTACTGAGGACTAACACAAAACCATAGCAGGCAGCAATCTTGCTATAATCATACGTATGGTAGCGACAATCTACGCATAGGACGTTAGTGCAGTCTACTACAGTATGTCAATGTATATGCTATAGGAAGTCTGAGTTATACGTAGCTTTTATGGAGTCTAGCAGTCGGTGAAAATACATTATAACCCTGTATGTTTTGGCTTAAAAATTTGGACTTTGTCAGTGGCTAAAATCGACAGATTTTGCAAGAAAGTTGTTACATTTTGGATATAATATAAGTTAAGGTCAAAACTACCAAACGAATTGAAAGATATGATATTGTTTCCCATTCACGTCTAAAGTTTGCAATATTGCAGGTTCGTCGCCAAATCACGTAAAAGTTAAAACTTCTCGGCGGGCGTGCCAACTTGCCACGTCTTTTGGTTCGAACGGTGGCGACCAATTTTTCCCCCGATCGTCTGTTCATGTATATATAGGAAGTCAGTGGGCATAACATACGTCCCAAAGGCCCACCACTGCTTGTGCACTATATTATCATTTTCAGAATAATGGTCATTCTCAGAATTAGTATTAGTCTATACTGTTCTTTTTGTCTTCACTAGTAGGCTACTTAGGGTTACCATAGGCCTATTTATTTTCGGTCAATGAGGACATGCATCGCCAACCTGGTGAAGAGGTCTAAGAGGAGAAGAGGGTCGGGAGTTTGGAAATTTTGTTGGGTTTCAATAGTGTCTAGATGCAAAGTGGTGCAATATTTGTTGCTTTTATTAGAGTGTCTTCTACCTTGATTGAAGCAAAATAAGGGAAACCTGTCAGATCATGTGAGAAAAACATGAAATCCGGACATGGTGGCGGTAATTTTACAAAACCACCCGGACACCAGCACGAAACAATAAAAACAGGACGTGTCCTGGTAAAACGGAACGTCTGGTAAACCTACCCGCCGTGCCACTGTGAGCACTGTAGGCACACTTTGCGACTTCCGGTTCATCACTGCCGTTACATCGGCAATGCATGAATAGCCTACCCAGCCAACATTCCCATGCTAGCCCAGCTACCCAGGCAGCTACCCAGGCTAGAGCCCAAATAAACAAAATAAACCCCGAAGATGAACTAAATTTGAAATACACATGCCTAACTTTAACCTAAAGGCGCAAATGTTGCAAAAAGTTAACAACAGGAATTTTAGAAGAGTTAAATATCATTTGTACATGAATGCAGGAGAGCAAATCACGGGGAGGGGGGGCATGGGGAGCCTTCGCCCCCTCAAGTGAAAAAGTGGGGGGCCAAATCGTGAGTAGACCTAAAAATATGGTCACCTTTTTTAGTTTTTTTTTTCGCTCAAAACAGTTTTTCAGAAGCTTCGGAAATGTTAGAACACAAGAGCTTCCGGGGGCTTCGCCCCCTGGACCCCCACAGGGGCTTTGCCCCTGGATGCAACCAGAGGCCCTTTGGGGCTTCGCGCTTCGCGCTCGCGGTTCCCGACACATGTGCACAATTTAATACTCATGGGCACATCATAAGCAATTTTCTCCCCCACTCTCAAACAGAGATTTGCGCCACTGCATGAATGTGTTGCCCCAGCTGGGCCCCAGATGGGCCAAACATATTGGTCCAATCCAGGTTTAGCCAGGCTAGAGCCCATTAAAACAAAATAAACCTCGAAGGTGAATTTAATTTGAAATACACCGGCCTACCTTTAACCTAAAAGTGCCAATGATACAAAACGTTAACAATAGGAATTTAAGAAGAGTGAAAAATAATTGACACATGAATGCGCCCAGCTGGTCCCCAGCCGGTTCCTGTTTGGGATCCTCTGGTTTGGGAAGCCCATGAATATCCCACCTCTAGCCCAATTACCAGTCTTGAATTATTTTGTCTTGCTATTTTATTTTCACAAAAAACTTTCAACGTTAATTTTATTGTCAGAAACAGAAAAAAATTCAGTTGAGGGCCTTTTATTCCAAACATAGACGGGACTATGGGGGGGAGGGGGACACTTCCCCCACTTTTTTCCTGACCTTAGGTTTTTTTATACGACTCACTCTGGCTATAATTTTTTACAGCAATATTAATTTATTCTTGACTGGGCCAATCGAGTGATACATTAACTAGGGAGCTGCAACTCTCTGCTTTAACAAAATTGTATACCTTTACACAGGCTTTGTAAATGACCGAACAACTCTCTTTTTTGAAAGGGTATAGTCATAGTCATGCGCAGTCATAGTTTTTATTCCATTTTACGGGGGACACTTCCCCCCCCCCCACATTTTTCCTGACCTTTTTATACGACTCACTCTGGCTGTTACTTGCTACAGCAATACTAATTTTCTCTTGACCGTGCTGGGCCAATCGAGTGATACATTAACCAGGGAGCCGCATCTCTCTGCTTTAACAAAATTGTATACATTAACACAGGTTATGTAATTGATGGAACAACTCTTATCTTTTTGAAAGGGTATAGCATAGGCGACGGAAGAGGGGGGAGCAGGGGGGCCTGGCCCCCAATAATTTTTTTATGAGATTTTTGGGGGGCCAATAACTGAATGTCGCAAAATAAATTTGTCAAAAGGAATTAAACAAATTAAAGTTGCTTGTATTACATTTCGGCTATTCTTTGGCTCAAATATCACTTTTCAGAGTGCAAAAATTGCAAAGCTTCCGGGGGCTTCGCCTCCTGGACCCCCACATTAACCATAACATGCAAGAGAGCTTATTTTTCTGTCAATAAGTGTTAATAATAGAAGAAAAATCATCTACTTCATTTCATCCAATGGTAATAGTACATTTTATTTGATTCTCCTGATCAAAAAAGCGACTGCTAAGATCCCCATAGGCCTAATTTTTTTTCAAAAGTAAAATCATATATAGTCGGAAGTTCGGGCACACGATTTTTTCAATATATATTGAATTTAGCCAAGAGTCGCAATAGAGTAAAATTCAGTAGCATGTTTTCAATTCCAGTTTGTAGTTCCCCCGAAAATATGAGGGACCATTTCATCGATTGGTAGTGATACATTTTATCTGGTAATTTTCTGATCAAGCAGCGACTGCTAAGATCCCCCTAACAGCCTAAAAGCCTGGGAAATGTCATTTTCGACTGTCTCAGTGGTCCGATTTTTCAAAATTTTGTGCTCGCTTCTCGTCAACCAGTGGTGAAGCTCGGCGCAGATAGTCTTCCTAGCAGCATTTTAGTTTCAAGTGAACATTTTTGTGCAAACAGAACCTCGAATTAGCGACTTCTAAGACCCTCTAAAAGCATAGAAATGACATTTTTTGACTGTCTGAAGTGGTCAGATTTTTCAAAATTTCCTGTACGTTTCGCCCCAACTTATGGTGGTGCCCCACTTAGACCCCCCCCCCCATAGCAGAATTTAAGTTTCAAGTGATAATTTTTTACGAAAGGAAACTCAAAATAGCGACTGCTTAGATCCCCATATAAGCCCGGGAAATGCAATTTTCAACTGTCTGGGGGGTCGGATGTTTAAAAATGAATGTTTCGTACGCTTCGCACCAACCAATGGTGGCGCTTAGTCTTTCTGGCTGAATTTTTGTTTGGAAAGAACGTCCGTTAATCTGCAATTGAAACTTAAAAACGCGACTACTTGGATCCCCTTTTCCAGCCTGGGAAATGTATTTTTTTTTAATTTTCTGGACGCTCCGCGCCAACCAGTGGTGGCGCTCCGCTTTGACTGTCTAACGGGCAGAATTACATTTTCGGGCAAAAAACTTCTGCCCCAAAACTGAAATACCCCCCTACGAATATGGAACTACCTTACTCAGGCGTGCACTGGAATAGCTGCTTGCAACATTCAGCAGGATTCCGGATTTGCGATTCTAGGATACATAGTCCAGTGGAGTTTTGAACTGAGCTAACCAGTATCTCAAAAGTGTGTTTGCAGCTGAGAAAAATCACAAATTTTTCTCACCAGAACTAAAGACAATTAAACCTGGCAAATGCCATTTCCAGCCATCTGGGAGGCTTTAAAATCCAAAATTTTCTTCGCACGCTCCGCGCCAACTGATGGTGGCATTACGCTAAGATAGTACACTCCAGCCCCTACAAAAGTATCCAACCATTCCCTCATAGCCCCACCACAAAAAGTCTAGTACCTACGCTACTTCCCCTAGATCCCTACCAGGGGGCCCTGGACCCTACGCCGATGAGGTTTTGTGCGTCGCGCAAAACCGGACGCCTTTCGGCGTCACCATTATGTCGGCTGCCAAGGACTTGTGCCCCCATAAAAAACATTTTCTGCCGCCTGTGCATAGTCATAGTCATGCGCAGTCATAGTTTTCATTCCATTTTAAATTTAAATCTACTTAGCGTATGGCGTATAAACATAGAAAGTAACGCAATCATGGTTGTGAGTGTCTTGACTCTGGAAGACATTTTGCACGGGTCTTGAATAGAAATTTGAATGAAACTGGATGTGAATGACAGATATAATAAAAACGTATACCACTTGCACATTAGAACGTCGGGTTTTTTTTTTATTTTATTTTATTTTTTTGTCTAACCGGTCGCATTGAGGCCCGCTAGTGGTTGGAGGTTGGCCTAGGTCTCACGTCGGACTGACGTCGCTCTAAGGAACAACTTTTTTGAGGCATAAGCAGTCATCCCAAAGTTATTGAACAGCTAGATCTCAAACATTTCTTCTCATTTCTCTTTTTAGTATCCTTCTGAGATATGAATCAAATATTTATTTCATAATCAAAATATGTTAACCAAGGACTATTCCTCGTAAAGTTTACATTTTAGGGAGAAAAGCATTCTCACATGATTCACAAGAGTTATTCATGAAATGAAGGAAGTTGCCTACTACACTAACTCAAACTGGGGTTAGTACATTTTCCCTTTGAATACGTTAGATAGAAGTCTGAAAATGTTAATTCTAGTCCCCTTGCTGACGTCGGAATGACGTTGAATTGATATTGAACAGTTGGGTTTAAGCTCAATTATCCGTTTTCCTTCCCCACGTCCTCTTCCACGATCCGGGACGACGGTTATTCATAGGGAATAGGAATATGATTATAAAAGTTTATGTGTGACTTTTTGGTCGTCTTTTTTATTTTGAAGCTGAACCTTAAATGCTTTATTTTAAAGCCTACAATATGGTAAATACCTTACAGCTTCCGGGGGCTTTGCCCCTGGACCCAACCAGGGGCACTAAGGCGGACCCCTGGACCCCACGCCGTCAGGCATTCTGCGCCTTTTGTTGGTTCACCTAGGTTTGCCCCCACCCCCTTTCAGACATCGAATCCCCCCCCCCCCCGATTCCGAATGTGCCGAGTTGGGCACCAACTGGGCTATTGCCGGGCTCTAAAATGTGGGTAAGCCCAGCAAAGAACAGCTAAAAACCGGAAAAAAGCTGACAGCAATTTCGGACAAAAAGTTACAGAAATAGAGGAAAAATGTTTTTCCACACTCCCATCGTGCTATTAGCAAGTCTTGCTTGTTGAAAACACCAATGTCCCAATTTTATCTGTCAGCCCACATAAGCCCAGCTTTCCCATCAAAAAACCCAGCTGGGCATGTTGGCTGGGTATAGGTGGTGATGCTTCAATTAGCCTGATAAGAATTATGAGAAATATTGCAGTCCTGGATCATTTATGTGTATCACGAGATTGCGAGTCGAAGTAACGAAAAATTGCTTTCTACAACAAGCAACCACCACAGTACTGCATTGATTGTATACAATTATATAACATTGGCCAAAAAACATGAAAGGACGGTTTTCTAACTTTCTAAGCTTTAGTACGTACCAAAGTACATTGTCACAGAACCAATCATAGACAGTAAGTGGTGACGATTTTCGTAACCACGTTTTCTGGTTTCTGACTAGCATAAAAAATAGGAAACAACTCAATGTCAAGCTCTTGTAATAATACAGCACCTAACCTGTATCCGACGCACCCGTGCGTAGCGTAAACGTCTTGCCCAAGTCGGGCAAGTGAAGAATCGGAGCAGAACATATTCGAGATTTAAGAGTTTGGAATGTTCGCTCTTGGGGTTCTTACCATTTCACTACCTTTGGGTGACCCCCTTTCGTAAAATCAGTTAATGGTACTGCTAAAGCTGCAAATATAGGAATAAAATTCCTATAGTATCCCACTAGTCCTAAAAATGATCGGACTTCCAGCTTTGTTTGAGCCTGGGCCGGTTTTCACTTAAAAACCTCAAAATTTTACGCAGCTGTTGCCTCAAAATTCCCTGTCCTTCTACTTGACCTAGAAAATACAAAGACCGTTAGCCTATAAACACTTTGACGGTCTAGCCTTTAATCCTGAGCTTTGTAATCGTTGTAAAACTCCTTAAGTACACCTATATGGTCGTCGACGTGTTCGGTAAAAACAAGGATATCATCGATGTAATTAACGACAGAGCTAATCCTTTTTAATAACTGTTGCATCAAACGGCTACATGTTGCTGCTGAATTGACCATTCCGGAAGGAAGGGCTACTCATCCAAGCATCCCTTCATGACTCACAAAAGCGGGTTTAGGTCTAGCCTCCTTGGCTACGGCAATATGCCAATATCCTTTGGTCAAGTCCAGTTTGGAAAACCATTTTCCTTTTGAAATAAGTGTCATCAATTTTGCTACATTTGGTATGGGTTCGGGGTATATCACTGTAAATTTATTCAACCTTCTAAAATCAACGCAAAACCTATTGTTCCCGTCTTGTTTTATGACTATCAGTACAGGGGAAGCTTGCTAGGACTCTGACTGCTAAATCCCCCCCCCCCCCATTCTACGATATTTGGGCTGATTCTTTTTTAATGATGGTACCCATAGCACACGAGGTTGGATAGGCCTTTGTCCTAACAGGTTCTGAAGTTGTCAGCTGAACTTTATGCTCAACTAAGTCAGTACGACCTGGCAAATCACTGAACACTTCTGTAAATTGCCTAATTCTAAGCCGTATAATGGCGCTTCCATACACAGACCCATATAAAAAGGTGTGTCTATTTCAATGATAGCCTCTGGTACCTCTCTTATAGTACCATCTAAGAGAAGAAGACATTTCTTTACTTTCCCTGGGCTTATTTGGCGCCTTGTACGACTACTCTTATCGTCAATTCTTTAAACAGGACCACAACGTGTAAAACTTTACACTTCAGTCTTGGTGCCGGAAACCAACCCTTTCGTGCACGGTTTGAGAAAGACAGTAATCGTATTTGCCATAGTAAATCATTGGTATTGTGGAATATATTTTAAATCACATACGTGTATAAAGTACATTAACTTAAGCCATCATCGCTTTTCATGAAAGTGTAGAGAAATTGATTGTAATAGTTGTTGTGAAGAACATTATTTTCTGTTTCGTTGTTACATATTATCAACGACAGGTCCTTCGCTCTTTTTTAGTGCTAAAACGGTTGTATCACAAATTCTTGGATAGTGAAAACTATGTCAACAAAACCTATCTATTAGCAGGAAGCTCCCCGATTGACCTATTCCGATATCACTTGTGAGTTTTTACACCTCAAAAACAGATGCAAGCTACCTATAAAAGTTATCATGCCCGTGTTCATTTATGATAGGTACAAAGTTTACTATGGCTAGAAAGACAAAAACTCACGTAAATTTGAAAATTTACTCGTGATAACCCTGCTTTAACTTTTTTCCTAAGGGATCACTGATTTATTCTATTTGTTGAGATGTAAATGACTTGACAAATGGTGTAAAAGGCATACTCAAATTGACTTGCTCAATTATTGTTTAGTCGACTCGACTAGATCGGTCGTGTGAATGACTCGAATCGACTCGTGGTTCGAGTTCAGAATTACTCCTTCTCTGGTAATCGAGATGAAAAATGTTCAGCAAATTTCAACTTATGCTCTGGTTAAATCTTAAAGACCAACTCAATTTGGGAGGTCAAAATACACTGAGATTGCTTCAGTTAGGCTGAAACGAACTCTAAAATTTAGTATGATCTTTGGCTTTTCGGCCAGGACACTTGTAATTATACCGTGCATGACTTGATTTGATATTGTTTAGCCCACAGCTACAGAATTGCTTCCACTAATCTTTGAATCATTTTAAGTATATCTAACGCTCAACATCAGTGATGAGTTAGTGTAAAGGGAGAGAGCGGAACCTGGGTTCGATTCTAAGAAAAATAGCGATAGCCCCGTTCACAATCTTTACAATAAGGGTCGGTTAAAAATATGTTTTGAGTTTCAAATAAATATTTAATTTTGAAGTTGAGTAATCATATTTAGTTTCAGAATGGAGACCATAAGTTAACAAATATCCAGATATGAAAGAAAATAATATCGATAACTACCGAATTGTAACCTCGATATGCATGACTAGTTCGATGTAGTCATATGTATATATGCAAGCGACTACTTGTGACATAAACGTACTGGCAGGCGTTTATTGAACGAGCAAGTTTCGTTTAGCAAAAGTCCTGACTAATCGTAACCTATGAGAGTTAGTGCACAGAGTGTGTTTTAATATACTTTGGACCAGCTGGCACGATCCTTAAGAAGAGTCCCTTAACTGTTAAGGAAGAATCATTCAAACTAACGTTGAAAATGAACAATTTGGATAAACGTTTGGCGGTTTTTGTAGTTGTTATCACTTGGAAATGGGTTTACACTCTAGAACATTTTCCCTCTCCTATCCTTACATTTAAGAGCGAGGATGACAGCTCAGAAATCATTCAAAATGGTGCTGGAAGCTTTGTATATCTGCCTTTCTCCGAAAACTCTGTGAGAATACGTGTAACGTGTACGTCATATTTGCATGATGTCAACCCAAACTTACAAATTTTAAAAGGCCAACGTTCTGCTTTGGAGCTCAATGTTACGTCTTCAGCAGAAGAAAAAACTGTAGCAGTGTTGCTCAAACCGGACATGAACACATCAGAGACTTATAGTTGCCGTCTCTTAGTGTCGGGACCAAACGACGGTCGAATCATGAGCAATGTAATATTATACAGGAATACAGTAACTGCTAGGTTATCTGTTCTTTCAAAGAAGACGACCCCATCTTGTTTTACAAACAAAGGTAACATAGCACTCAAAAATGAATTTATCATGCTGTGGTGCGTAATGCCCTTGTCGACGCGTGATCACGACCATCTTGAATTGAAGTGGTCTTTTGCAGATGATCTTCTTTGTACTTCTCCTGATGGTGGTCGGTTTTATACAACATCACTTTGTGTTCTGTCAGGGAATTTCTTCACCAATAAGACAATATGTGGGTATGGAACAATTTTGGGTTTTAAAGATGCTTGTTCACTTCAAGAGATAGCTGTTGTTGATTCTCAGAAACTTTCCCTTTTCCCAGAACATTTCAATAACGGGAACACTACGTTGATTTTCACTTGTGAAAGTGAACCACCTGTGCATCCATTGCTGTGGTATGTGTTCACAGAAGAAGGCATTGTGATACTGAATGACTTATTGCCAAGTATAGAACCTATTTCAATAAATATAGTAAGCAACAGCATTCAGGGAAGCTCAATTCTGGAAATGAAAGGAAATACTGGTAGCCTAAAAAGAATTAGTTTTGTGGTGTGCTCTACATATTCCGAAGGAGATGGTCGTAATTTTAATGCTATTTCTTGGGCAGGTTTGGAGAAACCCGAAATGATATCAACACCACCAACACTGCTATCAGAAGAAGGTCTTTTACCCAATTCGTCACTAATGTCGTCGTCATCAGTACCTACAACTTTCAGCGACGTTCCAAACCGGGAATCCGGATCGTTCAACCAAACAGAACGTGTTATATATCTCATCGTCATTATATTTCTTTTCCTCCTAGTTCTTGTCCTTTTCGGTTGTTTGATGAGACCGATTTTTATACGTAAGATGAATTCAAAACGCGATGAAAATGTTGATGATACGGCCCCGCCATTACAAGCCAATCCTGCTTATGTGGGTTACAACAATAATCAAGGCCGGGTTGGAAATGACGTCCAGTACACACAGTACACACCTGATAACACTAGGGCACTTCCGTATGCAGTCTTGCAAATGAGTTCAAATAACACTGAAAGAATAGCATCTGTGAATGAAAATGCATTTAACTAATTTACAAATAAAATGATTAAATTGACCACGTTTTACTTTAGTTAAAGCATTTACCTTTATAAAACGTTTTTGTTTGTTCGCTTCTTTTTTCCTCCTGTTTATTCAGTAATAAATTAACCAATTCATATATAAAATATTTACCATAAACACTGTACAATCGATTTTCTTTTTAATATCATTTCCACAGCGTTAATAGTGTTGCGTTTCTTTTTGTAGTTATCAACCTTTAATAAAAAAAAATGATTTTCTCCTTTATCATCAAGCAATCTTCATTTCATAATTGATTACCGGTACTCACAATATTTACATCATTTAGTGAGTTGTTAGTTCAAGTAATGTACCATATTTATAATGCTCATTACACATAAGGATGGGTAATTATCAATGGTTATACACTATCTTTTACACATTATTGTAAATTTTGCGGATTCCTTTCAAAACTTTCGACTTTTAATGCATAACTGAACTTATGATAGAATCTCTCTACTTCCAATTTTCCATTTAACGTGAACAACAGAAAATAAAATACTTCATATGTAATATTACAAAATTAAACGAACTGCAGCCTTCCCCTTGGAAGACCCAAAAATGTCCTCCTTTGAAAAGAAAAACTGCTTGTGTAGATTTTTTGTACATCTAGAATAAAACTAAGACCATACTGCAACCCCAAAATAAATGATCCACTGCTTCTTCACTTAGTTGCACAACGAGCAAAGTGCAGTATCCATCATCTTTAAAGTAAAGAGGAATTTATTTGTATATACAATTCTGTATGAGAATTTTAACTGAAAATGATGAACTTTGGGATCGGTAACACTCTTAAAAGGCATACTAAAAATATTTGACCATCTGTCCTCATCGTAAAAGTACATATTGTTCCATTTCTTTAGGGACATAGCTAAATTAGAAAAAAATCTTTAAAAGAATAGGATAAACAAGTCGAGAAACCGAAATACAATTCATCACCTAATGTAGCGAAATAACATTTTTCTGTGGGTTAGTCTGAGGTATTATTTAAAGAATTTATAGGTTATAGGTTTGAGTAAAGTAAAAACAATCATTTGGCTTCTTATTGTTGTCAAAAATATCCATTACTCTTAAAATGTCCTTTCTATACAGATTTTCATTAAATATAACTTTGCCATTAATTTTAACATAAGAGTTTTTCCAAACAATGTTGTTGCCAAAATTTTCGGTGGGAGTTCTAAAGGTACAAACACACCAAGCTTCTGTTACTTGACAAATAAAACTGTGTGCACTTAGTCTAATGTCACGTTTGCGGCAGTTACAAAGGAAAGTAATTCAGAACCATAGGGCTTAAGGGCCCTAGTGAAAAATACTTCATGGACTTTCATTTTCCGTAAAAAATGGCGAATCCATGTACACTTAAGAGATATAACAAAACTTTCAATATGAGTAACCTTCAGACCCTTCATAATACTGATTAATCATTGTCGTGCATAAAACATTTTCCGTACGGCCACACCAAATGAAATCGTAGCTAACCCTTTCAACCTCTTTTATAAAAATGCGTGGTGGGCTAGGTAAAACGAGAAACAAAAAGTTGTGAAAGTCCAGATGGCTTTGTTATGATGTTATGGCCTATAGGGGTCATGTCTCTCATCGCTCAAGAACTTTTTGGCCTAAATACCTAAGGAGTGTAGTTAAGTTCAAACAATGTGTGTTCGCTTCTGATGAAATTCGAAAGTTGCCCGTTCATTAAAACTTAAATTTATTCATATATGGAAACGTTTTTTGCAAAGCGTTTGTGATTGACTGTAATTTTGTCAGTAAAAACTTTATAAATCGACTGTTTATCACCGGAACTAGACTTTATACTGATATACCTATTTCAGTAAATACGAAAAAACTTTCGTTTGCCTTTTGTCTGTATTAATGCATTCCATATTCAAAATCCGTTCTACTCTTTTGGTTTTTTAAGGCATATTTTACTGTTTAATTGTCACATACCGGAACATGTTCTATAGAGATGTTTTCAAGAAACAAGAAACACTTTTCATGAAATTCTAAATAAACATTTTGACAATTGTTTATTCATTCAAAGGGGCAAAATACGCCAAGGCAAAATACTGAACCTTTCCTAATATATTACAAGCGAAGAGCCTGACATATGTCTGCATGAAATCCACTAAGTCTACCATCATTTATAGATAAACCTACAGTACAAATATATCTTGCGTATTCTGAGAAAAAACACCAGCCGACTAACGAACGTTTACAGTATTATTCTATGAAATACCTCGAAAAGTATGGACGTTTTTCATTATCATTTCATTTATTATATTTGCATTGAAAATTCCAATGTCCCCGACTCTCGTCTTTTAAGTTTGCAAGTTCAGGGATCGGTCTTATACATTATTACGCGTAGTATCTCAATGTTATCCTCACATGAAAAATCTTTTGTTAATTGGTGGGAAATTCAATCTTAACGAGTTATGAACTGTACTTGCGACCAATGTAATAGTGAGCAGTTTTCCCTTTTTTCTTCTTCAACATTTTTGGGTTCAGTTTAAATCCCTAAAGAGGTTACTTTAAGTACCCTTTCTGCGAGTGAGTGTTAAGACACTTAGTCAATGTTAAGCACAACATTAACAACAAATAGCAGTTGAGTTGCAAACTTGTCAATAGCAAACTTCGGATTTATTGAAAAATTTGTCATTGTTTAGCCAGTTGCTTAAGAAAGGTTGATTATTCATTTTGGCCTACGACGTATATGAGATATTTTTGTCTTCTGCTTTTCTTCTGTTCATTTTTCAACTTTTGATTGCGGTGTTAGTCAATTTACGACGATGTTATAAAGGGGTAGGCCTAAGTCTTAGTCATATCACCACTAACGTCTAACCTAAGAGAATCAATTGCAGTATTTTATTGTCGGACTAACTACTGAGAATCCGTGATATGTCTTAATTTGAATTGTAAATACATTGGTATCATAGCCTACCTTAGCGTATGCTAAAAGACTAAGTACCACTTGCTGAAAACACTGCATGCTACAATATGCAGCAACCATAAAGGCCTATAGATAAAACGCATGCTTAAAATGCTACTAACTAGCCAGATATAGATGAGTGTGTGCATTCCTTTTCACCTTTGTATCATCTTTGGGGTGCATGAAGCCGTGACGCCTGTTGAAAGAATAATTGAGAATGGCCTTGGTCTTCAATTTATTCATAAAAATCAATTTCATTTGTTAAACGTCATACAGTTAGCCTATGTGCAATGAAGAATTAACACCGTGATTGTTTTTTTTTTTCTTTGCTAGATCAGTAAAATCAAAGAGTTTTGTTTAAAAGCCCACAAGCAAAACACTTACAAAATTGCCAACCCAAAGTTTTGCATATCCAAATAGGATGATTGCTAATTTTACCCCTGTCTGTTTTCTACGGTCATCGCTACACTAGCAAATACTAAACCCATACATTTGTAGAATATGTCCACGGTATTTCTCGCCTGTCGTAAGACGCGACTAAAGGGAAAACAAATGTGAACTTGAACATTACTTGAAAATAAATTTAAGCTTTGAACTTTTTATCGATTGGACTGAGTGACACTATATAACACATTCGTGTTGGTGTGTCGTTAAATCTCAGCTAACTGTCTAACAAACAGAGTGTACACTGTGCTTATTTGTAATTGACGTATTTGGATTAGGTATTTCAACAGAAATGAAATATCAAAGTTACATAAAGACGAACTTGACAACTAGTCCTGTTTTGCAAGAGTGCTGAAATGATACTATAGACTTCATGCATATGATGTCACAATTGCAAACAGCACCCTCTCATTCGGAGGAATAAAAAACAACATCAACAGATGCGAGTAGCTGGTTGGTCAACTAAGCGGGAACGCTTAGTTGACCAACCAGCTTGGCAAATGTATCCTCAAACATGACGTCAGTGTGTCGTCAATGCTTAAGGTCTAGTAAAATAAAATGTTGACGCGCAAATTTCTGCACCGTCACCCAAGTCGGAAATCCTATAGGATCACTCGCATTGTCATCATATCGGTATACATAGTGGCGGATTCAGGAGGCATGAGGAGGGCGCAGATGGAACGCCATTTTATCGTTTATTCTAGAATTTGAGATATTCGAAATTTATATCATATATCTCAAATTTAGATAAAAGATACCTCAATTTCGACTGGAGATACAAAAAATGTAATCAGATTTCTTCTGATCAATTCGACATAGCGATTTTTTTTTTCAATACGATGAACTATTCATAAATGTATTTTCCGATATCGAGAAATAAATGAAAAATATTAAGAAACGGAGGAATATTTGAGAAATCTTTTAGAAATATTAAATACTTAATTTGAGGTATTTAATTCGAGATGTTCAAAGTTGACTTTCAGTTATCTTGAATTCTAACTCGACAAAGAACAAATTTAGTTTCCGATATTAAAAATACATTTACTGATATCTCGAATTAAATTCTGGATATCTAAAATTCGAATCCTTGGGATCTGAAAATAAATTTTAGATATTACAAATTTGATTCCTGATATCATAAATACTCGTTTATAGGGATTCTCTCTGATCATTTATTAGGGATATCTGGAAATGAACTCACTATATCAGATATTTAAAAATATTAGAGAAACAGAAATGAGTTTCCTGTCTATCTCATCCTAAAATAAATTGAAAATGGCGTTCCATACTCGCACCCATCGGCACCGTAAAGGTAAATATTTCTTCTAAAATGCCTTAAAATGGTATTCAGAGAAAAAAAGCGTAAGTCATCACACAAGAGTTCATGTAGTTAGTCAGTTAGATAGAGTTTTACGGCCCAGTTTCCATGCCTATTGGTTCAAATCGAGCCTCCACGGCCTTTTTTCCAGTTGTAGCTCACTGGCGTGTTTTGCCTACTCCATTGCTTATGCGGAGCATCACGCACAACGGAAGTAGGTTCCATTTTTAGAGTATTTGGTATGAATCGACCTGGGAAGCGAACCCGGGCCTTCCGCGTGAGAGGCGGATGCTCTACCATTAGACCAATGCGTGTTTGAGTTCATGTAATCTTTTTTATAAGGCTTACGTTCCGTTAATTCATAAATTCAGAAAAGTGAGCTTACTTCGTTAAGCTTAAGCTGTGCTGTTTGAAATAGCGTCAAGCAAGAAAGTCTTGAAGGAGTTGTTTTCAGCCCTTTTCGTACGCGACATGCTGTAAAGACGACGATCTTGTTGTAGGTTATGAAACCCCGAAAACTCACGTGTAGGACATAATGTGGTAAAGAGTTTGCATAATTTTGATATTCGTACTGTCAGTAATAAAATGAGAAGCTCCTTTCCTACAAAATGAGTTCCACAGGTTCTGAGTTACGGTCTGTCGTTTGGTTTCATTATTTTGCTTTGTATTGTTTGTTCTGATCCAGATGTCCAATTTACCATTGACATTTAAACGGGGTATTGCTTTCGCGAGTTGTATTGGAAATTTTAGAGCATGGAGTGGATCAGATAACATCTTAATCGTCAGATGCACAGTAAATGAATTTGATCAAGTGTGACATATACCTTGACAATCAACGGTCAAAATGAGCATGTAATTTTGTGGATACGGAAACATGGGAAACCCAGTTTGTTCATTACTAAATGGAATTGCTCAAAGTTAAACATTGGAACTAGTCATTTCTAAACTTACTCCAGAAGAAGGAACTTTACTTTCACTTGTTGCTGCAATCCATCATCAAATACAAAATGGAATCTTCATACAGATGATGTTTTACGCAAACTTCACAGACAAGTAACGTCCGTACATCAGATGGTCAGACTCAGACACATACAAGTATCGCTTTCACACGGACATTTGAGCTTAATTTGAGCACAACGCCCAGAGAGTAGTATATGTAATATTAAATCAAACTGTTTGAAAGGTCCCAATTTTTTAAAAATTCTCTCGGCTGCAACCAGTTGTGGAACTCCGCTTAGATCTTCAGGGGAATGATTAAATATTATAAGCGGTAAAAGTAGTAGGTAAAAGTAGTTTATCTCAGTCTAGATTAAAATTTTCTGTGTTTCTTATCCTCGATTTGTATTCTCTGCCACTCACCTGTAAGTAGTGTACCATTGACTCCTATACTAGTACCTGGGAAAATGATTAGTGACAGATGAGTCGCAATAAAAAATTTATAGCATGCTGTTTTTGACTGTGTTTCTTATAGAGTATGATCATTTTTGCATTTGGATTTTCTAGATAATGAGTTGAAGTACAGACTGTGCAAAATTCAAGGCAATTTGTCCAGTTTTAGTTCCATTCCTGTTATACCTCTCCGTTATGTGAAATGCCGTCTTTGAGTAGCGGTTATAGCCAGAAACACATACCGTACGGTACCTATTATTTAAGGCTCTGTAACTCAAAATTTCAATCGTCATGGTATAAAAAATTTGAAAGTGCCATAAAAGCCTACATTGTGAGGTTCGACCAGAGGGGTAGCAGGTCACTGTTGACAACTCCTACAAGGAGCTGGAGTCCGGAGGCAAGGAGACGTAGCCTAATTTAGTACGGTATAATTCAACGAGACATATAATTACTGGTCTGCAACTTGTAGGTTTAGCGAGCTTTGCATATCGTTATGTCTTTAGTTGTGAGCCTGGGTTAGTTTTGTTGTAATTTGCATTAGTTTAGTTGTTTTGCACATGTGTCTGTGATTTTAAGTTATGGGAAGTATTAAAGAAAGGATATCAGTTAAGTTCGAAAACTGAAATGGGGTGAGAAAAAGAAAATGCGCTGAATACAAAGTTTAATTATCTAGTCCGCCTCAGTTTTTATTTTCGAACCCGCGTTAAGTTTTCAACGGCAACCTAAAACGAAGAAAACCTGATCTCACTTTTAAAGTTATTAACATTGTTGCCGTGAAAAACCACTTACTTGGTTATTATTAATTATTTTCTCGATCAGTCCACTTAAGAAAAAGTTTACTTTTGCTTTCACGCCAATCGTCTGCTTGTCTCAAATCTTGAAAAAGTAAAGTGTAATTTATCTGCTGAAAAGAGGGTTATTATCAGAAAACCAACTATAAATGAAAAGATGGCTAAAACTTCTCCTATACTACTTTGTCTTCATACTACTTATTCGTCAGGCTATATCTTTGCGCACTTTACTTTCACGACAATCTAATATTTCACTTTGTGCGATCTACTTTCAAAATTTACAATTTTAACCAATCAGCTAGGAGGAAATACTCTCCCTTAAGCACTCCTCAAATTTCCACCCTAGGCATCAGATTTGCAATTTCACACATTTGTTTCATCCCCTGTTCAAATGTCTTTGTATCATATGACCTTGCTAAGTCTCGAAAATGCCATTTCCAGCTATCTGAAGAGTCCCGATTTTTTAAAATGTTCTGTACGCTCTAGAGATCCTGTAGTGGGACACTATAGGGTCTCTGCTCTCTGTTACGCTCCGAACAAACCTAGCACCGTTTCAGCCCTCTAGACCAGAACTTTTGTGCACTTTCGCTTACTTATGCACAATAATTGCTTTTTAAGTACTCTTCATTTGTATATTTATAGGCCTATGTTACAGCGAACAAATGGCTAGATAGTTATTTAGATAAGATTTAACGATACATCAACATGAACGTGCCATACAGTTCAAATACGGTGCGACCGAAAAGTAAACAAACGAAAAGAAGTATGCTTCAAATTTGTCAAATAAAGCACCATTTTGAATCCCCTCCCTTGGTAAAAATCCATCACTACCTCAGGACAAAAATGTCTTAAACTGTTTTTCTTTTCAAGGAAACTTCAATGACACAGTAGCCATGCAAACTTTTGCCGTGAAAATGGCTAGGGGGACTAACGAAGAAGTACATGAAAAATGAGACGCAACAGTTCACCGGAAAAGAAAAAAGAAAAATATTAGAGGTGGAAGCGAGAATCCGATTTCTTTTTCAATGTCTTTCTTAATGACATGAGATTTTAATTAGGTAGTCAATAGTTATACTGCCCAAAACTGGCCTAGTGGCCACTGACCTTTGTTGGAAAAAGCATTCAGTCAGTCGGTATGTTGGACCTCATGACAATGAGACCTCCGTCCAAGGATGAGACCCTAGCGACGCCCCTTCAATGCTCTGAGCTTAAAATTAACATTGAACTTTTATACTGTACGCCTAATCATATGTTCAGTTACAATAAGGAAACAAGATTTTTGGATCTGCTCTAGATCTAAAAGGAAGTGGGGCTAACAACGATAATTATTCTAACCCCGATATGCTTAACTAGTTTGTAGCACGTCAGAAGTCATTTGCCTATATACCAGTGATTACTTGTGACTTGCACACAATACTGTAAAGGCGGGAAGTGGACGAGGTATACAGTATGGCAGCAAACTTTCATCAAAGATCCTGACTATATAATTGTAAAGTACAAGAGTAAATGCAAGGAGTTTGTCTTTTTACATACTTTGAAATACTCGCCAACCTGAAGTGTTCCTCGTTTGTTAAGGAAGAATCATTCGAATACACGTAATTGACAATGAGCATCCTGAATGTGTTTTTTGCAGTTTTTGCAATTGTTGCCACTTGGAGGTGGGCTAACACTCTAGAGCCTTTACCATTTCCTTACCTTATTTTTGAAAACGAGGACACAGGTGACTTCATCATTCCTAATGGTACTGGAAGCTATGTTTATCTGCCTTTCAACGCAGAATCTAACGGATTACGTGTTAAGTGTGTTTCATATTGGGATGGCAATATTTTTCAACTACAAATTTTACAAGGACAAAATATATTGCAACTCTCTAACAATTTCCCTAACGCCGATTCAGATGAGAAGAGTGTAGAAGTGTTCCTCAGACCCGATATGATTCTCTCGGGAGATTACAGTTGTCGTCTCGAAGTACAAAAGAACGAGCTTATGATGCATAATGGCAGAGCAAATTTATACTGTAACACCGTAACTGCAAAGTTAACAGTTTTTTCAAGTAATACCAAGCCACAATGTTTTACCAACAAAGGCAAAATAGCACTCGAAAATGAATTTGTCATGCTGTGGTGCGTAATGCAATCCTTCTCTGACAGAGACACCCATGATTTGAATTGGTCTATTACAGATGATCTTCCTTGCACTTCTGCTGATAGTGGTCAGTTACATCATGGAAGTTCTACCTCCAGTGTAGTACTTCAATGGTCATATGCAACATCCCTTTGTGTTCTAACAGAAAATTTCTTTACCAATAGGACAATATTATGCGGATATGGCACGAATTTTGGTTCTAATGATATGTGTTCACTTGAAGGGATAGACATTTTAGATTCCCAGAAACTCTACCTTTTCCCAAAACAATTTAATAACAGAAACACTACGTTGACTTTCACTTGTAAAAGTGAACTACCTGTGTATCCATTGTTGTGGCATGTGTTCACAGACAGAGGCATTGAAATGTTGAACGTTTTTTGGAGAAGCACAGAACGTATTTCAATAAATATAATAAGCAACAGTTTTCAGGGAAGCTCAATCATGGAAATTGAAGGAAATACTGGTAGCCTAATTGGGATTCGTTTTGTAGTTTGCTCCACATATTCCGAAGAAGACGGTCGAAATTTTAATGCTATTTCTTGGGCAGGTTTGGAGAAACCCAAAATGATACCAACAACACCAGTACTGGTATCAGAAGAAGGTCTGTTACCCAATGCGTCACTTATGCTGTCTTCATCAGTACCTAAAACTTCCACCGCAGTTCCAAACAGGAAATTAGAATCGTTCAACCAAACAGAACGTGTCATTTATCTTATCATCATTGTTATTTTGTTCTTCCTAGTTCTAGTCCATTTCGGTTGTTTAATGAGACCGATCTTCATACAAACGATGAATTCAAAGCGTGATGAAAATGTTGATGATAAAGCGCCGCCATTACAAGCCAATCCTGCTTATGTGGGTTACAACGGAAATCAAGGCCCAGTTGGAAATGACGTTCAGTATACAGAGTACACACCTGATGGCACTAGGTCACTTCCGTATGCAGTCTTGCAAATGAGTGCAAATAACACAGAAGGGTTGGCATCAGTGGATGAAAACGTATATAAATAATTTACAAATCAAGTCCACTGAATTTAGCACATTATATTTTGGTGAACGTTTTTCATCTAACACTTACTTGTTTGTTCTCTTCCGATGAAGTTCGTCAAGTTGCCCTTTCACCATAACTTAATTTTTTTTATATGGACACGTTTTTACACAGACTTTGTTACTCATTGTGTAAATCGACTGGTCGTCACCGGAAGTAGCCTTTATACCGATGTACCTGTTACAGTAAATACGAAAAAACTTTGGTTTTCTTTTTGTCTGCATTAATGCATTTCATATTCAGAATGTCCGTTTAATTCGGTTGGTTGTTATTTAAACATATTTTACTGTTTCAATATCACACCAGCATATCTTTCATGTAGAAGTTTTGAAGAAACAAGCAACTTTTGTCATAAATTCTAATCAAATTTTTGCAAAGGTTTATTTTTTTGAAGGGACAAAATACACATGAGCAAAGTACTGAACCTTTGCTACTTCCAGTATATTTCAATCGAAGAGTCTTACATAGGCCTACGTCCGCATGAAGTGACGTATCTTGCGTATTTTGAAAAAAACACACCAGCTGAATAGCAAACTTCTACAATTTTATTCTGTTAAATACATCAAATAGTATGGACGTTTTTATTATTTTTTCATTTTATTTGCATTTTTATATATATTAATGTCACCAACTCCCGTCACAAGCAAACTCTCAGGTCGGCCTTATACATATTAACGGCCCATATATCGATGTCATCCTCGCATTCAGAATTTTGTAACTTGGTGGAAAATTCAATTTTGACGAGTCCTGAACCGTGTTTGGTACCAATAAGATCCTGAAAGAGATTACCCTGAGCCTCTCTTCTGCAAGCGCGTGTTAACACATTTACGAGAGTGAAATATGTTGTTAAATACAATATTCATCAACAATAGCAGATGAGTTACCAAAGGTTTCGACAGCAAACTTCCGATTTATTGATAATCCTGCTATTTGTTAAGTAAATGTTTAACTTTTCGTTGTTTTCCTAGACGTACGACGCTACTGTTTTTCTTTTCATTTTTGTTCTTTATTTGTGGTGTTAATCGACTTTCGATGATGTCAAACGGGTGTCCTTAGTCCCTGTGTCTTTTCTCAAGTTTAAAATCCCTTTCGAAAAACAGTTAAGGGAGACATGCGAGTAAATAAAACCGTCACTGACAGCAAGAGGAACGAATGCAACATTTTACAGTCGAATCATAAAGACGATGCCATAATATGTCTAAACTTGAGTTAAAAAGACGTTGGCATGCTTAGCGTATGCTTAAAAATAATCACTACCCATCGAAAACACTACGGGCGACAAAAAAGCAACAACCGTTAAGGCCAACGGATAAATACAGGGTGAAAATACTGTCTGTAAATAGTAGCCACAAATAGACGATTGGGTACTCTTCTTTTCACCTTTCTATCATGAAGGGATGCATGAATCGATGGTGCCCATTGAAAAGACTGGAAATGACCTTGGTCTTCAGTTTACTCAAAAATCAAGCAATCTGTTTGATTAACAAAATTAAGCATGGCTTTGTGCAATGAAGAATTAACACTGTGACAGCTTTTTTCCGCTAGGTCAGTAAAATCGAGAGTTTTGTGTAAAAACTCACATGCAAAACACTTAGAAGACTGGCAACTCTAAACTTTGGCATATCCAAATTGAATGATTGGAAACTTATTTTCTGGCCTGTTTTCTCCGATCATCGCTACACATTATGAAATGCTAAAATAATACAGAGTGCACATTTCGTCTTTCGTTTGACGTTGGTGGACTTAGTGTTTCAACAGAATTGAAATATTAAATGGAGTTGAAAGAAACCCAATTGGACAGTTAAGTCCCGTTCTGCAAGAATGCTGAAATGATACTACAGACTTTATGCACATGATGTCACAATACAAACAACACGTCTTCATTTGGAGGAATAAAAGACAACATCAACAGTGAAAGACATATGACAGCAAATATTCGCAATTACTGCCAGTATGTGATTGCAGGGGCAATTTTGATAGGGGGCAAAGCATGAGTTGAGTGTCCCTTTTTTCTCTTTTTCCCTCACTCTTCCTTCTCTGTTCACGTTTCCTTGCGAATATCATCGGGGCGGTCTCCACCCCTTGCCGCCACCCCTGAGTATCTTTACTACTTAATCTCTCAATCAGCCCACAAAATGCATCGCAGAAAACGGGTATCCAATTTTTCCCCAGAATATAAGAACTATGCCAAAGGACCTGACGGTTCTACAAAGAAAGGATCAGTCATTAGGAAGTAATAAATCCTTCAAAACGAGCAAGACAAGGGTACAGTAAACCTACACCAAACAGTGGGGACCAAACCAAAACCTGGGGTGAACCACTATTTCACAAAAACTTCCCATTTTGTAACGGCAATTATAAAAAAAAAAAAAAAAAAAAAGACTGACGATTTTTTAAGGGCTTTTGGATGCATTCAAGCGAAAATTATTTCCATAATATTAAGCAATCGTGGACTATTTCAAAGTCTAGTGTAACGTTAACCTCACGGATCTCAAGCCAAAGCTGTCATGAAGAATTCGTCACCATGGCCGACTGGGTGTTTTGAAAACACAAGACCTGAGACAAAGCTCGAATTGTATAGTCTGATAAGTGCATATTGATGTTATCTGACAGCTGAGTGTCACATGTAAAATATAATTGAATACTGCAGTGACTTGCTAAAACCAATAATAGTATGAACAAAATCAACCGATAATTAGTACGAATAAGGTTTCTTTAAGAACGGGCAAGCCAAAATGTTTTGATATGCTGAGCGCGAATTCAATTACACCTTATGAGTGATTTGATGCTGGTAGTAATATCAAAATTCCCCCTAAATTACTTATTAGCCCCTCCCCCTCCCTCTTTGCACACCGAAAGTGTGTTCTTTTACCAACTAATTTCTACAAAATGGGAAGCGGTTTCCCCTTTCACGAAGCCTACGATGTTTTAAGCACATTTCCTGTTTTGCGTATTCCAAACTTTGTTAGAAATTTTCTCAAAAAGAAATCAATAAGTGAATGATTTTCAAACATTTACAATGTAAGAAAGTCTTACTACATGCTTTCGGTTTTCAGCTGTTTAATTTTACATCTTTAAGCAAAAGTTAATTGTATTTAAAATTGACTTTCTTCGACATATTTCTGTTTCAAGCCAAACCAATTTATTAAAATTACTGTATAGCACTCAGGGACCAAACTAATTTGAAGTTACGTCCGTGTGCTAAAAAGGTTTCTCATAAAACATGTTTTTCCTGAATATGCACAAACAAGGAAGTTCCGCTTTAAATCCAAAGGCATGGAATGATGAAAATAATTTTATAACCTCGAGCGTTTGCACTTAAAGGAATGGTGACATGTTTGCAAGGTGGTTCGATTTTTACTTCACCAAATAAACCCACAGGGTAGTTACGGCTCTAAACATTTGCTAAGTAAGACCCAACGGTGTGGTTTCCCCTTTATTAGGTTCACAAAAGTTCATTTACAGAAGAAAAACGTGCTAAAAAAAGAATCGACTAAAAACTGTCAAGAGAAAAACATGCACACGTAATTAGAATGGGGCAAAAAGGAGGCTGGGGCGAGAGCACAGTGAATCCTGGGGTGCTTCCTCCCCCCACTTCCTGGATCACCCTGGAATATTATCGCGTAGGCGCTGCGACATATTATTTTCCTCCAAGAACATTACCACTAGTCGTCCCCGCAAGTGCACCCAAGCGGCTTAATAGGCCCACACATACAGCGTATGTATAGCACACGGTGTAACTGGCTTATCCGATATGTCTCCCGTGTTTCCACCGTTAGGATATTCAATTTAGGTTCGAACTATCAGACGGTTGAAAATTGTAAACATAAATGTAGCGTAATTAAATAGTCCGAAATATAAAAAACATCATTTTCACAGTCACTGTAAAATTGTTATGGAAATGTTAAAGATTGTTTTGTGCGCATGATAAGCTATCATTTTGTATAAAGTGGTACTGTGCTTCTCATTTGGCAATTATCTGATCATCAGTGGCGGCGGAACCGGTGGGGCTTTGGGGGCTTAGCCCCCCCCCATGAAAAAAGTGGAGGGGCTAAAGGCATGTTTAGCCCCCCCCCCCCAATATTTGTAAGGTGCGCTTCAAGAAGTGGTGACCGGTGACCGGTGACCGGCGACCGGCGACGGCGGGGAGAATATTGAAGTGGGTGGTGAACATAGGCTATTCTCTATCAGTCTAATACACAATATAGGCCTACTAATAATTTTAGGGGAATGTTGTCGATGAAAAAGATACTGGACACGCTAAAGCCTCTTTATCATCCCCCAACCCAACCTCTGAGGTCCTCGAAAAGTGGAAGCAGTATGGTCTGTTATTGCGTAATCTTGTTAAGTTTTACTGATCGTTTTTCACGAGGTTGAACAACGTATTCTACTACCGTTAGTACACAAGTCTATAGTACGTTTGGGATTTGAGCTGCCATATGGTCAGGGCGGTTGCCCCCTGACGGACTAAAATCGTCTGCCGGCGCCCTTTTCAGGTTTTTAACATACTTAACTCTTGCACCATTTTTGGCAAAAGACATAATTTAATAGCGCTGTTTAAAGGCCCAGATAACAAAATGCCCAAACAGCCACCAGTAATTGTACTATCTGCACTTTTATTCTGATGAAAAGGGTCATTTTCTGTAATATAGGGATAGGAGACGTATCTTCATGCTTTATACGCACTAATTAATGATGTCGCTGTGCTATTAAGTTCATTGCTTCCACACCAAGCCTATTTTAAGCTAACAAAATAGACAGAATGACATTAAATTAACCCTCCCTGTCAATAACAGATGTTGCAAAGGGCGCAAAAATAATTGAAGCGCACATAGACCTCTTGTTGTCGGGGATATTTGTCAACATAGACAATAAAAAGAGTTTATAAAGGTACCAAAATAGCTTCCACAACATTTTAAAAAATCATTTGAAGAGAACATTCAGGTTAAAATAAAATAATACTGTCATCATAGTGGTAATGGTTTAAGAGTTTTAATGAGCAGTTTCCATTTTGCTTTACTTCAAGTGACCATTCCCATGATAAATGGCAATTGTTTGGTGTTTTCTGACACTGCACGATAATCTCATGAAAATGCTAATTTCTGTACTTACGTGACGACTCAACTTGAAGCCAGAAAATTGCATCTAATAAGCCTAGGTTTAGGCTACTTTTATTTAGTATGAATTCGGTATCTAGAGAGCCAAGCAGACCTTTTGTCTCGAATATTTCTTGCAATGTACTTAATAAATGGCTATTTCAGAGCGGTCACAGGATGTAAAATACGTCAAGTAATGTATCTTCGTGCAATTATCTTGATTTCCAGATACCAAAATGTACATCTTACGGTGATTAATTTACATAACTTTTTCCCCGTGTTAGATTTGCTTGCTATTAGGCTCTAACGGGTTTAATCTTTATCTTCACAAAGTAGCCCATTATAACATTAGAATCTTAAATCGAGACCTGACAATAACACACAAAATAAAATGACGCCTTTATACTAGAATGTGAAAAAGAGGGATAGAAACATGGGCGTCCGTAGGGTAGGGGCAAGGGGGCACTTGCCCTCCCCTGGAAAATAAAAAAAAACTGAAAAAACGAAAAAACATAAAGAAAAAGACGAAGAAAAATTAACATCAACATTTCTTAATAGTTCACTCAGTGTTTTCACTATTTATATACGGTAAACAGGCTTTAGAAATGACATTTCCAGCGATCTGGGAGACATTGTGGGATAAAATTTTCTTGCGATCCGCGCCAACTCATGGTGGCGCCGAGCTTTCCCCCTTAAAGCATTTTGCCCAAAAGAATTTTGTCCCCCCGGAATTTCATTCTGCGGAGGCCCAAGGAGAGAAAATTCAAACATGTTTTAATAGAAAAACTTGCGGAGGAGAAATGTGCAAAGTAGTCTTCTACCAGGTTCGGAAAATCAAATGGGAAGTCTGAAAAGTTGTGGCCCCGATCGTGCTGAGGTTCAGGGTATTTACTCCTTCGAAGCTCCCCTGCAAACCATTTTCGCCCCCTCTGACTGAAATCCCTAGCTCCGCCACTGGCTTTGAGATCGATATAGATTAGGTTGGTGGTATCCTTGGGAGGTGGGGGGGGGGGGTGTTTCGGGGACAAATGGTATGATCTAGGGGAAATATAATTGATTAATTGACATGTATGAGTGGAAAAATGTAACAAGGGGTGCAGAAAGTGAATAACACGGCAAACAAAGTGAATGAAGGAGGATGCATAATTAATTATTGTTCTTGAATCCTCTCAATTGATCTGATATGTATTACCATTTTGCATAGGCTGATTTTTTTCTTTTCAGTTGAGAAATTGCAAATATGAGACCCATATTTTAAGGCTGGATACATGCAACATAGAGCACGCGGGAAATGCCGTATATATGTTGTAAGAACTTATTGCAACCTTTTCAATATATATATATATATATTTAATTCTGATGCACAGGGGTATTTATAACGTCTTTTAGCTTGTTTCATTTTACTTGGCTGTTGAAGGTTGAATAAATAACCGAAAGCTACCAGGCACGGTGCGCTTCTTGTCATCTTTAGCGTGTAGTTGACCGCCACTTAACTTTTCTCACTCAATATATATATATATATATAAATATATATATATATATATATATATATATATATATATATATATATATATATATATATATATATATATATATATATATATATATATATATATATATATATATATATATATATATTTAGCCAACCCTTTAGTTCGGGCTTCCCACCCACAAACTTCTTTCGACGACACGGCTGGTACCTTTCCATGTAACCGTCCGAGGTGTAATACATGTCCAGTTGTCGGCAAACACGACCTCGTCAACATTTCTGGCCCCAACGGCAATAGCTTTATTGTCAAACAAAGATTCTCCTGCATTTCCTCAAATGTAGTGTATATTTTAGCTTGTGGGAGATGTAACTCGTTGTATGTCGGAGAGACCCAGCGCCGCCTCGCGGATCGAGTCACCGAGCACCTTAGGTCCATCAAACAGAATCTCCATGGATACCCGGTGGCTGCAGATTTTAATCCCCCTTCACCTTGTTCTATACAGCATTTAACTGTTACGGCAGCTGTAATGTGCCGAGGCTCCGATCGTGACCGCCTTAGTGCTGAAAACCGACTGATCATGAGGCTAGGTACACTCGCTCCACACGGCCTTAACGTTAGAATTGACCTTTTGTAATATTCACCCCTTTTTGAGCCAGTTTTTACTCCTTTTACACTTACCCGTTCGTGCTCATATTTTACTGCGTAGCCCTAATTATTATTTTTTCCGGACCTAGTTTTTGTCTACTTTTCCCCCCTTTTCCGACCGTGTTCGATTTGTACGTGCACTTTTCTCATCCAGGACGCTCTTTCTTTCTTTCTTTTTTTTTTTTTGATTGGTGTTTCATCCTTCGCACTTATGTTTTCTGACAGTCACTTTCGTTCGGTTCTGTTTTCACAGCGATCGCTTCGGATTTGATGTTTGTCGTGTCCAATTGTTACTGTTGGTTGTTCAGTTTGGTTTTTGCCACCTGATGAAGGGTTTATACCCGAAACGTCGTGGAGTTTCCCGCAAACTTTTAAGCACTTTTTACTACCTCTTTTCGACCTATATATGTATATATATATATATATATATATATGTATATATATTTATATATGTATATATAAGGTCGAAATGCTGCGTAGCACTGTTGAAATGTGTAGGTCGAAAAGAGGTAGTAAAAAGGGCTTAAAATCTTGCGGAAAACTCAACGACGTTCCGGGTATAAACCCTTCATCAGGTGAAACACAAACACAAATCAAAAGAAAAAGAGCGTCCTCGATGAAAAAGTGCACGTACAAATCGAACATGGTCGGAAAAAAGGGAAAAAATGAGACAAAAACTAGGCCCGGAAAAAAATAATTAGGCCTACACAATAAAAAATGAGCACGAACGGGTAGGTGAAAACTGGCTTAAAAAAGGGGTGAATATTTCAAAAGGTCAATTCTAACGTTAAGGCCGTGTGGAGCGATAGTATATAGCCTCATGATCAGTCGGCCTTCAGCACTAAGGCGGTCAGGATCGGAGCTGTCGTTTGGACAGGACAGGGGGTTTATTTCTGCGAAGAATATGCGGTTCACCTTTTCCATCTATCGTAGACAATGGGGCAAGGCTCCGAATACTGTTGTTTCGTAATCCATCTTTAGTTCGAACACGAATTTGTTCTTAAAATTATCAAAAAAAAATATAGCGAATTAAAATCTGTAATGTTGCCGCGATAAAAACCGCGAGTTTTTAGAATTAGTTAAAATGTCACCTTAATTTTGCATCCGAGTTTTGTTGCCGTTCAGTTAGCAATTTACAATTTTGACCAATCAGGACGCAGTATTCTTTATATATCGTACCTAGCAACCATGGCAGCGCCCATGAGCTCCGCTGAGGAGCTCAAAACTGGGAATGACGGATGCTTTATTCACTTTTCCTGCGTTGAAGAAGATAAACTGCAAAACTTTACATCAACGTGGTGGTCAAGACGTTGCAGTGTGCCAAAGTTTGGAAAGATACCGAAGGTGAAAAGGCAAAAATAGCCTCCAACTTACTTGAACCGGCTGTCACAAGTGGCGCTACTAGTAGCGCTGACGTTAATGTCAACCTAGGCCCAACGTTGGAGCCTAACGTAAACAACGTTAAAAATCCTGCATACAGAACGAACGTATGGCCCAACGTTACAAGGGCTTTCATTAATTTTTTACCCCAAAGAGTACTTGAATGGTAGTCAATATCTGGAAGGGTATTTGACTGCCGGTCAAAATTTTTAAAGGGTATTTGACAGCCAGGCAGAATTGTCCGTCAGGTCCTTCCCTATAACATAGCCTGACGGCTAAAGAAATATCACCGTGCAAACTATAATACTGTACTATGGCGGCCATCCTAATTTAGGTGCACGAGTAACCCGCGTGTAAAGGACTTTAATTATTAAACCTCTTAAAATTTTGGGAGGGAAAGGGGCCAAAACCAAATTTTTCTGGGGGTTATCCATGACCTTCCCCCCCCCCCCATGGCTTGGGGAATTTCTCGTAACAGTAATATATAGCATGTGGTCAAACTTCATAAAAATATGTATTCAGTTTTGACAAGCACAGATGACAGGTAGGTTGTTGATAAATCAGATTGACTTTCTATGCATGCCAACGTGTGAGTTCAGAAATAAAACATCCTGTCTTCATTTTGGAACAAACTTATTACGGAGAAAATATAAGCTCCTGCACTCATGAAGCTTCACTACAGTAAGGGGGTTACTGATGCAGGGATTCTGTCCTTGGCCCACTTCTTTTCTTAATTTACATCAATGATATTAATAGTTCTCTTACATCTCGTAGAAGTAAGTTTGCAGATGATACTAAGCTTTATAGGGAGATTAGCATTTTGCATGATGCCTTTGCTGCAGAAAGATCTGAATAGGTTATTTTCTTGGTCTCAGACCTGGCAAATTTCTTTTAATGCAGATAAGTGTAAGGTCCTGCATTTTGGTCCTAAAAGTTTTAGCTATGACTATAACATGAATGGTAGTGTTTTAAGTAATATCACCTTCGAGAAAGATCTGGGTGTTGTAATTACTGGGGTTTTAAGTCATCAAGGCAGTGTGCAGCCACTGCTGCAAAGGCTAATAGAGTGCTTGGATTGATCAAGAGGAATTTCATCAATTTTAGTAAGGATATTGTAATCCATTTGTATAAGCGGTTGGTAAGATCACATCTTGACTATGCAGCTCAGGCTTGGATCCCCTTCTATGAAAAAGACAAGTTTCTTTCAGAGCAAGTCCAGAGGAGAGCCACTCGCTTTATACCTGAGGTGAGAAATTTACCTTATCATGCTAGGCTTAAACATCTTGGGCTTACCACTTTGGAGCTGAGAAGGATTAGGGGGGACATGCTCCAGTTTACAAGTTTATTTGTGAAAGGAACCCCCTTCTGACTTGTAGTTATCTATACAGCACAGGGGGTCGATCCATACCCCTAAAAATATTACCATTTTGTAGAATTCATGAAACAACCCCCTTGCATCCTACAGCCTTCCCCTTGGTATCAAATGATTGGGAACAAAACGATCTGTCTAATAATAATAATTTTCTTGGGTAGTGTACCCGAAGAATTTTTTGGAAAATCCTGCCGATTGTATGAGTCTCCTGAAAAAAAGTGCGAAAAAATGGAAAAATACGTAAAATTTACAAAAAAATCGTGAGGGCACAAAAAAATGAAAATCCTTCGACTATACTTTATGTTGATAGTTTACAAATCCAAGATACTAAAAAGTGAAAAGATTTTTGCATATCTGGGTTTCTTTTTTTTTTAATTTTTGAAAAATCCTTTCAAAAATCCTTCGAAAATCGTCAAAAATTGCCCCAAAAACAGCCCTCAGAAAAAAAATCGTGTCTCCGTCATTTTACGGTCGATTTTTAAAACCTTTGCCCATTCAACTCAGCACAGGCTTGGGATCTCTGCCAGTCTAAGCAAAATGCGATTAGCGCCATCGATATGTAAGGGAGAGCTACAAGAAAAGTAACCCCGCGATTTCTGGAACAAATTTGCGGAACTAGTACTGGTTCCATACATATGTATGACAATAATATGCAACAGCGTGGTGGCAAGAACATCTTCATAAGATGAGCTACAAATGGGGTAAAAAGCCATTCCAAACGGGGTTTGTGAACCCGTTTGGAACAAAACGTGGCTAGGTAGTACTTCTGGGATGTTCTGGGTGAGTTTTTACAGATTGTTTTGTCGAAATTTTTGATAATTTCGACAATTTGGTAACGTTTGGTGGTAACGTTTAGTGACGTTAGGCACATACAGTACAGAAAATTAGTTCCCATAGACTTAGTGTGGAGTGTGAAGTGAGTGTGCTGTAATGGGTTAAGGGTTCAAAGTAATTCTCGGGTGCGTGGGCATTTTGAAAAACTGGAAAAGCCTTTTGCAAGGCTTGACAGTATCAAGTTTAGTTTCTCCCATAGAGTTGTCAACGAGTGGAAATGTCTGCCAGATTGGGTAGTTAAGTCCCCGTCAGTTCATTGCTTTAAGGTTAACATTGACAAGTTTTTCCATGACTGTGATAGAATCTGATTGTTTGGGGCTGTTGTGAAGCTTTGGTGGTGTTACTTTCGATTAGGGCTTGGACTTCAGGGCATCGTATGGGGCCTTGGCCCTCCTTTGCCTTTCAACCTGTTATGTTATGTTAGATCCATCTGGAGCCTGGAAGATAGGTACTTAGTGGAGTCACTCTAGCCTACATATATAGGTATCCAGTCGAAACGTCCCCAAACTAAAACGTCCCCGTTTTTTTGCTACCAAAACGTCCCCGTGATATTTTATATGTTATACCAAAACGTCCCCGCATAAAGAGTTCGAATGTCCAACAGGAAATTTGCAAGTTAGCAGTAAGGTAAAAGACGGAAACGTGAGAGATGGATTTATGAATAGTCTATAGTAGAAACAGCCAGAATCGAGATGAGTCTGTTGTTATCTGATAATTACATGCGCTGAATAGGGAAAATATATCACTAAGGTTGGATAAATTATGTAACTTTTGACGAGGTTTTCTATTTTCTAAATGCAGAAAATCATCGAGATAAGAACAATTTGATGCATTGGCTCCATATAAAATGAATTTATTTATGATCAATTATGGGCAACAGATAGTCCTAAGCAACCTTTGTTTTTGTTTTTCACAATACATAATATACTTTCAAGTTTTCCCCGAATTTTCAAATAGTCAGTCGGGCGTACCTGTTTTTTCTGCTGTTTCGTGCAACACAAAAGGGGATTACTGGGGAACAACCCAGAAAGGAAGATTATAGTTTTCTCATCACGAAATGGCTATTCCCCACGTTCAAAAAGTGCGCAGCAACGAAAAAAGAGGCAAAAACAATGCCAAAGTTTCATCTTAAATCTACTACGATCGTTTGGTCACCAGCCAATCACGTATCAGGAGAGGAGGAAACTTACCAATGACAAGGCAGTAGCATCCTAGTTACACAGAAGAAGCAGACGACAAAATGGCAGCCCCCATGCCAAACGCTGAACACGGTGAAAATCCGGAGTTTTGTGCCATGCACATTGTTTCCAGTGCAACAACCAACTTTAAAACATTCACAAAAGCATCTTATGAAACGTTTGTTAGTTATGGGGCACAATGGAAACACTTCAACTGCCCTGAAGCCGAAATTGTCGACAGTACGGCTACGAGTCTTGCTTTAGACTTCGACAACATCGAAGAATGCCTCCAGTTGTTTTCACACGTACCCGTTGCACGAAACATCGGGTACCACCGAGATTGTTATCGGCGGTTTTGTGACAAAGGTAAAATTGAGCGGAAGAAACGTTCATCACAGAATCAGACTAGCAAAGATACGTATATCTATTCCTCTATAAAATTTTTAATTTGTAATCTAATCGGCTAGCCGGATGAAAATAAACGTGCTAGCCTAGCCATAGAGTGTGCAATCAATGCATTGTGTGGCGACCGTAGTAGTCCCACAATGGTGCAGCAATACTTGAAGTCAGTGCTCTACGCTGCCTCACAGGGTGGCCCACCTTGCCCCTATTCTCAGAATTTAAAATTCTTCATGTGGTTCCTGGGGTTGTCTAAATTATTAAAAGTACACTGTGTGAATAATGGATTGGGTGACTGCTAACTTGAACTGAACCAACACACAGAGTTACATGCGGTCATTAAAGAATTGAAGTCAGGCATGTTTGCTGTGCATGGGCTTCAAAACATAGAAGTGCAGCATTTTACATGTGAACGTGTGTCCTTAAATTCAATCTCCTCCCTCTTTTCAATGAAGCTAGGGTCTTATCTGTGTAGTATTAGCTCTCAATCAGTGCCTATACTAGTATGATAATGCTCCGTTATACTACGTTCTGAATACTACACGGAGCAAGTGACAATGGAGGTTAGTGTGTAGGGACTGAGTGAGGACTAGTGTAGTATATGCTACATTGTGTATTTTACTAAATTCCAGTCGTGTGGTGGTGATGTAAGTTGATAAACTGACTAACCAGGGAGTTGTCAGGGTTGAGTGACAATTCAGTGTTCTCCAAAGGTTGAAATTTGGTCAGGGTGCTCCAAAGGTTGAAGGTAAACAGTGATCACTGTCTTGACAAGAAGTCTAAAGAGAGGGAGCATCTCTCTTTGGAAAATGTTGGTTAAAATCAGTGGTGCTTGTAATTATACTTTTCTCTGATGACTAGGAACATTTGTGATTATCATTGCTCAATGTCCACGTTGAGATTGCTGTTTTCTCTGTTTCGAGATTTCAAATAGATAATTTTTGTCTGAGTGGCTGAAATTTTTGTCCGGGTGCCAAAAAACCTCTGTTGATTTTGTCCGGGTGGGTCACCCTAACAAAACAGCTAGTAGAGAACACTCTCATTATGCCTTTTTAATATCCCTTTCCTGTTGTAGCTGCTGAATTGTAACCGGGGTGGAAATATACTAACGCCTATCTTGTGCATTTGGTAGGAGCCTAAACAGCAACTCTCTTGTCAGAGTGTGTGACTGCGGGCAGAAATCTTGAATATAAAAGACTTATGGGATGTATCCACATTCCTTGGTACCTGTAAGAACATTCTTTCCGTTACTTACCACCATATAGGTGTACTAGGCCACTTTTATTTGGAGGGGGTAGAGCCCTTTTAGGCTTTTACCCAAAATTTCAATCACCCATGCCTGAAAAATACAACTGTTTTGTCTGAAAATAGTAATTTCCCAGCAGGAACAGGGCTGCAGCCCCCAGCCCCCCCCCCTCTCCGCCCTATACACCTATGTTTTCAACAGTGCTAGTATTCCATTCTACTTTGACCCACTAACCTGAAACTAAGACATCTCGTTTGAATATGAATTTTAGTAGTTTAGAGCTTCCCTTCAAAACTGCAGGAATTACAGTACGTAAGTATTGTGCATTTGAGTTGGGGGAGGGGGAAAGATGTTAAAACAAAGGTTGGTCAACTGTGGTTTCTATTAAAGTAAGAGACTAACATTACCATTTTCCTAGCAACAAGCAATGGTTTGTGGGAAGGGGGCGGGGGGGGGGGGGGCTCGTGCTCGGGCTCGTGCTCGGGCTCGTGCTCATATATACTTATTGTACAGACCGGTGGACCCCATAATTTCCTTTATTGCCTCATGATAAAAAAGCACTGTTTTCTTTGATTGATAGTTGAAAGCGAGAAGTATTTGTTGAGTTCCTTTCCGTGCCTATAACCTTTAAATCTAAACCTTCCTTCTAGAAGAAAAAAGTGTTTTAACAGAATGTAGCCCAACCCTTTCAAGTAAAAATCTTTGGTGAATTACATAATGAAAAGTTCCCTGTGTAACTGTAAACCCATCAGAGCATAAAAATATTGCAATTTTCCTCTGCAAAGTTGTCATTCTGTAAAATTAGCACTGCCTTGCATGAGAACCCCTGATTCTATGTCAGTTTGCAAATTCGGGGAGGGGTTCTGGGCCCTAACCCCCTTGAACCCTTTACAGTAACACCCCTTACCAGTAGCAAAAATAATAAGTTTACCCATATTAGTGAACATATTTTAATGAAATTATCATATTTGCACCCCAATTACTTGAGGTGTCTAGTTGTATGTTATACACAAATGTTGGGAGGGGGCTCATAGGACCCCTCTCCAAGACACCTTAGGTTTTGTATGTCCCGAGGAAACCAACTTAAAATCTAAAAAGAAAATAAATGTGCAAATGCCAGAACAAAGACTTGACAAAATATTGCACAGTTTTCACATAAAATTCTTTTGTTACACACAAATTTTGCAAAGGAGAGGGGGGTCTGACCCCAGGAGACCATTGACCAACATGCATAGTTCTACTGAATTCGTTTAAACCCTTCTGTAGTGTTTCCATGGACCTGCCAGGTAAAGGTCAGAATGAAAACATAGTTTACACTGGAGCTATTGTGTACATTATTCTGTGTATTGCTTTAATTTGGATAGCGCCCTCTATTTATGTTTATGCCTTTTCCCTGACCCTGGGAGTGGTCAGTGTTTGCAGAAATAGGTCATGTGTGAGTGAGAAAAGATTGCGAGGTACTCTGGACCAAAATCTGCTTGTTTGTAGCTTGAATGTGTTCGTAACATATATTTTTCCTTCAGTACAGTAGTCTATGGGACTATGCCGGCCATTTTGTCCATAAAGTCAACAGTGTGCAACTTTTAAACGTGGGGAAAATCAAAATATGAAAATTTATATTGTAAAGTACGACTGGGCGGATTTTGAGGTAATCCCCGTTTGTGTTGCACGGAATCCCATTTTTAAAGCCCTTTTTGAGGTATGCCCTACTGACTAAAACAACTATAGCAACTAAACTAAACAATTCAGTTCATTTTACAACATACAACAGGGACGTTTTGACGTGGGGACGTTTTAACTCGAGGACGTTTTGACCAACGTACGGCGGGTCGCTTAGACTGGTAAGCCATCGCATATATATCGTATGTAAGGAAATGGTCAAAGTGACAACCCACTCAAAAAAATTGCCCCATGTGAAAAAACCTTCGAACTAATGCTTGCGAATTTATTTGGAGTTGTTATCCAAAGGTCTTTTGCACATGTCAAGTAAAAATTTCTGGTATGCTTGACCAACTGGTTTATTTGCAACACTTTCGACGATCGATCTTGATTCCCATAATGAGAGTACTGTCTGTACAGTACAAAGTGTGTGCAGAGAGTAGTAGTTCACATAAGAGATTGAACAATGTATTTCGGGACTTAAAGTTCTTCCTTCTGCAAGTCAAAAATTTTGCGAATGTAATCACCAATACCAAACACTATCATAGTTAGCCTGCGTAGCGCCTCTGTGGCTGCAGGCCCCTTTAGGCTGCCGTCCCTCAGGCTGCCTTGATTTTTTCGTAGCGATGAGCTGGACGAATAAATTCGTCCGCCCGGCGGGCTGTATCATAGTACGAGTAACAATGGTTCTTATAATTTTTCGAAGTCATTTTTTGGTTGATACTTTTAAAGTTTTTGATCAAGATCGATGGCGATCAATCAAGCTCATAGTAAAAGTTGATGCAAAGATTGCCTGAGTAGGCTGCGTGGCATATCCATCTTACTTGTGATGACTGAGGCAAATGCTCTGTGTACTGATTTACCAAATGATGCTATCATGTATGCTTGGTGGGTTCATTGATTAGATAAACACAGAACACGGTACCTTGGAAGGAGCGACATGTGCCTATGTAATGTTGTACGAACATGTGCTCTACTGCGAAGTACATGTAACTCCCTGATCATGAACGAATTTGCACTGTTCCGATAGCATCCCAATTTGTTGTAAATTTACTGGCTTACATTTCCCTACAACCGGAAAGAAGTTGATACAAAAATGCACAGGGGATATATGCGATGCGGATATGGCCTCAACACTAAAACTAAAAGTGTATGCATACCCTTTTTATTCATATCTAAATGCGTATTTGACTCTTTAAATTACTGTTTTGATGCGTATTTGACTATGATAATACGCACAACACGCAAATTCACACACTGCACTGGCTACAGATGAAGCAGCAAAATTTCACCGCAGGTGTTATCAGGAAATCACCAACAAAGTAAAGATAGACAGAGTACAAAAAAAGGAAGGGAAAGAGAATGGCCCAAACCAAAGAACATGGTAAAAAAAAAGGTAAAGTATGAGGCTGTCCATGCCGAACTTAAGCAAATATTTTTGGGTTTTAACTGGATCCAGTTACACCCAGTTGCACCCAGTTTAACTGGGTTCAACTGGAATTTTGACCAAGGCTTGCTCTAGTGTACCCCATATTTTCCAAGAAAGTTGAAATATTTTTGAAATATGGCAAAGTAAGTTTAAAAGGTGCTAAAAATTCTTTGTCAAATCAGACGATTTACAGGTTCACGACGGCCATCTTTTTGCGCCTTTTTTTTTGTCCCAGCCGGTGAAGACCACCTATGGATAGGAGTACACGTTACGTGCTCTGTCCATGTATACAAGTCCGTGGCCTAGGTCTAGGCCTTGATAGCCTAGTCAAGGCTATTAAGTATGTTGGGCCCGAAATTGACAGAATCCGTTATCAATTTATAAGGAAATAAATATCATATCTATGTAATATGCTACGTTAGTACGTACTTGAAATGAGTTCACAGAGACCCTTTTCCAAATAGCAATAACAATGCATTGTGAGCATACGATGCATTTTGAGCCTTCGTAAATAATTACTTGGATATTATTCGGCTTTCGTTTGGCCCCTTTCTCATTCAATCATTGGATACAAAGTCTTTACAAAGTTAGTAAGTTTCAGGTGTAAAAATGCTATAAAGTATTTACAGCATGATTAATTACCCCCAACTCCTTCCCATTTTTTCCCCTTTGTCCCCTTTCCGGCTTTGTTTTCCCCCTCCCCTTCAATTTTTCTGGTGCGAGATCCCACGTGTGTCTTTACCTTCATGATGAACTCAAGGAGGTTCTACAAGGAGTAGAACCTCCTTGATGAACCATTTCTTTTTTCATTTTGTAATTAAGATAGGCCTACATGTTTCTGTTGTATTTAAGGTGTTTTGTCTTTATGAGCAAGAGAAATGAAATAATAATAGAAAAATAAGGTATTTAAAAGAAGAGGGTACTGTTTATATACTAATTCGATTTTCGTTGCTATTTAACATTATTGGTAATAATTTACATGTTTGTTGTCGTGTTTTCACGGTTAACAAACAATAGGAACCGGTTACCGATCGCCGTACCCGTCGGGTACCCGAAAGCTTGGAAAATTGAAAATACTGCGATGTAGTGTACTTAGGCTACTCACGCATAATACTTTCTTGTGTGGGTATATACTGTGGCAGTTATATCATCTACTACGGCACGCTTTATCAATGTACATGTAATCTGCTGCATAAGATAAGTTGGGAGAGAGTACTGGCACGAGAGGGTCGGCCATGAAAATTCCAAAGTAAGAAAAATAAGGGCAAAACTCTCCAGTATAATTTTTGTGTTCATTTTCAGTGTCAGTTAACATTCAGCAGATGAGCAAATAAAGTAACAAATAGCGCGATTATCAAGGCCAATGACAAGGAGGGATTTTACGTCATGTCGAAAAGTTTCGATCATAAACCTCCCCAACGCGTTACAGTGTGCGGACGCATTTTGCATTTTTAGGTTTTTCGCTTTGTATAGTATTCGGGGTTATGTTTTTAGGTCTGGCTAAACCGGATCAGTGATGTTCCTACTATTGTACATTTAGTGAATGCTTTTTTGACTGGACACACCCCTTACTTTTGTCGTTAATCATTAATTTATGGGATTTGATGTCTATGGACTAAAAAACGTTTTTCATCCCAATTTTATATAATTTAGAGGATTAACACTTCTAGCCACAAATATATTGATACGACTAAACGCGTGTCTGGGAGCTGCATGTCACAGGTAACAGGAGGAGAAGAATTGGTTTTATTTGGATCTACATTTTTGTCTCAAAACGCGTGCAGTAAAGGCATAAAATGGCCCATTATTTTGGGGAAATTCCCCAAATTATGACGTCACAAAATTTTGAAATCGTCAAAAATCATCAATATTGAACGAAAATCGGCATTTCATGAGTTCCTTTCACCTTGACATATCACTCCAAAGCATAACCGATTTAGTTACCTTAATTAGAACATTGAAAAATTTTTGATATAGAATGAGCAAATGATCGTTTTTGTACAAAACTTTTCGATATGTGTTGAATGCAGAAAGTTACAGTATATTGTAGGATTCGGGTAGAATTTGGGACCGGGTAGTACGATGTCGGGCGGGTACCCGGATACCCCGTTTGAACATTGATTTGATGAAAATGTACCATTTTTATCAGTAGGTGTGTGTTCTGCAAAAATTGGTAGAATCTTGTAGGTAATAATGGTGTTTATGGCTAATTTTAAAGGATAGAGGGCGCTTTTCGCCTGTGTTGAACTTTTCCGCCATTTTCTCAGTAGTGTGCAAGAATTTTGGCGGAAACATTTTGATTTCCATGATAGGGTCGTATGAGGAGCACTTTTAAAATGAAATCATGTTGCACCCTTGAGTGGACCACGAAACTTAAAAACTAAAGGGATTTTTTGCCCTTGCCCCACTGTCTATCGTTTTTGTGTTTTATCCAAAACAATTTTCGGTTTTTCACAGGGTCACAGATTATAGTTGTGCTTTTAGGGAGTCTCACACGTTATTCAAATTTTTAATTCAGAGAACCATGGTGTTACTTGATTCTACTTCCACTAAAATCCCATTGCCTTTTCTTTCATAAGCATTTTACACCGCTTTACATGGTCCAGATCGATTCGGAACAATTGTAGTATAGGGTCATGTGACATGTGGCAAACTCAGAACAGCCCAATAAAAATCTATTGTGTCTCTAGAAAGAGCTGCTTCTTCTACTGAGTGTAACAATAACAACGCTGATTATATAGGAATATCCAATCAGCTATGGGAGTCCTCCATTAGTGGTCTCCATCAGCCTTACATTGTTTACCTGAATTGTCTAGTGCCAATTCGAACCCTCACTGTCAGTGAAATTGTGTGAATCAGGAAGTAATTTAGTATGCTACCTTCCATAATACAGGTAACCAAAGAATTTCAAAGATTAAAGCTGATGAGCCCTAGTTGTGACCGACTAAATGAGATCATTACTTGACTGTCGAAAGCGTCAGCTAACTTTTCAATAAAAACCTACTTGTTTTGATACGTAGGGTATAAACGCGATGTATTGTTTTACTTTTTCTTTCTTTTCAAATCCAATGCACTATACAGCGTTCGCAAGTACCAGACAATGGCTTTTTCTTTTGTATAATTTATCAATATTGCGTCAATACTTCATCGTAACAGAAAACATTTCGTTAGGTTTTGAAATCCTTGAAACTTTTTCGAACGTAGTTATCTTTATACATATAATAAATAGGTGTGCAATGACGCTTGTGGATTTCAAAAACGGCAGGGATAGACAAATGAAGCAAACGTTTGAATGTGCATTTTTCTTTTTCGTTTTTTTTTTCTTCAGACCTGAGCCTGGCCCGGCTTGTTTTTCTCCATAAAATTATGACACTTTGAAAAATTAAGGTTCAAGTAGGCAGTTAAAGTCGCAATGAAAGTTTGTTTTAACATTCTTTGCACAATTTCTTAATTCTGAATGACATTTGTACATTGGCTCAAAACTAACACAAAACGATTCATCACCACAGCCCAACGTTATGATTTGTTATAGTGCAGTGAAGACTTCTCTATTTTGCATAAATATGAAACTTTTACCCGACAAAAATTTAGAAATTTTCATTCAACCGTAACCAAAACAAAATTAACGTTTCTTTTAACTCAAGGACCGCCTTAATGTTTCTATATTATGGAAACAATTAGTTCAGAAGGGAAAAATTGGCTGTCGAACAAAAGGCTAACATTCTGAGGCAAACTCTCGTTGTCCCTTTCAAAGGATAAGGCATAAGTAATAAGGTGTGTTCTTTTGTCATCACAACTACTAACTGTTGCAGTCAAGTATAGCCGGAGCCATCCTTAATCTCCTTGCGTATTTTCAAAAATATCCAAATAATCTATGTAACTTTTATGTTTAAAATTTATCAAATGATCGTATATTTGACCGTATTCCGGTTCTATGATCTGTAGCTCAAACTTTCTTCACGTTGTAATTAGTTGGGGTTCTGCAAACGTTAACATGTCTTCCACTCACTTTAGATCAATGCGATTATTACCGGACTTGAATGGAATCTTGTTTGTCTCACTTTGCAATGGCCCAAACATGGCCAGATTTGGTTAAATGAATAGTGGTTAGGTTAATTTATTAGCCTTATGTAGTCCATTTTTTACAGGATTAGGGATCATATCTTAAAAAACTTACAAACGGACGTCTTCATAGTCAGCACTAGTTCAGTTATAGATAAATGTAAACGTACAAGAGTCAACTCAACAAATCTCACTCATGTGGTTAAGGTCAGAAAAATGTAGCTAAGTTGCTCAATTGAAACACAAACGTTTTGATTGTAATCTACCATCTTCATTTTTTATCTCCCAACACTGGCTATTAAAACTGTTGCTTGGAAAAATAACTTCAGAGGACGCCGATGCACATCATTAAATTTGTACTTGCCAATACTTTTGCAGTTGGTCTTCTAGTAAATAAATTATTGTGGGTTGAAAATTGGTGTCAGGTCCATTGCTGCATTCACAGAAATTTCACATACAGAGCTAATCGTTGATAGATACTTTGAACTAACTGACCCAAATAAGTCTTTGTAAATGCTCATTGACGTGATGCTACCTGAATGGTTAAACGCATAATAAGACCCTTTAGTTCAAAAAACTTAGTGTGTCACTCTCTATTTTGGATGCATCTAGCTGACGTACACTTGCTGAATTGTCACGGGGTTGTGATTTTGATAACGCAGTAACAATAAAATATACTCTTTCCCTTGTATGATTGTGGGACTTTTATTTAACCATGATCAACGGCTAGTTGTGATAAAGGTGCTTTTTAGACATTATCAGAGACGTTTTATTTCATGTTGGAAATAGAAGAAGATCTCATCTAGCTAGCCAAAGACACAAAACGAGTATAAGCGTATAGTTAATACTTTATAAATCCACTGGTTTTGTCACCAAGGTAACTAGTTTTTACAATGGAGACCTTCCGGCTTATGTTGATTAATGTTGTTTTCTTTTCGAACACGTTTCTTTTACTTTGGAATGTTGTAATAGCCGAGCCAACTGTAGAAATATCAATAAGAGGAGCCATGCAGATAGGTGTTGGTAAATATATGACATATCCCATGTCAATTCAAAGTTTCTTTGGAGAAGGACTTTCTATTTCATGTGTCACAAAAAATGCACCCATTGGTTCCGAGATGAAGTTACTCGAAAATGGAGAAAAAGTTTTGGAAAAGACTACGCTGTCTAGGACATATGTACCTATAAATCCTCTTTTAGTCGACGACGTAGGTTTGTACACATGTCACTTGGATGTGTCTGAAGTACTTAATTTTACCATTGAAATGTCAGTGGAACTAAATGTTTGGAATCCCGATATAAAAAGTAATAACCTTTACTGCTCATCTAATGTTGGGGCAAGTGCCATTGTCACAGAACGTACAACTTTGTATTGCATTATTAAGCACTTTTTCACTGTCCCTCCTCTTTTCACGAATTCTAGGCCTACATTAACTTGGAAAGACGTAGACAGTAAGGACATGACGACGGTGCCGTGGTTAACTAGTCAAGTGGAAATTCCCTTCTTAGAAGAGTCGACAGTATCAGAGACTTGTGAGTTCACTAATGGTTCAGTGGCTGTTGATGTGTGCGTATTAAACATATCTGTGTACACGTTTTTAACAGTAATTCTCGATCCAATTACTTTCAGCCTAAATAACGACACCCTTACTTTCAGCTGTTTGACCAATCCACCGTCAGACGAAATACATTGGAACATTACATCGGATAAAAGTGCTAATAATCCTCGACTACTTTTTCGAGACGTCAGCATCTCTCAGCTCATGGGGAAGTCTGTTTTGACAATTTCACAGAAAGCCATTGAGAGTAACAATATTCTCACTTTTGAGTGCTACGCTACGAGGGCAGGTGTAAGAGGCACTGCTAGGTCTCGACGAGACGACATTTTGATGACCACTGCTTACAAAGGAGAGCAATTTCTGTCGGACTTACCGTCACCTGTGACGTCGTCAGTAGAAATGATGAATCCATCTACCACAGGTTCTACCTCATCAAGTGAAAGTGACTTACCGTCCAAAGAAAGTGCTTTAATTGCATCCATTACGATCCCATTGGCCACAATTTTTCTGATTTCTTTAGTCATTTTTACTCTTTGGTTAATGAAGAAATTCCTAACAATTTCAAGCAAAAACGATACTTCACAGTTTCCTACTGGAACTGATGCCGTGGCTAATTCAGCCTACCAATCTTATGACGATCATCAGGAATACAATGCTACAGGACCGCCTGCTGACTATTGCTACATTGACAAGTCTGCAATATAAACAAGATAGGAAAGAATTTTTTGAATACACATTTAAAACAGACTAAACTAATTTTGTCAATTTATAGCCGAACAGCAAATGATGGTCTGTTTTTAGTCGGTCATAAATAGGGCCTATCATTTTTTGATCTTTCAGTTTCCTTGCTTACCTGTATCATAGATGGTTGTACACTAAATTGTAGATTGATTCCTTCAAGTTCACTGAATATGAGGGTTTGAAATTCATGTTTTCGTAATATTTGTCCCTAAAAGGCAACAAATGTTCTACAACTTCTAAAAATGCAGCCGGAGAGCCTTAATTGGCAGATTTCAGTGAGTGACATCAGAGATCTTCAGTCGTTGTGTAACGTCGGAATTTCGTATACGAAAAGCAGATGGAAGTCCAGCAGAAAAGCAGAAACCCCGAACTATTTAAATTTCCATACAGGGAACGCAGAGTCCAAAATTTTCTGCCACACAAGCCAAATATTTTCAAGACTTTGTTTAAAAAAAGAAAAAGTTAAGGACGCTTCTCCCGCCTTATTATCTTCCGGGAACGGTACTTTTTTACCTTAAACGATTCGAAAATTTGGTTACGCCCTCTCGCCCCCCCCCCTTTTCGGCTGGAAAATCCAGCTAAGCTACTGGTTGCAAATTTAACTCGTGTGCAAATTGGGTAAGTGACATCGATGATATTGTAAATGTACATATTTGTGAAAGCGTTTCATCTGATGCTTATACATTCCCAATCAATTTTTCAAAACCTATATTATCCCAATTTATTATATTTTCTCTCCTTGTTTTCTATTTTATTTTTATTTTAGAGTGCGAAAAGGGGAGCTGGAACTCTTTCAAACCACTCTCTAATTTCCTGAAGTATGACAAATTGAGCTGTGAGTGTAACCTATGTATAACCACACATGGGCCCAAACCTTAATCTGCTGAAGACGTTTGCAGAATGTTGATGAAATCGAGTGATTCGGTTATAGCATGAAACTGTATAACTGCATGGTTTTGGAATCGACATGCATAGCTCAGTACATTTAAACAAGCAACCAAACAGATTTTACGTGTTTCGGGATTACAATGAAAGTGTTACACAACTACTGGAAGCAAAGCACAGGTGGAAGACCTTCTGCTTGAGCACTAACACAGACATGGGCGAGAACCATCGCAAAAATGTGTGGGGAGGTTTCTCACTACGTCGTCATTTGCATAGTGAGCAAAGCAAAAGAGTCTGAGCGCCCTTGCACGCGAGGGGTTTGAGAGGGTCCGTCAATTTTTTGTGTTTTTCAACCTGTGCTGAAAATTTGTGATTTAATGCATACGGTACTTCATTCGGTATTTTGTGTGCATAGGCATACATAGGTCTATTATTATGTATTTTTAAAACTTTTTTGTAGGAATAACCATATATATTAATTACACACTTATTGCTGGCAAATAATTTATCATATACAAGTACATAACAGCTTCAAATGAGTAGTGTTAGGTATTGTTTTGAACATACGCCTAACGCGATACAGGATACAGTAGTTACACTGCATAACTGATATGGTAGGCATACAGTAGGGTACTGTTAAAAAAATATATAAAATATCCAAATTTTGTTCTATTTTTGTACCCTCACAGATCCAGTTTTCATCTTTTTTGAAGGGTGCAAACTTTTGGGAAAAGTGCCATTCAAAAAATGATGAGAACGCCTCCCGACCAGTAGCGTTGCTCAGGGGACCGGGTTTCCCCGTTAACAAATTTGGTCAACAATGGTCATAAATCTGACTTTCGCAAATTTGTTAACGGGGAAACCTCTAAATCGGGAACATCTGCACTTTATGTGCATCTTAAATCTCATGGCGGGGATTACTTTAAATTTCAGATTTTAGAAGTGTTGAAAACAGAAGGGTTTGACAAATTGGATATCCGTAAATTAGATAGATTATTAGATGAAAAAGAAAGACGATGGATTTGGAAATTGAACACTTTGGTTCCACATGGCTGTAACATTGACGACACTTTTTACTCCCAAAACCGTTCCAGCAGACAAAAACGTAACTGAGCTTTCTTTTTCAATCTCTCCTCTCCGCTTGGTTAAACTTTTATTGTTTGTTGTCGAGTTTTCTTCCAGTGTAGAGTTCCCGTCTTTTCAGGTCTTCTTATTCACTAAGGCGTGTAATCTTGTCTGTTTGTGCGTAGACTTGTGTGTTCTTCCGTTTTAAGGCTTGTAGTGTTCGCTTTTTGTTTTAGTGTTGTACGAGTTGTGTTCAAGGGCACTGTGCTGCCCGAAAATTAAACTGAATCCTCGTGTGTTGGGTTTTTGTTTTACTTTATCTGAAGTGCCTGATATGATGCGTCTTTTGGATATATATATATATATATATATATATATATATATATATATATATATATATATATATATATATATATATATATATATATATATATATATATATATATATATACATATTTATATAAACGATAACAAGAAACATGCACAAAATACACGGCATACTGTTAAAACGATCTGAAATTTTAATAAAATACTGAAGACAAAGATCGTGTCAAATCTTCTGAGGCAACAAGATATTAAAAACGGTAAAGAGTTCAAAACTTAAAAGTTTTAAAACGGCAAAGCTCAGATGTTAAAAACGCACTACGTTTCGGGGAGATACACTCCCCTTGCTCACGTGCTAAGAAATAACAGTAATGGAAAAAGTACTAGCTATTAGGCAATGCTCTATTGAGGCTTACATCTTTTACGTTAAGACCTATAGGGGCAAGAGTATTCAACCGGTAAATCCATTTCAATTCAACCTCCTCCCTAGTTTTCTTATTATTGTTACGTAGCTTTTTGATACCTATTAATTCGAAATTTTTACACACACCTTAAAATGCTTACCAATGGGAGTTTGACCTTTTCTAAACTCCTGTCGGTGACCCCTATGTCTACTTCTAAGCTCTAATCCCGTTTCACCCACATACTGCTTATGGCAATCCAAACAATTAATCAAGTAGATTACGCCTTTGGTGGTACAGGTTAAATCCCCCCTCACCTGGAAATTCTGACCGGTATTAAAACTTTGAACGACAGAAGTTTCACGTAAGACACTACAGGTGACACACCTTTTATCGTGTGTCTTGAAACAACCTGTATTCTCTGCATTATGACGTATTTTAGCTCTTACCAATAAAGATTTTAAATTAGGAGGTTGTCTGTAAACTACTGGGGGCAGGTTAGAAAAACTTTTATTAAAGGTGGGGGACGATTTAAGAATATGTAACCGTACGGGTAACAACCAGGGGGGCATTAAAACTCCTCCTAGCACAAAATATTAAATTAAATATTATATATATATATATATATATATATATATATATATATATATATATATATATATATATATATATATATATATATATATATATATATATATGAATATGAGTATGTATATTTATATTCCTATCAGTCGCAAAGGACCAAATAACATATAGATATCTACAATTCAGCTTGCATGGAAATTATTGCTTCCTACAACACGCCCACTACAGATTTGCTGCATCATCCCAATCCAGAATAAAATTGGCAACATGTCAAGCTCTTGACATAGTTGTACATTTTTAAGCACCTCGAGAGACATTGGTTTGAATGAAAAGGTAGCCCAATGAATATCAGCCGAAAAAATGTACTTTAGACCCTTTTTTCCTCTCACTGATATTTCACATTGTTCTTGTACAATCCATTATTGAACATTATGGTTTTGTAGAAATGTAATACCAGGGACCAGACCACAGAAGTTCAAACAATACCTGATTCTCCTTTTTTTCATATTTTGGATAAATGTTCTCTCTTAGGCTAAAATTCTTGAAATTGAGGCTCACCCCTTCCCTCCCATGACACGGTCAAAGTTAGTTTCTCTGAAAATGTTCTTTGGGCAAACCTTGACATTAAGTGAATGTTTTCCCTACTAAATTATGTCCTGATAAATACCGAAACACGACGTTGTGAATTCCCAATAACAGGCCAGGCTCAGCCCATTTGAAATCCGAAAGCGAAAATTCGTATCTGAGCGCATCTTTAGATGGTGACGTCATTGGAGGCACGGTTAGCAACACTGTACCAGGAAACTCACAATCATCGAATCATGTGCATGGAAACGCGTATTAGCGAGTACATCATTGCAAACACCGGTGCTACGATAGCAGTGAGCGTGGCCACTGACTTTATCGTGAATTGTGCATTGCGCGGTGACTGCTTAGTATTCGCAGTAGCACCTTCACCAACAGCTCATACAGTAAAGACGCGCTCGTAGTGGGGACACGCTTGTTGTGGATTGTCCATACATGCTCAAAGCTGTTCTGTATAGACCCGAACCGCGTCTTTCTTGCACAAAAACAGAACTGTTTTTACACGCGCCCATATGCACGCGCTCATATTGGCCAATGGTTTGCTCCGAATCCCCACCAGGGCCCGCACATTTCGCTCTGTATGTTAGACGAGTATTGTGATGCAATCGTTTTCATGAAGTTGCTAAGATAAGATAACTTTACCAAGCGTTGCATTAGTTCCACATCTACATGCGCGTTCTTGAATAGGGCGGGGTTTGTGTGGCCAATAGCGTCATAAAAGTCAGGTGACCTGTTGCGGCATTTTTCGAAATTGTATTTTGAACGTTTTATATCATTTATGCCGAAATGTACAGGTTTGTAACGGGGTGTGAGATGATATTTGTAAAATACTGCATCGAATCTTGCAATACACAGATTTTTTGTGGTCGTTTCATGTCCACTTTAATTTTATAAATACCAAGTTTACTACAAAAACCCTTTCCCTACCTTTCTGTGGGAAAACAAAGTGCCAATAATATTTAAAATGGGCTGACTAATTGTTATCATTTTAAGTCTTCTCCAAAATTACAAACATAATTAAAATACTTCCTTGTTTGGCTATCCTTACATACACTACGGCAAGCGAGAAAGGAGTTTACAACGCTGGCCATCTTACATTTTTGTGTCAATTGTAGAAATGCAAGCATATATATCATATGCCATCGTCACTTCACTTGTTAGCCGTCGTCCCTTCATTTGTTAGTCTGGGTAGCACAGCTTGATTACAAAAACTCTGATCAAATCTTCTTCTTTATACCAAACGCAAAAATGAAGACTTCAATAATGTATTTCGTAAAACCGAGAGGGATGTTTTCTGTGTATCTTTGTGTTTGCAATATTTTCATCGGGGTATATGGACAATATCCATTTGAGTTTAATGTTGACGTTGACAGGTCTAACAAGATTTAACAGACTGGAGTAAATCATTTTACTAGTTTGGACGATAAACGAGGAAGGATATCTTGCTTGTCTCTTTCGTCTTTCCTACAGGAAATAACCATTCTGAAATATGGGAACGCAATAAAGACGGATGAATACAACAGTAAATTAGAGGTACCGTATGATTCCTTGAGCAAAATTGAGGGTACTTACACATGCCGACTTAGAGGCTTATCGAATGCATTTGACAAGCGTACTCTTTTGTATTTGTTAGAGAGTAATTTAACAGTAAAGACACCTGAAGAATCATTTTGTGGCACAAGCGTTGGGAAGTCAGGATATCTTAACGAAGATATTAACATCATTTGTGATTGTTTCCAATCCAGAGACTGTTTTTGGATGTCCACTGGACGTAAAAGCAGTCTGCAAGTAACAGTAAATCAAGAAAACGTAAAAAGGTATTCTTGTTTGAACCAAACAACGCAGGTGTGCAATTTGTCAGACATGCATATTTTTCCATCTCTTGAAGTCCACATAACACCAGACCACTTCCGTTCTGGTTCAGATTTCCTAGATTTTTTTTGTAATAGCACCCCTCCCCGTTTGCTGCAGTGGAACGTTTTTGGATCAAATGGAGATGTACTTGATCTAGACCATTATAGAAGTTCAATATCTGTGGGCACAAACGTTACAATCAAACAGTCCGTTGGAGAGACCACTTTGCGGATATCTGAGGGCGTTGCCGGCGGCAATGGTATACATACAGTGGTGTGCTCAACTTATGGAACAAATATAAAGAAATCAGCACTTGCACGGGTCGATAAATCTGATGGCGATGTTGGCTTTATTTTGACTATTGCAGTACTACTACTTGTTACAGTATTCCTGATTGTCACCGTGATTTACATGTACATCAATGGAAGGAAAAATGCAAGCGCAAAGGATAGTAGGGGCAAACAGCCTGTGTCACCTCCGACGAACCATTTAGATACTTATAATCCTTCGTATGGACATCATTTGGAACAAAATGCAAACACTTCCGCCGTGAAGGACAGAGAATACGCATATGCTCAATGTTAATAGTTTGGCAATCATTTAACAGAGGGCATAATGCACAAGGGACTGAAAAAGAAACAAAACTTCAAAGTTAGTGAAACGTACTCTGCTGACATGATGTTGACTGAGTACGTAATCACAAATTTTCATCACATGTTCCATGTATGGGAAGACCGTGCGAATAATGTTTACTGAGGAAAGAAATCCATTTCAAATCGTCTACAGTTCTTTATAAGTGAAATATGTCTGAAACGACTACTTTTTTCCTTGAAGCTAAGTGGGACTACTTTTTGTCACCACGAAATCTCACCAATAACTAAATGAAACAGACAGTGTGCGGGCATACATTTTATGACCAAATTGGACAGTGTCCACGGGACTGATGTTTGGTATTTTTCTTTAATGCATTTTATATAACGTGACCAGTGGGAAGCATGGATAACGACTGCTACCCCTCCCATCGGCCCCATTTAATGTCGATTTTTGCCTGTTTGAAAAGGAAATATCAAACAGGGAAAAATCTGCTGATAGTATGTTACGTGATAATGATGACTGTCAAAGTGTTACACCAGAGTGCAACTAACGGCCTTCAATTGTTAAAAAATCTTCACGGGGGAGGGTCTCCCCTCCCCCATATTGAACAGTTTTGTCTCATTTTGAGAGCGCCCTCACTTTTTCGTAGATTTTCTACCACAGTGTATCTATAGGGGTTTCATAGAAATCGTTAATACTGTATGTCACTTTAATTAATACAGTTTGTTAAGCCATGAATGCATTCCTCATTATGCCTTAGCTCATATAAAGTTAACTTGTCCATACAAAACTCACTGAAGAGCCACCGTAACAGGCCAGAAAACAACCAGCTAAAGTTCTGTACTAATTCAATAGCAAATTAAGGACAACGAACTTTTCAGGTTTCCATAGCAATTATGTCACATTGTATCCACTTTGTTCACTCATAATTTTGTCAATCCATGTCTTAACAATATCTTTCACCGGTCAAAAATATCCGTTGCACACTTTTCCCCACCGTACTTTCTCGGTTAAAAAACCCTTGTGAATTGGTTTCTACGAAGCAGTGGGTATGTTTATTCATGTATTTTGATTCCTCCACTATTTAGAAGGGGAATAGATAGTTTTCCACTGAATATTAACACTGTACAGAATCCGTTGTTTACAAAAAAAAAATTATCATTGTTTAATTTTATAAACCACATTTTGTTTAAAATGTAGTAATACATTTATTAATCATTCAATTCGATTCAGTATTAAACATTTTTACCAAGGCTAGATATTAAGCTTCCACACAAAAAATAGACTCGTCCAAAGCACCAAAGTCTGAAAGAGGGCATGAAAAGGCTCAAAGTTGCATTTGCAAGCATTTTAGGTTTCATCCCCTAATAATTTCTTTGGAATCATGTTAGTAAAATGATTGTCATTCGATTTTGTTTCATATAAGAGGTAAATTTTTAATTAAGATACAAATTGTCAAGTAAATTCATACAAAAAGTGGACGGTACCTTGACTTGTTCATTACGACGGTCATTTTAGAATCTAAGCGGAGTTTTTACATAAGCGAAAATGAGACAACTGTTCAATTTGATAACAGTCAAAAATGTGTTCTACCCTTGGCTACGTCACTGTTATATACCTCCACTTGACTTACATCTTAAACACTATTATATTTCTATGACATTTATAATGACCCAAAGATGGGGTAATAAATTTACAAACCTTGCAAGCAAATTACCCAAGCAATCAATCTATAATTTAGGTGAAGAGGTTAATGACAGGTGTACTTTGCAGAACATGTGCACGCTTTTGTGATGTGCTGTATATGTGTTTTTACTTCATTCACTGTTTACAACAGTAATTGACAAACAGACTTAAAGGAAGTTATTCCATCATCCCAGATATTTCCAATTCTCGTATCCTTCTTATTTCTGGACCCTCCCACAACTGTCTTTAACCCATCCGCATCCAGACATATTCCTCCTTTATTGCTTCATCCCGGGTGAGCAAAATATGCCCTAACTGTAATCGGGATACTCCTCAGCACATGTTGTGAAATATGAACCACTGCTATGTGTGTTTTTTTTTTAATTTTATGTCAATTAACCAGTTGGAGAGAGTTTCAGATTTTCAGTAGACTACGGATAAAATTGTAGTTTGGGGTAAACCGGTGACTGTATTAAAATGCCAACTCATGCATAATTATGTAGCTATGGTTGTACAGGGGCTTGACGATGGTTTTACCATAGTTATTATACCTTTCCTTGGTTGGGAAACTGACAAACTGACTGCTTATGTTGTGATTCCCGGTTTACCTCAGTCACGTGACGTTGATAGTACACGGGAGCCTAGCTTGTTGCTGGACTCTCCATACGTACTGTTTATACCGAGGCAGGCTAAACTGATTTCTTAGAGAGTCTGCTGCGAACAATTATAAAAATGTTATGACTTCAATTAGAGCGTATATAAATGCGAAAGGTTTAATTAAGATTTCTTTTTTAAATTAGTACGGCGGTAAAGCGAGAATAACTGTACCCAAACTAAAATAGCGGGACAATCAAAGGCTGGGCTAGCAAGAGTAACTTGGTAAGCACACTCAACAATTCCGCACTGTATAATGGTAGACTAGTTGGATTAAACCATTTTAACAAACGAGTGCAACTGTTCATCAGACGAGTGTATTATACAATATTTATCAGTAACTATGGTCGTACAAAATTTTAGAAAGCCCACCTAGCGTAATGAAATAGGTCTACTTCACCCTTACCGCACACTGACTGCGGTATGATAAGCCTGTAGGGCCTACTGAATGTCCTCAGCGAAGACCTCAAAACGCCAGGCCTCGGAACCAGTATTGTGGGCTTAAAAAGAGAAAATAAAGCCCGAGAATATAGGATTTCTTTATTTATTCACAAATCTTAAAAACTTACTGATTAGGGGGACTTCTGCAGTTCCCTTTTATCCCTTGAGTCAACTTTAATTTCACTTCCCAGCAGAAACAGTATATCACTCAATGAAGCTACCGAGCGATCGTGTGCATCTTCAGAGTCACGTGATGAACTTTTTTGAAGAGCTCAACATGCTTTCAAAGCGGCTCATTGAGTTGGTTCGTGAAATCCAACAAATTTTTCCAAAGCTGTTAAGTTTTCTTCACATATCAATTACAAGTGGTCAAACTTAGACAATACCCATATCCTACTCACAAATAACTGTTTTTTGAGTGAGTATTTAACGGTTCAATTCGGTTTTCAAAATTCGTGACCAGACACTTTTGCAAATTATGCACAAAACCGTTACAAGTCCGGACACAACAAAACTCAAAAGTTTAACTTTTCCGTAACTATTGGAAATGAAAATTGACTTGTTATGCTAACTGTAGGCATTGTCATGTGGTAGTGACCCTTAAACACTCCTATTAAGGTATCGAGTTTAACTCAATGAGCCTCTTTAAGGACAGTTACGTACGCACCTTACAAAAACTATTGACGTACATAAACTTTATACGTCTGTGCATACACAGCGTATGTAAGGAGTTTCCCAATCAAGGAAAGGTATATTAACTATGGTTTCACAATGTGATATCTACTCACTATAACATCGCTTTTTTGAACCCGACCAAATATTGCGTAACAAAACTGGAAAAAAATAATCGTGTTGAAAGCGAATAGTGTCTGAGCCGTCTGTGTCAAGAAAAAGCTATACTCAGTTTGAGAGGTATCCGCTGTCATATCGTGAAATGTCGTGTTGATGATCCTAATATCACTAATATATTTCATTGATAGATTTTCGCTTAACCAGCATGTTATTTAAGCTACGCATCAAGGTGGACATACGCTTGACCACTTTATCACAAGGGAAAATGACAATTTAGTTTCTTCCCCGCCAGTTGTTGCTGATTTAGTGACCGACCACTGCTTTGTTTTCATTGTTTCGCTTAACAAGCCTTTGATTCATCGAAAACAGTTTTTTTATCGCCGTCTTGACAAGATTGACACTGATAAATTCAAGGAAGATATTCGTAATTCCAACCTATTTCTTAACTTTACATCAATGAATATGCAAACTCTTGTAACTTCTTACTACAATGATCTGAGAGAAATATTGGACAAGCATGCCCCAGTCATTGTTAGGAAATCCAAAAAGCCTCGTGGTGAGTCATGGCACACGGACGAAACCCGCACGGCCCTAATATCAATGCGAGCAGCTGAACATGAGCCATGCAGACAAGTTACAAACAACTTGCAAAGAAAGCCATCTCGGCGTATTATTCACAAGTGGTGGAAAAGTGTCCCAGTCAGAGACATCTGTACAAAACATTCAATGCCATCATGCATAAACAGAAGGATGACCCTCTCTTAGAAAGTACTTCTTATGTCAATTTGGCCAATAAATTTAATTCATTTTTTAAGTCAGAAATCGATAACATTAGACGTACTTTTTCAGGGACAGACGATGATCCTTATTTTTATGACCAACCTTTTGATGGTATCCCACTTTGTTTATTTGACGAGATGGATTTTGAATTTGTTCGTAAGATTGTTATGTCAGCATCCCCTAAATCATGTGACAGTTATCCTATCCCTAGTACTCTAGTAAAGCAGTGCATTGACGATCTTCTTCCAATAATTACTAGAATAGTTAATCTGTCATTAAGTTCTAGCACTGTGCCAGAATGTTACAAGAAGGCAATCGTCTACCCTTTGCTTAAGAAAGACAATCTTGATAAAACACCCAAGAACTACAGACCCATTTCAAACTTGGCGTTTACCTCTAAACTTATCGAGGAAGTAATTTGTCAACAGATGTTATTCATCTTACTGCGCATGATTTTGAGGATGCATACCAGTCTGCATACAAGAAAGCAAACAGCACTGAAACTTGTCTGTTGCGATTATTGATGGTGGTGATGGTGATGATGGTGGTGATGGTGGTGATGATGGTGGTGATGGTGTTGATGGTGGTGATGACGGTGATGACGGTGATGACTGTGATGACGGTGATAACGGTGATGATGGTGATGATGATAACCCAAGTGTCACAACTTCATAAACACACACGCGAACACACTCGTCAGTCTTGGTTGCGTATACATTGCTTTCTTCTTTGGCAAGGAATCAAAGAGCTTGAGGAGAATGTGAGCCTTTTCACATAGGAAAAGTAAATGAATCACAGTACAGTATTACTGCATTTTTCTATTTTAGTTTAAAAGATTGTGTTGTAAGTAATTCCAGTTGTTCAATGCACCTGTTTCCTTTGTACTTCATCTGTAACATAAAAGGGTTGCAATCAAACTTTTAAATTTGTACAAAAATGTTTGTTAATAGCTTTCAGATATAAAAACATTTCCAGCAAATTTTTATTGTAAGTTTTGGGAGAAAGAATCTTAGTTCTCACTTGAAATATGCATTCAAGTTTCTCTGCATGCTTTTTGATATATTAGGTGAAAATAAATTCGGCCCAACATTTTTGGTATGTATAATGTCTTTTAAGGTGAAATCTTCTCGATTCCATGAGCTATGCGTTGTATTTAATCAAAAAGTCTTTTTACATTGAAATAGTCACAATTGCTAACTTGAAGCTGCGAATGTAAGTTAATAAAATTCGCATGCCTGTTATTAATTCATAGCACAATCTGAAGAAACGATTATGGAGAAGAAAATTGGTTTGCTAGGTATCTTGCTAGGTATGAAAACCAATCAGAAAACGTGAAGTATTATTTGTGGTTCGTTTAATTTTATATTGATATTTAAAAACAAAACCTCTATAACGATAATATCTCTGGCAAAACAATAAGTAGATCAAATAGTGAAGCGTGTGGAGATGTATGTATCAAACTAGCAGGAATTGTACATATTTTTGTCTTATTTTCATGAGAGAAACAATCTAGGCGCCCTGAAGTTCGTCAGAAACTAAAACGTTAAGATTTTTACTTTGTTCAACTAGACGAAGCAAAATTTAGTTTGTTCATACAATAGAGCACGTGTAATGTGTTTCGGAAAACTAACGGAACTTTAAAGTTAATTCCTTAGGGAATAAGAATACTGCACTTCTCATTGAAATGAAGGTCGAAAATAAAACTTAATCACGCATAAATTGATATATCTTGCATTCGATGTCACATTATTTGCATGTTTAGGATAATGCTCATGACATACGTGTTGGAGGAAATTGTCCTGTAAAATTATCGACATTGGATGAATTTTGGAGCTTTTTTTTTAGTGAAGGATAAAGGGGGGAAGCATCCAACGCTCACTCCCTTAAAATTTCCCAAAACCTTTTTGTCCTTACGTAAATGGGCCATTCTGACTTTTTCATCATTTTCTGTTGTTTATAAAATTGCTACAAAATAATAATAGCATTTTCAAAGTGCACAGTTTCATATTCTCAGGTAAAAACGAAAGCCATATGCCTACCAGGCAGAAGTGAAGGGGACAGACTGCTTTTCAAACTCCTCCAAGACCTGAATTTTGGGTACCGCTGCAAGACATTAAGACAACCACTCTAATCTCAAAAAACGTGGCATGTTTTCTCAGAGCTACTAAGCATGTACAATTTTTTTTCTTCAAAACTATGCTTGTAAAACAAAACGAAGGCAAAAAGTCCTAGTCAAGGTCAAATTCCGACGAAAAATTACAAGTATTACAAAACATTGGTACGCATTCTGACAGCTTATGCATAGAAAGCAAGTTCCACGCAGCTTTACTTCAGTCTCACGCAACACTTTGCCTATAGGGGCAGCAAATTTGGGAGATAAATGCAAAATAGTTTTGGGATATTCATTCGAAATGTAACACGCACAGACGGGAGTATGAATAGGTGTTAACATTGACAAAAGTATTGCAAATTTTGCAAAGTAATAGAGGTAATACGGTACATCTGCTGGGCCCACACCATTTGAAAATGGTTCTCCGCCTAGATTTGTATATCTCCTATCATAATCATGGCAACATGCGAGTACCACTCATTGCGGCACTTTTGTTTAAATTAGTGCCCAAAGTTTTAGAAAATGGGAAAATACACTTTTCCTGGTAATTTTCTGATTACTTCTCGATTTTCAAAATTTTCATGTGCGCCCGGCGTTAACAATAGTGACACTCCGTTTAGATATTCTTTTGGGCAGCATAAAACTAGCAAGAAAAGTACTTCCCCCTCCCCCATTATAAACTATACCGGTATATTAGTCAAGGGATGGATTCGCTCTTGCTTGGACTCCTCTTAAACACCGAAAAAAACTCCAAACACATGATGGTCATCGAGCATCTGTGTCCCCCCTCCCCACAAAAAATCCTAGATCCGCCCATGTTCTTTGTTTTTAAGGCTTTTTACATTTGATATCCAACTGTGTTATTTTTTGTCACACCGATGTTTAAGTCTTCGGTTTATAAATAAACATGGATCTGGGTGGAAAGCGTTATTCATTAACACCGGTGCGTCTTTATTCAGAATAGCGCCACCAGTAAGCTGTAACATCTCCCTGTTTATGCAAGCAAAGGCCAAAGCTTTATGGTCATAACGAACAACTATTCTCAAGTCAAAAAATTCAAAGTACATTCTAACAGTCCAATTCCCATCTTCATAGGACATTCCTGAGCTGAGATATAAAATGTTGAAGTTCATTCACTTAAACTAAAATGGTACATTGCGCAATAATTTGTGATGTCATTCTTGTACTACTCAAATTACAATCTTTGTATTTCTTTGTTTTTCTGAATTGTACTGCACCTTGTACCAAGATGTGATAGCACTCTTACTCTTATGAGGTGATGCAATGAATTATACCCTCCTTGTGCAACATGCTATGCAAGCAAACGGGAAGTGTCCAAGGTCATAAAAACATCTTAAATTTTAAAGGAAAAACAAAGCATGTTGTGTGAGTTGTACAAGAAGAAAGTCACAAATTATTGCGCAATCGACCAATTTGTTTTAAGTGAATAAACTTCAACTTTTTATATCTCAGTTCAGGAATGTCATATGAAGATGGGAGTTAAACTGTTGGAATTCATTTTTCATGCTCTTTAATATATATTTTTGAATTTTTTTACTTGAGGTACACTTTAATTAGAAGAGGGGTAAAACAGGAACGACTAACAAATTTGGACTGAGAATTTAAGTAAAATAAAAGAAAAAATGGCCTGACTCAATTATATTATCATCCTAGATTGAATGTTTCGATCAAAATTCATTTGTTTCTGTTGTAAATTTTCTCAATGGAGAGACGGAGTACCTCGCTCGCAGACAAGTTTCATGACAATGGTAATTCGCCTCCAAGACCAAGTTCTTGCCTTAACAAAGTATTGCGGACAATAATAGACTTATTTCCAAATAGCAATTACAATGAATTGTGGGATAGAGTTTTGGTGTACGTCAATTTTCATCACGGTAAAATGCCATTGACAAAAATGACAAACACCAAAACTCTATCCCACAATCCTTTGTAATTGCTATTTGGAAATAGGTCAATTGTGCACTGCTTACAACAACTTACAATGCCGAAGTAAAATGTGGTGCAACATTAAAAGCAATTGGACCGATGGCCATACGGGACTCTTTCTCCCAGGGGCGGCAACGTTTTACCTCAATCCAGATGCCACTTAGGGCATAGTCAATGTCCGGCTGAAACACCAAATCTGCCCGATATAGCAAGGATTTGGCCAATACCCCGTCCCTCTGTTCCGCGCGGCTATGATTGGACCTCACAGTAAATCATTTGCTTTTATCTTGTTGCTATACAGACCGCGTGTTTGGTCTAACTGATAAGAGCGTTCGCCTGTTACGCCGAAGGCCCGGGTTCTATTTCCCAGGTCAAGTCATACCAAAAACTCTAAAATTGAACCTACTACTGTTGTGCGTGATGATCTGCATGGGCAATGGAGTAGGGAAAACAAGCCAGTGCGTCACAACTGGAAAAGGGCCGTGCGTGGTCGGCTCGACTTGAACCAATAGGTTGGAAACTGGGCCGTAAAACTCAAACTTGTTGCTATACATTTGCATATTAGCAGCAAAACACAAGTCGTTCTTACCAAATCAATTTAAAGTGAACACGGGCATAAAAACAGTTAATGCAGCCTCATCGTCGGTTGTTAGTATCTTACTTATTTCCTTAATAAAATTAGGTGGTTAAAGAACAACGCCGTTGCAAAGAGATCCAAATCATTGCATTTGGTAGCTTTAAAACTTTCCATAGAAAATTTTTGAATTTCTTTGTTCCTTCTCTTTTCTACATTTTTCAAATCTTTTAGAAATATGCCGTATCGTTTTCGTTTTTTGAAAGAAATGATTATCTCAACAGTTACATAAGAATTTCTTTGTGACCCGCTGGCTTTTTCAAAACGATTATCAAAAGACGAACAATGCTAACTCGCTTTAAACAGCTTGATGACGGAATCACAAATTTCGAACAAAGATAAACACAACTCTAACCACATCTGCCATTAGTTCACTGAAAGGTTTTTATTTAAACAGTATTCAAAAATATGCATTCTAACAATCTTCCTGAAGGAAATAAAATAATACAAACATAAGCATTTTTACAAACATGACACAGGAAATTCAGCAATGCCAAAAGACAGCATCTATAAAGGTGACGCTGGCCAACCCCTAATAAAAACATAAGCATTTTTACAAACATTTTAAAGGAAATTCAGCAATGCTCATAGACAGTCTCTATAAGGGTGTCGCTGGCCAACCCCTAATAAAAACATAAGCATTTTTACAAACATTTTAAAGGAAATTCAGCAATGCTCATAGGCATTGCTGAATTTCCTTTAAAATGTTTGTAAAAATGCTTATGTTTGTATTAGGGGTTGGCCAGCGACACCTTTATAGATGCAGTCTATGGGCATTGCTGAATTTCTTTGTAATATTTGTAAAAATGCTCAAGTTTGTATTAGAGGTTGGCCAGTGACCCCCTTATAGATGCCATCTTGGGAAATCACTCATTTTCCTTTAAGGTGATTGTAAAAATGCATGTTTGTATTAATGCTTTGTTTGTATAATGTTTTCTTGGTAGCATGGCGTCTTTTGGTGGGGATTAAATGTAAGATGAATGTATATTTCTCACTCCCTTGTAGATAACTGCTTAGGAACAATGTCAATTATTCTGTATTTTTGTATAAGGAGTTGCCTTGTGACTCCCTTACAGATTGTTGTTGATGGGCTGGTTAATTACCAATTAAATGTGTTTATTACAGAGCAGTTACCTTGAGTGAAGGAAAATATAATTGATCATGGAAAAAAATGAACTTTTGGTGTCATTTTGAGTGAAGTACCCCTAAGCAATCCAGAAGATAGAAAAATAAAATTCCTTCTATTCTTTAGAAGCTGATTTCAGAGGAAAATCAAAGTCTTTTCTTTAACGGAGAACAGTGTGCACAAAATGATTTTTACTGAGGTGAGATAAGCCTTCCTTTGATAGGTCGTTTCATATCTTACCCAGGTAAAAACGCAATATTTTTGTCCAGCCCACAGTTGTGTGGAATTTTTAGAAAAAGATAGCTATCTCTTTAATTTCTGGTCTTTTCAGTGAAAAAAACAACATCAGCATTCTTGCAATTATTGTAAAATCGTTGCAATCACGTTGAACTAAGAAATAGTCAGAAGAAGTTTCTTAACCATAGGAAAAAGGGGTAATCTTCATCTCTTACCCTCTAACAAGTTCACTTCTACCATGACTAAACCTGCTTACTTATCCCCCACCCCCACAAGTGAATAAAATTCATCCTCATCCGGACACAATATAAGTTTATATCTTCAGGGTGAGTACAAGTAGTTCAGTACATTCTGTGTAATATGAGCTTTCGGTACTATGCATTAACTTTTTGTCAATCAAAAAGTTGGGCAAATTGTAAATTCTCTTCTACTACAAAAATTATTGTTTTGGGGGGAGATGATAAGGATTTAAGCAAACGTTTGGCAGTTTGAACAATTTCGATCAGAGCAGCCAACATACGGAAGAAATAGAGGGCCAATTCTAACAGTTTCATCTTAATTAAAAGGAACAGCTACATGCATAACAACTCATCAATAGAAGTTTGTTAACTAGCATCAGAGAGTTGTCAGTTCCCTGCTAGAATTAACGCGTTGTGCACATACATAAATAACTCGTTGGTAGGTTGTTAAAATATGCCTGGACTCGGCGCATGGAAAACATCTATCAAATTGTGTGTTCTTAATTTCTCTTTAATTCCTTTTCAAATCTGCGTCGTTGTATCGCCAAAGTATTGTTTTATTTGAGAAATAAAGGACAACTTGTCTCATTGCTGTAATTATATGTCCCAACATTGGGCATTATATTACATTATCTTCTTTAACCCCAGGGACCTTTAGAAAGGATCATTAATGTCCGTGAATTTTCTCAAATCTACTGACCGATTTCAACCTAGATGTGACCGGGTCTGACTTCCTACATGCTTCAACGTTCGCTGAGCAATGTCTTTGCACAAAGGTCAACTACACATACAGTCATAACACAACGATCAATTCACTCAACCCTATTCACCTGCACACAAGAAAGTCTCACAACAAATCGTTTAAGGATATTTTATACAATCCATTCCCTTTAACAAACCTCCCTTAGTTTAGAGCAGCCCTCAAAGGTACTTAATTACTCAGATGTTATCGTGCATTCGTTACTTTTATTGCCTTCCTCATGGGTGAAGATGAATCGGGTAAAAGGGTGTTCGGGGGTTGGGTGGTGCGTAGAATTGGATGGAAGACCGATAGTATGCCGATTGTTTATTTTGCGAATGATTCTCTCTTTGTAATTATCCTAAATTTCTACACACCCTCGCCTGGTTTTATTGTCTTGTTTCACACAATTTGTTCCTGATATGTTTCTATCATTTCTTTTCACTTGGGGGGGGGGGTAATTAACATAAAGAATGAATGCCGATACCGGTGTGAGTGTGACCAAAGTTTCTCCATATACCAAATTGACCTAGTGTATGACTGGAAGTAACTGTTATAAAAACGCCTGTAAAACTTACAGTAAAAAACAAGGAAATACATAAGAATCCCTGCTGTGCTATTCTTATGTATTTCCTTGTTTTTGTCACTGTAATTTTACAGGAATTGTAACAGTGTAGGTAGTGCATTTGAAGCAAACACAAGTATTCTTACAACTGAGGCAGAAGCGTTTTTGCTAAGAATGACCTTGTTTCACTTAAGCAAACATAAAATATGATGCATGGTTACGCTCTGAAATATGGGTATTCATGATTTTGCAGTCTGTGCAAGGTAGAACACGAATCTGGTAGAAGAAAGTAACTGTATTTTGCGAACACAGCTATTCCAAACGAGCACAACATTCGCCGAGGTGATCATGGACATGTTCTACTAACGCTTAAATTTAGGTGGAGTATTTGGATGAAGAGGTGACCATGTTTAAGTTGCTATCAATTTATTGCCACCTACTGGTGGCATGTTTTAGTATTCTAACCTTTAGTAACGGACAAGTTCCTTTCGAATATGCTGCGGAAGGGCAAAATTTAATCGAAACAGGTATACGAAATTACACCATATGGAACGCTGACATGGCACAAATAAACTGTTCAACGTATTCAATCAAAACTCCTGCTGACATTAAAATCCTTAAAAACGGTAGAGAAGTAGATGATTATATAGGAAAAGACCAAGACGTATACGTGAAGGAATCAACCTTCCAAACTGATGAAATGATTGAGGGTAACTACACCTGTCGTATCTTATTTGCTTCTGATGCGAGTAAGGTCGTTGGGAAACACAAACTTTTGTACACATTGGAATTAAAGTTGCAGATAAACAGACCAAAAACAAGACCATCGTTGTGTACAACCAGTGTAGGAGAGTCTGGTTTTGAAGGAGAGGAAGTTACTTTGATCTGCCATGGCAGAAACCGGTGGAATCCAGGAAGGAGTACTGCGATTGACATTCGTCTGTCAGATGATGAAATAGTCCAATATACGTGTGAAAATAAAAACAACAACGAATTAAACTGTGACTTGTCAAACTTTAAAATTCTTACTTCACTGGAAGTACAGATGACAACTATTCCCACAACTGAATCTGGTGAAAGTGCTTTTTTGTGTAACAGTACACCTCCCCGGCTACTGTACTGGAGAGTTTGGGGGGAACACGGGGATATCCTTGACTTGGATAATTATGGTTCATCTCTGAAAGTTGATACAAACATTACAATAACTCAGACGGCTGGAGAAACTTCGTTACTCATATCTGAAGCAGTACCTGGTGGCAATGGCATATATGCCGTGGAATGTTTCACGTATCAAACGCATACAAAAGCTGTAATCGTACGTGTTGCTCAGGAAAATGACGAGAGTTGTAGGAATATTGGAAGCATTATAACTATTGCCTTTCTAGTTATTGTCATCTTGATATTAGCTATCTTGTTATTCATTATCTACTTCAAAATCAAGAAAGATGGACTCCAAAAAGATGATATCAAACCTGTTGAGCCTCAGCGAATACCAACTTTACACAATAACGTTGCCTACGTGTCCAGTGACATAGAAATGACAGATAACGGAGGCAATGATCAAGACTACACCTATATAGATCAGAAGTGATGTCCTCACTTTACTATTTTTCTTTGTGTAACCAACCGTACTGTAAAGTCGTGTTAAATTGAGACAGGTGGCGTACCCACTTACTTACCTGTTAGCAAACCGTATCAATTCTGCTTAACCGAAAATGATATTACAAAAGTGTATTATCTGCAATCTGCGTCAATTTTCCAGATTATTCAATAGTAAGTTTGAAGTAGCAGCGGAAAACGAATGATGGTTCTGAAACCAATAAATCGTTTCAGATAATGTCGCTCAGTTCTAGACGAAAGTGTAACTATTTTGTGTATGATATATTTGGGCATTTTTCATACGCTGACACAATGATGACGATATGGGTGAATGGGTGGAAAAATCTTTTCAAATCGCAAAATTTCAAATTGGAGTAACAGGACTAAACTTTACATCGTACGGGTATAATTTCATAGCCCCCATGTTTGTCTTTTTGCATGTATTTGCAGATCTAATATCACTGAAAGACACAAAAAGCCGAATCAAGAGGCATGTTAAATTGCTGACATATATCTGTTTAGCAGACTTGAAGCTTTTTATTGGATTGTTCGCATCGTATGCTAGTCTAATTAGTTTAGACTAACGTAATGGGTTTCGAAAATATCTGCAACAGCACTTCCTCTCTGCTGTGTACGAACACTGTTTACTACTTGTTTAAAAAACGGCACATGAAATTTTCTCACCGATAAGTATTTGGTTTAAAAAATTAGTAGGCTTATCACAGTTAAATTAAATAAACGCTTCCATAAGTCGTTTATCCCGTAAATAAAAGTTAAAACAAGGCATAAGAAATTCATCTTGAATTAGTACCACACAAGTTCAATAATTATCCTGGTGCAACGGCATGGTTATATCGGGGAGATCATAAATTTTTTGGTCATCGACGTTTAAAATAATGGGTGTTACTCATGTTGTATGAAAATTTTAAAAGTTTTAATCGGTTATAGTGAAATTTTACGCAATCTGGCCATTAATGTTAACATATTTTATTTGACTAAAATTTTATTGTTTCTGAGTGCAGCACTTTATAATATTGTGATAGAAAAACAAACCTTCAATTGCGTCACAAACTCTGACATGGAAAGTCCTACTTTTCATAAAGAATGATTCTGGTTGCTTTCAAAGGGAAATATTAGTGACTTGGTTATTGTAATTTTTCATTACTTACACACACCCCATGCTTGTCATAAGGAGCTACATCCCTGTTTCTCTCCAGCTGTGGTTTCTTGAAATTGCACCAAAAATAATACCCTGTCAGGAGTAGAGCTAAGCACCAATTTGTTAAGTATAGATGATTCACTCATTTATCATACAGTGCGAGTACGGCGTACTTCAAATCAGCGAACTGTTATTTGGAATAAGAGCTCCTTTTTCAAATCAAGTTTATATGTTTGCTTCTCGCCCTTGTTCATTATTTCGTCATTTGTTCGTTTCTTTCTGTTGACAAGTCGTTCTTTTGTCTGATTGTGTTTTTCTTACTTTGTTCCTTCGATAGAATGGTCTAAACGTATGGTATTTAAATAGACCTATTTCCAAATAGCAGTTACAAAGGATTGTCCATTAATTTTGGTTCCTACTTTACATAGTGATATTTCGGGTTAAAATTGACAGTACATAAAAAGTATTCAAGTAGAGGGAGCAGTTACGAGCTTTAGTGTTGCCTAAAATATCCTAAAACGAACTTAACGCATTAGTAATTCGTTATCATGTGATATTACCTGCCAAAACTGATTTTATGTCCAATTTAAATGAGACACTGACAACGCGCTTATTTTGCATGAACAAGATGAAACAGCATTGTGAACAGAGCACATGTTCCCAGTGAAAAGGCTAGATGAGAACTCTTTAACAAGCCTGTTTCTTGATTGGCTGTTGTTTTTGTATTGTATGGATTGTATTCTTTGTTACGGTTAGGAAATAGCGCCAAACTTTACTCTAAATATTTTCATGCTTCTTGGTGTATTTCTAAGTACTTGTATAGTCTCTAAACATACAAGTTTACCACCCCCCCCCCACATGAACTAAAAACTGACGGACACCAAATGGCGTCACACTTTTGATCAGTACATTTCCCTCAAGTTCAACCCAATATCCCCATTTTATGCGTTTCTACTTTATAGATTCATAAAGCAAACCAAGGCCACAATTACGTGGCACTTTATTTACAAGGGGACTTAAATTATGTTGTAAGTATTTTATAGGAAATTTATTTTTGTTGTCCCATAAGGTGTTTTTCGATTGGCTGTTGCCACTGTATTGTATCGATTGTATTCTTTGTTTGGGTTAGGAATTATGTTAGGAATTGGGGTTATCGTTAGCCAGTTAGAAAATTTCTTGTTAAACAGTGCGCATCGCCCCCATGATTTGCACTTTTCCTGTTTCCAAACCCTACACAAAATGATAAAATTCTATGTAATTTTTTCATAATTATGGTACTGGAAATTTTTACCTTTTTCTCACAATTTGATCCCCTATACACGTATTTGCAAATTTAATCATTTATTTCCTTTACATTGCTTTCTTTAAGAGCAGGGGAGACTGATTCTTATTCTTGAAGTCCTTTTTTACTAACTTCCTTGTCAAAAATAACTGTGTTATGTCTTCTAAATTCTATGTAAACATTGCCACGAAGCTGAGTAAGGTAGTGGCCCCAGACTTTGGGATTTGGGGATTTTGGGATTTGTGATTCCTGTTATGGTGAACGACCCTCAAAAAGAGATATGTTTTGTGCAATTTCACCAACAGCATAAAATGTAAAACTTTATGTGAAATCCAGCAAGAGTATTCTTTGGCACCGTTTTCAAACGTTTTCTCCTTTTGCAAACTTCTCTTATAAATAGCGCATTTGATTTTACAACATTGTTCGTTTAAGTTGTTTTTAAAAAGTTGTATTTCTTGTGGTCTTCGGGGCAGTCAGGGAGTGTAGTGCTGCTAGGAATCATATCCTCAATGACACTAGTATCTACTCCTTGTCTTCTTAAAGACGAACCGTCAATTTTGGAGGCATGAGACCTATAGCTTTAAATTAGTATTGACTTAACATATTTTTACAAATTTGGCCCCTGCCAAATTTTATCCCAGCCATTTCGCCACCTTCACTAACTTGACTTGTTCGACAGACGGCTTTCATGCTTTGAACGTGCCATTCCCTTCGACTCCCTGTACCTTTCCTTCGACTACCTCTGTCATAAAGCTTTTTGATTCAAAGTAGGTCGGGGTTTCCAATCGCCAGCATTATCAGGCTCAGGTTAAGAGGAAAGATAAAGTTTGATGGCTCCCAGAAATGGTCGACTCCAAGCTCACTGGATCGGCGTTAACCCTTTACCGTTGTGCTCCGATCGGGTCATATTTGCGCGCCGGGAGTGGGTGGAAAAGCGGGCGTAGCCCGCCCCGCATCGGCTTCCGTAGGCCATTGACCCCGTGACCTTCAACCATTGTCTCTCTCTCGCTGTTGTGGCCGAATTTTCGGGTAGCTACTCGCAGTTTCGAGCTCCGCGTGAAACAGTGAAGATGTGTGACAGCCGAGCTCTTTGCATGGGTCCAAAAGGACCCAAACAACGGTAAAGGGTTAAAATAAGCCTCTGGAGTGTGTTTACTGCAAAGCGGATGCCACTGTCTCTGCGTGTGTGCACGTAAACCTTTAGCCGAGTGGTGCAGATATATTAGCTTAAAATAAGCCTCTGGGGTGTGTTTACTGCAAAGCTGATGCCACTGTCTCTGCGTGTGTGCACGTAAACCTTTAGCCGAGTGGTGCAGATATATTAGCTTAACCCTTTACCGTTGTGCTCCGATCGGGTCATATTTGCGCGCCTCGGGAGTGGGCGGAAAAGCGGACGTAGCCCGCCCCGCATCGGCTTCCGTAGGCCATTGACCCCGTGACCTTCAACCATTGTCTCTCTCTCGCTGTTGTGGCCGAATTTTCGGGTAGCTACTCGCAGTTTCGAGCTCCGCGTGAAACAGTAAAGATGTGTGACAGCCGAGCTCTTTGCATGGGTCCAAAAGGACCCAAACAACGGTAAAGGGTTAAAATAAGCCTCTGGAGTGTGTTTACTGCAAAGCGGATGCCACTGTCTCTGCGTGTGTGCACGTAAACCTTTAGCCGAGTGGTGCAGATATATTAGCTTAAAATAAGCCTCTGGGGTGTGTTTACTGCAAAGCTGATGCCACTGTCTCTGCGTGTGTGCACGTAAACCTTTAGCCGAGTGGTGCAGATATATTAGCTTAAAATAAGCCTCTGGGGTGTGTTTACTGCAAAGCTGATGCCACTGTCTCTGCGTGTGTGCACGTAAACCTTTAGCCGAGTGGTGCAGATATATTAGCTTAACCCTTTACCGTTGTGCTCCGATCGGGTCATATTTGCGCGCCTCGGGAGTGGGCGGAAAAGCGGACGTAGCCCGCCCCGCATCGGCTTCCGTAGGCCATTGACCCCGTGACCTTCAACCATTGTCTCTCTCTCGCTGTTGTGGCCGAATTTTCGGGTAGCTACTCGCAGTTTCGAGCTCCGCGTGAAACAGTAAAGATGTGTGACAGCCGAGCTCTTTGCATGGGTCCAAAAGGACCCAAACAACGGTAAAGGGTTAATTTGACTCTCATGATTCTTGCACACCATAGTGTTTGCTTAAAGCACAGAGAGTTTCCTGCTTAAAGGTAGTGTGATATGTCAGTAAAAGGAACTGTCTCTACATGACTCATTAATGGAGTAAACTTTCCTAAAGAAAAAAAGTTGGGATTATGTCAGTATCTTTTATTAGTCCGGCAGCCCAGGGCCTTGGGGTAGATGAACGAGGTACCAATAACGAAGTATATCAGCATGAAGTGAGTCGCCTGGGATGTTCAGATATGTGAGTCTGCCGTGCACCATTCGCTTTAGTAGGCATCATTATGTTTGATAATAAAACTTTGATGCAACCTCCTATCAAAACGAAAGGTGGCATGTGCTGAATTAAGTTACACTTTGAGGCAAAAGTGTAATTTTTAGTCAATTTTTCCCGAAATTTAAATTACATTCATTTGCATATTTCTTCATATCTTTTACAAATCTCAAGATAATATGTTGAAACTTTCCCAAAAATGTTTCCCATAAATAGGTACTATTGTACCAACATAACAAGGTTTTTGATTTTTAATAACGAAAGTTACAATTTTTCAAAGTTAAACATTTGAAATTTCAGGAAATAGAATTTTGTACGTAAAATAGTGTCTCGCCCTGTTCTCATTTCTCATCACCTCAAATAGTACAACTTATTAGGCCCAAATACAACCAATATTGTACACTTTGTGTTTTAAACATAACATTCAGGGCTGCGATTATAAGATACATGCTTGTGTTGATTTTCAGACACCTTGCATCAAATCCAAAATGGTCCCATCGGTCAATGCACTTTTGGCCCATTTTTTTTAATTTCAGCATTTGATGCTCATTTTCGATTGGAACAACGGCGATATTTGGTCCAATGGCACCAGGAGATACAACCCAGGACAAGGGTACTCTTTTCTACACACATAGCTTGGCGGCTAGGGGTCAATGTACTATTTTCTCCTTATATCTATCTTTGATTCAGAATTTTCGATCAAGAAAGGAATTACCACTCATTTGTTTGTGCACTAGGATGCAATCTTCAGCAGTCCTAAACTTAGTTAAGTACATTTCGGATCTATGCTAAGATTTAGGCACTCCCATCACGCCACCACCCGGCCCGCCCCTTTTCCTCGACTATAGGAGCATTACTAGCTAAACCACTTTCATTGCTCACTTCGAAGGCTTTCAGTAATATTCGTAGTGTTTGGACAAAAATATGGGCAATTACAGGATAAATCTGAAATGAATAGGATACAGTGTTAATTAATTCCACTATCTGTTTATATATGTTGTTTCTGTGCCAAGATGGCGGCTAGGGGTTAATGCACTTCTTACTATTTCTCATTTCCATATTTGTGTGAAAATTCTCTATCAAGAAAACAATAACCACCTGCCGCGTAGTGCAATGGATGCAATGTACAGCAAGTTTAAAGTCTTTGCTGCAGTACAAATGTCGATTTTAAAATTTTAAGATGGTGGCCCCTGCTCAATTAGCTTTAACCCATGTTTCCGTAAAATTGGGTCAATAATGGGGACAGTACTAGCCTAACCAAGTTAGTTTTCCATTGCTATGGTTTTCAGAAACTTTCATTATATTAAAGGGGATATATTTGACATAAGCAGGGCAACCTTTTCTAATACTGGGGATACATCCTAAAGAACAGTAACTTCTCCATTGTATACAAAGCTTCTGTTCCAAGATGGTGGACTGGGGTCAATGTACTCATTTAAGGAGTTGAACAGGCCACCAGAGTACAAATTTGACAAACTGTAAAATTAATCCTTCTCCGAACTATTTGTTTTATTTTTCTGTGTCTAGTTTGGTGTGATAATTTGAAATAGTCGGGTTTCATTAATTATTGTACTCTCTCATGTGAAGTCAGCATTTTGAATTTCCAGATGACAAGCTTTTCACATTTTGTGAAGGGTAATACATGTTGCAATGTTTTTATCACCGAATTTGACCAATGTTGAGGTAGATTAGTTTGTCAACCCCCCCCCCCCCCAAGACCCTGGGCTGCCGGTCTATATGGTTCTTAAGATATACCTCTTCAAGTTTAAATGTTTCTCTGTAGCAACTTGTTGCTCATGCAGAAATAGTGATGTGGGATGCTGCACAGTGATAACTTTTCTTTTGTTAAGCTATAATATCTCTTAATCATTCATCAGTAAGTTCATCATTGGTAGTTGATTCTAATGATTTCCATGGACACAATTGAAACTTTCGAACTAAAACCCTCAGGACACACTAATAGTAAAACTGTCCTTGAAGTGAAGATTGCAAAAACCAAGGATAACTTTAGCCATGTTTAGCATGTTCCTCCCTAGACATTAAAAGATTTGCATATTGTGTTCATGTTAATGCATGATTAAGTGCAAATTGCCAGAAAATGCCATGTAAAGTGGTCAATTTTTGATGGGAATTGTAGCATTTTTCTTGGTTTCTAGTGGTTTTCACATTAAATAACGTACCCAACATTGTTTTTTCATGTCGCAAGTTCTTTTAAAAGTAATGGCTGAATAACGAACAGGTTGCGGGATGAAGTCCCTCTTTTACTTACAATCTTCGTGTATCATAATTCAGAATCGGAGTTTGTGACGACACGATCTTTCGACTTTTCTATAGGCTGGTGTGGACGATGCCCTTTTTCAGCAGATTTGACGTGTCCATGTGCTTACAATAGGAGTAGTTCTTCAAATGTCCGATGTTTTTACACTATGTTTTGACAGCAAAAATTAGTTCTATATTTGCTCTTACATGAATTAAAGTAGAAGTTTAAGCAAAAAATTAATTTTCACATGTGAAAGCACTATATCTACTCAGTATGGTGAAATTTCCTTCAAATCGGACATAAGTTTCATGAGATATCAGCAAATGAAGTTACTAAGATTTGTGTTCCAAAGTGATATTTAAGGCAGCAGAGATTACATCACTTCCTCACATTAACAAGGAATGCTTTGTTTCCCTTTTGTTTTTTATCAGACTGTTGTGTTGTCCTTGAAGTTAATAGGTATAGGACCTACCTATGGGGATTGCAAGGTTTGAAAAGTTCCCATGCCAATTATGCAATCACATTTTGAAAATATTGTTTTGTTGAGGAGAAATTAGGCTGAAAAGTTTAAAGAAAAACAAAACACCGTCCATTAATGTGGGGATATGATATCATACGTGCTCTCTTCAAGCCCAGTGTGTGTTGAAAATATGACAACTTTACTTGCTCATATCTTGAAAACCACAAAACGGATTTCAATGCAAATTTCATCAAAATGCTTAGAATAAGTACCTGCCTAACATATCAAAACTTGATATGACCTTAAACCCTCCTTGTAATCTTCGAGCTCATGAATAGAACTATATCTCACGACGACATACGTTACAAAACTTATGTAATCTCAGTTGATAAAGCATAGCTAAATACATTGACAGAAGCTTTGGATCAAGGTTTTGCTACTTTTTGTAATTCCGAGATTCGAGTTGATTCAGTTTACACTTCATCAACGACTTTCCTATATTTTTCAGTTAAGGTGTAGGCCTGATATTTAATATTCCGAATGACATCATTTAGGAAACGCCAGCAAACTTTTTTGAACTGACTCGACGGTATCTCCGTTAAATTGCTTGGCATGAACGCATCACGTTTCCGTTCACCTTAAACCAAACATTTTTTCATACTAACCTTCAGAACATTTGAAGGTATTATTTACTAAGCTATTAGCAAACTTTGCAACAGTCAAATCACGCAAATTAGACTGTGAAAAAGTTTTAATACAATAAGTTCTGCCCCTTTCTTACAAAAATGAAACGTCGTGCATGTAAGAAAAGTCAATACACACAACAAGGCTTTATTTGAGTATGCCCAACGAGTAGAAACCTGGAGCTCCCTGAAATTGACTGTAAAACCTTGGTGGAATGAGGAACCAAATTAGTTTGCCAAAACCAGGAAATATTCAATGATTAGTTTTAAACTATTCTAGGTGCCATATGCGATATTACAATAAGCCGTCATAAAGTTTATTGTATCCTCACAGTGTGCGGCTACTACCGGGAACCACAGCACGAAGTTGGCTTGCAGTGACTGATATTCAGCTCACTTGACAAACGTAAAAGGTCGACTTTGTCACCGTCCTAGTCTGAAGCATAATGCATGGAGTTGTTAAAGGCCAAATTGAACTTGGTACGTGATAAACTAAGTTCAGACTTCAAAGCTGTCATTTTCATGTAAAGGACACCGCATATACGCACTGCTAAGGAAAGAGTCTAACAGTGTCAAACATAATGTGACTAAAAGCAGGTTGAGGATTTAGGAAAAAATTTATTTTTCGACCATTTCTACTGTACTCCCTAATATAGCTTCTCCTCGACAGAAGTTACTCTTGGCTATCTCCTCAGAAGTACAAACTTTGTTTCAATCGTTCTCACATGGTTTGATTATATAAATTGTAAAGAATTTTGCCATAGCCTTTAAAAAACCGTTAAGATGTTAGGTTGCGGTCATTGTTCATTGTTTGTAAATGAATATTAGGCATGCAAGACTGCACACTCTGTTGCATACGTTGAACTATATAAGGGGGAACTGATTTTCTCCTAAATGTGTGAGCAGGGATCTGCAACCCCTGGTGAGAGTTACCCGGACTGTGTAATGGCAGTCCTGACAAGAAGACCATAAAGATCCACACACTGTGACCACCCAATGGTCTTCACATAGGCCTAGTAACAATTCGTAAAAATTTTGAAATATACGATCCTTGTCCATCTAAATTGAGTTAACGTCAAAGATGCATAATCGGTAGGCGGGGTCAAAGGAACGTTTTCAGGGTTTTCGGATTTTTGCCCTACAGAGAAACGGGATCCTCGATCGATGTAACATTTCCCCTTTTGCCCTACAGAGAAACGGGATCCTCGATCGATGTAACATTTCCCCTATCGATATGTTTGATTAGCGTCACCATTTAAAATAACTTCTCTAGAGACACAGTCCGTGTTGTGTTCGAACAAAAATAACATGACGAAGAATCGTGTCTGCATTAATGGAAACCTTTATTTTCCCTGTTAATTTTATTAGGATGATAGTCGAAGGTCCGAGGGAAGATTTTTTCGTGAACATAAAGTGCAGCAATCAGCTAGCTGTGAAATATAATTTTCGAGGTTCTCTCAAGCAGGTATATCTAAACAGGGAGCTCCCTGATCTTAAGTAATGGTTGCCTGCGTAGCAGACTGTGGGGCATATTCCTTGTTCACTCATATCTCCACCAAGTCTGCCAAAGTGAACAACGAACAGATTTCTTTGGATATTCATAGAAATATGTGGCCTCGAGACTGGATGGATGTTAGTGAATATTCATAAGAAGGCAACATCTGTTCCCGTTTAAATCATGCAGTAGCCCATGCCACCCACTTAGTTGATAAGAAATCGTAAAGCACACTTCCCGATAATACTTACTGGACAGTTGGTTATGCAACGCATTAGTGATCCGATCAGGTTTCAATCTAGTCCCTCAGTTAACAACAAAAAGAATACACGCACTCGCTCAAAACAATAGTATAACAAATGAGGCAGGACATGAATGAGTCATATTCTGGTAATGAAGTTTTCGTCTAAAATTGGACGCAGGCCTCTTCGTTTTGGAGGACGGTGGTTTGTGAAGCCTTAAAGGGGGAGCGAACAAACCGCTTCGCGGGGTAAAGTAATGGTTGCTAGACTAGTTACCAAGGAGCTGTTACGCAACAGCTCCCTGGACTAACCTACACGAGAAGAGGGTTATAATTACGCAAGAGAACAAGTGCATCAGTCGTTGATAGGATCTCTCAGGTGGGTGTATTTAATACGAAATCCCAAAACCGGAGATCGAAGGCCTTAGTTGGGTCTTTCGTCTTTGTTTTACACTGTTATTTTTTTTTTTTTTTTGTTAAACTAACGGAAAATTCTTTAGAATTTTATACATTCTTTTTGTATTTCACATAAGAATAAAATTTTCTGTGATTTTTACAGACGTTTTACATATTTCAAACGGAAAAGTTAATACTTTCATATCTAATGGCTTGGCCAAAATTTGAAATAGAAAGTGGCCCTTGGAATAGCTTTACAATAATCAGATCTGTAACAAAAGACACTCTCTGGTAAAAAGAAAAAGAAGTTTATCAATACCGATAAACAACTTAAGATTTTTGCACTTCATTTCTGTAAAAAATATGGAGAAACATTTTCCATAATAATTAACGTTTCATTGAAGTGGTACATAGCAAAAGGTCAATGTCTGCCCATTAAACACTGCTCAAGATTAAATATGTCACTTTTCCGCTAGTGCTTTTTTCCATGGAGTAAGGCACTAAGATTAGCAGCCGACTCGGATTCTTTCCAACCTTGACTATATGTGAATAACATTCAAACTTTTGCAAATTCGCATCCAAATCATCTGTCTTTTGATTAAAGAATGGCAATTTAGGAGCACGTGATTTTCGAGTAGAACTTTTATTTTCTTCACCTTTATCCCCAATACTGTGTCTTTCCCGCTCTGTCTTCATTTTTTCCAATTGCAACTCCATTCTATCATTTGTTTTTGCTCAGCTTTCATTTCCCTCTCATGAGCTTTTTTGTCTCTTTCGAGTCTCTCCTGTTCTGCTTTTGAATCATTTACACATTGCATTAAATTTTCCCCACTCAAGCCAAGGCCAACAGACACCAGTTTTTCAAGATTCATACCTCTACCTTTTCTAGGGTAACTGTCTGCCCATCCAGACAACCCCACCCTACCCAAAACGACTAAATATATTCAGTGCAACATACAAAATACAAGAATGAATACAAAATGTAGAAAGTGCTACCAAAAGTAGCACTTTGGAAAAAAAGTTCACTGTCATTAAAACAGCAGTCTTTACGATGCTTAATGGATGAGTTAAATTCCTCGATGGGTGTGGTGGTCTGCCCTCGTAGGGTCGCCAGAAATGTTCCAAAAAATTCCTATTCTATGAATTTTTCTCAGTTCCTCGAGTTATAGTTACAGCTTAAACGTCTTTGCAAATTGATTCAATCTCTCTTACTTGATTATCTCGTTTTCTTATTCGAAATATATAACCTCTGCTAATATATAGCCTGCGTAACCGGACTATTTACACTGGCTACAAATATATACACGCCTAAAAACACTCACACATACACACGCACACTTACATATACACACATACATACCGAAACATACTTACATAAACCAGCCGTTCGAGCAATAAACCTGAGGTCGACATTTTCAACACTCGCTTGACGTAAATACTACCATACTCCTAACTTCTCGTGTCATCTAATTCAACCCTATCTTAGAACACTATCCTTATCCCCAGTTTTGAAGAGTTCTTCATAGCAACATAAATATTTCCCACCCTTCTCACTCATTAAGACGCCTAACAATTTATGCAACAGAAAGTACTTATGGCACGTTTTTCTTCCAGAAAAATATCCACCCCAGTTGAGGTCTTTTTGCAGCTCCTCCGGCCGCCTATCAGAATTCCTCGCCCTCTAACTTTTCCCTTGCGAAAATGAACATAAGTTAAGTTCCACCCGACAGGGAAGGGTTACCATTTGACGCAGGAAAGTCTAACGTTTTCTCCAGAAAAAAATACACGGTGCTTCTAAAGTGCAGCTTGTCTATATCGTAAAACTTTAACTAACTAACTAACTAACTAACTAACTAACTAACTAACTAACTAACTAACTAACTAACTAACTAACTAACTAACTAACTAACTAACTAACTAACTAACTAACTAACTAACTATATCGTGACTATAGCTTGTCTGAAGCTAACACAACCAGTCCTCTTTCAGAGAACCTCACCCTAATTTGCATAATATGCTGCTTTCACACTTAATTCTGTGTATTCTAGCATGCCTCACTGGGAATCCCACTTCCCAGAACAATAGGGGAATAAGCTTCGTGCCATGGCTTTCTCCTATCAGGAATTCGTTAATCATGACACACGTAAGGGGGAAAGGGACAGTGTAGTCCAACTAACAGCTCCCAGCTTAAAGCGTGGACAATTTTGGATAAATCTCATTCACTTTTGTTTACAACGTCGTATACATGGCGAGTAAACTACGATTGGAAATTTTGCAGTCAAAAGATGAAATTGTTATAAATTGCAGTTTCAGACTTTTTTACGGAGTTTATATATAAATTGAAAAGACAGAATTTTTTTGAAATTCTGCTGCCACAAAAGTTACGAAAAAAAAAACACCTGCTTACTGTAAATTTTACCTTGGTTTTCTGTAATTTGAAATAAAAGAAATTCTCTGGAAACTCTACTGCCAGAAAAAGTCTGTAAAAAAAAAATTTCTACAGTGTAGATATTTTCGTTTTTAACACACCCACACCAATATGTTAAAACAAAGATCCCAAAACAAAGACCCTGCCCGGGAAATTAGGGTCAGTCATCGCTTTTATAGGCCTCACACTGTTTTGGACTTTCTCGGGCAGGTTCTTCGTTTTGGGTCTCCGTTTTGGGGACTTCGTTTTCAACACTGCTGTGTAGGTGTGCTAAATACGAAGACCGGAAAGAGAACACAGCATTCGGAAAGGAATTTCATACGAAATTGGTCCAAACCATAAGGCACTGGATCTCTTACTAAGTTACTCTAACCATCTAACCAGATACTGACAGGAAGTTCACCTTTAAAAAAGATTGGGCCGCATGATATAGTTTCCTTGGAGTACAGTCTGTTTAACTTTACATGGGCATGTGTAAGGATATGAAAGCGAAATGACAACAAATACTTGCAGGAAGATAATTACATGTTTAATGTTCTGTAGATTATGATTTCTTCCGGGGAAAAATAAGGAAGTATATCTCGTAGACTAATAATGACATGAATTCAGACTAAATGGAGGCAATCCTTTACCCAAAACACATGACCTTACCATATAAATTTAGAGAACTCCATATGGTAGAATATGTTTAACACTTCAAATTAAGAATACGATTCCCACAGCAGCACTTCGTGGTATTGTACCTTCTTTTACGATGGCTTCTTCTGTTTTAACATTATTGATGATATTTTACCACTTTGTAATATTTTCTGAGGGGCAACTAACTCTAGACGTTAGAGTTTTAGGCAAATGTACCAGACAAACAGGTGAGAGAAAGTTCGCCTTATTTGAAAGTTGTAATGAATCGTCGAGCGTAGTGTGTTCATTCTATGGATTTGGAAATTCCAATCTGTCAATAAAGTTTGGAAACGAGATGCTTGCTAATTCTTCCTACAATGATCACAGAATTCGAAGAGTACTAATAGAATGGAAGCCAGTTAATAAAACTACTCAAGGAATTTTTAAGTGTCTTCTTGATTCTTCATACGAAAATAAGAATGGGAATACATTTATGTTTCACCTTGAAAGCGAAATAGAGGTAGTACTATACCCAGTGGATGAGCTGAGCCAAGGAGACGATTCATCTTTAAATGGGATGGAGTTTTGGGGACAAAGTGATCAAACTCTTCAATGGTTTCAAATTGTCCCATCCCTCTGCCAAATGCATGCTGTGGCTGACGTTTCACAAGTAATCCTCTCCCAAGATGTTTTTAGCCCTGGCCAATTGGAATTAAGTTGTTCCAGCTCTGCTTCTACCCAAATGGAATGGATAGTGCTTGGAGGAGGAGGGTATGATGTACTTGGATACAATTACAATTCATCTTTTGGTACTATGAATGCTACCATCATACAATCAGAGGGATTCACGTCTCTGCAAGTATCTGAAGATGTGATCAATGAGTACAGTGTACGAACCGTATTATGCATTACACTTGGAAGGTACCCAAGGGTTGCTGTGGCACATCGTGAAGAGATTTCAGACACACCAGATCCGTACATTGTAAATGATGCGGAAAACACCACTGAAACATATAAGAGTTACCAAAATAAGCAAAATAGCGATAAAAAATTTGATAAGAGTGCAACAAAAGACGATCCCGCTTCTAACAAGGTAATGGATGAAAAGTCTGGCGAAAAAAAGGGAACAGATTGTAAACCTTGTAAACCTTCGAATTTACATGAGACAACAACAAGTAAAAATATTATGACAAACAAATCCATAACCAATGGAACAGAAAATAAAGAGGGATTTGAATGTCAGTCAGAGGGTGATGCATTGTTCCCTTCAAATATGACTGAAATAATGTTACTTACCATGACTATTTTATTTGCAGTGATAAGTATTAACCTTGGCATTGTCGTTATTAAGTTGCGTAAAATGGTCAAACAGAAGGTACCTGTCCAGTCTCGACACTACGAGTTACCACCAGTCCCTGATCTCCACGATAATCCTGCATATTTGTCTTACGAAGAAGGTCCAAGTGAAGAACGTGCCGACGAAGATGGTACAAAGTATGATTATATAAATGAAGCTTCGGCGAAAGATTTTCAACCGGAAGGTAAATTGTAGATACTCGGACCAAACCTTAGGTATAATGAAAAGAGCAGTCGCCCTTAAACTTATTTTGAAGCAATAGCTTAATCTCACACTTTAATTCTCAGTTCTCTTTAAAGTATCTTTCATAATATTTTAAGACTTCAAAATTGTATATAATCAAGAAGTTACTACTAGGAAATATCACATTTAAAGGGGAAATATTGTCACATGACTCAAGAGCCAACCATTAAATAGGGTAGTCTACTTTACTACTTCAAGTTGGAGTGAATGCATTTGAGTCCCCTTCAAATTGAGACGAGAATTTTGAGGGATTAAAATAACTAACTGAGAACCAACATTTGTATATCATTTAATATGCCAATAACTAAACAAAGTTCACTTCAAATTACTTTACTATAAGTAATTTAGGAGTGGGAAATATTGAAAAACTTTTCATACTTATAAATAACATATTTCAATTTCAAACGCACTTTCTAAATTTCTGTTTCAACATCTTTTTCATGAATTATGCCTGTTTCATTGGAGAAAGAACTTGTTATGTTGCTTTTTGTCTAAAACGTCTCAACTATCGACTTTTCCCAAGTGTAACAAGGAGTTCGGAAAAAATCGCAACAGTACAGTGCCATTTTTGCGACCAAAAATCTAGATTGTATTTTTCCTCAATAAGACAATTGTGTCTGTGCATTTCCTGTTGCATATTGCATGAGAATAAAGTACTTGGTTATAATTTTGTCAAAGACTTGGCAAGAAGGTATGAAAATACTTCTGGATAAAGATAAGTTCATTTTGAAAATGGAACTTGTTAAATAAGAACATTAAAAGTTCTATATTCATGCAATGATGCTTTCAGTGTAAGGAGTAGAGGAATGAGAACCTACCAAATATTTATATATATATATATATATATATATATATATATATATATATATATATATATATATATATATATACATTTACGTTTTTGTATTATGTTGGTATTGGAGGCACTCTCACCAATGAAATGGGGGCAAGTGATATTTGCTAATTTATTTACATATATATGTATATATATACATATATATATATAGCCTATATATAGCATATATATATATATATATATATATATATATATATATATCCTATATATAGCCTATATATAGCCTATATATATAGCCTATATATATAGCCTATGTATATAGCCTATACATATATATATAGCCTATATATATATATAGCCTATATGTATATAGCCTATATATATATATAAAACATGATGGTTGGCGTGTGTTGGAAATATATATATATATAAGAAGAAACAACAAACGACAAAAAATGATAATTTCATTTCCAACTATATACGTTTACACAAACGATATAATAAAATTTAAAACAAAATATTTCGAGCGTCGTTTACACCGCTCTTCCTCAGTTGAACTGAATAACAGTACGTGGAGAAGAAACTAGACCTTATCGGGGTGCATTCGGGCGTAGAAGCTTAGAAAAGCGAGATCCTTGTTAAGTCCAGTGTGATGGAGTTTAGACGTAAGATTGTTTCCAAGAAAGAAGCAACCGGTAATTGAAACTCATATCCTAGTTGTTTTAACCAGAATTTGTGTTGGCGTAACCAGGAGTTAATAGAGAACCGATCCTGGTAAAATTTTAACCCGGTGATTTTAGAGTGCACGCTAGGAAAAAAGAAAAGTGCAGTAGAACTTGATTAGCACAAGAGTCATTTTCGCAGAACAGGGGAAAAACTTGTTTTGTACATTACAGATTCTCGCTTCTGAAACTACGTATTTTAAATGTTGCAAACAAAGTGCAATATTTGTTGGTATTGACTGGAAGGTTTTTTTTATTTATTTCGAGCCTAAACTGCATTAAGGTAGCAGCAATTAGCTTTGAAAGGCATAAGAAATGAGCAGGACGAAAATAAATATTCCTCGCCGCTTTAATGCCAATCAGTTTTCACTGACGCTGTCAAGGAGAAGCAGCACCCGAGGAGGTTTTTCCCCCTTTTTAATTGTCGACAACTACCATAACCATAATTCACTTCGGTACATTTAGCGCACTCCCCTCCCGTATTCCACTTCCCACCCCTAATGACCTTATCTGACAACGGACCTGCACAAACTGACTAATGTATGAGAAAATGTCTCAGTGATGGATAAAGCTGTAGTTGAGACTAAAAACGTTCAAATGGTTGTCAATGGGTGCTTTACTGTGACGAGAGAATCAATTTAGTTGCTGTCTAATTATATTTGCTTTCAGAGGAAATTCGAGGACTATCTAGTGTGAAATCTTCGGTAAAGTTCTTAACTGATCAACAACTGAAATTTGAACTTTTATAATTATTCTGATATTCAGTTCGCACATGAGGATATTAAGTCAAAGTTACAATTAGGTTTTACGTTATATCAAGAAAGATAGAGACAGGGGAGGTACAAACAGAAATCCATAGTGAGAGAATTCAACAACAGGAAATACTTTTTGTGGACCATGTGTGGCTCTTGCTTACAATAACAATTTAACAAGTTTAGGTACAAGGTAAATGTGAGGCGTGGTGTATAGGCGTAACGATTTCTTCAAAAGGCCACATCCGCAATAGGACACTGACCTATATAAACGACAAGAAATTGAGTTGGTGAATATCGAATCAATTGAGAGTATGTAGGATTGAATTGGTATATTTTAATTCATATATGTGATACCGATTGCCCTCTAAAGGCATATCAAAGAACGCAAGTGTTTTCAGCTGTCTAGCAACTAGATAATTTGTATACCTCCATGATTTAACCAATGGGTTCCAAATATTAGCTACTTGGTTTCAAAAGGAGATGGAAATTCCTATAGTCTAGTTGAGACAATGTTCATTCTTGCGTTTATTATCCACATTCTTATCTCAATGCCTCGATCAACCCACAGGGTCAGTGGCGGTTTGGCATTGTCAAAACTCCAATGAAGAGACTCAAAATGGCCACAAAAATATTATGGACAAGTCCTTCGATATTTGTTCGGGCAAGTCCTTCGATATTTGTTTGCAAAATGTAATGTTTAAGACACAACAAATTTTCACGACCAACTAACAGGTCAAGAGCAGTCACCTCAAACTTATTATGAAGCAACAATTAAAAATTCTCACCATTTTCTTATAATTTCTTTTCAAACAATCAAGCAGAACTTCCTAGTAAATGTCACATTTAAGCAGAAAAAATACTGTCACATGACTCTCACTAGCCATGCAATCATGAAACAAGACAGTGTAATACACTCCTTCAAGTTGAGGTGACTGCTCTTGCCCTTTAAATGTATTTTTCAATCAAGAAACCGGTAAGCAAGGATAGCCTTCGAAAGTACGTATGTAGTGACGTGACTTGTTCTGACTGCACTCTGGCCCACACTACGTTTCTGCGGAGTTGCTTGACCTCACTGCAAAGTTCTCGACAATGAAGATTTTTTCTCCGTCACTTATTTCATTTTCTGAATCTCTCGTCTAGTTTAGTTATTCATGGCTGTCGGTCAAGTCATCGACCAAGTGAATTTATCTGTTTCATTGAATTTATGTAGGTAGATATAAAGTTTTACTTAAAAAAGTTAATGAATAAACAAAATAAAAAAAAGAAGTCCTGTCCCTTCTAAAAAATCGTTCTTTCTTATTTTCTTCCTTTATTTTTATTTCTTTCTTACTTTCTTTCTTACTCTCTTTTTTCGCCATGGATCTCCACCAGTATGCTGGAAATCTTATATTCCCTCTTCCCTAAAATGTTTGCAAACAGTGTGTAATTAACCTGTGTATTATTACTTTGTAAACAGTTATTACATTCTTCGAGAACAGTTGATATCCCAGTATAAACTTTAAAATGAAGACTACATTAAAATAATACACTGCATTGTTTATGTAACCCATTAGCACGAACAATTGCGTCGATTTGGTGAAATGTCTGTCGAGTGACGTATATTTAAGCCCATTAACCAAACATAAAAATGAAACAGAAAGTAGGACAAGTTTTAAGATGGCAAATAAACATGACTGGAATAGAATAAATACAGGGAAAGGGTTACAGAAACAGAAATTTTGTACATGTTATTTTATTTAATGGTTAAAATCTGGTAAAATTAATTGAAATAGATATTATTTTGGTAAAGAAAATTTTCAAAAAGTTATTTTTAAGGGTAAGATTACATAAATCAATGGGAAGAAACATTGCCATAAGTTATTTCGTTAACTCTGTAAATGTTCTTTTAAAAATGAAACGTTATTAGTGCAGAGCTAGTGCAGCACCTATCCAACATTATCTCAGAGCAGGAAGCCTTAACAGCTCCCTGCGTAGACAGAGGGGCCATGTACTTCTTGCATTGAATTATGAATTTACGTTGTAACAATAAAACTTTATATGAAACTAATTATGGCTCCAAATTGCATCCGATGGTATTTAAATACTCAAGACATCCTATAGCTACACTAGTTAACCTTAAAAAAATAATATTACGTATTTAAATTTTTTCAAACCTTAAACAGTCTCCCTCATTTCTTAAGTTTTAGGCTTCCCTTCAGGCAATCCTCCAAAGTCTTAGCATGATTGGTGAGTAATAAGTAATAAACTGGTAAGTAATATATGTTATAATCTATGTAACACATACACAGGTTCTAACTGTACAATGGTATGCAAATTGGCTATTTATTTACTATTTCTAACTTCATTGTAACATCAGCATACATGTGACATTTGCATTCTTCTCTTCTGGCAACTTTTATTCCTTTATTTTACACCCAGCCGTCCGACTAAAATCATAATAACCAGTTTACATTTGCAATTTTGGATCCCAGTTCATCGATGTGCGTGATATCGTATCCAGAATCCATTTCCTTGAAACCTTTGGCAGTTAATTCATCAAATGTTTCTAGCGACACTTATTCCAAGCAAATCTCCAAGATAAACCGTTAACCATATCAGGGAGCTGCCCTTGTAGCTCTCTGACCATATCAATATGATATCCATTGCCAAGCCTATAGCCAGAGTAACCAATTTTTAGATGTCAGTGAAGTAGTTCCGCCGACCCAGGGCCATGGGGTAGAATGTTTTGCCACTTTCAAAAAACCTAGATCCGAAAATGGTGCGACACGTGCTAATTTTACAGAATTAATGCTGAGGGTTTAGTTGTGATGAGTTAAAAAGAAAAGTTTTTTCCTTAGTTTTTGAGTGACAGACCTATTCACTGGAAAATTTTGAGACAGATGTTCCCTCTCTTGCTCACCTACCACGTGACTACACATCTTTTTACACACTACCGTAACCACGGAATGGTTGCAAAGCAATGTATTGAACTTCATGTCGTGTGAAGTAATATATCAAATTGATTTCACTTACATCATCGCATTTTTCATTCACGTTGTGTATTTAAAAGAAAATCCAATGGGAATGAATGGCTAAGCCTGTTAGAAGACAACACGTACTATTTTGGAAAATAAAATGCAATGTTAAAGTAGTACACGTAATGACTTGGCTACAGCTATAGGTACGATAATCGAATTACAACTCTACTGTTTTGGTTTTTTTTTTACTAAAAAAATACGGCTAAAGCAGTTTAAGCCTGGGCAAATTTATGTGTCAAACTTGGGTATTGTTCTCAGTTTACTCCATGTAAAGCTACTGAAAATAACTAACAAGTAGAGCAAACCTATTTTACCAAATAATTCTTGTTTTGATTAGATTAAATTATGTATGCCTGGCCCGTAGCCAGACAAGGCACTGAATTCGGCCAAAATCTTCCCAGAGAGCTAAAATCTTTCCAGGGTTTACAAATGTAGGAAGTCATATGACAAACTTCAAAGAAATTAGGAAGTCGAAAAAATTTTCAGAGGGGTTTGCAGCCCCCCTGCCCCTCCACCCCTTGGTCTTTGGCTACGGGCCTGACAATGCCTGATTTATATTCTTAAAGCCTACTTTGTCGTTGACTAAACATGGAGCTGGATTAACAAAGATTTGTTAACACTCAGTTGCAATGTAAATAAGAGTAACATGTAATATTAAGAGCGTATCTTAAACTTGCTTAAATTTAAGTTTACATTGTAAATAAACTTTTAAACATTTTAGTATGAATCATGGTAAAAGAGTAAATACATAGGCTTCTGATAAGAAATCCATATTTTTCTGTTTTTTATTGCAATTAAATCATGATCGATTGTAGCTTTATTTATTTCCTGTCAAGTTATCGCTTCCCATGCTTAACGAGTATAAATATGTCGACTAGTTTACGGAGTATATCAGGATATCAGCAAATTAGTGCAATGATTTCTCCGGGACAACTCACGATTGGAAACGCTTTTCGCGATTTTTGTCGGTAAAGTTCTAATTTATGACTTCATAATAAAGTTAAGCTAATCCAGATACACCTTATGAAACATCAAGTTTTGTTCCATGTTTGTACGTACCGTGCGAGGAGTATACCTGGTTATTCTCTACGATATCATAGCAGAACTGATCGAAACAAGCTTGTGTTATATATGATCAGGCAAAAGCACCGATCCTGGTTATGAAAATATTGGGTGAAACATACTGTTTCGTCCCACAACTCAAAATCCAGGCAAATTAAAATAAAACAGGCAGAACAAGCAAAATCTAACATTGTGGTATACAGATGACGTCTGGGCTTCGAAAAAATAAATTTGAGCCTATTTCAGCTATAATAAGAAAAGATACTGCATTTATAATGCACTGTCTATCTATGTTTTGTGTACATGCCCGTCGAATTGAGTCTGCAGGTTTGTTTGCATGTTTTTCGTGTTTTTTTCTGCCTTTGGAAAAAATTTTGCCCCACCCCAATCGGCAAGCCAGATAGACGCCGCTGTGATCCGGTTCCGTGGTGTCTGAGGTTGAGTTGTCAAAGACACGTGTAGGCCTACTTGTAAAAAGAAACATTGAGAAAAAACATTAAGATATCGCTAGAAATTTTAGAAAACTGACGAAATCTATCAGATAGCTGTCTCAGCCGGGAAGAAAACTTAACAATTAAATTCTATACTACTGTATAGGCTATACCCCAAAGACGGATTAGGATTACGTCAAATCACTGACTCTTTGAAAAATACCGTTACGTACGGCCATAATCAAATGCTCTTTGGGAGCTCGAAGAGGAATCGATTATTGTAGTAGGCCAGCTAAGAAGATCGTGATTGAAAACTTTGACTTGAATAACTACTGAAGAGTTTAAAAATATCCCCTCCCTTTTTCTCAAGATAGCCCAGAATTTGGACCTATGACGTGATGAAAAGCGATTAGGATGATGGCAGTTATGTATCTACTTCTTTCATAGGCTATGTTATGTTTATAAAATATGATCAACAAAATATTTGCTTTCTCTAAGTCATTCGTGTATACTTTCTTAGTCTAGTTTCGGTAGAGAATTGGTTTTTATCGAATATCAGATTCAACGTTGCGAAATCCGCTATTTACAAACACTGGAAAATTTCAAGTCCAATGATACCCATTTCGCAAATAGCGGTTAGCTTGCGCACATCACTATACTTCCCATATGCTAATATCCCATATGTTAATATGCAGTCAATGATGTCATCATTTCCCTTCGGGTACGCCCAAAGTAACTTACTCAGAAAGTAACGCAGAAAGTAACAATACATTAAACATCTTTCAAGGAGGCGTAGATAAGCTTAGATTGTCTTCCTTTTCCCGCAAACGAGTCTAGAAAAAACTAACCGAATGTTGAAGTTTCAGACACAGACTGTGTTACTTACGAAGCAGGCCAAGTCGTCCCCAAACCAACTCGTCCCCAACTAACTCGTCCCCAAGCCAAGTCGTCCCCAAACCAACTCGTCCCCAAGCCAAGTCGTCCCCAAGCCAACTCGTCCCCAAGCCAACTCGTCCCCAAGCCAAGTCGTCCCCAAACCAACTCGTCCCCAATATGAAAAATGTGATTTTTATGGCGCGAGAAAGGGGAATATTACCGACCAAACATAATCAAATATAATCAAAAATGAAATATTTATGTGACAAAGACGATATTTATTTAGTTGCTTCAAACATTAGGCCTATATTTGTAAAACAAATTTGCAATAAAAATACAATTGTAGAAAGAGTATGTTCTTAACAAGATATATATTTGCAATTAAATATATTCCCAACAAAAATATATGTTTGCTCTAAAATATATATTTAGAAGAATATTTATTTCCAACACTTGAAATATATTAGTAAAGAAAAATTATGTTTACACCTAAATATATTTGCAAGAAAATATATCTTTCTTGAAAAAGTTACCATGTTCGCCACAAAATTTATTTGCAACAAAAATATTCTTCCAACCAGAAATATATTTTCAAGAAAAAGAAATAAGTTTACAATATAAATGTATCTGCAAGAGACATTACTTTTGCCAAAACATTTATTTGCAAGACTAATTATATTTTCCAAACTAAGCATATGTCCCCATCAGTTGTGTTTAAAATATATGTTATCAAACTCCAAAAATATATAAGTTATTGGTTATGATGGGTAGACAAATTGCGACAATAAAGTTATTATGCTCTATTTTAAACCAGTTGTCATTCTCTATATATGCATAAATCACAGCTTCAAAAATTAAAAAAATTTATGTGTCACCTAATCTCCCTTTTAACTAGCAAAAGGGAGGAAAAAATACTGACTTAACAAACCAAAAACAAATGCAAAGTCGCTGTTAGCTGGTCTCTTGAAATCAGATAATTTTATTTTCCACCAATTTTTCACTAATTTCTCATATTGGGGCCGACTTGGCTTGGGGACGACTTGGTGTGGGGACGAGTTGGCTTGGGGACGAGTTGGTTGGGGACGAGTTGGTTTGGGGACGACTTGGCCCGAAAGCGTTACTTACATGCGATTATATATACTTTTATACATACTTTTCAGTCACAAGTTCACGTGTGAGGAAAGAAGCTCCAAGTTAAAGGGAAAATGAGCTCAGGACTAAGTTAATATTTTATTAAATATTACATGATAATCTCTGGAAAACCTCATTTCGATATTTTCGCCCGTAATTGTGAATTAACCAGGCAGCCAGAAGAAACTTCTTTAATTGGTTTATTTTAGGTTTGCATTACCTCCTGAAATATCATATCATGACCTACAGTACCGTTCATCTTTACTGGAATATGTGAGGACACCGTCACTTCACTCAAAAGTATTCCGCGTAAAATTCTAAAGTCAATTGGTGTTTGTCCAAAATTTCGGGAATTGTGTCCTTCTTTCGCCGCACGGCAGCAAGATTGAAGGTCAAGATTGGTGACAGATCTGACTGTTACATGATAAGATATTTTTGAGATTTAGGTCTTGCTTTGAAGGAAGTCTGGAAGGAATACTTATACCAAGGTAAAATTGTAAGGGTAAGTGTTTATGGAGTCTCGCCAATCCCCCACTCTTTCGCCTTACCCTCGATCGAACAGCCAGGGCGTGGGACAGTGCCCCCCCCCCCCTTTTAATAAAACGCGATTATACATAACTATATTGAGCTGCAATGAAAATATCAGGGTACCGAAATAAACAAATAGTACAAATGTGTACCTGAGTAGCACCGTAAAATCAAAAGGTGTAAAGATCTGCCTTGTAAAGATTTGCTTTTCATGATTAGTCTACATGTAATAAATTTATTTCCGGGACCTTCTCTATCACGGTAAGGACATATCATTGGAATATGGAATATCAATTTATTTCCTTGTTACTCTGTAAGTTTCAATATTACATGTGGCTCAAATTGTTTTTACACTTGAGTGCCTTTCCGTGCCCTTTCATATTAAATTGTTTCATATGGACGCTCCAAAAGAGTTTTCCTTTCGGAGCTATATTTATATTTAAAGGATCCAGTGGAAAGTAAGAGGCATCCAATTCCTTTCGACGTATTTTCACACCCGAGAAGTTCCGTGTTTTATCTTCTTTTCTCCTTGAACTACGACAGTTATTGTAAAATTGCGAGATGGTATTCTGCACATTGCAAGCAACCAATTTTAAGTGATATTTCCCCCGTCTTAGGACTGTAGGACATAAATTCATCATGATAGATGTTGCGAGTTATTTCTAACTATTGAAGGTTAATTCTAACTAGGGAAAAGCAGTGGCCCGCACTTATTTTGGAACAACAGCTGATTCTCACAAATTTCTTCTCTGTTGTCTTCCAAGTTACTTCCTTAATATTTTAAATAAGAATATGACATACTCAATGTAACGACCCAATCAGCCAGTCCTCCTTAAATTCAAAATTCAATTGGAAAAATTTTGTCACATGACAGAAGATTTTTGAACACCGTCGCATTCTTGAAATAGGATAGTCTACTTCATTAATCCAAATTTGGGTGACTACATTTCACCTTTAAATGATTAATCGCAAATTATGTGAAAGGAGTAGTCTCCTCCACTTAGGTCTTCTCTTGATGCCCCTTCCCTTGCATCTTCCTTCAATCATTGACACATCTTATTACATTTTAAAGTATTCCATGGTTTTCCAAGTATTCCAAGTGCTTTTATATTTTTTGGTGTGTTCACCGACAAGGAGGAGATTTTTGTTTTTTTGCTTTATTAATTTGACACATTATCGGCCAGGAGGGACTGAATCATACATATCCGTGAGTGAAGTCAATATGTTCAGTTTTTTTGAGGGGGTCAGTTTGGATTTTAAAGACAGAAATCATTCAAAGAGAAATTTGGAGGGAGCTGTTAACCGTTACCAGAAACTGATAGTAATTGATCTCCACCACGAAACTACGGTGGGTGAGACTGAGAGACACTCAATCTTAAAGCTGACAACGCTAGAGATAACTCGATTTATAAGAGAATTCTTAGAGATGCTGCCCAATATTTCATTTATCCACTGTATATAGAAAGCACAGTTCAAGCAAGCTGGAAGGAATTGGCGAAACTACGTTACAGGTTTTTTTTTTTCAATAGCTGCAGCGATTTTAGCAACTATTGATGACCTTAACCTCTCACCCCTTTAAGGGATACAATACAAGGGATGAAAAAATATTGCAAATGCGTTCAAGTTCCGTCAGCTAGAGAATGCTTCAAAGATTTCATGTGTAATTTTATACCAAGTACCAACTACTAGCGGTGTGCTGATTAACAGCGGAAAAGTTAACTCTCTAGGGTCCATATGTACAAGAGATGTTGCCAAACCCATTTTTCTAACCCTCCAACCTCCATGAGGTACAGGTGGCACCATGCGCGAATCAAACGGCGGTTGGTTGCCTCGGACATTGTCCGCACAGTCGTCCCCTAAACCCCTTCCCTGGCTTCTTGGAATGATGCGTACATCAAGCTCGTATAAGAGGGCAAGTTGAGCCACGACAAAATATCATTCCCACGATATCTAAAACACAAAGACTCGATGACAGGTGTTACAGTATTGTACACAAATTTATTGTCTTTCTCTTTGAAGTTATTTACATCTCATTACGTGTTCATGTATGTCAAACATTTAACTTTTAGAACAAACAACAGTCCCGATGAGAGTACGAACTTATTTAACAAATTGAAATAACGACGCCCTTCCTTTACAAAGGGTACTGTACCTCCATACCACTGACAGTGTCAAATGGTCTGCCTTTTCCAAAACTCAGGGCATGCACCCTCCTTATAGACTACTCCCCTAGCGCAGCAGTCAATCAAACTTTGCATCCCCTACAGTGAAACTTTATAAACATGCCCCTGTTAAAACATCCCATACGTTGTTAACCTGTATAAATAAGCCTATATTAATCATTCATTTCGGTCTTGCGTGCAACAAGTCCCAAACGTAACCAGATGAAAAGACCTAGTAACTATTCAGCTTTACATGCATGACTGATGACAAAGAGAGCATTGTTACCATCAAATGATTGTTTCTTCAATTTGTACACCATTTTAGACTAGATAGAAAGAAACGTAATTGAACGGTTGAATATTCCCCTCTATAAGTTGAGTCATATTTAACTTATGCACCAGCGTTTAGTTTATATTTACATTGTTAATTACATTAGGCTGAAACAGGAACTTTAGTTTACGCTTGATTTGCTTTAAGAAAACAAAGGAAAAATCCAAACCAATGAAACAGGCTATACAACTATTATTTCCAAAAACACTTTTTTGAAAAACAATCTTACAAACATTTTTTCTACATGTACAGAAATCATATGGTTCAAAGTTATGGGTCATGACAGCCAAAAGCCAGACTTGACAATTCACAAATAATATTTTCAGTTGAAAACTGTTGTAATTATGTCAAAATTTGACCGTTCAAAAAAAAATCTCTTCACAATTTGAATATTTCTGAAGTAGTTTGTTGCCAAGAATAAAATAATGTGGAGGGTTGCAGTGTCGACATCGCTTTTGTAAACCTCACATTACATCCTAATTACTAGCGCACGGTGTAGTAAATGACTGGTGCCTTTTTTAAGTACACAATACAAACTTCCAAAATGAAATCATCAAGATATACATACAAAGTCACAACTGTCTTTGAAATGCAGGATAATAAAGGATAACATTGGCCATATATGGCCTGTCTGTATCTTCACAGCACAAGATTAGCATATTTAACTCACGTTTATGCATGACTCAGTGCATATCAGAAATTACGGAGTAAAATTGTCAACTTTTTATGGATTTTCGATGGGAATTGTGGCTATTTGCGAATTTTTCAATGCATTTCACATCAAACAACAAACTCTGTTATTTTCATGTCACCAGACATTTGATGACATAAGCCTTTAGCCCAGATATAAACTGCCAGTGTACTACAGCCATGGAGCTACCAGCTACAACTGAGTAAAACTAGTACATAATGACCACAAAAGAGATTAACTCCAATGAAAAAATATGACTAAGATATGGAGGCTGGTCACTGCATAATTTAACCCTTCTGTTCACTTTTTTGGTCAATGGTGTGACTTGTCTGCATATTTACAGGACATATGACATACATATACCCATCTACTATTAACTGTTACAAACCAGTATCTAACACTCATTTCTATTACTTAATTCTTAATTTTAATTTACGGGTTTCTAAACATAAACATTCATGTTATGTCAATATATTTTGCCCAGCATTTTGAAACACACACAGAAACTAGTTCACCTTATTATTAGATGCTTCAGAACAAACTGACAAAAGTTAACTCTGGTAAAGAAAAGGTAAATATTTGCTTGAAAACAAATATGATTTTGTCTTTTTTCCACAAGTTTTGATGAAGATCTAGTACAATTCAAAAATAGAACAAAAGAAACAGTTGTATCTCTTAACTGAAAATAGCACATATAAAATTGAAAATGAACAACACAACTTTTACAAAGACAGGTTCATTATACAGCTACTTCAATTAACATGTAAACACAATATTACAAAAAATGTATTATAGATGTTTTTCATTTAACATGTTGATACAACACAGCTACTGTATAATGGGTGTTTTTCATTATACATGTCAATATAATGCATTAACTTCATATAATGCATGTTCTTCATTAAACATGTTAACCTTATCTGTATACTGAGTATCAATACAATACATTACTGCACAATGGGTGCTCTTAATTCAACATGTCCACACAATACATGAACTGTATATTAAATGACCTTTATTCAACATGTCGATACAACGCAGTAACTGTATAATGAGTGTCCTGTACTCAATATGTCAATACCCAGTCCTCAAGCAGGCCATACAGACTACGCTCCATTACATTTTACTCCCGGTAGTAGGTCCTTAGGCTGTACACAGACTGAAACCACATTTCACCCCAACCAACCGGCTGCGGAACTCTCACAACTACAAAAAGCCTTATTTTCTCAACAAACTTTCACTGATCCAACTTGACAAAGTAAAGCCAGAACAATGTCACACCATCAAATGACAAAAGTACCAATTTTTTTTTTATTGAATCCCAAAATTACTATTAGGATTCTAGAAATACTGAAAACGATGCCCATTTTTGACTGATGAACAGCGTAGGGTTAGGTTAGCTGGTCGAGAGGATTTTGACCCAAATTCTGTTAAATTTCCATTTGAAACCATTGACTGATGTGCACAAAGATGGCAAGAAATATTATATTAAAGGATGAATGTGTATGAATTTAAGGTATTAAAGACCGAATGTATTCCTGAGTTCTTTGGTGTCACAATTGATCACACTATAGCGAAACCGGTGAAATATCAGTATGAGCCTATTTCTCACATACTGTAAGTCTACGTAAAGCCAAAGTGCCTTGTGTTCGGAGCATAATGTGTGGAGCGTGGTACACTAGGCACTGATTGAGTGCTAGTCAAAACAATACATGAGCTGTACAACAAAAGTAAATGACTCAAGAAGAGTGGGCAAACAGACAAAAACCTTAAGTTATCACACATACATATGAAACAAGAAATTTGTACATGATCTTTCAACACTTTTTTTTAAATTACTTAAGAAGACTGTCCATATTTGGACTGCTGAAAATGCTTGTCACACAGCCAGGTCACTCCAATGTCAAGTACTGTTTCTATAGTAAATGAATGACAGCAAACTGTCGTAAAACTGGCTTCAGTTTTTCCCACGATGCTGAGCTATGTACAAAAGAAGTATAATGGCTCACAAAACTGCAAGCAAAGGTCACTTGATATGAAGTGATTCATTGTGATGAACAAATATGTCATCAGCACAGGTTTATAGAAGGCAACTTCAGTCACTGTCTTCATCATCAATGTTAGGACTTGTTGGACTATATGATGGAGATGTAGGAGAATAACTTGGAGAAGTTGGGGAGTAAGTAGAGTCCTTGGGACTGGTAGGGGAGTAAGTGGGGGAACTGGGACTGTAGCTTGGACTGGTAGGTGAATATGTAGGAGAAGATGGACTGTAGTTTGGACTTGATGGAGAATATGATGGACTGGTGGGTGAATAATTTGGACTTGTTGGGGAGTACTTCGGACTGGTGGGAGAGTAGCTTGGACTGGTTGGGGAGTAGCTTTGAGCAGATGGACTGTATTTGGGGGATGATGGACTGTAGCTTGGAGAGGTTGGACTGTAAGAAGGACTTGTGGGGGAATAATTGGGACTTGAGGGAGAGTAGCTTGGTGAAGTGGGACTGTAACTTGGAGACTGTGGGGAATAGCTTGGAGATGTTGGGCTGTAACTTGGTGATGTAGGTGAGTAACTTGGAGAAGTAGGACTGTAACTTGGGGAGGTTGGGCTGTAGCTTGGACTTGTGGGAGAGTAACTTGGAGAAGTAGGCGAGTAACTAGGAGATGTTGGAGAGTAACTTGGGGATGTGGGAGAGTACTTTGGTGAAGTAGGCGAGTAGCTTGGAGAAGTTGGACTGTAACTTGGAGAGGTTGGTGAGTAACTTGGGCTAGTTGGGCTGTAGGATGGGCTTGTTGGGCTATAGCTTGGTGATGTTGGGCTGTAGCTAGGACTTGTTGGTGAGTAGCTAGGTGATGTTGGTGAGTAACTTGGTGAAGTAGGAGAGTAACTTGGACTGGTAGGACTGTAGCTAGGACTAGTTGGAGAGTAGCTAGGTGATGTTGGTGAGTAACTTGGTGAAGTTGGTGAGTAGCTTGGACTAGCTGGCGAATATCCAGGACTTGATGGGGAATATGTCGGTGAATATCCAGGACTCTGAGCACCAACTGGTGAAGCAGACATATAGGATGGTGAAGCTGGTGAGTAGCTTGGTGACATGGGTCCTGGAGATGGAATGTATGGACTGCTTGCTGGAGAGCCAGGTGATGTTGGTTGTGGTGACCAGGCTGGACTGTAACCAGGACTAAAGCCACTGGCATCTGACTGAGCAGCAGGGCTGAATCCAGCAGCACCAGGTGTCATGCCACTTCCTGTAAGTCCAACAAGATGAAACAAAATTGAATTAACAATGAACAATATCTATTTAAATGTTTTAATGTAATATGGGTCGAAGAAAACATTTATCAAAGGATCCACAACTCAAATTATGATCATTTCTCAAATTTACATACTACAAAAGTGTTTCCAATGAAGCAAAACTGACTAAAATGGGTACAAGCTGTGGGCAGCATTTGGGAGTTAGTATATGGCACGCCAAAAGGCTCACCAAATATGACGATGTTCTAAAAATACACGTTCATGTACTAAAATTACACGTTCATGTACTAAAAATACGCGTTCATGTACTAAAATTACACGCACGTTTGCTTACGTTCGTGTACTGATTTCATACGATCATGTACTGACATTTAGTACATGATCGTATGAAATCAGTACATGAACGTATGAAATCAGTACATGAACGTATGAAATTTGTACATGATCGTAAGCAGTTAGTACATGAACGTGTACTTTTACTACATCAAATTCGGTGAGCCTTTTGGCGGACTTCTGGTACGCCGAAAGGCTCACTCTGTATGGCATGCCGAAGAGACAATAACAACATGATGATCTTACGTTTTTACATGTACAAAGTGTGTTTTAAAATGTACAACATGTGATTTCACATGTACAACGTAACATTTAACATGATGAACTTATGGTTTTAGTACATGATGGTGTAAATTTACATCATGATCATATGAAGTTAGTACATCATCGTATATTTTTGGTACATGAACGTGTAATTTTAGTACATGAACGTGTTTTTTAGAACATCATCATGTTTGGTGAGCCTTTTGGCGTGCCATATTAGTATGGTTAGGCCTTTGGTTGGCTAAGCAAAACAAACACTAAAAAAAGTGATGTTGTCTTCTCCCATGCTTTATGTGCAGATTCTTTCTTTGACAGAACATATATCATGAAAGCAAATTTATGACTTCAAGCTCTGAGAAAAAGAGTGTACTATTTTAACGGCATCACACACACAGACAAACCAGTTACCTTGTGACCAACTTACCCACTGGTGACCACCCAGCACCATAGGCAGGGGTGGTTCCTTGGTTCCATGGAGTCATGGCAGGAGACATACCACCAGTCAAGGGTGTGGCACCACCACCAAAGAACATTCCTGGCATACCTGTTTACGATAGGAACAAAGCAAAATTCAAAAATACATTGTTGTTTCACAGAACTTTCAAGGAGAGCGAGGTAGCAGGATTTACCTTTTACTTGGTCCTATTTTGTAAAATAGTACTAACTGTACATAAAGGTTTTTCTGGTTTCATGGAAAATCCAGATAAATAGCACTATTAAACCTTTAGATACTGAAACAGGAGGGGGGGGTCATCCATCCCACCATACTGAAGTAGGTTTTATATTATGTATACACAGTTTATGAAAAGGTTCCTTGAAATCAATTTTTTTGGAGGCTGCCATATATATATATGCATTTGATATTGCCCAAAAGGGTACACGTACGTAAATATATCTCCTTATTAAGCTTCTTTAAAGTCAAAAACATGATTACACACAATAGGTTTACAAGAAACTATTCCAGGACCTAGCAGTGCAATGGTCTTGCAGCAACACTGTGCACACAAATTACAATGGTTAATTATGGTTTCTCAGCAAAACCAAGGGTAGAGAATGGGTTAAGTCACCCCAAAGGTTATCCATAACATGCTGCTGACAGGGCAGGGTCTAAACAAAGCTGGTTTCAAATTACCTCTCTAATTTAACACAAAAAAAGTTTTATGTTCACTACCTTATATCCTAAATGATAGTAACTGTCAGGATTCCACCCTCATACTATATACTGTAAGCATCCCTTTCTTTATCTATGATTTGAAATACCTAATATATGTGAACCCAATTTAACCTTTGGCCAAAGCTAAACACAGTATTAGCTTCATAAATCATATTTATGTAACACTTGAGCAACACAAATTTACCCATTTCAGACTGATAGGTGTCCAGTAAGTATGAAGAGTTTCCGGTGGCTACAATTTACAAATTCTGTGCTTTACTACGATATCTTCACACAACTGCATCTTCAATTGAAGTTGTGTATTGGAGATGCATATCACAGTATCATGTGCAATTCTTCTTAAAGATGGGCTCCAATGAATTCTTATAGTTAGACTAGACAACTTCTTAAGATTTATAAATTTCCACATTTTAATAATAATACAGAGATTCAGAGAGTTAAACAAATCACTCCAGACATTTGTATGAAGTAAAAAGTGTATACTGCTTACAATAAACAATGAAATAGACAAGGCATCATCAAATTACTGATATAGCACCAAGCACAGTTAAGCGGCTAATTGAGTTGGTTCATGAAAACCAAAAATAATTTCCCAAACCTGCAAGCTTTCTTCACATACTACTGACAAATGGTCAAACTTAAACAATCTTCATACCCTACATACAAATAACACTTTTATGAGTGAGTACTTTAATGGTTCATTTCGTTGTTCAAAAATTAGTGAATAGACACTTTTTCAAATTATGCACAAGACCGATACAAGAGGGGGGAGCAGCAATTCAACATTTCAACTTTTTCCATAACTATTGGATATGAAACTTGACTCATTATACTAACTATAAGAATTTTCATGTGATAGTGACCCTTTAACAGTCTCATTGAGTTATTGATATCAACTCAATGAGCCCCTTTAAAGTGATGGTAAACTCACCGAAGCCTCCCATACCCATACCCATACCCATGGGGATCTCAATGAGCCCCTTTTTTAAAGTGACGGTATACTCAAGCCTCCCATGCCCATACCCATGGGGATCTCAATGGCATGCTTGCACTTCTCTGCATCTAGAAGAAGATCAAACACTCCAGTTCCAAGGGAGGCCAATTTTCCAAGCATGATGTTTTCACTGACTCCCTTGATATGGTCCACCTCAGCGTGGGCTGATGCCTCCATCAGAATGTCCACCTACAAATGAAGAATTGAATCTAAAACTTAAAATTCATGGTCTTTCCTTACTCAGTGGTAAATACACAATTTTGTGGGATCATGTAAAACATACTGACTGTCATCAACTAGTTCCTAATCATAAAAACTTCTTTGATGCTTCTATATTGCTCATAGGAGCCCCTAACAGCTCTTCATAGCTTTATGAAAACTTGGTACAATATTAAATTTCTATAACCCTGTATGCAAATTTTACAGGCGCAGAAAAGCTAAGTAAATCATGTTTGACAGGTAATCTGTAGTCTGCTCAGGTTCTGGTAACTCACAATGTCAACTTGCAATGTCTTGTAAGAGCTCATTAGGTTATAAAGTCAACAACAGCACGTTTATTTGCCTTTACCTTCAAAAATGAATTCACAATAACTGAAAAAAGGCTCCTTATACTTAAAATAGCTTTGACTGACTCAAGTTGGATAATTATGATCACCTGTTTTACATGCTGTGAAAATATTGCAAACACCCATTTTTGTACAGACCAAATGTGAGAGATTGTATTTTGCACAAAAGTATATGGTACATAAAACTAAACTTTTGTGCACTATAGATCAAGACATGTCATTTACCTAAGTAATAAAATACTGGAACTTAAGGCAAATGCATAACTTTGAATAACATGCTATGAATAACAGGTAACAGGTTTGTTTGGCCGCACAATATGAACATAAAGAAGATCAGCAAGAACCAAAAGCAAATAATAAAACAGGGTTTGTTCACATTCAAATGACAAAACATAGGTGAACATACATACATACATAACATAACAAAAGTGAACTTTCCAGGACCTTCAAAAACAGTTATAACCCATATATCCATCTTTTACCATGAAATAAAAGTATCTGAATGTTGAGAAAATCAGAACAATAAGTCCACTTTCAAAAATTCCCTGACAATGCCAGGATCTTTCGAAAGTTTTCTCATTTTTGCTGATCTTCCAGGACTGGAAATTTCAATTTACATTTTCACTGACTTTCCAGGATTTCAAAGACCTGTGAAAACCTTGAAGAAGGTAAACCCAACACTACTACAAGTGACAAATATGACATCTACTACAAAACATCATAAAGCCCATGCTATCAAGCATCCAACATGATACCTACCGTTTCTTCAAAGGAACATCTCCTGAGACAGCCAACATCCTGTCTGTTAATACCATGGCGAGTGATAGCCATGAGGTGACCCTTAGCTGTCATGATGTCACAAAGTAAGGCAAGATGGCGGTAGTTTACGTATGAACCATCAAAGGAAATGACATGATTCATTTCTGTCTCAACAGACTTTCTGACAGCTTCAATACCAAGCACCTGAAAATATTGGATAAAGGTAATTTGGAAGGAAACCTAACTTTGAATTCATTTCAACCATTTGATTAAACAGCTTGAAGAACACACGTAAATAGATCATTGTACTTGTAAAGAAATAAATATCAAAACTTTAAATGACAGAAAAGAAGGAAATACCAGTTGAAATGATAGCAGTAGAAAAGGTTTTACCCAAATTTGACATTCCAGTATGACAGAAACAAATAATTGATTGAAACGTTACAAGGTGGGTAATACGAAAAAAATTATGTAACTTCTCATGAGATAAATGCAGTTGTTACTGCCTGAGGAGGAATGTTTTCTGTAAGTGACACCCTTTGCCGTGGACTTTTTTAAGAGCCATCACTTCTTTACCTTCAAAGTATATAATGATCAACTGTACAACTGCAAGACATATCTTCATTTTCTTGACAAAATTTTTGAACTCTTGCCAACGAAAAATGAATGATCCAGACAACAGCATGTTATGTTTCTTCTTAATCTTCTATGGTGTAAATCAAGCTTTGTAAGTCACCAGCTCAGCTGGGTGTCACATCAAAATGAAGATATATGTAAAGTTTTACCTCTAAACTATATGAACCAAACAAATACAATCCATCCTGAACAAATAATTTCAATAATTTTACTGACAGACTCTGACAAAAAGAATATGAACCAAACTTAAGTTCAGAAATGGCTGGAAAATTTACCTCATCACTGCTGTAGTTTCACTTCTTAAGAATTCAAGGTCACTTCAAGTAGAAAATCAAGAAGTTCATTTACTGATAACAACACATAGAAATTGAATGTGTGACTGCAACGTTGTACTGCAATCTGCTATCAAGTTTCTCTTTTGTTTATGACAAGATCCTTTATGTTCGCTTATTATAGTTACAAAAATGATAAATTTCCCTGCTTTTGGGAGTAAACTTACCTGGAATATTTCACAGATATCATTTGAGAATGTCCTGACAGGATCAACCTCTGGATCACTAATCACCTTCATCATACTGGTTCCATCAGTTTCAAGGATCCACTCCTGAATGGCCTTGAACTCACCCTCAGATGTAATGATGATTCGCTTTTTGTTGTCTATTTGTGGAAGATGCATGTAGACTTTGCTGATCTGTTCAATACCCTGAAGAGTCATGTCTGTTAGCATGTTGGATTCGATGCATCTCAAAAATACATCATCCTCCATCTTGTCAACTTGTTCTTCTTCCTGTGAGTTCATGTGAAACAATGAATGGCGATGATGTAATTACAAGACTTGCCATAAAGACTTGACACCAGGGAAAACAGAGCTGTCCAAACTAACTGTCACTTAACAATTAGAGTAAAGATGTACACATGACTTCACGTTTCACATGTACAAAATGAAGTGGGGATCAGTTGTATTATTTTGCTTCACTTTTTCCTTTTAAGAGTTAACCTCATGGGGAGTGTTTCACAAAATTTCTTGATATAAGATGACTAAAAAGTAAAATGGTGCATCTTTAGGTCAAGCTTAAATGGAACTTGGACTGAACGGCTAATTTAATTTTTCTCTTTCAAGTATCATTAAACTTTCTTGTGCAATCCTAACTTGTAACAAAAGAAGACGTTTGGGAGAAAATGATCAAGGATCTATTTTAATTAATTTATACAATGTCATTTCTCTCACCTCTGCCCTCTGCTCTTCCCAAAAACTCATCTTAGCAGACTTAAGCTGGACATCAAACTCAAATCATGGTCCTCCATCTTTGCCTCAGAAGGACAACCTCCTAATTCAAACCCTGTAGTCTTAATACTCACAGAAACATGCCTCTCCATACTATGTCTGACTGCCAAATTGCAGCTTTCTCTTAGGTCTATTATGACTCTCCCCCCCAAAATATTGGTTTTACTCTGGCCTTGAATTTTGAGGTATTGAATCACACCTGGAAAATCAAAAACTCAAGATTTGTTTACTTCAACATTACTTACATCTTGGAACTTGCTTTCATCACTGTTCATGATACGAATTCGTAGGACCAGTTTCTCTGCATTGTCATCATTAAAGATACAATTCAAGTCATCTCCATATCCAGCATTTATTTTTTCTGCAATTTGCTCCATGGTTAGCTTGTGGTCTGTCATCCTCTTACGATCCAGCTCAATTCGCAAAAGCCAAGGGGATATTCTGGTAGGGTCAAAGTCAGGCATTTCATAGTAAAGATTGACCCAGTCTTGATCTTCAGAAATAACAGTGTTTTGAGGTTCTGGGTCATAGTAAATAGCTGTGTTTGCAGTGACTTTTCGCAGGGTGGTGTGTTCCAAACGGCACAAAATATCCTGGATAAAAAAACAGAAACAGAGAAATGTACTACAGTTAAGATGAATGCTCTTGTACAGTGAAGGGTTAATTATTTTGTTCAGGGAAGGGAAGATTCACCCGACCATTCCTACCCTTACCAGTTGGATTGCTTTAATGCATTAGTGTACTTATCAGAAGGCATGGAATGTGGGATGTGTACTAGGCTAGAAGCTTAGTACTAGGCTGGAAGCTTTCACCATGAATGTACATTACATGAATGCATATAACAGTAAACTTCAGCACAATAATCTCCAGGACAATAACTTAAAATTTGCCAACTTACTTCATTTACCCAATATGTAATGACATTCTAAATAACATTCAACTCCAATAGCATAGCAGGTTAGGTACAGTTCCATTTTGACACATTTCACCACCTTTTTACCTGCAACTTTTCCTCTTTACCAAAACCATACCTTCCAACTTCATTTTCCATTCTTGAGGTATCCTTCACAATAGGTTTTCACAGTATGACCACTGCAGTGCCCATCTGACCCTTGGCCAATACCACAAAAGACAGGTTTTCAATTTAGAGCAATAAACAGGATAAATCTTACATTCAGTGGTAATCACATAAGTTTGGGTTGAAGAAGTTTTCTCATAATGAAGGCATATTACAGTAAACTTCAGCACAATAATCTCCAGAAAGAGGCCTTAAAATTAGCCAACTTACTTCATATACCCAACATGTAATGATATTGTAAATTCATCCAAATTTTGTGTTACTAGACACTTGATGCCTCCCCTTGACCATTCAATTTCCTGCAGATAACATACCTTGCACCTCTCAGCATCTCTAGCAGCCTGACCCCTGAGAAACACAGTCAAAGATGGGGTCTTTGGATTTTTGGACACATTGATGATTTCCTTCAGACGAGGTACACCAAGGGTGACGTTCTTGGCAGATACACCAGCAAAATGGAAAGTATTCAGCGTCATCTGAGTAGCAGATTCTCCAAGGGACTGGGCTGCCAAGGCACCAACCATTTCTCCAGGATTCACCTGTTGGTTATGATTGAATAAATTTTCAATAACACAAATGCTCATATTTCCCTTCTAACTTTGCTACTACACCCTGGGTATGACGTTTAACTGTTCGAGGTAGGGTCAGAAGGTGTGGGTGGCTAGAATCTGGTTCCCAACTATCACCTATAAAAGGAACACAAAAGACCGTGATTACTCATCCTACAACTGGCAGGTTATCAGTGCCACAAAACTGAGCAAGCTTCTCCATGGTTGGCCCTCTGTGGGCTGGGGATTGTAGAATGTGCCGACGATATTTCCCGCCTGTCATAACAGGCGACTAAAGGGGAATCAAACTTGCATTTGAACCATACTTAAAAATAAATTTATACTGAAATTTTTATCCAGTTGGCATGATACTATGTAACACATTCATGTTTGTGTATTTTTAAATCTCATCTAACTAACTAACTTAACTTAGCTATTCCCAGGCTCAGCACAAAATATATCCAGTTACCAACATCTGTCTTTCCTGTAAAGCCTCCTTGAGTACAACAAACTGCAGCAGATACAAATACAATTTTGTGAGATGCAACCACCCAGACCCTCACCTCAAAACCAGATTGAACCAAAAATTAAAGATCTGCACTTTATGCATGAAGTACAAGGTTCAGATATTGGTGATGTTAAAGAACAGTAAAAGTTAAGGGTATCTTGCAATCCCAAAAGAAAAAACACTAAGCATTCCGATTTCATTTCAACACCTCATGACAAAAATGTAAACCACTATTAAACATAAAGCACAACAAGCATCTTTGACAATACTTACCATTGTTCCAAAATTGTGACTCAAAGGGAAAGTATCTAATCTGACAACTCCGAAGTAGAGTCAGTTATCAAACCCAACCCTACCAAGGAAACACTTTGCTGCCCTCGTCCTTCTTCCCCACCCCATTTACTAATATTCCCCTCAGTAGAATTCCACTCAACCTTTGCTCAAATATGGGGGGAGGAATGGGCTACTTCTGCCAAAAATTTACTGTGTAAAAATCTGAAAAGAATGGGTTTTTTAAAAAGAAAGGGGCGGACATGTCCCCTCTAGCCACCAGGATTTCCTCTACAATTGGCAAAGACTTACCATAGCTTGGTTGAATCTGGTCTCAATTTCACCAAGCAGCCACTCAAATGATTCAACTGTCATGTGGTGCTGTTGACTCATCAAACGAGTACAAAGTGTGGACCTCAACAGAGCATTGAAGAGGAAGGTAGCATTTTTCTGGGCCTGTTTGCTGATGGAATCTTCACCTTTCACGATGATGAGTTTCTTACTTAGCTCTTTGACACCTTAAAAAGTCAAATGTAATCCCAGGACAAATTTAAATCACATTGCAATGAATTGCAGAGTACAAGGCATTCATATCTATAGCATACATATTTGGAACAAACAAGTAGGAACCAACCAATATGGTTTTTCCCTGCTGAACGGATTGCTGATATTCTTGTCACAACATCAGCCAATGTCATATCTGATCCCATATTTTGCTATCAATACTTACCGTCGTATAACAGCATGATCAAATGATCTAAGGACCACATGAGCCATATATCTATACAGGCACATCAGCTGTATGGAATTTGGAACATCAGTAAACATCTGATCAACTGTTTAACGTGTATAACATTTTTTTAACTTAAAACTTTGCGTACTTTCAAATATGGGGCTGTCACTGTTACTCTGACTTCCCGTCTTGTGATGTCAACTAAAGCATAATAATGAACTTCTCTCTGCTTTTGGCTTTGGTAAACATAACAAATACAAGTGACTACTGCAGTGCCCTATTTTCCTTCAAATGATTCAGGTTTACTTGAGCAGTCACTGTTACAGAAACATCAACAAACCATCAGTTAATGGAATTTGTTTAATTTCTCTGATGCAATGTGTTACCGATAGTGGTAAACATCAGCCCCATCCAATGCCGAAATCTGATCATCTGTCATTGGCGGATCCTACAACTTAGCCAATGTGAAAAGGTGGTAAACAAGATTTTGCACAATTGTAAGCATGCTAATTTGGGTAGGTAGCAACTTTTATTACAAACCTTCAATTTTCAATGATTCAAGCAATTTTAACAACAACCTACCTTCCACTACTCTTGAAGGATGAAGATCTGACGGAGTACGTTCATTGATTTGGAAAATCTTCTTGGCATTCCATATCATACGTTCCAAATTGCATGGCAAGGCTACCTTGCTGTCTCCACGGGGGAAGATATTCCTAAGCATGGCACGATCTTCCATCAACTGCTCATACTCGCTGTCCAGCTCTAAGTGGACATTTGCATTCGACAAAATGTCCTTCACAACTTCCTCGGTATACAAACGACGCAGGGCTCTGAAAAAAAAAAAACAAATATTAAGGACATCATAACAATGTGGCTCTAGTGTTTGGGTAGGGTAGTATTTTGGATAACAAGAACCAAAGTGAAGAAGGAAGTAGTGATGCAAAGTTTTTGGGAGTGGGAGGAGAAGGGAAGGGAAACATTTATCAATTTTTATTAGTACAGTTAACAAGAATAAAATGTCAGAATGTATTTCAACTGCATCATTCTACAGGCAACTTGATCTGAATCTACAACTGCATTCTAGACTTCATGTAGTACAATTACAGTATTTGCAGTATGCTCCCAGTAGAAAGAGTTCATTCTGTCCTTCTCCTGTCCTAACCTGCCTTGTTTTGAACTCCCTCCCTTCCTTCTGCTCCCTATCTCAATTATTCATGTCTTAGGGCAGTGGTTCTCAAAATGGTCCCTACCGCCTACCGCCCCCTGAGGGGGCATTGAAAGTTTCAAGGGGGTGCTGAGGAATTTGCAAGCAATAGGAGGGGGCGTTGGCATTGACTAGGGGGTCCCTGGAGGTTCTCATACATTTGTGCAATAAAGGAACCTAGGAGGTTGCAGAGTGGTTGACACAGGCTGTCTTCTCCAAAAGGTTTAGCAATTACTGACAAAAATTTACCCAATATAAAACTTATCTGGGTCATTTTAGTGCTGGAAATTGAAAGTCGAAAGCTCAAAGTCAAAGACATATATAAATATGATGGCATGTTGGGTGGGAGGAGGGCATTTGATCAGTCATGGGTGCCTTATGGGGGCGGTGTTTTGAAAAAGTTTGAGAGCCACTGTCTTAGGGTATTTAAAATATTTGTGTAAAACAGAAGAGTTATGTGCTGCACAAGACAAAGTGGCAGTGTTGTAATCAAGTCATGACTGAGGTAACAACTTGCAAGTGAAGTTACCTTACTCTAAAATTTCTACAGAATTTTCCCCCATTAAAATAATGCAACACAGCTACACGAGTCATGACTTGGCTTTACTCACTTAAATGACTGTTGAATTAACCTGTCACAAATATTTGACTTGGTTACAGCTGTGCATAGTGGGCTGTAAAGTGTATCTTTAAGTCTTTCATTTCAAAAGATTATAATACAGAGCATGAAAAATGAATTCAAACAAGCCCTCTCTGTACAAAAGGCTAAGCAAGACAGAAGAAAATTTTCAAGGTCATTTAAATATATTTCAATTTCGAATGGACACAAAGTTGGTAATGTGAGTTGTACAACAAGAAAGTAACAAGCACAAAGAATTTTTCTGATTTACGAGGGTAAATTTCAACATTTAATATCTCAGCAATGCAACAAGCTATGACAATGAGAGTTGCATGATTAAGATTCATTTTGCAACCTCTAAAATATACATATTTTGAATTTTAGAATTTAGGTACACTTTAACACATTATCTCCTTACAAGACATATTCACTCTACTGTGAGAATCAAGCACAATGACATTCATGCAACTTCAAATCAGCATTTCACATGCAAATTATCTGCTCTACCTTGCACCTTACACCATTTTCAATAAAGATACTGCAATATAAATACTGAACGATCCTGACATATAAATGACAGTTTGAACACCCACTGTTCATTCCAATTTTCTTTTTCCTTCAGCTCTCTAACAGAAATAAAACCTACCTCTCATTGGTGTAGTCAAATTTAAACTTCTTCTCAAAGGCTCTGTTAGCAGGTTTGATGGTACCAATGTTCTGAAACTCCACATTAGCACCATCCAGACCATCCTCTCCATACCTCAGCTGTACCAGGTGGTCATTGCTGTTTCGAATGGTACCATCGTACATGACTTGTATGCTCTCCATAGCTTTGATCAATCGACGCTGGATATAACCTTTGAGAGGGTAAAGATAACCAAAATTTACCAGAATCGTGGAATCTCTCACTTAAACAGTAAACATTTCATTTTTACATCACACAAAATCAAAATAAGTAACCAATGCAAATAATCATTTCCACATCTTTATCCCAGAGTTTTCCTACTTAAATTTTTAAAATGCCTCGATATACTTGAGACTGCTGCAAGTTTGGCATAACACATAATACTTGATGAAATGAGACTTCAGGCAAAGAACTTATTTCTCTTTAAGACCATACAAAGTGGTGAATCTGGTTACCATTTTGATACTTGAAGATGAATTTAATGAATTCACAAACTCTCCCTTTCCTCCATGTTTCACTTTGTCTTCCAAAGATATAATTATTATGATGATGTATCTTTAGTACAAAAACAGTTATGCATGTTGTAATGGTACTATAATGCCGGGTTGGAAAAAATTGTTTATTTCCTAGGAATGCAGTAAAGATAGTCCCTCAAGTTAGATGGAGTTTAAAGGCCCAGTTTCTAACCAATTGGTTTAAGTCAGGCCTGCCTTCTTTTCAGTTTGGGTTCACAGAAAGGGGGTAAAATTTCCCACAATTCTCCTTACATTTTCATGAACAGAAACAAGAATTTTCCCCACAATTGCCATAATTTCAACTCCAGAAGCCCAAATTTCCTGGTAAAGAAACTTACCAGCTTCCCCAGTTTCTCCACCCATGCATCAAGGAACCACCTAACATCATACTAAACAATTCAGAAATTAACCTTTCATCACATGAGCCAGTATTTCAAATTGCTATGACCATATTTGCTCTCAAAATCATCCTCTTAAGCCATCATTTACATATCCCACTTACTCTTGACAAATGTTTCAACTGAGCCACCAGAGCCTTACCAGTTTCAGCAGTTTTCACAGCTGTATCAATAAGTCCTTCACGGCCTCCCATGGCGTGAAAGTACATCTCTGATGGAGTCAAACCGGCCAGGTATGAATTTTCAACAAAACCTTTGCTCTCAGGACCATAGTCATCTTTAATAAAGTGAGGTAGTGTGCGATATCGGAATCCAAATGGAATTCGCTTACCCTCTACATTCTGCTGCCCTACACATGCAATGACCTAAAGGGTAAAAACAAGAAACAGAATGGTTGTTTTATATCAGAAGAGTTTTGCACTTTGTTTAAAAAATGAACACCATGAATGTTTGATAGATTCACAACCATTTCAAACTTGTCTACTTCTAAATTATTTTTCATTTCTACATGCATTAAAAGTCTAAGTTGAAGGCAATATATCATCACCCCAGACAGTTCCAATGGTCTTAACCCACTTACTAAAGCCCCTCCCACAACTGTCAAAAACTCATCTTCATCCAGACAAAATCTCATTACATTGCTTCAGGGTGAGTATACCCTTAATCAGAAAACTCTTATCACAAGTTGCTGTGTAATATGAGCTCCAGTACTTTTCCTTTTTGAATTTTAAAGTCAGTCAAAGAGCAATTTGAATTGAGAATTTCTGTAAAATACTACAAAATTGTAGTTTGGGGTGAGAATTGACTGCCTTTAAAAAAGCCCTTATCTAAAAGTGCTCCTTGAAATTATTAACCTACCTGTGAGATATTAATTTTAGATCCCTTGGAACCAGCTACTACCATAGTTTTGAAATTATTGTACTCTGACAAACTCTTCTGGGCACTTCCACCAGTCTTGTCACGAGCATCGTTCAAAATTCTGTTCACCTGAGGTACAGAGGATTAAAAAAGAGTTGTAAAAATTTCCTCAAAAGTAAAAAAAGGCACACATTCCTTGCCTAAAAGATCTAGAAATAGACAACAGAAAAGATGTAAACTCACTGCAGTAAATGTTTCTCATGGAATAGTTTTGACTGATTTCATTACAATAAAACACCATTTGCCCAAATGATCACTACTATATGATACCCTCTTAACAAGTAATTAATAACAGACTATTGATAAGATTCACATGCAATGTCAAAGGACTATGTGGGTTTACAAACTGATACATCTATAATGTAAAAACAAACAGAAAAATACTACTACACACCATATTTGCACCAGAACTTTAAGTTCAGAAAACTTCAATGCAAAGCTATATTTTCCTCACATGTGACACCTATTGATGTAAGTGTTCTATACAAAAGCTTGTAAAGTTACAAGCTAATGCACTTGAAATGACTGAAACATCTCAATAGCTCTTTATTACTTGCTTACTTACCTGGTTTTCAAATGTCGCCCTCAATGTGTTACCAGGCGTTGGTTCCAGCTCATCGTTGTGAGCTTTCTCGATGACCTCTATCACTTCCTGTTTGGCTTTACGAATTGTGTTCTGAATGTCATCATATGTTTTAGCATCAGCAATACAATCTCCAATACCAATGGAATGACCTTCAAGGAGAAGCCAGTTGTTTACCACACACTGGATGTTACTGTAAAACTCTTTGGCCTCTTCATGTCCCCTGTCCATGAATATGATATGCCCAAGAGAGCCTCCTGAGGTACCTACAGTCCTTTTGCAGATGATACCACTGATCAACTCTCCATTTTCAATGAGAACCTGCACAATTTTGAAAATAAAACAGAAGCCTTTCAGTTAGTTGTCCTTTTTGTTGACTGAGGTAGCTAAACTGATGGGGTTTTACAGCTCATTTTCTAACTAATTGGTTTCAGTTACGTCAACCACTTTTTTTTCTAGTTATGGCTTACTGGCTTGTTTTCCCTCCTGCATTGCTTATGCTGAGCACCAAGCACAATGACAGTAGCTTCCATTTTTCAAGTTCCCAGTACGACTCACCAAGGAGTTTTAGTTAGATGAGATTGAATGTCCGTGATTCCTAAAGGGCTGAAACTTAGCCTCCTCCCATTGCCAGGGACAGGTCAAAAATGCAATGGACAAACTTTTATTCTTTGAGGTTGTCCAATGGACAAGTTTGTCCCATGGACAACTAGATTTCACCTGCAATTGACTAGTACCACTACATTAGCAAAAAGAAATGTTGTACCAGTAATTGATGGAAGTGGTCTTGAGACAAAGGTATGGATTACCAGTCATTATTGAGATTCGTATAGGAATGGAAAAGTACAGATTAGAAAATGAAGCTTTGTTTTCTACTGCACAAACATAAAGTGACCCACAATTGTCAATCAATTATTTTTCACTTTCATTAGGACAACCCATTTTCATTTAACTACCTACAATGAGTCACACCACCACCACATAGGTACTGCAAAACAACCTGCCATCTTGTACCCTTATCCCTAAACTACTGGTACCAAATCAGTACAGGTCCACACTGAGGATCCAAACAAGAGTTTACTTTTGTCTACAAAAAGTATCCAACTGGACTTAAATAATCTTACAAACAAAACATGTTCAAAGCAGTTTTTCAATGTAAATTTTTGTTGTGGTTACAATTGATTTGAATTCACAACAGGACTAACCTTAGTATCTCCTGGAGATAACCATTTGTAGGGACCTCTGTCCTCATCATCAGGATGTGTACTGTGTGTCTTCACCAGGTTAATACCATCTGGTATGACAAGAGTCATCAGCTGCTTACCAGTCCAAAGAGGGCGGGGTTTTAGAATCGCTGGTTGTGGCATGTGACCATCCCAACTCGGAAGCCACATGAGGAGTTGCATCATCTCATCCTGAAGGAAATCAAATTTTAATCAATTTTAAATCCCATTCTTTCGAGCACTATTCCTTTTTCTAATGACAACTATTGACCTATTCAATCCTCCCATTGAATCTTGATAAAAGCAGATTTTTGGGCCACAAAATAAAATTTCCTGAAGTTTTAGCAGATAGAAAGAGTTGACTAGACTGCATAATTAGCAGCAAAATCTTCTACTTAACTGTTGCTATCCTTTAAAAATTCAGGTAGGGTCAATTTCTGTATACCTGGTTGTATAACATTTACAAGGGGCTAATTTTTCTTGTAAAGGGAATTTGGGGTAAACTTCCCAACACCTCAATAAATGATAACTCTCTGAAAAGGGTAGGTTCTTGTCCAACGGAAGTATTCATTGAGGTACTTCAAATTTTCATAATATCAAGGATACATGATGCAGGATATAGCAGATATTTAAGTTAAAGGAAAATGAAAGTGAGGCATTTTCAAAGATTCTTTAAAATGACTCCTGTACTTAATTCCATCAATTTACATATGCAATCAATTACGATGTGAAAAACATGGGAGTTAAGCTTGAAACATTTTATATTTTTAGAGAATTTGGCATGATGCTTTTGACCATTCTGCTCTCAGACTATGCCACATCCTCTAAACTTTGACATATAGTGACACCCAGATCTCACACCTTTCCAACCATTTAACCATTACCACACTTGCCAACATTGTCATCTCAGAAAACGGAACATGTGTAGCAGATGATCCACTGTGCACAGCAAGCGCACACATGCTTAACCTCAATGGGTGGGGTCCAGGGAGTGAAACACCTCTTTTCCCCTCTAAATGTTCACAATTTATGTGGAAATCCCTTAGTTGTATGCAAAGAATGACTTCATTTTGTTGCTTCACAATTTTACTGATCATTTTTACTATTAGTAGATTTATAATTCTAAAAGTCAGAAAACGGAACATTCTGATTTTTACGGGTTTTAAAGCTCAGAAAACGGAACGGTTCCTCTTAAAACGGAACAGTTGGCAAGTATGCATTACATCATATGTGACAACTGCTAGAAGTACTACTGTAGTACTAATACACCTAAAAAAGGGCATTTGAATGTTACATGCATGGTGCAACAGAAAATGTGTATAATATGACATACACAACAGTGTCCCTGAAGATACACCATTTTTCAATGTTATGGCATACAATATTATCTATCACTAAGGCAGCAGCACAAGAGGCTTCCCAATGTAAGACTTAACCAAAGAAACCATTCATTTCTCATTTGGACAATCACCCCTTCCCCCCCCCCCTTTTCCTCCACCCATAAAAAGTCAGAAGGAAGGCATAACCACCAGTAAAACTTAAATATCAAAGTCACCTGCATGGAAACAACAAATTTTGATCATTTTCCATCCAAGAAGTTGGCATTTCCTGATCAATATGGCTTACCTTTTCAATGAAAATATCTCTTTTTGTAAATTTCCTGACGGCTGTAAGAGAATCCTGCACAATACCCATAACTGGTTTGTTAGACTGTGGAGTGATAATCTGACGAGGTACCATCATAATTTGTGTGACTTCTGCCCTAGTCTCCATAGACTGAGGAACGTGAAGGTTCATCTCATCCCCATCAAAGTCTGCATTGTACGGAGATGTCACACTGAGGTTCAGACGGAAGGTTGACCAGGGGAGAATCTTGACACGATGTCCCATCATGGACATTTTATGTAGGGAGGGTTGTCGGTTGAAGATGACAACATCATCATCGTGGATGTGTCTTTCTACCTACAAAGAAAATGGCAGGAAGAAAAGTTGCTTTCTGAAAATGTTTTATAACATCTTTGATAAAAGGTTTACTCATGTGGGCTGTTGTTGTAGTATATTCCAATGGTATTTGACTGTCATAAGAGGCGACTCAAGGGAAGGAGTTATGTCATATTTGAATTGTATTTGAAACCGAACTCACACTTGATCCATGTTTTAACCTTACTTTTTTAAATAGCTGACATTATATAAAGCATTTGTGTCGGTCTGTCATAAATCTCAATCAACTTGATAAAAGGTTTACCAAACCTGATAAAATATCACATACAATTTATTTCAAGCAGTATAAGCCTATTAATTTGACATTGACCTCAACAATGATGTTGACAAGGCTTCTTATTAGCATACCAAGCCAACTTTTACATCCAATAGTAACCAAAAAAATTACAACTTTTCCTTTTTGTATCTTTACTTGTCTGAAAATGCGTCTAGTAAAAATTTTTCAAAACCTCATTGAACCTTTGAAATCTCACTCATGAAACATTTTATTTGTGTGTAGGATTAAGGGATTGTCAAAGTTTGACTATATGGCCTTCGCATGTTAAACCGTCAACCATCGCACATTAGGGAAATTCCAGAAAACCAACTCAATGTGCCCCTCTCCATATGTTATGTTCATATTAAACAGATTCTTACTTTGTAGCCACACTGAAGATGAAGGTCACTGGGTCGTGGATGAAAACGAAGATCAACCCTGTCACCGTTGTCACGTATGATGTATTTGGCACCTGGGTACTGATTTGCACCCCTCTTGACAAGTTCTTGCAATCTGAAAAACATGATCAATTTTACTGTATTTGACCATTATGCTTTAATTGTATCACCACTTTAATTTTTGGCCCTAAAGGATGCAAATTTCCAAGGAGTTAAAACCTTCAAATTTATACTGCTCTTTCATGTCAACAAAATTTCATTTCCCTCAATTGCCCAAATTGCCCTCCATAGTACCAAATTTCCAAGGAAGGAGCCTTCAACTTCCCAACTTCTGCTCATGATTGTTCCAATATACACATTCTGTATATACACTTGCTTAGCAAGATAAGTAGATATATTCTATTATGACATAGAAGTTTCCTAGCATACACATAAGTTTCTGAAAGCATTCCCTGCTAGCTGCCTCATCATTTTTTTTTCCTTTCTTGTTTGCATAAATTCACAGATAAAATAACAATTTAAAACAGGACAAATAAGAAGTACTCACTTATCAATGTTAAAAGGGGTTACTATCTCAGGATATGTGAGATTAGATGCAATTGTTCTGGGAACACCAACTTGATCAATCTTGAGATTGGGATCTGGTGTGATGACAGCACGTGCAGAGAAATCAACACGCTTTCCCATCAGATTACCACGTACACGACCCTCCTTACTCTTCAACCTCATCTTGATAGACTTGAGAGGCCGACCAGATTTTTGCATAGCCTGGACAGTAAAACAAGAAGAGGTGGTGTGACTGTGTAATTTGTGTGGATGATATCTGAAGAACAAACAAACTATGCACTTAAATGCACGTAAAATATGCCTGACAAGGGAATGAATGTTCTTGCAAATGCCATTTTTAACCAATAACAATGTTCAAAAAAATAGGTTTTGGACAAAGGTGTAAAACTGGGTCAAAACAGTTCCTCTTTAACAGAGGTTTTTCTTTTTTTATTTGATTTATATTTAATTTGGTTTTTGTTTTTTTATGGGAGGGGGTTGGGGGAATGCCCCATACCTGAGAAAGACTGTTCTATGAGTGGTTTGGCAAAATGGTGCAACTCATACAAACCACTTTCAACACTTAAATATTTCTCTGACGATCATCCACCACTCCCGATTTTCTTTCAAAACCATCCATTTTTAGTATTTTACACTGAGCAAGAATTTCTTCTTAATGAAAGATACTGAACTCTGACTAGCCTCTAGAAGCACCCATTTTGGTTAAATCTTGTTATTCAGCAATGTTTTCCCCACATATATGAACTTCAATAAAGCACACAATAACGGAATGGGATTTCCAGTATCTTATTAAAACAAGCTTCTGTGGTTTCACCTCAACAGATCTGAAAGTTTCCATGAACCAATTTAACACCCAAAGTACTACTTTTAATTGTTCCTGTCCTCAATGACTAACGAAAGATCATGGGAGCTTTTTATGACCAACACCCTTTTGGGGGTGGGGGGGGGCGGGGGAGGGGTTGTGTGATTTTGGCTGTTGCTGAAATAATCTGAAATCCCCATTTATAATATACAATGCTGTGGGGAATAAAAAGATGCAACTACAGGAAGAAGATCAATCCACCATTGACCCTGTTAAGTGATGACACAAATAGTATCAAGTTTTCTTGTATATTCCTTCAACAGTCTGAATGACTTACCCTCGGGAGGCCTGGCATCTCATTATCTGACAGGGTTGCTGCATGAAACTGAAGCAATCTGACATCCTCTGCTAAGATGTGAGCTGCTGCACCATTCAGTTCATTATGCATCAGTTGGTTATTGGCTTTGATTATGTCAGCAAATTTGTGGGTCAAGTCATCCTGTTTAAAACAAAATGATATTGGCTGATCTTATCATGTTGGCTGGAAAGTTTGCTTGACTCTCAGGGCCAGTTATGTCATCCTGAAGAAATTCTCCCACCTTTACTTTACTTCTGACATTTCCTTTGATATAAAACTGCCTGCCTCTTATGACTTCCAGACAAAACCAGTGTGTTCTCAGCTAAATTGCCCCTTGCTATTATGCTTAGTACACTATAGGGCTGTGAACGTATAGCGATTAATCGCTAAACGATCGCATGTGGAATAAACGTTTAGTACAAAGCCTCAAGAGATTAATCGCAAAACCTGTTTTTGACATTTTTTAATATTCATCTCTACACTGTGATGACCCCAGTTTTTTGTTAAATGGAACATTCTGGGCATGTTTGAACCTTGTAGGCTTCAAAGTTTTAGAATAATTTGATTTTACCATGCATGATAACAACTATTATTATTTCTGCATTACATTCAGCATCAATCCCTGTATACTGAAATAATTTTTTTTGTGATAAGGTAATCGCGATTAATCGCTAAACGATCGCATATTTTTGAGGTTAAACGTTTAGTTATTTTGCTACACGTTCACAGCCCTAGTACACTACTGTGTATGGTTGCCACGATAACCATTTTTCATTTATCGATATCGTCAGTATTTCCGCGACGATATCGCGCATTAAGTCTTAACATTTTCCATCAGCGCCAAGGAATTAGCAAAAAAGTTGTTTATTGCATGCAGCCACTACTGACTAGATACCAAAAGTGAGGGGAGATTGATTATGCGTGCATGTAGCAATATTGATTGTGCAGAAGAACTCTTCACAAGTCTGGAACGTATGTGAGCTGTTACAATATTCATTGTACGCATTTTGAAACAGCTTCCGATTTTATATCATGTTTTCTTGTGGTGGGTTAAGTGCAGTTTTTCATTTTTTGTGACATCATAAATTATGATCATTTCAGGTTACTGACTTAAGACAATAAAAAAAGGGGGATTTTACAGTGGTTTAGTCATTTATTTGATTTGTTGCGATATCACATCTTGACAAAACATTGGTCGATATCGTCAGGGCAAAACTGTATCGACGATATCGCGATATCGCAATATCGTGGCAGCCCTACTACTGTGAGATATAATTGTTTGTTTTTTAATTCCCATTTATTGTTTCCATGAGTGTACAGTAATTCTACCTGTAATTTCCTGACCTGAATGATGGATGAAACACATTTCATTCAGAATGGCTCATATTTGAAGCTACTGTTTGAAGTTATGTCTATAAATGTGCAGTCACTCTGGGGTTAAGACGTTCTGACTAGTGCAAGAGCTTCATTTCATTTATTCACTTCCACAAATGTTTCAACTTCAAATAAAGTTGAAAGAGTGAAAACTTTAAATCAACTCTCAGAATGACCAAGTTTTGCAGTCTATCAAAGTAGCCATACAAAAAGACTGCTATTTCAAGCGTTTTAAATAATCTGGAACTGAACAAATAATGAATTGAAAGGTCAATGGTTTATTGAATGTAACAGTGGGACCAAACTTAACAGGACAATCAAGATGCTGGTCTTAATCTAATTTGGCACAAATGGCAATCAAAATGCGATAAAGTGATGGTTAATGCAGGTCTTGAATTCAATTTCTGAGGCGTGACAGTGTGATTGCACACCATCACTCACCTCCAATCACTGCGAGGAAAGAAATTTTTGCACATTGAGATGGGGCTCAGCGATGGAAACTTAGTAAAATTTAATAAAATAGAACACCTTCCCCACTCCCTCACATCCTGACAAGTGTAATTTCAAGCATACTCACCATTAGGCATAAGCTACCTCTTTGCAGTCAGGGCAATGTTTGTTTACAAGATTCATCATTCTTCAGTGGCTGCACAACCAGCTTACATGTGTCCAAAGAGATAAGCCTATTGTCCTGATCTGCTGAGGAAGCTCTGGTTGCAAACTTGGCTTGCATGGAATAAACGGTCTCTGCCTTTATGAATGAGGTTTTCAATGGGACTCTTTGTTTACATAGTGCTGGACATGGCAGCTACTATTGACAGAAAGCTGATAATAGGAAGTCGGGTTGACCTTGCTGTAACATCACTTTTTGAACAAAAAGTGGGGTGTCGGGTATAAATTGTATAGAGGCAACCTTATGCCTAATGCAAAATCTAATAAAACCGAAGGTCTGCTAATGCTGTACTGTTGCCAGACAACTGAGATGGCACAAACCCTACTTTGTAGACTATTTTATATTTTCAAGTTTTCTTTGAAATGTTTCACATTCTTCCACTTGAACCTGGAAGTAGTACAAGAATCTTCAATAAACACAGTATTTTTGCTAATAAATTTTAAGTTCTTATTTTTACCATGTCACATGTGTATGCCTACTACTTGCTTCCTATATGTGCCTCTACACTTCTGTCTTGTCCATAATATAACTTGGACACAGGGTAAGTGTCTATCTTAAACAGCACAGAAATGAACTAATTCAAGCCTATTGCTATGAAATACTACTACAGGGTCCTACGTGCCGTAGAAAGTAATACATTACTTTTCTACAAAACATTATCTCCCTAAGACTACAAAATTATAGCAGACCTGGTTTTTTGCTGCTCCATTCATTACAACAGCAGGTCGCACACAGAGAGGAGGCACAGGCAATACTGTTGCAATCATCCAGTCTGGTCGGGCAAACTTGGGATCCATTCCTAATGCAATACATTCCTCATCTGTGATTCTTTTAAAGATCTCATGAACACGTTCAGCTGTCACTTCAATCTTCTTCTCTTGAGAATCTTCATTGACCTGTCTCCACTCAGCTGTAATGTCCAATCCAGTACGTCTATACTGGGGTTGGTGACGACCACAACCACCATGTCCCTGTATTTTAAGAAAGAATATTATCAAACTGATTAGAAGGGAAATATCCATGTGTCATACTGGAAACAATACAGCACACTCAAATTGTTCTAGTCTTAGCTCACCATTCCTATCACACACAACATTCCTTAACTTCTAACATGAGGTATCTGCTACCAAGCTATAATCCCTACTGTTAAATTCTTACCTAGAGAATGCTAGGAAATATATTGTGAATAAGAAATGGAGAAGGCAATGCCAAATGTTCCCCCTCCTATGAGGGAATTGGTTTGAGCAAAGATGCCAAGAAAAGGGAGAATTGATCCTTGATATAGAAATTGAAGGACACTGGTAGATACAGGCCGACATCATTTTTTTAAAGTCAGGAAGGTAACCAAAGCAATGTCTATTTTGAAACCTGTGTAATACAGTAGACAATGAGTCTCCACAATTTATTCTACATAAGGTCCTCAAAGGTATAGACAAATCCGATTAGTGCTTTTTTTTAATGACTGTAGGCTGTCATTAAGGGGTCCATCAGCCTAAAACCATCTTTATTTATTGTTAACATGAATTTTAAACCCTTATATTCAGTGAACTTGGAGAATTTAAGATACAAATTAGTGTACAACCATCCATGATAGAGGTAAGCAAGGAAATAGAAAGATTTAAAGGTGATGGACCCCTGTTATGGCAGACTAAAATCAGACCGTCACTTGCTGTCTGGATTCATGTATAGTGCAGTAAGCTTCCCATGGCCCTGCTAAGCCTTGTGCAACCTTGTCATGACCTTAACCAAAACTCAGAAACCAAATCTAACATATTCTCTCAATGGTAAACTTTTCTAATTCAAATTCATATCATAATTTATTTGAACACCACCAAATTTGGAAGGAAATATTTGAAGACATTATCCAAACAGTACTTCCTTCTAAGCAACTATTTTCCTTTGAAAAAAAAATGCCTGCTGACCCTCAGGACAAACTAATGCACATAACCAAACACACAATGAAGAATCTAAAGCAACACATAACACAAAAGATAAAATGCTACAGTATGTTACTTCCAACTCACAGGTTTCTTTTCTTCTGGTTCCTCTCCTTCTCTTTGAGCAATGTTTGCATCAAATGTGTTGTCTAGCTCCTCACCGCCTTCACAGACTTTCTTGGTACGACACAAGTCATACATGTGCACCAACCTTTTCCGAGGGTAACCTTTGGATTTACTGAGGACATCCTTTGCTTTTGGATGGTCCTTATGTCAAAAAGGAAAACATTTCTGATTTATTTTACAGCCAAGAAGCAGTTTTCTCACAAATTATAGATTTTATGCACTGGAGTGTTTACATTTAAAGCATTTATAACCAACAACCCCTAAAAGACTTTTTTTTACCTCAGCATCTTACAATATGACAAAAGTCAAAACAACAACTTTAAAAAGTAAGTTAATACAAAGAAAAAACAATTGTGTATTTCAAACTCAGTGGTCAAAACATGGAATTCCCTAGATGGCAGTGTTAAGCAAATTAAATAATTTTTGAATGAGTGTGTACTACCTAGCGTACAGCACCATCTTCTTTGTATATTACTTATATCTTTCCTTCTTTTACAACCTTTTTCTATTTTCTCTTTTCTTACAGTATCTTCGTCAGCTGTATACCTGTTCCTTTCTTTAATTTGTTTATCATGACCTTCCCAATTTATCACATGATTTCAGACTTGGGGCCATTACATCTCAATGTAATCGATTACGATTGTGATTACTTCATATTTTACGATTGCGATTATGATTACGATTACAGCTTAAATTGAAAGTAATTGATTAGGATTGCGATTACATTGCAATGCAATCATGATTACCATCGTGATTACATTTTCTTTCCACATAAACAATAAAGTGGGCAAAAAAATCCAGTGCCCACAACTGGGAAAAAGGCCATGGACATTGCTCTAGATAAGCCCAGACAGAACCAAGTCCTCCCAAAATAGAGATTATTGAATCAATGCACTTCTCACTCATTTTAAGCTGGAACATCCAAGAAAGAGGGACAATTAAATTTTGTCATTGCAACAGAAGAACCAAGCACTGAAAAAATCGTTTAGTAGCTTTACTTCTTTGTTCAATTCAATTTCAATGTAATCAGAAATGAAACCATGATTGTGATTACTTTGCCATTGTAATCGATTACGATTGCAATTACTTTGCGATTTACACAAAAGTAATCGATTGCGATTACAACTACTTCAAAATGTGTAATCGATTGCAATCGATTACGATTACCCCAAGCCTGCATGATTTATTCAAATAAGGGAAAACAATCTAAAAATATTCTTAGAATTATTTTCTTCTTTTCCAACTTAATTGAATATGTTTCAGACAAAGTTGAAATGTGTGCAATTTGATTACTTAAGTAATGCTGAATTGCAAATTGCAGCAGGGATCATTACCACATCATTAAATCACAATAGAACAATTGTTGACACATACCCACAGATTCTGTCTCATGAAGAGAAAACTACCAACAGAAAATATGGTGGAAACAGGGGAACTTTTAACAAATTTCTTCAGAATGAAATATTATTGGTAAATTACTTTGATGGTTCTAACACATGATACTCACTAAATTTATCAGGAGCTTCGAACAATAAAAACAAACACATCTCATGATTTTGACAATCTTGGTTAGGAATCCAGGAAGGAACACAGGTTTCGCAAGTTCCAAGTGTCCAAAATGCCCTGGGCAATCTGTACGGTTGCATGCACAAGTCTGACATTTCACAGACCTATCAACAGCCCCTTGCCTTGGATCCATCAGGCCTCCAAGTTTAGGTTTGCCAGCTTCATAGATCTCAGCATATTTAATGCCTCCTTCTGTGACTGACATGCGTCTCTGAAATAAATCAAATTAAAGGCATGATCCTTCATCCCAAACAGTTCCCATTTTCTTAAGCTTCTAACTTAAGTCCCTCCCACATAATGTTTAAATTCACTTTTACTCAAGACATTAGGGTGAGTATACAAGACACTAATTTGTAATCTAAACACTCATGCTTTGAATTATGAGCTTTGGTACTTTGCATTGTTTGAACTAGCTGTCAATTACAGAGCTAAGCTAATTGAGAATTTCTGTAGGCTACTACAAAAAATGCAGATTCGGGTGAGAGGATTAGCCCTTCAGTACTGCGCTGTACTTTTACATGTTTCTTGCTCACCTTTTCCATGAAAAGGCAGAAATTTTGAAAGAGATTAACTTTTATGGAAAATGAGAATAGAAAGTGTAATAGCTTGTGGACTGCATACCCAACTCATGACAAATGACAACGACTCAAAATCAGTCAAAAATAAAAAGTTGGGCCTATGCCCAGAGCAAGTTCTGAGGTGAAAATATTTTCTTAAAATTATAGCATTTGAATGAAATAATACTAAAATGTAACCAAAAAACCATATTTGATAAATGCCTGGTGTCTCTTACCATAAACACTACTGTACAACACAAACAGGGAGTACACACTTGATCATTTAGCACCATTTCAATCACAAATTCACCCTAAGAATTTTGGAAATTACTGTTTAACATTAACTTTGCAGAACTAGTAGCCTACACTACCTTCCACAATAAAAACTTGCTTTCTTTTGACATATTGTGCAACCTCAGAACAATCACTAACCATCAGCAAATGCTTTCACTTTGTGTTTTTAGAATAGTTACTATGCATTGGTTGATTGAATTCACTTTGTATACAATGACACACAACATTGTGAGCAAGGAATCAAAATTCGTGAGAAGACAAAGATTCAAAGCATCGCAAGCTCTATAATGAATGCTGCTTTGACGATTTCTGATTCTGACACAATGATGTAATAGGATTTCTCTATAATGTTAACTGTGAGTGGGAGAAAAATCTTCCTACTAACACAACGAACATTCTTTTAAAAAATAACACGGTGAAGCAATGGGACTTAACACACAGTAAATCCCACTTAAAAAATCAACACATGGAATCAACTCACTCAGGAGGGCAATTTTCTATTACTTTTAGAAATTAGTTTTGCAATCTAACGATGTCTTTATCAGTCAGGAAACCAAAATTTAGTTTGGACAACCAAAATGTTGATGAGAGGTTGGACAACCTACAAAACTTCTTAGAAATCAGGCCTGTTTAGTAGCGGTACAATTGCACAATGAACAGCTTAAAATCGGTAAAAGATGAGCCGTAATTTCACTAAAATTTGCAAAAGTGCGCGGACAAAAAAACAAGGCGGTTTAGCTGCGCAGGGTGCCCGCACAGGCCAAACTTTACAGTCTGGAAAGGAGGCAAGGTCCAGGGATTATCAGGAGACTTCTAAGGTCAATTTTTGCATGGTGTTTTTAGGAATATTTGCATGAGTTTATAGTCCTACTTTTTTATACTCTTCTGATACTGGTACAAGATATTACCATTTGTGGCAGTACCAATAGGCCTAGGCCTACATTAGTACCAATAAGGCCCAGCCCTTGAACAGGGCTGTATGTTACGTTACACAGCCTAAGCTCATTACACTCCAAATCACAGCCCTTGCCCTGCTAACACAAGAAATCCCATCACTAGCCAACCTTGGCCAGGGTCGTCATCTCTCACGTTCACAAATTCCTATGTTTTCTCACCAAACTTTACATAGATGACCTCTGGCACCGCATCCACCTTTCTGCATTTGCTGTTCACCCAGATTCGATGTTATAATGGTGTATTTTGCCTCGAAAAATTGAACATAACACTAACTCAATGCGCCATGTTTGCACGCTTTCGAACTGACACGCCTGGCTATGCCTTTTGAACCAGGGCATGTGCTGACACGCTGGATGTTAATTTAGTTAACTCTGATATTAATTTCATTAAATGCTATCATTAATCATGTTATCATTACTAATTAGGAAGTAAAATACAAAAGACCATTGTGCCAATTTTTTACTTTTGTTAGCAAAATGTTGCTATTCATTACACATGTTAGAATGGATCCCTGAGTTTTCCACTAGTTCCGCGAAATGCCATGCGCTGTCGTACAACTGAATTCCACGCGCTGCAGTACAAATTGTACGGCAGCAGGAGGAACTTGAGACAGGGCGTACCAGCGAGTGTCAGCGCACGGAATAGTAGGACCCGTCGTCTTTGTGATATCCACTTTGGGGTCAAAGGTCATACCAGGGGTTTCCACTTATTCCAAAAGTTTTCACACTTAGAGAAATTTTGACGTTTCAACAATTTCAAAAACACAGTGGAAGCTTCAAATAGGAACAAACAAGAATTTTTCATATAAAATTTGCACTCATTAGGTGGAATGATGGTTAAAGTTATCGATTTGGTGAAATGGTTACAATGTTCTAGGAATGATTTTTGACTAGGCCTAGGCTATTTGCAAGTTCATGTAGAAACACTTATTGTACGAGGGCTCATTCAAACGAAGGAGTTTCTAACCAGAATCGAAGTGTCATTTTGCTGCATTTTGACCTCAGACTGTCCATGAAAGCCAATTTATTGGTAACTTTTCAATTGAAAGTCATTTGCACATCATTTTGTGGTAGCTAGGCCTACGCCCTATATAAGTTTGATGTGTGTAATATTTACCAGTTTAGAACGTTTTTTGTTCTGACAGCCTAATGACGGGTTTTTTGCGTAAGCGGGGCAAGGGCTGTGATGTGGAGTGTAATGAGCTTAGGCTAGCCCATGTAACGTAACACACAGCCCTGTTCAAGGGCTAGGCTAAATCACAGGCGTTTGAAGCGTTCTGTATACTGTACACTATATATATATATATATATTAACAAGGTCGGACACTCCACACATGAAACCTACACACAGAGAGCACACCTGGGCCTACTTTGACATTTTCAGCCTTGCTGCAAACCTCAAAAGACTTCGTTAGTCCATGTTAGAAGTTCAAGGTGAACCCCAAACAGCATCTATCTGTCACTCGGAGACAATTTTTCCCTTAATGTCACTTCGAAACGGTAAAAATTACTACGAAAACTTTTTTGCAGGGTTCTGGGTAGGGCTGTGACGGTTAATCGGTTAACCGGTTAACAGACCGACTCGTCGGTTACTCGTGCGTCATTCCTCTTCATAGATTAACCGTTTTTGTATTGCCAATATCTCAGTCGCCGCGGGGTGGCTTTGCTGGTAAACTGTTACACAAACATCGCGCAACAAACAGTGTCAGTTTCTCACAAATTATCGCTCGAACAATAAGTGTAAAAAGAGTTTTAAAATCGGCCGTTCGATTGAACGGATTAATTCCGCGGCAGCTCCCCGAATTAAGTACATTATGATGAGTGACAAGTGGTGCACCCATTGTTACTTTCGTTGGCAGAACTTCGTGTGCTCGTCTTCTAATCCCTTCAATAGCAACACCCAAGCACAACTTTAGAAATTAGCGGCATGTTTGAGAGATTACCAAGCGAAAAGAAAGCCACAAGACAAGCAGGGAGCTGTAACAAAAGTTACCAAGCCCTGTATTTCTACGGCAATAAAACCTCAGCGAGACAATGATTAGGGCACAAAAGTATATTTGAATAAGTCTTCCCACTGTAGCTAATCGAAATATTTTATCATGCTACACCGCCGTAAATTTCATTATTTTTCATTGTAGCAGTAGCAGTATTTGGAAAAAATTGTAACCTGTAAAAATACGATCGTAAGCACCAGATAATTCCCGCCATTTTGTTGTTTGCCCAACATCATAAAAAATGGAACATTCCATGTTGACTTTTATGAATAAGCATACGCAGTTCGTTGAACCGACTGGGTTGTAGTTGCGATAATGTACTGTACTGTAGAAGTCAACCCTACGATGCACGTAAAAAATAGCGATCTAATTTTTAGCGGTCTTGGACAGCAAAAAATGGACTCGATTAACGTTATCTTATGGTTTCTTTCCGATATAAATATCCCCGTAATTTTGCCACTTCTTGTCCAAACCTTACCGTCTTGTTTCAAAATAATCTGCAAATGAAATACCCTTAAGTCAGACCCCCGAAAAATCCAAGTACGCAGAGATTTGTGCTGCCGTTTCTTGGTGAATTTAGCACGGGGCTTGGCCGGCTGCACAGGCGGGCTATGTAAGCCTGTGAAGTGCGATCGTCATAACGCAAACTCAATGGGGAAATTCGTTCGGAGGTCTGGTATTTTCACACACTAAATCCCATAGGCGATGGCGCGAGTTGTGATTGGCTGGCTCAGAATCAACGTATTTGAACCAATCACAATGCAGAGGCAATTCAAATTTTGCAATAGATCGTGTGCATATGATGTCATCGTGCAAAACATGGTCCCTTGTTAAGTGGTAAAAACGGATACGCACGCAAGTCTACTGCATGCATGGGACCACGTGCGTAATTGTTTACGTTCATAACGACGTCATATGATAACATTCCATAAGTCCTACTGTAAATAACTTTACGGTAGGAATGCTGGGAATTCCTTAATTTATGCAGGAAAATAGGGCTTGGTTGTGCTGTTTGCGGCTGGTGGGCCGTTTACAGTGCAATTGTACAGATCGCTACTATGACACACACGTGAGCGCTGTACATGTATTGAACACTGCATCGCAAGCAAGCTGCAACAAAACAGCGGTGTTGGAGTGTTTCGTGAAATAACTGACAATATAACATAGGGTCAGGCGGGAATACAACAGTTGGTGGAATGTAAAAAAGTGCACGCGGTCTGAAGAAAGCTTCAGTAAATGCGGGATGGGTTTTTACTGTAGAAAGATGATATAAACTCAGCGCAAAATACCAACATTTTTGCCACATACTTACATGGGCGAACATGACTTACGGCGCCATTTTAGACTTGCACTTTCCTGTACTAAAGTGATGGCGCTCTTTGGAAATGTTGACTTTTTGTTGTTGTGTGAACATTACGTCATTTTCGGTTAAACGGTTAACCGCCGGTTAATAAAACCGGTTAAACGGATAGTGAATTAACCGAAAATGCACAGCCCTAGTTCTGGGTCAACACTTCCCAATCCACTCTTGCCAGTACTCCCCATCCCTTCCACATTGAGGTCTTAATTTACGAATTACGTTTAACAATTTCCTGAAATCCAATGATAGTTTTCCTAATTGACCAGTTCAATGGCGTTTTAGGAGCAATAAATTTTCGATAAAGATATATTTTTCATTTCAATCCAAATTTTTTAACGTGTTAACCGCAACTGTCAAACATTATTCAGCAAAGTTTCTCCAAAAGCTGGACAATCTAAAATAGGTGGGAAGGACTGGTGTTACGAACCAGGACTCCGTTATACGCCTGCACCCTGCACTTTTGTACCTCTTTGGGATATCGTACGTATCACCTAATACATGGAGCGATAAAGAATGCATCAACAGTTGCGCAGATTATTATCGTCTGGTCGTAACAGTTATGCTTTCCACTTACAGTATTTCGAAATGTCCAGCTTTTGGCAAAAATTTGCTAATGTTCGACAGTTTAGGTTAACACGTTAGGAAATTTGGATTAAAATGAAAAAAAAAATCTTTATCGCAAATTTATTACTCCTAAAAAAACCATTATATCGGTCAATTAGGAAAACTATTGTTGGATTCCTGGAAATAGTGTAATGCAATTCGTAGACAAAGGCCTCAATGTGGAAGTACTGGAGAGTACTTGCAAGAGTGGATTGGGAAGCGTTGACCCAGAACCCTGCAGAAAAGTTTCCGTAGTAATTTTTACCTTTTCAAAGTGATATTAAGGGAAAAATTGTCTCCGAGGAACAGAGAGATGCTGTCTGAGGTTCACCTTGAACTTCTTACATGGACTAACGAAGTCTTTAGAGGTTTGCAGCAAGGCTAAAAATGTCAAAGTAGGCCCAGGTGTGCTCTCTGTGTGTAGATTTCATGTGTGGAGTGTCCGACCTTGTTAGTATATATATATATATATATATATATATATATATATATATATATATATATATATATATATATATATATATATATATATATATATATATATATATATATATATATATATATATATATATATATGTTTATAGTGTATAGGGGGTCCGTTAGTTTCCGCCCGTTACTTTCCGCCCCTAAAAATCTTGGGGCGGAAAGTAATGTTTAAACTATCATGTGATAAAAATAACTGTTAACTTCAAATTTCAAATCCAAGTACAATGCAACAATGAAATTTATGGCTAGGCTAGGCCTAAAACTTTTTCAGTAGGCCTATCCTCATCAAAAATCATCGAAAAGAATGAATTTTACCACCTTTTTTCTAAACATCAGTCTAGTAGTCATAGACTTGTATTTTTAACGTATAAGTAGTACGCTTGCCTATAGGTAGACTTATGCTGAATGTGTGAACAGTTATTCACAGCACTGAATACCATATACCTGTACGTAAGGTACTGTACGTATAAGTATACCAAAGTCTACAGTGAGAATGTTGCTTGGAAAGACGTCAACATGGCAGTAACGGGTGTTGCATTGAATAGCAAAAGACATCGATGAAGTTTGAAACTTTAAGAAAAAGTTGATGCAATCTTCATTTGACGAAAGAACCACGGATATTACATTCCATTCCATTACTTTCCGCCTCCCAAAAAGATGTTTTTTGCTAAAAATAAATGGGGCGGAAAACACCATTTTTGAGGGGCGGAAAGTATCGAGGGCGGAAACTAACTGTAACCAGTGTATAGTATTAATCATGATGAAATAAACATCAAGTTATGTAAATATGTACCTGAATCAAAATATAGTCTTATTTTAGCTCCAATTGGATAATCTTTTTCAAAATTCAATCGATTGTGTGAAATATCCATGGATTTCGGCAGGGTATAAAGGCACTTTAGCGTGCATTGAATCATGCACAAGCCATATGTGTCCTGCATATCCGTAGCACTATAGCACTTACACTATCGTCCGTTAGGATATGTAAGCCCAACGAAGTTATTTAAAAATATTATCGTTCAAAAGAAGACATTTCAAGCTTAAAAATGATATGAAATTTGATGGGGTATCATTTTCGGCTCATAATGTTATCTAAAAGGGTAAAATTTGATTTATCATAATTTTTTAATCCTAACTTGCATCATTAAGCAACATATATAAATGAAAAGTGCATTTTCTTAGCTTTCTAACGATGTATTAATTAGCAGTGTGGGGTATGGAAGTTATATGCCGCTTTCCAAAAGTCTGAGGCAACTGTGCTTGAAGCTGGCCCAAGTTTGTCGTGAAATTAGGCCAATGCAATTTCAATGGCATTCATATATGCTAGTATATATAATGTCTTCAGTTATTATTATCTGAAAATAATATTTAATCATCTGGAATACCTTTTTTTTTAGTCTTCTAATGAAAAAACAAAATTTTACTCAGTATTAATAAGTATAGGCTAGGCCTAATGGCCTAGTGGTGTACTTGTGTATACTACATTGCTGTTATTGTGAAGCCTAAGCTGTACTTTCGCTATGCATTTCTAATATAGTAATGTGATTACACATATGGCTTATGTTGATAATTATTGATCACTATAAATAAATAATGAATAATTTGTATGTTTTTATCATTTTTTTTTACAAATTTAACTGAGCTGACATGAAAATAGGCCTGGGTGAAATAAGCTTTTGATACTTGTTAAAGAATTATGTTTGTGTTATTATAATGAACATTGGCCTATTATAATAATTGATTATGAATTCCGGGGTCAATGTACTTTTGTGCCCCTTGTCCAATTTTTGATGAATTGCCAATTTTAAATACTCATAAAATTATAGGCAATAATTTTTACCTTTGGATATCGTTTGAGGTAATAGCCAATAGTGGTCTCTTAAATCATAAGGACTTTCAAACTCATCAGAAGTTGTACTTCTGATTTATTTAAGTTCAAAATTGCTAATTTTCACCGTGTCAACCACAACGAAGTTTTGGACACAGGTTAAAAAGGGGGATTTTAGTCATTTTGTGACAAATATAGCTCATCAGCACAAATACAAGATGTGGTCATTTTTGATTTAGTATAAGAGTTTTCGGATCATGTCCCGTTCACGCCATGACGATAACCGCGTTGGCTGTTCCACTCTAAAATAGGTGCATGGAATGAACGCTGTGCGAACGAAAGGGAAGAGGGTGTATAGACATAACATTAGCCTCCACTGGAATGAAAATTTCAGCCTGATCGATGACTACGGAAGCCTTTAATGTTCTGAATTGAAGGAAAAGTTCAATCGTAATTGCGAGCAAGTCACTGGAGTGGATCGCAGAGAGGAATGAATATATATATATATATATATGTAGTCAAAGATTTGTGGGGATTGTGTGGGGAAGAAAGATTATATCATGTGTTTTTAATATGTGAGTATCGCGTCCCGAACCAACGAAATAGCAATGTATGTGTACTGCATTCAGTTTTCTCTCTTTTCAGGTAACGAACTATGTTAAATGTTGGGTAAAACATCCTAGTGATCGAATTCGAGTTTGTGTGTAATACTGACGTTATTGTAAATAAGTGTTTATTTTATTTACTCGTTAATTCATCATAATTATGTCATGCAAAGGAAACAAAAAGTTCCAGTCCAATGAGCTTATATATTTCGTACGAGATCTAACATACTTTAAGTAAGAAGGAAGGAAACACTCAATTTATTGTCGGACATTCAACGTTCATACAGCTTCGTACGAAAATGTAGACGCACTTACATAACCGATAAATTGTGTTCATGATTGAGATATCCTACGAAACAAGCTCAAATTAAAGACTGACTCTAACGTGGGGTTTGCTTTGCACCCAACAAACAAATAAATGTACAAAAAGCGGAGCATTTTGGGGAACAAACATTCCAACATTTCAGTTGAGTTTTATTTCGTACGAAGCAGTAGGCCAAACTGCTATATGGTACAAACTTGAACCTGTAGAATTAATATGGGACATGCATGCAACTTCGTACGAAAACACACAAAGTATTCATTGTGATATATTGATCTAAAATTGAACAGTAAGTTGCTTTATTTTTATGTGAGATAACACAAAAACAACATTAAATATAAAAAAAAAAAAAAACTCGTTATAGGCTATTGGACACTTCAGCCTGGTTGCGGGGTCGCGCTCTACTGGAAAGTGTTGGTTACCAAATGTATTAAAAACCAATGGATATCGCATCCAGCAACGAATAAAATTCTTTTCGTAAAAAGTACATAACAATTATGAATCTATATCTTGCCCAAAAAAAACTGCTTAAATCATTTACTCAAAATAGTTACACAAACACTTGGGGGGGGGGGGTTAGCGTACGTAGAGTATCCCCTACCGGAAACTTGACCAACTTTTGCCTTCATACGGAGGCAAGTCGAAAATAGACCTCAAGATTAGTGTTACCGTAAAAAATTACTGTAACGGCATATCAAGAAATGACGACACTTTTCCAATGTCCCTTCCATTTGCCCTCTGTGGGCCTTTAGACGAGACTTAGGGTTAGTCCATGGTTTTAGGCAAACAGACATTCATTAAGACCTAAAGCTATGGAACAGGTTATTTATTGGTTTTTTTAACAAATAGATCCAGTAAGAACAACGCACTATATCGGTTCCGGCTACAAGTGGAAAAATTAAAGTTTGTGTTTCGTACGAACAAGTACTAGTATATTTTACAAAGTGCTAAGATAATAATGGCGAATTCAAACAGTTTCGTACGAAAATATACGGAGTATATGTTGCTTACAGTATCTATTTAAAAAGTGAGTGCAACTCCTTAGTATATATTTAAGTAAAGTTCTTAGGAGAGAAAGTTCAGTTTACTCGTTAATTCATCATAATTATGTCATGCAAAGGAAACAAAAAAGTTGCAGTCCAATGAGCTTCGTACGAGTTCCAACATATATTAAGTAAGAAGAAAGGAAACACTCAATTTATTGCCGGACATTCAACGTTCAAACAGCTTCGTACGAAAATGTAGGCGCACTTACACTCTAAAATCAAAAGAGTGAACTTATTCACTCTTTGATAGAGTGAAAAATGTAAATTCACTCCAAGAGAAGTGAAGTTCCCTCCAAAAGAGTGAAGTTCACTCCAAAAAGAGTGAAGTTCACTCCAAAAAGAGTGAAATTCCCTTAAAACGAGCGTAGTTTCACTCTTGATGGAGTGCCCACGATGATCGCTCTTAAAAAAAGAGCGATCATTGCAGGCACTCGTGGAAGAGTGAATTTTCCCTCTTCCTCTAGTGAATTTCACTATTTTTAGAGGGAACTTCACTCTTTTTGGAGGGAACTTCACTCCTCTTGGACTGAATTATCACTCTAATGGAGCGAATTTACCCTTTTCACTCGATCAAAGAGTGACTAAGTTCACTCTCTTGATTTTAGAGTGTACAAATTGCATGTGATGTCTAAAGCCAAAACATAAGCGATAAATTGCGTTCATGATTGAGATATCCTACGAAACAAGCTCAAATTAAAGGCTGGCTTTAACGTGGGGTTTGCTTTGCACTCAACAAACAAATAAATGTACAAAAAGCGGAGCATTTTGGTTAACAAACATTCCAGCATTTCAGTTGAGTTTTATTTCGTACGAAGCAGTAGGCAAAACTGCTATATGGTACAAACTTGAACCTGTAGAATTAATATGGGACATGCATGCAACTTCGTACGAAAACACACAAAGTATTCATTGTGATATATTGATCTAAGATTGAACAGTAAGTTGCTTTATTTTTATGTGAGATAACACAAAAACAACATAAAACATAAAAAACAAACTCGTAATAGGCTATTGGACACTTCAGCCTTGTTGCGGGGTCGCGCTCTACTGGAAAGTGTTGGTTACCAAATGTATTAAAAACCAATGGATATCGCGTCCAGCAACGATTAATACTCTTTTCGTAAACGTACATAACAATTATGAATCTATATCTTGCCAAAAAACTGCTTAAATCATTTACTCAAAATAGTTACACAAACACTTGGGGGGGGGGGGGTAAGCGTACGTAGAGTATCCCCTACCGGAAACTTGACCAACTTTTGCCTTCATACGGAGGCAAGTCGAAAATAGACCTCAAGATTAGTGTTACCGTAAAAAAATTCTGTACGGCATATCAAGAAAATGACGACACTTTTCCAAGGTCCCCTTCATTTGCACTCGGTGGGCCTTTAGACGAGACTTAGGGTTAGTCCATGGTTTCAGGCAAGCAAACATTCATTAAGACCTAAAGCTGGGGAACAGGTTATTTATTGGTGTTTTTAGCAAATAGATCCAGTAAGAACAACGCACTATATCGGTTCCGGCTAAAGTGGAAAAATTAAAGTTTGTGTTTCGTACGAACAAGTACTAATATATTTGACAAAGTGCTAAGATAATAATGACGAATTCATACAGTTTCGTACGAAAATATACGGAGTATATGTTGCTTTCATTAAATACTTAAAAACTGAGTGAAACTGATTTATATTTAAGTAAAGATGCTTAGGAGAGAAAGTTCAATTGACTCGTTAATTCATCATAATTATGTCATGCAAAGGACACAAAAAAGTTGCAATCCAATGAGCTTATATATTTCGTACGGGTTCTAACATACATTAAGTAAGAAGAAAGGAAACACTCAATTTATTGCCGGACATTCAACGTTCAAACAGCTTCGTACGAAAATGAAGCCGCACTTACAAATTGCATGTGATGTCTAGAGCCAAAACATAAGCGATAAATTGCGTTCATGGTTGAGATATCCTACGAAACAAGCTCAAATTAAAGACTGACTCTAACGTGAGGTTTGCTTTGCACCCAACAAACAAATAAACGTACAAAAAGCGGAGCATTTTGGGGAACAAACATTCCAACATTTCAGTTGAGTTTTATTTCGTACGAAGCAGTAGGCCAAACTGCTATATGTTACAAACTTGAACCTGTAGAATTAATATGAGACATGCATGCAACTTCGTACGAAAACGCACAAAGTATTCATTGTGATATATTGATCTAAAATTGAACAGTAAGTTGCTTTATTTTTATGTGAGATAACACAAAAACAACATAAAACATAACAACAACAAACTTGTAATAGGCTATTGGACACTTCAGCCTGGTTGCGGGGTCGCGCTCTGCTGGAAAGTGTTGGTTACCAAATGTATTAAAAACCAATGCATATCATATCCAGCAACGAACAAAATTCATTTCGTAAAAAGTACATAACAATTATGAATCTATATCTTGCTAAAAAAAAACTGCTTAAATCATTTACTCAAAATAGTTACACAAACACTTGGGGGGGGGGGAGGAAGCCTGCGTAGAGTATCCCCTACCGGAAACTTGACCAACTTTTGCCTTCATACGGAGGCAAGTCGAAAATAGACCTCAACATTGGTGTAACCGTAAAAAATTACTGTAACGGCATATCAAGAAATGACGACACTTTTCCAAGGTCCCTTCCATTTGGACTCTGTGGGCTTTTAGACGAGACTTAGGGTTAGTCCATGGTTTTAGGCAAACAGACATTCATTAAGACCTAAAGCTATGGAACAGGTTATTTATTGGTTTTTTTTAACAAATAGATCCAGTAAGAACAACGCACTATATCGGTTCCGGCTACAAGTGGAAAAATTAAAGTTTGTGTTTCGTACGAACAAGTACTAATATATTTGACAAAGTGCTAAGATAATAATGACGAATTCATACAGTTTCGTACGAAAATATACGGAGTATATGTTGCGTACAGTATCTATTTAAAAAGTGAGTGCAACTCCTTAGTATATATTTAAGTAAAGTTGCTTAGGAGAGAAAGTTCAATTTACTCGTTAATTCATCATAATTATGTCATGCAAAGGAAACAAAAAAGTTGCAGTCCAATGAGCTTCGTACGAGTTCTAACATATATTTAGTAAGAAGAAAGGAAACACTCAATTTATTGCCGGACATTCAACGTTCAAACAGCTTCGTACGAAAATGTAGGCGCACTTACGTACACTCTAAAATCAAAAGAGTGAACTTATTCACTCTTTGATCGAGTGAAAAATGTAAATTCACTCCAAGAGAAGTGAAGTTCCCTCCAAAAGAGTGAAGTTCACTCCAAAAAGAGTGAAGTTCACTCCAAAAAGAGTGAAATTCCCTTAAAACGAGCGTAGTTTCACTCTTGATGGAGTGCCCACGATGATCGCTCTTAAAAAAAAGAGCGATCATTGCAGGCACTCGTGGAAGAGTGAATTTTCCCTCTTCCTCTAGTGAATTTCACTATTTTTAGAGGGAACTTCACTCTTTTTGGAGGGAACTTCACTCCTCTTGGACTGAATTATCACTCTAATGGAGCGAATTTACCCTTTTCACTCGATCAAAGAGTGACTAAGTTCACTCTCTTGATTTTAGAGTGTACAAATTGCATGTGATGTCTAGAGCCAAAACATAAGCGATAAATTGCGTTCATGATTGAGATATCCTACGAAACAAGCTCAAATTAAAGGCTGGCTTTAACGTGGGGTTTGCTTTGCACTCAACAAACAAATAAATGTACAAAAAGCGGAGCATTTTGGTTAACAAACATTCCAGCATTTCAGTTGAGTTTTATTTCGTACGAAGCAGTAGGCAAAACTGCTATATGGTACAAACTTGAACCTGTAGAATTAATATTAGACATGCATGCAACTTCGTGCGAAAACACACAAAGTATTCATTGTGATATATTGATCTAAAATTGAACAGTAAGTTGCTTTATTTTTATGTGAGATAACACAAAAACAACATAAAACATTAAAAACAAACTCGTTATAGGCTATTGGACACTTCAGCCTTGTTGCGGGGTCGCGCTCTACTGGAAAGTGTTGGTTACCAAATGAATTAAAAACCAATGGATATCGCGTCCAGCAACGATTAATACTCTTTTCGTAAACGTACATAACAATTATGAATCTATATCTTGCCAAAAAACTGCTTAAATCATTTACTCAAAATAGTTACACAAACTCTTGGGGGGTGGGGTGTAGCGTACGTAGAGTATCCCCTACCGGAAACTTGACCAACCTTTGCCTTCATACGGAGGCAAGTCGAAAATAGACCTCAAGATTAGTGTTACCGTAAAAAATTACTGTAACGGCATCTCAAGAAAATAACGACACTTTTCCAAGGTCCCTTCCATTTGCCCTCGGTTGGCCTTTTAGACGAGACTTAGGGTTAGTCCATGGTTTTAGGCAAGGAAACATTCATTAAGACCTAAAGCTGGGAAACAGGTTATTTATTGGTTTTTTAAAAAAATAGATCCAGTAAGAACAACGCCCTTTATCGGTTCCGGCTACAAGAGGAAAAATTAAAGTTTGTGTTTCGTACGAACAAGTACTAATATATTTGACAAAGTGCTAAGATAATAAGGACGAATTCATACAGTTTCGTACGAAAATATACGGAGTATATGTTGCGTACATTATATATTTAAAAAGTGAGTGCAACTCCTTAGTATATATTTAAGTAAAGTTGCTTAGGAGAGAAAGTTCAATTGACTCGTTAATTCATCATAATTATGTCATGCAAAGGAAACAAAAAGTTGCAGTCCAATGAGCTTATATATTTCGTACGAGTTCTAACATATATTAAGAAAGATGAAAGGAAACTCTCAATTTATTGCCGGACATTCAACGTTCAAACAGCTTCGTACGAAACTGTAGTCGCACCTACAAATTGCATGTGATGTCTAGAGCCAAAACATAAGCGATAAATTGCGTTCATGATTGAGATACCCTACGAAACAAGCTCAAATTAAAGGCTGACTTTAACGTGGGGTTTGCTTTGCACTCAACAAACAAATACATAAACAAAAAGCGGAGCATTTCGGGGAACAAACATTCCAACATTTCAGTTGAGTTTTATTTCGTACGAAGCAGTAGGCCAAACTGCTATATGGTACAAACTTGAACCTGTAGAATTAATATTAGACATGCATGCAACTTCGTACGAAAACGCAAAAAGTATTCATTGTGATATATTGATCTAAAATTGAACAGTAAGTTGCTTTATTTTTATGTGAGATAACACAAAAACAACATAAAACATAACAACAACAAACTTGTAATAGGCTATTGGACACTTCAGCCTGGTTGCGGGGTCGCGCTCTGCTGGAAAGTGTTGGTTACCAAATGTATTAAAAACCAATGGATATCGCGTCCAGCAACGATTTAAATTCTTTTCGTAAAAAGTACATAACAATTATGAATCTATATCTTGCCAAAAAAAACTGCTTAAATCATTTACTCAAAATAGTTACACAAACACTTGGGGGGGGGGGGTAGTGTACGTAGAGTATCCCCTACCGGTAAACTTGACAACTTTTTCCTTCATACGGAGGCAAGTCGAAAACAGACCTCAAGATTAGTGTTACCGTAAAAAATTACTGTAACGGCATATCAAGAAAATGACGACTCGTTTCCAAGGTCCCTTCCATTTGCCCTCGGTGGGCCTTTAGACGAGACTTAGGGTTAGTCCATGGTTTTAGGCAAACAAACATTCATTAAGACCTGAAGCTGGGAAACAGTTTATTTTTTGGTTTTTTTAACAAATAAATCCAGTAAGAACAACGCACTATATCGGTTCCGGCTACAAGAGGAAAAATTAAAGTTTGTGTTTCGCACGAACAAATGCTAATATATTTTACAAAGTGCTAAGATAATGACGAATTTATACTGTTTCGTACGAAGTTATACGGAGTATATGTTGCGCACAGTATGTATTTAAAAAGTTAGTGCAACTCCTTTATTTTTAAGTAAAGTTGCTTTTCAGAGAAAGTTCAAAGAAATGATATTTCAACGTGCGTGGTAGCTTTTCACTCGATTGGTTTGGTCATAGCATATAGATCCAGTGAGATTAAGGTACCTTGTCTGTTCCGGCTTAAAGACGACAACAATCAAGTGTTATTTGGAACGAAGTAGAACTAAAACATGTTAACGAGCTACACAAATTACTATTACGCATGCATACAGCTTACTACAAGATGTACGAAGTATTGTTTGTTGATATCGACCTGAATTTGATCGATTGAAGTTCCCTTTAATTGGTGTAATGACGAACTCGGGAGAAAGTCAAAGTAATAAAAGAAATATTAATGTAGCAACTTTTCACTAGATTGGTTTGTTTTATAAATAGATCGAGTAAGATCAATGCACTATGTCGATTCCGGCTAAAGGCGAAATACTTGAAGTTTACGTTTTGAACGAGGTAGAAGTGTATGTTTACAACGTGCCCCAATTATTATTACGCATTTATACAGCTATGCGCGGAAATGTACGAAGTTTATTGTTTATGATATACATTGAAAAACTGAGTGATAAGTTTCTCCATTTTAAGTGAAGTTGTTAACAAGAGAAAGTTTAAAGAAATGATATTTCAACGTGCGGGATATCTTCTCACTCGAATGTTCATCCGTCAGCCGATGGATCCAGTAAGATTCGACATTTTGTTTTTCCAGGCTTAAACGCGACAACAGTTTAATATTATTTCGTTCGAAGTGAAACAAAGATATGTTTACCAGCTACTCAATAATTAAATCATTATTTTAATGCTTGCAGTTTGGTACGAACATGTGCGAAATGTTGATTTGGTGATACAGATCTAAATTTGAGCGATAGGTTGTCCTCAATTATTCACTTATGGGGTTATTCACAGAAGAAATTTGGCAAAAGAAATGACATTTCAACGTGAAAAGTAGCTTTTCAATCTATTGGTTTCGTCAACAAGTAGATTTCGTAAGATAACGACTCTATTCTGTCCATGATTAAAGGGGGCAACAACTTAATTCGGGTTCGTACGAAGTTGAACTTATTTGTGTCTACAAGATACTCAACCTATTATTATCATCTATGAATGCAGCTTGGTATGAAACTGTCCAATATATTTCTTAGTCATAAATACCCTAAGTTGATCGAAACGTTTCCTTCAATTCTTGTGATCTTGCACCCGGAGAGAGAAAGTAAAAAAAAGGATATATTTATGTAGTAGCTTTTCACTTAATTGGTTTGTTAAACAAGTAGATCCAGTAAGACCAACGCACTCTATCGGTTCCGGCTGAAGGGAAAAATTGAAGTCTTCGTTTCGTACGAAGTTTAACTAACATTTGTTTGCCAGCTCCTCAACTTAATAGTTATCCATGTTCGGGCTTCTTACAAAACTGTGCGAAATATTGCTAAGTGATAAATGCCTTAAACTGAGCGATAGTTGCCTTCAATTTTCGTGATGTTGCACAAGGAAAAAGGCAAAAGGGAAATTTTCATGTAGCGGCTTTTCACTTGATTTGTTTGTTCTACAAATAGATAGGGTAAGATCAATGTACTGTGTCGATTCCGTCATAAAGCGGAAGAATTACAGTTATGTTTTATACGAAGTAGTAGGCTACTAAAAACAGCTTTTACAGGGTACTTAATAATTATGACGAATTCATACAGTTTCTAACGAAAATGTGCGGAGTATAGTGCTAACGTTATATACTTTTAAAAGGTGAGCGAGAAGCTCCTCCATTCTTACGTTTGGTTGCCTACGAGAGAAATTCCAAAGAAATGACATTTCAACGTGTGGGGTACCTTTTCATTCGATTTGTAGGGTCAGCAAATGGATCCAGTGAGATTAAAGCAACTTGTCTGCACCGACTTAATGGCCGGCGACAACAATTTGATATTATTTCTTACGAAGTACAAGCACAAATACATCTCACTACAAAATATACGAAATATTGTTTGTTGTTATTGACCTTATAATTTGAGCGATTGAAATTCCCTTTAATTGGTGTAATGACGAACTCGGGAGAAAGTCAGAATAATGAAAGACATATTAATGTAGCAGCTTTTCCCTAGATTGGTTTGTTTTATAAATAGATCGAGTAAGATCAATGCACTATGTCGATTCCGGCTTAAGGCGGAATACTTGAAGTTTATGTTTCGAACGAGGTAGAAGTGAATGTTTGCAAAGTGCCCCAATTATTATTACGCATTTATACAGCTTTGTACGGAAACGTACGAAGTTTATTGTTTATGATATACATTGAAAAACTGAGTGATAAGTTTCTTCATTTTAAGTGAAGTTGCTTACAAGAGAAAGTTTAAAGAAATGATATTTCAACTTGCGGGATATCTTCTCACTCGTTCATCCGTCAGCAGATGGATCCAGTAAGATACGACATTTTGTTTTTCCGGCCTTAAACCCGACAACAGTTTAATATTGTTTCGTATTAAGCGTAACAAAGATATGTTTACCAGCTACTCAATCATTAAATCATTATTTTTAATGCATGCAGTTTCGTACGAACATGTGCGAAATGTTGATTTGGTGATACAGATCTAAATTTGAGCGACAGGTTGTCCTCAATTATCCACTTATGGGGTTATTCACAGAGGAAATTTGGCAAAAGAAATGACATTTCAACGTGAAAAGTAGCTTTTCAATCTATTGGTTTCGTCAACAAGTAGATTTCGTAAGATAACGACTCTATTCTGTCCATGATTAAAGGGGGCAACAACTTAATTCGGGTTCGTACGAAGTTGAACTTATTTTTGTCTACAAGATACTCAACCTATTATTATCATCTATGAATGCAGCTTGGTATGAAACTGTCCAATATACTGTATTTCTTAGTCATAGATACCTTAAATTGATCGAAACGTTTCCTTCAATTTTTGTGATCTTGCACCCGTTGAGAGAAAGTAAAAGAAAAGGATATATTTATGTAGTAGCTTTTCACTTAATTGGTTTGTTAAACAAGTAGATCCAGTAAGACCAACGCACTCCGTCCGTTCCGGCTGAAGGCGAAAAATTAGGCAGTGTCGTACGAAAATGTGCGGAGTATATTGCTTACGTTATATACTTTTAAAAATTGAGTGAGAAGCTCCTCCATTCTTAAGTTTAGTTGCTTACGAGAGAAAGTCCAAAGATATGACACTTCAACGTGCGGGGTAGCTTTCACTCGATTTGTAGGGTCAGCAAATGGATCAAGTGAGATTAAAGCACACTGTCTGCTCCGGCTTAAAGGCGACAGCAGTTTGATATTATTTCTTACGAAGTACAAGCATTAATACATCTTACTACAAAATATACGAACTATTGTTTGTTGATATTGACCTTATAATTTGAGCGACTGAAGTTCACTTTAATTGGTGTAATGACGCACCTAGGAGAAAGTCAAAATAATAAAAGACATATTAATGAAGCAGCATTTCACTAGATTTATCAGCTACTTAATTCATTATTATTATTTTCCATGAATGCACACTGTTAAAAATGTCTGTAGATTTACAGAACAAAAAATAAAGAAATACATAAAGAAAACGGAAAAAGTGCTGTCAATTTGTTTCAAAAAATTGACAGCACTTTTTCCATATCTGCTTTGTATTTCTTTATTTTTTGTTCTGTAAATCTACAACATGTCTGTGACATTTTTAACAGTGCAGTTTTGTACGTTATTGTGCGAAATATTGCTTTTGTAATACAGACCTAAATTTGAGCGATTAAGTTCCCTTTAATTGGTGTAATGACGAACTCAGGAGAAAGTCAAAGTAATAAAAGACATATTAATGTAGCAGCTTGTTACTAGATTGGTTTGTTTTATAAATAGATCGAGTAAGATCAATGCACTATGTAGATTCCGGCTAAAGGCGAAATACTTGAAGTTTACGTTTCGTACGAAGTAGAAGTGTATGTTTACAAAGTGCTCCAATCATTATTACGCAGTTATGCAGCTTTGTACCGAAACGTACCAAGTATATGCATTGAAAAACTGAGTGATAAGTTATTTCATTATTAGTTAAGTTGTTTACAAGGGGAAGTCGAAAGAAATGAGATTTCAACTTGTTTGATAGCTTCTCACTCGATCCGTCAGCACATGGATCCAGTAAGATACGGCATTTTGTTTTTCCAGGCTTTCGCCCCACCTTACGGACCAAAATCGTCTTTCGGCGCCCTTTTTAGGTTTTTAGCATACTTTACTCCTGCATTATTATTGGCAAAAGAAATAATTAAATAGTGTTGTTTTAAGGCCCACATAACAAAGTGATCAAAGAGCCACTAGTAACTGTACCATCTGCACTTTCTTTTGATAAAAAGGACCATCTTCTGTGATATAGGGATAAGTTTAGTTTGCCGAAACGTATCTTCATGCTTTATACGCACTAATGAATGTCGTCGCTGTGCTAAGTTAATTGCTTCAACAACCAGCGTGATTATAAGCTTATAAAATTTACAGACTGACATTTAATTTCCCTCCCGTCCAATAAAAGATATTGCAAAGGGTGCAACAATAATTGTAGCGCAAATAGCCCTCTTGTTGTCGGGGATGATTGCCAACATTGACAATAAAAAGAGCTTATAAAGATACCAAAATAGTTTCCACAACATTTTTCAAACTCATTTGAAGAGAACATTCATGTTATAATAAAATAAAACTGTTATAGTGGTAGTGGTTTAAGAGTTTTAATGAGCAGTTTCCATTTCGCTTTCGTCAATTGACCATTCTCATGATAAATGGCTATTTCTGACACTGCACGATAATCCAATGAAAATGCTTATTTCTGTACTTTCATGGCCTCAAAAGCCAGAAAATTGCAACTAATAAGCCTAGGTTTACGCTCCTTCTATTTATTATGAATTCGGTATCGAGAGAGCCAAACAGACCTTTTTCTTGACTATTTCTTGCAATGTACTTAATTAATGGCTCTTTTAGAGTTGTCACATGATGTAAATAACGTCAATTAATATTGATCAGATACCAAAAATTTACACCTAACGATGATTAAATTCCACAACTTTTCCCTCTGTAAGATTGCGTGTTATTTGGCTCTAGCGGCTTTAATCTTTATCTTCACAAAGTACCACATTATTACATTAAAATCTTAATCAGAGACCTGACAATAACACAAAATATAATGACAAGCTTCATGCTAGAATGTGAAAGAGACGGATAAAAACATGGGCGTCCACAGGTAGCGGCAAGGGGAACTTGCCCTCCAAATGAAAATAAAAAACCTGAAAAAACGAAGAAAACATAAAGAAAAAGACGAAGAAAAATTAACATCAATATTTCTTAACAGTTCACTCAGTGTTTTCCCTATTTATATGCAGTAAACTAGGCTTTAAAAATGCCATTTCCAGCAATCTGAGAGGCATTTTGGGCCAAAATTTTCTTGTGCTGCGTGCCAATTCATGGTGGCCCGAAGCTTTCCCCCCTAAGAGAAATCCCCCCCCCCCCACCCATTTTCTCCTGCAGAGTCCTATGGATAGAAAATTTAAACATGTTTAAATAGAAAAACTTGCTGAGACAGGTGAGGAGAAATGGCAAATTATAGTCTTCTACCAGGTGCGGAAAATCAAATGGAAAGTCTGAAAAGCCGTGGCTCCGATCGGGCTGAGACTCAGGGTATTTACCGCTTCGAAGCGCCCTGTAGACCATTCTCGCCCACTCTGACTGAAATCCCTATCTCCGCCACTGCTGGCTACGCCTCTGATTTCGGTCGAGGTTGTTTTAACATAATGTCAGAAAGTTGACAAAACATTGAATTTCATACTGGACACCTCATATGAAACGAGACAGACTCATTATAAAGTCTGTCTACAACTTGGGGTTAGCTTTTTCACTAGAAAGATTTTTACCACTACAAATAGGTACACAAAAAGATCACAGAACAGTCTAGCAGGGCATAACAGGGGATCAAAAAATTCATTTCCGTTTCATTCCGTACGAGGAAGTACAAGAATATGAAGCAAACCACTCAAATTACAACACTCAAAAATAACGCATAACACGTCATTAGCACTTGAAATAGCTGATTTTTTACAGTTACGGTATGGGGCTTATTGCTTTATTAGCACATGAACGAGTTATCAGTGAGACAATTATCATGACTGTTGAGGTGTTGTTGATGTGAAGACATTCATGTGTTTACCCCATGCTTTAACACCACCTGACGTTAGAAACATTTGCACTTCAAAGTGTTAATTGCCTCGCCGATCACGCGTTAATATATAAATAAAGTAACAAGTTCTATACCTCCACTTTAGGAATATAAAAATTAGCTATTACGGTACGCGTTATATTTCAAAGTGCAACAGTCATTAATACTGATTCCTACGAAGGAACGGTACAAAGTATTGATTCGCGAGTTTTCGTACGAAGCCTTATGTATGCGTGATTATAGTTATAGTACTTTGTTACAAAAATTAGTACAACTTCGCACAAAACGTAAACTTAAAATTTTGTTGCCTTTCAGCCGAGACCGACACAATGCGTTGCTTTTCCTACATTTTTTTTCTTTTTAACTAAACCAATAGAATGAAAATTGTTAGGTAGTTAGTTAGTTATGGTTTTACGACACACCAACACGAATGTGTTATATAAACACGAATGTGTTACAAAGTGTCATACTGTTCAAGTACTGTTAAATTCCTCCTCTTTAGTCGCCTGTTAAGACAGGCGGGGAACACCGGGGGCATATTCTACAACACCAGCCCACAGGGGACAATGGAATGAAAAGAAAAATGTCTGCTACTGTGACTTTCTCCTGAGAGCATCATCAAAAAAGTTAAAGGCAACGTGTTGCTCAATTTTAGGTCTAATACACCAAGCAATATTCCGTACAATTTCGTACGAAAGTTAATGCATTCGTGATAATAGTTTTGGTAGCTCAAAAACATATTTCAAAAATACTTTGAAGGAAACATACCTTTATTCTCGTCGCCTTCAGGGCGGGAAAGACAAAATAACTTAATTTCGCGGGATATATGTATTGAACAACCCAATCAAGTGAAAGCTATCTCCCACTTTCAAATGTCATTTTTTTTTTATCTTTTTTCCCGTGTGCAACCCAGAAAAGGGAAAAAGGAATATTTATTTTATTTGTCGCTTAATTTTAGATTTACACCACAAAGCAATATTTCGTACACCATGCATACGGAACTGTTTGAATGTTAAATGAGTTTCCCTTGCACGTAAACATATATTAGGTGTATTTCGTACGACACAAATTTAAATTATTGTCGCCCTTCTGCCGGAACAGACAGAATGCCTAAATCTACACTGGAACTATTTGCTGACTGAACCAATCCAGTGTAAAGCTAACTTGCACGTTAAAATTTCATTTCTGCTGACTTTATCCCGTGTACAACCTAAGAAAAAGAAATTAGAAACAACTTTTCTCTTTTCTTTTCTCGTGTGAAACATCACAAAAACTTTATGCACTATATCCCTCAATATATATTAGATCTACTTTGTAAGAAACCAACTTGAATTGTTTTCGCCTTTAACCTGGGACAGACAGAATGTCTTAATCTATACTGCAACTATCTGTTGACTAACATAATCGAGTGAAATGCAACCTCTTACTTATATTCATTTTCTCTCGTTAATGAATTCATTTTAATTTTCAAATTCAAAAATAATTCAAAGTTCAAAAATAGAGGTTGCTTCAAGACACACGATAAAAGGTGTGTCACCTGTAGTGTCTTACGTGAAACTTCTGTCGTTCAAAGTTTTAACACAGGTCAGAATTTCCAGGTGAGGGGGGATTTAACCTGTACCACCAAAGGCGTAATCTACTTGATTAATTGTTTGGATTGCCATAAGCAGTATGTGGGTGAAACGGGATTAGAGCTTAGAAGTAGACATAGGGGTCACCGACAGGAGTTTAGAAAAGGTCAAACTCCCATTGGTAAGCATTTTAAGGTGTGTAAAAATTTCGAATTAATAGGTATCGAAAAGCTACGTAACAATAATAAGAAAACTAGGGAGGAGGTTGAATTGAAATGGATTTACCGGTTGAATACTCTTGCCCCTATAGGTCTTAACGTAAAAGATGTAAACCTCAATAGAGCATTGCCTAATAGCTAGTATTTTTTCCATTACTGTTATTTCTTAGCACGTGAGCAAGGGGAGTGTATCTCCCCGAAACGTAGTGCGTTTTTAACATCTGAGCTTTGCCGTTTTAAAACTTTTAAGTTTTGAACTCTTTACCGTTTATATATATATATATATATATATATATATATATATATATATATATATATATATATATATATATATATATATATATATATATATATATATATATATATAGATTTGTAATACAATAGTACAATAGACACGTGGAAATATAGTGCTCGATTAGAAAACTAAGAGCAGTTTATAGTCGATATCACATAGTTTGAGTGTATAAGCATCATACTTGAGAATCGCTCATAGCGTGAAACACGTGTAGTAGACTGTTACTGTAAAATATTAGTATCCAAATTTATATATATATATATATATACCAACACACGCCACCTATCATGTTATATATATATATATATATATATATATATATATATATATATATATATATATATATATATATATATATATATATATATATATATATATATATATATATATATATATATATATATAGAAAAGTGAAATATAGACATGTATATGCAAAGTGAAAATAATTTATAATATAAAGAATAAATCAAACTGAAAATCTGCCCCGACGAAAACTTGACCGTCTCCACTGGGACTCGAACGCAGACCTTCTGCTCTATGTGCAGACGCCTTACCAGTTTGGCTATGAAGCCAGCCTTTCCTTTCTGGAAACTCGAACAGCCATTATTTTATATATGTATATATACATATATAGCCGTAATAGTAAAGGTAATTAATAATGTGAACCAGGCAATGGTAAAGTGTTCAGCACTGTGAAGGGAGCTGTAATATTGAATAGGTTGCAATAGGTTTTTACAACATAGCTTTACAGAACTGTTTCGTAAGGGCCAATAATGTAGGTTCTCACTCCTCAGAAGCCTGAAGTAGAGTGATGTCAATAATGTTGAATACGTATGTGTTCGCTGCTTTTTGAACGTGTCTGTTTTAAAGCACGTATTCGTTCCGTGTTCGTTGTGAACATGCAAGAACGGTGTACAGCGAGCCAAGATACATTACCTATTAGAATAATTACACAGCAGATGTTTGTTCCTGTGTCTACAAGAGCTTATCAGTCCGTTTCTTTTATTTAGAGTTGCTAAGGAAGGTTTCAGTATAATGAAGAACTTTTCTTCCAGGAAGATATAACAAGTCTTAGATGATGTGGAGTATGCTCGAGCTTTTTTCATGAGTTTCCATTTTACGGCGTGTTCTACATTTGAATCCTTTAGTTTCCAGATGTATCCACTGAGTGCAGTTGCGTTTCTTTTGTTTGTGTTTGACGCTAGACTTGTGGGCGGTGTATCTTGTTTTGAATGTGTTTTCTGTTAGACCAATGTACGTTTCTTCTTTGCCGTTATCGTGAATTTGACATTTGTGAGTTTTACCCCTAAATTACTGCCGACCTCCAAGGAGACTTTAGACTTTGCATCAAACTACACAGACATACCAGCATACCAGCACATTCGTGCAGCGCAAAGAGCTACTATTAATGAGTACTATTCGTGATTTTACTTCAAAGTATTTTACAACACACTGACGGAAATGGTCGGATATCCAATTTTTTTAAGCATTTGGCCAAAAAAATAGAAAAGTATAATTGCCAGGGTAACATATTTACTAAAAATCAAAGAGATACAAAATTCGCGACAATTTGGGATACTGCCGCTAAAAAAAAAAAAAAAACAATTTTTTGTTCGGCATGTTTTTGTTTTTAAATCTTGTGCTACATAGTTCCAGATTATTTTAATACCTTGCCTGGAAAAAAGGGAAATTTTCTTGAACATAAAAATAATAATTAAGATTTGCTACACATTCGGGTTTCCTGCGAAAAAAATTTTTCCTACGCCTCACTTCATACTGTAGTTTGGCAAAATTTTTGCTCCCTCGGGCACTGTTTAACCAGGTGTTTCTTGATTGGCTGTTGCCATTGAATTGTATCGATTGTATTCTTTGTTCTGGTTAGGGATTAGGTTAGGGTTATAAGGTTATCGCCAGCCAGTTAGGAAATTCTTGTTAAGTAGTGAGCATCGCCTCAAATTTTTAAGTCGTAAAACTGTAAAATACCCAGAAGAAGGGTGAAAAATTGCACGATGTTTTCCATTGCAAAAATTAATTTTACTGACGGACGGAAGGGCGTCCAGTTGCAGTGTCTACTAGCTGACTATTTTGACATAGATCTATCCTAACCATTTAGACGAAACTCGGGCAACGGTAATGAAAATCAGAGAGATGGGTTGTTTTCAATTACGTAATGATGCAGTGCAAGAATGTCCCAGCGTAAGTCGACCTGCCAATGCACTTAAACCCGTCTCGTAAAGTGACATCTTTTTATAAGGTGTCACTGATAGAAGCAGCCGCGTAGCTACAGGAAGCGATTGCCCACTGGCTTCAAAACTGGAAAAATCGGAAATTTGCCATTTATGTTTATGTTTACTAGTTTGTGAAGTATATTAATACCTTTTCGAAGGAAACATTAACTTTACTTTTTTTTGCAAATAGCCGGAGCAGGAACTGACATATTGCGTTGTCCTTACTGGATCTATTTGTTAAACAAACCAATCGAGTGAAAAGCTACTACATTAAAATGTCCTTTTTGACTTTCCCTTGTGTACAACATCACAAAAAATGGGTGAAACTTATCCCTAAATTTAAGGTCTTTGTCACTACGCAATATTTTGTCGCCTACAAACATGGGCACCCAAAATGCCTTAATTTTACGAGTTCTATTTGTTAAGGAAACCAATTGATTGAAAAGCTATCTCGCATGTCGAAATGTCGTTTCTCTGAACTTTCTCGCGCGGACAATTGAATAAAAATTTAAGACAACTTGTCGCTCAACTCTAGGTCTATAACAGTAAACACCATGTCGTACAGTTTCATAGGAAGCCTTAATTATACGTAATCATAGTTTGAGTCACTCGTTAACATATATTAGTTCTATTTGTTGCAAAATTACAACATTTTTTGTCGCATGTAAGCCTGGACAGACAAGGTGCCTCATCTTACTGGATACAGGTTGAGGTTGTTGACGGTTGTTGACGGGAGAAAGTAAAAAAATGACATTTGAACGTGAGGGGAACTTGAGGTCTCCAATCGATTGGTTTCATCAAGAAAAAGATTCAGTAAGATTAAACATTTTCGTCTGTCCCGGCTTAAGGACGACTGTATTTTTAGTTTGGTTCGCACAAAAGAAAACTATAAATGTTTACGAGCTACCCAAATTATTATTACGCATGGACACAGCTTCTTCGTACGAAAGAGTACGAAGTACTTTATCGATATAGTCCTAAATTCGGCGATAATTTCACTTCAGTTTGTGTGATGTTGCACCCGGGAGAAAGTTAAAATAAAAATATTCTATTTTTGTAGTAGCTTTTTACTCGATTGGTTTGTTTAGCAAATAGATCCAGTAAGATAAGGCATTTTGTCTGTCCATTGTAAAATGCGACAACACTTCAATTCTGTTTCGTACGAAGTTCATTAATCTATGATTACTGTACGAGCGCTTCAAATTTTTGTTACGCAGGAATGCGGCTCCGTACAAAACTGTACAAAATGATGTTTGGGGATATGAAATCAAATTGAACAACAATTAAAGTTGTCCTAATTTTTTTATGAGACTGAACTGATAAGGCGAGAAAGCCCGAAAAAAGGGCATTTTAACTTTAGAGGTAGCTTTCACTCGATTGGTTTCGTCGATAAATAGATCTCTTTGGAAGCAGGCATTTTGTCTGTCCAGGTCTAGGGCGACAGCAGTTTAAGTGTGTTTCGTACGAAGTAGAACTAATATATGTATGTTTACGAGCTACCAGTAACTAGTAACCATGCATGCAGCTTCGCACGAAAAGGTACTAAATATTGCTATATGATACATACCTTAAATATTGCAATAAGCCTCATTCATTTTTTTGTGATGGTGCAACCGATTGAGAAAAAAAGAAGGACGTTTTAATATCGAAGCTTTACACCCGATAGGCTTGTTAGATAAATAATTATGTAAACCCAACGCATTATGTCAGGTCTGGATAAAGGCGAATTATTAATATTTATATTTCGTAAGGAGTAGTAGTGATACGCTTACAAAGTACTCTCATTAGTATAACGCATTTATACAGTTTCGTACGGAAATGTACAAAGTATATTCTTTTAAGACATTTTATTTAAAAAAAGAGTGATAAGTTCCTTGATTCTGAATTTAAGTTGCTCACAAGAAAAGGTCAAAAGAAATGATATTTTAACTTGATAGGTAGCTTTTCACTCGATCGATTTCGTCAATAAATAGATCTCTTTGAAGAAGGCATTTTGACTGTCCAGGTTTAGGGCGACAGCAAGTTAAGTGTGTTTCGTACGAGGTAGAACTAATATATGTATGTTCACGAGCTACCAGTAACTAGTATTCATGCATGCAGCTTCGCACGGAAATGTACTTAATATTTCTAAATGATACAGACCTGAAATTTTGCAATTAGACTCTTTCATTTTTTGTGATGGTGCAACCGAGGGAAATTAAAAAAGGAGGACATTTTAATGTCGAAGCTTTACACTCCATAGGCTTGTTTAATAAATATTGTAAAAGCCAACGCATTATGTCAGGTCTGCCTAAAGGCGAATTATTAAAGTTTATATTTCGTACGGAGTAGTAATAATACGTTAACAAAGTACTTTCATTATTATTACGCATTTATACAGTTTCGTACGGAAATGTACAAGGTATATTCTTTTAAGACATTATATTGAAAAACTGAGTGAAATTTTCCTCGATTTTTAAGTAAAGTTGCTCTCAAGAGAAAAGTCAAAAGAAACGATATTTTAACTTAACAGGTCGCTTTTCACTCGATTGGTTTCGTCAATAAATAGATCTCTTTGGAAGAAGGCATTTTGTCTGTCCAAGTCTAGGGCGACAGCAATTTGAGTGTGTTTCGTACGAAATAGAACTAATATATGTATGTTAACGAGTTACCAGTAACTAGTATCCATGCATGCAGCTTCGCACGAAAATGTACTTAATATTGTTTAATGAAACAGACAGAGGTCTAGGGCGACAGCAATTTGAGTGTGTTTCGTACGAAATAGAACTAATATATGTATGTTAACGAGTTACCAGTAACTAGTATCCATGCATGCAGCTTCGCACGAAAATGTACTTAATATTGTTTAATGAAACAGACCTTAAATTTTGCAATAAGACTCCTACCCTTTTTGTGATGGTGCAACCGAGGGAAAGTAAAAAAGAGGACATTTTAATGTCGAAGCTTTACACTCGTTAGGCTTGTTAAATAAATATTAAAAAAGCCAACGCATTATGTCAGACCTGGCTAAAGGCGAATTAGTAAAGTTTATATTTCGTACGGAGTAGTAGTAATACGTTAACAAGGTACTTTCATTATTATTACGCATTTATACAGTTTCGTACGGAAATGTACAAGGTATATTCTTTTAAGACAAATATTGAAAAACTGAGTGATATTTTCTTTGATTTTTAAGTAAAGTTGCTTGCAAGAGAAAAGTCAAAAGAAATGATATTTTAACTTGAAAGGTACCTTTCTACTCGATTGGTTTCGTCAATAAATAGATCTCTGTGGAAGAAGGCATTTTATCTCTCCAGGTCTAGGGCGACAGCAATTTGAGTGTGTTTCGTACGAAATAGAACTAATATATGTATGTTTAAGAGCTATGAGTAGCTAGTATCAATGCATGCAGCTTCGCACAAAAATGTACTTAATATTGCTTAATGATACAGACCTTAAAGGTAAAGAGCAGTCCCCCCAAACCTATTTTGAAGAAACAGCTAAATAACACAATTTTCATCTTCTTTCTCTTCAAAGTATCATTCACAACATTTTATTGTAAAGCTATTGCATATTCAAGGTAAACCAAGCAGAAATTACATATAACTTTCAAATTTGAAGAGAACAAAAAATGTTGTCACATGACTCCCAACAGCCAATCATGAAACTGAACAGCCTACAACACTACTTCAGTTTGGGTTGTCTGTTCTTGCCCTTTGAATTTTGCAATAAGACTCTTTCACTTTTTGTGATGGTGCAACCGATTGAGAAAAAAAAAAGAAGGACGTTTTAATATCGAAGCTTTACACCTGACAGGCTTGTTAGATAAATAAATATGTAAACCCAACGCATTATGTCATGTCTGGATAAAGGCGAATTATTAATGTTTATATTTCGTAAGGAGTAGTAGTGATACGCTTACAAAGTACTCTCATTAGTATAACGCATTTATACAGTTTCTTCCGGAAATGTACAATGTATATTCTTTTAAGACATATATTGAAAAAATGAGTGATAAGTTCCTTGATTCTGAATTTAAGTTCCTCACAAGAAGAAGTCAAAAGAAATGATATTTTAACTTGACAGGTAGCTTTTCACTCGACTGATTTCGTCAATAAATAGATCTCTTTGGAGAAGGCATTTTGACTGTCCAGGTCTAGGGCGACAGCAAGTTAAGTGTGTTTCGTACGAAGTAGAACTAATATATGTATGTTCACGAGCTACCAGTAACTAGTATTCATGCATGCAGCTTCGCACGGAAATGTACTAAATATTGCTTAGTGATACAGACCTTAAATATTGCAATGAGACTCCTTCACTTTTTGTGATGGTGCAACAAAGGGAAAGTAAAAAAGGGGGACATTTTAATGTCGAAGCTTTACACTCCATAGGCTTGTTAAATAGGTAAATATTGTAAAAGCCAACGCATTATGTCAGGTCTGGTTAAAGGCGAATTATTAAATGTGCAAAGTATGTTCTTTTAAGACATATATAGAAAAAAATGAGTGATAACTTTCTTGATTTTTAAGTTAAGTTGCTTACAAGAGAAAAGTCAAAAGAAATGATATTTTAACTTGACAGGTAGCTTTTCACTCGATTGATTTCGTCAACATATAGATCTCTGTGGAAGGAGGCATTTTATCTCTGCAGGTCTAGGGCGACAGCAATTTGAGTGTGTTTCGTACGAAGTAGAACTAATATATGTATGTTTAAGAGCTATGAGTAGCTAGTATCAATGCATGCAGCTTCGTACGAAAATGTACTTAATATTGCTTAATGATACAGACCTTAAAGGTAAAGAGCAGTCCCCCCCCCCCCCAAACCTATTTTGAAGAAACAGCTAAATAACACAATTTTCATCTTCTTTCTCTTCAAAGTATCATTCATTACATTTTATGATTAAACTATTGCATATTCAAGGTAAACCAAGCAGAAATTACATATAACTTTCAAATTTGAAGAGAACAAAAAATGTTGTCACATGACTCCCAACAGCCAATCATGAAACTGAACAGCCTACAACACTACTTCAGTTTGGGTTGTCTGTTCTTGCCCTTTGAATTTTGCAATAAGACGATTTCACTTTTTGTGATGGTGCAACCGATTGAGAAAAAAAAAGAAGGACGTTTTAATAACGAAGCTTTACACCCGACAGGCTTGTTAGATAAATAAACATGTAAACCCAACGCATTATGTCATGTCTGGATAAAGGCGAATTATTAATGTTTATATTTCGTACGGAGAAGTAGTGATACGCACACAAAGTACTTTCATTAGTATAACGCATTTATACAGTTTCGTACGGAAATGTACAAAGTATATTCTTTTAAGACATATATTGAAAAAATGAGTGATAAGTTCCTTGATTCTGAATTTGAGTTGCTCACAAGAAAAGGTCAAAAGAAATGATATTTTAACTTGACAGGTAGCTTTTCACTCGATTGATTTCGTCAATAAATAGATCTCTTTGAAGAAGGCATTTTGACTGTCCAGGTCTAGGGCGACAGCAAGTTAAGTGTGTTTCGTACGAAATAGAACTAATATATGTATGTTCACGAGCTACCAGTTACTAGTATTAATGCATGCAGCTTCGCACAAAAATGTATGTAATATTCCTTAATGATACATACCTTTAATTTTGCAATAAGACTCTTTCACTTTTTGTGATGGTGCAACCGATTGAGAAAAAAAAAGAAGGACGTTTTAATATCGAAGCTTTACACCCGACAGGCTTGTTAGATAAATAAATATGTAAACCCAACGCATTATGTCATGTCTGGATAAATGCGAATTATTAATGTTTATATTTCGTAAGGAGTAGTAGTGATACGCTTACAAAGTACTCTCATTAGTATAACGCATTTATACAGTTTCGTACGGAAATGTACAAAGTATATTCTTTTAAGACATATATTGAAAAAATGAGTGATAAGTTCCTTGATTCTGAATTTAAGTTGCTCACAAGAAAAAGTCAAAAGAAATGATATTTTAACTTGACAGGTAGCTTTTCACCCGATTGATTTCGTCAATAAGTAGATCTCTTTGAAGAAGGCATTTTGGCTGTCCAGGTCTAGGGCGACAGCAAGTTAAGTGTGTTTCGTACGAAGTAGAACTAATATATGTATGTTCACGAGCTACCAGTAACTAGTATTCATGCATGCAGCTTCGCACGGAAATGTACTTAATATTGCTAAATGATACAGACCTGAAATTTTACGATAAGAGCCCTTCACTTTTTGTGATGATGCAACCAAGGGAAAGTAAAAAAGGAGGACATTTTAATGTCGAAGCTTTACACTCGATAGGCTTGTTTAATAAATATTGTAAAAGCCAACGCATTATGTCAGGTCTGGCTAAAGGCGAATTTTTAAAGTTTATATTTCGTACGGAGTAGTAGTAATACGTTAACAAAGTACTTCCATTATTATTGCGCATTTATACAGTTTCGTACGGAAATGTACAAAGTATGTTCTTTTAAGACATATACAGAAAAACTAAGTGATAATTTTCTTGATTTTTAAGTAAAGTTGCTTACAAGAGAAAAGTCAAAAGAAATGATATTTTAACCTGAAAGGTACCTTTCTACTCGATTGGTTTTGTCAATAAATAGATCTCTGTGGAAGAAGGCATTTTATCTCTCCAGGTCTACGGCGACAGCAATTTGAGTGTGTTTCGTACGATGTAGATGTATGTTTAAGAGCTATGAGTAGCTAGTATCAATGCATGCAGCTTCGTACGAAAATGTACTTAATATTGCTAAATGATACAGGCCTTAAAGGTAAAGAGCAGTCCCCCAAACCTATTTTGAAGAAACAGCTAAATAACACAATTTTCATCTTCTTTCTCTTCAAAGTATCATTCACAACATTTTATTGTAAAGCTATTGCATATTCAAGGTAAACCAAGCAGAAATTACATATAACTTTCAAATTTGAAGAGAACAAAAAATGTTGTCACATGACTCCCAACAGCCAATCATGAAACTGAACAGCCTACAACACTACTTCAGTTTGGGTTGTCTGTTCTTGCCCTTTGAATTTTGCAATAAGACGATTTCACTTTTTGTGATGGTGCAACCGATTGAGAAAAAAAAAGAAGGACGTTTTAATAACGAAGCTTTACACCCGACAGGCTTGTTAGATAAATAAATATGTAAACCCAACGCATTATGTCATGTCTGGATAAATACGAATTATTAATGTTTATATTTCGTAAGGAGTAGTAGTGATACGCTTACAAAGTACTCTCATTAGTATAATGCATTTATACAGTTTCGTACGGAAATGTACTTATTTTCTTTTAAGACATTATATTGAAAAAATGAGTGATAAGTTCCTTGATTCTGAATTTAAGTTGCTCACAAGAAAAAGTCAAAAGAAATGATATTTTAACTTGACAGGTAGCTTTTCACTCGATTGATTTCGTCAATAAATAGATCTCTTTGGAGAAGGCATTTTGACTGTCCATGTCTAGGGCGACAGCAAGTTAAGTGTGTTTCGTACGAAGTAGAACTAATATATGTATGTTCACGAGCTACCAGTAACTAGTATTCATGCATGCAGGTTCGCACGGAAATGTACTAAATATTGCTTAGTGATACAGACCTTAAATATTGCAATGAGACTCCTTCACTTTTTGTGATGGTGCAACCAAGGGAAAGTAAAAAAGGGGAACATTTTAATGTCGAAGCTTTACACTCCATAGGCTTGTTAAATAGGTAAATATTGTAAAAGCCAACGCATTATGTCAGGTCTGGTTAAAGGCGAATTATTAAATGTGCAAAGTATGTTCTTTTAAGACATATATAGAAAAAAATGAGTGATAACTTTCTTGATTTTTAAGTAAAGTTGCTTACAAGAGAAAAGTCAAAAGAAATGATATTTTAACTTGACAGGTAGCTTTTCACTCGATTGATTTCGTCAACATATAGATCTCTGTGGAAGGAGGCATTTTATCTCTCCAGGTCTAGGGCAACAGCAATTTGAGTGTGTTTCGTACGAAGTAGAACTAATATATGTATGTTTAAGAGCTATGAGTAGCTAGTATCAATGCATGCAGCTTCGCACGAAAATGTACTTAATATTGCTTAATGATACAGACCTTAAAGGTAAAGAGCAGTCCCCCCAAACCTATTTTGAAGAAACAGCTAAATAACACAATTTTCATCTTCTTTCTCTTCAAAGTATCATTCACAACATTTTATTGTAAAGCTATTGCATATTCAAGGTAAACCAAGCAGAAATTACATATAACTTTCAAATTTGAAGAGAACAAAAAATGTTGTCACATGACTCCCAACAGCCAATCATGAAACTGAACAGCCTACAACACTACTTCAGTTTGGGTTGTCTGTTCTTGCCCTTTGAATTTTGCAGTAAGACGATTTCACTCTTTGTGATGGTGCAACCGATTGAGAAAAAAAAAGAAGGACGTTTTAATAACGAAGCTTTACACCCGACAGGCTTGTTAGATAAATAAATATGTAAACCCAACGCATTATGTCATGTCTGGATAAATGCGAATTATTAATGTTTATATTTCGTAAGGAGTAGTAGTGATACGCTTACAAAGTACTCTCATTAGTATAACGCATTTATACAGTTTCGTACGGAAATGTACCAATTATTTTCTTTTAAGACATTATATTGAAAAAATGAGTGATAAGTTCCTTGATTCTGAATTTAAGTTGCTCACAAGAAAAAGTCAAAAGAAATGATATTTTAACTTGACAGGTAGCTTTTCACTCGATTGATTTCGTCAATAAATAGATCTCTTTGGAGAAGGCATTTTGACTGTCCATGTCTAGGGCGACAGCAAGTTAAGTGTGTTTCGTACGAAGTAGAACTAATATATGTATGTTCACGAGCTACCAGTAACTAGTATTCATGCATGCAGCTTCGCACGGAAATGTACTAAATATTGCTTAGTGATACAGACCTTAAATATTGCAATGAGACTCCTTCACTTTTTGTGATGGTGCAACCAAGGGAAAGTAAAAAAGGGGGACATTTTAATGTCGAAGCTTTACACTCCATAGGCTTGTTAAATAGGTAAATATTGTAAAAGCCAACGCATTATGTCAGGTCTGGTTAAAGGCGAATTATTCAATGTGCAAAGTATGTTCTTTTAAGACATATATAGAAAAAAATGAGTGATAACTTTCTTGATTTTTAAGTAAAGTTGCTTACAAGAGAAAAGTCAAAAGAAATGATATTTTAACCTGAAAGGTACCTTTCTACTCGATTGGTTTCGTCAATAAATAGATCTCTGTGGAAGAAGGCATTTTATCTCTCCAGGTCTACGGCGACAGCAATTTGAGTGTGTTTCGTACGATGTAGATGTATGTTTAAGAGCTATGAGTAGCTAGTATCAATGCATGCAGCTTCGTACGAAAATGTACTTAATATTGCTTAATGATACAGACCTTAAAGGTAAAGAGCAGTCCCCCCAAACCTATTTTGAAGAAACAGCTAAATAACACAATTTTCATCTTCTTTCTCTTCAAAGTATCATTCACAACAATTTATTGTAAAGCTATTGCATATTCAAGGTAAACCAAGCAGAAATTACATATAACTTTCAAATTTGAAGAGAACAAAAAATGTTGTCACATGACTCCCAACAGCCAATCATGAAACTGAACAGCCTACAACACTACTTCAGTTTGGGTTGTCTGTTCTTGCCCTTTGAATTTTGCAATAAGACGATTTCACTTTTTGTGATGGTGCAACCGATTGAGAAAAAAAAGGAAGGACGTTTTAATAACGAAGCTTTACACCCGACAGGCTTGTTAGATAAATAAATATGTAAACCCAACGCATTATGTCATGTCTGGATAAATACGAATTATTAATGTTTATATTTCGTAAGGAGTAGTAGTGATACGCTTACAAAGTACTCTCATTAGTATAATGCATTTATACAGTTTCGTACGGAAATGTACAAATTATTTTCTTTTAAGACATTATATTGAAAAAATGAGTGATAAGTTCCTTGATTCTGAATTTAAGTTGCTCACAAGAAAAAGTCAAAAGAAATGATATTTTAACTTGACAGGTAGCTTTTCACTCGATTGATTTCGTCAATAAATAGATCTCTTTGGAGAAGGCATTTTGACTGTCCAGGTCTAGGGCGACAGCAAGTTAAGTGTGTTTCGTACGAAGTAGAACTAATATATGTATGTTCACGAGCTACCAGTAACTAGTATTCATGCATGCAGGTTCGCACGGAAATGTACTAAATATTGCTTAGTGATACAGACCTTAAATATTGCAATGAGACTCCTTCACTTTTTGTGATGGTGCAACCAAGGGAAAGTAAAAAAGGGGAACATTTTAATGTCGAAGCTTTACACTCCATAGGCTTGTTAAATAGGTAAATATTGTAAAAGCCAACGCATTATGTCAGGTCTGGTTAAAGGCGAATTATTAAATGTGCAAAGTATGTTCTTTTAAGACATATATAGAAAAAAATGAGTGATAACTTTCTTGATTTTTAAGTAAAGTTGCTTACAAGAGAAAAGTCAAAAGAAATGATATTTTAACTTGACAGGTAGCTTTTCACTCGATTGATTTCGTCAACATATAGATCTCTGTGGAAGGAGGCATTTTATCTCTCCAGGTCTAGGGCAACAGCAATTTGAGTGTGTTTCGTACGAAGTAGAACTAATATATGTATGTTTAAGAGCTATGAGTAGCTAGTATCAATGCATGCAGCTTCGCACGAAAATGTACTTAATATTGCTTAATGATACAGACCTTACAGGTAAAGAGCAGTCCCCCCCAAACCTATTTTGAAGAAACAGCTAAATAACACAATTTTCATCTTCTTTCTCTTCAAAGTATCATTCACAACATTTTATTGTAAAGCTATTGCATATTCAGGGTAAACCAAGCAGAAATTACATATAACTTTCAAATTTGAAGAGAACAAAAAATGTTGTCACATGACTCCCAACAGCCAATCATGAAACTGAACAGCCTACAACACTACTTCAGTTTGGGTTGTCTGTTCTTGCCCTTTGAATTTTGCAGTAAGACGATTTCACTTTTTGTGATGGTGCAACCGATTGAGAAAAAAAAAGAAGGACGTTTTAATAACGAAGCTTTACACCCGACAGGCTTGTTAGATAAATAAATATGTAAACCCAACGCATTATGTCATGTCTGGATAAATGCGAATTATTAATGTTTATATTTCGTAAGGAGTAGTAGTGATACGCTTACAAAGTACTCTCATTAGTATAACGCATTTATACAGTTTCGTACGGAAATGTACCAATTATTTTCTTTTAAGACATTATATTGAAAAAATGAGTGATAAGTTCCTTGATTCTGAATTTAAGTTGCTCACAAGAAAAAGTCAAAAGAAATGATATTTTAACTTGACAGGTAGCTTTTCACTCGATTGATTTCGTCAATAAATAGATCTCTTTGGAGAAGGCATTTTGACTGTCCATGTCTAGGGCGACAGCAAGTTAAGTGTGTTTCGTACGAAGTAGAACTAATATATGTATGTTCACGAGCTACCAGTAACTAGTATTCATGCATGCAGCTTCGCACGGAAATGTACTAAATATTGCTTAGTGATACAGACCTTAAATATTGCAATGAGACTCCTTCACTTTTTGTGATGGTGCAACCAAGGGAAAGTAAAAAAGGGGGACATTTTAATGTCGAAGCTTTACACTCCATAGGCTTGTTAAATAGGTAAATATTGTAAAAGCCAACGCATTATGTCAGGTCTGGTTAAAGGCGAATTATTCAATGTGCAAAGTATGTTCTTTTAAGACATATATAGAAAAAAATGAGTGATAACTTTCTTGATTTTTAAGTAAAGTTGCTTACAAGAGAAAAGTCAAAAGAAATGATATTTTAACCTGAAAGGTACCTTTCTACTCGATTGGTTTCGTCAATAAATAGATCTCTGTGGAAGAAGGCATTTTATCTCTCCAGGTCTACGGCGACAGCAATTTGAGTGTGTTTCGTACGAAATAGAACTAATATATGTATGTTTAAGAGCTATGAGTAGCTAGTATCAATGCATGCAGCTTCGCACGAAAATGTACTTAATATTGCTTAATGATACAGACCTTAAAGGTAAAGAGCAGTCCCCCCAAACCTATTTTGAAGAAACAGCTAAATAACACAATTTTCATCTTCTTTCTCTTCAAAGTATCATTCACAACATTTTATTGTAAAGCTATTGCATATTCAAGGTAAACCAAGCAGAAATTACAAATAACTTTCAAATTTGAAGGGAACAAAAAATGTTGTCACATGACTCCCAACAGCCAATCATGAAACTGAACAGCCTACAACACTACTTCAGTTTGGGTTGTCTGTTCTTGCCCTTTGAATTTTGCAATAAGACGATTTCACTTTTTGTGATGGTGCAACCGATTGAGAAAACAAAAGAAGGACGTTTTAATATCGAAGCTTTACACCCGACAGGCTTGTTAGATAAATAAATATGTAAACCCAACGCATTATGTCATGTCTGGATAAATGCGAATTATTAATGTTTATATTTCGTAAGGAGTAGTAGTGATACGCTTACAAAGTACTCTCATTAGTATAACGCATTTATACAGTTTCGTAAGGAAATGTACAAATTATTTTCTTTTAAGACATATATTGAAAAAATGAGTGATAAGTTCCTTGATTCTGAATTTAAGTTGCTCACAAGAAAAAGTCAAAAGAAATGATATTTTAACTTGACAGGTAGCTTTTCACTCGATTGATTTCGTCAATAAATAGATCTCTTTGGAGAAGGCATTTTGACTGTCCAGGTCTAGGGCGACAGCAAGTTAAGTGTGTTTCGTACGAAGTAGAACTAATATATGTATGTTCACGAGCTACCAGTAACTAGTATTCATGCATGCAGCTTCGCACGGAAATGTACTAAATATTGCTTAGTGATACAGACCTTAAATATTGCAATAAGACTCCTTCACTTTTTGTGATGGTGCAACCAAGGGAAAGTAAAAAAGGGGGACATTTTAATGTCGAAGCTTTACACTCCATAGGCTTGTTAAATAGGTAAATATTGTAAAAGCCAACGCATTATGTCAGGTCTGGTTAAAGGCGAATTATTAAATGTGCAAAGTATGTTCTTTTAAGACATATATAGAAAAAAATGAGTGATAACTTTCTTGATTTTTAAGTAAGGTTGCTTACAAGAGAAAAGTCAAAGGAAATGATATTTTAACTTGAAAGGTACCTTTCTACTCGATTGGTTTCGTCGATAAATAGATCTCTGTGGAAGAAGGCATTTTATCTCTCCAGGTCTAGGGCGACAGCAATTTGAGTGTGTTTCGTACGAAGTAGAACTAATATATGTATGTTTAAGAGCTATGAGTAGCTAGTATCAATGCATGCAGCTTCGTACGAAAATGTACTTAATATTGCTTAATGATACAGACATTAAAGGTACAGAGCAGTCCCCCCAAACCTATTTTGAAGAAACAGCTAAATAACACAATTTTCATCTTCTTTCTCTTCAAAGTATCATTCATTACATTTTATGATTAAACTATTGCATATTCAAGGTAAACCAAGCAGAAATTACATATAACTTTCAAATTTGAAGAGAACAAAAAATGTTGTCACATGACTCCCAACAGCCAATCATGAAACTGAACAGTATACAACACTACTTCAGTTTGGGTTGTCTGTTCCTGCCCTTTAAATTTTGCAATAAGACGATTTCACTTTTTGTGATGGTGCAACCGATTGAGAAAAAAAAAGAAGGACGTTTTAATATCGAAGCTTTACACCCGACAGGCTTGTTAGATAAATAAATATGTAAACCCAACGCATTATGTCATGTCTGGATAAAGGCTAATCATTAATGTTTATATTTCGTACGGAGAAGTAGTGATACGCACACAAAGTACTTTCATTAGTATAACGCATTTATACAGTTTCGTACGGAAATCTACAAAGTATATTCTTTTAAGACATATATTGAAAAAATGAGTGATAAGTTCCTTGATTCTGAATTTGAGTTGCTCACAAAAAAAGGTCAAAAGAAATGATATTTTAACGTGACAGGTAGCTTTTCACTCGATTGATTTCGTCAATAAATAGATCTCTTTGAAGAAGGCATTTTGACTGTGCAGGTCTAGGGCGACAGCAAGTTAAGTGTGTTTCGTACGAAATAGAACTAATATATGTATGTTCACGAGCTACCAGTTACTAGTATTAATGCATGCAGCTTCGCACAAAAATGTACTTAATATTCCTTAATGATACATACAGTACCTTTAATTTTGCAATAAGACTCTTTCACTTTTTGTGATGGTGCAACCGATTGAGAAAAAAAAAAAGAAGGACGTTTTAATATCGAAGCTTTACACCCGACAGGCTTGTTAGATAAATATATGTAAACCCAACGCATTATGTCATGTCTGGATAAATGCGAATTATTAATGTTTATATTTCGTAAGAAGTGGTAGTGATACGCTTACAAAGTACTCTCATTAGTATAACGCATTTATATAGTTTCGTACGGAAATGTACAAAGTATATTCTTTTAAGACATATATTGAAAAAATGAGTGATAAGTTCCTTGATTCTGAATTTAAGTTGCTCACAAGAAAAAGTCAAAAGAAATGATATTTTAACTTGACAGGTAGCTTTTCACCCGATTGATTTCGTCAATAAGTAGATCTCTTTGAAGAAGGCATTTTGACTGTCCAGGTCTAGGGCGACAGCAAGTTAAGTGTGTTTCGTACGAAGTAGAACTAATATATGTATGTTCACGAGCTACCAGTAACTAGTATTAATGCATGCAGCTTCGCACGGAAATGTACTTAATATTGCTAAATGATACAGACCTGAAATATTTACGATAAGACCCCTTCACTTTTTGTGATGATGCAACCAAGGGAAAGTAAAAAAGGAGGACATTTTAATGTCGAAGCTTTACACTCGATAGGCTTGTTTAATAAATATTGTAAAAGCCAACGCATTATGTCAGGTCTGGCTAAAGGCGAATTTTTAAAGTTTATATTTCGTACGGAGTAGTAGTAATACGTTAACAAAGTACTTCCATTATTATTACGCATTTATACAGTTTCGTACGGAAATGTACAAAGTATGTTCTTTTAAGACATATACAGAAAAACTAAGTGATAATTTTCTTGATTTTTAAGTAAAGTTGCTTACAAGAGAAAAGTCAAAAGAAATGATATTTTAACCTGAAAGGTACCTTTCTACTCGATTGGTTTCGTCAATAAATAGATCTCTGTGGAAGAAGGCATTTTATCTCTCCAGGTCTACGGCGACAGCAATTTGAGTGTGTTTCGTACGATGTAGATGTATGTTTAAGAGCTATGAGTAGCTAGTATCAATGCATGCAGCTTCGTACGAAAATGTACTTAATATTGCTTAATGATACAGACCTTAAAGGTAAAGAGCAGTCCCCCCAAACCTATTTTGAAGAAACAGCTAAATAACACAATTTTCATCTTCTTTCTCTTCAAAGTATCATTCATTACATTTTATGATTAAACTATTGCATATTCAAGGTAAACCAAGCAGAAATTTCCTATAACTTTCAAATTTGAAGAGAACAAAAAATGTTGTCACATGACTCCCAACAGCCAATCATGAAACTGAACAGCCTACAACACTACTTCAGTTTGGGTTGTCTGTTCTTGCCCTTTAAATTTTGCATTAAGACTCCTCCACTTTTTGTGATGGTGCAACCGAGGGAAATTAAGAAAGAGGACATTTTAATGTCGAAGCTTTACTTTTGATAGGCTTGTTTAATAAATAAATATTGCAAAAGCCAACGCATTATGTCATGCCTGGCTAAAGGCGAATTATTAAAGTTTATATTTCGTACGGAGTAGTAGTAATACGTTAACAAAGTAATTCCATTATTATGACGCATTTATACAGTTTCGTAAGGAAATGTGTTCCTTCACTTGAAATCAAGTCATTTACGAGAGAAAACGAAGATAAGTTATATCTCGATGTGCGAAGTTGCCTTCCTTCGATAATGTTGATCGAAAAATACTTGCAGTATAAATTAAGGCATTATGTCTCCCCCAGCTTAAAGTCGACAACAATTTTAAGCTGATTTCTTACAAAGTAGATATATTACAAGTTTATGAGCTAATAAAAATGTTTATACACAGTCATACAGTTTCGTAAGAAATATTGCTTGAAATTGTGCGAAAAAGTGCGAATAGTTCTTGTGATGTTATACACGAGAGAGGAGGAGAGCCCCCCCCCCCCCGTCAGAAGGTCTGTATTATTAAGCAATATTAAGTTCATTTTCGTGCAAAGCTGCATGCATGGATACTAGTTACTGGTAGCTCGTAAGCATATATTTATTAGTTCTTCTTCGTACGAAACACACTTAAACTGCTGTCGCCCTAGACCTGGACAGAAAAAATGCCTTCTTCCAAAGATATGTTTTGGTTTTATACAAAACTGGACCAATATGGACGTTACAAAGTTCTCGAGTTTCTATTAGCCATCAGACAACTTCGTTAGAAACTTAACCAAGCACAGAGTTCATGATCAATGTATGCATCTAGAAATTGCCGTTCACCGTCACACCAATCGAGTAAAAAAAAACTACTTCACAAGCTGAAGAGACCATTTCCTTTTACTTTCTCCCGTGTACAATCAGTAAAGATGGAAACCAGAAAAAAATAATGCAATTTGTCACCAATTGTTATGTCTATTATCACCTAGCAATATTTTGCACAACTTCGTAAGAAACAGTAGCCCTTGGCAAGCAAAATAACAGTTTGAGTGTGGCCCATATACAGACATACAAGTACCGCTTCGCATGGCACAAACTTAACCTTTTGTCGCATTTCGGTCGAAACAGACAAAATGCCTTAATCTACATTGGAACTATCATTTGTAGACGAAACCAATCGGATGAAAAGAGCTACCTATCATGTTGAAATTTAATTTATTTTTATTTTCTCTCGTGAGCGACTTCATTTAAAACAATATCAAACGAAGGAACATACCACTCAATCTTTAGATGTATTTGTCATGAGCATAATGCTTCGTTTATTTTCGCACGAAGCTGTCTGGATGCATAATTTGAGAAGTATGTAACACCCACAGTACTATCTCGTGCGAAACATCAATAACATGTTTGCTGGGCTTTTGCACGGAAAAACGAAATGCTTTTATCATACTGGATAAATTTGTTTACCAAACCAAGAAAAAAGGCTACCTCGCACGTTGAAGAGTCATTTCTGTTAACTTAACCCCGTGTAATATTTGTAAAGAGGAAAAAGAGAGAAAAACAAAATACAATTTCTCATCAATTGTTAAGTCTCTATCACCAAGCAATATTTTGCACAACTTCGTAAGAAGGTATATGAACGCAAAATTACAGTTTGAGTGGCACATATACTGACATATGATGTAAGTACTACTTTTTCCGACACAAACTTAACCTCCACTTTGGCTCTCGATCACTAGGCAATGTTTCGCACAGTTTAGTACGAACTTATAGTTGCATGTATAAGTAACAACTTTCCGAGTAGCTCATAACTTCATACGAAACATAACGAAACCCAAGCAACTTTACAAAAGAAGAAGCTTTTCACTCAGTTTATACGTGTATATATACAAAGCAATGCGTTTTCGTACGAAGCTGTATTCAAGCGTGATAATAGTTTGAATACTTTGTTACCAAAATTAGTACAACTTCGTAAGAAACATAAACTTTAGTTTTTGACGCCTTTAATCCGGGACCTGTACAACCAGAAAAGGGGAAAGGGAAGATTAATGTAATTCCATTCCACCTGACTTTCTCCCGGTACAACTTAAAAAAAAAATATCAAACTAACTCGCCTCTTCTCTTCTCCCGTGTGGAACAATACGAAACTTATACGCACTCTATCGCTCCATTTGAAGCAATACTCCGTACGAAGCTGTATGATTGCGTGTAAACAGTTTTGAGTGGCCCATAATCTTATATAAGATCTACTTTGAAAGAAACCAACATAAACTGTTTTCAGCCTATAAGCTGGGACAGACAGAATGCCTTAATCTATACTGCAACTATTTGTTGACCAATATAATCGAGTGAAATGCAACATCGCATATTGAGATTTTACTTATCTTCATTTTCTCTCGTTAGTGAATTCATTTCAATTTTCAATTTTAATCTGTAGTTTTATTTTAGATTTATATCACGACGCAATATTTCATACTCTTGCGTACGAAGAGTATGCATAAAAAACGAGTTTCAATTGCTCGTAAATATATATTACTACTATTTTTTACGACACAAACTTCATTGTTGTCACATTGCAACCGGAACAGACAGAATGCCTTTATCTACACTGAAATTATTTGTTGACTGAACCATTCCAGTGGTTAGCTACACAGCATACTGAAATGTCATTTCTGTGGACTTTCGATTGTGTACAATTAACTTTGAAAAAAAAGAACGATGAATACAATTTATCGCTCCATTTTTGGCTCTGCATCAATGTGAAATATTTCGCACGGTTTGGTACGAAGTTGTGGGCAAGTGTAAAAATATTTCGAGTAGCTAATAACTTCGTACGAGACATAAAGAACGCAAGCAACTTCAAAAAGAAGGAAGAAGCACACCACTCGGCTTTTTACGTGCGTATATACATAATAAGCAATTCGTGGTTTTTTGAATGAATCTGTCTAAATGCTTTACAATTTTTGAGTACTTTGTAAACACATGTTAGTAAAACCTCTGAAAGAAGTCAAAAGAAGTGAAATTTCAACTTGCGAGATAGCTTCTCATTCGACTGCTTTCGTAAGCAGGTGTACTGTAATCATAGATTAATGAACTTCGTACGAAACAGAATTGAAGTGTTGTCGCATTTTACAATGGACAGACAAAATGCCTTATCTTACTGGATCTATTTGCTAAACAAACCAATCGAGTAAAAAGCTACTACAAAAATAGAATATTTTTATTTTAACTTTCTCCCGGGTGCAACATCACACAAACTGAAGTGAAATTATCGCCGAATTTAGGACTATATCGATAAAGTACTTCGTACTCTTTCGTACGAAGAAGCTGTGTCCATGCGTAATAATAATTTGGGTAGCTCGTAAACATTTATAGTTTTCTTTTGTGCGAACCAAACTAAAAATACAGTCGTCCTTAAGCCGGGACAGACGAAAATGTTTAATCTTACTGAATCTTTTTCTTGATGAAACCAATCGATTGGAGACCTCAAGTTCCCCTCACGTTCAAATGTCATTTTTTTACTTTCTCCCGTCAACAACCTCAAAAAAAAATGAAGACAACTTGTCGCTAAGTTTTAGGTCTTAATCGACGGTTTTGGTGAAAGCAATCAAAGACTGACCCTAATCCTCTTTTAAAGGCCCATCGAGGCCAAATGGAAAGGACCTTGGAAAAGTTACCTCTGCTATTGATAGACGACACATGCGTGGATACCCCAAAGTGGGTTTTGCGGTATATATGAACCTGCCCACTCCTTACAGAAAAAGTTAATAAGCGTGTTTTCTTCATAATACGTAGCACAATTGTTTTTTAAAACAAAACTTATTTTGCGGTCACATACGCGGATACCTGCGAATATTTGTGAAATATTTTTGGAGTGAATGGATTCAACAGTTTACTTTTAGCAAGATATAGGTCCATATTTGTAATATAATTTTTACGAATTCAAGATAATTTAAATCGTTGTCGGTCGCGATATGCATTGGTCTTACGTGATCTTTCTTGATTTGGTAACCATTATTTTCCAGTAGAGCTCTACCCCTCAAACTGAAGTGTCCAATAGCTATATTGTAAATTTGTTTATGGCGTTACCTCAACTTAAATCAGGACAACTGAGTAGCCGGTAAACATATCTTTGTTTTACTTCGCACGAAGTAGTATTTAACTGTTGTCGCCTTAAAGCTTGGGCGCACAAAATGTATCTTATACTGGATCCATTTGCTGACGAAACCAGTCGAGTGAAAAGCTTCCCCTCAAGTTGAAATCTCATTTTTTTGACTTTCTATTGTAAGCAACTTAACTTAAAATTAAGAAACTTATAACTCAGTTTTTCAATATATATAATAAATAATTTACTTCGTACGTTTCCGTACAAAGCTGTATATATGCGTATAAATGATTTTAGCGCTTTGTAAACATACATTACTACAACTTCGTGCGAAACATAAATGTTTAAGTTTTTCGCGTCTAGCCGGGATCGACACAGTGCATAGAAAGTTCTCGATCTATTTCTTAAACAAACCAATCGAGACTCCACTTAAAAGCTACTAGTACATTGAAATGTCTTGACTTTTCCTCGGGTGCATCATTTCACAAATTAAAGGGAACTTCAATCGCTAAGTTTATATCACCAAACAATATTGCGTACATTTTGTAAAAAGATGTATTCATGCGCCAATAGCGATATGAGTAGCTTGTACACACGTTCAAGTTCTACTTCGTGCGAAATAATATTAAATTGTTGTTGACTTTAAATCGGAACAGAAAAGGTGCTTTAATCTCACTATTTGCTATGGCCAAAACAATCGAGTGAAAAGCTATACCTCGCGCATGGATTTCTTTGAACTTTCTTTGGTAAGCAAATTAACTTAACTTTGTTTGCTAAAGAGCCATGGTCTCATCCTAAGACTCCTCTAATTAAGGGCCCACGGAGGCCAAAGAAAAGGGACCTGGGAAAAGAGTCGCTATTTTCTTTATCGAGAACACTAGTGGGAATACTCCCAAATGGATGTTGTGATATTACCCCCCCCCCCTTCCCACAAGTTGCATAAGAGCCCAAGAGTCTAAAAGCGGTTTTTACCCACCGCAGTAATGCCGTAACAGTAATTTCTTTTACCGTAACACCAATTTTGAGGTCCATTTTCGACCGCCTCCCTATGAAGGCTACCATGGCCCATTGGAAGGAGAAAAGGCAAAGTTTGGTCAAGTTTCCAGTACCGGGATACTCTACGTTCGCTAACTTTAGCAAGATATAGATCATAATTGTTATATACTTTCTACGAAAAGAATTTAAATCGTTGCTGGACCAGGGAGTTGCAACTCCCTGGCTGGACGATATGCATTGGTCTTTGAAGTATGTATATATTTGGTAACCAACATTTTCCAGTAAAGCGTGACCCCGCAAGCAAGCTTAAGTGTCCAATAGCCTTTAAAAAGCTTGTTGTTTTTATGTGTTATCTCACATAAAAATAAAGCAACTTGTTCAATTTTAGACCAATATATCACAATCAATACTTTGTGCAGTTTCGTACGAACTTGCACGCTAATTATTTCAGCTGTTTGTAACATATTCTAGTGACGACTTCGTACGAAGTGAAACTCAACGTTGTAGTCTGCCTTTTATTTGAGTTTTTTTCGTATGTTATCTCAATCATGAGCGCAAGTTATTGCTAATTTTTGGACCTAGACATCACATGCAATGTGTAAGTACATTTTCGTACGAAGCTGTTTAAATGTCCGGTAATAAATCGAGTGTTTCTAAAACTTTCGCGATATATGTTAGAACTTGTACGAAATATATAAGCTCATTGAACTGCAACTTTTTGTTTCCTTCGCATTACATAATTATATGATGAATGAACGAGTAAAAAAAATAAACAGTTATTTACAGTAACGTCGGTTTTACATACAAACTAGAATTCAATAACTTTATGATGTATCACCAAACATTGAACATAGTTCGCTACATGAAAAGATCCACACACAACTTTGACTATGATTCATACTACGCTATGCGATTTGCGCCAGTCACTTGCTTGCAATCCATTACGACTTAACTTTTCCTTCAATTCAGAACATTCGAGGCTTCCGTAGACATCGAGTACGCTGAATTTTTACTCCAGTGGAAGCTAATGTTATGTCTGTACTCCCTCTTCCGTTGCGTTCACACAGCGTTCATTCCACGCACCTGTTTTAGAGTGGTACAGTCAACGCGGTTATCGTCATGGCGTGAACGGGACATGATCCGAGTTTTCCCTATATTTTTTAAAAAAGCTCATCAAACTTGCAAAGCTATTTTGTTATATGGAATTATGGTCCTTCAAAAATCGTAAAATAAGGGACCGGGCCCTTTCCTTGCTAAATTGAACGTCTTTAGGCCCACTTTGTCGGACCATAACTTGAGATAGCAAGGTCCGATTACCTTCATTTTTTTTTTGCAGAGTTTCTCACAGTGAGCTCTTGTCATTGACATACCTTTTAGAACTCTACAGGAAACTTCATTTTTAACATTGTCTTCCCTAATAGTATACAGAACGCTTCAAACGCCTGTGGGCTAAATTAGGCCTAGCCTAGCCTTGGCTACCACAGTGGTACCGTGACACCTTAATATGAATTGATTTATTCATTGCAAGCAAGTATTTTTACAGTGAAAGTTCCATCATGTGACCACTCCTTGATACAGTGTTGCCTATAGGGCTAAACTAAGGCTGGGTTAAGTCAACATAAGTTACGCTGTACACTGTACTGCTTACAATAGCCTAGCCTACAGTAGCTCTATACACATGACAACGTTAGGCTTGGGTATAAGTTGGGGTTGCGTTGCATTAATTGTGCAACCATATTGCCTAACGTAGGCCTAACGTTACTTTACACAATCGTCACTTACAATTTCCTCAGGTGAGAGGATCCCAAACTGTACGCGAAGAACATCGCGCATTGGGGCTTTGGAATCCATATACTGGAGGGCCATGATGCCTCTTCGTGTTTTCCTAGTAACTATCTGTTAAAAAACTTTGACATCATGTTTCAAAAACCGCGTTTATTGGAAAATCCAAAGACTTGCTTCTTCAGCGCGGCGGCACGTCTTTAGTATCAAAGGTGTTATGTGACTGAAAGGTGATGGCGTGATACATTTATTATATTGTCGAAATTCGTAAATTGACCTACATTTCAGGCACACGAAAAAGGCAAACGCCCTCACATTTTGCACAGTGCCTAATCAAGGGACATCGGGTTGCTCACAATGCCTATCAGTGGGGATATGGCTCAGAGGCGTGGCCAGGAGGGAATTTTTGGGGGGCCTAGGGAACGAGTGGGGGAGGCCTGGTACCTCATAGGGTCACACGTGGCAAGGCTATCTAATCGGAGCGTCACCATCAGGTGGCGCGGAGCGCACAAGAAAACTGGGCTTTACAAACCCTCTATAGATGGCCGGAAACACCGGGCACTTTCCATGTGTTTTAAGCTGGATATACCCAGACTTGAAAACGAATCTCATCTTCTACTTCAAAAAAAGGTAATACATCCAAAGGACATTCTTTCACCACGCATGCGTCGAGAGGCTAAATATGCCCAGTAATATAGGTAACAGTGTCCTTATGGACAGAGGCAACCCTCATTACATTCAGGGGGGAGACGATTCCAGGCCTTGATGGTTCGAGGCAGGAAGCTAAATTTATAACAGTTAGTACTGGTATGTGGGAGACAGACATGAAGGTCATGCATTAAACGGGTTCTACGAGTAGGCCGCTGGAGACAATCAACAGGTAATTGAGCCTGGTCAAACACACCTTTGGAAAAGATAATGAGAATAAAAAATCAATCTTTGAAAAAATGGTAATACATACACTTTTTAGGGACCCCAAAACTGTTAATTTCTGATCTGTGGCCTGGGGGTGAGAATAAAGGGAACCGGTATCTCCCTTTAACTTGGGAAAAATTGTAATCTTCAGGAGGACGTAGATCGCAAATGCGGTAATATTTGAATGACCGGATTTCAGCTCTAAAGGAAAACCAAAAGTAGTTGTGTCCCCCTCTGAGAAACTATCTTTGCGCTAGATTTTCTAGATTTTTCCCCGGTGAAAGGCCAAGCTCCCCGACAACGTGACGAGGGTCAGCATTTCAAGGCCCCGACAAAGGCTTTAAGTTAGTCCTGGTGAGACGCAGAGGTGTCGCCAAGGGGGGAGGTGGGCAGGGCGAACGTGCCTCTCTGAAAAACCGTGTGTCCCCCAATTGAGATTTGAGATTTTCAAAAATATATATGTTTTCTGTAGTCAGAGTGTGACTATGAAAGTTTTCTTTCCTAAAATTTCAATTCCATTGCTGTTTACATTATGCAAACATCAACAATAATAATTCTCCGTCCAAACTCAGAATTAGCAAATAGGTAGGGCAGATTATTTATCAATTTTACTCAAATTGTTGAGATTTCCAACCAAAAAACTCAAACTTTTCAGTTCGAAAGAAAGCTGTGATATTTAAATTGTGCCATTAAATCGTCCACGCTGCTGAGACTAGCGGACCGTTATCCAGGTTTGTAACAAGTCACGACTCGAGTCACTTCCTCTCAAAATGATAGTGACTCGATAGAATTCAGGAGTAATTTCCCCATTGAAATAGTACAGTGACTCGAGTCAACGACTCGACTCGAGTCACTTAAAAGTTTGAAAACTGGTGACTCGAGTCACTAATCTAGTGACTCGATTACAACACTGCCATTATCTGATTATTACATCGAAATTGTGGAACTTTCTGCCAATGTGCCCACATTACATGATATGTTGTGGGTTTGATGAAAAGTGGAAATAGTTTTGACAAAAGCAACCAATCCTTAATATGAGATATCTGGAAGAGATTTTTACTTCAACGTTGTAAGTAGTTTACAGAAATTCTCGATCGGCAAAGCTCTTAATTGACAGCAAATTGAAAAAAAATATGCTGAGTACCATAGCTCATATAACAGAGTATGTGCCATGCGACTGTACTGAGAATGTTCGAATTACACATAGTCCAAGGTCCTTGTATAGTCACCCTTGAACAATAAATTAGGACTGTGTCTGGACGAGGATGAGTTTGAAATAATTTTGGGACTGGGACATTAGTAACAGTTCGTAGGAACTAAGGATGAGAACTATATGGTGAGATGAAAAAATGTCTATAAGTGAAAGTCAACATTTAGTTAAAATTGACTTGTAATTACGTCAGACTATGTAATTACTTAAAACTATGTTCCTAAATCGTTATGATTTACTTCCTTCCCTTTTTCTTGATTCAGATTTGCTTGATAGAATCGGTCATATCTTTGATCGAGCCGACAATTTATCTTTTTTATAGTGCTATTCGCCTTCTAATCTTGGCTATTTTGAAGTCGTCTTACTACTACATGACCCTGGAAGTAGTTAATTATTCAGAGTAAAAAATCCCACACATAATTGGCTCGTTCCTTGACACTGTCAAATATTTTAAGCTTGGAATCTTGTTATAAGTTATCATTGTATGTACACTTTAGATTGAAGGTATAGCACCGCTTTAGGGCAGAGTAAGCCTACGTGTGTTAAAACAGAGTACATCTTGGTAGTCTTTAAAGATATGGAAAAACACTTAGTAAGAACTAGTTCTTTCAGACTTGTGATCACTGAAACTTTTCTATTTTATCCTTCCGTTGTCTCTTTTGTTTATCACCTCTTAATGGTTCCCCACACACTGAATTCACGGGGAATATCACCATGCAGCATGCATGGAATTTGAGCTATGTTTGCATGAAAATTTCTCAATTTTTTTAATCCCCTAACTTTAAACCTTTCTACCTTCAATCTAAAACCTGAGCAGTGTGTCAAGTACAGGTATTTTTGAGCTAAGCCGATTTTACCCATGATATAGTCTTTAAGTGATTTCTTTTGGGGGGATATAGTCTGTATTGCTACTGAGTAGTTTTGTTACCAATAAAATCGTACTTGATGTTACCCAACTATTTTTTTGGTTTGGAAAGAAAAGCCAGTCTGGAATGCATATTAAAAGCTATTGGCTTTAACTCATTTTCCTTCTGTTTTAACTATAGATAAGACCCTTATGGGTAGGCGTAATAGACCAACAATAACTTGGGACTATTTTCCTGGTTTTGTGGTGTGTTGTGAAGGTGAAGAAAGAGGACAACCTGACCAAGTCCCTCTCAGTACAATGTCAGTCCAAGGTCTCTTTCATTTGAGAATTTACCCATCTTAAAAATGATCGATTGCTGTAGATTTTCCATGAGAATGAAAGAGGACAATCTAATGCAAAATTTGGAAAGATTAAAAGTGATTTAGTTTGTCGTAAATACCGGTGAAAGCGTGGGGTGCATTCCATCAACATGCAAATTGATATGATCGGATCGAGTGTACGCTACCTTACATTAAACCCTCGTGCCCCGAAAATTTCGATTATTCTGCAAAAATATGTTAAAGGCAGGGTTTGTTAAAGAGGAGAGCGAAGTTGACAACTCTCGAATACAATGTCATTTACATTGCATGAACATTGTAAAGTTTCTACACCAAGTGGTGTCCGTCCTCCTACCTCCCCATTCCCCTTTGAAACCCACTCAAATGCAACAGGTATTCAATCACAGGAAGCCGGCCGACAAAATGGTCGTTAATAGTCATTTTATTTACCATTTAATATGGAGATTAATTGTTTAAAAGGAAGTATCTAACTTTAATTACATTTCATCAGTGATAAAGGGAATAGACGAATGCTTAAATCTTAGCGTAACCAGATAGTAATTAGAAAATATGCAAGTTTTATCAGACTTTTGAGTACCAAAACTCTTGAGACTGAGAGAAGTCTCCGCAGCAGGGGATTTTATTCGAGAAAATACCAGAGGTGGGGCCAGGATTTGCCAGACAGGGGGGCCAAGCTCCCCGACAGGGGGGCAGCATTTTGAGGCCCCCGACAAAGGCGATGAATTAGTCCCGGCGGGTCAGTGGGAAGTGACTTGGGAGAATTTGAGGGGCAGTACGCGCGCCGAAATTTTTGGCTTTCTTTTTGACAAATATTTAAAAAACTAGAGTTTGTTCAGAGGAAAATTTAAGGATGTGAAGGAAATTTGGCTTTTGTAAGGGCCATTAAAAATTTTGCTTGTTTAGTGAAGAATCTGCCCTTAATATGGGCAATATCAAAAACGTGATCTATATAGACGAAAGCTGAAATTTTTTGTGGGTTACACATTTCGTCGTACTTGGCCTGCTCTCAGACGAAACTAGAAATTGGCTGGAAAAATTTTCCCCTTTTTTGAACTAAGATTTGGGAATTATGAGCTTATTTTATTGCAGAAACTTTGGAATTTAATGAAAAAATTACTTTTTGGTAAGGTTACAATAAAAAATTGGTTTTTTTTTATTAAGTTCTATGCCTTTGAAGGGCAGAATTGTTGGGGTGATTAACAAAGTTAGCTTTGGTTTTTTATTGTACGGAGTATCCATCGAAAATGGTAAATTTTGACATGTTTAACAAAATTTAATAACGTGAAGCTAAAATTGGAGAAAAATTTTTATTTTATGACAGATTTTTTGGTTTTTATGGAAGAATCTGACCTTCTTATGAGAAAAATTAAATAGGGGTGATGTGCAGTTATATTATTATGAAGTCCCTGGGACAATATTGGAAAATTTCCTGGCGGAAAAATGTTGACTTTCCATTTATTTGAAGTTTTATATTTTATATATTGACATAGGCGTACGGGGCGTTTCAGTTTGGGAGCAGAATTGACTTTCTTGTCCGAGAAATATAATCCTGGACGAAAGACTACCTAAAAGAGCACAGAAATTTTGGAAAAATTGAGAACCCCAGACAGCCGGAAATGGCATTTCCCAGGCTCGTAAACAGAAACAAAGCAGTAATTATTTCTAGCTTTCTTTCGCAATAAATTTTTTACTTCAAAATATTGCCCCAAACGAAGAAGAACTTGGAGGCGCATGCATTGTTCTGTTTAGAAATCTGTTCGACCAAAACACTTACAAAGTGGAGCGCCACCATCAGATGGCGCCGATCGCACAGAATATTTTTAAAAAATCTAACCCATCAGACAGCCGGAAATGTCATTTCTCAGACTTGTAACTAGAAAGGAAGCAGTCGTTACTTTGAGCTTTCCTTTGAAAAAGAAAAGAAAAAATCCCAACTTGCTATTTGATCAGAAAGTGGCCTGCTTAAAGGTACCACTACGATAAGATGAAACGGTCTTGTCTTTTTTCGGGGGAAAACTGTGCAACCGAATTGAAAACATACCAATGTTTTTGACGCTATTGAAATTCTTCGTTGTACTCAATTTCACGGCCCACTAAATTGATGAAATTTTCTACGTGACTACACGAACTCATGGCTATAAATGATTTTACTTTCAACGTCTTTGAAAATATGTCACGTTACAAGGTGGCTTCAAATGAATTTTCAGTCAGAGTCATGGAGAGACATTCTCATACTATTCGACTGTCGGGGCAAGACAAATGGCAAACCATTGGGCATACACCTGAACAGCCTCTCGTTCGTTTTTGTAAGGACTGTGTGAGAGTTTCCATGAAAAATATGGTTTTCTAGCAAGCAAAATCAAGAAGATCATTCGGAGACCGAAGTTTATTGGGTTTATGTCTTTTATCGTGGGCCCCGACGATGAAGGCTTCTTGACGAAATTGGATCTTCTCAGGGGACGGAGAGCAGCTTTCTCGACGGGGGCATGGCCCATGGTTCCAGCTTGTGCCACCCTTTGTAACGTCTGCACGCGGAACTTCCAGCTCCCTGGTCTGCGTATGGATGGCCGTACGCGCACGGAATGAAGATGGGACAAGATACGTGGATTGAGGGATATCATAGCTAGGAAGAAGTGATTAAAACCGATTCCGATATTTATTAAAATAGCGTTACAAAAGGAAATATGTTCAAGATCACCTATTCATTAACTTCAGTCCTTGCAGTGTAGGGTTTTTTATTATATATTTTTAAATTATTTTTAAGCTTCCCCGTCGAAACCGCCGACCTCCCCCGACGGGGGGGGGGGGGGCAGTGTTCCCCGACGGGGGGCAATGCCCCCCCCTCCCCGCTGGCGCCACCCCTGGAAAATACTGAGAACACCGTTTGAAGGATCTTACTGGCCGACCTGGGAAGGGCGATTTACGTCAATTGTGGACAACTATCTAAGCTGAACGCCACTTGGACTTGAGCAGGACAGAACATTTTTTTTAATAAATGTGCCGCTGCCATTATTTTATCTCCTCCTAGTCCAAAATCCTGGGTGCACCACTGCGTAAAACAATTAACCGTAGTGACGAAAGAATGCACACATCTTGAAGAGCTTACTCTTTTTACAAACTAAATCCATGAGCAAAAATATTCGGTCATTTAAAGGCCTAAACTGGAGATCAAAAGTACTAAATGGTAAAGCTTCAGAACGTGCCATATCTTTTCGCCCAGCGCCTTGCATTTTTCGCTATAGCTTTCAAACAATGGGGAGGCTATCATATGGCCAGAGACGACAGTCCCTTCCTGACAAATTAGAATTGCTCTCCGATTACAGTTTAGGATTTAAAATAACCAGCTTTAATGCAGCTCTGCAGGCAATTCTCGCTCCATCTCAGACTGACCAAAATCCATAGTCCGCTACTGCTTTCAAAATAAAATTAACTAAAGGAATCCACAGTAGTACTGTAAGTATAGTTCCTGTGTCTATTGTGATGATGTATTCAACAAATGAAGATTGAGGGGGACAAAAATAGCTAAAATATCGTACGAAATCATACTAGAAAATATGATGATGAGTTTCTATCGATTTCGATTTTTGAGAAAACTTTATTCATTTTAAATTGTAGCCAAACGAACACAATGGCAATTATATACAATTTTATACATACAAAACAGAAAATTGCGAGAATTAATTTGTAGCAAAACATACGTTTTAGGACTTAAAAGGATAACATGCTGTTTAAAAATAGATCTGCTCAACTGTCCATTTCCAGTTTACAATAAATTCATATTATTAAAGTTAATGAAATATTTAGTATGTCAGTTTTTATTAAATTTAGAAAATGTCTATCCCACATGAAAGTGAGACTTTATATACAACGTCCCAGTTTAAGTGTTTTTTGCAGGTAAGTGCGTGCAGTATCCCTAGAAACGTTAGTTTCAAATGATAGACCCATTTACCCCAATCTCTAAATGTGCCATGCGTAATTGCACATAAACATGTTGAGGTCTTCTGCTATAGAAATAGATAGCCAAGAGAATTATGTAACAAATAAAGGAACACTGGAATCTGATTAAACTTAAAATTCATCTGTGATACTGATGTTCACTCATACTTGCAAAAGCATTTCTTTGATTTAGTACCACGTTGTTGCATGGAAGATTGGAAAACTTTGCTATATATTTATTGTAAATTGCCTTCTAATTATATTATGCAGTACAACCTTTTTGTGTATGCCTCAATATTATATATTACTTTGAAATTTGAATTCGATGATGTTTCTTTTCCAAAAGTAATATGCCACTGCAGGTACAATTATTGGTTGGAGTACAAATGTATCCTTTGCTCCTTAAATTTTAAGTCGCAGCAATTAAAAAAGTCATATTTTCACAAGTATCCCATCTCATGTAATCAAGAGTATGAAACAGATTAAGTTCAGGTAAAACAAAACGTTTTTAAGGGGTGTCATGTGGTGTTATGAAACTTTTATAAGACCAGATGACACGTTTTAAAACCTTTTTGTGTTACCTGCGGCAGATTTGTAAAGAATAACGTAGAATTGACAATCATGGGTTTTTAGAACCGCATGACGTCACTGCAGATGCCAAGAGGCCCCATTGTTGTCATGTCAAAATTGTTTCCCCATTTTTTTTTTTTTTTTATCTCATCGCTCCGTGAGGAGGATGAGATATTGTAGTCACTTTGCCTGTTGGGCAATATATGGCGATGCCAGCTAAAATCGCAGTGGTTACCACGGTAACCGTAAATTTTCCCAGGTTACTAGTCTCGAGGTCTAACCCATGGTGAGGTACCCCGGGGTGACTGAAGGTCCAGGGCTGAGAGAGGGGTCAAAACCTGTCCGTGTGTGTGTGTGTGTTGGTGGGTGAGTGTGGGGGTGTGTGCGTGGGTGTGTGTGTGTGTGTCCAATTTTGTTTTCCTAATATTTTGTAAACGGCTGGGCCGATTTTCTTCAAACTTGGTAGGATGGTACCTTAGGTGGAACAATTGCATTTTAATACACAACCGGAAGTGAAGGTCAAAGGTTACGGGTAAAAGGTCAAGTTTAGTGAAATCAACATTTTCTGCTATATTTCCAAAAGTAAAAGTCCTCCTGACACGAAACTTCACACATATGATGATTGCATCTAGACCTACCAAAATATGTGGTTGCCATAGCAACAGAGGTCAAAGGTCAAGTGGTAGAATGGAACAAAAAATTTCAAGTGAAAATTTGTTCGTAAAACAACGTTTTTGTCTTTTAAACTCCTCCTAGTGGGCTGGACCGATTCTTTTCAAAATTGGTAGGTTGGTACCCCAGGGTGGGAACTTATGTCTCCCAGACCCTCGGAAGTGAAGGTCAAAGATTAGAGGTCAAAAGTCACATTTAAAAAAAAAACACTTTTCTTTACTATTTTGTACTAAAACCTCAAAAGAAAACCTTCATTTTACATGAAACTTCACAAGTATAATAGGGTAGACTAGTTCTACCAAAATATGTTGTTTCCATGGCAACCAAGGTCAAAGGTCACGTGACAGGGGGTCAAATTCTTTTTTTGAATTCACTTTAACTCTTAACGGAAGCATCCCACAAGTCTGAAAGTTTAAGTGTTATGGCCTAGGCATGATAAGTTGTACCGATATGTGTGGTTGTCATGGCAACCAAGGACATAGTTCAACTTACACATTGTCAAAGGTTAAAGAGGGCGTGACACGGCCATAAAAACTTTTGTGTATTGCAAGATTTGATATAGAATTGTACAAATGTCATCTCACACCCCATTAAAAACCCGTACAATTCGGCATAAATGATATTCGAAGGAAAACTGCGTTCGAAATTCAATTTCGAAAAATGCCGCAACAGCTCACCTGACTTTTAGGACGCAATTGGCGGCATCGGCGCGCATCTAGATGTGGAACTAATGTAACGCTCGGTAAAGTTATCTTATCCTAGCAACCTCATGAAAACGATTGCATCACAATAAAGAGTCCAACATACAGAGCGAAAGGCGCAGACCATGGTGGGGGTTTGGAGCAAATCATTGGCCAAAATGTTCGCCTGTATATGCGCGCGGGTAAAAATAGTTCTGTTTTTGTGCAAGAAAGACGCGGTTCGGGCGCTATAAAGAACAGCTATGAACATGTATGGAGAGACCACAACAAGTGCATCCCCACTACGAGCGCGTCTTTACTGTATGAGCTGTTTGGTGAAGATGCTATTGCGAATACTGGCAGTTACCGTGCAATGCACCATTCACAGTGTCAGTGGCCACGCTCACTGCTATTGTAGCACCGGTGTTTGCAATTATGTATGCACTAACACGCGTTACCATGCACATGATTCGATGATTGTGAGCTCCCTGGTACCCATTTTTGAGACGCGTTCACATACGTTTTTTCGCATTAGTTCGAATTTCAAATGGGCTGAGCCTGGCCTGTAATCGGGAATTCAAAACGTCGTATGTCGGTATTTATGGACATAATTTAGTATCGAAATCATTCACTTTATGTCAAGGTGTACCCAAAGAACAGTTACCGAGGAACTAACTTTAGAAGATTTTCGGCCGACGCATTAATCTTTTCTGCGTACTGGCCTGTGGCGAATCCTAGCCCGTGGCAATGAATAACCCAAGATATGAAACTGTGGGTGACTAACATTAGGTTAGGCATAGGGCCTACCTATCTTAAATATTAGTGCCCTGAAAACTTGGCGTTTTTGAAGCATCGCCAAAAACGTACCTGACAATTTCCTTGCCACCGGCTAGGATTCGCTACAGGCCAGTACGCAGAAAAGGTTTGTGCGTCGGCCGGAAATCTTCTAACCGCCACCCGTTCAACATGGCGCACACACCCAGTTTTTTAAATGAGACACACTTGATGCGCATATTAGCTCCGGGGCACACATGAAGTTTGCCGTCGCGTCAAATGGAGAATACGCCCATACAGCTAGTGCCTGAATAATAACAAGTACGCACTTGTTTAAAGCGTCCCCGAAAGCGTCTTACTTTTTTAATCATTGCGTCCTTATCCGTATCAGTTAAGTGTAACAGTCAAGCTAGTTTTCATAAGAGTGTTGCAAGGGGATACCAACATCTTAAAAATAAATTTGTTCCAAAATCTTCTGGTTCTGGTGATTTGGTTCTAGTGAAATACTGCATAAACTCCGCGAGACGGGATGTAACATGCAGGCACAGAAGGCTGAGTAGCGTACTAATTACTAAAATGGGCTCTACTAATAATTTCTTCAAGACTCACAGAATTTAACCCCGACTTAAAAGCACTCACAGTGGGGGCATCCCTAATACTGGGTGGGAGGCAGTTCCATTCAGCAAAAGTCCTAGGGAACAATGAATATTTATAACAATCTTTGCCGGCAGATAATTTAACAAAAGAACTGGAGGCATGTGCTCTAGTAGACACACCACTAGAAGGAACTAACTGGTAAGAATCAGTATCAATTGCTACTAATTTATTGACAGACTTATAAATAAGGGCCAACCTTTGGGCAGCCCTCCTATGCTCCAGTGATTCCCACCCTAGACTAGAAATTATGTCTGTGACGCTGGCCTTTTGCCTAGAGTTTTTGCAGACGAATCTTGCACTACGGCGCTGGACCCCCTCGAGCTGATTTTTCAAGTCTTTCTCATAGGGGTCCCAGACAGAGGCACTATATTCAAGCCGTGGCCTTACTAAGGTTTTGTATGCCACTGTTTTTACCTCACGGTTACGCGAAGCAGGCCAAGGATTTGATTTCCCTTTGAGGTCACCTTATGGACATGATTCGCCCAACTTAATTTGTTATTTATTTCCAGTCCTAAGTAAGTATGATTTTCAACTGTTTCTAAAATCGAATCGCCCATTTGATAGGAGTATTTGATTACGTTCTTTTTATGGGTTATGTGCATAGCATATTTTAGATAGGCCTACTGGATTAAAAGGGCAACCGTTACAAAGATTGGGTAGCCTATTTCTCCAGTTCTTTTTTAATCCGGTGTCAGAATTTAAATATCCAAATGATGTTTTTTGTTTTTGAATAAGGGGTGCGCCTATAGTTCCAAGAACTTGATTGGTCTGTGTCATATTCTTTCCCCTCGCTATCTTACGAAAAAAAATCCGTCCCTTGGAACGAAAAAAAAATCGCTTCCCAAATGGACTTCAAATAGGAATTTCAAAGGATTGTGGCATGCAGCTTTAGTATGGTAACTTTTGTCAATGAAATTCTACTGTAGCATAAAAACAGCACAGATAAAACTTCTAGCACATAATAGTTCAAGTTCTGTAACCAACTTGCGCACATGTTAGCGATGAGATATGCAACTCCGTGGATTGCCCTCTTGTTTTTTTTTTTTTTTTTTTTTTTTGCAGACGGTAAAGGAATGAATGTGATGACATTTGTCTTAATGAAAGTGTGTTGAAGAGTGGCCCGTTTTAATAAAGGTGTAACCGAAACAGGGTTTCATCATGTGCAGTCTGAAATAATGGAAGGACGCGCAATTCTTCATTCTGGGTGTAGTATCTTCGCAAACTACGTGATAAGGTCAACAGCCGAAACGCGCAAACCGAAATAATGACCAACAATATTCGTCTTGCCTTTAAATATTTATTGGGTCGTCTTGTGTCTCAACTTGGTGAAATGAGAACTTCTTACTCGGTTTTAAACGGTTTACTGGAAAATATAAAGAGAAAATAATATAATAATTGGTAACTTTATGTTCCTTGAATGTCACATACTATTCCCACCTTTCATCAGCACTTCCCCTATAAGTCTAACAAATACGTAAAACAACTCTGAATCATTCTGCCATAGCGCCCTCTTTCGGAGAACCAATCGAGCGTGCCCTACTGACCTCAGACAGAGGAACATAACATGGCCCACACCCTAGTAATGGTCCTATGCTAACTACGAGATTCAACCACTGCTTATCTCGTTCACAAATGTAACCTTTCTTTGAGATCACCCTTGCACATTAAATACACTTTACATTCACCCGATAGAAGCACAGGATTGATAGGTAATCTACAAACTACACAGCAGTATATTATAATTCACTCATGTCAAGCGGTTTAACCACAAAAAATAGCCAAAGAAAAGATACACGGGACGGAGAACTATAAGGTTAGCTTATGTGCTTAACATACAAACCACATACCGATACACAATGGAAATGTGTGGTCCTGATAAAGGTTATACAAAATTTACTTCAAAGTTTCAGAACAATAACTGGTAAACATAACCAAATCCCCATCGAATAGTAAGGTAGAAACATTAATGGACTCACCAACTGTTTGATAACCACGGAAACAAGGTATATTCAGGTGAAATCTTCACACTATTTCGGACCGTCTTTTTACGCAACTTATGCTGTAAATCGTGAATTTTCATGTAACAGATTGGTGGCGCTTTACCAACTATCATGCCGCTATATAACCGGCCCCAATGTCTTAACCCCTTTAAGACATTCTCCTTTTAGCGGCATTCGGTATGTTGACATTGTAAGCATATTTCTTCCTAACATATTATAATGAACCTGCAATCACTAATTGCTTGAAGCAAATGCATTAAAAGGTAAAAGTAAAGATATAAAAACGTTGCGGTTATTACGAGATTTTTTAACCTGTATCACAATTTAAGTAACTTCTTACGGTTCTTCATGATAGCATAATGCGGAAAAGAGTACCTGGTTATATAAGGCATTGTTTTTACCTGACTAAGTCTCATGCACAACGCACAGTTTTAGGAACGCGATACCTTTGCCTCTAATAAGCAAAGTTTGGATATGGGTCTCTTAAAAAACTTGGGACCAACCTTTACCTCCACTTGCCTGACATAACCCCTTTTGTCTGGATAAATTGTTACAACCAACCCCAGTGGCCAGTGACCCCTCGGAGAGTGATCATCAGCGACGAGCACCAGATCACCAACGGCGAAATTTTCCTTCGGCCTTCTCCAGCGCTGCCTGGTCTGCAGCAGAGGGAGGTATTCCTTCATCCAGCGCTTCCAAAATTGATCAGCAAGGTACTGAACTTGCCGCCAACGTCTGTGATTGTAGCCATCTTCCTTCGTAAAGATACCGGGTGACAAATTAGGACTTCCTCGGAGCAACATCAAATGGTTCGGGGTCAATGGTTTTTCGTCCTTAGGATCCATACTCAGGGGCGTGAGTGGTCTCCCGTTCAGTACGGCCTCTACCTCAGTCATTAAAGTTGATAATGCTTCATCAGTGATGGTTTGCTGACTCAGTAGACCTCCTAAAATCTTCCGTACTGAGCGGATTACTCTCTCCCAGATTCCACCCATGTGGCTCGCCCCGGGAGGATTGAATTCCCATTCGATTCCTCTTTGAACCAAGAAGCGTCCCACCTTGTCTCTCTTTAAGGTCGTTAGGTTTTGCTTGAGTTCCTTGTGAGCCCCCTTAAAGTTGGAACCGTTGTCACTAAATATCTTATGTGGGTGGCCTCTTCTATTGATGAATCTTCGCAGGGTGTGGATAAAAGAATCAGTGTCTAGTGAATGGGACACTTCAAGATGCACCGCCCTACTAGCCAGACACGTAAAAACGCAACCATATCGTTTGACCCTACTTCGCCCCACTTTCACCAGAAAGGGTCCAAAATAATCGACGCCCGTGTTGGTAAATGGGGCGTTGTCTGGCGTTACTCTCTCCTTGGGTAGATCGGCCATGAACTGTTCACCTCGCGCAGAATTCCGTTTCTTGCACTTGAAACAGTTTCCAATGGTCTTGCGAACTACTGCTCCACCTCTTATTATCCAATACTTGCCTCTTATGGCAGTCCACGTCATCCCAGCCCCGGAATGCCCCACCTTCTGATGGTAGTGAACAACCAATAACTTTGTCACGTGGTGATCGCTGGGCATGATCAAAGGGTGCTTTGCTTCGTACGATATTGAAGCTTTGCTCAGTCTCCCACCTACACGCAACAGTCCGTTTTGGGTTACTGGATCCAGCTTCTCTAATGGACCCTTGGAACTTCTGCCTTTTGTTTTACCTAGAAACTCGACCTTAAAGGACTCTCTTTGAACATGTTCAATTATTGCATTCTCTGCCATCTGTAGTTCTTGAGCTGTGAGGTCCCTTCCGTTGGTCGTTGTGGTAGATCCCTTAGACTTCAGGAATTCTTTAAAGCGGAGTATCCACGCCACTCCTCTTTTCAGACGATCCCACGACGAATACCGCAGAAACAATTCGCCTACGATATCGACTGAAGTAGCTGCAAAAACTTGCTTATTCTTTGCTTCGGGGTCGTCCTTCAGATCGTCTGACATTGCGTCTTTGCTTAGAACTGCGGGCGAGGTGGGCCACTCGTCTTGATCCCTTTGAAGAAATGTTGGTCCCATTAACCAACGTCCAAGGCTGTTCGCTGGTAGCCCACGGGACCCATCGTCTGCCGGGTTGCTCGCTGTATCGATGTGTCTCCACTGCGACTTCTCGCTTGGTTCGTGAATCTTCGCGATTCTGTTCGCAACGAAGGTTCTAAATCTTCTACTCTCCTTGTTAATGTACTGAAGCACCGACGTTGAATCGGACCAGTAAGTAATATTCTGCAGTGGTAACTTTATTTCTTCCTGAACAATTTGTCCCAACTTTACAGCGAGCACAGCGGCACAGAGTTCTAGTCGGGGGACCGTCAGCTTCTTCAAAGGGCTTAACCGTGTCTTTCCCATCACAAACGAACAATGAAATTGACCATCTTCTGTAACGCTCCTCAAATACGCACATGCTGCATACGCTCTTTCTGAGGCATCACAGAATATATGTAGTTCAAATTCTCCTTCTTTGGTTTTCGCCACCTTGTAACACCTATCCACTTGAACTGATGTTAAGCTTGGTAATTCTCGGTTCCAGTTCTGCCATCGTCGGAGCTCTTCCTCCCCCACAGGATCGTCCCAACCCTTGCCAGCAGCACATAAGTCTTGGAGTAGTATCTTTGCTCTCAAGACAAATGGGGCTACGAAACCTAATGGGTCGTACAAGGAGCTGGTTGCGGATAAGATACCTCTTCTTGTCAAAGGTGCATCCTTGGGGAACACCTTGAATCGAAACTTATCTGTATCCAGGTCCCACCAAACCCCCAGAGTCCGCTCGATTGGTAAGTGGTCTAGGTCGAGGTCAATGACTGATGTAGCCCTTTCCGATGACGGTAGCACAGACAGTACGTCTTTGTTGTTGCTCACCCACTTCGTAAGCTTAAACCCGCCCATCTTCAATAGCTCGCATAGCTGGTGGATAAGCCGTTTTCCTTCTTCAACGTTTGAGACAGACTTAAGACCGTCGTCCACATAAAAATTATCGAACACGGCCTGCTTAACATCTTCTTGAAAATCTTGTGCATTATCTTCTACTGTCTTCCGGAGTGCATAGCCTGCGCAGCTGGGCGAAGATGTAGCCCCAAATAGATGAACTTCCATTCTGTATACACGCGGTGGGTTTCCCATGTCGCCGTTTTTCCACCATAGAAATCTCAATGCGTCAGCATCCTTTGGGAGCACTTTAACTTGATGGAACATTCCTTCTATGTCAGCAGCAATTGCAACTGTTTCTTGGCGAAAACGCATCAGGACGCCCACCAGCTTGTTCGTAAAGTCAGGCCCTTGCAGCAGTTGACTATTGAGAGACACCCCTTTATATTTCGCCGCGCAGTCAAATACTACTCGCACCTTTTCGGGTTTCATGGGGTGCTTGACAGGATGGTGTGGGAGATACCATACTGGCCCAGCTTCGATCTGTTGTTTGTCTTCAACCTCCTTAGCGTATCCCTTCTCTATATAATCCTTCATGGTTTTCTTGTACTGTTCGAAGAGTGTCTCATCTTTCCGCAGTCTCCTTTCCAGTTGACGGAGCCTTGAGTGTGCAAACTCCCGATTGTCGGGGAGTATGGGAGGACTATGGCGCCAAGGCAGCCCTATCTGGTAGTGTCCTTCGACTAGTCCTACTGTGTTGTCCATGATCGTTATGGCCTTCTTCTCTTCTACAGAGAGACCAAATCCTTCCTTATGATCTGCAACATCACAGTCCAGCTCCCAGAATCTTCTTACTTGAGAATGAAGGGCATCATCTAAGAGGATGTTATTCACCTGGAAGGTGTCTTGCTTAGTCTTTGATGTTGGGCCCATTAATGTCCATCCAAGGGGGGTTCGTATAGCGTATGGCTCTTTTCTATGTCCTCTTCGTTGTTCTAGCACCCAGAAGGCTTCGGGAATATCGCTGCCCACTAGAAGTCTTATATTCGCCTTGTCCGCCGAGTGAAAGTCTATCCCCTTTAAGTGAGGCCACGAGTCAATATCTTCACTCTGGGGAATACTTCGGTCGGAAATGGGTAAGCGGTTTACTGTCAAAGCCCTAGGGATGCTGATCTCTTCGTCACCAGTCATAGCCTTCACGGTTATATTGGCCTCCATGCCCTTTGTACTTACCCCGGGGCTGTTAATTGTGGTTAAATTAAATGACCTCAACCTTTTCTTAATGCCTAGCTCGTCCGCCAGACTTTGTTCGCATAATGACACATCACTGCCGTCATCAAGTAAAGCCCAAGTTGTTATCTCCTTGTTTTGATACTTTACTCTCACCTGTAAAACCCTGAGACTTACTCGCCGTTTCTTAGCATGCTTTGATCCAACTTGGTTAGAATTAACCACTACCTCTTCTAGTTGGCCGGCCCCGCTTTGTTGACCAGGGGTCGGTTGAGCAGATTCAGAACTCGACCTTCTCTCTGAGTGTAGTAAGGTGGAGTGTTTTTGGTTGCAGCCTTCCTTGCTGCATCGCGCTTGCGACCTACAATTTCTGGCAGTGTGTGATTTCTTCAGACAATTGAAGCACAAACCCTTCTGTTTTACCAGAGCAAGTCTTTGTACGAGAGGTTTCTGCTTGAAATCTTGACACTCTTCTAAGTCGTGTTCTTTATTGCATAGCTGGCACTTCTTCTTGTTTGGTGTGTCACCTGTTTCGTCTTGGGTAGAGTATGTCGACCTGGTCTCTTTGTTCCTTTTAGGCATTGACATTGGCTTCTGTGGCTTCTGAGATTTCCCTACATGTTTACCATATACATTAGCAGCAACCTTAGCCTGCTCTTCGACAAATTCTGTCATGTGGGAAAAGTTAGGCCTTGTCTGGGTTTCCATCAGCTGATAAGCCATCTTAGCCCATTTTGACTGGGTGTGGACAGGTAACAACTCTTGGACTTTCAGCAAGTTGTCAGTGGCGCTCATGTCAGCCGTGTAGCCCATCTGAGATAGTGTCATTTGGCAACGCCTCATGTCTCTTGCCAAATCCCACAGACCTTCGGAGTCACTAGACCTAATGGGACTTCGATTTGTTACTTTGTTAATGTGAGCCTGGGCAACAATATAACTGCGACCAAACTGGTCGTGCAGAATTTCTCTGGCGCGCCTATATCCCGAAGTGGGGTCTAGCAGGATACAATTCTCAATTGCAGTACGTGCTTTACCTGTGCAGAACTGAATCAGATAAGACAATATTAAACGCTCATCATTTAAACGCTTAGCAATATTCACTTCGAAAGTATTAATAAAACCCCAATAGTCTATTGGGTCCCCAGAAAACTTTGGAATATCTGGTTTAGGAAGGTTCATAGACATAAACATTGCATCTTGTAGTAAAGGCTGATTATTAGGATTAGGCCTACCATTATTTACATGTGTCATATAACCATTGTTATTAACATTACTAGTATGTGCCGCGCCCGGTGCTTGTGGATTGGTCCCAGGACTGGTTTCTGGAAAATTACTTCGTCCGTTTTGGCACCATTCTTCTGTTCTCCCACGCAAGTCAAGTTGTTCTTGTACTTCCGCTGGTATTTGTGGTACATCGGCAGAACCCTTTTCTTGGCCGTCTACTTCTTCTTGCCACATAGCGGCTTCTATGTTTGCATTCTCCATCTGACTGTCTATTTTCAATTGTTCAATCTCTTCGCTTATCTCAAACTGCTTTCTTCTTAACTCCTTTTCCTTCATAGCTTGTTCTTTCCTTAGCTTAGCAAGCTCTTGTTTCACCCTTGCTTCTCTGAGTCGCACACTTGACCTTGTACTCGATCCAGATGCACGGGACGACAAAGTAGACTTCGATTCATCATCCCCTGGCGGCTTGGTGTTAGATGCTTCAAGTATCTCGGACTCCCTTTCACCTTGATCCATTGCAGTTGTAAACTGATGTAGTATCTTCGCAAACTACGTGATAAGGTCAACAGCCGAAACGCGCAAACCGAAATAATGACCAACAATATTCGTCTTGCCTTTAAATATTTATTGGGTCGTCTTGTGTCTCAACTTGGTGAAATGAGAACTTCTAACTCGGTTTTAAACGGCTTACTGGAAAATATAAAGAGAAGATAATATAATAATTGGTAACTTTATGTTCCTTGAATGTCACATACTATTCCCACCTTTCATCAGCACTTCCCCTATAAGTCTAACAAATACGTAAAACAACTCTGAATCATTCTGCCATAGCGCCCTCTTTCGGAGAACCAATCGAGCGTGCCCTACTGACCTCAAACAGAGGAACATAACATGGCCCACACCCTAGTAATGGTCCTATGCTAACTACGAGATTCAACCACTGCTTATCTCGTTCACAAATGTAACCTTTCTTTGAGATCACCCTTGCACATTAAATACACTTTACATTCACCCGATAGAAGCACAGGATTGATAGGTAATCTACAAACTACACAGCAGTATATTATAATTCACTCATGTCAAGCGGTTTAACCACAAAAAATAGCCAAAGAAAAGATACACGGGACGGAGAACTATAAGGTTAGCTTATGTGCTTAACATACAAACCACATACCGATACACAATGGAAATGTGTGGTCCTGATAAAGGTTATACAAAATTTACTTCAAAGTTTCAGAACAATAACTGGTAAACATAACCAAATCCCCATCGAATAGTAAGGTAGAAACATTAATGGACTCACCAACTGTTTGATAACCACGGAAACAAGGTATATTCAGGTGAAATCTTCACACTATTTCGGACCGTCTTTTTACGCAACTTATGCTGTAAATCGTGAATTTTCATGTAACAGGTTGGTGGCGCTTTACCAACTATCATGCCGCTATACTGGGTATAACCCCAATATGACACCTCCAGTTTAATCTTGAATAGAGGAAAGAGTCTAGCATGTCTGTTGATTGCCAAGTTTTTGTGAGGCCCTTCTGTTTCTTTAAATTAATTTCCCACTCAAATATCTCAAAGGGAGGAATCTGTCAACATTTTGCATCGTTACTGGTGGTATACGTAATTGTCAGAGGAAATTGAAATTTTCGGATAAAGTGTGACTAGAAAAAGTTTATCGGAGATCGAGCACATAATGGGAAACACGTCGTAAGGCCTATACTATTGCATTACATAGTTATGAAGCCTTGAACGTGCAACGTGTGGTTACAATCTAATAAGGTATACAAAATCCTTGCTTTCAGATAAGCCATGCCAGATATGCAACCGAGAAGTGCATGGATGAATCCTTCCTGAAATGTTTTCGCCTCCTAGCTAACAAGTTTGATTATTTGCCTATTCATTTGTATACATTTGTTCTCTAGAGAGACCGCTTCTGTTTACTAAGTTTGGCTGGTTTTCATAATTTCACCTATGGGTGGCTTTTGACCTGAATCAAAATCCATAGGGTTCTGCTTCTCTTTAAGCCAACCAAGTGTAATAAATATCCCTAACTCCTATCTGCAAATGTAATGCTTTCCCATGGCTTTAATGTTTTGACTGTGTGGACCAGACATGACTGACCTATATATATGGTTTGTCCCGTCAATATGAGGAAACGATTTACTTCGTATGACAAGTTCTCCTCAGACTCTCGTGTTTACAAGCAGATTTAAAGGAATTCATACTTTCTTCATCGACGACCACAAGGGACATTGATTTGTACCAAAGCAACAGGACCGTCTTCATAACACCCATGCACATGCTAAGAAACACAGGGTTGGAGGTTTAAAATCCCTCCACTTTTTGACAAGGGGCTGTCAACACAATTATCACCACTCCCAGTTTTGAAGTCCACTTCCAAAACGAATTATTGACAAGGAAACATTGGACATCACACAGAAATCACACACCAAGCTACGGGCTTTTCTGTTTTCACAAACAGATCCACTTTGGAAATTTCTTTAAATTCTAGCTATCATAAACTTCTATCACGGTCCATTCGTTGAAACCCTCGACTGTAGAGTACTGTATTTGTTTCACATGAACCGATGTGCTAAATCTCAATGGTTACATAGCGGTCAGTTTTGACCTATGAAATTCGTTTCGACATACTGGCAATCTATATATCATTGAGAGATGTAACTAAAAGCTAGACTCATCATCCTCCGAGCCCATGACCTCATGTGACCTATAGGCTGTATCAAATCTGACATCCTCTTTTTGACTTAAATTAGTCTTCAAACATTTTGAATCACTGCAGGAAACCTTATATGAGCAAGCTCATGTTTTAATTAAATAACATCGTTAGCATACTTAAGGAAGTGAGCTTTGAAAGAGGTTGTCAGTGCTAACCAACAGGAACATTCCATGTATCCTGTCCTATTGCGATCTGCTTATCTACGACGTAGCTCATCATTGGCTTAAACTATATGACCCAGACGGTTGTCTGATGAGAGCAGGTAGCGACTTGTACCAGGGATCTGGCAGCTAACGGCTCATGCAATGTATTCATGTCATTTTCAGGATATCATCGCCTGTTATCGCAAGAAGTAAATGTGCATGACTCATTCAATTTCTTTAGTTCCCTTTTTCGTAAATTGGAGGTTGAATCTGCAGAACACGATTGTGCTATCGTGTATTGTACCATAAAACTCTTCCCTACATCCTTTTGCATAAAATTTAATTTTTTGTATCTTGATTTTAATTTCGCAAAGGTGAATGAAACATTAAAACCGCCTAACTGCAGTTTCCACAAGGATAAACTTTGTTTAAATTGGCGTTTGGTGCCCTCTTTAAATACTTTACGTTTATTAAATTTGCTTAAAGGTAGTGTGACATGTCAGCAAAAAGCCCTGAATTTACTTGGTAGTTAAGGAGCAAGGTCTCCTAAGGAAGAATCCGTTGGAAAGATATACCTCTTCAAAGTTTTAAAGGGCAGGAACAGTCATTCCAAACTGAAAAAGTGTAGTAGACTGTCCAGTTTCATGATTGGCTGTTGGGGGTCATGTGACAGTGTTGTTTCTGTTCAAATTTGAATTTACCAGAAATAACTGCTTGGTTTACCTTGAATATACAATGGTAAAGTAATAAAATGTAATGAAAGATACTGTGAAGAGAAATAAGATGAAAATTGTGTTATTTAACATTTTCTTCAAAATAAGTTTGGGGGGACTGCTCCTTACCTTTAATGTTTCTGAAGCAACTTGTTGGTTATGCAAAAATAGTGATCAGGTGATGATGAGTGCTGCACAGTGTTGACATTTCTTTTGTTAACCCTGTATTAATTATCTCGTAATTACTCATCAAATTTTTTGATGGTTTGGTGATTGATACTGATGATTTTCAAGGACACGATTTACACTTTCAAAATAAACCCTTCAGGGAATACTAATGTTACAACTGCCCTTGAAATGAAGATTGCAAAAACAAAGGATAACTTTAGCCATATATGGCATGTCCCTCCCATAACATCACAAAATTCACATATTGAGCTCATATTAATGCATGATTAAGTGCAAATCAGAAATAAACCTGTAAAATGGCCAATTCTTAACCGATTTTGATGGAAATTGTGCAGTTTTCTTGGTTTTTAATGCTTTTTACATCAAATACCCGACTTGTCATTTTGGTGTCACACTACCCTCAAACCCACCGTCTAGGCATACGCTCCCTCCAAAGATAACTTGACGATGTGAAGTTAAACCACAATAAGTGACTTTTACTTCACTGAATATAATGATACCCAGTGCATGAACACCCGAATTACCCAAGTTCAAAATGATGCTTAACATCTGTACTCGTCTGTGTTTTATGTCCTGTAAATAATTACCATTGGATTTCTGAATTAATTTCTACATTAGCGGATTAGCATTCGTTACCAGCTGGGGTTAAGATGGCATTAACACAGTCTAGTTTGTGGACCTTTTTTACACTGGGCTTTCGGTTTTAAGAGACCCATGGGGACCTTTCCGTCCATAGTTTAAAGGTCAAGAGCAATCCCCAAACTTATTTTAAAGAAAAGGCTAAAGATAACAATTTCTCTTATTTTTCTTCAAAGTATCTTCCATCTTATTTATGACTTTAATAATGCATATGCAAGGTAAACCAAGCAGTTAGATCAGGTTAATTTCACACTTAAGGAGCAAACTCATGATAAGTCTCAACAGCCAATCATAAAGCAGGATAATCTACTGTATTACTTCAAATTGGGGTAACTGCTCTTGTCGTTTAAACAAGTGCTGGCTCAACTAGGATAATATTCTCTTTCCGTTTGAACCTCCAGGTGACTTTCGACCAGGGGTAACAAAATATTGCTATAACGGAAATTAAGCGGGTGACATAAAAAAAAAAAATGGTTAAAAAAAAATGGTGCTAAACGTTGGGGTACATGCGCACTGTTTAACAAGGTTTCTCTTGATTGGCTGTTGCCGTTGTGTTGTATCGACCGTTTCCTTTGTTAGGGTTAGGGATTAGGGCTATCGTTAGCCAGTTAGGAAATATCCTGTTAAGCAGTGCGCATCGCTCCAAACGTTGACCCGACTTTATGATGGTCAAACGTCAACAAATATAGTTCAGTACCTTGTATGATCTATTACGCTAGGGCAGGTGCCGACAGGAAACGACCCCTACAGCCCGGCAAAGTACACCATCACTGACATGTAAATGAATATTTGCTCCTTTGTAAGATGATATAAAGCTGTAGGGTTCTTTAATACATACGATCGAAACAAAAAATATTTAAGTCGACAGCAATGTTTTAAAACCAGAGATACTGGTACTCTCATTTTAAGTTTTGTCACTCACCATAACGTTCGTGTTTTCTTTACGTATGAGTGACTTCACTGACTATGATGCTTTTAAATTTGTCTGGAAAATTTTGGAAAGTCACATTTAGGAATTCCCTGCACAGTTAAAAGCATGTCACTCTTTAAAGGGCCAAACCTCTCACCCCAAACTACAATTCTGGTACCCGGGTACCGAAATTTTCAATTAGCTCAGCTCTTTGATTGACAGTTAATTCAAACAACGCAGAGTGCCAAAGCTTATATTACACCGCATGAACGGTACTGGGAGTGTTTTGATTATATAAATTGAGTTTTCCTATGCTCACCCTGAAGGGAGCACACCACCATTAATTTCTCCATTGACTTACACACTATTTTGCCTTCATTAAATTCCCCCCGCAGCCGAGTCCAAGTTCACACCCCACTAAAGCTACCCCTCACATGAAAGCCAGTGAGTTGGCCAATCATGGCATCACAAATTCACCATAGCATGACCGTTTTCTACACCACCTGTCCGGGATTCAGGTTTTGTGGAAATTTTGGGACAGTCTGTCGTTAAGCGTCCTTACGTCTTGTCATATGGCAGAAGCGAAACACTTGGACTCAAAGGCTGCAAATGGCAACGCTGCACTGTAGTTTGATTCGCAACATTTGAGAACTGGAATCACAAAAGTCAAAGGAAACACAGAGTTTGTTACGTTTGTTCAAGAGAAAATGTCAGGATCGGTGGAATCGTTTGAATTCATCACAATGATATTTTGAATAACTGAAAGTTGGGAGAAAATTTAACATAGTTATAACAGAACACAATAAATGCCTTACCTACAAGGGCCATTACACTATTCTCTTTATATTCGGTTGTGGGTCCGTGGTTAAAGATTTCCCTTTATTAGTGTGAAAAATTGTGGGACGAAAAACTTATTTTTGCACCTCATGTGAAAGTGGGTGTGGTCTCCCTTGCCCCGCCGTTTCTTACGTCTATGCTTATTACACTTTATCGTAACGTATAATGTTCCCTTTACATAACGGTCGTCACTCCTACAGTGTATACTAGTATTAGGATAGGCTTGATTGATACCATGCCGCTTTGAATTTTACATGCGGTTTATGATTAACCTATATCCGACTAGATAATTGCGGAACTCTATTAAATCAAAACGACTTGATAATAAAGTTAACTCGATTAAAAACATGGTACAAATAATAACGACACTGCCATTGTTAAAGTTGTAATGTCCATTCTTTTTTTTTTTCGACAATATACATTATGGAAGTATAGCAACCGTATGTATGTATACACAATATTTCAAATTGTTTCTAGAGACAACAGTGAGAATCAACTAAAATGACAGAATATGGCAGACATATTGTTTAAATCCATATTTCTACTCGTCAAGAGTAAATGCAATTATTTGGAAGGTTTGCAGTGCCTTGAGAGACATTTCTGTCGAATTTGGGAACGACAATGTACTCTGCCGAAACTGTTACTCCAGGGGAAAGGAAAAGTTTTACAAGGTAGAATGTGCTTAGTCAGTTGCTCAGTAATCAACATCGATTCGAGGTAAATGCTTCTCTATGCTAGTAATTGCAAAGATACATGGGGTAGGGTTTTGGTAAGTATTGTTTTTCAGTTTTACTATGGTGAAATTCATCACGTGACAGCATCCTGTCCAACAGTCCTTTGTAATAGCTTTTTGGGAAAAGGATATATGATCAACATAAAAGGTCACAACTTGACCAACCTTGCTCAATTATTTCACCTTCAAGAAGCTTTAAGGTTTTGTGACATGCATAAGCCATTGATGCAGTGATTAATGGATTAGTAACACTACATATACAAGCTGTTGTTTCTCATACGTCTCATATATATATGGTTTAATACTACGGGAATGTCTCCGTGAATGAACTTCTTTTGGTGGCTAAACGAAGATGATTGCATGTCTGCATGTCTTAGTTTACCGGAGAAGCTAACGTAGAGCTTTGTTTGCTCCACATATAGGGCCTAAACAGGCTCAAATGCTTGTAAACCTTCTCTTGAGAGGAAAAAGAATAATTGGACATAAACATGAAAGGATGATTTACAACCAAAAGATACAGTAATAAGTTAAATTCATCCAAATTCCTACTGGAGAAATGCAAAGAAGGGTTAGACAGTCTTCATCATACCATTATGCGTTTCCCTGATATCCCCATGCACTGCATGGTATCTTACTCTTCTTAACATTCTCCTTAACATGATAGGGGTAACAGTTTCGGTACAGGCCAGAGTATCAAATTCTCCCTTAATGAAAGAAATGTATATCAAGTTGAAAGCTGCTTGCATAGATGTTACAGTTTTGAAATACATACTTCTTTAACATTGACCACCTTGCAAATGACACATTTCTTATTTTCGAGTTAAAACACAACATTTATACAGCATTTTAAGAACATATTGATACATAATATATGCTTTCGATATGTGCATAGCCTAGAACAGCTTAAAAATGTAAAAAAAATATTCACGTGCCATTTTTAAATTTTTCAGTATAAGGCATGTACATACAACACTCACCTTCACACACATTCACACGCCCGCACCTTACACACGCACACACACACACACACACACATGTGTAAGGGAGAGAGAGCGGCACAGGTACCCGGGGTGGTGCTTTGTTTATCAGGAAACACTCAACCCGCATTTTTCCTGCATGGTACCCGGGATCAAACTTAGGCTACTGAAATTTCCTCTCATAATGATTGATATCATGTTGCCCGTTCATTTCAACTTATCCACCTGATCACGGTGGTGACACATGACTAATCACTCTCATCGCATCCTATCCCATAGACAGCTATTTATTAGTCACAACAGTGAATTTCATTTTCCCAAAAAACTAAAAAAAAAAAGATGATCAAAATTTAATAAGTCGTGTATTAGTGAATTATACCTTTTTTCATCATTTAAAGAGAATAGCGTATTATCAGAAGATGAATTTCTACCAGATAGATAAATTAATGCCGTCATCAATCAACATATGCTCCAGTAGCTTGAGCATGATATCAAAGGTTAAAAGAACTCTGGTCATAACCCAACTGTTTGGGGTGATTATTAAAGTATAACGTGAATAAAAAATCAAGTAAAAACTCCAATCGTTAATCTCTTCTCTCTTCTTACCAATTACACTTGCATTTAAACTGTTAGAATACACCAAACACCATCAAATTCTAATAAACCCTACTGGCCGAGGTTTGCTGAATAAAGTCAAGTACAATGAAATAACTCTGGAATAATACATACAACACTCACCTTCACACACATTCACACGCCCTCACCTTACACACGCGCGCACACACACACACATGTGTAAGGGAGAGAGAGCGGCACAGGTACCCGGGGTGGTGCTTTGTTTATCAGGAAACACTCAACCCGCATTTTTCCTGCATGGTACCCGGGATCAAACTTAGGCTACTGAAATTTCCTCTCATAATGATTGATATCATGTTGCCCGTTCGTTTCAACTTATCCACCTGATCACGGTGGTGACACATGACTAATCACTCTCATCGCATCCTATCCCATAGACAGCTATTTATTAGTCACAACAGTGAATTTCATTTTCCCAAAAAACTAAAAAAAAAGACGATCAAAATTCAATAAGTCGTGTATTAGTGAATTATACCTTTTTTCATCATTTAAAGAGAATAGCGTATTATCAGAAGATGAATTTCTACCAGATAGATAAATTAATTAATCAATCAACATATGCTCCAGTAGCTTGAGCATGATATCAAAGGTTAAAAGAACTCTGGTCATAACCCAACTGTTTGGGGTGATTATTAAAGTATAACGTGAATAAAAAATCAAGTAAAAACTCCAATCGTTAATCTCTTCTCTCTTCTTACCAATTACACTTGCATTTAAACTGTTGGAATACACCAAACACCATCAAATTCTAATAAACCCTACTGGCCGAGGTTTGCTGAATAAAGTCAAGTACAATGAAATAACTCTGGAATAATACTTCCTTAAGTGTAAAGTTTTTAACTCTTTTAAAGGAAGGGTTTTCATTGGGCAAAACCACTATTCCAACATTTAAGATAATATCAGTTTTTCATGCAGGTTTTTTCTTAATACATGAATTTTGTTCTAATAGTCAAATAAAACCTACTGTGCTGCACTTTTAAAAGACGTACGGCTCAGTGCTACCATACCAATTTTACCCATTACGGCCATTCAATTTATTTTAATTCAAAATGAACCTGTAGACTATATGCGTTGACGTCACGCTTACGTCATGTGAAGAGGGACATAATGATCCCATGGTCGCACATAGTAGAACTTAAGCGCATATTCTATTAGCTTGACAAATCAACTATCTGCATTTGTTGCTGTAAGTTACAATGATACACGTTCCCATCAGGACGTGCTTTTTGCTCTGTAACATCACATGGTATACGCTAAATTTTGAAGCTGGTTGTACTGTACCTTTACAACGCAATATTTTGTTAAAATATTCTTGTAAGAAAGTGAAAGAAATAATTGTTTGTATTTTCCAAATCAAGCGACTAGAATACAACTTGCGGTGGTTTACTTCTGACCTTTTAAAAACAGTTCTTGTTACCGAAAATGAAGTATTCAATGCGAAATTAATGACGTTAAACGAATATTGATGACGTCATTCCTGCCAATAAAATTCGTGGCTTTTCGAATTATTTTACGTAACCTCGTTCCTGCTCATCAATGCATTTTGGTACCGTATGTTTTCAAATTAGAAATTTTGCGTTGGTCTCTGAAAGAAACGCTCATTAAATTAACTGGTCTGAAAGGAGCAAAAAACAAAATTGAGTAAAATTACTTGCGAATATCAAATACTTTCAATTTTACATCACTTTGACCTGTTGACAGCAATTTTGTTGTACTTAGGAAACTGGTTCACATCTCAAACACATTGTCTGTAGCATTTTCTATACCATAAGGCATTTAGAATCTCTAATTTTGCAATAAATGAAATCCGCAAAGTGGCGGGTGGACAGTGAATATGTAACTTTACAAAGCAGTCAAATAAAATTGGTCATTATCTCCCGGAAACTATTCATAATTAGAAAATATTTAACTCTGGGAGAAGAATTAACTAAATTGTAGGTGTACTTTTGGGAGAAGCATCGCGCCTACACTTCTTATTCACCCTAGCTTTTTAATGGTGTATTCCACTCAATTAATGGTGCGATATTTTTCCATCTGCTCTCGGCAATTATGGCACAGACGTACGGTGCCAGGGTACAAAATATTGTGGCCTTGACAATGACCAGATTTGACACACGGCGGTAAATAGGACGAGTACGTGTTCTATTGTGAAACAGAGGAAATAAGTCTTACGGAAGTTGAATGTTAAGTGTATATAGTTTCGTTCTCGCCTCACCGTGTGTGATTTTGTAAAAGTGCCTTCACTGTTCTTGATTTTTACATGTAAATATGTTGTAGACCATTATGTAGCACAGACACCAAGAACTTAGCAAAACAAAAAGCAACAAAAGAAAACGAACAGAAGAACAAAATAAAAAAACAAAGTAGTAAATAAGTATTCCGAAACAATGACCAATGAAATCAAATGAAATTTATTTAACCTAGTAGGCCTATACTTATTCATGAATTGTTCTTTTGAATCACAGACATTTTTGGATCTAAATTACAAATTCGTCTGAGGTTCATCTTGAGTTCAACATTGTAATAACTTAAATCAAGAAATATTCTTATAAGCGGAAAAGGGCTTTTTTATGATGTTTTGATTTGCGACACTAAAATTGTGGTGACAGCTTTTGCGCTTGCATCAATCATAACTCACACGTGCTGTAAAATTACGACGCAGACTACGATTGAATTAATACTGTTAAGAGAAAAACTTTGCACAGTGAAGGCATAGGGTGCCAACTCTTTAAAGAAACGACGTTTATATAATACGCACGTTGAAGTGTAAATGTTTAGATGTCACGTGATATAGCAAGGAATTAACACTTTCATGATGTCATTTGCAACAATAATGCCTCAACATGCTAACCGCATGGGGCGTCTTTGTGTTACATATTCTATGTCTTCAATATACAAAGATGAACCATTAATGCGTTCGAACGAACGTGTGTTACCTCGTGCTTTTCACAGAAGGCCCTACTTTTACATATACAGATGACTCTACCACCATACATTTGAATAATCTTTTTTTTTCTATCAGCCGCTTATTTTTACGAATTTTCCAAGATTAAATATAACAAATTCAAAACAATAATAAGTGAATGTTTCTGCATGCATGAAATTGCACTGTTTAGAAACTTAATAACAACATTTTGTGATTTTGAAAGAAAGGTATGTGCAAAATCCCCCATCTCCTTACAGTTGTACAGAGAAAATGTATGGAAAGTATGGAAAATATTACGCCACTTTGCAGAAAAGAGAAAGTTGCCCTTAAACCTGACTCCAATATGCCAACTCCCAACATTCACGTGACTTCAAAATTGGTTTCAAAACTAGTTGAATATTGAATTTGGATACCTAGATATACATTACAATGATTAATCTTTTTTCTGATGGTTAAAAACCAACTTAACCACGTTTTGGATGATAGGTAAGACTAGTACTCCTAGTGATTGCTACAAATCGTTACAGATTTTTTTCCCTGTGGCAATTAAGGGTTTTAATCAAAATAGCCATCGCTGAGCTTTACCTTTAACTTCTCTTAGGTGGGTTTCCAGACTGCTTGGTTTCCCTTTCAATTTTTTCCCTTTTTTCTTTTTTTTTTGTTTTCTTGTTGTTACATTTTGCTTTAATACTTTTTACTGTTTTATTTTTTTATCTTCTGCAGAAATTTAACTTTCTTAATTTCTTACAAAAACCAAGATATGGGTGTGTCCACCCGTCATAACCTGCAAACAAATTGACGTCACACATAAATTGTGTGAATTATAAGTCGAAAATTGACAAACCTTTCAATTGTTATTGAATTACAACAACAATTAGGTTGCTATTGCTAAACCATGTTGCATGCATGTAAAGTTAACATTTTCAAGTTAACCCTCATTCGTTATGAGATGCAGCATCATCCAATTACTCGTAAATTGCACATCTTCGACAAACCTCTTCCTCAAACATTTACTCGAAGATTCGGCTGGCCTTCCCTCACATATAATAGAATAACCTCTAATCATTAATTTGCAGCTAACTTAGTAAAACAGTTTTTAACAAAACTAAACTTCCTTCACATCATATTTTGTAAAATTTGATTGACGTCAACTTTAACGAGGTTAATAAAGTCATCAAATCGTATAGTTACTATCTGGTTGACTTCCTTTTGTCGAACAATATGTTTATTTAGTACACGTTTCACCATAGATGTCTTTTGAAATGCCTCGAAGTTTTAGTAAACGATGAACATGCATATGAGTGTAATCAGAGGACCTTTTTGTGGTAAATGTGTCATCTTTGTTCAATAATTGACGGTTTGAGATACACATTGAAATGATTAGAGTGATAGCACATCGAATTGCAGAGCATCTGTTATAATTCAAATGTCAAAAAGTGAGATAGAGGTAGAAGCCAATTGACTATATCAATTGCTTGTGTGTTAGGCAGCATTGCGTTGCAAAACAACCTACCAGACTTAATTATCCAACTAAGTTCATAGAAAAACAAGTTACCTTCGTATGTGTAATATTTAGTATTCCTAAAACATATCAGGAAATGATCCAGAACAACAAGCAATTACAGATATGAGATTTGCTGGGATCTATTTCCTTCTTTATAAGTACTTCATAGGCTAAAGATGCTAAGTATTGAGAGAGTATTAAAGTGGACCTAAGTTGATAAGGAAAGTCCAATAAGTTGTTTGTTACCCTGCTAGGTCTGTGATGCAATTGTAAGACGTTCTGTAAAAAGTCGTAGTTTCTTTAGGTCTTATTGGTCTTGTTGGTTGATCACCCGACTGTCACTCGGTATGTCTGGGTTTCGATTCACAGAGCGGGTCACACCAAAATTTTACAAATGGAACGCGCTGACGTTATGCGTGACGCTCCGTATAATGAAGGTAGAAGGGATAATCCAGTGCCTAATAATTGTTAAAAAGGCCGTTGACAGCGCAAGATTAAAAACAAAAAGTAATAGGATGTGACGTTACCCTATGCAACTGAAATTGACCGACTGCATGATCAAATGGTTATAGCACCCGACTTGCAGTCGGGAAAAACTCCATCTTACTCACTAACTAGCCTATCCAAGTGAGACATAACCCAACGAAACCTTACCTCCAGCCATCGAAATAAACGATCAAATGTACGTTTGTCACGGTTTGAAGGCAGAGAGGTTGGTCAGTTAAGTTTTGTCTTTGTGTCCTTCTAATAGAATTTGGCTCCTTCAGGAAACAGAACTCTTTCGAGAGTATACTGCTGGTTTCGCCGCATGACAGGGAGTCAAGGGGACTAGAGTGTCAATCCTCCTTTTTTAGCCTTAAAAATTGCGGAGGTTTATCATTAATTTATCCTGTACACATGGGTATTACATATAGCCTATTTTTAGGCCGATTATGACATATGTTTTACAGTTTGTTACTTTGGTCTTTGCGCCGATTACAAGTATCATTTTTCTGTTCCAACCATCATTTTGTTACTCTAAATCTGCTCGTTCAACGATTCCCTTTCTTACTCCAACCGTATACTTGATAAATATCAAGTCCAAAATTACCTTCACTCATGATTCAGCCAGTTTCACTTATCTTAAAAAGGAATATTGCGATTACCTAACGAAGAAAAACTATATTATCTAGACCGCTATTTATGGACACAGAATTGTAGGTTATTCAAAAAGACAGACATTTCCCACAGATGAACTCTGCTGTTTGTTAAATAATGCGTTTACACAAGTTTTCAAAAATTCAAATGGTGCAACTTCTACTGGAACTCTCATAATACATAATATTTTGAAGATATGAATTAAATGTGATGTGTGGATGAAACTGGTTTATGATATAATGGCCAAAATTAATTTCTTTCTATACCATGTTGGTGCAATGAGCCATATACAAGACCTCATCTGGTCGTCGTGATATTTCAATTATTAGAAAAAATTCCGCTTTGAAAATTCACTTTAAGGTTATTCCGCATTATGTAACTAACTTACAAGAAGTATTCAATATCACAGGATGTCGTTAGCTCCGTTCATCCACGCTACTCTCTAACATTTCTTTTCAGTCACGCGGATCGAAGAGATGATTTCAAGAATTCATCGGCCCTTTGCAGCGAAAGTTTAATTCCGATTAGGCCTAAATGCTTTCCTTTTCTACAAAAGCTCATTGTTAAAAATAAGACCGGAAGAGAAAAATCTTATGTCCTTAGGTGTGAAAACTAAGGGTGTATGGCAGGAAATTTGCTGACTTGAGTTGAAAACTTCACAAAATCAACGCAGGGTTTAAAGATTCAAAATAAAAAATTGTTTAGAAGTATGTTTTGTAAACATCCTATTTTTTAAAGTTGCATACTGTTGCATTTTCCTAAAGTCTCAAAAAAGCGTATTTTTGATCTTGTTTCTGATCTGATCCATTCTTCCGTTCGACTGGATCTTTGAGAGGACGTTCCTTCTTTTGACAATTTCTCAAACATAGCAACTTTTGACTTCAGACTACCAGTTCCTGGTTGGTAACTTCTTCCAATAGACGGATTGGATGCCGCCATTTTATGAATTTTGTCCCTTGACTCTGCTCTCATTGCATGATTAAAAAAAGAGATTTTCTCTTCTAGCGTAAGGCTGCATCGATCGGTGCATTCGTCATTGTCATAGTCGTTACCACAACTACAGCTGGAATCCACTGACTCTTCTTCCGATGAATCGCTGATGCTCGATTCATAGGAGCAACTAGATATTCGACAAACATCGTCTGAAAACCTGACTTTCCTTTCACTTCCTTCACTTTTCTTGCTATCGTATCGACACGGAATACAATTATTCGGCAATCCAGCTGCACGATTCCGCTCTAGATAGATCGTGGGATTAAACTCAAAATTTTCCAGTTCGCTAGCAGATGCGTAACCTTCCGAGCCATCGTCCTCTTGTGGTAGTGGGTACGATTCCCGTGATATGCACGAGGGCGGTCGACTGAGCCTTTTTACTGACTTGTGTAATTTTGTGATTTCACTATACAATTTCTCAGCTTCTATTTGTTCGCGTTGATTCTGCTCTAACATTTGTTTCAAAGGATAAAGAATATTGCCCTGATCATCAATGCACCCACTTCTCCTAGCTTCAATAACCTTGCTGACACATTCCTGAAATTTAGATTTTTTCTTCTTTCGAAAAAGCTTCGCAACTTTGAGTTGAGCAAACCTTCTCCGGAGAAAATTCATTTTTAATTCGTTGTGTAAATTGAAACTTTACCCTACGTCCTTTTAATCCAAACAGTGCTCAGACTTAACATACAGTTACATATACAAAAAAGCTCCTCTCTCACGACACCCTTGGATTTGAGTGAGTCACCCGATAACTGCATGTCGTCTATAAGTATACATTACTTCCCGACTGGAGGCCGTGGGGTTCATCCATTTTAAAATATTGAAGTATAATTATTCCTTTACCTTGATCATACAAATTTCGTCTTCTGTCGAAGGGAAACGACCAATTAAAATGTAAATGAACATAGGCAGGTGCGTAGAAACAGCTAGCACCTTCTCTTCCGATCTTAATTTAAAGGTTTGGGTATTACTGTATCTATCTAGTTTATATCCCCTATGGGCCCTATTACCCCTATATTATCTCTAAGGATTCATATTCTGTAGAGTCTGATAAATGGATGCAACCTGTGCCACCATTTACGGCACGGCATGTAGTTTCGCTAACTGTGTCTATCAGGCATTTTAGACGCATGGCAAAAAAGATCCTTCACTAGAGATATTTAGAAGTTAAGATGCTGTGCTGTTCAGTATTTGGCGCAAAATGGAATGGAGGCACTTCGATCCTCAGGATCAAAAATTCTGGCCACGTCACTGACTATGGGTAACATAGTCATATGGCGTCATATTACTCCCCGGCGGTCGAGTAAGAGCAGGCCCTACATGTATACTTTCAGTCGTCGAAGCGCTTGCTTGATGAATTTGTACACACCGCGCATACCACAGTGTACACAGCTGTGCAGTGCATTGAGAACAAAGCCACATATGCTTGACATAGTTGTCAGACTGCAGTATGTCGGGCCCTTAAAGGCCCAATTCTCTCACCACAAACAGTACCAATTTTCCTAACCTTCTTAATTAAGCCCTTCCCACAACAGTATGAAATTCATCCTCATTCAGGCAGAATCTCATTTTATTGCTTCTGGACGAGTATAATAAAAAGGTCAATGTGTATAATCAAAATACTCTCAGTACAATTCATGCTGTGTAACATAAGCTTTGGTAATCTGCGTTGTTTGAATTATCTATCAATCAAAGAGCATAGACAATTGAGAATTTTGGAAACCCCCTATAACAATTGTAGTCTGGGTGAGAGGATTGGTAGTTTAACGTAATTTCACTATAGATAGAAGCTAGGGAGAAAAGGGCTCTCTTTACCATTTTTCCAAAATTTTAGATGAAAATAGGGTACAAAATATATGTCAATTACGGCCTCTTAAAAAGTGTCTTGATACCTTGCTGAAACATCTTAAAGCGAAAAGCATAAATAAAGACATTTATACAGCTGTTAGACGTTGCCATTATGAAAGCAAAACGGTAGTATATCCCATCAAAGTTTAATGGTCCTCCCACATTGTACACGAGAAATGACCACTGATTTAATGTCCAGCAGAGAATATAGGCGATATAAACAATAAACAAAGTAAGTGTGGAATTACGACGTTGAATCGAAGTAGGTGTCTGGGACCCTCGGTTAACAGACACCGAAATCACATTTGGTTGGTTGGTATTGACAATTGTGGACATCGGGTCCACTTTATTTGGGTCTATGGTTGAACGTTGGGCTTCAGATGAGGAAGATACTTTCTGGTGCACGAACTTTCTTGGACCATTTTCTGCGTGACTCTCAGCCCTTTCAAAGGACGAGGAGGGAGTGCGCAAGGCACTGGACGGAGGTACGTTATGAGTCTTGGGATGACTTTCCTGGCGTAAATCGTTCCGTTCAGAGTTTTCTTTCTGCCATGTAATTTGTATATGATTCAATTGTCTGAATTTGAGACTAATTTGGAAGAAACAAAACGTCATAACCGTCACAGGTAAGAAATACTCCCAAAGGAAGAGTAATACCCCCAGCGCTGGACTACCGCGTTTGTAAACACATTGTCCTTCGTGGTATTCAAAGTGTAACCCAACTGCCACAATTTGCATTAAGGGTGCGTACAACCACGCTGACAGTCCAACTATGCAAAACGTTCGCCGAAGTCGAGTGATGTAAAACTGTGGGTGCACGACGGCGAAATAGCGCTCCAAAGACAAAATGGCGAGGTTGAAAGAGGAAACAACGAAACTTCCAAACATGAATATCTGAGTCGTCCAAAGAAAACAGTAAAAGGCACCAGACAAAGTGTTAGGTGGTGGTGGCTGCCATGATGTAGCTAATCCTTCTACCTGTATTAAAATCATTTGAATCGATGAAAACATATCGGCCACAGATTGATTTCCGATCAACCAATAGGTTTGATTTCTTTTGTGACGTTTGATAATTCGAAGTAAAACAATTATTACCAGAGAATTTCCTGTAATTCCCACGATTCCTACCATAATTAACATTAAAGAAACTATGGTTAAGCCAGTACTCGGAGGGATATCCGAGCTCTCTTGGAAATCCATGGTCACCGTAATCTCAGTTTGGATTACTTCTATTGATGAGGTCAATGTTAAAGTATCAGCCATTTCAAGATGTTGAACAAAGTATTATTACACACCCAGCATTTATGACTTTAACGAATTCGATGTAAAAAACTTTCATTTCCAAATTTTGTAATCTAACTGGAAACTTTCACATCACACGAAAAAATGAAACTCTCCAATAAAGACAAAATAAATCAGGTACAGCCAAGTCGATCGCGACTCTGCCTTCTTTCGAGGACACTGAGTTCAGACTTCTTGCGGTGAACATCCAATTGAAATTTTTCTCATCATAATTCCGTCGTTCACAAATAATAACGAAAACTTGAAGTTAAAGTATTGTTATTTTTGTAATATTGATACCAGTATTCACAAGATATTCACCCTGTCGACTTTCAATTTTGATCATATCGGAGTTTTCTTGCACAAATAAAAGTGCTATTGATTCTGTTGCGATACTTTCTATGTGCCATGTTGTCTGGTATATTGTAGCATCTTACAGTCTGACTCAGATTCCTACAAATCTAAGGCAAAAATCTCTCGCTTAGTGCGCAGTCGCAACATCGACGTGATTTTCAACAGAGTCAGTTAAGGGAAATGTCAAGATGATTGAGCCAAAATACAAATCTTACTTCTACGTTCAGCATCTGTTGTTTTGTCTGTTCACAGTTAGAAAATGGAATCAAGCTTAAAAATGGGTCTTTCCTTAAATTTTTCATCGATTTTTCTTGTTCTAAAATGCTTAAGAAAAAGAAATCACTTACAGTCTGTAAATTCAGTCCAAAGTCATACGAACCAACCGAACATTAATTTGAAAGATGCCATCCCAGCCTATAGAAAGGCCGTATTAACATTATTTCAGTTTCAAGCATGTATGCCCATTATTATTCTGGCACTGAGCAAACTGATGTAATATTATGTTCACCATCCGGTTGATGTAAAGAATGCTGAAGGGAAGAAAGAAAGAGAGATTTATCAAGCAGTAAACGTGAAGAGCGAAATAAAAAAGATGCACGTATTTTTACATGCTTTCACTACAAACATGTCAATAGAGTAGGGATAATATAGTCCATTGGCAGATGTTTGCACAAAGAATCGCTACCCAATCGATTGATGTCATGGCTATCTTAACATTCTCTAGCCATGTGAAAAATAATCGTTACGTGTTAATAATTTACTCCTACTTGTGACATAAAATGATTTTTACAATGCTAGAGAAAACCTCTCTACTGGATTCTCTTAAGAAGATAACATCGAACAGATCAAATGAGGAGGATCGAGTGACACTTTAAAAGCAAATCTCATGAAGTATGACAAAGTATTACAGGTGACGTTTGGCACTATATCACAGTAGTCGAAAAGGTCCAATTACTGATATGATGAAACTCTTCCCTTTACCTTTAACTTCGCAACTTTGGCGAGAATGTTTAATAACTGAAAATGCTGTAAACTTTCTCGAAAATGAGAAGATAGAGTTTGTTATGTAAAACAGTTTTCATTTTTCTTTAAACGAAGCAGTGTAACATGACTTTATAAATTAAAGATCTTAGTTGCTTTTACACCAATACTGTATAGCTTTGTCCGTGTTGTATGAGAGTATTTACATCCTTAAGACAGTTATTTACAGATAGAGTTAAGAAATCCCTTCTTTATACTATTAATTAATTTTCTGCTCCATTTTTTTTAAATATCCATAACCAATGTAATGGGAAACGTTTTAAGGAAAAGGAATTCGATTGACAGAGGTAATTTTTGAGAAATGACGGTTAAATAAATGACAAAAGGTTGTCTCCTTAACACAATATTTTTCTAATGGGGCAAAAAATCTAGAAAAACTGTTACCAATCAACGACTGTCTGATGTGAAGCAGTCAAGAAAAAAAGGTAAAAAGCTGAAATACTGAAGCGATGAGGATGAAATGAGGAAATCAGGTTACCGCATTTCAACTCACAATGAGTAATGGCTTCATAATGTCTCGGAAAAATTTTTATTAATATTTAATCTATTGTTGATTATGTTTTTGTACTTTCGTTTTGTTTTGTGCAAGGTCTGCCTCGTCTGCTGGGTGGTTTGTAATATTCATGTACTGTTCATTCCTGCAGTGCATCATGTAGACGCATTAATTCTCAATCTCTGCTGTTTCGCCTGAGTAATATCGATCGTATATATGGCAGAAATGAATTAAAAAAAATTTAGTTTTGATAAGTAAACAGGAACTGATGTGTGCAGTGTTTTGACATTTTAACTCAATTCCAATGTACATTTCTAGAGTCATGTGAACATAAATGCATATTTTAGCCTAAATCATCCATATAGTCAAGCAAGAAACCCAATGGTGAGAAAAAGCTCCCAATGGTGTTCTTTTGAGGGAGGAGAAACAAATGGTTCAAAAAAACTATTCGTTTTATTTTTGAGGGTAACTAGTCAAAGATTTGACAAGATTCCGGCTCGCGCCCCATTGCAACTAATCAGATTCTATTTAAATTTGACTAGAAATTTTTGGAGTGTACGGACTTAGTGGTCTGAAGCAAATTTGATCGAGGAGGAGAGACGTCATCGTCCAGCATTATGAAGAAATCTATTGAGCTGTGTGAGTTGTTCATTTTGAAGGTAAAGTTTGTGATATTACTAAAGACCGGCGCCATCAGGGATAGGAGACATCGACCTATGAAATTTGCAAAAAGAAGGCAAATCGAAAGGGAAAACGAGATAAGAGGAGAAAACTAAAAAAGAGGAATAGAAAGGAGAAGCAACCTAAAGAAGATGGATTGGTGATGGTTCTGATACATATCCATGCACGTTGTAGGCCCTATATCTCACAAACCAGTGATGTAGTAGAGTTCGGACTCGCAATCATGATTTCAGAATTTGAAAGACTTGGCAAGAGAGGCTGATTTTTCCCCCAAAACTAAGAAAGTACAGAGACTCGAGTACCAGTCCGGTTAGAGTGCATCTTTGAAAGTTGAAAGTTGCCGGACTCAAAACCTCCTAACTAGACACTATCACTGTCACATACATATGGATTCACATATGATAGCCCGATCAGATTCGGTCGATTGCAATTGAGGATACTCTGTCTGATAGGTGGTGCACTAAAGGAGAAGAACAGCCGGTCAAGAATGCAAAGCAACCTAAACAGGACAACGCATTTTACTCCTCCAGCAAATACGTATACTTCCTCTCGATTTCTTTTAACAAGCGTCATGAAAATTGAAATAATTTTCAGAATTCTAGGTATAGCAGAATCACCTTGTTGTTAACAAACTTTTTTTAGGGAACTGAAGATGTCAATGGTGGAAGAGGTGCAGTCGCGTCCTCAAGCAACTTTTGTCTTTGAGATAAATGATTTTTAACGCAACGTTTCGGAGCGCTAGCCTCGCTTTTGTCATGGTTCTCACCTAAACATCTTGTGGCATGTTGTGTATGGGGTACGGACATAAGCACTAAATCATCACTTTCTGATGTGAAATGTGTCACATTCATGTCTCGAGACGTTTATATCATGCCTGACATCATTTTTCAAGGTCAGGTTATAGTTCAAGAAACGCAGTTAGGTTAGAATTGAAACTTCTCGAGACTTATGATTTTACATGATAAACTGTGAGGATTGGATGGATTGGAAAATACCGGTAAGCTTATGGGTGCATTTCACTATAAGGGGCAGAAGATTTTTGCCTGAAAATGTAATCATGTCCGAAAGATAGCCGTATATGGCATTTCCAAGGCTTGTAAGTAGAATCTACGCAGTTGCCTCATTGAGCTTTCGTTTGCAATAAATGTTCACTTGTTTGGTATAACGGTAAGAGCATATGTCTCTCACGCGGAAGGCCCGGGTTGGATTCCCAAGTCGACTGGAGTCATACAAAGATTCAAAAAATGGAACCTACTGCCGTTGTGCGTGATGCTCCGCATAATCAATGAAAAAGAGAAAACAAGCCAACAAGCCAGTGAGCCACAACTGGAAAAAAGGCCGTGGCCAGCCCGACTTGAACCAATACGTTGGAAACTGGGCCGTTAACTAACTAACTGACTTGAAGTAAATTAGCAAAGCGAGCAGAAATAATTCCTAGTAATATTAATCAGAATATGATGTGCAAGCCTGCAATGTCCTGTTCAGTTATCTGTTTGATTGAAGCTTTATATAAATCAGGCACCACCAGAAGTTGGCGAGGAGCGTTTGGAGAAAATCTTAAAAAACTTTACCCTTGTACAGCCGGGAAATGGCATTTCCATGGCTTGTAACTGCAAACGAAGCAGTCTTTACTTTGAGTTTTTCTTTGGCAAGAAATATTCACTTGAAAACTGCAAAGTGATCCGAAACTTGAAGTTACTAGAAAAAATACAGGGGCTAAGTTTTTTCTGTATTTTGGGAGAGACAACGTGCGTCTACTATAGACTAATCGTCGCTATTCTTGACCGCGTCAGGGTAGGGGACGGTGCAAGGGTTTAGATGCAAAATGGTACAGCCAGTTATAACATCTCCAGGGATTTAACTAGAAAACGGTCGTTATTTCAAACTTTCATTTGAAACAAAATATTGATTCCAATTGAAAAACTTGCAAAGTGATCAGAAAATTACGAAATGAAATGTACCACCAACATTGGATATAATGGTCTTGAGGAACAACCTACACAACGGAATTAACAACATACCAACGTTACTGAATCCATCGCGCCTCTTGGCTTAATTCTAACAAATTATGAAAAATTGATGAAACTGTCTTAACTTTTGAAATCAATGTCACGGCGTTACGAGGAGGGGAAAGCATTCTCACACTATTTCAGTTTGTAATTGAAAAACAACCTACCCGACTTTCATTATCGTTGCCCGAGTTAACCTGCAGGGGCAGGATAGTTGACAACCTATTGGGCACTGTATCTGAATATCCCCATCATCCCCGTCTCTGGGTGTAATTTGACAATTAAGAACATTCCAGAACCTTTTTAACCTTCGCCATATGTTGCAAACTTTTTTCAAGGCCATATACAGTATGTAAATTGGTGAGGGAAAATCCGTAAGCTGCTCGAATGTGTCGCAAGTCTTTGTGAGCGTTTGTAATTCCCAAAGAATGTTTCTTTCATAATATTGATTTTTGTTTGCGGGCAAATTTTTAAACGGATTCAGATAATCGGCCATTTTGCTTATTTTGTTGCGCAAGATTAAAAAAAAAACAGTCTGAGGAGTGATTGTTTCTTTAAAGCGATAGTCTCTCCAAATGAGTCGTGACTTTTTTTATCTTTTTGATATTTCATGAAAATGTTTCCCTGATTATGATACTTTTCTATTGTGAGCACATGTTTTGAAAATATTCGACAATTTCTGGCATTGTGTAGAGCAGACTGTGAAGTAGAGCTCATGAATAATAGCTTTTGGGGTTCTCCCAGATTGTGTTGCTAATTTTGTAATCTCTTTAATTTGCATGAAAACTTTACCCCGAATGTGATGAGGTGTTTTCTTCTTCGGACATTATCATTAAAAGATTTTCTAAATGATTAAAACCAAGCATGCCAATTGTTTGAAACTCTAGTGGCTGTCCTAATTTTTCCCAAGTTCTTGCCTGATTTGTAAAAAAAATGACGAAATTTGAAGGCATGTGTTCCCTCTGTACACACCCCCTACTTTTCGTACGCCTATGAAAGCCCTTTGCAAAACTTTTCGCGAAACGTGCTGGAAATGTTGGTCATTTTTTTTCGCACAAACCGTTACAGCCAGGCTTGAAAAAAATATGCAATGTGCCTTCGCCCATGAAAATATTTCACAATAGATGATTGCTTGTTCGTGATTTTCCTAGCGGAGTGGCTACAGTCTAGACTAATAAGATTGAACTCTTTACTCTATAGAGCGAAAGGTTTTAATTTACTCTGGTAGAGTGTTACCGTTATTCCCTTTAGTCACTCCCAAAAGAGACTTTAGTGCAAATGACTCCCAAAGAGCGATGTTGATGGAAAACCTACAGTGATTCATCTTAAAACTAGAGCAGTCTTTGAAGGCACTATAGTGGTAGAGTTAATTTTCACTCTTCCTGGAGTAAATTTCACTCCTCTTGGAGGGAATTAACATTCTAATGGAGTAAATTCACACCTTTTCTCTGTTACAGAGTGATTAAGTTCACTCTTTTGGTTTTAGAGTGGATGTTTACAACAGTTATTTGTACAAAACAAACATCCGCTTGAAAATATCCTGGCACCGCTGTCCGTGAAATTACTATGACACAGAATTACCAAAGAGAAAACTAATTTTTGTATATAAAGAAAAAGAATGAGATTTATATGACTTGCAAGGTTAACAGTGTTTTCATTTGAAATTCACTTCGGGATTCATCCACTAGTCAAGTTCAATTACAAATCATGTGGCTACACTTGAATGCACCAAAGCATGAAGTATTGATTATCAAGTTAAATACTCAGGTTTAGAATGGATCAGAGGATTTATTCTTCTTTACAAATTGTCGGCCATTTGTTTCCTGCCTTTTGTTAAAGATTCACAGCTTCTTCCCGGACTTTCAGGAAAATCCTGAAAGTCAGGGAAGAACCCAACCCAAACGTCTAGCAAGCTTGTTTTATGGGTCTGTCTTCCCAAACCCTTTTCACTGCAATTGGTCAATCCTTCTAGCCTGTTGGTTTAATATTTTATGTTTAGGTCGACTAAGTGACCTTGAACCAATCAGCCTCATATCATAATAGCTGAAGACTCAAATGTTTAAGTTCATTACGATTTCCTTAGTGGCAAGTTCAGCAATCGTGTTCTAGACTTTTCAGACGAAACAGTTAACCTTGTATTAATGAATTTGTAATTGATCACTTCCAGGAGGTCTATTTTCATTTCTCTTGATTTCAATTTGGTGGTGCGTTTTTGGATAGCTGAATCAAGAAAATCCAAGACGAATTATTGACTTCAATTGATAACTTACTTGCAGCATATTCATTTCACTACAGTGGAACTAACCAGGACCCACCGAACGACTTTACCTCCTGATCGTCGATATTTTCAGTACAATATATATCATAGAACCCCAAACTACACTACAAAGCAAAAGTTCAAACATTTAATGGATACATTAAAAATTAAGTATTGAAACCATCGATTGTGTTCAGTACATATGATGACGAAAAAACGAGATACTAAGCTAGTTCACGTAAAGGAACTCTGTGAACGAAGAGCTATGTATAATTATCACCACGGTAAATATATCTGTCAGCTAATGCAACATTTTGGACATAGTAGCCTAAAGTACGTCATCAATAATAAGTAAAATACGTCCCTGCATGAAAATTGTCTCTCTTAGATGAGATTATATATTGAAGTTACATGTTACATGAGTTTAGCTTAAAATTAATCCATGTTTAAAGATGACACGTCGTCTTGTTAAAATGCAGTGAAAATATGCTGGATTCTGGATCACGTCACAAAATACTCTGGTCTAACACTACTCCCAGAAACGGATCTTAACTTCAGTTGCAAACTGATTCAGTGAACCGTCGAAAATGGGAACGTTTTCGATACATTGTCGATGATGTGACATTGTCGATATAGTGAATTGAATCGGTTCACAATCAAAGTTACTTTAACGGTTTTCTGTGACGTCATCCAAAATCCGGCACACATTTTATCGCATTTTCAAAAGACGACAGGTCATCTTTACGTTTGGACGGGAATACACTTAAAAACTTGAAGAAAATTGAAGATCATCATACTTTTTAGACATTATATTCGGTACCGACACAAAGCAATTTCAAATTTACAGAAACATTAAGAAGCCTAGGTAGAAAAATTAAAACACATTTTCACAGATTTACAAATTTTAAGATCAGTGTAATTGAGATTTCCATCTGAGCAACAATTTAACAAGGAACTGTTTAACGCGGAATTTATTGATTGGCTGTTACATTGTATTGTATCGATTGTGTTAGGGTGGAGGCACTAAATTGCTGGTGAAAAACACCTTCACCCCCGAGAATGTTGGTAACCTCACGAATGGTTCTAAATCAGTCTGGGCAAAGTTTTCGGTCAATGGTACTATGCATTATGTCGCCTCTTGGTATAAGGGCTTTGATGCTCCCCGTGAGCATATTCTCTTACAATTGAACAAAATTATGGAAAATCATAGAACCAGAAAGCAACCATGCTTTCATATCCTAGGGGACTTCAACTTTAGTAAAATTGATTGGTCTTCTAGACTTAATAAGGATAACGGATTGTTTCTGACCAGCAGTCCAGGAAAATTGTTCCTGGACATCCTGAATGATTTTGCAGCAGGACAATATGTAAACTTTCCCACTAGAAGTGAAAACACCCTTGACTTAGTAATTTCCAATTGGCCCAGTCGATTTACATAGGTCTCTCTCTTGGACCCTTTAAGCGATCATGAGGCTGTATTTTGTAGATTTAGATGTCTTTTTCCAATCACTAGGCAACGCCGTAGGTTCATTTGGCAATTTTCTAAGGGAGATTATGAGACTATGAGGAGCGACACCCGTAGTTTCGCTTTAGGTTATTTTAATGGGGGCAGAATAGCCGTTCTGTGGAAAAAACTGGCAGTTAATTTAGTAGAACTGTTCCCTAGAAATGTTCCCTCTAAAAAACTAGAACCAAATTGTCTCTTCCTTGGGTTAATGACAATTGAAAATACGTAGCTTGATCAAAAGAAGGGATAGGTCGCATGCTGTTTGTAAGAAAATAAAAAAAATCACGGCCTCCATAGCAAACGGGTTGAATTGCGCTCTAGAATCAAAAAGGGTGTCAATGGCTCCCATTCTAAATACATCAATGGCAGTGGAGGATCCATGAATTTGCAGTGGGGGGGGGGGGGGGTCTGCATGTAGATGAGACATCAAATGTATACACCGAGCGAAGCGCCACGATATGTTGAACTGTTGTTTAGTCTCTGATGCCTATTAGAATTTAGGAAATGGGAAATAAGGGTGGTAGGCAAGTATTCAAATTTTGCCATATTGTTAGTGTGATTACTACTCTACCAGGGTCGTAATTTTCGTCCTTTCCAAAGATTTCAAGCATGCATTGCAGAAAAGTTTGGGATGCTGAGTTTCCTGCAATGAAATGTGAACATTTAGGGGATTACTGAAGAATTTGCATTTTCTTTTGGCAAGTATGAGGTTGAGCGGCGACCAAATATCGTTGTTGCTACTTAATGTAATCCAACGCCTACGTAATAAGGCTCTCCGAGGACATTTTTGGGCTTATATTGGAGAAATGGGAATTTTATGAAAGAAAATATATGGAAATAGCACTGTATATAGTTTAACCGTGTCACTTGGTGATTTGGTGTCACAAGCGTAGCAAATTTTGGATTTTGTCCCTTCAAGAGTTCGGAAAAGATTACCAAAGTGAAAGTATGAGCGGCGAGCACTTCTGCGAAGGAATTACAATTTGTGGCGCGCGAGGCGGGCGGAAAATTTTGCTTTCTTGAATCAAATAATGACGAATATGGAGCTTTAATAAGAGAAAATTGATTGGGAATTTCGTAATTTCATAAGTTGTCAAAACCACACAGTAGACTGGTCACAATTGGCAAATTTCGGAATTCTTCACTTTCAAAGCCCCCTTCCCCGCCTGGGTGTCTAAGAAAAGGGGACCGAGTTTCAACATGGTCCTAAATGTTTCAATATTTTGAGCCATTTTGAAACTCCCAAGCTTTCAAAACATGGTCTTTAAAGTGTGGGTAATTATTACTTCAACGAACTATACGGTCATGTGAATTTAATAACGGGTGTACTCTATTACCGTTACACGGGTTTTAGGCTATGTCATGTGTAAACTGTACTTACAGGGGCGCAGGAAGCTATTTAAGATTGGTACAGCAGATAACAGAGGTAATATTTCCGCCTAAAGGCAGTGCGAGGGCATAGCCCTCGCATATCGGCGTGGGGTCCAGGGGACCGCCTAAGGGTCCCTGGTGGGGTCCAGTGGCAAAGCCCTTGGCGGGGGTCCAGGGGGCTTTGCCTACTGAAATTTTGATGTTTTGTAAGCTTTTTCTACCTCTCTTTTTCGTCATAATTCAAATATATTTCAAAGTTCCCAATAACTCCCCCTCGAAAATGAAGAGCCCTAATAACAATCAAATGCTACAGTGACAAATAGAGACAGACTGACAAAGGCGTCTCTCTTTTGGACGGTTGGGAATGAGTCTATCCATGGGGAAAAATACGGTCCACCGTAAAGCTCCCCAATTAACATTAATGACAACATGATTTCATACAGCCAAGCACAACCAAAACGCAAAAATACTTTGGAACTCCCATTTCTTGTGTTTGTGTTCTTTATTTGCTCTGTTCGAACAAAAAAGTGCCTAACTGAGATACTTTTACAAAACAATACGGTGAACAGCATGATTTGTAACCAAGAAAGGCAAAGTAAAATACAAACAGAAATTACCAAAAAAAAAAATGCAGACTTATGCAAAAAATAATGATAAGAACATAAAGTCACTTTAGAGAAATAATAACTGCCTAGGATAGGAATAATAGGATTTGGGATCGGGGTCAGATTGGCCCGGCGCCCCTGACGTAGTGTCATGAAGTATGGTGCACCCTCCATGACCTTAAACAGGAACGCCATCTTGTCAGGTTGTAATTTAAGAACAACTCTCCCTTCCTTTTGTCCTAGATTTCCAGGGCTCTTCCTGTTTCCCGTCACTTGTTACCGGTGAACGTGACGAACTACCTCGCCCTATTTCCACTTGTATGCTGTATCCCATATTTTCAAGGTGTGGCCAATTTCACCTTCTACAGCCTCATCTTGAATCAGAACTAAATCTTCTTCTCGTCTATTTATTCATATCTCAACTCGTATCGACTCTGCAACATACCCGTACAGGCCTTCGTATCACGTATCAATGATTGGCCCATTGCCCGACAGTAGTCGCAGCCCCTCGTATTGACATAGACACACATGCGATGTCACCAGGGAGCTGTTATTTGGAATAAAATAATAAGAGCTGACTAATGTAACAAACAGCGTTACCAACGCTAGATGGTAAGGTTGGCGGAAAACGCTAAATTTAGTACTCAGTAATTCAGTAACTCAAAATTTAAACAAAACGGGATTTACCAGATGATACGGAAGATTAATACATTATAATTATTTTTTTTTTATTTTACTGAAGAACTGACACAAAAATAAGGTAATCAAATAATGTAATAACTATCACTGTAAGTAATTAGGCCTAAGCTACAATTAGCCTGGCTATCTATGCAGTTTTTACCATGCCGCTTGGGTGGGCGGGGGGGGGGGTGGTATGCATACCCCCACCCACCCCCTCTGGATCCGCTGCTGTAAAACACATTTTGTGCGCACGTATGAAATCAAGTAATAAATTCATAATGCCTACTTTCACCAAATTAGATACCGTATATAATCTGCACTGTCGTTTTTTGCATTTCACTTCGAAGATGAAACGAACGTCTCGACGACAAACTCGAATGTGACTTTGCTAGGTTAAGACCCTTTCTGCCTTTCGGATGGCTGATTGATTTACTGAAAACAATGCAATCATACACTGGAGATCATTCTTACACGACCACTGTGTATACACAAAATATGCCGTAAGGATAAGGTACTGCCTTCGAATAATTCTTCCCTTCCTATGTCGTACCTCACTACTGCCCATGACAAGTGCAGCTGTGGAACGATTTTTTCGACAAGTATTCTTTATACTAGTTGGCACTGGCGTCCGGGCGGATTTGTAAAATGTCCACAAGGTCCGGATTTTATGTTTCCCACATGACTCCCTACTTCTGCCTTGCGGTTTAAATATTTTGAGAGATTTACTCGAAGTATTTTAATTTTTACCATGCACGTAATATACCCATGACTTACCAAATACTGCATCATTTTGCATCTAGACACCACTGAAAACTTGAAAAATTGTTTCTTTGATATTATACGTGTCACTTGTAAAATCTCTACAAATACTAAAAATGAGTATTTTGACATTTTTCATGCTCCCCAAAAAGGAAAATCCTAAAACGTCGGCATATAATCAGTTCAAAGTTTTGACAAACATAGCACCGTTTTGCATCTAGGAAATCCAACGCAAAGAAGGCGACACAACTACTTTTGCTTTTCCTATCAAAGCTGAAATATTTATTATATTTTTTCGCTTAAGTCTCATCCCCCAGGACACAGAACAGAAATGCCCAGTTTGTGGGTCCCTAAAAAGAATATGTATTACTATTTTTCAAAGATTGATTTTTTGCATTATTTGAGAAGTGGCAGACATGAGATTCGTATTTCAAGGCTGGGTACATGCAGCTTAAAACACTTGGCTGGCGCCATTTCCGACCATCTGGAGGGTTTGCATGTACAGCCCAAAATTTTCCCCGCTTCGCGCAAACTGATGGTGGCGCTCCGCGTAGATAGTCTTGACGCCCCTGACCTTCGGTGGTACCAGCCCCCACTTGTTACCTAGGCTCCCCTAAAATTCAATCCTGGCTACCCCACTGGATGGATCCTATCTGGCCCAAAGCCTTACTTGTCTATAAACTGTTTAATTTTTTCTTGGTATATTCCGAAGGATTTCGGAATTCTAAAAATTCTTGGAATTTCTGAATTCTTGGTACACTCCGAATGAATATGTCCTTCTGTTCTCGTGAAGTTAGTTAGCAGCTTACTAAGGTCTTCTCCGTCCTGTAGGCTATTACAGAATGCTAGCAGTGTTGGGGGTGCACGCCAGATCCATATAAAAGATATCTCGGCTAGAAAGCGTTCAGAGGAGATTGGCTCGTTTTATTAGTGGCGATTTTTCTCGGGAACCTGCAGGATCTATGACGTCGATCCTGGGGGAGCTTGAACTGACTACGCTAACCGAGAGTCGCAGGCAAAATAGGCTGATCTGTTTGCTAAGTATTACTTGGTAAGGCACATATTTCAAAGGACAGGTACCCTATCCGTAGAAATGTATGACCTCCATTTGTGCCATGCATGCTCTAGACCTAACTGCTACAAATTTAGCTTCCTACCTAAGACTGTTAAGGATTGGAAAAGTCTCCCAGTTGACACTCATCGATAGTACCCGGAGTCAAAATTGACCCGGTAAATCTTATAACCTGGCAGTTTTGTTAGGGCATAGGTGGCGGCCATCTCCGACGCATGCGTGGTTAGGGCATGGGAGTCCGGAAGGGGGGCACTTGCCCCCTAGAAAATCAAACTTTTGAAAAAGTAATTAAAAATTGAAATAAAAAAAATAAAAATAAATCATCAAAATATCTTCACTCACAGCGTCAGTTTCTACTCGTGAAATATGCGAACATTTGACCAGGAATAGCAAAAGAGAAGATGGTATATGCTGAATAGTGATATGGTAATTTGGTGTCCGACTATTGATGAATGCGTTGGTCTTGGTTTGGTCCCGTGTTGATCTCAAGTGGGGACGCGCCGATGTAACTGGGGTATACAAGGTGAATATGGGGGGGGGGGGGTATGATTCATAATTGGGTAACGGATATAGGCCTATATAGGCTGTTTGACAGTTGTAAGTTTTAGCGTGCATAGACTTGCGAGGCCGTGACCGAGGGGCAGATTTCCCTTTAACAATTTTTTAAATTGAAAATTCTAAAAATCTAAAAATTACAGACATAAAATTCCTGTTTCAGGGCTGGGTACATGCAGCTTGTAACACTCGCCAAGTGTCGTTTTCGGCCATCTGGAGGGTTTGTAAGGCTCAAAATTTTCTTGTACGCTCCGCGCCAACTGATGGTGGCGCTCCGCTTAGATAGTTTACACAATTCAATCATCCATGAATGACATTGCTCCCCCTTGTGTGTCACCATTTCCCAAAGAAGAAGACGAAAAATATGCATGATTTTAGTAACGTTCATGCAGGGTTGTCGTATTCTCTCTTTTTTCATGATATTGTTCAATTCATTCGTTACGTCCGAAATTGGCCTGAAGACCACTCACTTAGGAAATTATCCAGCCACGGTATCGGAATTATGGACCTATGAAACATCATAGGTCTATGACCCTTGGCGACGGTCCTGGAATCAGCTTCTTTGAATGGCAGGTTTGATCGCTTTTCGTTATTCTGACACCGTACCAATAGCGTAGCCAACGGGGCAGCCCCCCTCCCCCAGAAATTTTGGGGAAGCGATGGGCGGTGTTGAAAAAATGAAGGAGAACCAAAAAATAAATAAATAAATAAATAAAAAAAAGGGTAAAAGGCAAGAGGAGGGAGGGAATCGGGGAAGTTTTTGAGAGTTTTTCGGGGGAAGAGGTCTAAGTCGTTACGATAAAGTATGCAGTCCCCGACGGCGACTAGTCTCCTCGATGGGTTTACCTCTTTTTTTTTTTTTTTTTTTCTTTTTTGTTTTTTGCTCTCAAGGGACAATTTCCCTAATTAGAACCCCAAATTTTAGGCGCGCTACGCGCGCTGTAGATTGACTTCAGATTTTCAATACTTCCATTCCACATATCTAGAGAGTGAAAGTCCTGTCAACTTTACCAAGGAACAGGTAGGCAGAGTACACAGGTTATGCAGAGGGCGTAAATTTCATCCATATGTCACAAAGCCTAATTGTTGTTCTCTTGTGAGTGTCATGCGATAGGTCAGTTGGTGAGCGACACAAGGAGCATAGTTTGGCTATTTTATCGGGTATTCCAGGTGGTTTCGACACAATGTATGTTATTTCCAATACGGCCTACAACCCCTACAGTTTCTTTTTTTTTTTTTCTTTTTGTTCTTAATGATTACATAGGCTATGTTATTTTTGTAAGTCTACCAACAATTTTCGCTCTCTTCGCGCGCTCTGCAATTTCACGACTCCGACTCAAAAGAACACTATCAGTGCGCAACTCAGCTTTTAAAATATTAAGTGATATTGTGCAAAATGTGCCACAGGCTGCAATGGCATGGGATAGCTAGGCTCTTTCATATCCCCTTCTCACCACCCCCTCGACATAGGGGCTGTCGGAGCTTGTGGTCACCTGCATGGCCCGCCCGCCTGTGAGGAATAATCTGTCGCCTTCCCATGGTCGGTTTAGTTATTTTGGCTCTCAGAAGAGTTATTTCTGCGATGAACCCCAAAATTTTCGGTACGCTTTGCCCACTTTTCCTCAGTTCCGTTACCTAGAGCTGATAAAGTACAAACCCTTCCCATCTTTTCAAGTAAATTAATAAGTAGAATAAATGGATTAATGTACATGTCGGGAATTTCATCTCATTTCGCTAAACTTAGTTAATAATGTCTAGTGTCAGTCGTGCGGTACGGACTCGAAAAGGGAAGCACAATGTAAGTAGTGCCCGGTAGGGCCCAAATGCCCGGACAATTGACTTATATAAGCTTTAGATAAGTACAGATTCTTTTTTAGTGTAGGCTAACCCAAAATATTTTCGCCCGCTTTTCCACGGTTAAATCAGTGCGGAATGGTAAGTATAGTGCACAGGTTTCCTTCAAATCTCCCTCACCAACGCATCGAAAGCATCCTGGCTGTCGGGGCTTGGGGTCGCTACTCACCCTACCCCTCCCCCGCTCGGAGAGTGGCCCTTCGTCTGGCAAATCCCGGTGCCAAACCTGGAGGGAAGAGAAAGTTTCTTTCATACTTTATGACTTGTATATGTGTAATGAAGCAATGAACTAAAATGGAAGCTGCATTTTTTGGAGGGAGGCAACTATTTTTGAGGGGCGGTCAATTTCACTAGGAGGGCGCGTCACTCCTCTAAAAAGCCCCCCCCCCCCCAGTGTGGAGAACACTGGAATCTAGTATAAAATAACAAAATTTAGCACCATATTGCATCTAAGCTTTTCGAGACAGCAAAAAATTCCAAAAGGGGATGGGGACACAGGGTAGACAGGTCCGCAGCCAGGGGGTTCGCACTTACTCCCGCCCAGACCAGGGCAAAATGTCAATACCGCTGGTTTAGACAATATAAACCTTATGAGTAGCTGTTTTGTTTCAGTTCAACACAATTCCTTAGGGCCCCATTGGCTCGTAAAATAACCCTCATACGGGCACACACTTACTCTCGAGGGAATAAGGAAAACATTGATACAAGATTGAAAATGTCGAAAAATTCCAGCTTAGGTGTTTACCAGATCGCTCAATTTGATGTAAAATTTCAAAAACTCCTTGGGGTAGGAGGGGGAGAACCACACACTTTCCCTGTCCGGTCGCTCGGCACCTCGCTTGGGCACCTCGCTTGGGCGCCTCGCGCCCTCAAGAACATGCCGAATCCCAGTGGCGACGATGAAAATGAAAACGTGGGGGCTAAAGGTATGTTCAGCCCCTCAATATTTGTCAAGTGCTCCAATTACAGGATTAGTCCAGAGTCAAATTTTATGTTCCTCTGTAACATATCAAAAATAAATTTGGCTTTGGACTATTCTTTAAGCGGGAGAATTTCGAAGTGGGGCTGAACATATCCTTGTTTAGAAAACTCGGGAAGTGCCGTTTTCGGCCATCTGAGGGGTTTGTAAAGCCAAAAATTTCCTGGTAAGCTCCGCGCCAATCGATGGTGGAGCTCCGCTTAGAAACATATATTAACATTTTCATAGATTGTTTTTTTTTTTTTTTTTTGCATTAATTGAGAAATTGCAGAAATGATATTCAGATTTCCAGGCTGGGTACATGCAGCATAAAACACTCGGGAAATGCCGCTTCCGGCCATCTGAGGGGTTTGTAAAGCCAAAAATGTTCTTGTACGCCCCGCGCCAACTGGTGGTGGCGCTCGATCCGCTTAGATAGTCCTGTAGGTCAGGATAGGGGACAATGACTCAACTTTGCCAGGGGCGTAGCCAGTATGTAGCACTGTCGGACCGGGCCAACACTTTTTTGGCTAAGTCGTCTTTAAAAAAAAAGCACATATATAAATGGAACATATAAAAATGAAAGAAAACTTCAAACTTTCAAAAATGAAATCGTCTGAATACGTGTATATTATACGTGTATAAGCTCTTTATTTTTGTAGGGGCGGGGTGGGTGATGTACAAATAGAGTCGTAGAGGCCATCTCCTGCAATTTGGGAGGGTCTGTGGAACCAAAATTTTCTTGGTGCGCTCCGCGCCAACTCATGGTGGCACTCCGCTTAGATGGTCTCCCGTGTCATCTGCCCTCCCCCAGTGGCAGAGCTAGGGATTTCTGTCAGAGGGGGCGAAAATCCCTTAGAAAAAAACCCCACATAATTCCCACATAATTCCTGTAGGAAAATGAAAAATTCCTATAGGAATTTACAATTTCCTATAGGAAGTAACAACTTCCTACAGGAATTATGTGGGATAATATTCAGCCTGTGCGAGTTTCCCACATCAAAAAGTTGAATTCCCACACGAGAATTGAAATTCCCATATGGGAAGTTGAAATCCCCATATGGGAAGTTAAATTCCCACATGGGGAGTTCAGTTTCCCATATAAGAACTCAACTCTTCATGTGGGAAGTCATCTTTTGGTATAAGAAGTTAAATTCCCCATATGGGAAGGCACAAAATGGCTGTGTGGATTGTGCACTGAATAGCTTTGAAGGAAGTCTATTGTGATTGGCTTATTCAAAGGCTCTATCACAACAAAGCCCTTTTGAAAGCATGGAAGTACTTCCATGTTGAAAGGAGTCTTTGTATGGTACATGCACAGTGTTGAGCTGTATAGGAAAGCAAGCAGTGTACCAGTTTAACAGTGTGTTGTATACAGCAGTCAGCATTTAATAGTTAGCAAGCAGTGAGAGTGGATGCACACTGTGCAGTTGTAAATTTGAGTGGAAACTGTGGACTTTATATGTGCTGAATACTGTTAAGTAAGTGACTAAGTCTGAGTGCTGTTTTGTTGCATGGACTTAGATATTTTTATAAGGTGCAGCCTCAGCAACTGGACTCTCATATTCAAAACACATGCAGGCAATGGGATGCGCTGTTAAAGGAACCAGTTATTGTGTTGCATACGACTTTCAACAAATTTCAAACATATCATTTAACTCTTAAACAAGTTGCATCTAGTGGACTTTTCTTGTGGACATTCAGCAGGATTTTGCACATGCCTTTGTCGCAAATTATTCTGAAGAAGAGACTGCATGCATCAGAACACATGCAGGCAATGTGATGTACTTTAAAAGGAATCAGTAATTTTGTTGCAAACAAACTTGGATGAATTTCAAACATATTGATTCTCAAACCAGTTGCATCTAGTGGACTTTTATTTTGTACGTGCCTTCACAAAATGTTTTGATGAAGAAACAATCGTGTATCCAGTTTGGCAAGAACTTTAAGGTGAACGTTACATTTAAATTCAGCCATAATACTCTTTTGGACACACTTTAATTCATAGGAACATTATACTGTGACTGTTTACTGCACATGTATACAGTAGTGTGCCTGCAGATGATGATGAATGGAAAATAATGATGAAGACCTGAGTACATTGAAAAATCCCCCTTCAAGAATATGGTAGAACCCAGTATGGGAAGGGATGACCAGCATGTGGGATTAATGTGGGAATTTTCCCACATTCATGTGGGAATTAGGTGGGAATTTTTTCCCACATGACCAAAAACCCACATAAATCCCACATGCTGATTCCTGTAGGAATTATGTGGGATTTTTTTTATAAGGGATGATCTGCAGGGGCGCATCGAAGGAGTAAATACCTTGAGCCTCAGCACGATCGAAGCCACAGCTTTTCAGACTTTCCATTTGATTTTCCGCACCTGGGGGAAGACTACTTTGCCGTTTCTTCTCAGCAAGTTTTTCTGTTAAAACATGTTAAATATTTTCTAACCATGGACCTCCGCGGAAGAAAATTCGGGAGGGAGGGGGTACAAAATTCTTATAGGGGGAAGCTCCACGACACCATAATTTGGCGCGGAGTGCAAGAAAATTTTGGCCCAAAATGCCTCTCAGATCGCTGGAAATGGCATTTCTAAATCCTATTTACCGCATATATATAGTGAAACACTGCGTGCCCGGTGAACTTTCCCCTACCTGTGGACGCCCATGTTTCTATCCTTAGTCTCGATCTAAGATTCTAATGTAATAATGGGCTACTTTGTGAAGATAAAGATTAAACCTGTTAGAGACAACAAATAGCAGGGAATCTTACAGGGGGGGGGGGTATGATGGAAATTAATCACCGTAGGGTGTACAGTTTTGGTACCTGGAAATCAAGATAAGTACACGAAGAAACATTAAGTGACGTTATTTACATCATGTGACCACTCTGAAATAGCTATTACATTGCAAGAAATAGCCACGACAAAAGGTCTATTTGGCTCTCTAGATACAGAATTCATAAAAAATAAAAGTAGCCTAAACCAAGGCTTATTAGATGCGATTTTTGGCTTTTGAGACCACGAAAGTGTAGAAATGAGCATTTTCATGGGATTATCGTGCTGTGTCAGAAATAGCCATTCATCGCGAGAATGGTCACTTGAAGAAAAGCGGAATGGAAACTGCCCGTTAAAACTCTTAAACCATTACCACTATTATAACAGTTTTATTTTATTTTAACCTGAATGTTCTCTTCAAATGATTTTGAAAAATGTTGTGGTAGCTATTTTGTTATCTTTATAAACTGATTTTATTGTCTGTGTTGACAAATATCCCCGATAACAAGATGGTTATTTGCGCTACAGTTATATTGCAACATCTTTTATTGGCCGGGAGGATGAATTTAAATTTAATGTCAGTCTGTGTCATTTTGTAAGGTTATAATCACGCTTGGTGTGGAAGCAGTAAACTTAGCAGAGCGACAACATTAGTGCGTATAAAGCGTGAAGATACATCTCGGCAACTGCAAACCTATCCCTATATTACAGTAAATGACTCTTTTCATTAGAATAAAGTGCAGACAGTACAGTTACAGGTGGCTGTTTGAGCATTTAGTTATCTGGGCCTTAAAACAAAGCTATTAAATTATGTCTTTTGTCAATACTGGTGCAAGAGTTAAGTATGTTAAAAACCTAAAAAGGGCGCCGACAGACGAATTTGGTCCGTCAGGGGGGTCTACCGCCCCCTCTGACCATATGGCAGCTCCGCCACTGCCCCCCCCCCTCCCCACCCCCGATACCAACACTGGCGCGGTCCCCCTGCTTTGTGCCTACAACTTTTAAAATCCTGGCTACGCCCCTGTTTGCCCCTCCACAAGAAACACCTGGCTACATACGCCCCTGCACCGTACGATGAAAGAAATGGATGAAATGGCGAAATATTCCATCTATGAAAATACAAAAGGAGAAGGAATTTGGTCTTACTATTCGAATCTACTGACATGCACGGTCTTGTACGTAGAGTAGCTTTTACACCATGGTATGGTACATACGGCGGGAAATAAGCAACATGCATGCTGATAGATTCCTACTCCTGCGCGCTCCCTCTGCACACAGGTCTAGTGGCTGCGCACTGTTCATGATACGTACTAGTACTAAAGCCTATGCACACCCTACCGTACCAGACTCACAGTGCATTACAAGATAGCTCCCTACAACATTAACCGTACGCGTACACGCCGAATAACAGTCACGTCAGAGAAAATTGCTTGGCCTAACGTTATGTTATTCGTACTGAATTCCCCGCTGTAACCTAGCATAGTTTGTTACACTCGAATTGAGCATATTTACAATGTCTGGAAGGGCACGGAGAGATGATGGCCTCAAGCAGGGAACTGCGAAGGTATTTATTAAGGCATAGGCCTAGGCCTACTCAAAGTCATTTTATTCGTGCTCTTTTTGGTGCGGGTAAGGTTAGCCTAACGAACAAAGGTGTGGGAAAAACGACCTTTTATTGGGCCTAATGTTATTGCTATCATGCACTCAGTAGTGTTAGTGATACACTAATCACTATTAGTATTACTATTAGTATTACTAGTGTAACTTACACTAGTAATACTAATAGTAATAGTGATTAGTGTATCACTGTATCTAGCCCTTGAACAGGGCTGTGTGTTACGTTACATGGCCTATGCTCATTACACTCCACATCATACTCATAGCCCTTGCCCCGCTAACACAGGGAATCCCATCATTAGGCTTTCAGAACAAAATACGTTCTAAACTGGTAAATATTACACTCATCGAACTTATACTACCACGAAATGATGTGCAAGTGACTTTCAATTGAAAAGTTAGCAATAAATCGGCTTTCATGGACAATCTGAGGTCAAAATGCAGCAAAATGACACTTCAATTCTGGTTAGAAACTCCGTCGTTTGAATGAGCCCTCGTACAATAAGTGTTTCTACATGAACTAACAAATAGTCAAAAATCATTCCTAGAACGTTGTAACCATTTCACCAAATCGATAACTTTAACGATCATTCCACTTAATGAATGCAAATTCATATGAAAAATTGTTGTTTGTTCGTATTTGAAGCTTCTAAGTGTTCTTGAAATTGTTGAAACGTCAAAATTTCTCTAAGTGTGAAAACTTTTTGGATAAGTGGAAACCCCTGGTATGACCTTTGACCCTAAAGTGGATATCACGAAGACGACGGGTCCTACTATTCCGTGCGCTGACACCCACTGGTACGCCATGTCTCAAGTTCCACGCCCTGCTGTACAATTTGTACGGCAGCGCGTGGAACTCAGTTGTACGACAGTGCATGGCATTTCTTGGAACTTGTGGAAAACTCAGGGATCCATTCTAACATGTGTAATGAATAGCAACATTTTGCGAACAAAAATAAAAAATTGGCAAAATGGTCCTTTGTATTTTACTTCCTAATCAGTAATGATAACATGATTAATGATAGCATTTAATGAAGTTAACTAAATTAACATCCAGCGTGTCAGCGCATGCCCGGCTACACAATGCATATCCAGGCGTGTCAGCGCTTGGTTTAGTACGATCGAAGACCGACTACTTAGTTGTTTGAAAGCTTGCAAACATGGCGCATTGAGTTAGTTTTACATTCAATTTTTCGAGGCAAAATACACCATTATAACATCGAATCTGGGTGAACAGCAAATGCAGAAAGGTGGATGCGGTGCCAGAGGTCATCTGTGTAAAGTTTGGTGAGAAAACACAGGAATTTGTGAACGTGAGAGATGACCACCCTGGCCAAGGTCGGCTAGTGATGGGATTCCTTGCATTAGTGGGGCAAGGGCTGTGATGTGGAGTGTAATGAGCTGAGGCCATGTAACGTAACACACAGCCCTGTTCAAGGGCTAGGCTAGACCTGATCCTCTTAACCCCAAACAGTTATAGTTCTCCTGGCACAATTGCAGAATACCCTGCAGCTGCTACTTCCACCTTGGAGCCGGCTCCAAGCTTCATGGTCTGCTGCTTCAGCTTCCTCACTTTGACATCGGATCCACAGAGCCACTCTGACTGAGGTAGACAAGTTGGACTTAGGACTAACTTAGAGTTAGAATATTTTTGCGCCCAGACACAATCTGGGTTAAAAACACAGTGTCGTTCTTAAACAAATGGATCTCCTCACTTCGAAATTGGATCCGCCGAGCCACTCTGAGGTAGATAAGTTGGACTTAGAATATTTTTGCTCTACTTGTATTCTATGGTGGTTGGGAAGTTATTCCCCATCTATTGAAACTTTTAGAAATCAAATACGCAAACTGAACGTGACATCCTTGAGGAGATCTGATTCTTCTAATCTGATCTAATTTGCTTGTCCGCCAGCCTTTACTCACCTAGCCTACAACCGTATATCCCATCTGCAGAGAATTGCTTGTAGTATCCAACCAGAACAGGGGCTTTGCAAATTCATTTTTTCTTTGGAAAGATTTTTGGAAAGGGAAATTTTGCCCTTGAAGCAGACAAAAACACACTGAAGGCCCATTGACATTGCTTGCGGCGTGCGAGCGTCAGTTTTGCTGATGGAACAGCACGTAAGAAAGGGTGTCAAAAAAATATGCCCATTTGTTTTTACTCAAAATAGAAAAAAAAGTGCTTTTAGACCCTTCCTAGGCCTATAGCAAAGGTGTTTTTTTCATAGGCTTTTCTTTAACTTTTCAGATTATTTGGTGCATGTAAAAATTTTGCTGTGCATGTAGATTTTTTGACCAACATGCATCAGTGCATGTAGAAAAAAAACTATAAATCGAACCCTGGCAACGTCCCTGCCTTCAACCAATCATACTGTATGTCGAGTTGACCTGGCACTCTCTTGCACATGCAAAATGAATTAAGCATAACATGCAATGTCAGCAAATTCTTGTACAATTTTGTAGTCTTGAAACAATTAATATGCACTAAATACTATTATGATTCAAGTTTCTATACCTAAAGCTGTCGCACATGCACAGAATGTTTCTCCAAAATTAAAACACTTTCAAGATTATCCATCAAATGCACAAGATAACAACACTATCAAATTTCTGTATAAGAATCAGTGATTGCACGAGACAGCCATCATATTACCCAGTTCCAAATTTATTACCTGTACCTTAAAAAAAATAACACATGCAAAAAGAATCACCCCATTTACACCATTGCCCACAGTATTGGACAAAAATATTTTTCGAATTTGGTAAACATTCTCTGAGACTGAGAATGTTGTTGTGTTGTTTGTACTTTGTTTCCCGAAGCTGAAATTTTCATCAGCATATGGCCCAGTGGTGCTTTCATCACATAGTGACCCTTCTCACACATCACATATAACCACGCAAACTGTCTAATGGTGATTCAAAATCACACCATAGTGTACTCAGCAGAAACCAGCAGACATATTACCCTTTGGCCACAACTCACGGCACACTATGTAAACTGAGCCTGGCTTGTATGGTCTTATATTTATGGTATGCCACCACTAGTATAATCCTCGAATATTTCATATTAGTTAAACATGCTACTTTTAAGCAAATCCACACTTTGCTGCTATCTGTAATGTACTAAGGTGATCACTGTTATACTGTAGTGTAATGACACCGTAAATATTCACAAAGAGGTTTTGAAAACAGGCCATTAAATACTAAACAATTTTACTTGCATGTCAAGTTCTAATCGAAGCCTTGGCAAGTACTAATCGAAGTCTTGAAAATGTGCACACTTGGGACTTTCTCATAAAGGAAATGAAGCATATTGTTGGACTGGTTGCCCGATGAAAGTGGAATATTTCCCTCACATGCAGGGGGGGGGGGGAGGCATGGTTCCTTGTAATTTATTTGGATGAGGTCCATGTGAGAAAAAGCAGGAGCACCAGTGTTCATGTATTCTACTGAGCACTGGTGTTTAAATGAAAGTACTGTACTCACCTGGATGTAACAGTATGGATGAGCTATTATTTTTAATCAGCTGCCCAACCTGGATGTAACAATATTGGTAGGCTATTACTTTTATTAGTTGCCCCAAAATCTTTGTACAGTACCTCGTTGAACTTTGCCTCAGACTGTGATACACTATTGGTGATGACAAAGGCCTAATGCTATAGTATCGACCCTAGACTAACTTGGCTTTCCTAACATGCAGTAAACTACAATCTTGGACAAAACTGTTGGGACTCTTTACATATTATTCATAGATTTTAGCTGAAGTGGGCTAACATGAAACCCCATGAAGTAGGCTAACATGAAACCCCTTTCCCCCTCCCAATGTTGCATCAAGAAGCATGGCTCTTTGCCGTGAACAGCATAACAGTGGTCAACATTGGAAGGGGGAGTGGGGTGACCCAACAAGTTTTGTCCAAGATTGTAGTTGCAGTGTCTACGCTGAGAACACCTTTCCTACAAGGACACACCTAATACTGTAGTTATTGTTAGAGTTGTTTTGTTCAGTAACGTTAGCTTTAGGCCTACTGTGCATAACTGTGTTTGGGCAAGACTACGACAACTTTTGTCCTCAGTAAAGCCTAAAGCCAAGGACTATGTATGGACCATCGCGTAATTGCTCCCTATACAATAGTACAGGGAGCAACTACGCAACCGTTGATACATACTAGTCCTTTACTGAGAACTACTGTAAGACAACTTTGAGTAGGCTGCTGCCTTTTCCTCTGTTTTAGTTGACAAACTAAAACAAAAATTGAAAATGCAATGGAGAAGCAATTTACAATCCACACAGGGTAATGAAATCAATGGAAAATTTAATACCTTGAAATTGGTGGTGGATCGTTCCCGTGTCTTGGTTACTGTCGCAATCGCAATGCATTAACGACGCAATACTCACACTAGCTAGCTGTATTTATGCATGAACGTAAGTTAGTCGACTTGCTTACATTGAATTGAGTATGGTGGACGAAGTTGCTTAATGAAACAGTTTCGACAAAACAAAGTGGCCTATGTTGGAAAATGCAACCTTTCAAATTTATTTTGAAATCCCTGAAAGGTATAAATTGTTTTCAAACTATATCTTCACCTTTTTCAAGCAGAGAGGAAGTCTTCAACGCAGAACAATACCTTTTAATGTGGAACTACTTCTTTATTTGCACATTAACACCTTACTATACAGGAGTTGTTCGGACAAATCCCCTTATAAAGAAATGGTAAAACTTTGTTGAAAATCCCCCTACACAACAACTTAACATAACTGTGCAGCTGTTCAACTGTACAAACGAACAGTGTGCAATTGCAATATGAATCCAAATAGAACATGGATGTAATATTCATCCGCACCGACCGCTTATGAAGGCACGAAACCACATGACTGAATGAGCAATTTCTACGATCGAAGCTGTGGCTTCGATTAATTACCTTAGTTTGCCCCAAAATGGCACTTGCGCACACTTCAAAGTTTATGTACAGTTTGAAAGCTACAGTATGTTAGTATGCCAGAATGTCAACACAAGGCTAGATAAGTCAGAAAGTACATCCTTTTGTGGCATGCCATGGCATATTGTACATTAGCTTGAGCGAATTTCACAAGCATGATTTTGTTTGTTTACATTCGGTGGATGAGCAAGAGAATACCCTAGTACAGGGTTCTGATTGGTTGATATTTTTAAATTTGTGTTTTACAAGATGAAGCTTAGAGCTCTTTGTATGCTTGCTTTCCGAGTAGGGATATGGATCAAAATTCAATATCAAATTGATATACAGTAGGCCTTGGGATGTACAAATTTTCTTATTTGACTGTTTTCTGTTTTGTTTCTTTTGTTATTTTTTATTTGAAACAAAAGGAGACGATTAAACCTTGTAACAGATTAAGTGTTTTTGAACTTGTGAATGTGGTCGCTACCTCTCCGATACAAATGTAAATATCATCATGAATGTCTTCTGGAGTATGCCTAACAAAATGTTGCTATCTTTTAGTCATGGTAACACCGCGGACCCAATGGTTAGGGTGATCAGGTACCCGGTTCCTATTTTTGGCACCTGTGCAAACACTAGTAAGAATAAGGCTATGTTCTGCCATGTAAGAGATCTCCCAAGTTGAGCAGTAATTGACCCTGTTTGCCTTGTGCCAGTTATTTAACTTCTTCTTCTTCTTTCGATAGGCAGTACAAACGCCTGATACTGTAGGCTATCCCGTACTGATAATTACTAGAGGGCTTTCGGAGTCTGGTGACACAAATAGTACATACAGTACTAACAATGCTGAATATTTAGGGACAAAAGCTGGCTCTTGAAAGAATTTGCTGATGGGGCACAGCAAACATGCTCAGGAAGCAAATTCCAACTAGGTTTAGTACGGGGGTAAAGAGACTTTTGGTAACATAGTTTATTAGATGAAAGGTGGTGGTACAAATATTTACCACTAGTGCGACGAGTAATCAGACGGGCTGTGCTTGGAGAGTCAACCAGGAATTTAGCCACATTATTAAGTAGTAAATTGTGTGTTTCTGTATAAATAATTAAGAGGCGAGCCCTCAGTCGTCAGATTTCAAGACTGTCCCATTTGAGTTGTTTAATCATGTCTGAAACGCTGGACTGACGACTGTAGTTGTTAAAAATAAATCTGGCCGCTCGCCTCTAGACCTTTCAATAATATCCCTGTCGGATTGGGTATAAGGGTCCCAAACAGTACTACAATAATCTAGAATGGGCCAGACAAGAGCAAAATAAGTGGTTTCTTTAGTTGTCTTGTCACAGTGAGCAAGGTACCTTCTCAGTAGGCCCAAAGTCCAGTTTGCTTTAGCTGCTGTTTTATTAATGTGGCTTTTCCAGCTCATATTTGAAGAAAGGTTAACTCCTAAATATGGGTAATTATTTACTTGCTCCAAAGTATGGTTCCCCATCACGTAAGAAAGCGGGTTTGGATTAGTCTTATGGGTGACTCTCATGGTAAAACACTTGTGGTCTTCTTTCGTTTTTAGAACATTTCAAAGAATAAGCTGAAAGCTTTCAGCATTGGCCAGATGAATGTCACCAATAAGCTCTCAAAAAGAGCAGAAGAAGCCATGAAAAAGCAGGTGAGTTAAGAACAGCCATTGAAGCCAAGTTTTTTCTCACATTTGGAAAAATTACAGTAAAAGAAGTATCATGTCATTAGCTCAACCCTCACATTGTGGGTAAAACTCGTGTTATACTCGAGGTGGGAGAAAATGGCTGTCTCACTTTTCAAGCCTGATTTTTTAGAATAAATTTAGGTTGTCCATGGGACAACCACTCATCAAAATTTTGGTTGTTGAAATAATTTTTGGTTGTCGGACTGAAAATGACAATAAACCAGAATGCAAATATGCATTAAGGTTTGGATGATGCATTTGTAAGAATTACTCTTGTTATTTAAATGTAAGTGCACCAGTTAATTTGCATAGCTATTGTTAACATTGCTCTAGCACAGTGAAGTAGATAACATTGAGTCTGCACTCTGGCTGTGATGCCCCAAACACAGTCTCTCTCTCTCTCTCCTTTTTAATTCTTCTGTGTTTACTTTAGGTTTGTCTGGCTCACAACTCTACACATTTATCCAAATAATGCAACATCTAACCCCTGCTGACTCAAGATTACCTTTGACCTCCACCAAACACTCAGTGGTTCTTCAAATGAACACATCTACTGTGCATAGAAAGTATCAAATCAAATTCCAGCATTTATCCTAAAGATATTTTGCGAACAAGGTTTTCAGAGAATGATCCCAAATGACCTTTGACCTTGGCACCAAAAATGACAGTGTGCATCTTTTGTCCATAATGCATGAATGAACCAGTTATGAAGTCTATCCAAGTTTAGTTACCTTGGGACATTGTATAACAAGGTTTTAAGAGTTTGACCTATGGTGACCCCAGATGACCTTTGACCTCCACCAAAATTAGTAGACTTCTTCCTCTCAATATGAGTTATCTATGTACCAAGTTTGCAAACTTCAGGTGTTCCTCTCTTGAGATATCTTGATAACGAGCCCTTAATTAAGGAAACAATGCAGAAAACAAACATAGAAAAAACATTAAACACATTCTGAACCTAAAGTTGATTTGGTGTTAGTTGAGGTTTTACAGCTCTGGTTCTAACAGACTGGTTTAAGTCTTGTTCATGGGTGGAAAAAGTTGGGAAGCTGGGAGGCTCCTTCCCAGGAAGTTTTGCCCAATGGCAGAAGTTCCATTTTAAAAGTCATTGGTACAACCCAGGAAGGATTCAAATTCCCAGGCCTCTCCTCTGCAAGTTGAATGCTCTAACCGCTTCACAAATTTGCAATTAGAAGCTTGACACATCACAACGTTATTAATTAATTATTAAATTAAGGAAGTCTTGCAATACAACCCATTGAATCCACAATTTTTCCTGGAGTTTATAATTTCCCCTCTGATTCCAAGTGTTGTCTCATCACACATTAAAAGATGACTGCCATCAAATTCAAGAACAACTCTTTTCTTTTTATCTTTACTTAGGAGCAAGAGGCTGAAGCAGCAAAACTGCTGGAAGATTTTGTGGCAGATTTTTCTACAGGGAAGTCCCACAAGGGCAAAGCCTTTGTTAGGGGAAATACCATTAATCCTGAAACAAAGGGTATAAACACCACTTCTAATTTTATATTTTATTTGTTAGGCCTACTGTTCATGTTTGTGAATAATTCTTCTATCCACAGAACCTGCATAATTGTATAAAAAGAGATCATTTTTAATTGAAGATCTATGCTCTGAAGGTGCAATGTAAATAGTGCAGACTGTACATTCATCGTGCCAATTACAAACTGATGAACTGTATCCACTCACTAAGTTGAAAATTAGTTACTGTTATTTCAGTCTGTTAACCAGGCCTTAAAATTTGAGGCATTTGATTGTAATTATGCACCACCACCCACCTCAAATACTGTAAGGAGTGCAATTCAATTTTTGCAAACCTAAATAAAGAATTAGAACTAAGGTAAATGTTTTAAAGTTTAATATAACAACACTTCTATCACACCTCTTAATTTGTAGTACACCTGAAAAAACTGAAATTAAATACCTGGCCAACATTATTGCTGGTTCTCATCTTAGAATGGCTTTATCATTTTTTTTCAAAGTATGAATTAATGTGTGGAAGTGATATCATTGATGCAGTTGTTTTACACAGAATAATTGCCTGGGGGATTGATGCTCATATTCTTGACTGTAGATACAGTACATTCAATATTTGAGCTGTACTCCAGGTTCTCTAGAAGTATCCTGTGAGCAACTTACAGACAGCAACATCAAATGGTTTCAGGAAGATTGGCAGTGTCCAAATTAGAGATGAACAGATTGAAATACCTTTAATTCAGTTCTGGCTAATAAAATTGTCTTTTAAAAATAAATTTAAGCAAAAGTGAGTCTTGCCACCAAACACTTGTAACCTACCCTCCTAGTATACCACCAACTAGTCCATATTTACAGTACATTTGTATCCAGTTAAACCTACTATCCCCCAGTTTCCAACTAGAACGATTGACAGAATACATATGTATACAGACACGGGTATAGTTATCAGTCTTTTTTTCAGACTGATCACATTTTCAGTTTCTGAGAAAGAGCAATAAAGACCTATCTTTTACTTAAATTTATCCATGAAAAAAATCAGTTGGTTTTCTTGTGAAATTGTAGAGGAAAGATCTGATGGAAAAACTGGTAAGCTGTACCAGCCAACATCTAAAATTTCAGAGAAAGTCTATGCAAAAAAACAGGAGGAAGAGGACAGAGCAGTAGCAGAGGCAAAAATGATGATGGATGCAAGAAAGGTAAAGCAATGTTGTGTTTGATAGTGTATGATGAGGATCAAATGGGGAGTGGTTCAACAAAATAAAGAATTTGTTGGCATAACAATTATTTTAATACCTGTTAGTTTCTCGTAACAATCTTTGCTACCACTCACTGGAGCAAGTCAAATTTCCCATAATTCTCCACAGATTCTTGCATACATTACGATGAAAAATTACACCAATTGCTAAAATTTTTTCATCATTCAACTTACCATAATCTTGATTTTAACAAATGATTACAATATTCAATAGAGCTTAAATTATGCAGCATTGTTTTGTTTGGTGGTTATTTTGTGGGCAAATTGAGAATTTTTGGTTTCAGATTGATAGCTGATTTGTTGTAATAGTGGAAACTTTTGAGGGCCAGAAGTACTTCATTTGGCAAAAACCATTGTTGCTTATTCCATTACTTGCTGATAAACATAGCTACAACCCTGAGTGATGTCATGAAGAATGCTTTGTTCATTGTGTCTTTTGTCTTTCTCCAGGAGAAGAAGAAAAAGGATAAGAAAGAGACAAAGAAGAGTAACCTTGAATTGTTTAAGGAGGAATTAAAACTGTGAGTCTTATCACAAAATGCATTTACTTCATCAGTTATTGTTATTTCTTTTGTATCATCTTGCAATATCTTCACACTAATTTTTATCATGCCTTGTCTCTTTTAAGCTTGGTTGCTCTTTTGCATTTTCTTTCTTCTTGAAAGATTTCCTTGTGCTGTAAAATGCAGCAGAGCTTTCCATCTGTTAGGGAAGGGTTTTGCAGAGGTTGAAACATAGTTTCAAGACAGCATTTTAAGAATGGGAAGCAGATGCATGGACTGTAAATCTAAGCCACGTTGTCCGTTATTCCCATCTCTCCTCTAGTGAACAAAATTTCTCTTTTTAATGAGGCTTCAAGTCATCGAGCCAAACCTGGATTAAAAAGAAGGGCACCAAGACTTTTATCCTAAGGTACATTTTCACCATTGTTATTCATTCTGTTGTACAGTGTGCAAGCAGAGAGGGAAGAAAGACACAAAATGAAAAAAATCCTTCGTGGAGGGGAGCCTGAAATACCACCTTCAGTTGGTTTTGAACCCAAACCTGTAGATGATGATTCCATCAGGTTACCTGGTGAGTTAACAACACAAGTGTAAGTTTCTGTTGATTCTTAATACAATGCAACATGATGATGATTTTGAGATAAAAAGAGCTTTTAAATTTCACGATGTAGATCTCATCTACAATGAAGTGATGTCATATGTGTTTTTACCATTTGGAACGCAATACAAAATAATGGTACATTAAGCTTTGAAATGGCAGGGCAATGCCAGTGGTGACATCATTGCTTGTAGCAGACATCCTTGTCATGGAGTCTCTATCCCTCCTACGAGGCTAGGAAATTATGTGTTGGGGACCATTGATCATAATGATGCAATGAATCAATGTGCCTGTCAGTATCATTCTTCCTGATTGTGGCATTATGATTTAAACAATTAAGGTGCCAAAAAGCATGCTACTCTTTGTACCCCTGATGCTGCCATCCCTCTTTATATCTGCCTTGCTCTGAGAGGCCTTACATGAGGACATTATTTTGCCTGATTGGACTAAGCCTAGGGGATCTGGGGTGACATCTTTTCAATAGGCTTCTGAAAACCTCATGCCCAGTTCAAATCCAAGATTTTAAATTTTTTGACTAGGAGCTTTGAATAAAAGTAATTGTGTTGATTAGTTGTGTAATGTGGAGGCACACCAGGTGCAAAAATGTGAAGACAGTGGGGTAAAAAAGCCTTGCTCAAGAATACTTGTAAATTGGCGAGGCTTTTTCCTAATTTCTTGTATTATGACTGATGAATTATTTCATAGATAGCAATCACTTATAAGCACTTATAAATGGTCTGCTTGTTAGGTCTTCAGTTGCAAAATTTTAACTTGGCAAATGTATTTTTTATGGATTGAAATACTTACTTTATTATCTTGTGTTTCTTAACTGTTGATACAGTTGGTATGGAGGATTACACAATTGGTTCCTATGATTATGGAGACCCCACCACAACAAATATATTTCTGGGCAGTATTAATCCTAAGGTAGGTTAAAACTTTGTAATGTATTTCTAAACCACAGAGTCTTTTCCAAATAGCAGTCGCAAAGGATTTTGATACAGAATGTGGCTGTGTATTATTTTTTGATTCCTTGCCGAAGGCAGGCAAGGAATCTATGCGATGGTGATGTCATGTGTATGTGTGTGTGTGTGTGTGTGTGTATGTTTGTGTGTATGTGGCTTTGTCTTTGTGTAAAACAGAGGACCTAAACAACAGGCTTCCAGGTCCTCGGTAGTAAATTCAATAGATTTCTCAAGTCTTTGGTTGTCTAACAATAGACAGTCTATTGTGAAGGTTAGGGTTAAGTAAGCAGACACAATGGAGATAACAATGAAGTCCTCAGTTGTGTGTAAAAACACGACTGTGTGTGTGTGTGTGTGTGTGTGTATGTGACACTTTGGCTTGTAAACACGATATCTCAAGAAGGGTAAGTGTGACTTACCTCGTATTTGGTGTGTAGGTTGGTCATATTGAGTAGATGATCCCTATTGTTCTTGGTGGAGATCAAAGGTCATTTGGGGTCACGAGAGGTCAAAAGGTCAAAACCTTGTAAACATGATACCTCGAGAACGGTACATGTGATTATGATCATATTTGGTGTGTGGATTGTTCATTTTGAGTAGATGATCCCTATCGATTTTCGTGGAGGTCAAAGGTCATTTGGGGTCACGAGAGGTCAATAAGTGAATTCCTCAGAAATTACTTGTAAACATGGTATCTCAAGAAGGGTAAGTCTGACTAATCTCATATTTGGTGTGTGCATTGGCCATATTGAGTAGATGATCCCTATCGATTGTGGTGGAGATCAAAGGTCATTTGGGGTCACCAGAGGTCAAAAGGTCAAAACTTTGTAAACACGATATCTCAAGAATGGTACATGTGACTATGCTCATATTTGGTGTGTGGGTTGGTCATATTCAGTAGATGATCCCTATCGATTTTCGTGGAGGTCAAAGGTCATTTGGGGTCACGAGAGGTCAATAGGTAAATTCCTTAGAAATTGCTTGTAAACACGGATTCTCAAGAAGAGTAAGTGTGACTAATCTTATATTTGGTGTGTGCATTGGCCATATTGAGTAGATGATCCCTATTGTTTTTGGTGGAGGACAAAGGTCATTTGGGGTCACGAGAGGTCAAAAGGTCAAAACTTCGTAAACACGATATCTCAAGAACGGTACACGTGACTGTGCTCATATCTGGCGAGTGTGTTGGCCATATTGAGTAAATGATCCCTATTGTTTTTGGTGGAGGTCAAAGGCCATTTGGGGTCATGAGAGGTCAAAAAGTCAAAACTTCGTAAACACGGTATCTCAAGAATGGTACATGTGACTGTGCTCATATTTAGTTTGTAGATTGGTCATATTTAGTAGATGATCCCTATTGATTTTCCCAAGGGTCAAAGTTCATTTGGAGTCAGCATGTTCAAAGCCTGACAAGCTTTCCTGCACAGTCTTTCAAGAAAGGTCACTTGTAGGGTCCTGTAACTTGTCATGTAGATGGCACATAGTGAGTACATGGTCCTAGAAGTTTTTGGTGGAGGTCAAATGTCATTTGGGTTCACGACGGGCAAGGGGGATCTCAATGTAGGAAGATTGGATGCCTTGCATGTGTACTTTGTGGGCACATTATGGAGCCCTGTTAATTGAAAAACATTGCAAAGCAATGTCAATGTGAAAAAAGGCCTTACATTTCAGCAGCAAGGAATCACTAAGCCTTTTGGCTTTCTGGTTACTATAGTAAAATGCCCTTGACAAAAAATCACACATCTGTACCGAAATGCTATCCCATAGTCTTTTGTAACTGGTATTTGGAAAGGGTTCTATTGCAGTGATGTTTATCCTTTTGAATCATGTAAATGTTACTTGCTTTAACTTTTAGTGGAGGATACAATAAAGTCTGATAAACACTTGATCTGTCCAGAATTTAGGTAAGAGTGATTTAACCACCTTAGCAATTGTGGTCACTTAGAAAATGCAGATGTTTTTATGCATTGAATTAACATGAAAGTATTACAGATTAGTATGCATAGTGCTGCTGTATGGAAAAACATACTGTTTAGATTTAATGGCATATGTATATGAAAGGGCTCTATGGTGCTTCTATCAGGGCATACATTGAATTTAGATTTAAAGATTGTTTATCTTTAAAGCAAGGCCAAATGAAAAGTACGTTATCTTGTTAGTTTGGTTGTAGTAATGTCATAGAAAGGTCAGGAAGGCCAATTAAGCCCTAGTAAGTGTGTCATTTTGATGGAAGCAAAGCCCTTTGCACAATTGCTGTACTACCTTATTGACATTCTAATATGCTTTTAAACAGATCATTATGTGATTTTAAAGATTGGGAAGGATTGCAGGCAGTGATCTTTACAGTATGCTATGTGACATTGCAATTGGTAACCCAGTCCACTGCCTTGCAAAAATCAGTTATCATGTGTGTCCTCAGCTGCTTCTCAGCTAGTTTTATGTAGTACACTACAGCTTTTAAAGAGGCTCGTTGAGTTGATATGGATAACTTAATGAGAGTTTCAAAGGGTCACTATCACATAACAATGCTTATAGTTAGCATAACAAGTCAAGTTTCCAGTCCAAAAGTCAGTTTTCCTGTGTCCTGACTTGTAACGGTTTTGTACATAATTTGAAAAAGTGTCTGGTCACGGATTTTTGAAAACCGACTTGAATCGTTAAGTACTCACTCATAAAACAGTTAATTGTGTGTAGGTGATGGGGATTGTCTAAGATTGACCATTTGTCATTGGTATGTGACGAAAACTCAGTAGGTTTGGAAAAATTGGTTGAATTTCATGAACCAACTCAATGAGCTGCTTTAAACAACAGTCAAGAGATGGATGGGGCTTGTGACTGCAGTAAGAACACTATATTACCATAGTGGTCATACATTTAGAAGAAACAAATCAGAGTGGTATTATAAGATTTGTGTGTTTTGTGACTGCACCCTTTGTCAAATTTCCTATCAGTGTGTGGCTAGCAAGAGCAAAATTTCTGCTAACTGCTTTGAAGTAATGTTATTCAAATATAGAAGACTCAAAACCTGTGAAAGAAGTTTTATACTTTTGCAGCATTTAATAAAACGTGTGTTGTTCTTTACCAGTAAGTTTTATGTTGAATTTTTCCTTGATTAGATGAATGAAGAGATGCTTTGTCAAGAGTTTGGCTTGTATGGACCTTTGGCCAGTGTTAAAATCATGTGGCCCAGGACAGATGAGGAGAGGGCCAGAAATAGAAACTGCGGATTTGTGGCTTTCATGAACAGGAAAGATGCAGAGAGAGCATTAAAAGCTTTAAACAGTAAGTTAGTTGGTTAGATGGAGTTTAACAGCCCAGTTTCCAACCAATTGGTTCATGTGAAACCAGCTACTGCCTTTTTTCCAGTTGTGGCTCACTGGTTTTTTTTTCCCCATTCCATTGTTTATGCTGAGTAAAATGGCAGTAGTTTCCATTTTTGCAGTCTTTGGTATAACCTGGCTAGGACCATGCAGTCGATCCCTTAGACAGTAAGAAAGGCTATTAACATTTGGATTCTTATTCATGGTTCATATTTTTGAGAGTAGCAAATTATTAACTCTATGAATATGACACAAGCAGAAAATGGAATACCTGTAAGTCATTTAGTTAGATGATACTTATCAACACACCAACACTTATGTGTTATATAGTGTCAACTAGATGGAAGGTTAAGTTAAAATTTAGTTAAATAAAATGGTTCAAGTTTGGTTTCAAATACAGTGCAAATCCATTCCTTTAGTCACAACTTATTGCACTCAGGAAATACCTTGGGCATATATTCTACTACCCCAGCCCACAGGGTGACAACCATGCAGGGATTTGCTTCGTTTTGTGGGGCTCACAAACCGGTTGGGGGATGAGTTATAAATCTTATGTGCACATTTTGTAGGCAATAGTCTGGGGCAAAGTACTTGCTTCACACAACTTCACCCCACCTGGATGCAGTTTAATTCCATTGAGGGCATGGAGGTGTAAATGCAATTTCCATTGATAAGTACAGACCTATGATTTGTGCACCATGCGTGGGTATGAAAGTTAACTTCTTGCACCACATTTTTGCATCCAAATTTACCTCAAATGACATAGATGCAGTGAGGTCTACTGTATGTGAAGCAAATCACATCTAGTGAAGTAAATCATGTCAATTAATTGCAGAGAGGGATCTGTCTTCAATTGAGGCATTTATTTGTTTTCAGTTAAATTATCTATATCTAGAGATAAGTCAAAATTTCAAGGTGACTCGGTTACACATTTTAAGTTGGAAGTAAACCAAAACTTTGACAGTTTTTTGCAACAATTCCTCTCAAAGGATGATGTACAAATTGAACAATCTGTGTTTTAACCATGTTTTTTAAAGTACCATATGATATAACATGGTTTTTAACCAAATTAAATGTGCCTTTATCTCTCATTTCTGTTTCAGATAAGGTTTTAATGGAATATGAAATGAAGCTGGGATGGGGTAAAGCAGTACCCATTCCACCACATCCTGTGTACATTCCTCCTGCCATGGCAGAGCTTACACAACCCCCACCTCCATCTGGCTTGCCTTTCAATGCCCAACTGAAGGATAAAAGCATGTACTCCAAGTTGCCACCTACTGGACGTCCTTTGTCACACAGGGAGGAAATGATTCTCAATGAGGTAACATTTTCCTCTAAAACTTGAAGATTGCTTGAGATGAATGTTGGTTGTTGTCTATTTCATATTTCCACATGAACTTGTACTACAGTGAATGTAAAAAATGGCCTGGTGTACATTATGTCTGCTTTTCTTCAAAGAAATTTTTGAAAGATCAGGGATCAAATATAAACCTTAAAGTAATTTCACAATGTCTTTCTGATGTGTCAATTTTTGTTTTGTTCTTTTGTTTTAAGTCATACTTGCAATTGGAAAGCAGCATATTCACTTCACTGTGGTACATGTTTCAGTGTTAAAATCATTTCAGCTATTTTCAAGTTTTTTAAAGTTTATATGTGCTTCAGTCAGCCTGGTATTGAAGTAAAATATTTTTCAATTTAATGCTAAAATGTTCATCATAACTTTTAAAAAATAATGGTGACAGGATTCTCATTTTGTTTTTCTTTGAAAAAATTTTCTGTGATTTTCACTATTGAAAAGAAGGGAAAATTTGTTATAGTCGATTACAAATCACATATTTGAACAATGCATGTTAATTGTGCCGTGCAATCATGAATGCATAATTTAATTTGATAATTTAAAATGTCTTCATCAGGAAATAAAGGTATTGAATTTTACAAAATGATACATTCAGACATATAATTTAATGCAATTTGGAAGGTAAATTTCCAAAAAAATTTGTCAGTTTCTCCTATGAGAAACTACTAATCCAGTACTTTGTCCAATGAAGTAACAACAAACTTTGTTAAGTTTGTCCATCTTTGCTCTTTAAAAGTCACATGCTTAAAATTGTAAAAATCCAAATACAGAATTTTTTCATAAATATTTAAAAAGTGTAGAGTGTAGAGATTCTTAAGTTGGTGCTAGTTGATTTTTCCAACGTACTGACGCTTACGTGTTTTCGTTTCGAATTTTTCTCATGGTCTACCCTTTTCACCAGACGCTAAAAGAAGCAGTTGTTAAGGTGGTTATTCCGACCGACAGGTACTTCAACCAAGCTTCTCTTTCATACCTCTTCCTCGATATGGCCCTCTTTGAAGGCCATATGGGACCACTGCCAACACAATCCCCCTCCCCACTGACCTCAAATTGTGTTGACACACAAGTATTCTCAGTATTTATGAAGGAAGTGGAATTCTCTTCAAATGTCTAAAACTTTTGTGAATTTATTACAAAGAACTCCACTAAAGACTGGTTTTGATGAGCAGTTTTAAATAATTTTGGTAAAGTACTAGACTCATCTGCAAGTTGTCATTTCATAAGATTTCATATTAATCCTTTTTAAATCTGGCACCAAGTGTCAACAAGAAATCTTTCAAGATCATTTTGTTAGAAACTAAAATTGCCCATTCTGCCTGCAGAGCATAGTGTTTATAAAATGATAACTTACTGTGCACTTTATGAAGTCAAGCAAAGGGAGCCACAAGGCAATCCCTCATGGCTGAAATTGTCCACACTGTCCACAGACATGTTTTACTTTTCCGGTTTTAGAAAAAATTATAATGAGTAAACCAATGAAAAGTTTTCTGTTAAGTGTTGGCAGTGGTCTTAGAGTTTTATCTCCCAAATCCCACCAAACTGCATTCAATGGTCAACCCCAACCAGGTGCGTATTTTTTCTCTCTCAATAATTTCATGTTCAAAGTGTTCATGGTGAGTGTTTGCATTAACCTCATGTACAACGAATTCGAGTTCCCAACTTCATCATGAGAAATTTGAATTTGCAAAGATGTTTAAATTGGTGTTGTAGTTGAGACTTGGCAGTCTGAGGCATAGGCCAGACATGAGAAAAGCTTGCAGCGCAATGTATTGAGACCTCAAGCCTTTTCAATGCTGGAGAGTTGAGACTGGGGCAGTTCTCCACTTGAGCACTGGTTTAAATTCACAATGACAGTGATAAGGTGCTGCAGAGTTCCAAAGTTACCCTTATATTGGTATTTAAAACCTTGAGTATGGGTATTCCTCTCCAAAATGTCATTTAGGAAGGTGGTGGTTTTCAGTTTAGATTAGCAACCCTATTTTGAGTTTCATTTCGACCCAATTTGGAATACATCTTCCCTTGCCAAATGGGTTTATTCAGTGCTGTGATATTTTGTAAGAAGTTCTATGGAATGTAATAAAAATCTTGTTTTCTTGTTATTACCCTGACAATACTAGCAGGCATACTACTTGACCTTTTAAACCTTTCTTTAAAACATGAAATAACCTATTTTGGCCAATTAAAAATTTGTATTGCCACAAAATGTGGAAGAGATAGCTTTGGAATGATTTCTTTTAAAGATGTCAAAAATGTGTAACTGATGGGAAAGTCCAAGACTCAAGGGGTTAAGTGAATTATTTACTAATTCAATATTCATCCCTTGTTAAGCACTGTACATGAGAATCAAACCACATAAATCTCAGCATGTGATGTTAAGCATTGATGATAGGCCTTGGGAAGTTGCAGTTTTTTGAGCTTCACATAGATAAAAATGAAAGCAAGTGCTGGTAAATATTTAAGGATGTCACGAAGATTGAGACTGAATTTGATCAAGACGATAGAGGTAATGTGAGGAAACACCAGTCCTTACTCAACTGGGGATTCAAATTCACTTTGTGAACATAAAGGTCTCAATTGGGGATTCAAATTGACTTTGTGAACATAAAGGTCAAAATTAGCAAAGTACTTAAAGACAGATTGTTACATTTAGAGGAAACTAGATGTCTGAAGACCTTTATTTAGAAAACTAGTTCAAATTGTTAGTGTGTGTTCATGGCTGGGGAGGGGGGGACTGGGGGACCGGGGGAAGAAGGGGTTTACAAGTGGAATATACATGCAGGTGTGTTTAATTCATTGTTACCAGCAATGTTAAAAGGGATATGTTGAGCTGATATAACTAGAAAAGCATGTTGGAGGATACTTCTATATGACAATGCTTACTTATAAAAGTCAAGTTATTACATCCAAATTTATGCAAGAAATTCAAAATCTTGAGTGTTCTTTTAACCCTGGCTTGTAAGAGTTGAGTGCCTATGTGTCTGGTCACAATTGTTTGAAAACCAAATTGAATCATTAATTTTCCACTTATGAATATATGATTTGTATGTGCAATATGGGTGTTGTCAAAATTTGACTATTTGACAGGTTTTGGTGAAGTACATGAAACAACTAGTGTACTCCTTTAAATTTGTGAGTACATGTAGAGTATAGATCTGGTGTCACAGATCAGGCAAATGTGTGAAACAATGAGCACTAAGGACATACTGCAGGTATGTAGGTGCTGCCCCATTCTTGTCTTTTGAATGGACAATTCTCACAAAAAAAAAAAAGTAGCAGTTGGCTTTAGCTGTCATAAGAGGACACTCAAAATTTCATTTTTTTAAAATCTTGATGGTTAGCTCATTCAAAACAGAAAGTCATTATAAACTCATTATGTTACAGAGTATGCTTGATGGAAATGTGTACACTCATGCAAAGATTTTTTGTTTACCTTTTTTTTTTTCAAAAGAAAGTACAGATTATTATGAAATCAGTTTAGACTTATCAGCAAATTTGAAAGAAAACTCAGCTTAAGTGTTGGGACATAGAACTTTACAAAAGTTGGCATTTGGCAGTGAGTGGAAGTAGTCATGGTAATACTCACACAGAAGGCATTTTTGATACCTCCTTTGTGATTCTCTGGTAAAATCATTCTCAGTTTAACAGATAACACAAAAATTTCTGCCCTATTGTCATTTGTCATGAGGAAGTGAAGTAATTTTTGCCAGGTATGTTTCTTTGCCATCAGTTGTGAATTTTCATGGAGTATTTGCATATGCAGATGATAATCGGATAGATTTTGTTGGCCATATTCCACATTTGACATTCATAGCTTCGGGGCAGAAGGTATGGCTGGCAATGGGCTTACCCAGCAGCTGGTTAGGTACATGTAATGCACATTTTACTGCCAATGTTCCCAGCAAACATGCAAAGCAAGCTGCATCTTTCTTCTCTGAAGAATTACGTAAAACTCTTTCAAGGATGCAAAATCATTGCATAGATATAAAAAATATCACTACTTTACACAATTGTTTGAGCTTTCAGTATTTTCAAAGTATGTCTTGGGGAGTCTTGTCTACCAAATGAGGGATCATTGGAGAGAGGGTGGGGTCGATTTGTGAAACAGCCAGAGTGTCTCTTTCTTTCAGAACATTACTCCACTGTATCCATCGTATGGTTGAATTTGTCATCCGTGAAGGTCCCATGTTCGAAGCCATGATTATGAATCAAGAACTGAATAATCCTGTGTTCCGGTAAGACACGCCACCTTTGCTTCAAATAAAATTGTTTGACTTTTGATGGTCTCTTTTCTCATTTCCAAGTAAGAAGTATATGTATGCTGAGTTATAAATTAGAGTGCCAGGGATTCTGCCAGAAGCTCAAAAAGAGGGGAATATATTTCCAAACCCTTTGTCCAAATTGATAGTACCCTTGGTCAAAGTTACAGATGGGTTTAGGGGGGCAAAAGCTTGCTTCAAGGACCCTATAATGGTGAAATATGAATGGTTCTAAAGGTCATTTATTTTCAGTTCAAACATTTACTGCAAAGGTGACCTCTTCTTAAATAAGAAAGCAAGTTAGTGACGTTCTTTTTTATGGAAATAAATATCCGTCTGGATAGGGAGGGACAAATCTCCCTTTACCTCGTTTCCCTTGATGGAAACACTGCTTGCATAGTGTAAAAAACATGATTTGGAGGCCTGATCATTCTGTCCAAAACCATGGGATGGCTATGATGTCAGTTCTTGCTTTATTTTTCTAGTGTTATCATTTAAAAGCTACCACAGTTAAAAGTTCTTCAATGTTAAACAACATGAAAAAATTAAGTGATTTTCAAAGTTGGTTGCAAAAGTGAAATTTTCATTTATTGTGCAGCAAACAATTCACAGGGTCTTAAGTGGAACCCCAGCCTTAATATTTTCATTGCTAAATTAAACCTTTAACATCAGCCAGAATTACAGGTCTTGACTGAAGTCACTAATTTTCATATGAGAAATGACTCAAGGAGTTTTATTCATTACTTTCCTTATAGAAATTAATGCGATGACCCAGGGTCACATTGAAAGTAGTGCGTGACTTGATTCAGTTGCAAAATTTAGTGATTTTTTTTACAACTCTGCATACCCTAGTGCCTTCGAAAAATAAGGTCAAGATATAATAAATGGCAGAAGTGTATATTTGATTTATTTTCCAGGTTTCTGTTTGATAATCAGAGTCCAACTCACATTTACTACCGATGGAAACTGTTTTCATTACTTCAGGTAAGGTACCATTCAGTTATTTTATGCACAGATTGTTTTAGCATAAATGCTGCAATGACAAAGATTTGAAGCAATGGGCTTGTCAGTTTAACCCACAGGTTCTTCAAGGAAGTATTAACTACAGATTCTCTAAGGGAAAACATTGAAAATAAATGGCAGATTACATTCGCTCTTGAAAGTGTTACAAAGTGAATCAAAAGAAACAAAAAGATAAAACTGTTATGTAGTGTCTCCCAAGAGGGAAATGAGAAAATAATTTTTGGAAGTTTTGCCTCAGGTAATGCCATGTGTCACTCATATGGGAGTATACATTTACAAGAGTCCTTAAGTTTCTAGGGACCTTAGTTCTTTGAAACCACTCCAAGAAGTTTTTGGTGCGTTGCATGTGTCTGCCACAATCACATGTTCAGAATGAGTGACTTTCGCAGATAAAGAATATTTTGGCTCTTGTGTGAGTTGAAACATGAGAAAAGTCTTTCAGAAATTTGACTTCATTTTGTGAGATTTTTAGATTAGTATCAGATCGCCCAACCCTTGCTCTGGATTTCATTCCAGGAGCAAGACGAAACTAAACAGCTTATTGACGTTAGGCAATGCTCTTCACAAACAATGGTGGGGGGGGGGGGGAACAATCCATTGCCAAACAGCTGAAGAGGGGTTTTGGTTACCTTACCTCTAAATTAAGAGGCAAGGGGTTATAATTTGAGGGGTGAAGTTCCAACAAAACAAATAGACACAATTCAGAGCCTGGTTATAATATCCAACATGATGGATAAAGTTTTATTTTTTTCTTTTTTATTTCTCTGGTGAAATATTGCTCACTTTTCCTAGTCATTACAGAGCTACGTACATGTGACAAACACAACTAACGTTTAGCAAACCATGAGGATGTGGCATCAATAAGTGTGAAAGGTTGAAGTGCTGATTTAACTCAACCTACATGTCTGGTTTTTTTTTAAATGAGCAAATATCTAAGTTAAATTGACATGTTTTTGTTTCATATAGGATATGAATTATAACAAAGGGTGATTAATCTCCTGAACTTAAGGTTGTGACTCCTGTCTGCTATTAATTATCCACGATGGGAAGTATCAATAGTGTTGTTGGATGATTCAATTGGATAGACACTGTGTGAAGATATATTAAGACATGGCCCCCACAGGTATAATAAGGGAACTATGAGAGAAGTGCTGGGTCATTAAAGTGTGATGCCATGGGGGAAGGTAGTCAAGCTAAATGAGGAAATTATAATTAAATATGTCAAGAGTGATTTGTCAGGATCTTTTTCTGTGGTGCAAAAAAAGTAGATCAGCTGTTTTTAAGAAAAAGGAAAAATGGCATTCACATATTGAATTATTACTTCGAAGGGAACCTGAAAATGTTGAAGAGGTGTAAGTTTTTCTTCCTTTAGGTACTTGTGTGGTAGTAACTCCCACAAAGGCAAAAGGAAGTGAGCTGCCGACTGATATGCAGTGTTTGTGTTAAGCTGCTTTAACCCAACTTTGATTCAATGGCTTATCAATTTGATGCACTGATGTTTGTTGGCAAAATGAAAAAAGAGGGTTTAATTCTTTCACACATTTGATGTGTTTACAATTTCACAAAACTGAAATTTCTAATGAGTCAGATTTTCTCATATTGAGTGTATTGACACAGTGTATAATTTCACAGGAGAAACGCTGATGATATATGTGTATATGTGCTGGAACAACAAAGGGTAAGGTAATCTTGTAAGCTGTGATGATCATGGCTTGAGAGCTGCAACATCCTGTGATTTCTTATGACCAATTTGGAGCAAATTATGCTTCCAACCAGGGGAGCGACCTTCTTTTGATGACAGAAGGTCACAAGATCTTGTAAGCATTGGTCACTCAGTGAGCAGCTGGTATTAAATGTAAAATGACAGGATTCAACACCATGGCTGTCAGCTTTCAAAATCCCCTTTAATTTGATCTCTAACTGACAGAAGAATGAGGCAAATGATGGCTGAACCTCCCTAATATTACTTGATGTTTCACTTTCGTGCCGAAAGGGCATCAGGTATACCTTTTATCTAAGTGTATGCATTCTCACCCAACCATGTTTGGATTACATTGCTTTGCACTCGAGGAAGAACTGACTTTCAAAAAGTAGGATTGTTACTCTCTGACAGAAAGAGTTAGCATTTACCTCAAGTCAAAAAATTCAAAAATATATATATTAAGGAGCATGGAATATGAATTGTAACAGTCCAGCTCCCATCTTCGTAGGAGATTTCTGAGATGAGATGTAAAATGTAGATATTTACTCACTTAAAATAGATTGGTCTATTGCACAATAATTTGTGACTTTCTTGTTGTACAACTCACTCAACCTCTACCTGCTTTTTTGCCCTTAAAAGTAAAAAAAGAAATTTATGACCTTGAATACTTTCTGTTTGTCTGGATTGCATGTTGCACAGAGAGGGCTTAATTAATAATGTCACCAAGTAAGAGTAAGATTGCTATCACATCTTGGTACAAGGTATAGTAACTTTATGAAAAACAAAGTAATACAAAGATTTTAATTTGAGTAGTACAACAATGACATCACAAGTTATTGCTCATAACATCATTTTAAGTTGAGTGAATTAACTTCAACATTTTACATCTCAATTTAGGAATGTCCTATGAAGATGGGGAGTTGGACTCTTAGAATTCATTTTTCATGTCCTTTAATATATGTAATTTTGAATTTTTTGACTTGAGGTACACCCAATAATCATTTTGAAGAGTTGCAACCCCTGAGACTCTGGCTGCCCAATTGTTAAAATATTATCATAATTGAAGGCCAAGCATGGTACTTCACAACTCTTAGTTATTTTCCTAGAATTTAGACTAATCACTTTTCATGTTATTGAAGTTAATTGTGACACTGTATTTCTATTCTAAGTTATTTCTTGAATTCTCACTCTTATTACCTGCAATAGGGTGATTCCACAACAAAATGGGCAACCAAGGACTTCCAGATGTTTAAAGGGGGATCATACTGGAGACCTCCAGCTTTGAACCCTTACCTTCAGGGCATGCCAGAGAACCTTGTACCTAAGGGATCAGAAAGTCGCTCAAGGAGATCTCGGTCAAGGTCCAAGTCACCTGAACCAGAAAGGAAAAGAGAAGGATTATCAGAGAAGTAAGTTTGAGAAGTTGAAAGACTGGGTGACAGATTAATGTTACTGGTACTCTCAGTTTCTACTAGATAACTGAGAATTAAGACAGGATCACTAGCAATCAGCTTTTAAATCCATTCAATTTTCTTTTTTCTCAAATGTAATAATCCTTCTACTTAAAGAGGTTGCATCCATCAACACATTGTAAAGCTGTTTGTATTCTCATTAATTTTTATGTAGTTGTAATGTCTTATGTCCCATAATACAGTTGATATAGATGTAAGGGCAACTCCTCAATAGTTTGAGAGTCAGGTACCCATGACCTCATTGGTCATTACAGTGAATGGACCCTGACATAAGAATGTATACTTCTGCATTGCCAAGTACTGTCCTCCCAATGTTTGTTGATACACCACCTGGTATTTAGTACAAGATTCTCAAGGGACGAAGTGCCCAATTGCTAATTTCAGAAAGTGGAATTGACCATTTAAATGAGAATCTTGAAATGTGCCACAAGCAGAGGAAAAAAAGGCCAGTTTTTTAAAATACTGCAAGAAAGCTTCAAAACAACTCACATACAAACTTAGCAATTTCATATTTTTAACTTAAGTAAAATTCTTTATAGTTAAATTTGCAGGAAAAATTGAGCCATATTTACTCAAGCTAAGCAGTAGTTGAACAAAATATGAGTAACCTGCCTGTTTGCAGCCTGATTCTTTTAGTACAGTTTTAATATGTTCTTTTCCAATATATTCGTATTTAATTTCTTTATAGGAATTTTAACAAAGCTGCATGTGGTCATATTAACTTTTCTTCTCTTCTCATTTATCCTGTGTTATTTGCTTCTTCAAGTCAACGCAACAAATTAGAGGATATGCTCAGGAGCCTGACTGTAGATAGGTTTAGCATAGGGGAGGCAATGGTCTTTTGTCTGGATCATGCCGATGCTGCTGGGGAAATTGTTGATTGCATCACAGAATCGTTATCAATTCCAGAGACACCAATTCCCAAGAAGGTAATGAGCTTCGTAATGTGATTGTGTTTAATATAGAGCCTTTGGGAGTTTGTTTTTAGTGAGGGTCCCCTTATATATTATGCTTTGTTCAGGGTTCCTCCTGGGTTTTGCAGCTTGCAATGGAAGGAGATGTCAGCTTTAGCACCAACACAGTCAGAGAATTATCACTTCTTCAGTAGTTAGTATCATATAGGCAGCAATTTAAGTAATTTTTGTGAAGTGGTTGCCTCACTATATGAATGCCAGTAGAAAAGCTGCATTTATGGCAGATCAGATATTATATAGGACAGATGTTACGTTATCCTTTGGGAAATCTGATGCATTCTATTAAGTTGCTTTATCTTGGCTTTATATTGAAATGGGGCTTCTTATCCCAATTCTTCTAATACATGAGACAGAAATATACCTGGAGTTTGGGCATCAAAATAAGTGTTTTTATTCTGATATTTTCATTGGAATTGAATACTTAGTGTTGGGTATGGTAGACAGCATGCCTGATCTGCCATAATGTTTTACAAATATCACATTATGATGATGAATAAGGACATTTGTGTCATGTTGTTAATCCATGCATCTTGCATGTAGAAATTCTTTCACTCTTCAGGATTTCAAAAGTCTCAATTTGTGATGTTTTTTTCCAAAAGCTCACCTCTTTCCATGTAAATGAAGCCTTCAGTTCAATCCCTTGGGTGTCTTTGTCTGAAACGATTACTCTAACAATTGCAATAACTACATCTACCATTCCCTTTCCAGATTGCCAGATTATTCCTTGTGTCAGACATACTATACAATACCAGTTCTAGGGTTAGCAATGCATCTTTTTTTCGCAAGTACTTTGAGAGTAAACTGCCGGATATTTTCACTTACATCCATGAAGTTCATGATTCGATTCAACAAAGATTAAAAGCTGAACAGTTCAAGGTGAGTTTGGAGCCAATTTGTTTTGTCAGCTTCTCTTTATTGGTTGTAGAGGCAATGACTGTTATATTATTTTATGGTCAGATTTGTAAGTGTAAGTTCATTTTCAGCAGCATGTTTTAATTACTACCCATTTTGGAGTATCATAACCCCAGAGATTATGAAGCTGTAGGCACTTAAAAAAGGGTCAGGTTAAAATCTGATGCGATTTCTGTATTACCTCCTGTAATACTGCGTTGTCGTGTTAGTATTAAACTAGACTGTACTCGCATGTTGAAATAAATATCTATGTTTTAATTTACTGTACATATTACTTGTTACTGTGACACTGTACATTTCGTGTTCATTTTCTTCTATGGCAGCAAAAAGTGATGAGTTGTTTCAGAGCCTGGGAAGAATGGGCAGTGTACCCCAACGATTTCCTGGTGCGCCTTCAGAACCTTTTCCTGGGTTTGGTGTCTTACAAAAATGATCCTAGTGTCTTTGGCAAACCAGTTAAACCAGATGTGAGTCACTTGACATTTTCTAGGCTGTAATGTTTGAATTACATGATTCTCAAATTTACATGAAAATATGTCTTTGTAAAAATAAAATATGTGAGTGGTATCCATTCACCCAAATTGTGTGATCAGGAGCTTTCATTTTCTTACAAGATCCTTTATTCATGACCTTGGGAATGAAAAGGGGCCAGATGCTTATCCTAGTTTGTCATTTTGTTTGTTAGGGTAGAGTCCAATGTATTTGAGATACCTGATGAAAACTTTAAAGTTTAATGTAATGGAATGTCTACCAAATGTATGAGTACATGTTGATAGTGTGTATAAATCGAAGCTTGTGCTGCTCTTAATAACATTTGGAAAACTCTGTCATATTGTAGTCAGATTATTTGAAACGAAATGTTATATATTGATTTGCCTTACAATATGTTTCTTTTGTGAGAAGGTGCTTTTGACTATTTAAAACATATTCATAGAGGATGTTTGGAAAAGAAGAATGATGGTAATTATAAGCAGCACTGCCTTTGTGTAATCAGAATATGATATGATATGGTTTTGTGTTTTTCTCCTCTTTCAGGAAGAGGTGGAGGCTCCAGCACAAATAGATGGTACACCTCTAGATGGTGTCCCATTAGATGGGATACCCCTGGAACCTCAAGCTCCCATGTCAGAGGTCTCCCTGGATGGTGTTCCACTAGTAAAGGATGATTTAGATGGGATGCCTCTAGGTGAAGTGGATCTAGATGGTCTGCCAATATCAGCACAAGAAGACTTAGATGGTGCTCCAGGTTGGTATGGCTATTGATTGATCCTTACACTGAGTGAGGGAAATATACAAGTTTGTGGACATTGGTGTAAAATGCATCCTGGGAAGGAAGGCATACCACAACAGAGATTGTGTGTACAAGATTATCGTCTTGATATTCATAGTAAAGTTTGTGGACATTGGTGTAAAATGCATCCTGGGAAGGAAAGCATACCACAACAGAGATTGTGTGTACAAGATTATCGTCTTGATATTCATAGTAAAATGTTGAGATAAAAAAAAGAGGTCAAAGGGAAATGCAAAAGACTTCTTTGGAAGAAAACACTGTGTGAGAACATAAATTTGTTTTTTTCATGGAAAAATTGGAATATTGTGATGATATTTCATTGTGACTAGAAAGAAAATAGTAACTGTTACTATTCCGACCTTTTGCAGACTCTATTATGATGGTAATTCCTAATTGTATTTTTCAGTAAGTCTTTTGGGAGAACTATCGGAGTATTCTGCATAGACTTCTTCCTGAAATTTTAGATGAATTTGAAGTACTGTGCATGAATATTTCATTAGTGTTGATTATTACTTGATTGGATCAGTGGGTGTCTCATATGACATCGATTATTGACTTCCTATCGAGCTTTGGTAGAGTTATGCAAGAAATCCTGCAAGTTTCAACAGATATGTTATTTTGCTGAGACTCTTTCAAACCACACTGGGGCTCAGTATCAAGTTACTATACTTGCTCACTGTTCTGTTTTAGCAGGAACCGATCCCTTTTCTGAGCTCTAAAACCCATAAAAATTGGAACGGTCTTGTTTTCTGACTCTGAGTATTACAACTGAAGTAATTCAAAAAATGATCAGGAAATTGCAAAGCAAGAGCTTGACAAAAGTAACATCAATCTGCACATGCACCTATGTGATCTCTACATAGTGAGAAAAGAAGAGTTCATCCCCTGGACCATTGAGCCTTTTTGGTTTCGATGAAAAGAGAAACCTATGCATTCATGATGGCGTGTGTGTGTATGTATGTATGTATGTATGTGCGTGTGTATGTGTGTGTATGTGTGTGTGTGTGTGTGTTTGTCACACTTTGCTTGTTTACATGATATCTTGAGAAGGGAAGATCTGACAGTTCTCAAACTTGGTACACATATACCCCATACTGAGAGGAAGAACCCTATTTATTTTGGTTGAGGTCAAAGGTCATCTTGGGTCACAGGGGGTCAAAAACCAAAATCCTTGTTTACGCAATATCTCAAGACAGGAAACTTGGATTAATTTCAAACTTGATATATTGATTCGTTATGATGTAAGGAAGAACCCTATTGATTTTGGTGGAGGTCAAAGGTCATTTGGGGTCATGTGGGGTCAAACCCCGAAATCCTTGTTTACACGATATCTCATGGTGCAAAACTTGGAATAATTTCAAACTTGATATGTTGATGCGTTATGATGTAAGGAAGAACCCTAATGATTTTGGTGGAGGTCAAAGATCATTTGGGGTCACATGGGGGTCAAACCCTGAAATCCTTGTTTACACGATATCTCATGGTAGAAACCTTGGATTAATTTCAAACTTGATATTTTGATGCGTTATGATGTAAGGAAAAACCCTATCGATTTTGGTGGAGGTCAAAGGTCATTTGGGGTCACATGGGGTCAAACCCTGAAATCCTTGTTTACACAATATCTCATGGTAGAAAACTTGGATAAATTTCAAACTTGATATGTTGATGCGTTATGATGTAAGGAAGAACCCTATCGATTTTGGTGGAGGTCAAAGGTCATTTGGGGTCACATGGGGTAAAAACCCGAAATCCTTGTTTGCATGATATCTCATGGTAGAAAACTTGGATTAATTTCAAACTTGATATGTTGATGCATTATGATGTAAGGAAGAACCCTATTGATTTTGGTGGAGGTCAAAGGTCATTTGGGGTCACATGGGGTCAAACCCTGAAATCCTTGTTTACACAATATCTCATGGTAGAAAACTTAGATAAATTTCAAACTTGATATGTTGATGTGTTATGATGTAAGGAAGAACCCTATCAATTTTGGTGGAGGTCAAAGGTCATTTGGGGTCACATGGGGTCAAAACCCGAAATCCTTGTTTGCATGATATCTCATGGTAGAAAACTTGGATTAATTTCAAACTTGATATGTTGATGCATTATGATGTAAGGAAGAACCCCATTGATTTTGGTGGAGGTCAAAGGTCATTTGGGGTCACATGGGGTCAAAACCTGAAATCTTTGTTTACATGATACATTATGGTAGGAAACTTGTATCCATTTTAATCTTGATAGGCAGATGTGTTATGATGTAAGAAAGAACCAGATTTATTTTCGTGGAGGTCAAAGGTCATTTGGGGTCACATGGGGTAACACCCGGAAATCCTGGTTTACACTATATCTCAAGGTAGGATACTTTGATTCATTTCAAACTTGATATGTTGATGCATTATGATGTAAGAAATAACCCAATAAATTTTGGTGGAGGTCAAAGGTCATCTGGGGTCACATGGGGTCAAACTCCGAACTTCTTGTTCACAATATATCTCAAGGTAGGAAGCTTGGATTGATTTCAAACTTGATATGTTGATGCGTTTTGATGGGAGGAAGAAGCCTATTGATTTTGGTAGAGGTCAAAGGTCATTTGGGGTCATAGGGGTCAAACTCAGAAAAACTTGTTTAGGATAGCTCAAGGTATGAAGAAAGGTGGAAGGATTTTAAAATTAGTATGTAAATGAATTATGGTGAGAAGTATGAGTCTGTATAAGGTTTTTTTTTTGTGGAGGTGAAAGGACATCTGGGGTCATGATCGGTCAAACTTTGAAAAACTTGTCAAAATGGGATATCTCAAGGTAGGAAACTTGGATGGATTTCCTAATTAGTATGTGGATGTGTTATGGTGAGTTGAAAGTACTGTACCTGTTGTTTTTGGTGGAGGTCAATGGTCATCTGGTATCACCTGGCATCAAACTCTGAAAACCTTGTTTGCAGAATATCTTAAGGCACAGTATGAAATTTGGCTTTTTGAATAGAGAAATGTTTTGGTTAAAAGAAAAACCAGTCACTTACAGGTGGAGACAAAGGTTATTTTGGGTCACCAGTTGTTACAAGAAATGTAGCATTTTATTGAAAAGAGCATGTATGTATCATCGAAACCTCAATGCATTTTTGCATTCTGGTTATTCTTCTTACTTCTGCATGCTCAAGGCTTGGTGAATGGGTCATCTGTCATATTTTCAGCCTTTTTATTCTTCTTACTTCTGCATGCTCAAGGCTTGGTGAATGGGTCATCTGTCATATTTACCATTTTCTGAGGTAACACAATGGAAAGAATTATTCGTTTTGAGAAGTCAAATGGTCTAGCAACACAAATAAGTATATAACATTGTAGTTGCATTGTAGTCTATTCATTTTGGGACTCATTCAGATGTCCCCCCGGCTGGCAGAAGTAGTTCAAATGTGTCAAATGCCCTTGAGCTAAGTATGAAGTTTCAGAAATTTTGAGCCTAGGATTTTCCACCTTAAAGAAAATGTGGAAGGTGAATTTTGTGTGTTGGTGTGAAAATCTGTGCAGTTTGCGTATTTGATGTGCAAAATCATAGTTTTCAGAATATTTGAATAATGGTGTAACAAGTGCAGTTGTTATCTCTCAAGTCCCAATTACTACCAAAAGTTTCCAATGGGCCCTAAATAAGTAGCAGAGAATCCCAACTTGCATTTTCATTTCTGTCAATACATCCCCTCTCCATAGACCCCAGAATTATAAGAAGCAAGTCACATTTCCTATTATTCATACTGAAAAATTTCCCCCCACATTTTAAAATTTTTCTGGCTAGGAACGTACCATATTTCTGTTTTTCTACCTGCAGTGTAATCAATTGAATCATCTAGAAAATTCCCTGCAGCTCCTTAGGCTAGATTGATGTACTTTGGGAGTTAGTGATATGGGTTTTTTCTAGCTTTTATTTCAGTTCTAAGTGAGAAGTATGAAATGCAGACATTATTTTTTTTATAAAATCTTTGTATGTATAACTTTCCTTTCAGTGAAAGATGAAGAGGACTTAGATGGCATTCCACTATTGACAGGCAAACAAGGAAAGGCAGGCTTTAAGGTAGCACCTTCTAAATGGGAAACTGTGGACTCATCTTTGTTAGAGGAACAGGCAATGACAACATCTAAGTGGGAAATGCTGGAGAAGGATGAGGAACCAGAGGAAGAAGAGGAAGAGGAGTATGTCTTATTGTTAAGATGGGTGTAGTGGGGAGGGGGGGGGTGGAAAAGGTGGTGAAACACAAGGCTGAAACTGAGCATTTGTCAGATCATTTGTGATGGGTAAACATTGCATCACACAACCACTTTGTCTCTTTACAGTTGTCTAAACAACAAGTGGATTACATTTGCAAGTGCATCATTAAAACAGAAATTCCCCCAAAATAGAATTAATATAGATGTGTTTGCTCAGAAAGAGACATCTAAGACAATTGTCAAATAACTTTTTATTTTCATTTGGACAACCAACATTTTCTTTGACAACCTTAGTGTGAATCCAACTTGTTCGATTGACAACCTGAACATTTCCTTAAAAATCCTACTTGAAGTAGATTCCGAATGTGTAACCATATCACACATCAGGAAACTTTACAGATGTAAATTGATACAAGATGTCTCGTTACCAATGATAACTGATGGTTGATGAAACTGTCACAAGAAGGATGCATGGTCTATATATGATGGCCTAACAAAAAGCACATTTGTACCTATTTTAGCTTGGAAAACATGGTACCTCAGTGGGACCAACTTGATTTACTCATCAACATGTTTTAGGTCTATATGGTTCTGTAAATTTATTTTTCTTTTAGGGAGGAGAAGGAGGAAGAAGAGGAGGAAGGAGGAGAAGTTGATGAAGAAGATGAAAGCTCCCAAGATGAAGCAGAAGCTTCTAAGGAATCCACTCCTAAACCTGTTGAAATGTCAGAGGAAAAAAGAGCCAGATTAAGAGAAATTGAGGTAGGCATGCAGGGAAGGGAGCTGTGGTAGGGTGAGAGGATAGGGGGTTCAGACAAGTCATTGGTATGTTTCTCTAAGGGACCAAATCAAAATTATTTATGTGTGCTTGGACGCATGGTTGTACCAGTGCACACCTGAACAAAAGAGTAATCCTAACCAGTGCTTAGATTCGCCGTGTTTGCACCCAACCAGCCTTTAACGGTTCTAGCATACTCTTGTGATCCCATGCCGGCCTCCTTGCTTTAAGCACTGCATCCTTTGTGTATGGCTTAGTGGTATGTTGTTACATGCTCTGTACACAAACCACTGATGTTTACTTGCAACAAAAAGAGCTAGATGCTACATAGAATTTACAATATTCGCCGCCATTACGGAAATACAATCCTTTCAATTGTATGCATGCAGTCCCCTATGTAAACAGAGTGCTACGCATGTTGAATACAATATTCCTTAACACATTATACCATCCGACAGTTTCATGCATCTAGCACACTAGAAAATCGTGTATGTGTTGCATTATGTTCCATGTGTAGTGTAGAAATTCAAGGTCTTATAGGATAGGCTGAGCCATCTACTAAGCCCAGGGTCTTTTCATACAGCATGATAAAGAAAATGTGTTATCATTCTCAAGCACCCAACCTTTTCTGAAATGCTGAAAGAAAACTGGCTTGGGTAGGCCTACGTGGTTGGGTAACCATGCAGATGCCACCAGCCTGCTTGAATGAATATGAATGATGGGCAGAACCATAGGATTATATAACTAAGCTATATATTATAGTCAAAGAACCTTAGAGGCTAAACTTTCATATTGAATATGAAATGTTAAAGGTCAAAAGCAAATGTTATGCCCTAAGGCCTACATTTGAGTTCCGGTAAATTACATAAAAGGCTTTCTGACTTTGATTAAAGACCTAGGAAGGCATTTGTTAACAATTTGTGACCATGAATGCGCAGTGGGAAAAGTCTGTGGCATTGTTAACTAGGCCTAGCCCACATCTTTTCTTGAAGCGGCAATCATCTACAAGAGGCCTTCAATAGGAATCACTGCTACAAATGCCATTGCCCTTTATCCACCGGTCACAGCACCTGGTTAGATTAAAAGAAGACATAGACGAGTTGGCCTTGTCGAAAAATGCTACAGGCTAATTTAGGCCAATGTTTGGCTTAAAAGGCCAGTTGTGTTCTTCTTTGCCAAGTATAAACAGGTATTACACTGTGGCCTAGGGCTTATGCTTTACCTACAGTTTGACTCATGAGACAAATATTTCTTTCTTTGTTTAATTTATTTACACCTTAAATTGGTCACTCAGCAAGCATTGACTGCAGTCTAAAGAAACTACCTTGTTGTGAATATTTAATATACATAGCAGGAATTCTTATAACCAAAGTGGAGTTAGGGTCTGACTAGGGGGGGAACCCCTTTGAAGCTCTGAGGGTTTAGCATACCTCTGGGTGAAAAATAAATTTCTGGGAGAGAGAGGTTGTGTTATTTATTTTTCTGGTTAAATGCAACTGCTAACTGACCTAACTTGGGGAGGGGATAGCCTTAAACTTTTAAGTCTTTAAGACAAAAAAGAATAGTTAATGATTAATGGTGCATGTCAGTATAATTTTCACACATTGTATTCTATTTTCTTCAAAAAGTATGCAATTACGTTCATTACCTTGAGCAACCACACAATGTCAGGCTGATGTGTAGACATAAATAGAGCTTTAATTTCGAATATGTGAAATTTTCATCAATGAACATTACACAAAAACAGGAATGGGGAAGAAAAGAGGAAAGAAAGGGAAACAAAGTACAATATGTGAAACCTCTTGAGTCTTGCCCACCCATGGACAGCCCCTGGACTGGTTACACCCCTGACATAACATAGATTTCAAAAGTACTGTAAATTAAAAAGTGTTAAGTTCCAAGCCTAGCATAGCATTCTGTCCATGCTTTAGCCCCCCTCTACACCCCTCACAGATGCCAATTTTATTTTTCCCCATTTTTAGATCCTTAAAGTACATAATTTAGTAACAAATGTTAGTTCAGAAGGTAGCATATGTAGCACCAGATTGCATGTAAGAACACCTTGATTTCTCAAAAATTTTCAAAGGGGGAGGGGTGGGATTGACTCTCCATGGCCCCCTAACTGGTGCAAATAGTTTTCTTTTTAGCTTGTAAAAATGTTACACAAATTTTGTATCACTCCTAATTTTATTCTTAAAGTAACATAGGCCTATGAAGCATCAGATTGCATGTTGGGCACATAGTTTTTCGATTTTGCATGGGACCCCTCCCTCAGGTCTGGAATCACTGATACACTTTTATTTTAATTCCTTAAATATGAAAATGTAACAAACTTAACTTCAAAAAAAATAGCATATGTACCACAAGATCACCTGAAAAGACACTCAGATTTTAAAATTTCAAAGGGGCTGGGGTGCGCCCATTTCCTTTGAACCCATCCCCAAGGCCATTGTCAATCACCCAATGTACTGCATTTCCCACCCCCCTTTCAAAGAAATCCTACATACTCATAGGCATCTACGGAACACCATTTCAAATAATTGCTGGAGATGAAAGTTTCCACTGCTTTCCCCTCCAATGTTACTGCGTCTGGGTTTTTGGAACATATCACAATGTTGCAGGCAAATTCAAATTAACAGTTTGTCATTTAGATAGAGAGAGAAGAAAAAAAAAAGGTCTTGATTTTTGAGGCGTGCGAGTGTGATTGCACACCATCTTTTACCTCATATCACGGTGAGGGGTGTGATTTTTTTTAAACACCTAGATGAAGAATGGGAGCTCGTATAAATCTGTTAACAAAACATCACACATACCATACTTCTGAATTGCCTGAGGAGTTTAATTTGTAGCACACCTGGGAAAATTAAAACTCAAGGCCCTATAACTCCCATACAAGTCAGTGACAACATGCTGATTATCTATTAGCCATACAACTAAATAAAAAAACAAGTGTTTTTATCTACTGGGTGGAAAAGTCGCATATGGGAAGTTCTGTTTCCCTTGGATGGAAATGTGTAGCTCCTACACTGTGAGCAGCATCCTACTTCATGTCCTTGTCTGCTTGGTAAAAACTTATCAGGTGCTTGACGGGGCATTGTTAACGCTGACAAAAGAGTTTCGGCATGTGTCCAGGATAATTTGTTGATGGGATCGGTGATGGAAATTGCTGCATGGTTTTGATTAGTTTCACTGCTTCGACAACAAACAAGTCAACATCACAGTCTTTGCATGGCTCTAGGCACTTAGTGAAGATGAGCTGGCCAATCCTCCTGTCCATGTGCCGTGAAACAAACATGAGTTCCGCATGCGTGCCTGCCTTAAGATTCTTCATGGGCCCATTCAGCTCTTTATGGACTTCTTCATAGTTACCAGTAGAACTACCACTTAGCACCACATTGATATCTAGTCTAAATCTTCCCCATAAGATGCTTTCCCACTGTGTCTTTAGTTTACCCATGGCAGTGTTAAATAATTGGTGTTCCTTTAATTTTCTCTCTTCAGCATATAAGGAGGTTTGTTAAGTGGGGGTGTGCTTTCACTAGGTAACGTATCTCCAAGATAAACACCTACCAAACTGTTTGTAAGGGGTGCCCACAAGTGTTCAACAGGATTCAGGGCTGAATAGGTAGGGCCAAAAAACTGATTGATCAGGTGGTTTGGGTTGTAATCAGGGCCACCATCTGCAACTATTGTCAGGAGTTGTACACCATCTTCCTCCACACACCCCTTATTAGTGGTAACATATCATCAACATTATCCTTGATGTTACAAGAATCATGGGTTCCACAAAGCATAACTGATGCAGCTGTCTTCTTTGGTAGTCTGAAAGAAAAATCAAGGAATTTTAAATTAATATCTTACTAAAATTGGTAGCAAGTGACCTAACAGATAACAAAGGGAAGGGGAACAGGGTGGGGCTGTAACAGTGTGTTAAGTCTACGGCAAACTTCAAATTATCTGGGTAGGGGTAAAAAAAATTAATGTTGGTTACACCCCTTGTGGCTCAAACTTTGACTACGGACCTAGACAAAAGTGACACCAATGTGAGAAAGGAGGAGGGGCATTTTTCCCTCAGATTTCATCCTTGCCCCCACCCAACCATGTATACCTTGAGTTTGGTCAATTGGTTACCCAAAACAAAAAAAGGTACACATTTCCTGAGACTTCCAAGCCACACTCTAAAACAGGCTTCCTCAAATAGCGAGGTGTGCATTGTGGTTTGAAGTTGCCCAAAAAATTACTTAAAAAATATTAAAAATCTAACTTTTCATAACTTTTTTGAAAGAATTGTTGTCTCAAAACTAGGAACTGTAAATAAATCTAATACTTCCCACAGACTGACGTCACAAACCAACAAGGATATAATAACGTTCTTTAGCATTACGGTAGAACTGACAAAAATTGTAAAGTTTGTGAAAAATTTTGGCAGGTACTGTACCCTTTGAAAGCTCAGTAGCATTTCCAGAATCAATTATGACAGAAGGTGGATGTGCACAGAGTTGGAAAATTCAAACAAACAACAAAACTGATGACAAAACGTGAGAGGAAGATATACTCCCTACATCAAAGCTTTTGTTATTTACGTTCATGGTCTCATGGAATTGTTAAATTGCAGATGAACATAGTAATGCAACTTCGAATGATTGCAGAACAACCTTATTGTCAAATAACTGTCAAAACTGTTTCGTGTTAGTATAAAACATATAAAAAATATTGAATGTAGCTGGAACTAGCTGCAGTCAAATTGAACGAATTAATCATGTAACAAAGTGTGCTTGATACTAAGGTAATTTTCACATAATGCTCTGCAAAATAGTTACAGCACGAGATGTATTTCCTCTAAAAACAAAAAGAGTGAATTTCAATCTATTCTTTCCCCCCAAAATGTTCATTACTTTCCAAAGTAGGTTTTTTCTGACATCAATCGACATCCCTATGTTCCAACAACTCGATGGTATATAAATACAGAGAATGCGAAATACATAGGTGTCAGAATGTAGGGGTGCCAGAAAATAGGGCAGTCACCGATACATGACTCCAGATCAAGCCCTTCAGTAAATCGTTCTCGGTATAAATGATACTCCTGAAGTTTCTCCTACGTGAATGTTTCGTTCTAAGAAATCAACCGGTAATTCTGTCTCCTTTTTTTTTTTAAATTTCGGTTACATAATCTATACCTGCTGCATCGGCATCAGATATCCATTATAAATTTGTAACTTGCAATCTTGATCACGATTAAACGCAAACTTAAAATGTCAATAGCAAGTCAATATTACTTTTTTTGGAGGACCTAGTGAAAAAGTGGCAGCGTTTCCTTGAAGGCTTACCAATCAACACGTCCCTTGATCAAAGCGTCCCTGTACCGAAACGTCCTCGAAATTGGTCAAAACGTCCCTAGAATTTTATCTATTCTTATTTTTACCTTGCTTTTCAGTACTCTAAAGTTTAACTAATTTTATTTTGTTTCAGTAATTTGAATGAAATAGATTTTTTCTGGAAAATTTATACTTAATGTTAAATTCCAAACCGTTTGTTGTAGTTGCTACTTCACTTGTTGTAACACTTGTATAACAGTAGGCCACAGGCTAGTCTGATGTTTATAAAGTTCTGAAGTTAGCCTAGGCCTGAGCATGATATTGAACTAGTCCTGCCTTTGCCGTAATCGATCCCCATACTCATACTTTCAAATTGTCTTAATAGTTTCTCATAGTTTTAATTCTGAATTCTTGAATTCATGTCCAAAGTCTCTATTTTATGTGGGATCATTTTGACTTCCCATATATATATATATATAGTAGTATAAAACAGGGATGCTTTGGTCAGAGGACGTTTTGACCAGATACCACTTTACCCCTTGAAGCATGCCAGAAATTTTGACAGTTTTGGGAAGAGAAGCCTACTTGCTATACTTAGATTAACGTATAAAAGGCCGTAAATTTAATTAAGGAAAAAAATAATGATAACTTGCAGGTTTTGTCCATTATTCAAACACTGTTCAATTTTCCTCGCCACATTGCCCTGGCTTCCTTTCCTTCTTCTATCTTGCCACGGATTCATCTTTGAACAATATCTTCCTTGTACCCTTCCCAGTGTTTAGGGCGAATCCATTGCACTAAAACAGTATTTGATGGTAGTTAAAACGTTGATTAAATAAAGTGAACAGATGCCAATGAAGTTCGGGATTCGAGTGATTCCAGCCTATCTTTCACAATCATTTTATTCCCCCTAGAGTGCGGGAAGTGTTTGATCTTCTCTTTGGCATTGAACTCGTCCTTTCATTTCGTTTTGGGATAGGGGCCCATTTATGTGCTATTGTCTACAGAAAACGTGAAGGTATCGATTACGTAACAACAGACAAAAGAAGGGCTGTGTACACATGGCCATCATCGATTTTCTGTGAAAATCACCTTTGGACTGAACTGCCTTGGTTTTTTTGAAATGTTTAAAAGACTATAAACCAAAGACATGGATAGGTATTGCCATAAATAATGGTGTTCACGCCCTGGCAAGAAAAAGATATTGTAGGATAATCATGTGCATGTTATGTTGACTGTTAGGATATTTCGTATAAAGTCTTAACTGACATTGGGGTCAAACTGAACCAAGGTCGTTGTTCTGATTGCTGTAAAATAATTGGTTAGATGGATTTTTACGGCCCAGTTTTCCAACCGATTGTTCAACATTCCAAAGGAATCCTGGTCGAATTTTAGTGAAAACTACCGGTTATACTATATTCTGTTTTAAGTAAATACTGTAGGAATGTTGGTTCAACTAGATAACTTAACCAGGATTGTTTGGGGGTAAATTGAACACCGGTCCTAGTTAAATCAGCGTTGAAAGAAAACAGCCTTTCCCTGGGGTGCTACGCATGAGTAGGTGGCAGCTCCCTGCTTTTACCATGGCACTTAATCACAATGTTACTCCGCACTCCGTTTGAGGGCCTATAATTTTAGGGCAAGTATCCAATTGTAATGGTAACCATTTTCGCATTCCTGGCCAGGACATGTTCCGTAATTTAAGGTTGAAAGCTGTAACACCCCCCGGTGTTACGGTGCATAAACATGGAGAGAGTATTCAGCGGCATTACTGACCATTTCAAGGCCTGGAAAAAAGGGTACCGGAAGATTAATCCATAAATCGCTTCCTGAACATTTCTGTAAAGATTAGAGTTTCTCATTAACAGCAATTAATTCAATCAAGAAAATTTAGGCCTATTATCAGTTTCAGGCAAAAACCGTGGACTTGTTGAAAAGGAAGGAAAACGACAATTTGCATTTAGCGGCATTACCAACGGAGCCGGAAATTATGTTTTTTTAATCAACATCATATTGTCACGGTTTTATCATGGGATCATGCATTTAAATATTGCCCTCTCCAAACGAGTCGCTATTTATAAGTAGCTTACCCAGGACGGGAACATCGATTATTTGGTTGGCCTAGGCCTATTCTGTAGATCACATCCCCGCCGGTTCTCTGCATGCCCATGGGTTAAAGATCCCATCGGCAATGTGAAATGCATAGTTTCACATTAACCAGTTTAACGCCACTTGCAATCAACCAAGCTCCCAATTCGAGGCATTAAAAACTTGCAGTGAATATTAGTAGGAATCGAAAATACAACAGCCCGTTTTGAAAAATGAGTGAACAGGTATGACTTGTAGTTCACGGTGTTACAAGAACACGCAAAGGTGCTGTAAAAAGGCTATTAAGGTTTCACAAACAAAATTAGGAATAACCTCATAAAACAAGCGTGCATGCATGGTTATTTGTCAGCTAATATAACGTGGTTAGTGCAGGGAATTAACTTGTGTACAATAGTGATCTACGCAACAACACATAGCACAAACTTCGCAAACACGGCTGAAAACAATCATATTCGTATGAAAAATTTGACAGCATAATGCATAAATGCTGTGTCGGACTTCTCTGTTCATGAACTTTGCATGCAGTACAGTATGGCCCATTTAAACTCCCATTTCATCTTGCAAACATCATCGGTACAGTGTACTGCAAGCGAGGCTTCATGAACACAATTGCTGCCTATTCAAGGGAAATTGTCAGCGGAGCTGGTGTACTGTGAGAAATTTATTCACTGAACTCAAAGCAAAGTGTATGTAGTGGTACAGGTTTGTTTGTCATAGATTTTGCGTATGAGAGTGGTGTTTATTGTACATGATGAAAAACAGCATGCCGACACAGCCGCAGATTACTGTACGGCCAGCCAGCCAGTGTGAACAATAGACCTATTCATGGCATGTGCACATTGGTTTCACGGGTGCGGATTTTCGTCGTGCTTTGCACGGTTACAGTCCATACGGATACCAAATTTTGATTTTGTCCCTAAACAGTCACATCTAACTGGTGAGCAATTTTTCAAAAGGACCTGGAAAAGTAGGGGACTTCCATATTCTTGGAAAAACATGTAAATATGGGGTTTGACTCTTTTAAGATGTCTTGAAAATATTGGTCAAGGTCCTTTAAAGGCATGGAAAAGTCTTAGAATTGTCATGGAATTTTGTCATTTTGAATGTTTTCAAACCCTGGATATGGGCCATACCTGTCTCTTTGTGTATGTAAACTTTGCTGATTCTAGGGAGTTATGTTAAAAGGTACTAAAAACATAAATCTTCAATCACATGTTGATGCACTTCAGCAGTGATGATGTATGTGGTATGAAACCATATTTCTAATATTATCATATAGTGTTTGAAAATGCATTGGATCATTGATAGTGCTTAATTTTAATTTTAAATGTGGTTTGAATATACAATAAAAAAATGAACCCTTCTTAAAATCCTGTCATTTCTTGTGATGATTTCACATGACAACTCATTTTTAGCCAGGTATCTTATAAAAGTGGCAGTGATGTCTTGATTGTGGTTGTATTTTTAGGTCAAAGTGATGAAGTTTCAGGATGATGTGGAAGCTGGTAGAAGAAGCAGGAAGTCAGGAATGACCTTACAGGAGCAAGTCCAAAAGTACAGGGAAAAACTTCTTCTAAAGGTGAGTAGATTTAGCTTGACATGTGTTTGTTAGACACATGGCCTGGGACTTTGGTAGCCTGTTGTATGCATTCAAGCATCTTTTCATTGTCTGCATGGTTAAGGTTAAGGTTGCAAAACTTGATGAAGCACACATTTCTGTGAAGGACACTCAATGCCACTTTACAAAGAACAAAAAAAAAAAAAAATCAAGAAAAAGATTTCCTAAAAAGATAAGTTTCAGATCATCCTTAACTGTTTTAATGCAAATCGACTGCCTAATATTGACCAGTAGGGCATTTTCAAGTTTTGAACAAGGGATGCTAAAAGAGCAATCCACAAAAGAACTGCTTTTCCTAGGCTAGGTGTTTGGTCTGGTGATAAAACTTCTGCTTCTTACCCTCAGCTTTCTTATGAAAATTTTCATCTTTCATCACAAAATTTTTGTAATGAATTCAGTCATTATGTTAGTCCAAATATGGAAAAATATGGAGTTGGAACAAGCTAAGTCCAAAAATTTGTTCTCACGATAACATTTGTGATCAACGATACATAGTAGTTGGAAATATTTTGTGTAATGGTCACAGAAGAAAAAAAGACATTGATGAATTCAGTATCCTTTTCATTGGAGCACTTCGTAACTTGAACATCATTAATTAATGACTTGTCAAAAAGGTGAACAAGTTCAGTGGAATTATGTGATTTTATGGGTCTTCAATGGAACAAGTTTATGGGTCTTCAATGGAACAAGTCAAGTTCCATTGTGGACTGCAGTATTGCAGATAGATAGCTGTCTCATTGATTGTGTTCTCCCTTCAGATGCTATATCTTTCATTTGGAAAAACGTTTTAAGAAGAAATTTCTCCATTTCCTTAATTTATACTGTGTTTGACTTTCAGGAGAAGACAAAAGAAGAAGAGAGACAAAGGAATAGGGAAAAGGAAAGAGAACGAGAAAAGGCCCGCTCTAGAGTGAAGGAATATGAAAAGGCTAGAGAGAGGGAGAGAGAACGCCTCGGAGACAGTTCAGAGAATGAAAGTGATGACTCTCCTAGACAGAAAAGAAGGTATAGTCGTAGCAGGTCCCGAAGCCCAAGGAGCAGCCGGAAAATGGGCTCCGGGTCACCAATGTCTGAACGAAGGTCAAGGAAAAGCTCAGCAGAACCATCTCCTCTTGCTGCCATCCGTGAATACTCAGATTCACCCTCCAGCAGGTCACGCAAATCTAGATCAAGGAGTCCAAAGCGTCCCCGACATCGTTCGAGGTCCCCTAGGAGGTCATCAGGCAGATCAAAATCAAGGTCTCCAGGAGAATCTAGGAAACGCAGGTCTCGATCCAGATCACCAAGTAGAAGAAAGAGCAAAAAGAGCAAACACTGACCCTTGATACAATATGTGAGGCAGTTGGAGTAAAACTTTGATGGACACTGCCACCTCTATTCAGGGCCAGTATTGAATGTCTTCAATACTGAGGTGCAGACTTTCATTTACATCAGTGATTACAGCAGGACACCATTTGCATGGTGTCTGAGGTACCCATTTTTCTTGGGAAAGCAAACAGCAAATTGAGATGTCAGTATTGAAATAGCAATGAAAACTTTATTGGTATGACTTAAAGTGGTGGACCTCTTCTACTGCAGTCTTCCTTATGCTCCAGATGTGGTTTTGTGGAAGGTAATCTTTTAAAGCACTGTGAATGAGTTGCAGAAGGACTTGGACAAGGAGGTTTTCCTAACTGTAGTCAAAATGTTAGAAACCCTCATATCCTGCAAGAAGTTCATAACATATCTGATTTTTGAGACAGTAATTTTTCAGAGAAAGGCAAAGTGATGATGAATATTGGAGGAGATCTTAAACACTGGAATACTTAATTATGTTATTGTACAGATATTTTTGATGTCTAGGCAGTATTCTGTATGTTTCTTGGTCAGTTATGAATAGTCTCAACTTAAGTCAATATCGAGGCTCATGAGAGAGGAGTTACAGGAAAGTCTGCAAGATAGATTCCCCCAGCTATTTTGTCTTGCTTTATTCAGTCTAAGAGTCAGGAGCAGTCAGTATCATACCTCCATTTCCTAATTTCATAGTAATGTCCAAGAGATTGCAAAGTATGGTAATGAGAGTTAATAATAGTGGCAAGTGCAAAGCTTCCCTTGACATGTGCAAAACGGAGGGAGAGGGAGGAGGGGGGAGGGGGGGAGACTTCATGAGTTCAAAGGAACCCCTCAGCTATGAAAGGTATTTTTCCCTATAAATGTTTTGAAATGTGCATCAGTAAATCTAATGCAAGGGCAATAAACTCAGTATGTCTTGTCCCTGCATTCTGGATCAAAGTACTGTATGGCAATTTGTTTTGAGCACCTCAGTTGTGAACGTTACTGCTTAGCTTGTATACCTGTCTTGTGAATTCTTCACAAACCATTCCACAAATTATGAGGGTGTAAATTTATGTTTGATGATCTCAGACCTTAACAACAGATCCATTTTTAGGTGAATCTTGAAGTGTTTTACAGAGGAGGAAGACTTAAAAAAGGGAACATAAGGGTGGCAATCGTATACATAGTCAGTCTTTCAATGTTATACAAGTTATTGGAGATCCATCTTGAATTGATGATGAAACCTAACCTTTAGGGTGATGACTGGCAATGACCCTTGAACTTTTGTGACTGTGAAATTAGTCTTACTCTTTTGTACGGGGTATTACTTCCATCAAAACATGTCGTAACATCAAATACAAAATGTAATAGGATTGGTGAATAATTATGATCATTGCTACAGATTACACTTGTACAGGTATCCGATATTTTAATTCCTTATTTTAGCAAGTCTGGCTCAGGAAGAACCATAGAATATGGCAGTGAGAAGGACTCTGTTGGCTCCCTACAGATACTGGGTGAATCATTTAAGAGTTAAAAGAGAAAGTTGAATGTAAAGATTTTCCAAAATGATAATTTTTTTGGTTGAATTTTTGTTTAAACAATAAGATTGGCAAGATTTTGAAAATATGAAATAAAGTATTTTGCCTTTGAAACCTAATCTATACTGATGTTTGAAGTAGTTTATTTGTGCAGGTTTCAAAATGTTTCACGTAAAGGATGGGAGGGGAGGAGGGAGGGGCAAAAAAGATTCCCTAGCTCCCTCCCCCCCCCCCCCCCCAAAAAAAATTATGGAGATCAATGATATGTGACACTTAGATCTTTAAGTGATATCAGCCACCTGCAGTGCAATTTTGCTGTATTGTATTTCATGAAATTCTAAATTTTCTCCAATTGAAGCTTTTAAATGCCAGAGTTTTTCAAATATAAGCTCCTTATTTTCATCTATATTTGTCTTTAATGCACAACAGTTCTAGACTCTCAAAATATATGGGAGAGTTTCATTCAATCAGAAGGCCTAAAATCACATTTTCTAACAACAATGTTCTTCATTCCGTGCATTCCTTGTCTTTGACTTTGCTAAATGGAAGGGCATATTCTTCAATAATACCCGAATTTTTCAAATTCCCTTCCAAGAAACCCATGTGTTTTCCAAAGAATCCCAACAAGTTTCACAGCATATTTCTAGATGAAGAATTAAGTCTCAAGAGAGATCCATTTATTTTTTTCTTTTTGTTTAACCCGACTCCTTACTAACCTCCCTTGAGAAGGGGGGGGGGGGGAAGGACAAAATCGGGGGATTACACTTATTGCCCCTATGCTCCCTTCCGGTAGCGCCGCTGATAATATAGTAATTTTGCAACTAAAAAAATCAGAAAATTCATATGGTTACCCCTGGGAAAAGCCTACTTGTTCTCTTAAAATTCCCAAATGGTCTTGCAGAATTTAAAACTTGGTTAAACCAATACTGAGACAGATATCCATACGCATTAAATGTTCGGTCTTGGAAGTTTTTCTTCTGTGAGATATCGCCCAATTTTTTTTTTTTTTTTTTTTGGGGGGGGTGAGGACTTCAAACTTGAATGTGACGCATTTTACAGGTGTTTGTTTTGTAGGCCGTAACCAGGGGGACAGTGGACTAAAGCTCGAAGAACTGAGCGACGCTAATAGTGACAGTGATGTGCACTACTCCCCGTGTTTGCCCTCTTTTGCCCCCCTGTGGGCTGGGGTTGTAGAATATGTCCATGACATTCCCCGCCTGTCTTAAGAGGCGACTAAACGGGAGGACTTGAACAGGGAGTTGTCAGGACCGTTAAATGTTGGATCTCCTGCTCTGATAACTGAAGATATCTGCTCAGCCCACATGACATGTGAAACGTTCTTTTCACAGTTTTTGATTAAAACGACCGTCAGTCCTTTTTAAGTTTCACAATTTTATTATTTTTTTATTTAAAAAAGGAATGAACCTGTTTGAAAACCAAAGGGAGTCTAAATTTCGATGATGATATCTCAAACAATTCCGGATGGTCCTGAAATAGCAAATAATGTATCTTTTTTAAAAAAAGTAATAAAGAAATACAATGCACCCTTTTAAAAAGTGGCACTTTGCGGCACTAGTTGAAATAATTTTGCTCTCTTTGACGGCTGGCAATCAGTGGCTGAGCTAGGGATTGCGGTCAAAAGGGGTGAAAATGGTCTACAGGGGCGCTTCGAAGGAGTAAATAGCCTTAGCCTCAGAACGATCGAAGCCATGGCTTTTCAGACTTTCCATTTAATTTTCCGCACCTGATAGGAGACTAGGAGACTACTTTGCTATTTCTCCGTGGCAAGTCTCAGTTTAAAACATGTTTAAAATTTCTATCCATGGACCTCCGCAGAAGGAAAGTCTTTTAGGGGGGAACGCTCCGCGTCACCCTGGGTTGGCGCGGAGCGCAAGAAAATTTTAGCCCAAAATGCCTCAGACCACTGGAAATGGCACTTTTTAAAAAGCCTATTTACCTCATATAAACACTGAGTGAACTGTTAAGAAATGTTGATGTTAATTTTTCTTCGTCTTTTTGTTTATGTTTTCTTCGTTTTTTTCAAGTTTTTCTTATTTTCCAGGGGAGGGCAAGTTCCCCCCTTGCCCCTACCTGCGGACACCGATGTTTCTATCCCTCTCTTTCACATTCTAGTATGAAGGCGGTCATTATATTTTGTGTTGTTGTCAGGTCTCGATTAAAGATTTTAATTTAATGTAGAGTAATAGTGTACTACTTTGTGAAGATGAAGATTAAACCTGCTAGAGCCAAATAGCAAACAATCTTACAGGGGGAAAAGGCTTATTAGATGCACACTCTTGGCTTTTGACACTAAGAAAGTACAGAAAAAAACAAATTTCAGGGGATTGCAGTGTCAGAAATAGCCATTTATCATGAGAATGATCACTTGAAGAAAGCAAAATGGAAACTGCTCAGTAAAACTCAGTTTTATTTTATTTTAACCTGAATGTTCTCATCAAATGATTTTGAAAAATGTTGTGGAAGCTATGTTGGTGTTTTTATAAACTCTTTTTATTGTCTATGTTGACATTTATCCCCGACAACAAGAAGGCTATTTGCGCTGCAATTATTGTTCCGCCCTTTGCAATATCTTTTATTGGCCGGGAAGGGTGAATTTAATGTCAGTCTTTGCATTTTGTAAGCTTATAATAACGCTTTGTGTTGAAGCAACTTAGCACAGTGACAACATTCATCATTGCGTATAAAACATGAAGATACGTTACGGCAGTTACGTGCAGTTACTGGTGGCTTTTTGAGCATTTTGTTATCTGGGCCTTAAAAAAACGCCATTAAATTATGTCTTTTGCCAATAATGATGCAAGAGTTAAGTATGTTTAAAACCTAAAAAGGATGCCGACAGACGATTTTGGTCCGTCGGGGGAGGGGGGGGGAGGGGGAGACTGCCCCCTGACCATATGGCAGCTCCCCCACTGCTGGCAAAATAGTACTAATGGAGGAAAATTAATCCTAAGAGCTCTTTCAGATGTAGCAGACGACGAAAACAACTGTCTTCAAGCATTTATAGTCTGGAGTTCGGGCAGGGGTGGCGCCAGAGGGGCATCCCCCCCGTCGGGGAACACTGCCCCCCCCCCCGTCGGGGAAGGTCGGTGGTTTCGTCGGGGAGGCCTAAAAAAATAAATAATTATAAAAAAATCCGCACGGACTGAAATTACTGGATCTGGACCTTGAACATATTTTCCTTTTATAACACTATTTTAAAACATTCAAGTACTTCTCATAGCTCATAGCTCTGTTAAAACTCATTACATGTACCGTGTCTCATCTTAAATCCGTGCGCGCAAGGTCACCCATAACCAAGACTTGTATTAGGGACCTGGAAATTTTACGTGCAGACGTAACCAAGGGTGGCACCAGCGGGGAACCAGGGGCCATGTCCCCGTCGGGGAAGACTGTCCTTTCCCTGTCGTTGAGAAGATCCAGTTTCGTCGGGGAGCCTTCGGCTGTCTGAGGGTAAGATTTTTTTTTAAAAAAATTCTCTACGCTCCGCGCCAAGTTATTGTGGCGCTCCGCTTTGATAGTGTTTTGGTGGAACAGATTATTCAGCAGGACAATGCATGTTTGCAAATTATTCTTCGTTTGAGGGAAATGTGAAGTGAAATTTTTAAAGCGGAAAAAGGTCAAAATAAAGACTGCTTTGTTTCTGTCTGGGGTTCTCAATCTTTCAAAAATTTCTGTTCTTTTCTAGTTAGTTTTTCGGGCAGGATTATATTTTTCACACAAAATAGACTATTCTGCCTCCTACCAAATTGAAATACTCCCATATGTCAATAAACAAAATATAAAACTTGAAATATATGGGAAGCCAAACTTTTTCCGCGAGGAAAATCCCGACGGCCTTAATCTCCATGATGTCATTCAGAAACCCCAACCATGGAAGTACTACCTCCGAGGTAGTACTTCCATGCCCCAACAAAACTACAAATCACCCCTTCTTGATTTTTCTCATAAGAGGGTCAGATTCTTCCATAAACCCCCAAAATCTGTCATAAAATTACACGGTTTCATCAATATAACGTTCAGATTCTCTAATATTTGTTAAAAATGATAAACTTTTTCATTTTCGATGGATACTCCATACAGTAAAACACCCAATTTAACGCTCTTCATCGCTCCAACAATTGCTCTTGACAGGCATATCATTGAATAAAAAGCCCCAAAGTGTCATTGTAACCTTATCCAAAAAGCGAATTTTTCATAAAATTCTAAAATTTCTCCCATCTGATAAGCTGTTAGTTTTTAAATCTTCGTTCAAAAAGGGGAAACTTTTTTCGGGCACATCATGTCAGAAAAAATAGCCTTAGAACAATCTCGTCAGGAACTGTTCTCAGTACTAATTATATGCCCATTTAAGCATTTGAAAATGACCATCAAGGTTGACATTTGATAGCAGATTATCTCAAAATTTGACTCCCTTTTTGCCAGCACTTATTTCAGGATTTGTTGGTAGTTGTTATTTGAACCCCAAAGTTGTTGGGCTTCTATTGTACCAGAATGGTAATCAAATCTGCTGCTCATTGAAGCAGCTAATCAGAGGCCGCGGAGCCAATTTTGAAGTGCGGGGGCTAATCATTGAAGAGGCCCAACATGTGCAATAAAATGAATGCAATTTTAAGCGGCCCAAAATGCCCACAGCAAAAAAGTGCGGGGACTAAACCCCCCTAGCTTCCCCCCGTCTCCGCGGTCCCTGCTAATTGGAGTAATGAACCCGTGGTCGGGTACGATAATTGGGAAACGCAGTTTTTCCACGAAAACTGTGGTAGTCATGACGGGTCTCCTTAAAGCTAATATCCCGTAATGTTTCCGGTTTCGCCTGAAAGCCTTAGTACCTAGACCCAATTGTACGATGAGATGCGTACCCCAAAAAGAGTTTTTTATTTTTATGAAGGGAAGGTTTTTCAATAGACACCCCAACCTTTTTAATGGTCCTTGCAAAAGCCAAATTTTATTTAAAAACTTTTTCTTCTAAACAAACTCCAGATTTTTAAATATTTGTTGAAAAAAATCAAAAATTTCGGCGCGCTACGCGCGCGTCAGATTCTACCAAATCACGTCCCACTGGGACTTACTCATCCCCTTTGTCGGGTACTCGAAATGCTGGCCCTCCCTGTCGGGGAACTTGGCCCCCTGTCGGGCAAATCCTGGCGCCACCCCTGTCTTCAATGCCAAATCCCTGTTAGTTGAGAGGAATCAGACAATGCAAAACTTAAGTAGTGGCTACGGACATGGAACGAAGGAGGAGCATGCGTTGTTTCTCCTTTCCTTACAGTTCCCTGGTTGGATCTCCGTCCCTGACAACTCCCTCATTTGAACTACAGTATATAACCAGGGAGTTGTCAGGGACAACTCCCTGATCTAGCTAACTAACAAAATTGCCCTCTTTTGCATGGCGACAATCTAAACATATTTTTCAATAACTGAGACGTATAAAGAATTTTATTATATGACTATCTGAAACTAACAAGATCCATTCATTTTACCACTAAAAGTAAGACTGATATACCATTGATACAAGCAAAGTAGTTTAATTCGGGTTGAAATAGTAAGCAAAGCTTATAAATTGGGAGGCTACAGTATTGGGGAGAAAATTTTTATGGGCTGCATTATATGCAATATTTCACACAGCACATTCTTTTGAAGCAATAGTGTCGTATGCTTAGAACTGAAGACATTTGCGGTTTTACATCAACGTGTGAAAACCTCTTAAGTCAATGTTACAGGCAGGGACTCCTTACAGGTTTCCTGCAAATAACAGGGGAATAGCATTTGGTTATTTGATATAAGAATAAATATTCAAAACGCAGAAGGCAGGCACAATTCTAATCAAAATCCATCCAAAAATGGTGATTTTACAATTTGATTTCTGTTTCCCACTTAATTATGAATAAACATGATCAAAGTATGCAAATCTGTGATGTCGGCAGAGGAACACATATGGCTTACATTATTCTCTGATTTCGCACTTTTATTTCAATTTTTATTTCAATCAGTTTGTAATATGCCCCAGGTTCATCTTGGAAGTATTAATTGTGAACTTCCATGCCATCAGTATCACTAAGCAAACCGTAAACTATCTGATAAGTTATTAAGAAATAATATAAAGTGAACAAAAGAAATGTCAACACTGCAACACTATGCACTGTTTTCGCTGGTGCATCCCTCCACAGTTTTTGCTCATTTAAAGGGTTACTCTAGAATCAGCTTTGAAGTATAACATCTTCAAACAGTGAAAGGTGAAGACATAACAGATTTTAGGTTCTGAAATCTAACTCCATAACTGTCAAGTTAAGCCATACGCAAACTTTCGCATGTTAACGTCCAAGCCTAAAATGTTGTCACCAGAATTGTTCCAATGGGTACGGTAGCGGGCAACAAACCTGAATCTCCAACAATCTAGTCTGGTTGATCGTAACTAAATCCAGTTGTTTGAGGGGGGTCAAACATTTTTAGGTTTCACCGGAAAAGCTTTAATATTGTATTCAAATTATAAAACATTACGTCGAGTTGGGTTTCGTAGAAGAAAAACTTGGGAATTTAGGGATTTTGTAAAAGTTTGTATGCGAAATAAAGTGTGGCTGCAGAGCCGAAGTCGAACACAACGTTGTCATACACGTACAAAGAGTCTCCGAAGAAAACAATTTTCCCTAGAAGGAAAGTATACCAGACTGGACCACGGTCCCTTATGTCCACACAGAGTACCGGGCGTAACATTACAGGATTAAGTTTAAATCATAAAGGAGACATTTGCTTTAAAGCTCTATTGACTACATACCCGGGAAATCGGGAGAAATGACAGGGACTCCGACGTTGGTATCAATTACCAGACGCATCTGGAAGTCACCCAAGCATACACAAAGATAAGGAAATTAATTGCTCTGCTTTTTTGAAGCAAACAATCGTCCTGCGCACTAATTGGAAAAAGCAGAGGATAACAGGGAACTATTTGAGATTGACCACGATTTGTAAAGTAACTTCAAACCACTCGTCCACCTCATGTTTCATGTACCTATTTGGCTATAGTGCGTGCTCGTGACCAACGAGTATACAGGTTTATAAATTAACAAATTGTGCTCATTACCTTCCCAAATCCCGTGATTGACGTGCTCCTCCATAGAAGGCTATCGATTGTTAGTTTTCATGCCCTTGTCAGTATAAGGGCACCCATTAGGTATGGCGTAGCCAGCCTAAACAGCTGGTGATTACGGAGAACGGTAAAAAACTGTCCCCCAATAATTAAACAGGAGATGCAACGGATTTCTACAACGCCAACATTGAAGTAGTAACGAAAGGAGCGTCGCCACACTGCCAGAAAAAGACGCTTGTGAAAAATGACCTTTATGCAGGAGACTTATATCCTCTTAGGTGTAGCAGACTCCTCATAGGCAGAGGGATTTCCATTTTTCACAAAAGTCTAGCGGGAAGTTTTCGTTCCTTTCTACGGCTATTTCCTGATTTTTTTTTTTTTTTTTGTTGGCATTATACCTGTACTATGGATAGCTGTATTCCATGCAATTGCTGATCGTCCCTTGGCTTCGGAATTTATCTGCAAGAGACTTAATTCTGAAAGGGCGCCGCATAACATTCGCGATCTGGCTGACAAGGGTAGTAATAAATTAGTTAGCTGCTTGCACGACAAAATGACAATTTCCTTAAAATTGACATTTTGATGATTAAATGTACGTGTCTAGGTGACAAAAGTCTTTCGCATGTTTTTATACGGACGATCTTTAGGAACATTTACATTTTAACGCGAAGTCATCATGACAAAATTCGGAAAATTGTCATCTTGCTAAGTTAGAACATCTTGTCAAAATGACAAAATTTAGAAAATTTAAATTTTGGCGAGATGGAACATTTCGTCAAAATAGTAAAATTCAGAAAATTGTTATTCTGCCGAGAAAAAAACAATTCTAGATTTTCTGAAGTGTAAACGTGCCATAGTATGATTTTGTATGTATTGCTATGGAACAAAATATTGCTTCCCAGCCAACATGCCCAGCTGGGCCCCAACTGGGTTTCAGCTGGGCTACTTGCTGGGCCCCAGCTGGGCCCATTCGTGTTTGTCAGGTGTTCCAATGTGGGGCCCAAATGGGCTAGCCTTTCCCAGCTTAAACCCAGCTAGGCTTCAGTTATTGAAGCGGGGCACAGCTGGGTTTCAGCTGGGGAAGGCTAGCCCAGTTGGGCCCCACATGGGAACACCTGACAAACACGAATGGGCCCCAGCTGGGGCCCAGCAAGTAGCCCAGCTGAAACCCAGTTGGGGCCCAGCTGGGCATGTTGGCTGGGTTAATGCTTTATCATTGACTTATGGAGGCATTCCAGTTAGAAGGCAGAATATCTACCCGAAAAATAAAGTCCAAAAAACTGAGCGGAGCGCCGCCATTAGTAGGCGCGGAGCATACAGATGTTGTAAAATAATAACCTATTTGTAATTTCTCAGACTGTCAACAATGGCATTCCTCAGGTTTCTGAGAAAAATCTAAGCAGTTGTTACGTTTAAATCCTCTCCGAATGGCTAAGCGGAGCGCTACCATAAGAAGGCATGGAGGGTAGGGAAAATTTTAAAAAATCACAACTCTTAGACAACTTAAAATGTTATCCCATGCTTGTAAAAATAATCTAAGGAGTCGTTTTAATGAGTTTCATTTTACCAATAAAATGTTACAATCAGTATAAAAAATACATGCAAATGTACGTGGTAGCCATTTTTGGTGTTAAGAAGGGACAAAGTCAAGTCATCGTCTTCATTCTGGAATGTCGCCCTGGGGAAGAGGTTGTCATCATGAAATATGGCACGTCACAAGACGGCTTTTACTTAATTATTCGTTTAAAATTTTGTACACTAGATGCACCGTATATGTTCACCCTCCCGTCTCCCCGCTTAGTCCGGTAATTGAGAATATCACAAAACTTTTGCAGGAAAACATGGTATGTCAGGTTTTTTTAAATGCCTGCTTCAAATATTTCCAGGTCTATGCGTGAATTTCAGATTTCTGTTTTTTTTTTTTTGGGGGGGGGGTCCCCACACTCTTCCTCGTACATATTTGTGATTCAGTGGCGTAGCTAGAAATTTTTCAGAGGAGAAAAAGCACCCATATTTTCCAATTTTCTTAGGGTTTCCCAGTTTCCTTTTTTTTGCAAGTGAAACGTCAGTGCATGATGAAGAAAAGACCGACTTGGATTTTTCCACACTAAGAAGTGGTATATGTGATCAACAATCCGTCCTAAGAAAGTATTTAGAGCCCCGGAAATTTTCCAATTATATTCTTTACGATCGGTAGACTGTTAGCAGAGACACAAATCCAGCATTCATATGAGAGATACCTACTCCATTTTATGTCCTTAAATTTTGCACCCAAATTTGCTTCAAGGGTGCATAAGTATATCCCTTAATCCCACACCGCCCTCTTTATTTCTTTCCCGCAAATCTACTGCCTGACAGCGATGAGCTAAAAACAGAAGACTTCAAAGGAGCTTTGTAATCATTGTACCATGTGTATTGCAAAATTGGCGCACAGCGCCTCCAGAGCTTTCACAAAAATTAAGAATAAGTTTACAAAAGTTAAAGACAATATGAGTATGGCAAACACAACATTATTATACAATTCAATCGCGATTAATTTATTGTGTAATATGACACTGTGATCCGTGCAGTCTTCAAAACTAATTAACATACATTATATATGCACGCAAGATCTGTAATGAGCACGTGCCTTAAAGTGTAATTATTCATCAGTTATGGAAATTGTCAACTAATCGAAAAGATATAAAGTGTACTAGGAATATCTTCTTGATATTGATTTATTCATAAATATTAACGTTTAATACTATGCACATTCATGATAAACTTTCAGCTTAAACGCTAAAGTGGAAACAAATTAATTTACTAACCTTTCATAGCATGGTAACTTACCTCTTGTGCCCTACATATCGGTGAAATGTCATTATGATTAATATTATCAGTTGTAAGAAATAAAACTTGTTCCTAAGGTTAAATCGTTAAAATAATGAAAAAGTTAGTGCAATAAAATATGTCCTCTCAAAGAGGAAGGTACGGTAATAGTTATCTACAAGCATCCACGGAATAAAGTGTTCTGCATTGCATACTACCTGCTCATGAACTATGTAGTCTGTCCTCTAAAACTATTGTATTGACGGTATGCATATAATTATGACGTCAAAGAACAAAACACTCCCTGTAGAAGTAAGCTCGTGTCTTTTCAACTTACACTCACATAAATATGAAGGTACACTGGATTTTCTACATTGAAGTTTATTTATGCAAGAATCGATGGCACGCTAAAGACCAGCCATACCTTCACTGTGCTCTTTGCATTGAAATTTTAGGCTAAGGATTTCTCTGGCTCACTATATACCTATCAAGATGACATTGAGTGACGTCAGTGTATTAGGTCTATACCCAGGTAACACAAAACGTTTTTGAAACGTGTCATGTGGTGTTATAAAACGTTTAAAACACCACATGACACGTTTTAAAACGTTTTGTCCTACCTGGGTGGGCATATCTGTTTAACCGGTACAAGTATTTGACTTCGTCAGACGGACATGTTGAGCTGATATCGCTATTCTAACAGTCTAAGGAGGATGTTAAAGAATAAAACCACATGAAATCCATACAATATACATAAACAAGTCAAGTTTTACATTCCAAATCCTTCTAAAAAGTTAAGAATGTCAAAGTTTGACCGTTTGTCACACCAATAGCCCTCTAAAAAGTTAGGAATATCTACGTTTGACCATTTGTCATTCGCGAGTGAAGGAAACCTTACATGTTTGGAAAAACATTGAATTTCATGAACCTTCCTAATGAACAAACTCGATGAACCGCTTTAAAACAGTTGTCTCTCCATGTGCTCTTACTCTTCTACTGGTTATAAATTCAGCTTAAAATCTTTCTCTACCTATTTTCATCCACTTTGCAACTCGTGAAACTGTTCCTAATGGAAGGTAAAAATATTTGTAAGCTTATGGCACACAAACTGTAAGAAGTTATTGTAAATTATATTCTCCTCTTCGATAAATGGAAGATTGGGAAAGAGTAATAGCCATCTAACTAGAATCAATATCGTAGCTACAAATTTATAACAATGTGGCAGGAGTTCCATTTGAGTATTTGAGGGGCCAAACCCTAGGTGCAACTGAGATTAAAGCATAACCTTGAACATTTGGGGGGCCTGACGGAAATTTGGGGGGCCACCCCTCATCCCAACCTCTCCCCCGTGGGAGATAAGGAAATATTCTGTTCTCATAATGACTTCCTAATAAGGAAATTTTCTGTTCTCAGGCTTGCGTCATTGGCGATGCAATTTAAAAAGTTCCGTAATTTTTATCCGAATCTATCCAGCATGTTGAGGTGTCATACGTAGTTACGTACTTAACAAGTTCGTTCCGTCCGTTTGGTCTATTTGTGCCGGGACAAATGACTCACGTATGTGCACATACAAATGGTTACATAAGACGAGCATGTTATATTTCTTCATGCTAAGTTGGGGCATTGGTAATGGCGAACTTATCTTGAACAATCCCATGATGCTTCGCGTTCAAACATTTCCCAACTGGTCCTTTGTTCTGCAGGTACCGTACCCGTATGATAGTAAATAAACCAGCTAGAGGGACGTAGATATGTTACCGAAGGTTTTTCGGTACTTTTTTCGTAAATTCTCCCTTCTCTGTTTATGCTCCACCAGCATGTTTGCCTCATTTTTAAAGATACAAAAGGTATATGACTAAAAAGAATAAACAAACCAAAGAATTAGAAATTTAAATATGCAAAATTATTAGGTCTATATCTCATGTTGGTCATAGTTTAAACCCTTATTTTTCATTGATATAAGGCACATGCAGGCAAACGTCTGATGTATGTCATGTTCTTATAATTTAATAACTGATTAACTAAATAAGGAATTACATTTTGTGTCTACTTCATGCCCACTCACTATATATTTAAGTGGTTAAAGCATCCAACGTGAAATCGAGAGGTCTGGAGTGCAGTTCGAGTCATGCCCCGGTCGTATCGAAGGCTTTAAAAATGGTACCTATACTGTCATTGTGCTTGGTGGTCAGCAAAATCAATGGAGTAGGAAAACAAGTCAGTAAGCTACAACTGAAAAAAGACCATGGCTGCTCGAGGTGGTTTGGAACTGAACCTTAAAACACCATTTACTAACTAATGCTGACTCCGACTGAACTTAACTGCATCAGGTAAATCGACTTCTTTTGTAAGGGTGGGATGGGGAGTATTTTTTATCAACAATTGAATGGTGAAGGCCAGTGCCTAAAAAATAACCATATTGGACCGAAAATTTTAACTTATTTTTCAACCAAACGGGAGCTAGGGTTGCAGACCCACCCCTGTCTACCTCGTAAGCCCATGCTTTAAAAAAAGTATGTGGAATGTTCAAACTAGCGTTAAGCACAGCAACCAGGGAAGTATAAACATGGAAGTACTACCTCCGAGGTAGTACTTCCATGGCATAAACATCTCGCCGGGACCAGAATGCGGAAGTGACAAAAATAATATATGTTATCCGAGATGGATGACGATTTACCAAAAAACGACTTCCCCTCAAATTGAAGACATGCGCAAAGTATTGCCCAATTCAAAAGTGATATTTTTAACTGAAAATTTTAAAAACCTAGGTTAATAGAAACGAATGTTAGTTAAGTTCACCTAATTTTGATTAGTTGGAAAATCGAACCCTTTATAGTTGTGCTCCGATCGGGGCATATTTGCGCGCCTCGGGAGTGGACGGAAAAGCGGACGTAGCACGTCCCGCATCAGCTTCCGTAGGCCGTTGACCCCGTGACCTTAAACAATTGTCTCTCTCGTTGTTGTGGCCGAATTTTCGGGTAGCTACTCGCAGTTTCGAGCTCCGCGTGAAACAGTAAAGATGGGTGACAGTAAAGATGGGTGATCCCGTATGGGTCCAAAAGGACCCAAACAACGGTAAAGGGTTAATTAGTAATCCAACATTGCCCGATGGCCGTTGAATAAAATTTTCCAAAAGACTTTTCATGTCATGACATCATGCAGGAACTAACTTCTTTCCCTCGTTAAATTTGCCCTTTAAATCTTACATACTTATATACATGCATGGAATTTTGATTTCTCTTGTTTGATAAAACTGAGTTTCGTTTCTTTATTGTTTTCATTCATGACTTAATCAGAATAACAAGTTCCACTTTAAAAATGGATTTCTAAAATCCAAATACTTTCGTAACTGACATAAAGTAACATGATGGCTAAACATTTTGTATTTTTGTGAAAGATGATAAATCTTTTTCCTCTTACCCCACTACTATAAATCAATAAAATTTGCAGCTGTTACTCAAAATGCAGTGGACATTTGTAATGGAACACACAACGGGCCCTTATAATGTTATACAACTGAAAAATCCAATTTGAAAATACGCTTATTTATAAAGAGTGAAAATATACCCTTTCTTTTGCAAAGCAAAATGGGCAAATTTTACTCCCTCAGCCAATAGGAAAGACCCTTTGGGTCGCTTTGGGAACACTTCTCTCTTTTTTAAAATTCCTTCTTGGGTCAAAAACAGAATTGGTGCGGAGTGAACCTATGCTGTTGTTGTAAATTTGATACGTATCCTTGTTTTTGCGTGATGTTCGAACCTGTTTGGATTCTGTTTATGACAAGAAGAAGTGTAGTTTGTGTTGTTGAAGTTTTGGCTTATATCATTCCTTGCTTAAATAACTTGTCACTTTGCAAAATTTACCCCTTTTTCCACCGCCCTGTACTTTAAAAAGAAAAAAACCCAAACAGAGCAAAATATTTTTATGAAAGAAGGAAATGCTTTCCACGGTTCTTTATCGAGTCAAAGTTTAGTGTTTTATGAAATTATAATCCACGAGATATCAAAAATTGATTTCCATAAAATTATAGAAAATAAATATACAAACCACTTATGAACAGCAAACTTGTAGGGTGTTTTGTTTTCGGAATGTAGTCACATGAAGAGTATAGTAGACAAACAGACAGACAGACATGGTCTTTGGCGTTTTCCGTTTGTAATGTTTACGACTTTAACAGTTTTGTTAGATATTTAGTGAGGGACAATTTTATCCACCCATTGTTGTTTCTCTTGCTGCCTAAAGACATTACGCTCTTAAATCAAAAGAGCGAAATTGGTCCCTCCTTAGTGGAGTGAAAAAATTGAAATCACTCCATTAGAGTGTTTATTCACTCCAAGAAGAGTGAAAGTTAATCCAAATGAACAAAGTTTCTTTCTTGATGAGGGCCTACAGTGATCACTCTTTAAATAAGAGTGATCATTAAAGGCACTCGTGAAAGAGTGACCCCTTAATCTTCCCGGAGTAAATTTCACGCTTCTTGGAGTGAATTAATTTTCTAATGGAGTTTATATTTTTCACACTCCTGGAGAGTGACTAAGTTCGCTCGTTTGATTTAGAGTTTAGTTGAACTGAAATTACTAATAGCAATCTTTTTTCAAGCTATTAATGTTCACAAATGTCCGAGGCTGAAGAATTCCGAGGTAGGAGACCAAATTTGTAAATGTGTATATACATGGTACACTCGATAAAGGAAATAAAGTAGGCAACTTAAGTTAAAAACCTTTTAAAATGTGTACCTCGGGTCTTAACTTTCAACGATATATGTTACAAAGTATGAAGAATGAATTCAAATGATCTAACTATCATCTTTACAGGACATTTGTGAGCTGAGATATGAAATTTTGAATCTTATTTACTCAATTAAAAATGGCAGATTGCTATGTGATGGCATTATTGTTCCACCTAAATAACAGCCTTTTGTTTTCTCTTTTCCTTCGAAATCTATTGCACCTTGTACGAAGGTTTGATTGCTTTCTTGTAGGTATATGACGAGCAGGCCATAAAAGTCCTATGTTTTCAATATGTTTTGGACTCCATGAAATATTTTTCATGCTTACATAAACATTTTAATTTTTAAACGAAGCATCAAGATGTCATGTGAATTGAAAAAGATTTTAAATTATGTGTAAAATATTCAATATTTTTATCTCAGCAAAAGATTAAGCTATGAAAGAGGGAGCTGGATGAAAAATGAGATTTATTTTTAGATGTGTGAATTATATGTTCTTGGACTTAAAGTACACTTTTTAAGGTTGAATGTTTCAACTGTTCGTGTTTTAGTTTTTTTCATGGTTGAAATCTTTTGAGGGTATTTACAATTACGTAATCAACACAAAAAAATCACACTTACTTGGATATTCATCCTAAAATTTTGCACTATTTGTAGACAGATTACAATTGTTCATCTATCCATATAAGCAATATATCGTTACCGCTGTCTGGTTTACTCATATCAAAATAACCGGTATATAGTTACGTATAATTCAGCATTACTGCAGCTGCATTGTCGTTCGAAGTGTCCACAAACCCAACCCTTCCATTTTTCAAAGTTGAATTCTCAATACCGTGATCCATCCTTCTCAGTCCGCACCTCTTCTCAAATTTTCGTTCACTTAATAACTTTGACCATGAGGACAGGTCAACAAGCTGTGCTCAGATAAACATTTCCATGATAATGCACTAAAGTATTGTTTTCACCTGATGGTAAAAAAACACTCCTTCAAAAATTTTCACTTGAGCTTTATCTTTTAAAGTTGAGTTTTGCCCATCTATAACTTACTCCGTCTTTATGATTCAATGATCTTCTTCAATGAATCAACACTGTTTCCTATTTTCCATCTGTCGACGTATTTCTCTATTCTTTTTTTTCTCCATCATCATTTTAAACATTAACAGTTTCTGTCAGCAGCAAAATTTATCATTCAGTTTGATTAATGAGAAATTTCTCCCTCGTAATATCCTGCATTGAAATGTCACTCGAAGACAATTACTGTTGCAATCTCCCTTCTAGTACATGATTCCGGAATTATTAGAAACGTTAACATGAATATTCGGTAAATATATCTTATGATCAAAATTAATGGGTGATATGGCATGTTTAAACTGTAATAGCACAAATTGAGGGGGTATTTCCAAACGGTATATTTATGCGTTTAGAAGTCAGTAGTATAACAGTGTAGTATACTAATGCATGGACTTCACACTGATGTGTCTGCCCGATAAGAGAGTTAGTCCCTCCTGAACGTTTCTAGAACTTTCAAGTCTTCCTGCACCGTATGTTTTGGTTTCTACGGCCCACTTTTTCATTGTCTAAGTGCATATGGCAACACCAAATCTAAGCTGGTAGTTGTCAATGTAAGGAGATTGAAGAATAGGGACAAATGACTTTTTCCATGCATGACGACACTCATTATATGATAAAGAGCAACATTTAGCTTGTCTTCCCATCACTTTTATTGACAGATAAAGGAAACTAATGCAGAAAATGAAGAGTGCTGATACAAACGGTTTCAAACAATAAATTTTGCCTTCAAAGTCTCGAGTCGCAAAATCCTTCCTATAATCCAACACTCCTCAGGCTGACCGAGCAAACCCCAACCGGTATATGCGCCCACGCTTTCAACCCACAAACTGTATAGTACCTTGTTATAGGTAATGAAAAACAGGGTCTAACCTCTTGAATACAGAAGGGAAATTGGGCTATATCTGTCCTTAAAGGCCCTATCGTATTTTAAAAAATGGACACAATGCGCGTGCGTGATTCCTAGGGAGAAATTCTCACTCTGACAAATATTATACCGGACCTCTGCTTCAACAATTGCATATTTAGGTCTCTTTCTCTATATGATTACCCAAAGAGGCCTTGTTCTCCTTTTAATTGTACCAGAGTACGTTCACCAAAATTGACAAATCAAAAAGACAGGGTTATTCAGTTTCATCTCGTAAGTAAATTGTCAGCATGAGAAAACGAATCTTTTTCTAGCATGAAATGGAGGGTTTCTTCATAAATTCTTAAAGTAAGTCTTAGAATTAGACAACATGATGTTGCTAAATGACAGGTTGAACGGTCAATGGTTAGATGTCCCCCTCCCTCGTAATAGTTTCATGCAGATATCACCAGTTATGACTGGACTGAAGTTAACTGAAGTACAATCTACGCTGAGGTAAATTTAAGCCTCGTGATTTCACTACCTACAAAAATGATACTGGTTGCTTATCTAACCTAACCAAATATACACTTGTTTGCAATGGCGGCGGAAGCATAAAAATTTAGGGGGACAATCAGTGAACAAGATGGAATGGTTGGACTCGTGAAACGAACCCTATGTGCGCGTAGCGCACATCACGAGCGCGAAGCGCGGAGTCCCACTGGCGTGGGTCCAGGGCCCGCCTTAGGGCCCTGGAAGCTCTGAGATTCTACAAGCTCTCTCGTGCAATCTAAGCCGTTTGTTGAACATTTTACGGTGAATTCAATGAACAAAAATGTGGGAAATATTTGTGTTCACAGATAGCCTATAGGCTATTTCCTGACCGACGCAGAATTTAACGTAGGCCTACGTATAGGCTAGGCCAAATAATGTCCGAGTTCACCTATCCTAACCTGATTGTCACAGAACGAGTTATAACGCAACGACATAAGCCTAAGCATGTGACATCAATTACGCAACATTACATTGGATGAACAAATGTAGTGGAAATAGCCTACTGTAAGTGAATGACTCACCTATGACGAGTGCATAGGCGTACGGGAGCATTTCAGTTTGGGGGGGGGGACAGAGGATTCTCTGCCCGAAAAATGTCATTCTGTCCGAAAGACTTTCTAAGCGGAGCGCCACCATCGGTTGGCGCGGAGCGTCCAGAAAATTTTGAAAAATCGCAACCCCTCAAACAGCCGGAAATGGCCTTTCCCAGGCTTATAAGCAGAATCAAAGCCGTCGATATTTTGAACTTTCGTTTGCAATAAAATTTTCACCAAAAATGAGCAAATCTACAAAAAGGTTAGAAAACTCCCAGATGAAATGTACCACTAACTATTGGATGACTACATTAAGCTATAATCATTGGAAAATGAGTTTGCTTGCGCGTTCTACAAACTATTTTACGTCATGCAGCATGAGATTGTCATCAATATAATTTTGAAAATTGAAAAACTTCAGAAACCCTCGCAAATCCCAAGGCTTCATAATATAATGATATACCGCACCTGGGAATGTATAAAACAATACCTGGTCTTGTATCTTTCCGTGAAAAACTGTAGAACGGAATTAAAAACATGAGTACCGTATGTCTGTGACTCTGTTCCGACTCTTGTCCGAATTCCAGTTCCACTGAATTGATACAACTGTCTATATGACTCGACCCGAACTCCCGACTATATATAAATGATTTTTCTACTAACGCAGTTTGAGAAAAACCCGGCTTGTCACGTTGCTAGATATTTTTACATGAATTTGTGGGCAGACTTGCTTGTAGATTTGTTCACACTAAATTCGTATGAGTGAGCAAAACAAGCTACGCTGATTTGTTTACCATTGCCCGAAATTCGGCTCCACAGCACTGCAGGTTAAAAAGTTTCGACAATTTTAAAGGATCATTTTGAAAAGGGCAAAGTCGTCATCTCATTCATATGCTTCCCAAATACCTCTCGACCAAGTACGTTTCATCCTTCTGGTGACTATTGGTGATTGTCATTTAGTGATATGGTGCGTCACAAGATAGCTTTTGATTGATTTGTTCGGGCAAATTTTGGGGACTGTATACATCCTCTCTCCCCTTGTAATCTGGCAATTAAAAATATCCCAGAACTTGTTTTGCAACTTTTGCCCGAATATTGTGTCATTTCGGGCAAAGTTTTGCGCAAGAATATGAAGTGAGGCTGACGAAAAATCGTTTTTTCATAAGTTGTCCGAATGTGTCGCAAATTTTGATATCTTTTAGAGTTTTCATGAGAATTGTACCGTGACTATGATGCTTTTTTATTATTTTTTCGGCCAAGTGTTTGAAGGAATTCGGGCACGCCTAGGAGTTTTCTGTGTAAGTAGAAATAAACCAGGTTTTAAGGTTCAAACGGCTGCCCGAATTTTTCCAGATCCCTGCCCGAATTTTAGGGAAAATTGGGGGGGGCAGTCTTCCCCTGCCCCTCCCTCGTACGCCAATGGATGAGTGAATACTGGTCAACTGTTCGTTCACATGATGGCAATGGCAATGCTTCACTTTTAGGGAAAATACTAGTACAGTAAAGGTTCGGTTTCACTGGACAAGTGATGTACTACATACACCTGGTTTGCGGACGGGGCGAGGTTGCCAGATTCTTGTAATGATTTGTAGCCAAAAACTAGGTCACAGGCATAGAGCATGGTCGCAGGGGACCGTGACAAGAATCAGCCAAACAATGGCAGAACATAGGCTAAGTCAATTTCGGCTGCTCTGTTTGGTGGTGCGTTAACTATAGTCTCAACTCTGAATTGGTTCAAGGCTCCCATCCCAAGTTTCGTTTACTTCTCTGATTTTTGGGGGGACGTCCCCTCGCTAAGAATTTTAGGGGGGACGTCCCCTCGCTAAGAAATTTAGGGGGACGTCTCCCCCGTCCCCCCCCCCCCCTCCCCGCTTCCGCCGCCAGTGCTTGTTTGTAGAAAAATCAGTTTGCAATTGTAGTCATTATACATTGAAAAACAGTAAAAAGAAAAGGATTAGAAAGAGAACAAGCTAATTCAGTAATGCGTTTTGGTGGTCATGCATATGCGCACATCGTCCAACTGACCGGGATAAACAAACAAATCCCGCACCTACAACACTTTTTCCAAAATTTTAGTTTACATGAAAAATTTGGTGAAATCATACTTTCTTAATCCATCCATAACGTGAGCAGGTGAGGATGGTTTCAAGCGTGGCTTTGTGAAGTGGATTGTGTCTAAGTTGGTGTTGGGGTTGAAAGATTTGCTTTTTAATCTGCCTTAAAGTAGCACTGAGACCGATATTTTCGTTCGCATTGACACTTAGATTGTATTGCATGCACGTACTGACGAAAAGGGAACACTGTAGCTGAACCCGGCTTGTATATAGGCTGTTTCCCACAATTCCATGCGGCAACGACTAACCGAGCTCGCTTATTGTCGTGTGGTACGTTTAAATTCATGGCCGAATATGTCGATTAAGCAGAGTATGAACCAAGCGTCAAGATTCAACACTGGCCCCAGAATAGGAAGTGATACAGAATGGCTAGCAAATTGGTCCGAACTGAATAGTGGATAGTAAAATCAATGATGCAGCAATGCGGTACTTTCCGATTGATCAACTCTTTCCTCCTCATCACGTGCGATATGAAGTCTACTGAGAATACAATAATCGACATATGTACATACTAAAGAAACAACATAGAACGAAACTTGAGCCCAGTGCCATGTGCACGACAGTCCATACGGGGAATGGGGGCGTCCTCTTGTATTCGCCGTTAAATGCTTCTTTCAAGCTACGTATGATGAAAACAATGCTCTGGGTAATATTCTGTGTCGTGAAGATCCTTTCTGCGTTCCTAAGAATGTCCTCGATTACCAAGTATTCTAATTCATGGACCGTCGTTGTTCCACACGACATACCTACCTGAAATCAGGAATAATAATCGATATTAAAAAGGCAGAGTTTTACTCTAAACATGTCATTAACTTGACTGTTGTGCGATTCATATCGCATCACGACCTGGGAGGGGTTATTTATACCGAAGACTCTCCGTCGTGGACAATTTCCGTAAATAATAGGCACTTCTTTGGTAGTTGTGGCCATGTGACCCGGAATTAAAACGCCCGATTGCATCCAGCTACGATTGAACATGTTTAATCGGGCCAAAGACTTATTACACGGCGGAACTCTAGTGGTGAAACTGGCCACACCGCAAGGACAGCAGCCGACCAGAAGTCTTGTCGCTTGGTGTCGTTAGTTGTCGTGGAAGTGTGTACCGGGCTTAAAAGAACATCCCTGCCACGACTGTCCACGACATGGCAAGAAAAGTTAAACATCGGATGTAGTCGTAGCGGTATAAACAATCTCACTACTACGTTTTTTCGAGTTCCTTCGGATCATAAGATGTCACCCAGGTTAAAGCCTCACTGCAAATATTAAGGCTGAACATACCTTTAGTCCCCTTACGTTTTCCATTGGGTTGACCCCTGCGCTCCCCCCCCCCCACCCCGTTATGCTTTTCGTTCGGAATGCTGGGCAATTTTCTTAGGTACCACTTGTGTGGAGTAGTTGAATGCATTGGTGTGTTGGAGTCTTGGGCAGGCCATAACGACTACCAAAGAAGTGTTACGATTTATGTTAATTGTTTACGATGAAGAGTCTTTGGAAGTCGTGCTGATGTCACCAGGGCTTTAAACGGAGAAGTTTGTCAAGTCGTGTATGTAGTCATGGTGGTATTACTTCATTTATTTATATTTTTTCCTTTTTTCTATAACTTATTTTCATAACTTCATTTAACTAACCCAATGTCTTTAATGATGATGTAAAATGATGCTGACTTTCTTTTAAGGCTGTAATACAGCTTTGCAGTTTCTCTCTTTCTCGGAAGTTTTAACTTTTCCTTGCTTTCACCTTCTAAGCTGTACTTGAAAAACCAATGTATAGGCGTTTGTTTACGCAGTGATAGAGTTCGCTCTGTAGGACTGTAGGACATCAAAGAATTTTAGACCAGGTGGTACTAAGGGGAATGTGCCCTTCTTGACCCTCATAGCTAGAAAGTACAGTAATCGTTAAGAAGTTCTTCGTGCACTACTTACAAGGCTTGTTCAGCTGTTCTCAAATTAAAACGAATTACTTTTTTCTAAAGAGCTCCCGACTCTCTGCAAAGAGCTGTTTGGTAAAACTTAACTTCACATTGCTTCCTAAAGAAGCAATACGTCTACTGAAGGACAACACTGGACCAAACTCACGGCCCTCAGACTATTTACATCGCTGTTCTTTCATGTATGATTCCATTCTGGACTTGATGAAAATAACATATACTACACATGATCTAAGCCAAACGGCCAGGGAGGCAATAGCTTTTTACGTGTTAAATGTAACACTGCCAGACCGGCCACAGAATCATCCCCCCCCCCCCCCCGAGAAGCGAGTTTGGATTGGATATCGATCCTGTGTTTGTGCGTTGCATTAGAATCTACTCCATTTCTGTTCAGTAGGTCAGAAAGATCCCAATTTTTTTAATACAGAAATACGATTCAAAATCCACTGAAGCTTCGTTTGAAGAAAATTTGAAACTTTGGGAAGAAATTTGGCTTGTCAAATTTGTAAGGGCCATGAAAAATTCTGAAAATATCTTCCTTTATCAACGAAATCGAAAAGTTGCATGGGTTACTTCAATGCGTTTGAGCTTAGGCATTTTATTGGGGACCAATGTACTGAGGCTCTCTGACGGAACTGGAAATTTTTTTCCAAAACTTTTAACCCTTTTTTGGAACAAAGATTTAAAAATTAAGGACGGTATATTGTACAAGTTTTGGAATTTAATGAAAGAAAAATTGGGCTTCTGGTAAAGTGAAATTGAAGAGTTTGTGGTTTTAATTAAGTGATATGCCTTTCAAGGGCGAAATTAACATCTCAGGAATGTCCTATTAAGATGAGGATTGGACTGTTAGAAATCGTTTGTCATGCCTTTTAAAATATATAGTTTTGAATTTTTTGACTTGAGGTGCACTTTGAAGTTAACTCATATTTTGGACGACCTGCTGTACGTGCGCAGCCATTTTGTTTACCACGAAGATTTGGAGGAAGTGCAGGTTTTCCCAGCCCCCGAATGGAATTGCCTGACTCACTTACATGCCTCAGTTACAGTTTTGTTTCTTCATTTTATTGCATTTAAAGGGGCTCGTATGTGTATACTTGCTTTTAAGAATAGACGTCTGTGGTTAAGTCAAGTTGAGAGTGGGAATTGTTAGACCCTCCTCTTTATTGGTAACTGACTTATCAGCTAATGATATTAAGCTATGTAGCAAAGCAAAATAGTATTACAGACTTTCATCCAGATTGAACAAGCTGTACCCCCTCTATTACCTCTTTGCTCATGTTAACGAAGACAACCACAACGTCGTCACCGCAGGCACTGTATGTCCATTCATGTTGACGAAGATATTTTGCATAGTTTTTGGCACTAACCTGACCGCTGTTGGAAAAGAAAGAGAAATTAACCACTCCAGAATTGTTTGGGATATCACGGTCTACAAGCTCAAAAATGTGCTGCATAGACACAAGTTGTAATCACCGTACTTGAGATGTTTTAATTTTAATATATATATATATATATATATATATATATATATATATATATATATATATATATATATATATATATATATATATATATATATATATATATATATATGTATATATATATATATATATATATATATATATATATATATATATATATATATATATATATATATATATATATATATATATATATATATATATTGGTAAAGCTGGAAAATCTGGCTGAGGTGAAAAAACGATGTTGACTCCACCGGGATTCGAACTCGGATATATATATATATATATATATATATATATATTAATATATATATTGTGAGTTTATGTACTATGATTGATATCCACGAAGTTGTCTTCACCATAGAAACCAAATCTTCTAAATTATTTGAATAGTATAAAATGTGATTACCAGTAGAAAAATTGCGGTTTTTTTTTGTCAGGATAAATGGAGCGGATTTTCAGATATCTTTATAGAAATTAAATGAAAATGATCAAATGGTAATGAAAAAGATACAAGCAAAGGTCATTTATGGTTATTAACTAATTTTAATCATTTTAAAAAGAATTTGAAAACTTATTTTTTTAATTGTCTAAACTGATCACTGTTTTGGTATTTTAAGCTTTTTTGTTCTTTTCTGTGCTTTAAGTTTTGATTTTATCTGTGTTATTTTTAACCCTTTTCTTTGTACAGCGCTTTGAGTGTTTTTGAAAAGCGCTTTATAAATAGCATTATTATTATTATTATTATTATTATTATAGGACAAGGAAAGAAGTGCAACGTGACAAATTTACCTAACGAAAAAGTCAAGCTGATCAACCATGTGAATTTGTCGGCAGGACAATCTGCCTATCCATTTGTTGGCAAATAATCGGATCCAGTTTCCTATTAAAAACAGTATTTTGTGTTGAGGTGACTTACCAGTATCGCATCAGGCCCCTGGCCGAGGGGTGGGGCAAGGGACGAAGCTCGCTGTAAAATGTTTTGTCCCACGAGAATCAAAACTTACCATAGCTTTACTTAATCTTAGTGAGCATCCCACCTCCTTACACCCCCACCCCCCACCCCCCAGAAAATATGTTTATTTCGTCCCTAGAGGTTTTATTCCCAAATTCAGAGGAATATGAAAGCTCACCTCCAGCGTGGCAAGGTTGATTTTACTGCTATAGTGACAGTGAATCCGGCGCCATCTGGCGGGCAGTCGGCTTGATTGCAGGCACACGTGGTGGTATATCGTAAATCTTCTAATAATCTGTTAAATTTGTTAACTGTGAAGACAAAACCAGATGCAAAAATTAAAGTTTGTGATTGGCTAAAATCTCAGATCTAATCAATAAAAAAGTTGGAAAATTCAACACCTTCGTCAAGGTCACAAGGTCAAATGTGCTCCTTTTGCGCATACGTACAGCTGTATCTGCCTACGTACACAGCGAACGCCCATCCCCTGCCCTGAATTTTCCTGAGTAAAGACAACCGAATTCACTACTGCCACGGAGACTGAAGGTACAATCCACACATTTACGAATGATATCTTTTTAAAGTGTGAACAAGAGCAGTTTATAAATAAGGGGAGAAGAAAACGAGGAACACAGTTGAACGACCACTTTGCCAAGACGCACATGCTCACCTGTTCTGGGTTGATTTTGTAAGGCGTCGTTAACACCTTCTCTACATCTCATTTTAAGTTTTGGCATTTGCTTAATATTTATTGGAATAGGTGATGAAGTAAATTTAGGGACTGGGGAAAAGAAGGTAACAATTCTAATTTTACACTTCAATTAGAGTGGATAAAAAAGTCGAACGACGTTATGTCCTCCGTTATCTCAATCCCTAAAATGCTTTACCTGACACCAGGATTAAATAAAGTTATGTATGAGTGTCTTGGCAAAAGAGAGGGGTGACTTTGACGCAGTAACAGTTCTATGATTGGGGACATCCCCATGATCCGACATCTCTATGCTCCGATATTTATATGTTCCGACAATAATGTACTTTGGAACCGACAAAGTGTACTTTAGCGCCGTTTTGTCGGAACATAGGGATGTCGAAACAGAGGGATGTAAACCAATGATCTGCCTGTGAGCTGCTACAAGTACAAGCTGTACCGCTTGGGAATTCGTGTGGTTGTGTGGATGAACAAAAAACGTCACCACATCCCTCTATTTCGTAATGCCTAGCCAATCCAAAACTTGTAGATATTTGGACAATGTAAACTTGTACATGTGCTATTAATGACGTCATATTTCACACGTTATAGAAATCAAAAGTAACAGTTGCCAAGATTCTTTTGTCATTAGGTGCTATTATTCCGTGCTTAAAAAGTAAAACATATATGTTTGGAATTGATAGATTTAGTTTCAAAACAGGGAATTTTGGTTGAGTGAAAGTGGGGTTGGGGGGGGGGGGGTAAAAAACTAGTAATTAAAACTGTGCATTAAGTCCTCTAAGCCGCCAGATGAAACATCAACGAAATCAGTTTGAAGGTAAAGCCTTGCCCACATTATAGAACCGTGAGTGGGGACGATTCTAACATGAACTTAACACTCTAAAAACTTACTGCCTGGTGAAACTTCAACAGACCCATGTTTTTATGTCACCAACACAATCCTGGTTATAGTTTCACCAAGAAATAATGGTAAACATTGGTTGATTTCACCAAATACGAGGTCACTACTCTGTTTTTTACCAGTTTCTTTGTTAATTTCCAAGTTAAATTAACCAGGATTGTGTAGATGGCATATAAACACTGAATCTGGTTATAGTTTCACCAGGCAGTTGTTTGAAAATATCCATAGAGTGATGAGGTATGACTTTAAACAGTTTTTCCTTTTGTAAATCTTGTTCCAACCTATATTTTTTATTTATTTTTCCCTCTAAGAACACTCTCGTCTTTTTTAAATTAATGCAGAAACAAAGTATAACTCATTTATTCTTCTTTCTCCAAACTAAGTTAAAAAATAAAGTCCAAACATATTTAATAATTGAGTATACCTAGCCATCTCTTTAATGGAAGATGTTTTACAATTCAGATGTTTCAAAAGAAACAAAAGGATGATGGATTAGTTTTTCATATTGAGGCAGAGATAAAAGCACTTAAAATATAACAGTTTCAAGAGTGTCCTTACACCACTTTTTGCACAAACTTCATCTACGCATTGTTTAATTACTTACAGGTGTTTGGCCTACAAAACAAAGAGCAAAGAGAAATTTCAATTTGATTTTTAGGATAAGTCTCTCTCAGATAAATATCTATAATAAATATAAGTTATAATGACAACTTTAGACGCACAATAAGGGCGTAGCCAGGATATTCTTGTGGATAAGCAAAGTCGACTCATCATCCCCAATCTTGACCGACAGGACTATCTAAGCGGAGCGCCACCATAAGTTGTCGCGGAGCGTTCAAGAAAATTTTTGACTTTACAAACCCCTCAGATGCCCGGAAACGGCGTTCCCGAGTGTTTAATGCTACATGTGCCCAGCCTGGAAATATGGATCTCATTTCTGCAATTTCTCAATTAATGCAAAAAAAAAAAAAAAATCAATCTATGAAAAATGTTAATACATGTTTCTAAGCGGAGCTCCACCATCGATTAGCGAGGAGCGTACCAGGAAATTCTTGGCTTTGCAAACCCCTCAGGTGGCCGAAAACGGCACTTCACGAGTGTTCTAAGTAAGAATATGTTCAGACCCACTTCTTAATTGGAGCACTTGACAAATATTGAGGGGCTGAACATACCTTTAGCCCCCACTTTTTCATTTTTCATCGCCGCCACTGGGGTTCGGCATTTGCTTGAGGGCGCGAAGCGCCCAAGCGAAGAGACGAGCGACTAAACGGGGAGAAGGTGTGGTTCTGCCCCTCCTACCCAAAGGAGTTTTAGTAATTTTACATCAAAATTGAGCGATCTGGTGAACCCCTAAGCTAGAATTTTTGGACATTTTACTTGCATCAATGCTTTCCTTATTCCCTTGAGAGTTAGTGTGTGGCAGTATAAGGGTTACTGTACGAGTCAATGGGGCCCTAGGGAATTGTGTTGCACTGAAACAAAACAGCTATTCATAAAGTTTACATTGGCTAAACCAGCGGAATTGACATTTTGCCCTGAAAAACGCCAAAACTCCATTTAAATAAAACAAATTAGGTCTGGGTTGGAGTTACTGCGAACCCCCTGGCGACGGGCCTGTCTCCCGGGTGTCCCCCTCCCTTTTGGAACTTTTTGCTGTCACGAAGAGCTTGGATGCAATATGGTTCTATATTTTGTTCTTTTTATACTAGATTCCAGTGTTCTCCACAGGGGGTTTTAGAGGGGCGAAACCCCCTCCTAGTGAAATTGGCCGTTCCTCTGAAGTAGTTGCCGTCCTCCAAAAATTGCAGCTTCCACTTTTAGTTCATTGCTTCATTACACATATACAAGTCATAAAGTGTGAAGGAAAACTCTTCTCTTTCCTCCAGGCTTGTCGCCAGAATTTGCCCGTCGAAGGGCCACTCTCCGAACGGGGGAGGGGTATGGTGGGTAGCGACCCCAAGCCACGACAGCCAGGATGCCGTCGATGCGTTGGTGAGGGAGATTCGAAGAAAACCTGTGCACTATACCTGCCATTGCGAGTCATATACGACATAAAGTTTGTATGTGCTAGAGGAAGATATTTCCCCACTGATTTAACCGAGGAAAAGCGGGGAAAATTTTTTGGGTTAGCCTACACTGAAAAGAATCTGTACTTATTTAAAGCTTATATAGGTCAATTGTCCGGGCAACTTATATTGTACTTCCTTCTTCGAGTCCGTACCGCACGACTGACACAAGAGTTTATTAACTAAGTTTGCGAAATGAGATGAAATTCCCGACATGTACATTAATTGATTTATTCTACTTATTAATTTACTTGAAAAGATGGGAAGGGTATGTACTTTATTAGCTATAGGCAACGAAACTGAGGAAGAGTGTGCAAAGCGTACCGAACATTTTGGGTTTTATCGCAGAAGTAACTCTTTTGAAAGCCAAAATAACTAAACCGACCATGGGAAGGCGACAGATTATTCCCGACGGGGGGGGGGGGGGGGACAATGCCAGTGACCACAAGTTCCGACAGTCCCTATGTCGAGGGGGTGGTGAAAAAGGGATATAAAGGAGCGTAACTATCCCATGCCATTGCAGCCTGGGGCACATTTTGCACAATATCACTTAATATTTTAAAAGCCGAGTTGCGCAATGACAGTGTTCTTTTGAGTCTGAATCGTGGAATTGCAAAGCGAAATTTTTTGGTAAACTTACACTGTTAAAAATTTCTGTAAATTTACAGACTTTTTTTCACTTAAACTTTTTGTATTTTACTTTTAATAGAGATTTTCTGTATCTTTACAGACACTTTGTATTGCTACAATAAAAAAAAGGTTGTTTAACATGTATTTTCTGTTTATTTGAAAAACCATTTCTGTCTGCTTTTTTAACCAAATTTTACTGCTTTGTAAAACTTTTTCTGTAAATTTACAGAAATTTTAATAGTATTTTGCATTTTTCTGATTTCACATAAATATACTGTCATTTAACAAACATTCATTTTGTTTTTAAGCTGAAAAAGAAACAAAAATAAGCCCAAACAAACAATTTGAAACAAATAAGAAATAGCCAGAAAATTTTCAATTTATAACATGCATCGTTCTGCGAAGTTTCAGTTAAAAAGGAAAACATTTTTGGCAAATTTATGGCCCTATTTGAAAATTAACTTAAATTTATTATGAAAGCATACTTAGTTATTACGTTCTTAGTTATAAATACCATACAACTGGTGTTTTGTCACACATTTTTAAGTAAAAAGAAATTGTAAGGCCCTAATTTCAGAGCACTGACAATTGGTATACTGATGTCAACTCATCGCCACAGGCGCTCATGCACTTCATCGAATTAAAAACGTTTCACAAATTTACTTGAAAGAGTCTGTAAATTTACCACTTTATGACGTATATCTTATTTTGCATAAATGGGTGGAGCTTATTTTGTAGGCATTTTCCTAACAAAAGGATTGCTGTTGCTCTGAATAATATCTTTTTTGGCGTTTTTTAATCAGGAAGTGATAAACTTATTGTTTACCTTGTCTGGAAATGTTTGCAACCAATGTATTTGCATTCTTTGTCATATTTATTTTAAAAACAATTATTATATTGTACAAAAAATGTGACTTTCCAATTACAAAGTTCCTAGAGATAGTAGTCTACTTGACAACAATATGACAACAAAGCATCCTCATTGTGTTTTGATTGAAAACAACTTCGTAACGACACATTACGTTGATAAGCAAATACCTGATCTACGTAATGGTGAAGTGTATGTTACGTAATAACATATGAAAGGAAAAAAAGCGATATTATAATAAATATTAAAACGCCGAGAATGAAAACAGTAGGCTGTAAATTCACATAAAATTAAGGTAAAAAAACAGAACAATTCTGTAATTCGATTTTACAGTAGACATTTGTAAACTAATTTACATGCAAAAACTGTAAAGAAAAAACAAACACTTAATGTTTTTTCATGATTACAGTCTGGCTGTAAAAAAAACATTATTTGGTTGGAAAAAAATTTGCCATAAAAATTATGTAAATTTACAGAGAAATTTTTAACAGTGTACAAAAATAACATAGCCTATGTAATCATTAAGAACAATAAGAAAAAAATAGAAACTGTAGGGGTTGTAGACCGTATCGGGGATAACATACATTGTGTCGAAACCACCTGGAATAGCCGATAAAATAGCCAAACTATGCTCCGTGAGTCACTCACCAATATCGCATGACATACACAAGAGAACAGCAACTAGGCTTTGTGATATGGGATGAAGTATACGACCTCTACATAACCTGTTTACTCTGCCTACCTGTTACTTGGTAAGGTTGACAGGACTTTCACTCTCTAGATATGTAGGATGGAAGTATTGCAAAACTTGAGCGAATCTACAGCGCGCGTAGCGCGCCGAAAATTTGGGGTTCTTATTAGTCTTATTAGGGAATTGTCCCTTGAGAGCAAAAAACATGTAAACCATCGGCAGATCGGGGAGACTAGTCGCCGTCGGGGACTGCATACTTTATCGTAACGACTAAGAGCCCCCCCACCCCCCGAAACACTGTAAAAAAAATCCCCGATTCCCTTCCTCTTTTTGCCGTTTATCTTTTTTTATTTATTTTTTTTTTTTGCTCTCCTTCATTTTTCCAAAATCGCCTATCTGACCCTGCCCCCTCCGCTGACTACGCTAGTGACGCACAACGTTGTGCGTCCCAAAGGTTCGCCTAAAAATAACACGCAAGAAACAACCTTGTTTCAGAGTAAAAGAAAGTGGTCAACCGATTTCCATCTGTATTGGCTTCTCTAAGAGTACACTTTTAAATTGTAGGCCCACTCATTGATCTCATAGTGTGCTTGCGTATATGCATACTACATTAACATTGAAAAAGTTGTCATACTTAATGTACAGTACGCCACTGTGCATGGTATACGGAGGCAAGACACGCGATCTTAGATAAATTATTGTGGAGCACTGTTGTATCTCCAAATAATCTAAGGAGAATATTTTATTTGAATGTGCTCATTTCAAAATGCATGTTTTATAAAAAAAGGCAAAAACAAACACTGACTTAGACTTTCGAATAAGTTAAAATGCAAAATTTCCACTGTGATAGGAAGGTCTAATCAAGTGAAAAGATGTGACCCACATTTTATTACCGACAGAGGAAAATAGAACTTTAAGGGTTGAGTAAGTACTAATTTTATGATCACTCACCACAGATATAGGCTATGCATACGTGTAGATGATTGGAATCTGTACGTGTGTCAAAAATCGCGCTAAACACTGCACAGTGTTTACAAGCATGACGTTTTTCATTTTAATGTATGTGAAATTGTTGCTAAGACAGGCTCGGTTAAAGTGAATTGCACCCTTTTTAATATGATTCATTAGCCTACTTTCCTAATTTTTTTATTTTCCATTGAAATACCCAAAGCTATAGTTTCGGCTATTACGTGGAATCAACGCAAACGTTCGTTTCCCAGTCCTTAGAACTCTTCGACAACGCGGTAAATCTCATATTATTAGTAGTACTCATATTATTAGTAGTAAGTAGTGGCGTAGCCAATGGGGGCTGGAGGAAAGTTGCCCCCCGGAAAATATTTTGTGGAAATTTTTGGAATTTGGGGAAATTTCAAGTTGAAAAAATAATACTTCCTTTTACTATTTCTTTAAAGTTTTCTCACTGTAAGTAATCGGGAAGCATTTCTCATGCTTAACTCGAATTTCTATGCCACGTATTTCCCCAGATCTCATCTGTGTCACCGCAGCATGAAGCGCGCTTGACTTGCGTTCCGCAGCAATGCCCTCACTGCAGCAGCGTGAATGTTCTCTGGTACACATGCAGGGCATTTTGATCAGTTCAGTGTATACTGCGCAACACTGACAGCTAGCTACAAGACCGGAACATTGGATACCATCATCGAGCTAATTCCCTACGTATTGTTGAACTAATGCCATGCTGATCAACTTGATTTACTATTGGATAATACGTTGCTAATAAATAGTAACATAATCATAACCTCGTGAACAAAATATTCCCTCATTTAATTATCACAATTTCCGTTTGCTTTCGTTCCACAACCATTATATTTATGTTCGGTTTATTGCTTTCAGCAATACATACCGATAGGCCTTAGAGTTTGTATTTTTTCCTTTTTATATATATTGTGAACAAATTGTCTCCTTAAAAGTTTTCAGGACAAGAAAAATATGGCATTCTAAGCATGCAGTAATGAAGCACAGGGAGTGTCATTTCCTGCAATCTAGGGGTGTTTTAGCGAAATTTCCCCTGGCGGGACGCTCCGCGCCAACCGATGGTCGCGTTCCGCGTATCACTCTCACCCGTCACCAAAGTTGACAACGCCCTGGGTTATGTTAGGTTAGGTGAGGTTCAACAGCCCAGTTTCCAACCTATTGGTTGACAGCGCCCTGGGTTAAATTTAAACATTTAATGGCCTCTCATCCTACAAGCTGGTGTATACCGTGCAGATAATAGATCATTTTACTCTGTGTTTTACCATGGATGGAGCTAAAAAATAGCTTACCGTTGTCTTGACATAATAACCCTGCAAAATTGGAAAACGTATGATGTTTACCTTATTTTTAAAGGACTGGTTCGGAAAATTAATCCATTCAATCTTTTCGAAAAGTTAATCTAATTAATCAGTGAGGATGAGGGTGACAACGGCCCATGATGACATCGTCTTTATCCTATGTATTTAATAGGCAGCTTCAGGATCTTGTAGGCCACGTATTAACTTAGGTAACATTACTTGACGTCATGATAATCTTGTTATTATCATAAATTTATGTATTTTGTATGTATTACATGCACATTGACCTTACAAGTATACTGAAACTGAAAGTTTTGGGGAAATTTTCGAGCTTTGCCCCCCCCCCCCTCCCGGAAATCATAGCTCCGTCACTTGTAGTAATCTCGACTTTTCAAAACATTTTGCAAGATTTCTCTCTTCTAAAATTCCTCTCCTTTCTTTCTGGGAACTTTTGAAAATAACAAGACATCATAAAACCGTCTCTCCATGATGACTCAATATATCTGCGCACTTTTGATATCCATTTAGATCTACTTCTAGCTTTAATACACATCCACATGACTCAAAATTTTCTCCCTCTTTCGTAGGAGATTTTTTTTTTTTTAATATTTTTGTAGGATTTTATGTCGTTTTCCTGTAAACAATATAAAATAACACACTTTCACATTGCAACTGTTGCGTTCGTCAGTCACGTTGATTCTAAAATGCAAGTAGAAGTATTTTGTAATTCCTAAATACAGTCAATGTTGTACAACAATAACAACATATAAGGATGGTTAGGGAGAGCGCTTAGGAGCATTTAATTTGAGAAAATTTGAGAAAATATTAACCTCCATAAAATCATGTTTGATTAGGTGTTCCTAAAAAAAGCTGCTTTGAATTATCTGAGGTCTTTTCCTCAGAATGGTTTCGTTGACGGAGGAATTCCAACTAGACCTCTTTTCTACGACTCTTTCAATAGCTTGCAATATTAAGAATACATATGTTATGAGAATTTTTATTGGTATAAACAAGTCTTATATTCTCCGCTTTCAATAAATCAGATTTCTACGGCTACGCTAACAACACTTTGGCGATCATACTATATCATTTCCATTCAAAAATTTCATTAGTTATCTGAACGCACAACATTGTACACCTTACAATATGTCTCTGTTCTGCCTTAAGGGCCTCATATGTTTTACTTTAAAATATTTAATATTAAATATCAACGAGCCGAATCGTACAGCCCCTACTAAATATACACAACACATCTGTCAAATTGCAAAATCTGCCATTTTATACGGTGTGCCCTAAGAGGACGGAAACATTTACGGTTTTCAACGAGATGTATCACACTTTACTGATGTTTGTATGAGATGTATAGAGTTTTGCTTGTGTCAATTTATGTCTTTACTTTGATAACAATGGTTTACAAAATTCTTGCCTCGTTTTGCATCCAATACAAATAAAATATCTCACCACTTACCGCTAGTCGGATACATACCACCCCATTTCACGCAAGGACCATTTTTACAGCAGGTTTAATAATTAATTCCTCCGCCATTTCTTTTTCTGTACTAAGATAAGGCAAGTTACCAACGACTAGTCGCCAGTAACTAATACATCGAACGTAATGACGTCTCCTCTGTCCTCTCTCTGTTCTTCTAAATAGAATAATTTTGCCATGACAGCATTTGTCGTATTTCACTTTCCTTTCGTTCGGGAGGGGGGGGGGGCTTCCCAAACCACCCCTGAAGAAGGAATATGTCGCACAGCCTGCTGCGTAGGAGATAGATTGAATAAAATTCGTCGAGTAGGCCTATTGCATGGACTCTGATTTTCATATTGAATAAACTGCACACTAATTACTTTCTTTATTTCGAAGAATATATTTCACTTTCCTTTAAACCGAAAACTGATATTTTGACTTTCAAAGGTGGTTTTACGGCATGAACTAGGCGCAAATCCCCTGGGTGGGGAATATAACCCCACTTTTTGACAAGAAGTGGGCCTGCACAGTATACCCCAGATTTTCAGAAGAGTGATCAAAATTGATGCCACTTATCACGTAGCTTTGACGAAAGCTACGGGGGGCGCCCCCACCCCAAAAAAAATTTCAGAGTGTGGATCCTTTTTTACTTCTTCAATTTACCTGTCCCCTTTAGGCCTACCTCTCAACCCCCAGAACGGTGATCAATATATCCGTTGACGCCCCCCCCCCCCTGAAAATAAAAACATTCCGTGCTTTGGGCCTGCGTAAATTATTTATCTGTAATTCTTCTGATAAAAACAAGTGTATGTTTTGCAAGTGAAAACAACAAACGAAACGAAACGAGAACTTATATTTACTTTGATTTTTTTCATACTGTAAACAACTTACCATCGCCATCTGATAGCACGTTATCGGGGTCACAGATCCATTTTGGTTGGAAATTATTACCTCCACAAAGTTTTACATCCCTTCTAGGGTTCGGTAGTTCTGCAGCTGTTGATACCCGTTGATAAAATTGTTGGCATACACAAAGAGTCATGGTGAAGACTAGCAGCCGAGCAGTACATATCATTGTAACATCTCTACCATCTAGGAAGAATCATGCTGATCGGCATGTCCGAATTTCCCGTCTTGCAAATCCAGCACTTGTTGCAAAACTGTATGAGGGGAACGTTGCTTACAAATATTTGCTCACCGGAAGTAAAATTTCAAGTTGTGTAAGTTGAGTTCTGTTCATAAAATGTAAGAACCGAAAGAAAATAACATTTTAAAAAGAAAATTAAACCGAATTTCTTTTAGGTACCAGTTATTTCATGAAGGATGCCGCAAGCGTGATAAATTATATTTTTACAAGATCTGTATATGTTATGCACTGTCGTCATAAGCGGGCATATAATAAGTTTTGAATTTGAGTACACTGAAACATGACGTAAACAAAAAGCACAACTTTAATTAAGCCTTTTGCGGCAAATTTAGAATGCTCTCTTTCAAGGGTGATTACGAATGTGGCCAATACAGAGCAGCACACGTCCTCCGGGTAGCTGAGTGATTTGCATTACTCTCTAACCTGTAATGACAGTTAGTATCTTTCTGCTAACATGGTGTTTCCACAAGCTCATAAATGACAACCACGGCATTTTACCGAGCCGTCTTCCTAACATTCTGAGTTTGTTGCTTAATTTTTTTTACAAGGAGAGCGCAATCCTTACTAGCTGCGGTTGTATCTTGCTTCGCCGACAACTTGTTTACTATTTTCACCCTCCAGATTCATGTGCGGAAAAACACATCTTTTGAATTGTTTTATTATTATTATAATAAGTGGAAATCTTTCCAAAAACCTGACTTAAAGATTTGTTCCCTCTCAAGTATAAACAATACTCGTAATTTCTGACATGTCAGTCCTTTAGCTGAGACTAGATTTTAGGTCATCGGAATTTTACTCCTCTCTCGATACTACCATAACTTGAAAGCATTGAAAACAGGAAAACGACTACAAAATCCATCAAAATTTAACCGTTTTACAGAAAAGTTCTGTATTTGAAAATATTTCCAGGTAAAACAACATGGTGATCAAATTTTTAAACCATTATCACACGAGGCGGGCGTGAAGGACTCCACAAACTTTCGCAAAACCTGAATTTCGGGCAGGGCGTGGAAAGGTTCCGGCAACCATTTCGATATAACCAAATCTAGTATGATTTGATGACAAAGAAACTACTACGCGGGAGCATATTCTTTCCAGGTTATCGACACAGTAAAATTTCGATGACAAAGATTACCAAATTTTTTTCTGACGCTTTATGCATGGAGAAACAATTGCTACTGAACCTCACTTTATACACCAACCAGTGAACGAAGTGTCGTCTTAAAATGAACGTTTCTTCTTTTCATTTTTAGATTGTAGTCCGTCACAACACGTTCCCTGAAAATATTAGTTCAGGGTTGTTTCATTTTTCAAACTGTACATGAGCCAGAGGCTGGATGCGTCCTTGATAGTCCTCTTAAACACTGGAAAAATACATTTCCAAACTCATACGATAAGTGAGCACCTTCAATTAATAGTTTTCTATAAAAGTTATCTTGAATAATGTAGGTCGGCTCGGGGAAGGGTGACACCCCTTCCCCTACTGGTGTGATAAAAGCTAAAACGAGACGTCATATTTAGGATTTCGGGGCATAATCAACGACAGGACAGGAGAGATATATATTCAAAACTTCATATTGTTAATGGACTCTTACTGCAATGCCAGAGTCATGCAATTCCGTGACGACGCCAATAAATTTGCCTTTTTTATTTATTTGAATTCATACTATATTTGACAGCAGACAAATATCACTTACACTTGTAATATTTCCAGTCTGCTGATTACAATACGTTCGAGAAAACCTTCCATGAAACGCACCGAAACTAATGAGACATACATGTACTCCCAAACAATTAAATTAATTGAACATGCAATGGAGACATTCTTTTTTGTAAATAGTGGCGGTTGTCTTCTGATAAGCAGCAAAACAAGAAAAATAGCAGAGGAATTGATTTTGATAGTAAATCAAAAAATTAATAAATAAACAAATAAAGAGGTGACCCATGATCAATTTTTATAACGAAATCATTAAGGACAGTCTGCATCGAAAGACAAAGATGAGATGTGAATTGTAATACAATGGGATACGAAGTTGAAGTAGTTGTATTGGCAACCTTACATCCGTCGAACTAATCGAAAGGTCATGGGTCTTACAAAAAGGCGATGGAGTTATGCTCTATGTCGATATAAGAATCTTCAAATGCAGGAACCCCTAGTCGATATTTCAATCCATTTGACACAACAATAGAATATTCGTGGCTGTTGAAATACAGAATATTCCAAAAAATCGAAGGCCGAGTACTCTCCAAGTCTTTCAAGTCGTAGGGGGTCAAATTGAACCTAATTTGGATCAATTGGGCCTTATTTGAGTAATTATTTAACTCAAATGGTTTCTTCGATTCGAATTAGTTGACCCACATTTTTCACAGTGTACAGAAAACTTTATTTATAAAAAAAAATAGCGAGAAAGACAATAAAATACTTTCGCAAATACCTTTATAATTTTAGACCTCAGAACATGGAGGAGAGACAGATAAGAGTTTTCGGTACTTGGCTTACGCCGAGCTCCATTGCGCTCGTAAAGTGGTGAAGTGACTACACCGTCCATTGGTCCAAAGTGGTGCAAAGGATGGCTATGTACTATATAGCCAAAATTTGGACAAAAAAACGTTGTCTGTGAGTGACATTCAACAAAATCATTCACCAAATACCAGACCTTGAATTTTGATGTGTGCAAGTGTGATCGCACACCCTCACTCAACTCAAATCATTTTGAGGAGATTAATTTTTGCACGCCTTACTGAACAGCTGAAAGTTCGGAGCCCAAATAAATTTATTATTAGAGCGCACCTACCACAACTTCTCAATTTTCCGAGCAGTGTATTTTTGTAGCACACCTGGAAAATCTAAAAGTCAAGACCTGGAAAATGATTTGCTTGTTCACATCTCCAACTGTATTACACCGACTGTGTATCATTTTTGCAGGCTGAAGAGTCAAACGGAGAATGCCTCTTGACTGCTTATCTTTTTCCTACGTCCGCCATTTTGAATTCGAGCTGCTCCAAAAATATCCAGTTCACCGCACCAGTTCGAGAGTTCACCAGTTCACGAACTCAATGGAACGCCCTACAACAAACAAGATGTCGTTCAATCGTACCTCTTGCTAAGCTAATTCATAATGCAATTCAATTGACCGTATAAGCATACAAATGAAAAGCAGATACAAGAGATTGACGTTATTTTGTTTAAGTACCGCTTTAAACTAAAAGATCTGAACTGACTAAATTGGATATAGTACCCCATATACCTGGAATCTAGACTTAAAAAAGATCATTTTAGAGGCTGTAAAATCAATCGTATTCAACCAACTCACGTTGTCACAGATTGTTCCACTGCGAAAATATCAAATGTTGAAAGAATTTTGTAAACTTAAAACAAAGTAGTCCATTGTCAATTTGTGATTGTTTTGTGTACAACTTGCATTAACCGCTCTGTTTTTCTTTGAAATAAAAAATGTTTGTATGACCTGAACGCTTCTTGTTTGCTTGAGTTATAAAAAGATCCGTGATAACATTTTTGAAAGAGAGGGCTTGTTTAATTGCATCACCCAATAACAGGAAGATTGCTATACTGGCACAAAGTGTAGTAACTTTCGCAAAAAGCAAAGCAAAAAATTGAGAAAAACAAAGATTGTATTTTGACATAGTATAACAATGACATCATAGAGTATTGTGCAATATATCATTTAATTTAAGTGAATTAACCGTTTAATATCTTAGCCCAAGAATGTTCTATGAAAACTGGAGTTGGACTGTTTGATTTAATTTCCTGTAACACATATTTCCTTGAGATGTTTCAAATGTAGATTTTGAGGTACATTTTAAATTGTACCTCACGTCAAAGGGTTCAAAAATATATAATAAAGAACATGAAAAATGATTTCTAATAGTTCAACTCCCATCTTCAATGGACATTTTTAATTCGTGACATAAAATGTTGCAGTTTATTCACTAAACTTAAAATCCTAGTTCATTGAGCAACAATTTGAAAAGTCATTGTTTTACAACTCAAATTACAGTCTTTGTATTTCTTTGTTTTATTGACAGTTACTGCACCTTGCGCCAAGGTGGTAAAGCAATTTTACTCTTATGGGGGTGATGAAGTTAATTAAGCCCTCTCTGTGCAACTTGCTATGCAAGCAAACATGAAGTGTTCAGTGTCATAAAGGCGTTTTAAATTTTAAAGGGAACCCTTTACCCTACAGACAAGCTACAGAGTAATTTTGGGATTCTCAAGGTAAGTGACATTCACACTCTTAAGATGTGTACATTTGTATTCAAATAGGCAAATAGTAAACAAACTGCCCGATTTATTGTGTAACATTGTTACCTTCAGAAGGTCCTCATATGTTCCAAACCCCACAAGAAATAATGTACTCTTTTCAGCTACCATAGGCACAATTGTAAACATGGGAAACTACTGTTGAATAATTGTTGTTATTAGATCTTGAGAAATCTTCCAAATGATAGTAAACTTTCTAGATCTTATGCAACCTTTAGAGAAAAAGTCAAATCTCATTTGATATACAGTTACTCTGCTTAAGCTTTGTGCGAAATCGGGCCTCCTTCTTTTGGTGGGGCCATGGGCACTGTCAAGGAAGAAATTTCCTAACTAGCTGACGATAACCCTAATCCCTAACCTAATCCCTAACCCTAACAAAGAAGACAATGGATCCAATACAATGCCAACAGCCAATCAAGAAACACCTTGTTTAAAATTGCTCATCTACCCCCTTTTGTCAGTTCCTTCTGGTTTTAATACATTAATACATTCTTTTCACTTATTCTTTTTATCTTTCTGCTTTCTTATTTTAAAGGTCGCTAGCTACGAATAGCATATTATTGTTTTTCTAGCTTCCTGAATATAACAGTCTAAAGTTTCGCCATTGCATCTTTTTTATATGCATCTATTTAAATATGTTCAAAAATTGAAATACACCATATTCAACTGAACTGAACTTGGAAATACCATAAAAATGTAGTTGTTTCAAAATAAGAGACTGTATGAGTGAGACTTATGAGGTGAATGTCTTTGCACTTTAAAGGAGAACATTGCTTTGATCGTTCACTCTTTGCCAAGACATGAATCCACCGCGTCCCCGACTCCCGGTCCAGATCGACCATCTCTGAAACAAAAGAGCGGAAATCACTCTTGAACAAGTTTGCTCAGTAACCAGCACGGTCCTGTTACGAGTGAATTTAAACAGTGATTTTTAAATCACTCTTGTAAGGGTTGAACACTGTTTTTGGACGAAATTCACCTCTTGAGTTAAGACTGGTTATAAATTCTCTTTCTGTCTCAAAATAATCGCACGAAAAAACTTGGACATTGCGCCAATTTTGACAGAAAAGAGGACCACAACCAACTGATCTCCCACCACTTGCAAGTAACCAACCGATTCTTTCAACGATAGAGTATCTTCAAACCTTGGACTATCCTTTTTAATTGATGAAAATATTTGGATTCAGAGAAGGTACTTAAAAAGAAACAGAAGTTTGGCTTAGCTTTCGACATGCTATTTCAACGAACTGAATGACGTCATACATCATGCAAAATTTACTCCAGGTTACCACTTCTGACTAAACTATGCAGTATAGCGCCGATCGAACATCATACCTCGAAAATCGAATAGCATACTAATTATTCTGATCGGTCGCATATTCTTACACCTCGGAACAGGCGTGTAACAAGGCATTTCTAAGGGAGATATTTGTTCTGAAATTACATCATAACTGGCTGGACACATATCTCATCAAGTTAGGTTCCCGAAATATAAATAGCTTTGTCATAAGAAGGGCAGTTTAAAATAATGTAAAACTGTTCAAAGAACAGGGGCGATGGTTGCACTATAAAGTCACTTGAAGACTTAGCGACCATCGCTTGCAATCTCCCTCACCACTCCTTGCCATCAAAGGAAGGCCGTCTAGGTAACAGAGGATTTGCTCGCAACTGCTCGCAAGCGATGACATGCGATCGTGCCTCGCAAGTCATCATGGAAGGAGCTCACAAGATATTTAATTTAAAACCTTTCAAATATGGATATGTAGCTACGACCTCTGAGTTGTAGCAAGACAAAAAATATGGGCTTTTCTGCCATATCGTCTCAACATTTTTAGGCAAAAGGTGCTCAGAGCCCAAACATGCCCCAAAGCTTCCTCCATTTCAAAAATGGTCAAATTGGACAGTTAGGGTGAATAAACCAATATTGGAGAATTACACTAACATGCAAACTGCTGTCTTGCGACTAATGACTAAAATTAGAATATGCAGACAATTTTATACCTTTCAAAATAAGTATATTTTGTGAGACATTTAAGAAAACCTTGGTAATTTGATGCCATGCAACATCTCTGTGTTGAAAAAAAAAAGCGTTACCATGGCAACAGCATGAAGTGTCGTTGCCAAAGATTGGATTTCTCGAAGGAACTTCTGACAGAGAACATTGTTAATACAAAACGACGTATCCTGAGGACTTACATGGGTATGAAAGAAAAACCTATGAGACCAGTCTTTTTCACTGGCACGTCAACTCCTAAATATCATTACAAAAAGTGGAACAAAGTTTCCTGCTAATGACGTTTCGGCAATAAATAATTACTTTGGATTTAAACCATTTACGAAGCAGTCTACTTGCTTTGACAGAAGCTAACGTAAAACATTAGTGGAAAGATCGGCCTCTAGAGGTCTTGTTAGGGTTGGAAATTGGAGGGATTTGTTTTAACCTGAAGAAGCAAGAGCGTGCAAGTTTTACACTTCGGTTGTACGTTGTTATATAAAGCGTATAATTATGCAATGTCTATGAAAAATATTTATTATAGCCTCGTGGAAGGAAATATGATATTTACTTTTTAAAAGGAAAGTATTTGAAGATTCAAGTTACAAAGCCAAGGACTGAAAGTGTGAATTAGATGCAGTCAGAAGAGGGAGTAAATATAACCAATGTAACTCAATAACGGTAGTGTGGAGCTGACACCAAGGAGGTGAGATTCCAGAAGCGAGAAACATAGCGTTTCTCGTTGTAGATTTTTAGATTGGCTGAATTGAGAGGGCACATTTAGCAAAGTCAACTAAACTATGCTCTTATTTTCAACCTAAAAAGATTGGAATGGTTTTATTATTATTATTATTATTATTATTTTTTGCTTTTATTTTTTGTTTGTATTTCGCGAAGTTCCAGAATGAGATTTTGTTGTTCCATGTTACCTTAATTTTTCAAGCACATGCTAAATGTGACGTAAAACATTTAGCGGTAACGAAACCTTTAATTTTAACGGCCACTACCGTGACAGCTATTGTCACAGAAATCACCCCTTTTTCAGATATGTCTTCCTTTGAGTAATTCCATTTATAATCAGATTTTTATGCCTCAAAAAATATCAGTTTCCTCTTTTCCAAAATTTCATGTCCTGGAAAGCTTTCCTCGTGTCCTTCCCTGTCGTTACTGTCGTAGTGTGCTTCCCAGCTAAACGCAAAATGCCAAACCCCTTAGGCACAGCAAAGTACCCTATACCATACGGTGGAGTAGTTCTCCCAGGGAGCTGTTACGTGACTCCCTAGTTCTCCAAATGAAAATCGGGCAGATCCCGTATTAAACTTGTCAGGAATAGATCCATGCGGGAGACAATGTGTTTCCGCAAAACACTTTTCACGAGCGATTCCCAGCATTTGAACGATTCCTTTGCAAAATGTGCAAGCTGTTTATTTTTGCGGTCCCCGCTTGGCAAACTGTAGTCGATTTTGATCTTGATGTCACGGTGCACAGGCCCGATCCTCTCACCCCAAACTAGAATTGCAGTAGCCTAGTCCAAAGAAGTTATCAATTTGCAGAAATCTTTGATTGACAGCAAGTTCAGAAATTGCGGAGAACCTTAGTACCTTAGCTCTTATTATAAACCTGCACTGAACTGTTGGTGTTTTAGTTACACATTGGGGTCTTGTTTACTTACCCTAAGGCAATTAACAAAGGTTATGTCCGTATATGAGGATGAATTTTAGTGGGAGGGTGTTTTATAACTAGGTTAGGAGAACCCGAACCGAGAACCGGAACTGTTTGAGATGAGAGGATCAGGCCTGTAAGTGATACTTGATAGATTGGCTAGTGTTAGTCACTTGTTTGTTAGATTCGTGTCACACCGGGTGCATTTTCCTGCATTCATAGGCGAATTTTGAACTAGCATTGTTGAAAGATCTGTCGTTATATAAATACTACGCATATGTTATCACTTTTAAGTTCCAGTTTATTGTTGAGGAGGAAATTTGTTGAAAAGTTTGAAAACGAAGGACTGCTCTGTAATGTGAGGATACGATATCGAATGCTTGCTTTAAGTTGGCATTGTCGTGCAAACGAAGTAGCTCTAATTCCTGAAATCTTTAGAACTCAACATCGAATTTAAATAGAAATTTCACCTGGGTGCTTCGAATAAGTACCCTTCTCCCACAGTGGTGTAACTAGGGGGCAAGGGGGTTAATTGTCATGACGGCACCTCTATAAGTGGCGCAAAAATCACGATCCCCTAAAAATTTTGAAATTACCATTTGACATGAGCATTATATTAATATAGCACTCATCTTTTTTAGATTACCCCCCCCCCTTCTCTCTGAAAGATGACTATATGTACCACACACCCTAGCTATGCTACTTAACATATCAAACCTTGATTCGAGATTAAACCTTTCTTTAAAAGTGTTTTTTTTTTTTCATTATCTTCAAAAGTTCGAACTTGAGGTACTCTCTAAAGAGCAAGAGCAGTCATCCCAACTTGAAGAAGTGTAGTAGACTGTCCTGTTTCATGATTGGCTGTTGAGAGTCATGTGAAAACAATTTTTCTCTTCAGATTTGAAATTTACTAGAAGTTATTGACTGGGTTATCTTGAATATGTAATAATGAAGTTATGAAATACGATGAAATATACCGTACTTTCGAGAATTATGAAGAAAACTGTTATAGAGAGCTGTTGCTTCAGAATAAGTTTGGGGGGACTGCTCTTGACCTTTAAGGTTGTTATATATCACCCCAGGTAGTTCCAATCCAGCTTATCTACTTACTTTTAGTCCCTCCCATGACTATCTAATTCTCATTCTCATCAAGACACAATTTTCTATAGTTTATTGATTCAAGGCATAATATGGTGAGTATGCAAGACGCTCATGTGTAATCATATCATTCTCAGTATACGCTGTTGTGTAATTTTAGCTGCTCTACATATTTATGAAGTTGATGTCAATCAAAAAGCTCTTCCAATTGACAATTTCTCTTAACATCTGGTACAATTCTAGTTTGGGATGAAGAATAACTGCCTTTAGATTGTTTTGATGGAGTGGAGTTATGACCACCGTGATCACTTTATGGTTTTGAAATAAATAACCGATAATTTTACCAAAAATCATTACCAGTAATCAAAGTAATTAAAATTGGTCTTCCTTTTCAAGCAAATACATTCAAACTATACCGGACTCTGGATGGTGTCATACCCTAACTTTTTGTAACCTTGACTGCGAAATGATTACATGTGCCGTCGATAATGCGAACGTTCTCAATAGGCTATCGCTGATGCGGCAACGTCAATAGTGTATCGAATGGGTTCACAATCGAATTCTCGACAAGCTAAATGTTGTGACATCATCGAAAATCCGAAATACGTTTTTATTGCATAATTGTGGGGCGACAGATCAACTTCACGTGATATATAAATGTAATCGTATGCACATTTTGAGAACTTTTAGCTCAAGTTTAACTGATAAAGTTGTAACGGGTCTATAGCATCCTTGTTTCTCACATTGGGATATCGCCTTATCAGAATACTATGACACAAAAATATAACACCCTATAACATAACATCCTATTCTTTCATAGGCCTATATAAGTTTATTTTAAGCATTAAATTACTCCAGCAGCCATTTAAGTTTTAAGAGGTATATTGTTTGATGTAATCATACAATAACTTACTAAATGAATACATTAGCTTCCTAGCTTCCTACATATTTATACTTAATTTCAATGGGCAAGGATCAAATAAGTTGAAGCAACGACTGAAAAAATCTATGACGAACTAAGGAAATATGCATATAGCCTACGTGATTAGGAGAAGTGCCGCTGGCATAACAGGCACTTTCATTTTGTGTATAGACATAACCGAACAATCAAGTGATGGTCTGATTTTGTCGGGAACAAGTTGGATCCATCACCTTTAATCTTGCAAACTTTCTGCTTACCCTGTTATGGACGGTAGAACACTAAACTACCTCTTAATTCCCTCAATTTTACCTAAATATGAGGATTAATCTTTATATTGAGCTAAAATTGGCGGAACTCCAGATAGACAAAATGTTTTGACGTTTTAAGGCTAATGAACCTCATCAATGGCAAACTCCACTATAGCTGCTCGGATTCGACTATCGAGGTCGTGCACGTAACGGTCAGTGGGTTTCAATTTTGCATTTTGGATGCCACTGATCATGCGCAGTAGTTGTTTAAAATGCACACATGGCAGCACCTTAGTAACAATTGTTGCAAAGTGGACGTCTTATGGCAAAATAGAAAGATGAGCAACGCAGATACCGTCGGTGCATGACCTCTATAGACTTACTTTTAGGAACTATGACAAATGCATGATTTTGTTGCTTTTACTTCTTATATCGCCTTAGGTAGATGTGCATGGTGTTATGGGGCAAAAATTTCCCTTCGTTTGGATGAAAAGGCGTGTCAGTCTGGATATCTCCAACAAATGAAGACTGCTGATCTATAAACATAATCCAATACGCGCGTAAATTCTACTACATGGACAGATGGACGGGCGAGTTTAGTGCTTAGAATTAACAACTCTCTACTGCTTAAGGCTAACCACGTGCTCCATTGTTTCCCGCTAAAGTGACGTCAATGAAAGAGTCCCACAGATAAAGTACACAGAAAGGAAACATAGCAAGCAGCTACCATAAATTCCACTGCAACATCAGGTAGGTCCCACACAACTTTTACCAGCTGAACTGAAAGTACGGTAGGATCATAGACTATTTTTCATCTTCGTCTTCTATTGATCTGAAGAAGCTTCCACATCTGAAATATTTTGTGGCCAATGATCAGGTGGCAAATTCTATTTGAGCAAAAAATATTATGGTAAGCTTTGAAAGTATAGTCACCTACTAGCCCTATAAAATCGATTTCTAAAAATTAATGTTTGCTAACTTTCACCGTTATGGCTTTAACCATAATAATATCGCAGTATAACCTGCATTCAAAATAAAAAAGTTCGTCCGGTCCTTTCACTGTAAAAACAGTCGTTTTACATCGAGAGATTTCTAAAATGTGAGAAAAATATTTTGAAAAGGCTGAGAAAGTTTAAGTCGAAGCTTCTTAGATAATTTTCTTGCCTGGCAAATATTGAATCAGCTCAAAGCTGATTCTCTTTCCTTTTTCTTACTTCAAGCGCAATCGCTCTTAACGGTTTAATTAGGCACTATGGATTAGTTGAACCTCTCTGTTGTATTAACAGTCGGTTAGCACTATTAGCTGAAACCACATTTCGTCTGTTTCATTTAAATGCAATCAAAATCGGCAGTTACCGTACTGTCAGGTAGTTCAGGGAGAAGAGATCAGTGTAATGTACTCTTGAGGCAGCATTATGTACAAGTCAATGAAATATAAAAACCGCGTTTTTTTCGCTCAGCTCATTGCTGCGATAAACCAGGAAGCTGGACAAAACAATCAAATGACTGAAGAAGTTTAAAGAGGCTCATTGAGTTGATATTGATAACTTAATAAGAGTCTCAATATCACATAACAATGCTTAAAGCTAGCATAACAACTCAAGTTTCAAGTCCAAAAGTCACAGAAAACGTAAATTTTGAATTTTCTAGTGTCCTGACTTGTAACTGTTTTGTACATAATTTGAAAAAGTGTCCGGTCACAAATTTTCGAAAACCGTTAATTGCTTACTTATAACACAGGGTATGGGGTTTGTCTAAGTTTGACCATTTGTCATTGGTATGTGAAGAAAACTTCGCATGTTTGGAAAAATTTATTGAATTTCATGAACCAACTCAATGAGCCGCTTTAAAGAATGTAATATTTGTATTATGGGTTTTTTATTTTATTATGTATTAGTATTATATATTATGTGTTATGGAGTTATTTAAGGAATGTTTGCCAAAGTCACGCGGGTTCTGCCTAAGGGGTTACCATGAGGGTGATACAGGCTATACTGAAAATGACAAAGTCACACAGCCATTTTGTGGGTGAAACCCTTAAAGGCCTAATTGTCTCACCCCAAACAGTGCCAATTCTCCTAACCTTCTTACTTGAGCGCCTCCCACAGTTGTCTAAAACTCATTCCCATCCAGACTCAATCCCGGTCTGTTGCTTCAGGGTGAGTAAAGAAAAGCCCAATAATCATAAAAATACTCTCTGTTCATGCCATGCTGTGTAATTAGAGCTTGGTACTCTGCATTGTTTGAACTAGCTGGCAATCAAAGAGCTGAGCCAATTAATCTCTGTGGAATACTACAAAAATTGTATAGTTTTGCGTGAAAGGACACGCCCCCTTTGAATTGAAATGAGAAAAATTTTGACTGGATTTATGTCTTTGTATACACCCTAAACTCATTCGTAACTGATCAATAACTTGCTGGAGTCATCCCTATACGTACACGATCCTCATAAAGACTACATGAGCAGCTAAGCAGACCGAGGGTTTGCGGCTTCGTGTGACCTGCTCCCTGGTTAAGCCAGACACGACACGTCTCCCCCATTTCAGGATTATTTCTCTTTTAATATTTCACGAAGCAAATCAATGCCATTTCAACTACTTGCTTGTGAATCAATTAAGAGGGGTCATTAAAGTAATGTCGAAGACTGTATTACGTCCAAAAATAAAATGCTAACAAGGACAGTCAACCTACACTGTCTTATTGCAAAGAGCAACCGGATAAATCGATAACATCTCATTAAGAAGATGAAACGTGCTGTCATAACATCAAGTGACCACCTGGTATGCTTGAAAACGCCAAAGTTGACGGCAGCTTCTACCTGACTAATTTGTCACCGAAAAATGAGAGAAAGGAAGAAGCCGAGTAAGAATTTGACTGCGTATGATATCGTATAGGCTACCTAAATTAATCTAAAATTAGGTTAATGTCGCAAACAATCCCAATCAAAGAAAATTTGGTAGTTTGGAAAGGGCATCTTCGAAGTAAAATTTGTACGAGTGACACAAGATATGCAGGCACACAAAGTGCCTTGAGTACTGTCTTGAGTAGTAGTAGTCTTGGGTAATTTGCATAAATTCAATTGGCCGCAGTGAATCGAACCTTTGAGGATCCTTATCTTCCAAAAATTTGTGTTTATTAACATTAAATGTGCTACAAATGGAAAGAAACATGACGCCAGACAATCACAATACTTTGTAAAAAAATGCCTTGACGTATCTATGACGTCATGAGGTCGAAGTGACATACCAATTGGAGTTATGACGTTTTCATTAAGTTTCGTACAATCGAACTCTTATTACCTTAAGAAAAGTTACTCTAGTAGACGGGTGGAGCCATGGAAGTACTCCCATGGTCGAACGCACCCGGAATCTAGGGCATAACATTGTAGTGTTTCCATGTTTCAACCATGGCAGTACTTCCGAGGTAGCACTTCCATGTTTCAACTGATGCAGACATATGTGCACCTGCCGCATAAGCTCTTAATGACGCGTGCGAAGTCAACGTCTACATTTGGGAGCTTTAGATTGCACTACGCCGACCTCATCTACAATGAAATGACGTCACTTGCATGCGCAACGAGATACAGCGCTACTCTAAGACTAAGTGGTAAAATGTCAAGGGCAACGCAGGAGGTGACGTCATTTCATTGTAGCTGACGTCCACGTCGTGAAATTTAGAGCTCACTTTTGCTTCGCTGCCAAACGAACATTGCATGACGTCGATGCTGAAGTCTTACATATGCAGTGTCTTTCTTTCATGATTTAGTTGAAAAATAACATCACCTCGATACAAAAAGTATGTCATCAACATGTATATCTTGGAAATAGTATTTCCCTGACTGGCTCAATCCTCTGCCCAAAACAGAGTAGGCCTAAAACAGCTCGGAATAGTTAAGGGGGTTTGGTCGTTCATATTGTAGTAGCCCGATGCTAGCAACTCTTTCTGAGATCCCAAACGAAAACTTTTGGGGTATGAGGCCGATTTAAAATTATGCAACACCCCCCAACCCGCACGACGGACCTAGCTGTCACATGCTCCACCACATCAATTGAAAGGTATCTTTTCCCGAGACTGACAACCTGTATTTGAACACCACATGAACGTACCACAGGTTTTCGGTGTTTGGGAAAAAATCAACTAGTCGACTCAATTTGTGACCACTGCCCATGGTAGGGGTGTAAGGGGAGAATACGTTTTTGTTGACTCGGGAGATTTTTATGAGAAGCTGTGCTATACCTTTTTATACAAGATCCATGTGCTCCCCACTCGATTCCACCCACTTCACTCTCTTCTTTGTCTTATTGAACTCAGCTATAAAGTACGGTTTATATAAACAATAACACAAATAAAATAGTCCTTCATGGAAACCTTACAAAGGTTTAGCTTGAATGAGATGAATTAAGAAATCACAGCCTTTATATTCTACTGTAAAAAATTACCATTCTGTTGTGTTTGTAATTCATGATTGGTATAACCTTCCATCTTTAAAGGAAATGGATTTTTTCCATGTTCAGACAAAATGTTCAAAGTTGATATTGATTTTACTAATTCAACATTTAAATGACGACTACATAGCGATTCACTCTCTAAAGAAGGGGAGATATCAATAAAATTTTCTTGATTGAAGAAAGCTATCAGCTTCGTTTGTTAAAAATGTCATATATGAACTTTCAAGTGAGGTGAATTTTGCATTGCAAGGTTGGGTCATGGGGGATTCTAACCCGCCAAACCCTCCCCGTGGCTACGCCACTGTTCTCAATTCATCCCCGGAATTTTCCTCAAATTATATTCTTCGAAAAAAAATTATCTACTCAATGCCTCGCCTATTCTCAGATTCCAAATTGCACATTTTTTGTTTACTTCCATTCAAATCCATTGTCCATCCTGATCATAACGTTCGCTAAGAAATAGGTGGTACACAACGACAGATAAATAGGTAGTTGATTGAAGTGATACTGTCCTTTACATCCGGCTGTACCTCAAAAAAAATTTAACATGCAACATTTCAAGTTTACCTCAAATCAAAAGAAAAATAAAAAATATGTATTTAGGGGCATGAAAAATGAATTTTAACAGTGTATATCCCATTTTCATATAACATTCCTGAGCTGAGATATGAAATGTTGAAGTTTATTCACTTAAAACAAATTGCTCGATTGCGCAATAATTTGTGATTTTTTGTTGTACAACTCACACAACATGTTTGTTTCACTTTAAAATTAAAAACATTTTTATGACCTTGAACACTTCCTGTTTGCTTGCATAGCATGTCGCACAGGAGCACAAGAAGGGCTTAATTAAATCACCTCATGAGAGTAAGAGTGATATCACACCTTGGTACAGGGTCCAGTAACGTCGGAAAAACAAAGAAATACAAAGGTTGTAACGTGCGTAGTAGTACAAGAATGACATCACAAATTATTGCGCAATGTACCATTTTAATTTGAGTGAATAAACTTCAATATTTAATATCTCAGCTCAAGAATGTCCTATGAAGATGGAAGTTGAACTGATAGAATTTATTTTTCATGGTCTTTATTATATATTTTTGAATTTGAGGTACACGTTAACTACATCTCTCATCTTTATAGATGATCACCGGATAGGTAACGATATACAACGTCTATGCACACTGTACCAAATATGCATTATTTTTACTGTTATATCTATTACAACGTATTAGCCAGTTTTTAAAAAAGACAATTGCAAAGGACTTTGAAATAACTTTTCTGCATATGTCGCTTTTTGCATCAGTAAAATGCCTAAGACATGAACGAACAGCATTAAAACTGTATTCCATAGTCCTTTGTAAATGATATTTAGTTTAGAATTTATTCCGAGGCTGTGCTAGACTCTACGCAGGCAGATATTAATTTACCAAATCAAAATTGTTTCTCTTTAGTAAGACCTTCAATCATAGCTCTTCCATTGAATATGTTACTTCCGGATGTTTTGTTTCTGGGCGCGAATGGAAGATCGACGACGGATACAGGACGTGAGGCGGTTAAAGGAAGGACGCATATATATGACCGACGGGACAGGATGAAGGGCGGATACAGGGCGGCCGGTGGATATAGGGCGGTTGGCGAATACAAGGGTAGGTGAGTGAGAGAAAGGGCACATTCTTTGCATTAGTGAGTTGCAAAAACTAAATATTACTGATTTGGAGAAAACTTTCAAACATCAAAGGGGCGGTGGCATTGCCAAAAAATACTTTGCAAAGTCTAGGGCTATGTAGAAAGTAAACGGTCATCCGCTAATATTTGATTGTTTAAGAAAGATGAATTAATATGAGCAGAACACTTCCGAAAGTGAACAAAACTGAACGTAAAAAATGTTTACAACGCTACTCAGAGAGCAGGAAAGGCCCGATTCGAGCGATTATGATATGAGCTATATACCGGAAATGAACCGATAAAAAGATAAATGAGAAGAAAGGTTATTTCTAAATATTACTGCGCATGATAAAACATACGACCTCAAAGAGGTGATTCGCATTTCTTCTCTCAGACCACGTCAAGTATAGAAACAGGGGACAATTACCGATAGGAAATTTTCGATGGCAATAATTTTGGTGTATCCCTCCAGGCAAACTCGAAATGACGGAGAGCCATAACCAAGAAAACGCGTAATTAAGAACTACCCTCTAAGTTCCCAAGTGCAAAATGATTAAAAAACAACCAGATTACTCAATGCTAAATACACATTCTGCCAATTCCCACCAAGAATTTATGCAGATCCATGCAATTATGCAGCACCTCCCGTGAACATAGTCCCCAATACATTTGGAGGACACTATTGCCAGACATATTAGATTGACCGCTAGAAAATATATTATTACTGGGAGCATTGAAATCATTCCTGGCACCCCACCGACACATTATGTCTATACTGCTCTGACCTAAGAGCAAAATAAAGAGTAGAAAGTGGTTTTCGCCAAATGGTTGGAAGAAATTTTTTTACTAACAAACATTCATTTACGCTCCGAGAGACAAGAATGCAACATCTGACAGTATAACAAGAGGACCATGCTCTGTGAACCTTCCACAATACTGTAATTATCTTATTCTCATTTATATTTCCCTGATAATTATTGTATAAGATAGCGTAAGGTGACAAATAAAGAGCCGGCGGTGTTCGAGACAAATAGCAGAAACGTTTGATACCTGACGGGAAGAACTGTGAATAGTTTTTGACCAATTTCAGTTGGGAATACGTACGGACCGGAAGTGACGACATCAGCACGCTCCCAACCTAATCTGCCTCGTCGCGTTTTCGCTCCGGGCAACGTCACTTACTTGCCGTCATGTTCAGTTAAAACGTCACAGAGGACCGACAGACATGAATACGAGGCCCGAGGCTCATTCATTAATATTTCAAAAGTAACCGACTTCAGGAAGAACAGAGTTCGTGCAAGAGGAAATCTAGGCCACATCAACATAGGCAGAGGTGGAGGAAATAAGGAAAGGTAACTTTTGAAATTGAGTAGGCGAAGTGGGTATAGATTTTACCGATCTGTAAACGAAAACAGATCAATGGGGCTATCTTATTCGCCACATTTCGAAACTACATAAGATTGTTGACCATGAAAGACTTGAAAATGGTTTTTCTATCCAAAAAAAAGTATCTTTGCGTAATTTCTACCAATTTGTTTATTAGTATTGTGACTGTGTACCAAATTTTCCCACTGTTACTTGTAAAAAACAGGTTTTACAGGTTTTATATTAAATGTCATCAAGTTTTGCGTAAAATTATTTTACAGGCACCCGTAGGCCTTCCATGGCCTTGCAAAGAAAATTTGAGCAGAGATTAATATGTAAAATAGCATTATGAACAGAAACGCTACCGCTGTAGCACACACACGACGGATGAAATTCAGCTATAACGTGATATATTAGGTCTGTCAGAGCGAGACGATATTTGAACAAGATCAAATAAATCTAGAATCATTTATGTAGGTTCCAATAAATATTTCGGACTATTCACATTGGCAACAAATACAAACATTTCACCGACAATATTGACTATGTTTCTGAAGAAGATCGTTACAGTTTGTCGGGTTTTTGAAGTTGAATGAAGATTTATAGTGTAATCAGATAATGGATCCTTTGAAGCTTCTACAAAGAGGGAAATTTCGGTTTCCGTTCTAGTCAGTCTCGCTCTGTCTATCTGGTTTAAATTTGTCTTAAAAATGCAGTTTGTCGATGCAGTTTGGTAACTGACTTGCATTGTCCTTTCATACTTTCAAACCCACCAGTTCATATACAAATATCTAGATGCCTGTTTGGTAATAGTACAACACAATGACATAATTACAAAGCATATGCTACGTTTTCAGGACCACTTTTGGGTATTTTCCGTGCCAAGTTATGCATCCATTCTTTTTAACTCGTATTCAAACCCGTGACCAGCCAGCGTTCTTGGGCAGAAAATTTTCCATTCCGGGGGACAAATGTGTTAAATTGTTTCAAGTCAATAGCAAACTTCAACCTCTGTGGACTGCTTGGAGGCGACAATATTTGTAAGGGTGCTTCCACCTTTCGCCACCAGCACCCTTGGTACATGTCAGCCGCTCTGTCTTTTGTTCACTTCTTAGGCCATTGTGGAAAATCTTATTTGGTTCTGATTTCTATTTTATATGAAAAAAGAGAAAAAATAACTTAGCGAAATGAAACAAAGTTTACCATGACGTGGCACAATGGTCCGAGGAACTTCATCAGCAAGATGATATTCAGTAACCACACAAAACTACAAATCACCCCACTACTTCATTTTTCCCATTAGTAGGTTAGATCCTCTCGTAAAAAAGGCCGAAATTTGTCATAAAATTACAATTTTTCCCCTAACAAAAGCTTTACATTTTACATATTTGTTAAAAATGTAAAAATTTTCCAACTTCATGGATACTCCGTACAATAAAATACCAAAGTCAACTTTTGTCAATCATACCAACATTCTACCTAATTTTGCTCTTGAAAGGCATATAATCAAACAAAAAACCCAAATCTTTCTTTTGAAATTTACCAAGTAACCAAATTTTCATTTACATCTTATTTTCCAAATCTTTTTTCAAGAAGGGGGAAACTTTATCGGGCAAATCTCCAGTGTCATCTGAGAGCCTTAGTACGTATCCCTAGTACGATAAAATGAGTAACCCTTAAAAAATTTCAGCTGTGGCCCACATAACGTTTTTCATTTTTCCTATGTGAAGGTCCGATTTTTTCTATAAACATCCCAACTTTTTAGTGGTCCTTACAAAGAAACCAAATTTCTTTCAAAAATGTTAAATTTGCTTCAAAGCAAATTCCACATTTATATTTGTTAGAAAACAAGAGCCAAACATTTCTGTGTGCTATGCTCGCTTCAAATCCTGTCAAGTCATGGCCTCAAAGTGCTCACCCCTGTCGGGCAAATCCTGGCGCCACCCCTGCTGCTCCCTTGCTAAGCATTTGAACAGAGATGGTTTATTTAGTCAAGTCACACCATAACAGTTAAATTGGGATCACATTTTGACAAAAGAAGCTTTCCAATAAGCAAAGAAATGAGAAATACAAAGGCCGTTATTTGAGTACCGGTAGTACAACAATGACATCACAAACTATTTTGCAATCCACCAATTTAAATTGAGTGACTTAACTTAAATATTTAATATTCCAACTCAGATATGTTCTATAAAGATGGGAGTTGGACTGTTTGAATTCATTTCACATGCTCTGCAAAGTATTATAAACAAAATCAGACTTAAGGTACACTTTAAAGCATTAAAGTGGCGTGGGAATTGTCGACTTTATTTTCTTTTTCAAATTTTCTTCTACTCTATGGCGAAGAGCCATGGGGGACCAAAGGTAATTCCAGAAGTTCTGCTCCCCAGATAAGCTACGCCGAGGAAAGGATAACATATCTATTTAACCGACCTCTTGACCTTAACAGAACTTCTGCTGCCGGAGTCCTGCAATAAAGATTAGAAACTTTTCAATATTTTAGGCCACAATTAGACCATTTTTAATAAAAGACTTTGAAAAGCAGGTTAGGCTACAATTGCCCCTTGCCCATAACTTCTCCACTCTCCCATTCCATCCTCCCATTCCACTGAGTTATGATATTGGGTCTAAGGATAATACGTAATCTATTAACTTACCAATTCCTTGTTTTACACTGCGTTTATGAAGCAAAGGTTTCATTTGACCCGTGGGTAAGGATTTATGAAACATGCATTGTAATTAAAGCAGGCATTATTGACTGAAGCATCGGGAACTTAATTAACCTCAAAGATCTATGTTAGTTCTACCAGTGTTCCAGACTTAATTGGAAAAAAGCAGCTTTACGAACTCTTTGCATTTACTGTCTGACAAACTGTCGAAATACGAGGACCGATGTGGGCCATTTGATTCGTTTCTAACATTTGCTCACAGATTTGTATCATCACCCAAAACTGCATGGTGGTTGCGCAGTATGAAGGAAATGAGGGTCTAAATGACTTGAAAAATTCTCTGAAAATCTTATTTTCAATCGATAATAGCTTTCTTATTTCTAACACAGTGAAGTTTGCTCTTTCTAAGTTAAAGGGTACTCATTTTCATTGTTAAAACGTTGTTTTTGAGGTTAAAAGTGAGTTGATGACGAAATTCACACAAAACAAAACACGGATATTTCACATATCAATGCATCCTCTCACGGTGTATATATGAATAATATATGAATAATTAATTTGATAATAGTTGTGTTAAATGTTCAGCAGAATAGCCTGAACGAAATCAAGTAAAGCCAATTATATGCCAGTGTTTCCTTTTCCCAATTTGTATCAGTGTGTTAAAATGAAAAATTATAGTATGACAAAGTGAAAAACAGAAACTACTGATGAACGTAGCTTCACGTGATAAGATATTTTGTTTTCTTTCAACACGCAACCGCAAAGCTATGTACCACTTATGGTAACGATGGGCCTACAGATTACCTTAGCAAACGTTTCTACATAATATGCACGGTCTAACGAGACAATGCCATCAGGTAGGATTGCATCATTTTAACGATTCATATATTATACACCGAAACGTTCATGAATTGCGATTACTTGCTAACTATTACGACATTGGTGTGTAGCTTTCCTAAACGGCCCAACTTCCATTAGTCTTATGTAAAAACATAAGCTAGCTCACTGAATTCCAATGCAAGCTCTTTCTTCCAATTTTAAATATAGCGTGCAGCGTTCTTCTGAGTTTTCGCAGCCAAAGCGCATAGCTTGAAGACGCACAGGCGGAGAAGCTTTTTAAAGTAAACGACCAGGATTAGTGTATAGACGGTAACCATGGTGATACGATGAATTTTTAATGAAAAGAAGAGCTAAATTTGTTTATTCTTCTCGACTTAATATTATGTATCGAAGATACTCTCTATATCTTACACCTAGTAAACTGTTAAAGTCATTTACTCCCATGTAAAAGGTAACAAAAAGACTGTTCAGGCGTAGTTATTGTTCGTATCGCTGAATAATTAATGTTTACAGATGTTCAATAGTCATGAGAAGATAATGGCCGCATTTCTCGCTACTTATGAAATAAAATGGTTATTGTAAACCTTCATTTATTAACTAGTGAATTGGTGTTCCAAAAGACCAAGACCTTCTAAGATTTGAAACTTCACAGTTGTCGATATTCTCAAAAGATTGAAGTATTACCTCTGGCTGCCTGGCGTTAAAATAGAGATGAAGCTACGAGGTCTGTCAGTCGGAATCCTGGGGCCTGTTCCACAAAGAGTTACGCACAATCTTAAGTTTGATTCCCCATACTTAAGTCAACAGTATATCATACTTAAGATTATGCGTAACTCTTTGTGGAACGGGCCCCTGGTCTTTTTGTAACCCCAGCAACGTTGGAGTGAAAACAACTGTTTGCATTTGTACCATATGAGAATGCTTAATGCGCTACTCCTTAAGTGAAAGCAGTTCCAGCAATACACAAAATGGGGAATGCACCTAGTCTAGTCCATTTGTTTTCACTCCAAACTCATTGTTGTCATAGCGAAGAGACGTCATTTGTACTAGGAAAATTTGGGGCTGATAACAAGTTTCATAAGCTGTGTTACAGAGGTTATGCACGTGACGTCATGTTGACATACTGGATGGAACTGATTATGCGCAGAAGATGTGATACCGATACTTGCGCACAAAAACACCTTAGTAACAATTGTTGTACAATGGACGCTTGAACGGCAAAATAGAAAGACGCGCAACATTAACCCAGTGACGTCGAGTGATGAAACTCAATACGGAGAAAGTGGTTGGACCAAATACAAGCCTTAATATCTTTGAATAGCAAAAGTAAAGATACCGAAGAGGTTACCGGTCTCTAAGGAAGATGGAGATATTTTCAAGATGATGATTACGTTCAAGTAACATTACATGCACTCTCATAAATTGAAAGATACAAAACCGTAACTATGGGGTGTGTCCCCATATTCATTTGTTCGAGGTCTGCTTCTCTACTTTTCTACTGCATTAAGCAATGGTAAATATCACTTCTGCAGTTTTACTTTGCACCATATCTTTCATACTTTGCAACATACTTCCTCACAAAAAACTTAACAGAGGGCGTGATCAGATATGCTTTTCAACACTTGTTTCATTGATCCAGACATGGAAAGAGAACTTATGGGAATGGGTATAGTAGTACCAGTAGCCCATGAGGTGTACTGACGGAAGGGCTTATCCTCTGCTTTAACTTGATAAAGTGTCAGTTATTTGACAGATAATCCTGCCTGGTCAGCATTCTACTTACTAAAACATGCTATGGGCCTTACAACCGATGCATTTGTTTGAACAAGATGTTCAGAGTAGAAATTTGAGGAAGTTTTATCTTAGAGCTTTTTGAAGTGCAAGAATACCGCCCTTTGGCGGATATTTGAGCATCGACAAGAACACGGCATGATTCCGTATGTACAAAAGCGTCACGCTAATGAAAACGAAAAACGCCCTTAATTTCTTCATGCCCTCGATTTGCGATCTTCTTTTAACCATCTTCAGTTACAGACTACAATACAACATGTAGGAATCTAAATGATGTAATTCTCGATGACGACTCTATCACATGCAATAGAATTATCTGGAGTATTAAGCTTAGAAATGGAACTTTTACTGCATTCTTGGGTCTAGGCTGGTAAGGTAATGTATACAATATGCAAACTTTTATTGAATGCGTTTTTCAAGCTTCAAATCCAGTACAGATCGACCTTGCTGGTAATTAAATGTTTTCACACCCAAGACCAATCTACCATTTTCATATAAAATGCCTTCTTAAGAGCATGGTACAATGAAGCTACGTTAAGTACTGGATTTTGACATTTGATATTGATATTGATATTTGATATGATTGATACAATATATTATTGTATGATGATTATGCCACTGTTTTATTGTCTATTCATAAAATTATGAAATAATAGGTTCCTTCAAATGTTAATTGTTATTTTCATATTTAATGTTAAACAGTTATACTACTCCGTCCTTGCATCAGATTTCAAATATGCACCAGACCTCAAAGTGCTTCTCAAATATCCACCGCAACATTGATATTATTTTTGCAACGCCAAGGGGGTTACTAACAAGTGCAGCTATTATCGTACTACCTGCCAAAGTTCCACATATATTGTTATTTCTGCTCCATTGTTTTACATGTTATATGGACCCTGAAAGACAGTTATTCATTTACCTTTACATTTGACGGGTCAATTTTCAAAACCTACTTATACTAGTCCCTCCCACAACAGTCTCAAAAGAAGGGTTTAAGGTCGCAAACTGGATCTGCTATGTTAGGGAGGTACTTATTCTAAGCATTTTTGGTGAAATATACGTTGAAGTCTGATGTGTGGTTTCCAAGATAAGATCACGTAAAGTTTTTACATTTTCAACAAAATGTGAACTTGAAGCAAGCACATATGACATCATATCTCCACATTAGTCCACAGTCTTTTGTTTTTCTTAAATCTTTGGGGTCGATTCTTTCCTCAACATGTCCAAATTATAAAAATGTGAATGCATTAGTGACATGCGAACTTTACAAACTTTGCATCCCCCACAGGGAGGTCATATTCATGTTGACTTCAAGGTCAACACAAGTCTTATTAAACCAATGGAAACAAAGCATCCCTTGTCAATGGAATGGAGGAAGTGATAATGAGCTTTACTTACCTCAAATTCACTTTGGAACATAAACCTACTGACTTCATTTACTGATATCTCGAGAAATACATGTCTGATTTTAATGGAACTTTAATCACACTGTAGATTTGATTCCTCTCTCACGCCATAGGGAGTATAAAAGGCCCTTATGTGTAAGAACACTCACGGTACATGAATTTAAATATGAGCTACTCTGCATTTTTTTAGTTGACTAGTTTCAATCAAAAAGCTGTGCCAATTCAGAATTTCTGTAGACTACTAGTAAATTTTAGTCTGAGTGACGAATCACTGCATTTAACAGAGAAAAAACAGGTAGCCTACATTTTTTTAAAGTGTTTGATATGACGAACGACAGGATTTCATCCACGGCCTGCTAAAAATCGAATGTTTAAATAACTAATCCAAGCTGGGGCTAAGCTAATGTTTAAACATTTCTACTCCAATATATAGGCAATGTTAATCAAAGACGCAGGATGATATTTCTTATCCTGTTCAACGATAATGAAGACATTTCATTTATTAAATGTCACCACAACTCCGTTCGTAATCTACCTCTCTCCATTTTCCATTAATAAGGCTGAAGGTTACTTCAACAAAATATTGTCAATCTGGTCTTTGTTAAATTGACTTTCCATTCAATAAATTATTTAGCTTTCCCCATCATTTGTGATTAAAATCACTTCCAAATACTCTTTGTTGCATGTATATTTCTATAGTCACATAACACCTTTAAAAAGTGTGTCACGAAACTATTTCAAATCGATGTGGAAGTTCCTTCGTGGCACGTGACCAATCAATATATTTGCTTTCGGAAAAGTGTCTCATATTGACAGTTTTAATCAATGAATAATTCTAAATAACAAAGCTCAAAAGTAACTGAATCTAGAGCTGACTGTCCATCATGTACCTATACACTATTTTTAAATTACTTTTCTAGCCTTATTAAGACGAATCCGTATATCCAGTGATGGTCTAATTTTGGTCGGACATAACTGGGGTCTATCACCTTTCAAACTTTCAGTTTCCTTGTTTACCTATATCATGGATGGTTGTGCACTAAATTTTGTCTAAATTCCCTCCATTTCACTGAAGATTATGGTTTGAAATTCATGTAGACAATAAAGGAAGACGATTTAAGGCTGATGATCCCCACTAACACAAGCGATGGATTCTTCAATATTTCCCCGGTATAGATCTTATCTTTTGAAATGTCAGAATATATATAAATATATATATATATATATATATATATATATATATATATATATATTTATATATATTTATATATATATATATATATATATATATATATATATATATATATATATATATATATATATATATATATATCAATTTTTTTTTATCGGAGAAGCCATCTTTAATGTAGTTCTTTTTGTTTCTCATTCTAGGTTTCTAGGTTTCTGTTACTGCCATATCATATGTAAAAACTATTTTAAACGAAACTGCCGCAAATTAGGTCGCGCTGCAATTCTCTGATTAAAACGGGCAAATGTCAAATTTGCTCATGTCCGTTAACGACGGTTGGCTATATGGTATTCGTTCAATGGAGGTGATCTAATTTGCTATTGACGACTGCGTTGTTATAGTTGCTTTAAACGTTCACTCTTCAATAAACAAGATTCGAAAGAAACGTTCTTTGGTTAAGCATAGTCAGAGATTTATACGATGTATTTAAACTAACCTTATTGCACTATCTTTACGTTTCCAGTGAGCGTCTATGCCTTCGTTATTCTTGTGTGAGTGTAACACGTCAGTCGAGGTGCTTTTAAAAAAATTATTCGCACAGAAGGACGGGTCCATTGTGCGACTATCTCACTATCTTTGTCTAATACTGAATCCTCACGGGAGCATTATTAAATCACGGCAGTAAATGTCTTTAAAATTCAGGTGTGTTTGGAAGAGAATCTGTAATTAAAGGTGACATAGTGGTAATCAGGTTTCGAGCTTTTACTATCGAATGAAAACGCGTGGACAGTGTTCAACAGAAGTTGTGCATTAGGTCGGTGCCAGTCAATGTAACGCTGACTTAAGAGGAAATAAATATTTTAACGGTCATTGATTAAACAAAAGTCGGATAAAACTGTAACTAGTAATCACCGTATTGATGACTGCAATGTACAGGAATAAATGAAAACACAAATATGACTCACCCAACATTGCGCATATACACTTAACTAAAATACCTTAAACCCTACAGTTTCATTATTTAAGCAGGGCACATCACACCATGTTACAAAACATGATATACGTCCCATGATGATTAAATAACACCATGGGTTAATGGGGCTTGATATAACCGCATGGTACTTTTAAACCCATAAGTGAGGTAAACTTTGTTAGAAAAGCTCCTGAGGCTGTTTCAATGGATGAATTCGATAATTCGTCCAGTAGAATTGTGAAGAACAAGAAAATTAAGCTCCTGCACTTCTTGTTTTGCGTTCTCTTATTGTCGTGTAGTACAACTCATAAGATCATAAATCTAAACGTGGCCGTGTGTAAGTGTACGATATCTAAAACGGGGGGTGTAAGCAAAACGAAGACCGAAGACCGAAGACAGAAGACAGAAGACCGAAGACCGAAGACCGAAGACGGAAGACGGAAGACCGAAGACGGAAGACGGAAGACCGAAGACCAAAAGACGGAAGACTGAAGCTCATATACACAAACGCATTTACAATTAATCTTAGAAGCAAAGCCAAGCTCCCTGCATCGGTGAAGTCTATGCGTTCCAACTATCAATACGACGAAGCTAGCGGCAGTTCCGCACAAACACAGGAGCTAGGCCCCCTAGTTCTCTCAAAAGTTAACATGGAGGTGCGGCCACTGACAAACCCTTCCATTAGTATACATATATACGCATGTTTTATTTTGATTTGCACCCAATCAGCTTTCGGGTGGTGACACGTCTCCGTTTTGAATACCCCGACCTGCAAATGTAGCTTTGAATGCTACTTTCCTTGCGACACTGCCTTAAGTATTAGTTAAATTTTGTCGGTAATTCACTCATAATGTTTGCAAATAAAGCCATTAATTGTACGATAGGTTTTATCGACTTTGCATTTGTGCTAAGGGTACAAAAGTCTGGTCTTTGTTTTGAAAATCCAGAGTTATTATAGTGGCGAAACCAGTGAGTTCGGTGAGAGGGTACAGGGATAGCTAGAATGTACGTACTAAAGTTGATATATAACCTATGCCCCAATTCGAATTAAACCCCAAAAGGACGCTTGAAGGCGGTTTGAGTCTGTCGGGAGGGGGGGGGGGGGACTGAAACGCCCAACGGACTATATGGACGCACAACATACATTGCCCGCTTCCTTTCCCATAACTTTTTATACGTTTCAATTTGTCTGCGGACCTTCCGTGGTTCGGTTTGTGGCACGTTTTCGTTTTAAAGATCATGATATACAAATTTATCTTTGATCACTACATTTCTTTTAATACTCTCTTAGTTATCAGTCAGTTTTGTCGGAAATTCGCTCGGAATATTTGTGAATGAAGTCTACAATTGCACGATAAGTTTCATCGAATTTGCATGAATGCTAAGGGTGTAAAAATGTGGTCTTCGTTATGAAAATCTTGAGTGCTAGAGTTATTACAGTGTAGAAAACAGGGAGTTCAGTGACAGGGACGGAAATGGCCTGTATGGACGTACTAAAGTTGATTTAAACCTATGCCCCAATTGAAATAAAACCTGACAAGCTTACAGGTACTTTGATTCTGTCGAGGGGAGGGGGGAGGCGTAGAACGCCAACCCGAACTGTATGGATCCACAACCATTGCCCGCTTCATTTCCCATAAGTTTTTATACCTTTCAATTTCTCTGCGGCCCTTTGTGGTTCGGTTTTGTGACACGTTTTCGTTTTGAATATCATGACATAGAAATTTAACCACATTTCTTGTGATACCTTCTTAGTTGTCAATTCAATTTTATCGGTAAACCAGTCACAACATTTTTTAGTTAAGTCTCCAAATGCACGATAAGTTTCGGCGAGTTTCCATCAAAGTTAAGGGTCTAAAAGTCATGTCTTCATTTTGGAAATTTAGAGTTATCGCATGTAGCGTATCTAAGGAATTCAGTCAAAAGTGCATTAGCAGTTTGTATAGGCGTTCTGAAGTAAAAATACACCCTATTCCTCAATTCCGGGAAAATATGAAATGATACCGACGGATCACTGGAGTCCGTACGGGATGGGTAGAAGGGTCATGAACACCCCCAAACTATCTGGACCCTGATCCAGTTCCCGCTCACCTTCCCATAAGTTTTCATATGTTTTGGTTTGATCTGGCCCTAGGAACGGTCCGGTTATGACACGTCTTCGTTTTGAATATCACGACCCGCAAATGTACATTTCATCACTACTTTTCAAGCGATACTTTCTTAGTTATTAGTTAAATTTTGTCGGTAATTCGCTTAGAATTATTGCAAAGAAAGTCTACAAATGCACGATAAGTTTCAGCGAATTTGCATGATTTCTAAGGGTGTAAAAATGTGGTCTTCGTTTTGAAAATCTAGAGTTATTACAGTGTGGAAAACAGTGAGTTCGGTGACAGGGCGGAAATGGCCTGTATGGACGTACTAAAGTTGATATAAAACCTATTCCTCAATTCAAATAAAATCTGACAAGCTTACAGGTAATTTGAGTCTGTCAAGGGGAGGGGGAGAGGGGGTGTAGAACGCCTTCCTGGACTGTATGGACGCCCAGCCATTGCCCGCTTCTTTTCCCATAAGTTTTTGTACCTTTCAATTTGTCTGCGACTCTTTGTTGTTCGGTTTGTGACACGTTTCCGTTTTGAATATCATGACATAGAAATGTAACTTTGATCACTACGTCTCTTGTGATACCTTCTTAGTTGTAATTTAAATTTTATCGGTAAACCAATCACAACATTTTTTAGCTAAGTCTCCAAATGCACGATAAGTTTCAGCGAGTTTCCATCAAAGCTAAGGGTCTAAAGGTCAAGTCTTCATTTTGGAAATTTAGAGTTATCGCATGTGGCGTATCTAAGGAATTCAGTCAAAGTGCATTAGCAGTATCTACAGGCGTTCTGAAGTAGAAATACAACCTATGCATCAATTCGGGGAAAATATAAAATGATACCGACAGGTCACTGGAGTCCGTATGGGATGGGTAGAAGGGTCATGGACACCCCCAAACTATCTGGACCTTCATCCAGTTCTCGCTCACCTTCCCATAAGTTTTCATATGTTTTAGTTTGATCTGCCTTCAGCAACGGTCCGGTTGTGACACGTCTTCGTTTTAAATATCAGGACCCGCAAATGTACATTTGATAACTTCTTTTGAAGCGAAACTTTCTTAGTTATTTGTTAAATTTTGTCGTTAATTCGCTTAGAAAAAATGCAAAGAAATTCTACGAATGCACGATAAGTTTCAGCGAATTTGTATGATTTCTAAGGGTGTAAAAATGTGGTCTTCGTTTTGAAAATCTAGAGTTATTACAGTGTGGAAAACAGTGAGTTCGGTGACAGGGCGGAAATGGCCTGTATGGACGTACTAAAGTTGATATAAAACCTATGTCCCAATTGAAATAAAACCTAACGAGCTTACAGGTAATTTGAGTCTCTCAAGGGGGGCGGGGGTGTAGAACGCCTCCCCGGACTGTGTGGACGCACAGCCATTGCCCTCTTCTTTTCCCAAAAGTTTTTACACCGTTCAATTTGTCTGCGACCCTTTGTGGTTCGGTTTGTGACAGGTCTTCGTTTTGAATATCACGACCCGCAAATGTACATTTGATCTTTACTTTTCAGGCGATACTTGTTTAATTATAAGTTAAATTTTGTCGGTAATTCGCTCAGGATGTTTGCAAAGAAAGTCTGAAAATGTACGATAAATTTCAGCGAATTTCCATGAATGCTATGGGTGTGAAAATCTGGTCTTCGTTTTGAAAATCTAGAGTTATTACAATGTGGAAAACAGCTAGTTCGGTGACAGGGAGGAAATGGCCTGTATGGACGTACTAAAGTAGATATAAAACCTATGCCCCAATTGAAATAAAACCTAACAAGCTTACAGGAAATTTGAGTCTATCAAGGGGGGCGGGGTGTAGAACGCCTCCCCGAACTGTATGGACGCACAACCATTGCCCGCTTCATTTCCCATAAGTTTTTGTTCCTTTCAATTTGTCTGCGACCCTTTGTGGTTCGGTTTGTGACACGTTTCCGTTTTGAATATCATCACATAAAAATGTAACTTTGATCCCTACATTTCTTGTGATACTTTCTTAGTTGTCAATTAAATTTTATCGATAAACCTTTCAGAATATATGCCAGTTAAGTCTCCATATGCACGATAAGTTTCAGCGAGTTTCCATCAAAGCTTAGGGTCTAAAAATGATGTCTTCATTTTGAAAATTTGTATTGAACACCCCAACCTTTCGGGACCTTCATCCACTTTCCGCTCCCCTTGCCATAAGTTTTCATATGTTTGATTTGCCCCCACCAGAGGTTCGGTTGTGACACGTCTTCGTTTTAAATATCCCGATCTGCAAATGTAGCTTTGACCGATACTTTTCTTGCGATACTGCCTGCGTTATTGATTTAATTTTGTCGGTAATTCACTCAGAATGTTTGCAAATAAAGTCATCAATTGTACGGTAAGTTTTATCAAATTTGCATGAGGGTACAAAAGTCTGGTTTTCGTTTTGACAAACTAGTATTATTGTTGTGGCGAAACCAGTGGGTTAGGTGAGAGGGGGCGGGTGTAGCTTGTATGGACGTACTAAAGTTGATATATAACTTATGCCCCAATTCGAATAAAACCTAACGAGGACGCTTACAGGAGATTCGAGTCGGTCGGGAGGGAGGGGGGGGGGGGAGGAACGCCCTCCGGACTGTATGGACGCACAACCAGTGCCTGCCTCCTTTGACATAACTTTTTATACGCTTCGTTTATCTGCGGCCCTCGGTGGTTCGGTTTGTGACACGTTTTCGTTTTGAAGATCATGACATACAAATGTAGCTTTGATCACTACACTTCTTGTGATACTTTCTTCGTAATCAGTTAAATTTTGTCGATAATTCGCCCACAATATTGTGGATGAAGTCTACAATTGCACGATAAATTTCATCGAATTTGCATGAATGCTAAGGGTGTAAAAGTGTGGTCTTCGTTTTGAAAATCTAGAGTAATTTAAGTGGGGAAACCATCGAGTTCGGTGAAATGGGGACAGGAATGGCCTGTATGGACGTACTAAAGTTGATATATTTAACCTTTGCCCCAATTGGAATAGAACCCAACAAGGATGCTTACAGGCGATTTGAGTATTTGGGGGGGGGGGGAGGGGGGTAGAACGCCTCCCCGAACTATATGGACGCACAACCGTTGCCCGCTTTATTTCCCATAAGTTTTTGTACCTTTTAATTTGACTGCGGCCCTTCGTGGTTCGGTTTGGGACACGTTTTCGTTTTGAATATCATGACATACAGATGTAGCTTTGATCACTACATTTGTTGTGATTCTCTCTTACTTATCTATTAAATTTCATCTGTAAACAAGTCATAATATTTGTAAGTAAAGTCTTCAAATGCACGATAAGTTTCAGCCAGTTTCCATGAATACTAAGGGTCTAGAAGTCATGTCTTCGTTTTGAAAATTTAGAGTTGTGGCATGTGGCAATGTCAGGCTTCTAGCCAGACAAGGTTCTGGAGGAGGCTAAAAGTTTTCCGAGGATGGATAAAAAAAATTTCACTGGGGCTAACGTGTGCAAATGTATTAAGTCAATCGCAAGGTTCAAACTCTCTCTTGGAGCGAAAAAATGTCAGCGGGGTTTCTCCCCCTGCCCCCACCTTCACTACGGGCCTGAGTGGCGTCGCTAAGGAACTCGGGCAATACGGCACTTATAGCCTGTATAGGAGTTATGGAGTAGAAATGCACCATCTGCCTCAAATCGGGACAAATCTAAAAGGATGCCGACTAGCCATTGGTGTCCTTACGGAAAGGGGAAGAAGGGCGTGAAAAACCCCCAACGATATTGACGCCCCCTCCCCTTCCCATAAATTTTCAAATGATTTAGTTTGATTTGCAACGAACCAGCGTTAGGGTTGTGACACGTCTTCGTTTTGAATATCACGACCTGCAAATGTGGTTTTGACCACTGCATTTCTTGCGATACTCCTATAGTTATCAGTTTAAATTTGACGGTAATCAACTTGAAATATTTGTGAGTAAAGTCTTCAGTTGCACAATAAGTTTTGTTGAATTTGCATGAATGTTTACGGTCTAAAAGTCATGTCTTTGTTTTGGAAATGTAAATTATCGCAGTGGCGAAACCAGGGAGCTCGGTAGGAGAGGCGACCTACTTTTGGAGTGTCTGAAGTAGAAATACACCCTCTGCCTCAATTCGTGAGAGGCATACGAATTACACTGACAGGATTTTGGAGTCCATACAGGATAGGGGTATGGGACGTGAGCAACCCCCGTTCGATGTGGGCGTGGCATCACTGTCCGCTCCCCTTCCCATAAGTTTTCATAAGTTTAAATTTGACTTGCACCCCTCCGAGGTGCGAGGTGTGACACGTCTTCGTTTTGAATATCATGACCTCCAGCGTAGTTTTAACCATTTCATTTCTTGTGCTTATCTTTTAGTTTCGGGTTACATTTTATCTACAAGCCACTCAGACTATTTGTAAGTAAAGTCTTTTCATGAATGCTAAGGGTATAAATGTTATGTCGTTGTTTTGTAGAGTTTTTGCAGTGGTGGAGCTATGGAATACGGTTAGAGGGGCAGAACCGTCTGTATGGGCGTTTTAGGTTGATATGTATACACGTTCGTAGGGGGGGGGGGGGATGAACGATCCCGGACTAGGTTTTTATACTTTTAGACTAAACTTTATTTAAACGGGAAAAAATATAAACATGCGAATATGACGATCTATTGAGAGTGTTGATCTTTGCTACATACCCCTTGCATTTAAATACAAACAAAAAAGGACACGAACGAATCACCATTGATCATATAACAATACACACCTTGATTGTCGTCATTCAATTAAAAACTTTGTCACTTTTTCTTCTACATCATGATAAATATGTATTCAAACCCCTCAGTGAGTACACCCTAAAACTGAAAGCGATACATAGACATTGGAACTACGGTACATTTACGAGTCTGCAGTTACGACTGAACTGTGTGATCATCCTCTGAGTATGTCACTCTTACCCGGATGATCTCCCGCCATCCACCCCCTCCCCCCGCATAGTGTAAGACGAATATATTACAATGTAGATAGTTTACTAATGAGTACAATATCTTGAGTACTCATGTGTAGAATGAGATGAATATGGGATGATCTACTCAGTGGAAATTTTTTACATTATTGCAGTGTCATTATAGGTCTGCATATGATGGCAGTTACGGTAGTCCCCTGATTACGTGCGCCCATCATGTGAACATGAATGAATAATGGATGCATTCAAGGAACACGCCTACTTGGTTGTTTAGTAAACCAAATGTTGAGCAAATGTAATTTATCGTTGGATAGTGTTTTACTCAAATCTATCAATCAGTCCACGCATCATTCATATCATATAACTTTACCGAAATTGATCAATTGGTTCCAAGCAAATGTCAACACTGTTTAACCTTGTAATAGTATTAAAACTTTGAAAGAATAAAACATACCTTTTTCAAGATTTTTAGTCTACATAAATATTCTATTTGAAAAAACATGTCAACCACATCACAGCAGCGGTAAAAAATGACCTCCTGCATATGCAAATGGATAACTATACACCCCCCCCCCCCCCAAGAACAATAAATGAAACAAATCGCCCAGCTGTCACATTTTCACTTCAACGCCTCCTATACATGACACTGGCTAATAAAAAAGCATACACATAATAAACCTTCTTCAATTTCGCAATACAGAATATGCAACAGGGAGCGATAAATGAACGTTACAGGTAGCCAATGGTTCCACTCGAAAATGTTAAACTGGCACATGCTCGTAAGTTCGTAACGAAATGGCTTAGGAGCAATTTTCACGTTAAAGCTCTTCATCTATGAAAATGATGATACAATATGATGTTGCAACTCTGTGTTAACTTAACGGTGCTCCTTATGAAATCATCTTACAAGACCGTTTTCAGAGATATTGACGTCTTCAGTTTTTTCCCTTTGTACCCAAATGAAGAGCTTTGTTTCGATATATTAATCATTTCACAAGTACATCATACGAATATCACGTAATTGTGGTAATGTACGAAAGATATACAAACTTTTTACCAAAATTACTGGTATATTTCAACGTATGATGCAAACCCGGCTTGTCTTGCGTGCACTTTTTTATATTTCTATCCCGCAAATATTTATCATCCCTCTTTAAATTGTGTTTATCACTCTAATGTCTTTTCTTCTCTCACAAACAATGATGGTTGTCATGTTGTTCGAAACCTCATCAAATGAGAAAAGACATACAAAGATATTTGGACGAAACCTTGATTTTCTTCGTCAAAGACAGCTTCTTTCTTTACACTCTATCCACGCGCTTCTATTGATATTGTTGCCCATTGTACACCATGCATATGTTAACACTGCCTATCAATTTGCACAAACGCCAACTAACTGAACGCCTTCCCGGATGTGAATTAACACCAATCACAACGGAAATAATGTTGAAAGAATTTATTCTATATTGGAAGGAAACAAAGGTAGTAGTCAATTCAGTTTTTTCAGCCGTCGTCATACAAACTTTACCTCAACCTTTTCCTCACGGAAAACTTGCATTCCCCACCCCCACCCTGACCCGCCTGGCTACGCCACTGTTTCAGTATAGCCTACTGTGATTCTATTCCAATGCACACCTGCCTCCCTTATTGCTTCTCTAAACTTAAGTCGTGATATTGTGACGACATACTTCCTACAATGTATGCAGCAGAACAACTATCAAAACGTCGCAATGACTTAAAACGTTCTTGGCAAACGAGCATGAGGCTGTGATGGCCAAGTTCAGACTGGATGGATACAGAGTACAGATATACACATTGCGATCGTTCTGCACAACTGCAAATGTCGTCACTGAATTTCAACCCATGTTACCTGAGCAGTAGTGCTCTTCATACCCGAAACAGGACTGATCTATAACGATGGTCTGTTGTGTTCTGTTTATATTTCGTATGCCGTGGTCGGACAAGCCCATAGAACTCATCCTTGCCCTGCGCACTGGCCTGGCTATACATTTAGACATATGCCTACAGATACATCCGTACTCCAAATCCAGATATGGATTGATATCTGGATATATGTGGTTAAATACAGCCTTTATATGGCCATATCAAGCCAGATATACAGCCAGATTTAGATTGGTAGATATAATATATCAAGTTTTATATAGCCATATCAAGCCACATATAAATTGATTCAAGAAAAGCCCAGATATGCAAGTGAAGTTTTATATGGCCATATTAAGCCAGATATAACTTAATGAAATGCCTTCCCAGATATGCAAATCAAGTTTTATATGGCCATATCAAGCTAGATATAACTTGACTCAATCCCTGTCCAGATATGCATATAAGTCCAGGAAGGCGTTCTACACCCCTCCCCCTCCCCTTGACAGACTCAATAAGCTTGTTAGGTTTTATTCGTAGACTTTCTTTGCAAACATCCTGAGCGAATTACCAACAAAATTCAACTAATAACTAAACAGGTATCGCTAGAAAAGTAAAGATCAAATGTACATTTGCGGGTCGTGATATTCAGAACGAAGACCTGTCACAAACCGAACCACAAAGGCTCGTAGACAAATTGAACGGTGTAAAAACTTATGGGAAAAGAAGCGGGCAATCCCTGGGCTTCCATACAGTCCAGGAAGGCGTTCTACCCCCCCCCCCCCTCCTTGACAGACTCAAATTACCTGTAAGCTTGTCAGATTTTATTTGAATTGGGGCATAGGTTTTATATCAACTTTAGTACGTCCATACAGGCCATTTCCGCCCTGTCACCGAACTCACTGTTTTCCACACTGCAATAAGTTAATAACTCTAGATTTTCAAAACGAAGACGACATTTTTACACCCTTAGAAATCATGCAAATTCGCTGAAACTTATCGTGCATTTGTAGACTTTCTTTGCAATTATTCTAAGCGAATTAGCGACAAAATCCAACTAATAACTAAACAGGTATCGCTAGAAAAGTAAAGATCAAATGTACATTTGCGGGTCGTGATATTCAAAACGAAGACCTGTCACAAACCGAACCACAAAGGGTCGCAGACAAATTGAACGGTGTAAAAACTTATGGGAAAAGAAGCGGACAATGGCTGGGCATCCATACAGTCCAGGAAGGCGTTCTACACCCCCCTCCCCTCCCCTTGACAGACTCAAATTACCTGTAAGCTTGTCAGATTTTATTTGAATTGGGGCATAGGTTTCATATCAACTTTAGTACGTCCATACAGGCCATTTCCTCCCTGTCACCGAACTCACTGTTTTCCACACTGCAATAACTCTAGATTTTCAAAACGAAGACGACATTTTTACACCCTTAGAAATCATGCAAATTCGCTGAAACTTATCGTGCATTTGTAGACTTTCTTTGCAATTATTCTAAGCGAATTAGCGACAAAATCCAACTAATAACTAAACAGGTATCGCTAGAAAAGTAAAGATCAAATGTACATTTGCGGGTCGTGATATTCAAAACGAAGACCTGTCACAAACCGAACCACAAAGGGTCGCAGACAAATTGAACGGTGTAAAAACTTATGGGAAAAGAAGCGGACAATGGCTGGGCATCCATACAGTCCACAAAGGCGTTCTACACCCCACTCCCCCTCCCCTTGACAGACTCAAATTACCTGTAAGCTTGTCAGATTTTATTTGAATTGGGGAATAGGTTTCATATCAACTTTAGTACGTCCATACAGGCCATTTCCTCCCTGTCACCGAACTCACTGTTTTCCACACTGCAATAACTCTAGATTTTCAAAACGAAGACGACATTTTTACACCCTTAGAAATCATGCAAATTCGCTGAAACTTATCGTGCATTTGTAGACTTTCTTTGCAATAATTCTAAGCGAATTACCGACAAAATTTAACTAATAACTAAGAAAGTATCGCTTGAAAAGTAGTGATGAAATGTACATTTGCGGGTCGTGATATTCAAAACGAAGACGTGTCATAACCGGACCGTTCCTAGGGGCAGATCAAACTAAAACATATGAAAACTTATGGGAAGGTGAGCGGTAACTGGATCAGGGTCCAGATAGTTTGGGGGTGTTCATGACCCTTCTACCCATCCCGTACGGACTCCAGTGACCTGTCGGTATCATTTCATATTTTCCCGGAATTGAGGAATAGGGTGTATTTTTACTTCAGAACGCCTATACAAACTGCTAATGCACTTTTGACTGAATTCCTTAGATACGCTACATGCGATAACTCTAAATTTCCAAAATGAAGACATAACTTTTAGACCCTTAGCTTTGATGGAAACTCGCCGAAACTTATCGTTCATTTGGAGTCTTAACTAAAAAATGTTGTGACGGGTTTACCGATAAAATTGAATTGACAACCAAGAAGGTATCACAAGAAATGTAGTGATCAAAGTTACATTTCTATGTCATGATATTCAAAACGAAAACATGTCACAAACCGAACCACAAAGGGCGCAGAGAAATTGAAAGGTATAAAAACTTATGAGAAATCAAGCGGGCAATGACTGGGCGTCCATACAGTCCAGGAAGGCGTTCTACACCCCCTCTCCCCCTCCCCTTGACAGACTCGAATTACCTGTTAGCTTGTTAGGTTTTATTTGAATTGGGCCATAAGTTTTATATCAACTTTAGTACGTCCATACAGGCCATTTCCGCCCTGTCACCGAACTCACTGTTTTCCACACTGCAAGAACTCTAGATTTTCAAAACGAAGACGACATTTTTACACCGGGAAATCATGCAAATTCGCTGAAACTTATCGTGCATTTGTAGACTTTCTTTGCAATTATTCTAAGCGAATTAGCGACAAAATTCAACTAATAACTAAACAGGTATCGCTAGAAAAGTAAAGATCAAATGTACATTTGCGGGTCGTGATATTCAAAACGAAGACGTGTCATAACCGGACCGTTCCTAGGGGCAGATCAAACTAAAACATATGAAAACTTATGGGAAGGAGAGCGGGAACTGGATCAGGGTCCAGATAGTTTGGGGGTGTTCATGACCCTTCTACCCATCCCGTACGGACTCCAGTGACCTGTCGGTATCATTTCATATTTTCCCGGAATTGAGGAATAGGGTGTATTTTTACTTCAGAACGCCTATACAAACTGCTAATGCACTTTTGACTGAATTCCTTAGATACGCCACATGAGATAACTCTAAATTTCCAAAATGAAGACATGACTTTTAGACCCTTAACTTTGATCGAAACTCGCCGAAACTTATCGTGCATTTGGAGACTTAACTTAAAAATGTTGTGACTGGTTTACCGATAAAATTGAATTGACAACTAAGAAGGTATCAAAAGAAATGTGGTTAAATTTCTATGTCATGATATTCAAAACGAAAACGTGTCACAAACCGAACCACAAAGGGCCGCAGAGAAATTGAAAGGTATAAAAACTCATGGGAAATGAAGCGGGCAATGGTTGTGGATCCATACAGTTCGGGTTGGCGTTCTACACCACCCCCCCCCCTCCCCTCGACAGACTCAAAGTACCTGTAAGCTTGTCAGGTTTTATTTCAATTGGAGCATTGGTTTATATCAACTTTAGTACGTCCATACAGGCCATTTCCGTCCCTGTCACTGAACTCCCTGTTTTCTACACTGTAATAACTCTAGCAGTCTAGATTTTCATAACGAAGACCAGACTTTTACACCCTTAGCATTCATGCAAATTCGATGAAACTTATCGTGCAATTGTAGACTTCATTCACAAATATTCCGAGCGAATTTCCGACAAAACTGACTGATAACTAAGAGATTATTAAAAGAAATGTAGTGATCAAAGATAAATTTGTATATCATGATCTTTAAAACGAAAACGTGCCACAAACCGAACCACGGAAGGTGCGCAGACAAATTGAAACGTATAAAAAGTTATGGGAAAGGAAGCGGGCAATGTATGTTGTGCGTCCATATAGTCCGTTGGGCGTTCCAGTCCCCCCCCCCCTCCCGACAGACTCAAACCGCCTTCAAGTGTCCTTTTGGGGTTTAATTCGAATTGGGGCATAGGTTATATATCAACTTTAGTACGTACATTCTAGCTATCCCTGTCCCCTCTCACCGAACTCACTGGTTTCGCCACTATAATAACTCTGGATTTTCAAAACAAAGACCAGACTTTTGTACCCTTAGCACAAATGCAAAGTCGATAAAACCTATCGTACAATTAATGGCTTTATTTGCAAACATTATGAGTGAATTACCGACAAAATTTAACTAATAATTAAGGCAGTGTCGCAAGGAAAGTAGCATTCAAAGCTACATTTGCAGGTCGGGGTATTCAAAACGGAGACGTGTCACCACCCGAAAGCTGATTGGGTGCAAATCAAAATAAAACATGCGTATATATGTATACTAATGGAAGGGTTTGTCAGTGGCCGCACCTCCATGTTAACTTTTGAGAGAACTAGGGGCCTAGCTCCTGTGTTTGTGCGGAACTGCCACTAGCTTCGTCGTATTGATAGTTGGAACGCATAGACTTCACCGATGCAGGGAGCTTGGCTATGCTTCTAAGATTAATTGTAAATGCGTTTGTGTATATGAGCTTCAGTCTTCCGTCTACGGTCTTCCGTCTTTGGTCTTCGGTCTTCGGTCTTCAGTCTTCCGTCTACGGTCTTCCGTCTTTGGTCTTCGGTCTTCCGTCTTCGGTCTTCCGTCTTCGGTCTTCGTTTTGCTTACACCCCTAAAACGGGTTCTCAATTCTTCTGTGCAGCTGATATACTTAGGTCTGATTACATGGGCAAAGTTGGACTTTTCGTACAAAACACATTGGTAACCTAGAATGTAACCACGATTTCCATAAAAAGCCATTAAAATTTACCATTTTACTTGGTAAATTCTCTCTGGTAAGGTGTCAAAACTGGCATTTTTTGGCACTGGCTTTTTTCATCGAAACAGTATATCCTGAGGGCTTTATTCAGGAAGTTTAGACAGTAGAAACAAGGGTAAAAATCTGTGTCAGTTACCAAAGTGTAAATTATGTTATAATAGTCTATGTAGGGATGAAAAAAGATATATCAACACTTAACCGCACTCCATACATCATTACTTTTGCATAGGTAAAAGGTACTCTAAAAACATTCAAACTTCGAAGAAGCAGGGAGCTGTTAATTGGAAATTACAGCCCCATGGAAGAAGCTTATCTTGAGAAGGGTAAAAGGTATTGACATATTTCTAACAGTCTGAAATGAAGTAACGTACATGGCTTTCCTGTGAATGTCCCCGTGTCTTTAAAATACCCTTTTTCAATTTACGGTACAAAACCAAAGGTAAGAACCACATGTCAGTTGTAGTGGGATTAGAAAAACTTGAACTTTATTTCACAAAGTTCTCAAAAAACGGAAATTTTATTCTTATTACGAGTTTCAGTTATTCCAACAGGTGGAGGATAGGTAAATTTGCAAACGAATATCAAACTCCCTTATTGCGAGGTTAACTAGAATGAAATGCCTTATTGTCAACCTATATAGTTCCAAGTTCGATATTTAGAGGGTTTGCAAAACAATTCAGAAAAATAACACTCGGTTCCTTGGGCGACAATTAGACATGGCAAACAATTGGAAAGAATAGCAAACATTGTTGTAAGGGATAGGGATCGGGGATGTGCCCCCCCCCCCCCACTCGTGTTAATCAAAACCTTGCTGAATCGGACGCACCACTACCTCAGTCTGGCAGAAATTTTGCCCTGGAGCTGGATCTGTATTCGGGAAAAAACAAAAGCAGAGGGAGTTCCGTAGCACCATTGTAACAACTGCTACATTACATTCGAATCATTGCAACTGCAAAGTCATTAGTTGACGACTGTTTTTATTTCTGGACGCACAAATAACACTTAATTTTGCACGGTAACACGAATGCAGTCTCCCGTTAATGTTTCAATCTCAAGATCTACAGAAGAAAGTAATTGGCTTGAAACATCAACTGTAAATTAACGCTGTGCCTTAGAAAACCAAACAAATGAAGTCATGAAATGTCATATAAATGTCAGACTGATACTGCTTGACACACAGTCTTGAAAATTGCTTCTTTTAATGGTTGCAGCTTTAGCAATTATGCTACCACAGGGTGTTTCATTAAGGGGAGATAAAAGACTAGTCGGTGTCGACCCGTTGAAGTGATCTCTGTAACAGGTATATGAATATCTTAAAAAACGGAAGGGTTTAGATTTAAACTGTGGTAGGATACGACTAGTATAGGCCTATGGCTATACATGTTATTTCTGGTACATTAAATTCTCGTAAACTAAATTTGTGAGAGGATTTATATGCATTTGAATAATTTTTAAATATTTGTACTCATAACTGTGATAACTAAATGGATAAATGCCTGTATCAGTAAAATATGTAGGCTTTTCACGGTCAAATTTCTTTTGTTTAGATGCGTGTGCATGTGCCTTTGGAATGAAATCTCAGTATACTATAGTTTTAGCTTTCCTTTGAAGTAATGAAAAACAGCAACTTGCTAAGAGATCAGAGAAATATCTCCTTAAATGTATTACTACCATTAGATGAACTGGTCTTGAATCTTTTCGGGGGAAACCATTCAACAGAATTGAAAAAATGCTAATATTCCTCTATTGAGACTCTTGGCTAAATTCGAGATCCGCTAAAAAGATGAAATTTTTTATATGACTTCCCGTACTCACGACTATAAATGATTTTACTTCTAAGATCTTGCGCATGAGAAACATGAAACTATTACCCACCACACCTGACCTCCGTTCTTGCAGACCTCTAGTAGGTCTTTGCCGGCCCAGGCACGAGTCTAAGGGATGAGCCCCTCCGCCTATAGAAATTTTTGACAAAGGGGTGTACATTCAATCTGGTGCCACAGATGCTACCGTGACATAAAATGTAGAATTTGACAAATGTGAGTATTTTTAGGAAAATAGCATACCTGAAGGAGATTTGGGGAGACAATCCCCCCCCCCCTCTTTTTAACAAATGGGTCTCTCACATGCAACCTGGTGCCACATACGCTACTTTTTAAGTGGAATTTATAGAACTAAAGTACGTTTGTTTAGGATCTAAAAAGGGAGATATGGGGTAATTGCCCTCCCCCAACCCCCCCCCCCCCCCAGCGAATGCCATTTACACTCATCTAAAATGTTTCTTGGTTGAATAAGAAAAATGACCTCTCCAAACTATGCCTTTAGAATGTTGACTTTCGGAACATCACGAATTGTGCTTTGCAGTTTCCACATCTACTCGACAAGCAACTAAATCAACAAGAAAACGAACAACTATTTGAGTATATGCTGTCACGACACACATGTTTGAATTAAATCTTATGTTTTCCATTAGGATTGCAGTCGGTTTAATTATGAAAAATTCATTTTAAATGTACTGCACCTATTACACATCACCTTTTACAGATGTCGCCTTCTGAAATACCACCTACATGCTCAAACCCCTAACTTGGGCCCCCTACCCGAACCCCCATTTTCAAAGGGAAATGTGTACACAAGCAAATATCCCAAGCTTCAAGTCAATGAATAAAAGGAGAATTAAGTCTACAGGAAAAGTTTTCCCACTGAAGAACAAGACGTCATATTATCATTGCTTGAATGAATTTTATTTTATCCCCTTCCCTAAGCCGCAAAGATTTTCAGACCACTCTAAAGCTAAAGTTGTCTGGATCTGGTGGGACAACTACACAGGCGAAAAATACCTTGAATCCATCTTCAGGAAAGCCCGCACAACACAAACAAATGAAACTCAAACGACAACCTGCAGTCTGCACGACTAAAGGACGGTATTTATTGAAATAAGTCTTCACAGACTAAACAAAATCTAGGAGAACACTGTCAGCAGTACTCCATTGGAATTCAAATCACTGAAAGCTGAAAAGAGAAAATATTTACGAGGGCATCCCAAAGCATGAGCTTTGTTGCTACAAAAACACTAACCAGAATTTTTGTGAATTTTCGCAGCTCGCTAAAAGTATTTTCTGAATAAAAAGCACTCGATTTTAATAGAGATTTCTATACCTTATTTTAAGGAAGAGTTATTTGCGCAATACAATAAATGGTCTGAATGGGGTTCGTCCAAATACTCTGAACCCTGGTGGGCGCATTTCTCACCAATCAGCATCAGGGAAAATGCTATAAAACATGTTGAAACACGGAGTAAAACCAAAACGTCGTTTGTTTGTGTGTTTGTTTGTTTGTGTGTTTGTTCGTTTGTTTGTTTTTGAAAAAAAGGACAAATATGGCCGCAAACTGGAGGAAAGTGATTAACAGTGCATCGTTTTGGATCCCTTCTCGACCCCCCCCCTCCCCTCCCTTCTTCTCCGAAGGATAGTAACCAACTGGTTATTCTAACATTGGTTATGGGTAATTCTAATTTTTTTTATGTCCTCGCGTTTGCACGAGTGCCGTACAGGAAAGAACGCTTGCCAAATATCACACAGCAGAGTAAATATTGTGAAACATGATTCGACGGTTTTGACACACGTGACTAGAAATGAATGTAAACACCCTACAATGATTCATTTATTCTACAGACTACCATTATAGTTATTTCAAACTACGCCAAACGTAAACACACATATACAGAACCAAAATCAATCAAAGTGAACCCACTTTCCGGACACGGTGGCTTGCCATCAATCCCATCGGATAATTTCAATCAGAAAAAGCGAATTTTTTATACATTCAGATTTTATGCTTGCTACAAGTCTTGATTTCAAGAAGTCAAGACTTGCTACAAGTCTTGATTTTTTTCAATGTTTGTACCTTTGATAAGGGTAAGAGCAAAAGTCGTTACCGAAATGGAGACGCCGTTTGTTTCTTAAATTTGGAAAATTTGCATAATGGTATAGAATTAATTTTATTTGAAATTAAATTGAATTAAGTAAAACTGATTTGAACAGCCAACCATTTGTACTAACCCAAATGAGATAAAATTCTATTCGCTTTTGATGAGTGTGGTGTTTTTCAACTTTACCCATTCACTATATTTTTTTATTTCAACTGATGGAATAAATTATATATATATTATGTATAAGAACCAAAAAATCGACTTAACCTACCTACGAATTTCTTCGTCATTCTTCTAATGAAAGCGAATCATTTACACCACGTAATAAGTAATTTTCTTATTTCTTGAGCAAACAGAAAAGGTCGGACACCGTCCAAATCAGATTATGCATTTTCATATTTGATTTGGTTCAACAGGACGTTACATACGATTCAATAAAGGTTTTGACATTTTCGCTTTCCATGAGGCCTGGCTTCACACAGTTGTAGTTACCTTTTTGGGCTAAACAAAGATGGACCGTGCATTGTATCAAGTTGGCACAATGTAGTACACGACCGGTGAGTTAACTCAAGTTGCAAGAGGGCGAAGTCAGAGTGCAGCCAAACTAAAAGGCATAAGTTGACATTTTTAAGATACTTGCTTGATGTTTGAAATTTAGGGCGGAGTACCACTAAACCGAACATTTAACACCCCTTGTATCTTGTTACTGTAAGGGAAACTTTGCATCTGTGGTGAAAATATGTTTATGTACATTTGAAGTCGCGACTTGTACTTGTAGATACAGAAGTCCTTTATGAGAAGACGGCAGCAGAGTGCTGTCAACGTACGTTACCAATTAACAGTCAGTTGGATTTTGCAGTGTCCGTTTTCTGCTATTGAAGGGCATTTTAAGCAACTATGTTCTTCATAATTGTGGCTCTATCTTGGTTACTAGGTAGGGATATTTAAATACTTTTGCCTGTTTTTCAGGAGTCCGTTTCATAATTTGACGATATTATGGTGAAATCATTTTGAGTTAAATTTGAGTTGAATTTTAATTAGTAATTCAATTTCCTGAGGTTGAATTATTATTATTATTTTCCTTTTTTATTTTATAGAGATCAACTGCTCAGTTTGTCAGTTCTATGTATCCATAGCTTCTTATCTGGAACATTTAAAGGGATTAATCTGTCACTCTTGGGTAATTAAAAGCACCAGATAAATCTGTCATGAGTCAGTCATGAGATACCCACATCACAAATAAAATTTCTTTAACATTTAGACCAATAATGTACAAAACCCCCAAAACGTCCTGCTTCGTTTTTTCACAGCTGACCTTGTATACAGTCAACCTCTCTGAAAATAAGTGTAATATTACTTAATTCACATCAGAGGAGTGTTTAGGAGTTATGACGGTGTTGTCTAGTCGAACTTAAAAGACGTCTCATTGACAAGCATCGGTATCTTCTTATTCCGAGGGTGTGTACACATAATAAGCCTTTCTCCTTTCCTTTCCTTTCCTTTCCTTTCCTTTTCTTTTTTTTCTTTTTTTTTTGGGGGGGGGGGTGAAAATAGATTTAGCTTCTAAGGATTCTCTTCAATCGCAGCATTCAGGTCAGCGTCACGTCTGTTACAGAAAATAGTTTTTGCACGCAATAGACTGATATGTACAGGAGCTTCATTTAAATGTCAAATCACAGTAGTGAGAGCAATTATTTGGATTGCATTTACAGAATGAGAATGGCTTTGAATCTGTTTTGGTGGTTTGTTATTCAAAGTTGTTTCAGAACCGAAAAACAAGCTTTAAGAAGGTAATTAAATTCAAAACTATAGAACGTTTTCGTAGAGCTCTACTTGTAAAAGTAAGTACCAATGTTGCGTTGTAGTGTTCTCTTTGAAATGTATTTACAGATATGGAATGAAATCACAAATGAGAAAAATATGTTTCAATTTAATTTTGTGTGACTTTATTTAGCAATTTGATTAACCCATTTAATGAACTGTTTGTACGGGTGGGGCTTCTATAATTAGAGATATTGTTATCCTGAATTTTATTGCTGTTATTTATCCCAGTGGAAAGATTCCAAATAAATGCTTTAAGGGGGAAGTTTAGGGCAAAAATAACTTTCATATGTGAAAGAGAAAACAAATCTACGCAGTGTGGTCAAGCTTCCAATCAAATTGGACATGTATTTCTCGAGGTATCAGTAAATAAAGTCACTGGATTTGTTTTCTAAAGTGGGTTTGACTGTAGCAGATGTTTTATCACTTCCTCACATTATCCGGGGATGTTTTTGTCCCCCTCCCTTTTTTGGTCCCCCAAGATTTCTAGACATTTGCGTTGACCTTGAAGTTAATACGGTAGAACCTTTATGTGGGAAATGGCATGTTTTTAAAGTTCTCATGCCACTTATGCTATCACATCCTAATAATAAATTATTGTTGAGGAAAGAATGCTTCCAAAGATTAAGGAAAACAAAGGACTGCAGCCTACAAAATGTGAGGATATGATGTAATTTCTGCTTGCTTCAAGTTATTGAATTGTTACAAATGTGGAAAATTCCTCTTCATAATTTGAGAACCACATATCAGATTTCGAAGCAGATTTCACCGAAATGCTTAAAATAAGTATAACTCTAATATATTAAAATTTGATGTTACCTTACGCCCTTCTATCCTGAAAAGATTCATCAATCTTTCTCTACACTTTACATATCTGGGATTTTTTCCAGTCATAAGTATACCTACTTGCCTACAAGTGTCTCAAATAGGCATAGTTCAGCTACCTTAATTGAAAATATTTTGAGTAATTTTTCGTTCATAGATGATACCAGTCATAATGTAATCTGGTAATAGCTGGCATATTCGTGACTGATATGGATCACTTTCCCATATTTCTTACTAATTCTTTAAATTGCACAATGCCTGAAGAAAGAAGTGATGTGAATATCAATGTTTTTTTTTTCAGAAAATTACATTCGCAAGTTTGTTCAAGCATTTCTGCCTTAAATTGTATTCTAAGTAATAATAATAAAAACACGGCCTCGGATACATTTTATGATGTTTTTGAGATATCCATGATGCATGTTCTTTTATGCTAGGTTACATATTAAAGGAAAAAGAAATGTTCGCCATGGATCACTTCAGGGGTTATTTGTTCCATAAAAAGAAAGGAATCAACTTTCCAAAGAATTTTTTTAAACCTATCTGATGAACTGTTCCGAATTGGACGTACTTTTCATTCCAATATTAAAAAAATATTTTGACAAATTTCAAGGGAATAGGAAAGGTGTGAAAGGGACTTGGAAATTTGAGAATGAGCTTTTAAACAAATATAGTAATGTAACCTTATCTAATAGGCCTACTTCTAAAACTACCGATAATGCCGTCAGTAGTAAAACCAAATTGTCAATACCTTAACTTATGTCCTTGTAAACTTAGACCCTTCTTTAGCTCCCAAAATTTCCGAAAGGTTACCTTAGTAATCCAGGTTCTCTTTTTCTTTCCTAAAAATGAGGAATTCATCGGAAACATTACAATTGATTTCCTGATCCAGGAAAAGCAGCCAGTACCGATAATCTGAGACGAAATATAGTCAAGAAATTCATAGCCTTCATTATGAGGCCTTTTGGACACATTTTCAAATTTTCTCTCAGTACTGGAACATTTTCAGATGCACTTAAACTAGCCGAAGTTACTCCCATTTTTTAAGAAAGGCAGTTTCGACACAAAGTAGTTACTGACCAGTATTAATCTTGTCATGCCTTTCAAAATCCTTGATGGAGTAATGTTTAATATACATTTTAGGTAAGTTTAGTATATATAACACGGTAATCGTTATGGCTTCAGACGTGGTTCCTCAACTGAATTGCCCCTTTCCGACAACTTTGAAAGCTATGCAGTACCATTGGTAGTAGTAACTATAGCATTGGGGTTTTTCTTCACCTTCCCAGAGTATTTGACACCTAAGACCATAACATTCCATTACATTAACTTGTACATTCAGGAATAAGAGGTCCAGCATATTAGACTCTCGGATTTCTAGCTATCTTATTGACAGCAGTTCGCAATTGTTCATGGGACATGGCCTAAAAATCTTACTCTACAAAGTGAAGTACCATGGGAGGCTCCATCTCAGGGCCTTTGCTTTTAACTGTTCAGGTGCATGATATTTACGTCTCGAAGAAATTTTCCTTAGTTCTTTTGCAGATGAACAGACCCATTTTTTCACAGATAGCAATTCAAATACAAAGAAGTTCTTCTCATAGTTATTCCCATATCCTTAATCCTGTAGTAGGCCGTATACGAAAGTCTATTTGTTAACAAATTGGTAGCAATTCTAAGGCTTAAAGGAGCATAAACTCACTCTTTCGAAAGCTGCTGCTTTTGAAAATCTTTCAAGACACTGGAGAAGGGTGTTGTGCACTAAAACGTTGTGCTTTTGACAGAGTGAGTTCATGCTCCTTTAGACCTTAGTATGGCTCCTAATTTGTTAAGAAATAGACGTAATTTTAGACAGATTGAAAAGAATATTGTGTAATGAGCTTCGATTGGTTTGCTTCCAACAAATTGTCCGTTAATGTGAATGAGTAGCAATATATCATATATTATTGATACTGATATAAATGTTATAATGAATGGCATTGATTAAGAGAGGGTTAAAAGAACCCTCAAATTTTAGGGTGGAATTTATATTGATGCATGTAGTCCATCCTGGGAAAATCATGTTAGTCATATTTCATATCAAGTTTCTAAAAAGATCGGAATTGTCAAAATTACCACAGAAAGTGTTACGATCTTCCTATATTAGCCTCTTGTTTGTCCCACCTCTCATAGTGTCCATCTATTTGGTCTAATACAGCCAAGGCGAACCTTAATGAAATGAATATCCCCCACAACAGAGTCATTAAAAGCACTACTTGTGCGTTACCACGCATTGGTTTTAACGACATATTTCTTTTTCTTTTCTCTAAATGTACTGTAGTTAGATATCTCATATCCTTTTATGACTCTTTATTCACATATCTTTGTCTAAATAATCTTCTCCCTGGCTCATTCTCTTCTTTCTATGCATGTAATTACTCTGTTCACAATCACGCCACCCGTTATGCAAAAAACGTGCAATTCCTAGTATCGTAAATCTCGCAGCCAGCTTATAGTCTCAAGTATAGTGCTATGTGTCATTAACAATTATTGTTTTTTCGAAAAAGTCTGTTTCTACTTCAGAAAATGCCCTCAGAATTATAACATCAATCAGTATTGAAGTGATTAAATACTCTTATTATTTACAGCCAAAGGGTGTAATTTAAATTATGGGCGGGTAAAAAAAGGGTTAGGAATGGATGAATTATGTAGCAAAGGTAATTTCTTTTATAAAAAAAATATTTTTAAAGGGAAATCTTCATTGATAAACCCATAAGGATTTTAAGTTCATTTCCATACAATAATTATTCTCTAAGATGTTTCTTCTGTGTGTATTTCTTGAAAATGTTGAAAAACGAATGAATGAATGAATGAATGAATGAATGAATGAATGAATGAATGAATGAATGAATGAATGAATGAATGAATGAATGAATGAATGAATGAATGGTTTTTCTTTCAAAGAAAGCATGAAGTATAAAGAGTATGAATTCAGCAAGAAAAAACTATTTTAAAAAGTACGTATTCTGTTCCAGACACAAACCTCCCTTCATTCAAAGTAGGCCGTGTTCTCTAAGGTTCGATTCCCCGCCCAGACATACGGAAACCGAAAGTACTGTCATTGTGCTTGGTGCTCAGCATATGCAATGGAGTAGAGAAACAAGCTAGAGAGTCACAACTGGCAAATGGTCTTTTGTTCCATCTGCCTTCAACCAATTAATTAGAACAGAAACTGGGCAGTAAAACCTCAACCAGGCAAATAACTTACCAACTAATTAACTAACGATAAAGCTAATTTAGGCCTTGGCAAAGTTTTCATGTACGCAAGATATCACATTTATAGACTATGAATAATAATAAAAAATACACTATCTTAGGGGTTGATATTTTCCTACAATGTCCTTAATTTAAAGGGCCAATCCTCACACCCCAAGTTACACTTCTTGTGCGGGGGTACAGAAACTCTTCATTGGCCCAGTTTTTTGATTGACTCTTAATTCAAATAATGCAGTTTACCAAAGCTTAAATCACACAACATGAACTGTACTGAGAGTGTTTTGATTGAATTGATAATGATTGCGCTTTTAACACTTTTTTAATCTAGGGACATAAACCCTTGGGATAAGTAATCACTTCATGGAAATGTAATATTTGAAAACAAAATCTCATGTCTCCCAATTATTTCAGTTATGAAAGCTTGACATTATTCAGGAAAATTGACTGTAAAGTTTCAAGATGAGCAAAGAAGTGTCGATTGATTGATGCTTGGTTATCTGGTTATCAGATGTAAATATTCTCTAAGTTAACATTAGGTGACTTTAAATGTGATCTCGGGTAACATCTTCAAACCGCAAAAAGGATTGAAAGCAGATTTTTACTAAAATTTCTCCTTTAGTCTAATAAAAGTTACCTCTTCATCTAGTGCTTTACATAAAGAATCAAAGCATCTGGAAAATATCTCTGACATTTTCATCTATTCCTTACATAAATATTGAGATCGATTTGCTTAATCATTTAAAAAAGGGCAATCAGTGTTTGTTCTCAATCGATCTATACAATATTGTTCCGTCGTCATTTTACGATACACGTGTATCCAATGTCGTTCTTAATCAGTTAAAATTTTCTTTTGATGCCTGTACTGTTCTATTGCAATGGCTTCCATAATCAATGCAAATTTAGGTCGGCTCCAAATTTTGTTGAATAACATTGCAGTGCAGGCAAAATAGCAAAGCGACCTGTTCGTGTTTTTTTTTCTTTCTAAATCCAAATGCGAAGATATAAGAGCAATTTTGAGTAAAGGTGAAGAAAAAGGTGACGGAAGTAGACGCGATTGCATAAGAAGTAAAACAGATAGTCACAGCATGTTTTAGTCATTTTCTGGCAAGGTCAAAACCTGGTTTAGATGGAGTTTTGCGGCCCAGTTTCAAATTGATTAAGTTGTCAAAACCTGGGAGGTTTGTAATGAAAGTCACATATCTTTGCGGAGGTATAGAGCGTCTTGTTAGGTGAAACAAAGCAGTGTTATTTCACGAAATCGTTTTAATTATCAGTGACGGGGAGCATGAGGGGGCCATTTTCCCCCTCAGAATTGGTGCAGGTACCCCCAAGCTATGTCAATTAGGAGCTATGTCAACCACAAAAAATAAAAAACATACGGTACCTCTCCTGAGACTTTATTTTCACCGAGAGATATGTTAAAAATTAGGGCTTACGGCAGCTTCGCCTCTTGACCCACAAAGGCTTTCCCCTGAACCCCACCCACCTCACTTCAAATGCGCGCGAAAATTTGCTTGCCCGTAAAATTTTCCTTCGCTTCAAGCCAGTGACTTAGCATCCCCCCCCCCGACTTTCTCCGGCCCCCAGATTTTTGCGTCCTCATAAAGTGATTGAGAAAAAAATAAAATGTTTGAACGGAAATAAACTTTGAAGTATTTCCTTCAAAAACACTAAATAATCAAAATGTGTAACAATTAAAAAAACATGCATGAATGTTTGTAAAACACATGTTGTGCTCAAATATGAAATCAAGTAATAACTTCATAATGCCTACTTTCACTAAATTAGATAGCGTATGTAATCTGCACTGTCGTTTATTGCATTTCACTTCGAAAATGAAACGAAGGTCTCGACGCCAAACTCGAATGTGACTTTGTTAGGTTAAGACCATTTCTGCTTTTCGGATGGCTGGTTAATTTACTCAAAACAATGCAATCATACAATGGAGACCATTTTTACACGACAATTCCTTTACTTTATCACTGCACAAAATACACAAAATATGCCGTAAGGGTAAGGTACTACCTTCGAATAACTCTTCCCTTCCATCCTTAACAAGTAGGCCTATGTCGTGCCTCACTAAGTGCCCATGACAAGTGCCGCTGTAGAACGATTTTTTAGACAAGTCTCCTTTTTAGTAGTTGACACTGGCGTCCCGGCGGGTTTGTAAAATATCCACAAGGTACGGATTTTATGTTTCCCACATGATCTCTGCATGCCTTGCGGTTTAAACATTTTGAGAGATTTACTCGTAGTATTTTAATTTTGACCACGTAATATACCGATGACTAAACAAATACTGCACCATTTTGCATATATACATCACTGAAAGCCGGAAAAATTGTTTCTTTGATACTATGCATGTCACTGGTCAAATCTGCACAAATAGTAAAAATGAGTATTTTTAAATTTTTCATGATCCCCAAAAAGGAAAATCCTAAAACGCAGGTCTATAATCAGTTCAAAGTTTTGCCAAACATAGCACCGTTTTGCATCTAGGAAATCTAACGCAAAGAAAGTTTCTTAGAGGGGGACACAACTACTTTGGTTTTCCCATTAAAGCTGAAATCCATTCATATATTGCCGTATTTGCGATCTACGTCCTCCTGAAGTTTGCAATTTTTCCCAAGGGAAAGGGAGATAAACGGATAACTGGTTCGCTTTAGTCTCATTCCCCAGGCCACAGATCAGAAATGCCCAGTTTTGGGGTCCCTAAAAAGTGTATATATTACCATTTTTCAAAAATTGATTTTTTTTTTCATTATTTGAGAAGTGACAGACATGAGATTCGTATTTCAAGGCTGGGTACATGCAGCTTAAAACACGTGGGAAGGGCCGTTTCGAGCCATCTGGAGGGTTTGTAAAGCCCAAAATTTTCCTCGCTCCGCGCCAACCAATGGTGGCGCTCCGCTTAGATAGTCTTGACGCGCCTGACCCTCGGAAGTACCAGGCCCTACCCACTTGTTACCTAGCCCCCTCCTTCCCTAAAATTCAATCCCGGCTTCCTCGCTGCTTCTAGCCCGCCCCTCCCATTTTGATATTCTGTTGCCGTTAGTGCTTTATTAGTATATTGACACTTTCGTGGCCTCATCTTTGTGAAACATTTTGCTTAAAGGTAAATGATTTTCTTTGTTACCTAATGAGAATATTTGAATGAGGAAAAGAAAAATAATACTTTGAAGTTTTTGTAGAGAATGAAATTGTATTACATAAATTTGTTTGTACTGTTATATCGTATTATCTTCTCAACTGTTACATTTTTTATCTTCTGATAAGCCTAAGTTGAAGTCAGTGTATTTAAATGTTTGTATTTTGCCGAAACAAGATTTTCATTTGTCATTTTGATGAAGTTCAGTCACGTGCAGCTTGTGAAGTGGCAATTACGTGCATGTTTTAATAAGTCTTTACAACCGGTGGCAAGAAAATTGATTCTAGTCTCTACATTGAATGCGATTTAATCGGATGTACGTGTATGTAGGGAGCACGGACTTCCTATTTCGATGGACAAGGCATACTGCACTAACGTCCTGTGTAGATTGTCGCTTCCGTACTTGCGAGTATAGGCGTGGCAGGATGGCTGTCTGCTGTGGTTTTGTGTGTGGAAGTTTGGACTTGCTCAAGTAGTTGAAATAAACAAATTTTGCACAGAAACTTGTAATATTTTTCACTCCAAGTTTAAATTTTGTTTAAAATATTAGAGAGTCGTCGTCAAATCACGCTAATTTTAGCTTCACGGTGGTCATCTTAGTGCGCCTTTTTTTGGTTTGAACGGTGGTGACAGTTTTTTCCCATGGTCCTCTGTCCATCTATGTAGGAAATCCGTGGTAGGGAGGTAAATATTACTCCTGCTGTGACCGGACAATGGAAGGATTTGTATGGATCAGGAGATAAAAGCTTTGCCCACATCCCTATCTTTCCTTGAAAAAGAACTTTGAGAAATAAATCTGTTATAAAGGTATCTATCGCCTTCATGGATAGTAGACAGTGTGCGCTTCGGTCGTGACTGCCCTGTACACTACTCAAATATAACCCATTTGATTTTGTTTTCCCTAAAGTTAAAACTATTAAAATAAAAAAAAATTAAAACTAGATAGCCAATAAATCTTTTCTTGGTCTTCCCATCCGTATCAAGGCCTTGTTATGACGAAGATCAAACTAAACTTAAGAATATCTGAAATTCCTGATACCAAGACCCATCATTCTCAGTATAATTTGCCACACTAAAACTCAACTTGTTAGTGCTAAAGAAAACCACCTTTAAAAATGTAAGAATCTGATTGCCATCGATAATGTTGCCCATGAAACTTCACAGCAAATTCTTGTACATCACTGCCTTATAATGTTGCGGGTGCCTGGTATATTGTTGAAGGTTATACTGGAGTCAAACCTAGTACCCTTTGCAATGCTTTCGAGGTATCCTATGTATAGACGTTTATGTACTGGAACAAAATACGGCAGGTCAAAATGGGACCAAATATATTAGATCAATGTGACGTGACGTCACCAGTAAAATTTGGGGGAATGCAGAACTACGCAATCTTTGGTGGCCACCGACAAATAAACTGTGTTGTGCTTTTGTTGTGGCGAGTAATTATAGTTCGAATGCCTCGGCTTTGCTTCTCTCTACCATAGTTAGTTAGATTTTCACTCAAACTAAAGTAAGTATTAAAGGGACAATCCTCTCACCCCAAACTACACTTCTAGTATAGGGTAACAGAAACTCTCAATTGGCTCAGCTTTTTGATTGACTGCTAATTCAAACAATGCAGAGTGCCAAAGCTTATATTTCACAGCTTGATCTGTTCTGAGAGTGTTTTGATAATACACCTTGAGCTTCCTATACTCACCCTGAAGCAGTTAAATGAGATTGTGTCTGAATGAGGGTGAATTTCAGACAATTGTGGGAGGGGCTTAATTCAGAAGGTTGGGAGAATTGGTACTGTTTGGGATGAGAAAATTGGGCCTTTAACCTCGAGTGATATTTCAGTTAATTTTCACGCAGAGTGGTGGTAACAGAAAGCAATTCTTGAAGAGCTTACCTTTGCTCTTGTTTCGAGTCCTTCCCCTATACCAGTAGATTTAATCGTTTGCAGCCTGACGATGAAGCGAGGGGCGTTGATCTGATTTTTGGATTGGGGCAAAAAATTTCCAACAGCAGAAACCAAGAGCAAGCTGAATCATGACCCGTACAACATTCCTCTATTGACATATTGATACCCATACGAACGCGAGTTCACACTTATACAAGCACTACAAACATGCAGGCTCACCCATGGTGCATTATAAATGCAATATTATTACTTTGGTAGACTCAAATAAAGCCATACAGTCTTTTGTGTGCATCAGTGTCACATTGTGTTAATTCTGCCTACCTTTTTTCAGGATGAGAATAAGGATAAATTTTAGACAGTAGTTGGAGGGATAAGCATGTTAGAAGAATTGAAACTGTCTGGGCGATGAACAGTGCCTTTAAAGACAGGCAGAAAGTCACAGTGAACACTTTTTTGCTAGGGAGGTAAAATTCGAAGTTATCCATCACATCAGATAAAAAGATGCAGACTAAGTTTAAACTACCGGCACAACATGCACAGAAATAGTTACAATTGCACTGCAGTAAGGCCTTGCATGATCACCCCCCCCCCCCCCCTGCTCTCATGTGCTCAAGGCAGAGCTGAAGACAACCTTGGAACGAGCTATAGACGACGTAAGTAGTTTGGTTAACTGTGTATACCTTTGCTGCCACAGTAAGGTCTAAACTTTTACTCAGAATTCTATAAACCATGCCCATTGGTTTCTCCATCTGTCGTGGTAAAACATCCGATTGTTTTCTAGTTGAAAATAACCAATAAAAATAACCCAAAATACATTTAAAACTAACATACCTAACTTTCGTTAAAATTTTGTTAAACTGAGGTCTGGTTTTCTTTTAAAGTACCTATTTAAGTATACATTACATATAAAGTAGCATATGTATATTAAAGTGCTGTCAACTCATTGACAATACTTTTTATGAAGGTTTTTTTGTATGTCTTTATTTTTCTCCTCTATTTGAACAAAACTTTTGTGATATTACAGACATTGTTTACAGTAAAGGATATATATGCGATTAATCTTTGAGCCCATGTCCATTATATCGAGTAAATTCCACCGTTCTGTGTTGTGTCGAAATCACTTCTTTTCCCGTTAGAGTCACTATTGTTTGACTAATGTTTTCAGAGAAATCGATAACTACAGGTGTTGCCCAACTTGATCTGACACAACCTACATTTGAAACCAGTTATGCTTTTCCCTGAGATGACAAAACTGTATTCTCTTAGATACATTGAATCACACGTCCCATTTACACGTCTGTCCATACAATTTACACTAAATTCTAACTGCCGATAAACAAGGCAGTTATACTGACATTTTCAGCCTCCTTTGAAACAAATTTGTCAGTTTCAATCGGTTCGCGTGGAAGAGAGAAAACATGACAAGGATAACCATTACACAATTACCTAACTCATACAGCGTGAGGGAGTTGACGGAAGATTTGGGTAAATTTACGACATTTTCATCAATTTATCTGTCGTTGTTTCCTACGTACAGCTGCTTACAGAGCGGTGTAGCATCACATCATTGATATCATTACATTAAAGCCAGATACATCTAACAATTTTTTGTGGCATATGCCCCTAGTCAATATCATTTACTCTCAGTAACAAACGATTAATTGCTTCGCTGCTTTCGCGATGTTTTGTGTTAGTCTAACTGAATAGTGATTACAACATTTTTCCGAACGCTATATTAACATGGCGAAGAAGGTACATATGCAGAGAACGTTGAAAGCTGTCAGCCCAACGTTCGTTTCATGTGTCCTCAATCCGAAGGGGTCAGACTACAGCCCGCCTTTCTTGCTCCTACAGGTTATAAAGGCAGACTTTTGAAACAAAACCTTCCTCCAGTAAAACTGTTTTTTCGGAAATAATAACTTTCTGCACCTTGTTTGTGTCCAAATAAAAGGGGATAAACTACAGGTCTGGATAAAGAACGTGATAGCAACCTTACGTTTATTGTTGTCATAATACATGTTTACATCAAGACAATTGAACTGTTACGTAAAGCAATGTGATTACTGTAAATACTGTACATATTGCTTGAGTTCTTATCGGCGAGCCAGTGGGTTCACCTACCAATAAAAGAAACAAATAAAGCAAGGTGACCTCTAGAGTGACAAGATATTACATTGGTTTGACCAGAGGGAGACACGGGGGACCATATATCCCTCCCCCATCGAATTTAAAAATAGTTTGCTTTTTGGAATGGAAAAAATGAGTTCAATAAAGGATTGCAAATATTGCCAAGACCGCATTTGGGGGATTTAAATTTTAAAACAAATTCTCAAAGCATATTTTTTAATTTTAATGAACTTTACAATATTCCTATTATTTTTGCATTCACATGCACAAAACATGCCTGTCAAGTGCCCTTTCCAGCGATCTGGGGGGCACTTGCATCTCAAATGTTCTTCTGCCATGAGCCAACCAATAGTGGCGTTCTTCTTAGATAGTCCACCACAAATTGCAGTTGTTGGTTGAAATCCTGGTCAATGCGTCAATGCAAGCACTCCCTTAATTTCTGTTAACAAGGGAAGTATGATAAAACTGCTTGATGAAATGACTTAAGCATAAATTTACTTTTGCACATTAAAAGCATCATTTCTGACAATTTGGGCAAGATTTTTCTGAAAAATAATCTCCATTAAATACTCACCCACTCATGATGGCCATCAGTGCCTAAAGTCCACTTTGTTAAAAGGCCGGTAGTAAAGAAATAGTACAATCAAAATGTGATAGGTAAGGAAGAGTGGAGTACGCAGGTTTATTTCCTCGAGGGGATAATGTAGTATGTTCAGTGATCCCCTGTCGGGGAAGGGGTTAAGTGGAGTGAAGGGTTCCCCCCCCCCCCCCCCCCCCGCTTTTCAAATTTTTGGCCGTTTCAGGGTAATTTCATGCAAAATGGTGCAAGATTTTCGATTTTGCACAGGAAAAGTGTAAAAAGTTCAATTGTCGTGAGGATAAAACTTAAATTTTTTTTCGTGCAATCTGATGAGATGTCATCATGTACGGTACCTTTCGAAGTGAAATTTGTTTTAAAATGAGCGCACTTTTAGTATTCAAACTATAACAACATCAACGATCAGCATAGGGGTACGGCAGCATTTTAGTTTGGGGTTTTTCATGCCAGAAAAACGTAATTCTGTATAAATCTCTACGCGGAGCACCACCTTCAGGTGGGGCGGAGCTTGCAGTAAATTTCGAAAAATCGAACCCTTCAGCTGACCGAAGATAATATTCCACCACTTATACTTAGATGGTATAGTCAGTTAGTTAGTCCCGCTTTCAAACAAATTCGTTCAAGTCGAGCAGGTCACGGACCTTTTTTTTTCCATCTGTGGCCCACTAACTTGTTTTCCCTTCTCCATTGCTTATGCTAAACGCTAAGCACCATGACAGTTAGTTCCGTTTTTTAAAGTTTTCGGTATGAACGGACCAGAACTTGAAATCCCGACATCCCGACTGCAAGTGTGATGCTCTCTGATGACCATGCCATTCGCTCTGATACGTAGAATGTTTTCAGTCGCTATCTTTTGTGTTGGTTGCAATAAAATGCTTACTTCAAAGTAAGTTCGAAAACTGCAAAGTGATCAAAAAATTTTTAGTTTTTTACCGAAAGAATATCTCAACATTGGTTGGCACGGAGCGTAGAGAAAATTTTGAAAAATCGCAACCCCTCTGATTTCGTTTTCATGCTTGCAAAGAGAATCTACACAGTCGCTATTTTTAGCTTTCGTATGCAATAATTAGCAACTTGCTAATTGATTAGAAAATTAGCACATAATATGCAACACTATTAGATCAAATGGTTTGAAATCTATTCGAGGGAAAAACTATCGGTATTTAAAATCTGCTAATATTTCTCTACTGTGAGTCTGACTAAATAAAAGAAACGCTGACTTGGTGAAATTGTCTATATGACTGCCCAAATTCAACAAATTCGACAGTAGATGACTTTACCCCTAACATACATGCTTTGCAGAATAAATGACAAACCGCACCTAACAGCCTAACCACCCTCCGCCCCGCCATCGTCTCGTACTGTACGTCTATGACGGTCTGGGAGAGAGTCTAAGGCACCGACCACCCCCCCCCCCTTTTGATTTTTTAAAGGTAGGTGTCCATACATGCAATATATTAACACATGTATTACCTTGTGAAGTAAAATTTGAAATTTGACAACTTTGGCGTATTTTTAGAATTAAAAAATGGCATCAATGACTGTGCCTTGGGGAGGCAACCCCTTTTCTTTAATTTTTTTAAGAAATTGGGTGTCCCTACATGTGGTCTGGTACCATATCTTAGGATCAAAAACAAAATTGCATCCATGAGGGGGAATTACCCAATTCCATGGCGTAGGTCACTTTTAAGGACTAGTAAAATTATTACAAATGAACTTCATTTTTCAATATTTAAGGAAATTTTTTGAAAAAATGTCATATTTTCAAGGAAATCATTCAGCTCCCTTCGAGTTCTGTTACAGCCTTACTCCAGATTTGCGGTTTTAACCTGTTAACGATAAACACTGCAAAGGTATTCATCTAACATTTCATTCGGTGAGGATTATTGGTATTCTATACTTGATAAGTGTTTCCCCTTAAATGTGATCAGTGCAATTTATTTACACTTTAAAAACGAGTTTATTACAATTAAGCAGTTATTAAACATGTTTGTCTATTCCACACTAAACATCAAACAATTAAATGTGTTTCAAGCGAAATGTTTAGGAACTAAACACATGTCTTTACAAAATAGGGTCAAGAAATGATTAGAAAAGTGTTTAATTGCAAAACTGCTTTTTTGGAGTTTACATGATGTTGTATCGACATAGTAACTCAAAGACAGGTAGAAATAATAACTAACAACACTTATTTAGAGGCCTGTAAGCCTCTTATCCCAAACAGTTCCAGTTCTCCTAACCTACTTACTTAAGCCCCTGCCACAACTTTTAAAACTCATCCTCATCCAGACACCTTCTCAGTTCAGGGTGAACATACAGGGCCCCAGTATGTAATCAAAACCCTCCCAGAACGGTACATGCTGTGTAATATGAGCTTCGGTACTTTACATTTTTTGAACAAGCTGCCAGTCAAAGAGTTGTGGCCATGGACACTTTTTCTGGCGTACTACAAAATTTGTAGTATATGGTGAGAGGATTAGCTCTTCAAAACAAGTTTTACAGGTGCAAATAAAGAAAAATACTTGGGAAAGAGGCTAGCGGATTTATAAAATGAATACAAAGATGACAAAGCACGTAAAAAGCGTAAAAGGGATATGTTTGAAAGAAGCAACCGAGAAAATTATCACTATAGTAAGCAAAGCAATTGGCTTATGTTGGGTGTCGAATATACCAGGGAGTTATCTCCAACAACCCCTCAATACGCCAAGCCTAAGTAGGAATCTTATTAGGTAAATTACTATGCGTATCCTAGGTGTCATCTACTGTAATTTTCAAACACTCTAAGGAATAAATTGATCCATAAAAGGGGGAAGGGTGTTGTGACTAGAAGTCAAAGGAATTTGACCATAGTGTCCTTGAAGGTGTACCTTATTTCAAATACATAAAACATAACGACTCTCAGTAAGCAGTAACTTTGGATATTAACACGTTAAATTTATTTTTCAAAGATTAATCCAAACAGTGATCACACAGAAAGTAACTCAGCTAAAGAAAACTAATAAAATATGGCACACAACCCGGCTTTGTTAATCTCAAGAAATACGCCAATTCTGCTCTAATTCAGGGCCAGGTCCAGGATTATGGAAAAGGGCGTGACCTGCAGTTGTCGCCCTTCTGGGAGTACTAAACATTCATAACAAAAAAAAATATTGTTCCATAGAATTCGTGTAAGTTTTGTCCAAAGGACCCCTGTATGATCCGGCCCTGTAATTAAATATAATTCAAGTTCTGCCTCCTTCATTTTTTCGATAACGATTCAATTTTTTGTTGGTATGTATGTGCGCGCGCTTTGATAGTTTGGTCTATAAAACATTTTCGTCTTTGGTTAAAATCACACTTTAAATAATAAAGCACTCTCTTCTTCTTGAAAGTTCTTTTCAATGAAAGTGTAACGTCAAATGCCATGGCTGAATTATTTGACGAAACTAAGAACAAACATATATGACAAGGAAGTAATATTTAAGGGATAGTAAAAAAGATGATCAGTGACCCAGTATATATCCATCTTATCAATACGGTTTTCAGTCTTCATTCATCATTCCCAAGAAAACGTGAAAAACACCATCTATCCAATTCTTACCTCCTGAAGAGATGGGAGAAATTGACCTGGAAAAACTTTCTCAATTTTTGAAAATTAAACTGACAAGCTGAACCTAGAGGGCAAACAAATTTAACGTAGGATAGCATACATAATAAGTAAGAGAGGTATCCTTGATAATGTGTTTCCGTTTTTGAGGGATATGGTTTAAGTTAGCCCACACTGAGAGTCTGTGTTGAAATATTTCTATACGGTGGCTAGTCAACAGTCACTACAGTAATTCATACACAGGTCAATAACTAGTTGAAAATTGCATACGCGACAATTAATGCGGATCGATAAGTGAACAATGGTAGAAAGAGTTGCATACGTATATGTTTCATCGCGAAGACAAATAATTGATGGAACGCATTAAGCATTTTTAAATCACCTTTTGAAAGATATGAGGAAGGGAAGCTGACAGTAAACAGTTGTTCTTTGTCACATTCTCGAATAACACTGCCCCTTTAATCTCTTTCCAACAACAACTTTCGTGAATTATCTGTTAGCAACATATATAATTTTTTACAGTGCACATTATGTATGTTGTTAGTTTCTCTGTCGGTCAGTGCAGTGCATTGATCCTGGAGTGTAATCCATGTTAGTTTTCTGCCTCCCGGTTTCGCATGGCGTTGTAGGGATATGTATACGGTAGTAAAGTCCTCGACCACGCATGACTGTGAGTTCTTTTACCGTGACACGGAATCACCGATCCGAAAAACATACGTTTCCTTACATGTAGATTGATGGTTACATAAGGACTTATGGTTTTTTAATTTAATTACTGAGCTGATAATCGGAAGAAATTTAATAAAGGTTAGTGTCGATATATAGTACACTGCATCTTGTATGTAAGGCCGACTTTGAGTATGTTGTCTTTGTTTTCTTGTTTTCTTGTTTTTTTTTTTTTTTTTTTTTTGCTTTTTTGTTTGTTTGGTTGGTTTCTTGTTTTCTTCCTGTCATCTCTAGGCCTATCCCGAACTTTGTTAAAGCCATATGGTACAGCTCATCTGAATTTATTTATTTTTCAGATGTGCCACGGTCAGAATAGGCCTAGGGTATTAACATTTTGTGGGAACGTATACTACATACATATTGACGAAAATATACTTTGACTCATAAACCAGGTCATACTGAAGTGGAACATATTGTCATTGTGCTCGATTCATAGCAAAACAAATTGGTTAAAAAGTGAACCAGATACTAACACCCCGGTTCTGAACTGTGGCATAACATATTCAACCATGGGAGATGAAAGGAAACTAGACTCAGGAAAATTTTCGTAGAAGGCTACAACAACTGAATGGTTAATTTTAGACAAGAGTATATGTTAGAAATAATTTTCTGAAGGTACCACCTTGTGATGCGTGTTATGTATCACAACTATCAAACAAAAACAAAATTAGACTACATGAAAGTTCAAGTCATCATTACAGGTTTACTGTTCAGTTTCTAACCAATCGGTTTAAAGCCCTGATCCTCTCACCAAAATCAGTTATAATTCTCCTAACCTACTTACTAAAGCCCCTCCCACGCCTGTGTTAAATTCATACTCACCCAGACACAACCTCAATTTATTGCTCCAGGACGAGTATACAAGGCCCCAAAGTGTAATCGAAAAAACAATCAGTACAGTAAAGGCTGTGTAATATTGTAATATGAGCTATAGAAGTTTACATTGTTTGAGCTAGCTGTCAATCAAAGAACTGAACCAATTGAGAATTCCTGAAGACCCCTACAAAAATCTTAGTTTAGGGTGAGAGGATTGTCCCTTTAAGTCGGGCCAGTCACATAAAAGTAGACTGTTCATGTAACGGTAATAAAAGTGAATCATAATATAAAATATTATATCTGACGCTTTAATGCCCCTTTTTACAAAATGATTCTTAATTGATTAACTGATTAATTTTTTCACGAAAAGTAGACATGTTTTCCCCAACTTATCGTACGATTCTTTACCTCCAAAAGAACACCGAACTAACAGACTAATTAGAATAAGTTCATATGCTAGACAAAACAATATAGTCTGTTCTGAGCTTTAAATTACCCGATGCCATATTCACAGGAACCGTGCGTAAGGTGCTTTTTATGTCAACGCGACAGACTGCAATCGACAAAGTGATAATGCTTAAGTTGAATTTATGTCAATCAGAGTGCAATCTAAATTTACTTAGAGTATACTGGGTCATTCCTAAATGTGTTTAGGGCATGCTACATACCCTTTAATGTAAGGTAGCCACTTCCCACCCAAAACTAATATATTTGTGGTAGTCCACAGATATTCTCAATTGGTACAGCTCTTTGATTGACAGCAAGTTTAAAAAATGCAGAGTACTGTAGCTCATATTACCCAACAATGGAAGTACTGAGAGGTTTGATTACACATATTACCCTGGAACAATAAACTGAGATTGGATGTGTTGGTGCGGATTACTCCTAGACAGTCGTTGGAGGGGTTGAAGTAAGTAGGTTTTGAGAATTGGAACTATTTAGGGTGAGAGGGTTAGGTCTTTATGTTCTATCGTTTTTTGTTTTTGTTTTGTTTTACTCTATTTTTTTTTTCAGAACGCTCTGAAAGGGCAAGAAAAGTCACCCCAGCTTGAAGTATTGTAGTAGACTGTCCATGATTGGTTGTTAAGAGACATGTGACAACATTTTTTCTCCTTAAATGTGGAATTTATTAGTTGTTACTGCTTGGATTACCTTGTAAAGGTAAAACTGAAGTCATAAAATATTCTGAAACAGATCCTAATAAGAGGAAAATTGTGATATTTTGCTGTTGCTTCAATTTTTTTTTTTTTTTTGGGGGGGGGGGGTGAAGCTGCTCTTGACCTGTAATTGTTACCCATTTATTGATGGCATATTCCACCGTCTGGTACCGTTCAACATTCAAAGGCTGGTATTCCCTGAATACCTTATTTTCAAAAATACTAACATTTCACTAGTGCAAGAAATTGTACTTTAGAATACAATTGACCTTTGATTCAGGCGAATTCAGATTTTAAGTGGAGCATATAGTAATTTTACATTATAAAAAGGACATAGAATAGAATTAAAAAAATTCATGTACACACCATAAATAGTATAAAGCCGATGAGAAGACAACTGTTTGTAAATTACCCTCAAAGTGCATGACAAATATGGAATAAACTATCACTTTATATTTACAATTCGCCCACAATACAATATCGCTTTATAAAAAGGGCGAAATAGATAATTAGAAAGAAACTGCTTTTCTTCGTCCTTTGCCATGGATGAGTCTGCCACAGATCTAATGTGAATGACAAAAACAATATAGATCAACTAAAATTTACAAAAGCTATGTTACAGGTACACCTTTTCCGTCTCTTTCGCGCGAAACTGCACGCATCCCTTAAATGTGTTAGAAACATTAAGTAAGTTGGAAAATAAAAGTAAAATAAACCGGGTTGAATAGATCAGTGAACCGGAAGGAAAAAAGACAACATTTGCCTGTCTCGAGGCGTTTACTTAACGATGCGTAATATGTACTGATGCGGAGCGATTTAATGACCCATGACTGACACGTTGGCATTAACAGACTACCCAAATTTACATTTATCTCCGGACTTTATCAAATTTATGGAAGTCATCAGAATAAGTAGCAACCCGCAAACACCAGTTAAAAGATCTGACAATGCGACGAGAATACGCCAATGCTAAAGAAGAAAAGATTTATGGCCTGTAGGAATATAGCAGAGGGAATCGGTTAGAAACGTATCCCACTTATTATATGGAGGAGTGGAACACTTGGCATGCAAAAGATACGAAATTTTATGCAAATGTAGGCCTAAACCACTCGAGAAGAAAATACGTCTCACCACATCTTTCAGATATAGGTTAATGCGCATGGTTAATATTCAATATTGCTGCAATTTGTAAGACGGAAGTGAAAAATGTTTTACAAAACAAGTTGCAGAAAACTGTACAAGTATAGTGTGGTAAATTGTTACATGATACGCTCATTTACAAGCGATTTCGGTAATTCGTTTGCACATGATTGAATGGACGAACGAGTGAATGAAATGAATGAATGAATGAACGAACAAATGAATGAATGATTGTATGTATGAATGAATGAATGAATGAATGAATGAAACAATTTATTTCCAGCAAAGTATCCAATATAAACAGTACAAATCATACAGGTAAGGTTTAATGCCAGAAAAGGAGAAAACAGAAGTTTCATACTCATAAATTGTTTCCCCTTTAACACAGAAAAAGGAAGGAAGGGAATGAAATAGAAATAACACTTACATTACACAAGGAGGCAAGTACATGTTAATAGCTTTAATCAAAAAGATACTCCAGAACAGGCGTTATGCATCGAACTAAAATTATACTAACATGGAATGGAATTGTGGGGCAACGCGTGCGGCTTTCCCTTGGTTGCATGCAGATTGTGCACTGGCATATAACACTAACTTAAGCATAAATCTAAGTGTCAACCCAAACCGAACGAAAGTAAGGGTCTCTGTACTATTAAGTTTACGGCAGATAAAAATGCAAAATTTTACAGCAAAAAAGAAACAGTGATTGCACAGATTTAAAGAGGAGGCAACATCAAATTTCTTAACACGTTTGCGGGACTGCTTTGTTTACTCCGACGATTTGGAGGACGTTCACATGTGCATAGCCTCCCCCCCCCCCCCCCATAAAAAATGTCAAAGTCGCATATTTTGTTAGCAAGAGATCAGGAAAGTAGCTGAACGACGGACTGACGACTTGTGTAATCGTCGGATTTGTACATTGGGCGCTTATGCCTGTTGCATGCGAGGAAAGGTGCTAATAAATTAACTTCTTCAGTCACAGTCGAGATGGGAGAAAAAGACTCTCCCCTCAGTACACAAGGTCACAATTTATCACCTCGGTTTTGACTAAGAAGTTGTATTCTACATGAATTATTCCGAATCATAAGCGGGTCAAAAGAAACAGAGGTCTATCAAGACATGAATTCAGGAAAAACTAAACCTGAAACACGCAATGTAAAGCAACCTTAACGTGTGCTAGGCTATCTGTAACATTTTCTACACCGTGACTAATATTGATGATGAGAAATAGCTAAATGCTAGCAAATACAGAAATAGTAATTTCCTCGCTGCCATAGAAACCGTAGATTTTGGGGAAAATATAATTTAATAAATTGATGGAACCAATATTACAAGAGTTTCGTTAAAAAATTTGATATTCAGAGAATGACAGGCATGTAATTTGCCTCAAGTAAATTATTTCATAAACTAAAGTGAGCTTAGAACTATTGATGTCTTAAAGGCCCCCTGTATGTACATATGTAAGTGGTAAAGTAATTATCTTAAGATAGAAGACTTTTTGGCAAGTATATACTTTTGTAAGAACTTAAAGTGTCTCTCTAAAATGTTCACGTTTTGGTTAAAAACAGCGATTGTGAAAGTTTGTGTTTGTGGACATGCAGCAATAAGTGCTAAATTCTTCTTACATGAAAAGCCGCAACTGGAAAAAGAACCAATAGGGTGAAAACTGGGCCGTAAAACAAACTCCATTTAATTAAATGAAAAGCATTGTTTTAGGTGGGAAAATAAATGTAAATTATCAAAGACGGATCGAATTATTACTGATGGTGTTGGCGGCAAGAGATGAGGTTAATTTATGTCCCCTTTCGGGGTGTAATAAAATTAGGACGGAGGCCACATTCCCCCCTTCATTGTAGTCCGTACTGATGGTTGTAGTGTCGGGCTGGGCTTGTCGATGTTTACACCTGTTCTTATTAATGTTTTTTTTGTTCTAAATGGTGTACTAAGTTTATTTTTTCTGTTGGTATATACCATATGCATTGACGACACACCGGTGTCATTCTTGGGGGCAGCAGCAATGGAACACATGCTACACGCATAAGAGGGAAGACTATGCGCGCAAAATACTGGTTGACAAATCAGCTGTATGCATTTGTCGGTGTTGGTTGTTTGCCCCAAAAGTGATTGCATCATATGCATATGCATGAGCTTTATTGGTGATAAAGGTTTTGTTCATCGTGTTGCTGATGAAATAATAATGTTGTTGCTTATATGTTGCATCTGGTGGCTAATTAGTAAGTTCGTTAGATAGAGTTTTACGGCCCAGTTTCCAACCTATCGGTTCAGGTCGAGCCGGCCACGGACTGTTTTCCAGTTGTGGCTCATTGGACTTGTTTTCCCTACTAATTGCTTATACGGCAGTACAGAGCATCACGCTGCTGGTGGTTGTTGGACCGATGACGATGACGACAACGACGACTGAAGCTGATGGTGATGATGATACCATCATTGCTTTCGTTTTTGTACAGGTTTGTAGTCAAGGGTTGCAAAGGGGAACTTCGTACCCTTCGATAAATGTCCTCTAGAGAGTTTAAAGTTTGTCACTGACTAATGCAATTATACACATTTTGTTTGCTGGGTTTTTGCCACCTCTCGCACCATTTTGTCTAGCTACGGGCCGGGTCTGTACTGTATTCTTGTCAGTACCCGTATTTGTTTTTCCCATTGCTAGTGTTTGTGCTATGTGCTGTTGCTATTAATTGGTGGCGGTGGACGTGAGGATGGGAGTGCTGTTGTCATTACTACTGATGTTTTCACCATTTTGTCAGGACATCATTGTTTTTGTTGTTTCAGGTTTGCTCGTTCTGTTGTCATTATAACAATCCCGTAGCCGAGTGGCCAGGATAGGCTGTGTCCTCCCCCCAAATGTTGTGAAGAACAGGGTGGAACAGTGGCGTAGCCACAGGGAGGGTTTACCTAACCTTGCAATGAAAAAAACGCCGAAAATAGCGGTTTTTACTCTCTATCCTTAGACTTTCCCCTGATATCGTGCCCAACCCCCCTCCCCCATGCCATCAAAATCCTCCCCATGACACAATCCTGGCTACCCGCCTGGGGTGGGAGCTTACAGTTACTGGGTAAGGCAAGACGTGTACTCAATGCTGACTGTAAAAGTCATTGTGCCAGCCGAATTGTTTTATTTAAATGAATCCCGATGAACGTGTAGTCATTAATTTCATTTAAAATATAGTGCGAACAAACATGTTTCAGCATGGAGAAAATTGCCAGAAACCCCATGGTTCGTACGATGTCATATATCATTTAACGAAGAACTTCATAGTAACAAGAAAACATGAAGACATTCAATAATGCTTTCCAGAAAGATTTCTTAAATTAGAATGCATATTCCTAACTTCCTGTAATATTTGTGTTGAGGGAAGACCAATTTCTTCAAGATGAATTCTTACCGAAAAATGATACAAAAGTAATGATAAGGACGGATCCTGGAGCTGATCACTATGGAAAAATGTAACTCAGAGACATTTTACTCATCAGAGGAATACATGCATATTAATTAGGGGGCTCGTTCAGTTGATATCGATAACTTAATCTAACACCCTTTAAAAGTATTTCCATATAAAAATGCTTATAGCATGATCAGCCAAGTTTTACATCCAATAGTAACAGAAGAAGTTAAAATTTTGAATTTTGTGGTGTCCTGACTCGTGATGGTTTTGTTCATAATTTGAAAAGCGTATCAAGTCACGAATTTTGCAAACCGATTTGCGGTTAAGTTACTCACACATGAACAGTTATGTGTATGAAGGACGTGGCAACTGCCTTAGTTTGAGCATTGATCTTTGATGTGTGAACAAAATTTGAAGAATTTGGGGAAATTTTGTTAAGTTTTATGAACTAACCCCAATAAGCCACTTTAAAAACAAGAAAGATGCTTTCTTTCAGTCGAATATTATATGAAGAGGGTTCACATAAGACCATGTCCGCAACATCTTGTTAAAATTAAAAAAAAAAACATTTAAATGTTAGTATTCTTTAATGACGTAAGTTAAAAATTTGACTGCAAGTCATATTTTGTTTTTGAAAGGACGATTCATTTAAGATATACTTGTTTTCGATGTAGCTTAGGTAGTCTACAATACGAGAAAAAAATGTTAATGTTCAAATCTCATGGCGTAAACAGGCTAGAACATTTTGTCAAAGTGATAAGACTTAATATATCCCTGACATCATTGTAAGTGTTTGCGAAAAGAACTTACTCAACGTTACCCACTGAATAAGGTTAGAATCTACGAAAAACCTGCCCTCTTTAAAACCCTTCCACATTCATAAATTACCCATAAAACATTTATTTGTCTTTGATTTACACGCTTTGGCGATGATTTTCTAGAAAAATGTGAAATAGCTTGTATCCATTTCAAACAAATACAGATAAACAAAACAGAGATTGTCTCCCAAACCGTACGATTTACAACGGGTGTGTTATTGCAGGGTAATTCACTCTATTTCGTTTGTAATTGAAACTTACAAATCTTTTGGACACCTGTAAGGGAATGCATATGCTTTTCAAGTTTAAAATAAAAATAGAGTAGAAATCTTAACTACTAAGAGCCTAATGTCATTCGTTTTAGAAATTTCTATGGGTTCCCAAGAGAAGGAGTGGTAATCGGCGCCCAATTCCAGACACAGACAAAAAATCAAAAGTTATGTGGTGCAACAGTTACACTTGTGCCGTCGGCTGCTCCGCTAGCTAGCGTAAGTCAGTTTTTGCCCGTCAAAAAGGGCGGGGACGAGCTGTGACGCCAGTGACAGCACTCTGTGTACAATCAATGAGCAACAAATACAAAAAAAAAAAATACATTTTGACGAGGAAGAGTGAATGAGCTTTTCGTGAAAAGATTTCCAGTATGGCAAAAGTAATGATATTTTTCAGGTATAATACCCTGAAGTTCATATTTATTGCCATGGTATCGATACTCCTTTGTTAAGGCTACGGTGACTGCCTTTCGACGGACCACTGCCTCATAACTTATTGTGTGCATTCATAACAAAGAGTGAACTGAGGCCTAAATGACTTCACCTCTTCGCATTCCATGCCAATTTAAAGGAAATTTTCATCATTCAAGCGCCAAATTTATCTTAGTTTTTAAGTCTTTCCGATCTCGAGTTTTTTTTTTCTAATCGCGTTACACATTAGCTTATTCTACTAACGCACCAAACCAAAGACGTCCCTTGCGTCATGAGGACGACTCCTTCAAGCCCATGACGTTAAAAAACTTTCACCGCTTACTTATGTTAAACTATGTTGATGAACACTTTTCCAGTATTTACCCTGTGGCACCTTCTCAATTTTACAAATAGGAAAACTCAACATTTAGAATAATCATTTTTTAGAAACATTGCACAGATGTTTTTGATAATTGTCCTTGGATTAGGAGTGAAAACACGAAGTTAATGTGTTTTGAAGCCCAACCGATGTCACCTAAGGCTGTTATTGCATCATGAGTAAAGCTTGCATATAGACATATGTGTAACTAAAAAATGCTTTAGTCAACATTTTGTGGTTTTAATTGTGCCTGATAATTCTCAGCTGTGTATATTCTCAGCTGTGTATAACTCCGACACTGGTGCGGTAAAGCATAATAGCTGAGCAAAGGGGCTTTCTTATTGTCTATGATGTAATTAGGTATGCATCAGTCGTGGCGTGAACGCAACTCCTGTTAATACAGTAGAGTTTCTTACACAATTTCATTAGGCTATTTTCCAATAGCTATTACAAAGGATTGTGGGTTTCATTTAAGAATTTTGAGAAGAGTCAGAGTGAAAATCACCCCAAGAAGTTAAAATTCAATCTTGTTGGAGAGTGACTGCATGAATCACTCGTTTTTAAAGGGGTCCCTGAAGGTACTCCATTAAGAGTGACACTCCCTTCTTTTGGTATGAATTTCACTATTCTTGGAGTGGATATCCATTCTTTTAGAGTGATCTTGATAGCTTCGCTATTCTAATGAGTGTAATTTCACTCTTTTTATTTTTAAAGGCCCAGTTCTCTCACCCCAAACAGTACCAATTCTCCTAACCTTCTTACTGAAGCCCCTCCCACAATTGTCTGAAATTCATCCTATCAGATACATTTTCAGTTTATTACTTCAAGGTGAATATAGCAAAACTCAATTTATATAATCAAAACACTCTCAGTACCGTTCAAGCTGTGTAATATCAGCTTTGGCACTGTGCATTGTTTGAAATGGCTTTCAATCAAAGAGCTGAGCCAATTGAGAATTTTGGTACCCCCGTTCCAAAATTGTAGTTTGGGGTGAGAGGTTTGGCCCTTTAAAGATTACGGGTATATTACTGAAAGAATTTCACTTACACTTTCAAGGCACCTTTAAAGCAGTATACAATTGTGCGATAAGAGATGTAATTTGTTGAAATATTGCATCCTCTTTCAAGGATCCATGAGGGTACTGATGCCTGGAAACGTCTTTTTGGATCTTCCGGTTGCTTACCATTTCTTTTGTCATTATAAGTGGATTCATTACTCTTATTCGGTAATTGAAACATCTATCCAAGACCCCTGATTTATTTAAAAGAAAAACAAGAGGGCAATCCACGGAGTTGCATATCTCATCGCTAATGCGCAAGTTGGTTACAGAACTTGAACTATTTATGTGCTAGAAGTTTTATCTGTGCTGTTTTTATGCTACAGTAGAATGTCATTGACAAAAATACCATACTAAAACTCCATGCCACAATCCTTTGAAATTCCTACTTGAAGTCCAAGGGAAGCGATTTTTTTTCGTTCCAAGGAACGGAAGTGTTTTTTCGTAAGATATCGAGGGGAAAGAATACGGCACCGAACAATCAAGTTCTTGGAACTATAGGCGCACCCCTTATTCCAAAAACATAAATTGGATATTTAAAGGCAGTCATTCGTCACCCCAAACTACAGTTTCAGTATACATATATCAAAACTCTCAATTGGTACAACTCTTTGATTGGCATCACATTCAAACAATGCACCATAGCTAAATTACATAGCATGGGCACTGAGAGTGTCTAGATTACACATTATGGACTTGTATGGCCACTGGGACAAGCCATGAAGCAATAAACTAGGATTGTGTCTGGATTAAGATGAGTTTTAGATAAATGTGGGAGGGGCTAGAAGTAAGTAGGTTGGGAGAATTGGAACTGTTTGGGATGATGACAATATGCCTTTAAATTCTGACACCAGATTATAGAAGAACTGGAGAAATAGGCTACACAATCTTTGTAACGCTTGCCCTTTTAATCCAGTAGGCCTATCTAAGGTTTTGGAACAAATTTATTTTTTAAGATGCTGTTATCCCCTTGCAACACTATGAAGAAACAACGAGCTTGGCCGTTACAATAAACTGGTACGGATATGGACGCAACGATTTTAAAAGTAAGACGCTTTCGGGGACGCTTTAGACAAGTGCGTAACTGTTGTTATTCAGGCGCTAGCTGAGCGTATTCTCCATTTTGACGCGACGTCAAACTTCATGTGTGTCGAGCTGATACGCACATCAAGTGCGTCTCAATTAAAAAAAAACTGGGCGTGTGCGCCATGTTGAACGCGTGGCGTTAGAAGATTTCCCGCCGACGCACAAAGCTTTTCTGCGTACTGGCCTGTGGCGAACCCTAGCCTGTGGCAAGGAAATTGTCACATACGTTTTTTGGCGATGCTTCAGAACCGCCAAATTTTAAGGGCACTAATATGTAAGATAGGTAGGCCCTATACCTAACCTAATGTTAGTCACCCACATTTTAATATCTTGGGTTATAACTCAAGATTATGAATGGCGTAGGTCTCAGAGCCATGCCTTAGCCCCAGACCTAGCCTCCATACCGTTAACCAGCTTCATATTTCAAGTCTAGCCCTAGGTTAGACTTTAACTTTCATACTACTAGACCTAACAGTTACATCAACTTTGGAGTGAAAACAACTGTCTGCATAGACCTTATGAGAACACTCTAGATATAAGGGCTGTCGTGAAGTGCGAGCAGGAACTTAAAAATCTCACTGCAGCATACAAGTTAGTGAATAAAGAATTTGAGTTGTGAAGACGAGACTGCTACTACGAAGTACTAACCTGGGCCTGAGGCTCAGTCTAGCTTATATAGAGCTATATTAATTGATGAAAAATAGGCTAGTTACAAAACATTAAAGTGGTAATGACACGGCCAAAGTAAGTTTCTTGGTAAGTTTGCGTACACCTTGACATAAAGTGAAAGATTTCCCTACTAAATTATGTCCATAAACACCGAAAAACGACGTTTTGAAGTCCCAATTACAGGCCAGGCCCAGCCCATTTGAAATTCGCACGTATGTGAACGCATCTCAAAATGGTGACGTCATTGGAGGCACGGTTAGCAACACTGTACCAGAGAGCTCACAATCATCGAATAATGTGCATGGTAACGCCTGTTTGCCCATACATAATTGTCAACACCAGTGCTAGGAAAGCAGTGAACGTGGCCACTGACTATATTGTGAATTGTGCATTGCACGGTTACTGCTTAGTATGAGCTGTTCTTTATAGCGCCCGAACCGCGTCCTTCTTACACAAAAAAGAGCTATTTTTACGCGCGCGCATATGCGCGCGAACATATTGGCCAATGATTTGCTCCGAATCCCCACCATGGTCCGCGCCTTCCGCTCTGTGTGTTGGACTCTGTATTGTGATGCAATTGTTTTCATGAGGTTGCTTAGGTGAGATGACTTTACCGAGCGTTACATTAGTTCCACATCTAGATGCGCGCCGTAGGGCGGGGATTGTGTCGCCAATTGCGTCATAAAAGTCAGGTGAGCTGTTGCGGCATTTTTCGAAATTGAATTTCGAACGCAGTTTTCCTTCAGTCAAATATCATGTATGCCGAATTGTACGGATTTTTAATGGGGTGAGAGATAATATTTGTAAAATTCTGTATCTAATCTTGCAATACACAAAAGTTTTTGTGGCCGTGTCATGCCCACTTTTACCTTTGACAATCGGTAACGTGAACTATGTCCTTGGTTGCCATGACAACCACACATATCGGTACAACTTATCATGCCTAGGCTATTACACTTAAACTTTCAGATTTGTGGGATGCTTCTGTTAAGAGTTAAAGTGAATACAAAAAACGTATTTGACCCCCTGTCACGTGACCTTTGACCTTGGTTGCCATGGAAACTACATTTTTGGTAGAACTAGTCTACCCTATAATACTTGTGAAATTTCATGTAAAATGAAGGTTTTCTGTTGAAGTTTTAGTACAAAAAAGTAAAAAAATGTGACCTTTGACCTTTACGTCTGAGGGTCTGGGAGACATAAGTTCCCACTGTGGGGTACCCACCTTCCAATTTTGAAAAGAATCAGTCCAGACGACTAGGAGGAGACAAAAAAGACAAAAAAGAACGTTTTACGAACAAATTATCACTTGAAAATTTTTCTGTTCCACTCTACCACTTGACCTTTGCCCTCTGTTGCCATGGCCACCACATATTTCGGTAGGTCTAGATGCAATCATCATATGTGTGAAGTTTCGTGTCAGCAGGGCGTTTTGTTTTGGAAATATAGCAGAAAAGGTGATTTCACTAAATTTGACCTTTGACCTGTAACCTTTGACCTTCACTTCCAGTTTTGTATTAAAATGCAATTGTTCTACCTAAGGTACCATCCCACCAAGTTTGAAGAAAATCGGCACAGCCGTTTACAAGATATTAGGAAAACAAAACTGGACACACACACACACACTCACCCACCAACACACACACACACGCACAGGTTTTGACCCCTCTCTCAGCCCTGGACCTCCAGTCACCCCGAAGTACCTCACCATGGGTAAGACCTCGAGACTGGTAACCTGGGAAAATTTACCTTTGCCATGGAAACCATTGCTATTTAAGCTGGCTTTGCCATTTATAGCCTCATTGGCAAAGTGACTACAATATCTCATCCTCCTCACGGAGCGATGAGATAATAACCCATGCCATTTAGTTACCACGACCAAACCTGTTGTTATGTTTAGTTACATACGCATGAAACCAACGTGTACTCATTAGGGCTTCTCTCTAATATGTTCTTATTTTGATGCGGTCAGTCTCGGATATAACAAATCTAGGCCATCCGAACATATTGTAATCTCTACTGGTGACAAGGTATATCTTATTATGATGATGAGTTTGTTTTGAAATTTTTACTTTGCAGCAACGCCCACACATCTTTTACCTAAACGATCCAAAAGGTCGTGGATGGATTTTTAATTTCTTAAAAGACACACTCTGCAGCGAATTGCGCGTTAGTGCATTCAATGAACACAGAAAATTATTGAAAGGTTCATTTGTCGGGTGAACGGGGGAATTTTTCTGGGGATTGGCTTAACGGTTCACAAAAAAGGTCGTACTGCTAGAGTTTCCTTTGGTATTCTGCAAGAGATATTCATTTTTCCTCAACGATGGATAGGCTTGACTGCAACCCATCACAACACCGACAGATATTACTTGTATTTTTGGCCAAAGGTCACAATTTCCTGCACTACGGTACGCTCCAATGTGCTGCTAAGAATCTAGTTTGGCTCTTGCAACAAATGTGACATACTTTTCTCACGGAATTGTGAGATTTACAAGGTGTGTTTGTTTGGTTAGCCTTGAATATGCACGGCTGTGTTTACGTCATGAAATATTATGACAAGGTTCTTTAAAAAAAGAAAAGGACATTTTCAAGCTGTCGTTGTTTTTAATCATTTGGTTGGTAACTTGAACATTTTTCAAACAGACGAATCCGATCAGAGCTTTTGTAGAGCGACTCTAGGCAGCCATAAGTTGGGCCTATCAGACTTACAGTACATCGTCTTCATCATTGTCTACTTGAATTTCAAACCCTCATATTCAGTGAACTCGATGGAATCAAGATACAATTGAGTGTACAGCAATCCATGAAATGGTATGCAAGGAAATTGGAAGCTTAAAAGTTGATGGACCCCATTTATGGAAATTGGACCATCACTTGCTGTTCAGGTTCGTCTATAGGCTTTACAGAACGGCTTCGAGTATCACACGAGACACTGTGTGGGTCATAAACACTATAGGCCTACCACTGTGCTTGAACACTGCTACGACTGGATAAATCTGAATATTTTAACACGCAATCTTTTTTACAGTAAAGTGATGAATTTCTGCAGACGTTTATTGTATCACACACGACCAGCTAAATTTGTGTTTTGTAATGACAAAAGGATGGAGAACAATAGATTCAAGAAGCGCTTCAACAAGAATTAGTTAAAGCCAAAAAGTGGCGGGAAATACTTCAAACAATAACACAGCATTTTAATTGAAGTTATGTTATACGTGTTTGGTAAACATGTGATGCACTCCGTTTTGATGTAGGCTAGTCGACCTATACAGAAATATATCTGTCTAACTAGCTCCCCAATCTCTTCACCATAATATATCAAAACCATGTGCAGCGCATTTGTACATTTTAGAGCCAGTCTAGAACAACAGAACGACTATAGAGAAATAACAAATAAACGAAATGAAAAGAAACAACTAAACTTTAGAGAAGTGACGTAAAATGTTACAAAGTTGCATCCATGCCCTACTCCGTATAAAGTTCAGTTTACATCGGAATACTTCACTGAGTCTGAAACGAAGCTAATGTACACGAAGCTCGGCATAAGGAATGTACGAAATAATTAATGAGACAGGAATACACATATCTGAAAACGACCGAAAAGTACAAAAACTCTCTGAAACATAAAGTAATTTTTTTCCAAGATTCCACCCGGTACATCTCCAATCTACCTATTAGAGCCTGATATGTCTCTGTATGGTTGTAATCGGCTTTTTATCTCTTTTTAGATGACAGCGTTCGAATCTTCATTTCATCCTTCCTTACTGAAAACCGCAGTCATTTTTTATGTTTAACCCGTTACATTGTTTATCTTTTAAATATTAAAGTAGAGTTTGTTTTCTACAGTTTTCCACAACTTAATTCTACACCACTTTTTTGTACATTCATTTAAAACTAACAAAATATGGTGATCCGTGATGCACGGTCTAACGCCGTGATGGGTTACCGTGTGGAGTATTGGAGGTGGTCTAGAGTTGCATCTGTGTAGAATTATTCACCCGACAAATATTCAGAAAAAAATAATTTAACCGTAATTAACGCAAAATTAACGTTTCTTTTAACAGGAGGACCTCTTCAACCCTCTGTGTCACTCAGATAACCCCATTAGATTAAATTCTGCGATATTTTCCTATGATACATATGTGTTGATAAAACCCACAAAGTTTAAATAGGAACAGAGGGTTTGAATTTAAGTCACGTTCTACTTACGATGTTGAATTTAATCGTGTCCATGTAGTGCGAATTATCAAAACAATGATGAAGTTTTCTCTGCTTTGTTTACGAAAGCAATTGATAGCCCGAGTTAAACGACTCATCTTCTACGGATAACATTATAATCACCTACTTACCCGTGACCGTTTTAAACTCCAGTATTTCAAAAGTGTAACGTTCACACACTTACCTACAAATGTCCATTCCTTAGTCAATAGATTAATCACTGGAACGATTATTGTATTATCAAGATTACGACCGTCACTTAAAACTTGAAAATAACAAACACTTCGAGCAAAATCATAAGCATTAAATATATGCAACTGTTATGAAACGTGTACCAAGTATGGAATCACACACATCAGTTATAAGAAACCATTCATTAGAAATAGCGTAAAAAGCGTACTGAAGTCGCGTAGATACTCTGGACTATATTACTGAAGTTGTCTGCAACAATGACTTAATCACAGGGAAGAATAATACGGAAGGGAAGAAGGGACATTTGTCAAAAAGAACACCCACTCACTTGTTAACTTAATTACAGTCTTCTTAGGGAATACCGTTTCTTTTAGATGGATGAAAACTATACACACAAGCAACATCTAAATGTTAGTACGGCTCACATATGGCTTGACATTTGTACAACACAGACAGACAGACAGAGGTGGAGCAAAAAAATGGTATTTGTTCCTGCATGTGTGAAGATGGTTTTCTAATAGTTCTCAATAGATAATGAAAACGTCTCTATACTTCATTAGTCGTACCGTTTGGGGCGTTCATATTTTTCTTTATCTGATATAAAGGTTGTACGCTATTTATGTAAATATATAAACGAATGGGGTTGAAATAGCCATTTGCTCTCGTATCGCAGGTTTTAAATCCCCTCGGAGGCTGTCTTTAGTGAGGTCAGCATTTTCTCATCCCACGGAGTCTAATGAGCATTTTCATCTTCCAAAATAAAGTCAGGTATCTTTCATATGTTATTTCGGTCCTTATAAGGTATTGAAAAGATAGATGTAAACACTAGCCTTAGCTGCAGAGGCAAGGGGTGGGTCTGAAAGAATGAGTGCTCATGGGGCCCTATTTTTTCATTTATTTTTTTTTTTATTTTTTATTTATTTATTTATTTTTTTGTTCTAGTAGGGCCTACATGCAGGATTATGCCACTTTGAATACAGATTTTTGAAGGTGGTTTCTTGAAAAAGTTTTGGTAGACCTAACACACTGAAAATGTTACTCAGTTGAAAAACTAGGAGGTTTGGCGCTAAAAAGTGGAACGGAAAGCTTAACATGATCCACGATTTCTTGCTTGAGACCTACGTCCTTGGCTTTCACATTTTGTAGACCACTTTGTGATTCAGAATATAGAGGTTATGCACGTGACGTCAGCGCGTTTCAATTTGGCATACTGGACGGAACTGATCATTTGCAGTACACGTGTTACACGTGTTAAAATTCGGCCACAACAACGAGAGAGACAATAGTTTAAGGTCACAGGGTCAATAGCCTACGGAAGCTGATGCGGGGCGTGCTACGTCCGCTTTTCCGCCCACTCCCGAGGCGTGCAAATATGTCCCGATTGAAGCACAACGGTAAAGGGTTAACGGCTTTAAAGAGCACCCAATACTAGTTTAAAAAACCAGCTTTATATAACACATTTCTCCCTCTTTCTCTTTCAGGTACGTTTTGATCTATTTCAGAATTTAAACATTGCATATTTATGCTAAACCACGAGTCACTCCTTGTAAATTTTCACATTTCAGTGAGATATATATTGCCTCCTGATTCTGAAAAGCTATTTTTGAACAGGACTAATATTTCGGGCAGAGAACATTTTGATCCCGAAAATAAAATTTTCCCAAACACTTTATAACATGGGCTGTATATCTAAGACAGGCTACTTTCTAAGGAATATCGTTCTCGATATTCCTAATGTTTTTTTTTCAATACTTACAAGACAGTGTACTTTATTTTATCAAGAATGAAGCCGAATAGTCTATTTGTCTGTAATTAAGGTCTCACAACTAGTGACAACTGTGAACCCCTGAAAAATATGACATGGTTACTGAGTCCCGTCATAAATACCAATTACTAAAATTAATTTTTGGACGGTTTATAAAATTTCTCCAAAAATAATAGTTTCTAAAAAAATCAGTTCAAGGTTTTGTTAAACCTATAGCATATCCAATTGCATCTAAGAAATTTCCCAAGGGAAGAGTTACCCATTCCCTTTCACCCCTTACTCACGGCGTCAAACAGCGGGTCAGGCTTCTAAATTTCCAGGAATGTTTCCCACCCATTATTTAGACAAGCCGTCGCCATTGAAACCTACTTGTTGCGTATCATGGACAACAAAACTTCCACAGTTAGCCATAACACTTTCCCTCATGTGAGAAAGAACTTTTACCAAAATGCAAAAGATTGTCCGCAAATTAATGGTAGCTTCGTACACAAACGAATTAGCACACAACTGTTTCCCATTCTCAAAAAAGAGGTTACAGGAGGGGACTTAAAAATCGAGAGAGCTAGTCTTTCTAGCTATCATCCCATTCGCGAATTATTTGCAATTATATGTCATAAGTAATCTTGCAATGTACATTTTTAGTTATCTGGTGTGTCCGGTCTCTTAAACCTCCATCAGTCATGGCGACGGAAGATGGAGGCAGAAGGGTAGAGGACGGTCAGGGTTTAAAATTGTGCCGATGTCACTGTTAAATCCCTGTAAATATACAGAACAAGTGGTAAAGATTACAGAAAAGTTCTGGCAAATATTTGAAGATTTTTTTGTAATCTGTATGAATCTCTTTATTTTTCTTTCTGCAAAATTAGAGCGACTTTTAACGACGAAAATTTTCTTTGCATGTCTTTTTTGAAGCCTATGCCTATGGATATAAAGTGAAACACATGTATATTTGTTCTCCCACTTATAAACTTGAAAATGTACTGCATAGCGCTTGAAAACCAATGAACGTTTGTTTCTCGAAGACACTTGATAGTCTACTCCCTTCAAAGATCATCCTCATGGTGTTCGTGCAAAAGTGGTGGATGCCCATCTAGGCAATCCAATTTCAAATCGCTGTATAGAAAATAAAGCAAAGTTGTCCTTGGGGTCAAACAGAACAGAATAAACAGTGCGTAAACATATTCGGTATATGAAGAATATTTTTGTCGCACACTGACCAACTCATCTGCTAGCGGCATCCTATAATATGTGCAAATAATCATGAACAGAGAGTCTGTAGTCTGGATGGGTATTAAGATATCTCATGGGTTTCTAAACCGTAATACAACTCATGAGAAGTGAGGGTGGCGCTTTATGAATCCTCGGTGTGCGAACTAGCAGCTAAAGTTTTGGCAACATGAATGTCATAGCAGGAGTAATTGAGCCATTTCATAGTTTCATATTTCAAAGAAGATATTATAAGATACAAATTTGTTGTTAATTTGAACACACAATCGTGCACCGAAAGTAGTCACACTCTAATTTACAACACGGAAACCATTATATATAATCTGAAAATAAATCAGGCCAGAAAAGGCTGGAGAAGTACCTTTGAGAGCAGGAATAAAACAAGAGAGGCTGTCGTAAATATTTTGCTTTCCAAACAAAAAAAATGACTATTGTTTATACACATTGACAGAGCTAGGGATTTTGATCGGGGGGGGGGTGGTGGTAAGAGGGGGGAAGAATACCGACAGACTATTAAAAAAAGCGTGGGCATTCAATTTTGACAAAGGCTAAATTTAAATTTTGTAAAGGGACAACGCAGTCACCTCAATCTCAAGTCTAATGCCCTGATTAGGGGATCGTGTTTAGGGTTTAACGTCATAAATTGCAACATTCCTGTGTGGGATCCCATACCATTTTCTAGTCGTGAGCACCGTGGACCGTTATCCCTACTCCATTGCTGATGGGGAGCATCGCGCACAATGGCAGTGGGTTCCATTTTAATGTTGTTTAACCCTGATATCCTGATATATTGAGCAGTATATTAATATCAAGACATTGCTTTTGCCATGTGGTGATATTTTAAAAAGACATTTAAATTCTCGCAAAACTGCCCTTTGTGTCATCAGTATTTCCTGACATTTATGTTAAGAAACATCGCGAAAGTTAATTATAATTGTTAAATTAATTTGTGGTGACTGTTCGTCCCCTTTAATTTAGCACACGGTGTTTGATTAATAGGTATCTATACATCCACATCATTAAATTATCTATTTCAAATTCTTGCATTGGAATGTCCCTCTGAAATCGAGTTGCTGCGCAACATGTATTGATGGGGCGTTTAATTTAGTTAACAGATTTATGCAACTTTCTTTATTGTTTCAACTAATTATTATACAAATAAGTCGTTTTCTTAGTTTTAGGGTGCAATTCTTCAACGAGACAATTTCAAATTCAGATAATCTTCATACTTTTAGATCCACTGGGGATGGTTTTTCCTTCCATAGCCTATTTGAGCACTCAATGAAAACTACGTACTTACTCTCATATTAGTGATGACCTGTCGTCTCATATGAAAGTGCATTAAACACTAAACCGAATTCCAGAAAAAGGCACAAAACCCTTGTTTTAAATTCGATTGCGAACTGATTGGACGCACCGTCGATAATGAGAACGTCTTCAATACACTGTCACTGGTAGGACCGTCAGATCGGCTCGGCAATCGAAGTTACGACGTATGGATAATCTGTGTCATACGTCATCCAAAATCTGGCATACATGAAAGATACAGAAAGTGTCCAAATAACTCGAGTATTTGATGAGTAACTGCCACTCCATGCCCAATCTCCCTCTGATCCCGCCCCTCCCCCTCCCCCTCCCCGTAAGATTCGCTTCAGCTTCCTGTTAGTATAACAAGATTTATATACAAAAGTATGCATAAAGCCGATCTGAAGTATCGTTTTTAGTACCACAAACGCGCCCACACACACACGCTTGCTCACGCACTTACACATTCTCACAAGCGTGGCTGCTGATGGATTCCTTTTGCCTGGCATATGAAAGGTCGTGCTACTTTCCAGTGAGCTCGAAACGATCAAGACACCGGGCTCTAAAATCATGAAAAAATGGATGAAAGCTCTACCGGAGAAAACAATCAACGTTAGTTGGACTCGCTACATACATTTCTAATAATGTTACCCCTTTTTGAAACTGATTCCGACAGGATTTTCCTAAGTCCTTTCTTTGATCGAAAGACTTTAGGAGATTTTCTCTCTCACTCAGAAAACAATAAATTTCCCAAACCTACTACGTCCAGTTCCCAGACATCGGACAGTCGAACTTAAAAGTACAACACAAAGTCTTGGGGCATTTGGCGTTATAGATTTGTCCGAACACATTAAGGTCTTCAAATATGAAAGTCTGACGATGAACAGGGATATAGAAGCTATAATGTACTAAAGTAAAATATGATTACCGACATGAAAGAGATGGAATTTAGCCCTAGAAGTGTCAAGGAATGAGGTAAAGTGCATATTAAGTCACCCCTTTATCCAGTTTAATATAAATCTGTACGCTTTTTATGTTCAGTTCGTTCTAATTACGTGTCAAAGTATTTTCTGTTACTAGGTTAGGTCAGATTAGATGAAGTTTTACGGCCCAGATTCCAACCAATTGGTTTAAGTCGAGCAGGCTACTGCCTTTCTCCAGTTGTGGCTCATTGGCTTGTTTTCTCTAATCCATGGCTTATGCTGAACACCAAGCACAATGGCAGTGGGTACCGTTTGTACAGTAAAGTCTTCCGCATGACCCGGCAAGGACTCGAACTCCCGACCTGCCGACTGCCACTGGGTTGCAGATGATCCACTGCTTTGTCGTAAGATTGAATCCGGGGAGGGGGGGGGGGCAATAGCATAGAGGTTTCCCGATTTTTTACTAGTTGAGATGTGTTAGTTTGTGGGTGTCTTAGGGCTTCAGGGAAGTATTGAGGGGGGAGGAGCAATTTTGGACCATGCAAATCACCCTACCCCATTGACCAAAGGGTACATTTTTATGCTTATATATATATATATTTTTTTTTTTGCTTTTTCTACGAGCAAGAACATTTTTTTAAAGAAATTAATCTGATTTTTTTCTTAAGTGTGAACACAACTGTATAAGCATGGAAGTACTACCTTAGAAATTTGAATCCTTTTACACATTTGTAAATATGGAGCTTGTTTGACAGAAAATAAATTTGATTCAAGGTTTCCTGTAAGGAAACTTGCATATTTGGGGGAATATCTTAGAATCTGCGTTTCCTATCAGCATACATCTGAGATAGCATGTCGACTGAAGATCGTGTTGGCTAAGGAGTGCGGATTAAAGCTTCTCGGCGACATTAAAAGACTCTCGAAACTTCTCGGTCTTTTTAGACAAAAATGAAAGCCTATATTGAAGAAATTTTACGGATACGGCACTGTAGTGGCTAGGACAAATTATCTACTGACTTCCTTTTGAGCGATCACTTACAACTTCAAGGCTTGTAATTTAAGGCGCGCTAAGCGCGCAGAAAATTTTGCCTTTTTAAAACTTCAAAATTTCAAATATGGGACTTTTATTAAGAAGAATTTGGAATTTTATAGAGGAAAACTTGGGAAAACGGCACTGTATTTGACTGGTGTCTCAAATGGCAAATTTTCGAATTTTTCACTTTTACGAGCAAGCGCGCAATCGCCCCTGCCTCCAATAGCTACGCCACTGCTCTGGAACATTCAACATTGATAAAATTTTGGCACTTCAATAACTAAAAAATCCATAGAAAGACTTCACAACTGACAAGGCTGAAAGGTATCTGATGACAAGTATGTATGAGAGCATTTGAGTACGGAAGACCAATGGTTCCCCTGCCTAGAATATGAGGTCGTGCTAGAAAGATTATCTTCAGTTGGCGCAGAGCGTACAGAAAATTAAGAAAAATCGCGACCCCTCAGACAGCCGGAAATGGGCTTGTAAGTAGTAGCTAAGTTTTCCGAGTTTTCTTGCAAATGTGAACACAAATGTATAAGGGATATATTGCGACGCGCAAAGCGTGCCGAAATTTCTGCCCGTTTTAAACAATAATCTGTTGATATGGAGCTTATATTGCAGAAAGTTTGCCCTTTTAAAACAATAATTTGATGATATGGAGATTATATTGCAGGAAGCTTTGGATTCTGGGTTTCCTGTGAGCAAGTTTAAAGAGTTGGGTGATTACTGAAGAATCTGATCTTCCTCCAAATGTTGATGGATAATCTGAAAATGATTGCTTTTCTAAAGTCCTCCGGACTGTCTGGCAAAGCGCAAGAGAGGAAAGTCTTCCCTCCGATAAAGTGGACCTCAGATATTATTTTGTTAACTTTAGGCGACTAGATGAATGTTCATATATTTTTCGACATGAATGTGTATATATTGACCAAAACAGTGTTCCATGAATGCAGATCAATCTTGCTTTTGATGTTATAGTTGACCCACATTCTTTCTTTTCTCATTTTTCTTTTCCCCTTTCTTTCCTTTCCTCTTCTTTTCCGTTTTCCTTTTTCTTGTCTTTTTTTCTTTCCTTCCTTTCCTCTTTATCCTTTTCCTTTTTTCTCTTCTCTCTTTTTCCCTCTTTTCCCTTTCTTTCCTCCCATTTCTTCCCTTCCCGTTTTTCCTTCCCTTCCCATTTTTTGTGTCCGGGGGGCAGTTTGCCCCTCTGCCACCCGCTGATTACGCCACTGCCTGTACTTGAAATAAATGAAGTGTGCTGGCGCCTAGCAGTGCAATGAAGTAGACACAACAAGCCAATGGTCCACAACTGTGAAAAAGGTCTTCCCGGCCCAATTTAAAAAGGTGCTTGGAGCTGGAATCTCTGAGTATGAACAAAATTAACTTTATATAAGTTTGGGGGATGGTTTGGGGAATGGGTCTCCCAGCTGGAAAGTTATCACTCTATCTCTCTCTCTCTTGACCTTTGCTATGTTTTGTTATCTCCTTTTTTGCTGCTGAAGAAACTTTTTGTGTTTGTCTACAGTCTGCTTGTTTTTTTTTTTCCTTAGAAAGTGCGCGTTCTTAAGTTCCCGGGGTTTTGGGTACCTCCTTTCGCATTTTTGTGCTTTAATTCCTTTCTTGTATTTATACCCTATATTTGCATGTATATTATGTTAAAGCGATAAAACAATAAACGAAACGAATATGTAGCGCCACTTCAGGAATAGAAACGTTCTAACGCCTTGGTTTAAACTGTCAACTAGTACTTGGAAAATCGATATGAGCAAACGGCCGAGTGCGGTAGCAAGTATTTCTAGATTTTGATTGGTCAATGATGACTTAGAAATTGGTCACTAAATTGCAACTCCATGTGTAAGGGTGATATTTGATTGTTCAAAGACGCCGTAGGAAATAGTTATTAATACACAACTCCAAATTTAAGCTGTCTTTGATTTGTCAATGACACCTAAAGAGTTCGTTCCACGTGGTAGGTGATTTTGCATTCTGCCATTAGTTGAAAGGTACTCGACAGCTTTTTTCGTCTAAATGGGCGAAGATGGAAGTCTCCGATGATAATCTTGGTGTTATAACAAAACAATCGCCCGATATGCGTGGGGTCAGCGGGCCCGTTTGGGTCGAATGGGTCCCAATCACAATTGTGCATATATTACACGTTTGTCTTAAAAAGGTATTCATGTTTTAATTGAACTAGAAAGAAGGGGCCGTTATTTTTTCACAAATTTAAAATACAGGTTCTCAAGTTTCAACCGGCCATAAGAAGCAGAACTAAATTCAAACCAGGATGTGTGTCCCGTTGAAACTCTGCCATGCTTGATTCTGCTTAGTCAATCGCAAAATACTGCAAAATTTGGCGTTTAAGCAGTTTCCTTTTTTTTCACGAAAAGATCATTTGCCAAGCATGCATAATGCTCTTGTTTGATGTCGAAAAATGCCAAATATTGAAATTCGAGTCCCTTGAAACTAATTGGTGGGAACCGCTACTGGCTAAAGACAAAATCACTTGAAAAGTCCTCTACAAGTCTTTTTGGTTTTACCTTGCAGATTTAAAATATGACTCAACTAATACAACAGAAACCTAACAAAGGTAAACGTAGTTGGTTTTCATGCAATGTATTAATGTAAATAACATGCACATTGTAATCTAAAAAAGAGATCATATTGCAAAGACCAAAATGTGTACAGACATGCAATAAAATGGTATTATACTACAACAAATTTTAAAATAGAAAATGAGAAAAATATAAAAAAGAAGAATGTCAGTTGATGGATTTTTATCACATAATTCCTACCCACCACCACATGCAGAGAATAAGACCAACTTTATTTTTTTTTCTGTTTCGCAATTTTCATTGTGCATTTTTAATTTACAAAAAAAAGACCCTTAATTGCGTGCCATTCCTTACAATGCATCGTTACTCCTTGGAACGTAAACAGTTCACGAAAACTGTACGAGGCAATACGACATCACCTTCTGGTAACAACAAATGAGCCATTAAAACAAATTATCCCCACCATTTTGTGTGTGCATTAAGTAATATTGTGTATAAATCATCTTACCTTACACTAGACCTATACTCATAATTCCATAGGATCGATACAACTTACAGGACTTTGATCCAGATCAGTCCAGATGTCAATATGTCTGCACCAACCAAAAAGGCTGCTTGAAGTTTTTCTCCCTTAGACATTTTCATTTTCAGTTTTCTGCAAAAGAGTACTTTTTGTGTAATTTTTGTGAAGTGCAAAACAAAAGTTTCCGCACATTATAGTTCACTGTGGCAATACCAATGCTGAAAGGTACAGATCTGTGACATCCAAGGTGAAAAATTACATAAAACTCCTGAAAATGACACATCCAATTTATGTTACTAGAATAAACATTGAAAATTCACTGCACTATGTCATGGCATCTCCATCTTTTGGAAGAATCTTGACCTCAAAAGATAAATTAAGGACAGTCTGTTTATCAAGTTAATCTGCCATTCAGTATCATGTTGAATCTAAGGCTCAAGCTGCCTCAGAAATGTTGTAATTGCCTCAGCTATACTGCAGGCTGATCAGCAATGGTGCAGCTGCCTCAGTAATACTGCAGCTGCCTCAGCAATACTGCAGCTGCCTCATCAATTCTGCTGGTGCAGCTGCCAAAGCAATTCTGCAGTTCCAACAGCAGCAATGGTGCAGCTGCCTCAGCAATTCTGCAGCTCCAGCAGCAGCAATGGTGCAGCTGCCTCAGGGATTCTGCAGCTCCAGCAGCAGCAATGGTGCAGCTGCCTCAGCAATACTGCAGCTGCCTCAGCAATGGTGCAGCTGCCTCAGAAATGCTGCAGCTGCCTCAGCAATACTGCAGCTGCCTCAGAAATGCTGCAGCTGCCTCAGCAATACTGCAGCTCCCTCAGCAATGGTACAGGTCCCTTCCGTAATGTTGCACCTGCCTCAACAATGCAACAGCTGCCTCAGCAATACTGCAGCTACCTTAGCTGCCTCAAAAATGCTGCAGTTGCTTCAGCAATGCTACAGCTGCCTCAGCAATACTGCAGCTACCCTCAGCATTTACCCTCGTAAATGTTACACCTGCCTCAACAATGCTGCAGATGCCTCAGCAATACTGCAAATGCACTGGTAAAGCTGTAAGAGTTGCCTTGTTGTTTCTGTGCACAATGCAACAGCAGCCTAGTCACCTTTGCTACGTGGTAAAAAAATACACATGGCTGCAGTCTCTGCAGTATCGATGAAACTGAATTTTCAAAAGTACATCTTAGTTTTAATGGAAATTCTTGTTGTTACTTCCCCTCTAATGCAAAGCAAAAGGTCACTTAAAGGTATGCTGTCACTGGACTATTAATTTATTATGTTTCAAGTTTTGACTGGAAATTTCCATGTGCATCAAACATTTCCATTTCAGTAAATTTATTGTATACTTAAATATTTAAAATAAAAAAAGTTCTTAATTATAAAACAATGCCACATGAATACATCTGAATATACTTTGGCCCATGGCTAAAATGCATCCCTCAAGCAAGCGTTTTTCTTTATAAATTCCTTTGTAACACAATGCACTTTAGTAAAAACAGTTCAAAAGGCTAAAGCCCTTGATTTGCTAATAATGGTTCAAAAGAAATTATAAGGACAGTAAAATTTGAATGGTAGCTGTGGAAACTATCAAAATATTACAAACAATTTAGAGAACTGCCCAAAAATGCCACAGTGAGACCCTTTTTTTTTCATCCCTCTTCAATGGTATGATACAGGGTATCATACCATTGTAGAAGTAATGAGAAGGTAAAAAATTGGCCAAAAATCATTACCATTTCCACACAGCCAAAGAAACACACCAGACATTCTACTGCTATCTGAAACCTTTCGAGAGCATCAAAGTGAGAAGTGAGAATTAGGAAACCCTTACTTAAAAACCTCTATGTAAATCTACAATAGTAAACTTTTTGCAAGGGTTACGTACACAGTAATATGCATAACATTAAGTCTAGTTCACTCCTAAATAAAAACTACTCTGCTATATACAAGAATGCCTCCTTTTCTCCACATTTTCTAGTTTTTCATTATGCTCTTACATATTTTGGTATCTCTCCACACCATATGGCTCCTTCGGCTGTAAAATACATAGGAGTCATTTTGCAGCTGAGTGCTTTTTCTTCCACTCTTTCAATTTACTACATCTCTCTGATGTGACTAGCCTGGCTATATACCCCTACTTTACACATGTGAGTGTACTTTCTTCTCACTTTCAATTACTCTGTCACTCTTATGTGACCAGTCTGACTATATACCTCTGCTTCTCCCAATCTCTATTACCCTCCATCACCACTCAACACCACTATGCATGAAATCTATTTGACATGTCAGCTAGCAGAATCCTTTTTAGTTAAAAGACCCTACCAAAGAAATATAGATATATATGTATATTAACTGCAATATATGACAACATTTAAATCCAAAATATTTTAAAATGACTTCTGTTAAAGAGTTACCCATTTATACTTCAAAATTTTGTTCATTACTTTGAGGAAAACTTGTGATAAATATTCATTGCATCTCAAAATCCCTGACACCATGTACACGAAAGATGCTACATCGTAAGATATTATGTTAGAAAAATATTCCGTTTCCATTTAGGTAAGACAACAAAAGAATGAAAGATAGACCTGGGAAGATTTCGTTTCATGGTGCAAGGCAATAAGTGAGTGAATCTCATTTTTTGGTGAACAATAGTAAAGTGAATATCAAGAAACAATATAAGTGATGCAACTGATTACACATGTTATGATAAATAATGAAAGCACTAATTAATGGCACAACTCTAACTACGACAAATAAAGATATAATTACAAGCTTGCCATGATTTGTGATATGTTTGGTTACCAAATCTGCCACTACACATGCAAAAAAATTACATCATAATTTATAAACTGCTACAAAATTACAACAGATATTATACTCTTTCCTGTCTCCAGCAAAAAATAAGACAATAAGTGGAGTGAGAAAAGGTGAATTATTTCAATACCAGATGCCTACAAGCTTTCATATCTTTAAGGCAAGAAATGTTTAATTCATACCACCATTTATTATTTCACAGAATGTTGAATGTAAAGAACAGAGCTAGTCATAAAATCACACCTAGGGACAAAAGGACTTCTGCTTTTTAGAAGGGACAGAGAGTCATGAGTTATAAGGGTTAATAAATCCACTCAATTAATACCTACAATGACCTATTCATACAGGAAACTTAAAAAGGTAACTTACCAAGAGAGTTTGCTAATTTGATTTTTTGGGGCTACCTCAAGACACACCATGCATCTGAAACATATGACAGACCTTTGGATGAACAAAATAAACAGTTGTACAGATTCTACAAAAGAAGACCAATCTTACTGGGTTTTCATCTTTTTGGACAAAAAAAACAAGCATTTCTTGAATAAAAACATGGTGACAATTCTCTCAATTTCCATCTCATAGTTTCATCAAGAGAAACACAAAGCACTTTTATAATTTCAGGTCATATGAATCATCTCATGGTTCCTCATTTTTTTTTTTAATTTTATACAAAACAAATACGATGTTACAAAATATTACAGCAGCAAGTTGTGCAAATTTTTCTGTAAAAATTTTCAAGCTCACATTTCTGCTTGAAAAAATTTGATCAGTTAGGCAAAAACTCAAGCTTGTATCAAAACTGCTCTCATGTTAGCAGTTATTTCAAGGCAGCTTCCAGAGTAAAGGGCTTTTGTGAGCCAAGATCCTCTTGTACAGGAAAAAGTTTGTATAAACTATATACAGACAACTTGTAATAAATTCTAACTCTTTTACTCCACCCAACACATTTGCAACTGATCTTCATCCCCTCAAACCAGCAACCCTTTTGCTGTTCCTTACACACAAACACTCCTGGCTCTTTTTCTGTTCAAATATCTGCCCCTCCCCCTAAGCCTTACAAATATAAAAAGCACAGCAAATGGTTAGAAAGACCGACATTGACACCACCTGACTGAAAGAATTGTTGACTGGAATCTTTTTACTAAGGTCACTTAACCCTCTGCAATGTTTAACTCTAAAGTTATATACCATAAATGTTCAGTCTCCCACACCTTATACTTTTGACAAGTCTTCTCAAAACATGTCCTGGTCCTCACAAAGTCAAGTTTTCACAAAATATGTCCTGGTTCTAAAAGAAATCTCATATCTTCCAAATATGTCCTGCTCATCACAGAAGTCACGTCTTCTCAAACATGTACTGGTCCCCACAAAAGTCATGTCTTCCAAAATTGTGTCCTTGTTCTCACAGAGGTCTCATGTCTTCCCAAAATATGTCTTGATTTTTGTCTCCATGTTTTTCCAAAATATGTCTTTGTCTTCAAAGAAGTCTCATGTCTTCGGTGCTGGTGACTACAATGCTCAAGGTGCCTGACGTAGGTTCACCACTGTCCCTTCCCCGACCTTTGAGACCAGGACTCATCTGTTCTGGCTGACCTGAAGTAGTTTGTGCCAATATAACTGCCTGACCCATGAATGTGTCCCTCACAACATTTTTGTTCCAAACCTGTAAAATGAAGCACAAGAAATATTTCGCTTGTAAACAAGTTGCATGAAATACAAGAAAGCATTCACTGAGATTGCCATCATCTGAAAATCCATTCTAAAGATGTTTGAGATAAAAAATTATATCCCTTACATTATGTCAAATCCATAAAGCTACAGTGTCAGGTAAAACCTAACTTGAACTGTTTGAAGCACCACCTGACCTGCAGAAGCCCCTCTCTCAGAATTTTTACTGTTCCAGTCCTTAACCTACCAACCTGGGGGTGTGGAATATAAATCCCTTCTCAAAGCAATTCAAAAGATTATTTGAAGTCTGTGTAAATAATCACATCAAGTTACATATAAAGCATATGTCATTCATGACTCTGAAAAACTCAGATTGCTGCAAAATATATACATTTTTTTCACCAGATAAAAATGTTAAATCTTACGGGAGTTATTAATTTACCATAACAACAACTTTGCTTACATAAGTTGGCCCTTTTTTTACAAACAGAGGAGGCTAAGACTGAAAGGAATGACTTTAAGTTACATCCCATAAATATTTAAGCAACACTGTATATACTTGACAATAAGAATAATTTTGATACTAAGCAGTGTAGATGAAGAAAATGCTATTTGTGTAAAATGAGAATGAGCACAGAAAAAGAAGTAAAACAAATGGCGACTTATTCAATCTATATTTTCCGTTATCTTTTTTCTGATTGATTCTAAAGCCTAACAGGCTGTGCTCCATGGTTCAGCGGCAGACCAAAGCCCCCTCAATGAGAGGTACTGGTCTATTCCTTGTTTAAAGTTCTAATACAAAACAAAAGTAGCAAACACAACATAGTGACAGTCTGTGGTCATATTTTACACTACTTTCTCAGACCTGTTTGTTTTTCAATTGGTTACACCACCATTAGCAGGATCCCTGACTGGGTTTAAAGGGATCAATCAGAATTTGAAAGAGAATATTAACCTTTTGTTCCAACACCTTGTTTTTCCTGTCTGAACTGATTGTTTACCAGAATATAGAAACATTGGAGAGGTCTTTCAGATTAGGAACCAGAATGCAAAAATGCATTGAGGTTTCGATGATACATATATGCTCTTTTCAATGAAATGCTACATTTCTTGTAACAACTGGTTACCCGAAGTGACCTTTGACTCCACATGTTAGTAACTGGTTTTTCTTTTAACCAAAACATTTCTCCAAATTTCATACTGTGCCTTAAGATATTCCGCAAACAATCTGCTTACATCATACACATCAACATATCAATGAATCCCAAGTTTCCTACCTTGAGATATAGTGTAAACAAGGTTTTCTGAGTTTGACCCCCTATGACCCCAAATGACCTTTGACCTCTACCAAAATCAAAAGGGTTCTTCCTTATATCATAACGCATCAACATATCAAGTTTGAAATCAATCCAAGTTTCCTACCTTAAGATATTGTGTTAAAAAGTTTTTCAGGATTTGCCCCTTCTAACCCCAAATGACCTTTGACCTCCACCAAAATAAACAGGATTCTTCTTTACATCATAATACATCAACAAATCAAGTCTGAAATGAATCCAACTTTCCTATCATGATGTATCATGTTAACAAGGATTTCACGGTTTGGACCCCATATGACCCCAAATGACCTATGACCTCCACCAAAATTTCTTGGGTTTTTCCTTGCATCATTATGCATCAACATATCAAGTTTGAAATGAATCAAAGTTTCCTACCTTGAGATATAGTGTAAACCAGGATTTCCGGTGTTTGACCCCACGTGACCCAAAATGACCTTTGACCTCCACCAAAATAAATTTGGTTCTTCCTCACATCATAATGCATCAACATATCAAGTTTGAAATGAATCCAAGTTTCCTACCTTGAGATATAGTGTAAACAAGATATCAGGGTTTGACCCCATGTGACCCCAAATGACCTTTGACCTCCACCAAAATCAATAGGGTTCTTCCTTACATCATAAGGCATCTACATATCAAGTTTGAAATTAATCCATGTTTTTTATCTTGAGATATAGTGTAAACCAGGATTTCCGGTGTTTGACCCCACGTGACCCAAAATGACCTTTGACCTCCACCAAAATAAATTTGGTTCTTCCTCACATCATAATGCATCAACATATCAAGTTTGAAATGAATCCAAGTTTCCTACCTTGAGATATAGTGTAAACAAGATATCAGGGTTTGACCCCATGTGACCCCAAATGACCTTTGACCTCCACCAAAATCAATAGGGTTCTTCCTTACATCATAAGGCATCTACATATCAAGTTTGAAATTAATCCATGTTTTTTATCTTGAGATATTGTGTAAACAAAGATTTTGGTTTTTGACCCCCCTGTGACACCAAATGACCTTTGACCTCAACCAAAATAGATAGGGTTCTTCCTCTCAGTAAGGGGTATCTGTACCAAGTTTGAGAACTGTCAGACTTTCCCTTCTCAAGATATCATGTAAACAAGCAAAGTGTCACAAACACACACACACACATGCACACACACACACATACATACACACACACGCCATCATGAATGCATAGGTTTCTCTTTTCATTGAAACCAAAAATGTAAAGTTTGTGTTTATTACTGTTGAAAGAAAATTTTGGAATATTTAATGGGTAACAAAATTCCACAACGATGCAAGTCTAGACAGCCTCCACAACACTGTTAATAATCACGACTTTAGACTGTGGTAATGGATCATTTTAGTCAGTGTAAAGTCAATTCACAAATGCAGTGCAGCATTTAAGTTGTAAAAAAATTGTTAAGGGATCCCACACAAATTCTATCCACGATCATCGCCGTTTCACACAACCGTACCCACGATCACTGGCTATTATGCACCCTGCATAATGTTTATTCATGAACGCACACAGTCACGGAAACACCAGGAGAGTTAATGAGCATGGAGCTGCCCAGTTGAGATGGGCTGCTATTGTTCACAGACAAAAGTAGTGACAGGATTTGTCAACGTGTGGTTTCTGCACGCTAACAAAAGGTGTCCACCGAACAAAAGGTTGAAGTTCAAAAGACATACTTTAGTGTGTGGCAAAGGTACGAGTTTGCCGGTAGTGGCAAACATGAAATAAATTTACTTAGTATCTACGTACGTGTCTTGATTCTTTTCTTATCGAGTGTATCATGTTTTCACTCGAGTTGTTTTTATTTGCCCCTGTCTTTGCCATCAAGTCAGCTAACGGTCTTTTCATGTTCAAAATTTGAGTTCATTTTACCAATGCAAATGTGTGTATTCGAGTCAATAAAAGGTCTGGATCGAAGTGTTTATCCTGCGTGGTTTTAAAATGACACCAGTTTTACTTGACCTTGCAAATACCTTGCAGTCTTTTCAACCTCCAAATAAATTCAATTTTCCTTTTCTAAATATCATTTGTAGGGCCACCGATTTTCCGCGATCACGGAAGTTGTCACGGAATCGCGGAACTTTGATTTTTTCACGGAAAATCACGGAACTTCAAAAATCATTTTTAAATGAGTGTTCGTCCGATTATGCTTAAATCAGTAATACCAGCCTGATTGCCGATTATTTAATGTAACAGTTAATCGGCCCGATGCCGATTACCGATTATTAATAAAAAGGGGGAAGTCGCATGTTTGTCACTTTAGTCCGCGCCCCTTGTTTCGTGCATATCGTATTACCGTAACCAGTTCAGGAAGGAAAATATTCGGAATAGTTGCGTTCATTTAACGAACGGGATACCCGACCATTTTTTAAGGCGAAATATTCTCACTTCAAAAGTGGAGATACAAATCAACCCTTAATAATACTGTACAATTGTGTGCAGTCGATGTCATATGCCCTTTGATAATTTAGTTCTAAGGCCAACATCATGCCCTGTCTAGTTTTCATCCCCCAATCATGTCGGAACATTGCATTCTTTTACTGTTCTGAGTACTCTCTCTCTTTAACGATCCCCATGTAGAGCAATCATGATAATCTTAGCAGTTCTGGGCACCCGTAAAACGTATCTTATGGTTCCTTTCCGATATAAATATCCCCGTATATTTTTAGCAGTCCTCGTCCAAACTTACGTCTTGTTTAAAAAGAATCTGCAACTGAAATGCACTTCAGTCCGATCCCCGCACAATCCATGTACGCAGAGATTTGTGATGCCGCCTCTAGGTGAATTTAGCACGGGGCTCGCCCGGCTTTGCTAGCGCGATCGTCGTAGGACAAACTCAACGCGAAAACTTGTCTCGAGACCGAGTATTTTCACACACTAAATCACATACGCGAAGGCGCGAGTTGTGATTGGCTGCCAAGGATCAACGCAATTGAACCAATCACAAAGCAGGGGCCAATTTAAATTTTGCAATGGATCTAATGCATATGATGTCACCGAGCAAAAAATGAAGCCTTGTTTGGCAGTAAAAACGGATACGCACGCAAGTTTAGTGCATGCGTGGGCCAAGAAGTTTGCTGCAAGAGACTACGTGCACTACTGTTTGGTTTTCAATGACGTCAGTCTGTAAAGAGCATTACGGAAGGAATGCTGGGAATGACTTAATTTATGCAAGATAATAACCACCGAACTTCACAAGATTCTAGGTGCTAAGTGTACAAAACGTGCACAGATATGTATGCAAAGCTTTGGGATTTGAACGTATCTGCGTTACCCATTTTGGAAGTTGCTAGACGTTCACAGTACGTGACGTCACTCTGATATATTACCTCAGATTTCTAAACAAGCTCTGAGAGTCGGCGCCATCTTTGTACGTACAAATCTGCAATATTTCGTACGGTGCTAGAATCCTACCGCATATTTTTTGCATGAACAGACTTAATGTACACCTATTAATGAGATCAGGCATAAAATGGAACGCGAAAAAGTTAATTTTGCTGATAATCATTACAATCATTTTACGCCGATCGCCGCTCTAGAATGGAGCTCCCTTGTACACATGGTATGAAATAACTGTGTTAGGCTACTGTACTGAGATTAGCCTACACGCGGAAGCAATAGTAGGCTTGTAAGTCACATCACGCTACAACTAGTTTCAAGAAGTGGGAGTGGCTTGGAGGGGGAGGGATATAAAAGTTGGTTGTTATGACAGAAAACACACAGGGAGTGGTAGCAGCCAATGGAAATACAGCACATCACTTTTATGATGTGAAAGGTCCAATGACGTCATTACCGATATAAGTGCAGTACCTGGAAATATTCTCTGCTTGCGCGAGAGCTAATCAAGTTTTCTCGTTGGTGAGTTGGTCAATTCATGTGTAGCAAGCAGTGTTAGCAAAAGGTGCTATTAGCGATTGACGGAGATATCCTCCGGAGTTAACATGCAAAACAAAGCATTGTATGTATAAAGTACATAGTCTGAAATACAGCAATGTGTTTGACTTAGTTGTCATTCGAGCAGATCTTCTGCTCATTTGATAAGCTTCTTCGGGAAGCAGTTTAAAGTTTGGTTTCGCCGGGCGGCCCTTTGCCTGAGAGTCAGGAGGACAATTCAAAAGGCCAATAGGTCGACTTTGTTAATCCAGCTAAACATGGTCCAGCTGAAAAATGTAAAATTAGTGTAGAATTAATGCGGTCAAAACTAGGAAATATTAGGATATACAAAGCTTATTGACGGAGCGACGTTTCATACAGGCGGCTGTTTACTGTAATTCACCTTTCCAAGGTAAGAGAGAATGTTTTCAGCAAAAGTCTAGGTCCCGTATTGAACATAAACTTATGTGCTGGCGGGGATCCAGTAATACCAAGGGTGGGGGGGAGAGCTTACTTAAGAGAATGCAGGGGTGAAGTGGGGGTTGGCCTTCATATGTGCCTGAGAAAATCCAACCTGGAGTGTAGGGAGAACTGGCCCCTATATTTAAATAATCGGGGTGGGCTGATTTAAACTTCTTCCAAGCAAAAGCCCTCCCTTTCCCTTCCTCCTCCCTAATACCCTCATGTTGAGACACTTGATTGTTATTCAAGTAGGATTATACCAGGTTTAATTTATTTGTAAGTGAGTCCACGCTGCATTGAACAGAGGAAAATTTCCTCGATCATTATTTCTCCCCCGGATGCCACATATTTTAAGTTTTATTTCGACGCAACTGTTTTCTTGACTTTGTGTTTTCTAGTGTGAAAACTAAAACAGAGCAATGGGCTATTTAAAAGTTTTACCACGTATACATTCAATCGCTTTTAGTTAAATTGGTGTAAGGAATGAAATAAAATGATGGCGATCCCATGCAGTTGCAGTCAGTTCGTTACGCTGCTCGTCAAGGGGCAAGATGTTTTGGTGTCACGGTATTTAGGATCCCCGGGTAATTGTCATTTCCTAAATGTACCTATTCCCACCCCCTACATCACTGAGAAGAATAAAAAATGGGACTGTAAGTTCGAGATCATGAAGTTCACAATATACTAGATCGATGGGTCGAGCATGCAGGCCTACTGTAATCCACCGTCTTGTAAAACTTTCTATCGTGTCCTGAAAGGCCATCTGAACGTCCTGGAAGGGAAAATGTACTTCATTAAGCCTGGTAAAAATAACTTGATTCTCAGCACAGGCTTTTGGAAATTTCCCACTTCCAGGCCTTTTTTCATTGAAGTGATTTTTTTTTTAAACAAATGAAGATTGTTCTCATCAAGTCGGTCTTCTCGATTTCGACAAAAACAAAGAATGAAAATTGGTTGGTGTGAATTACAGCAATATTTTTTTGGGGAAAACCGCTATGTCTGACCCCAAATCTCTCTATGGATAGGCCTACATTTAAACGATGTTTTATTTATTAGTAAGAAATGAAACTAAAAACCATCCCAGGCGTACCAAATTCGGCACACAAGGTTGATGAGTAAAAACGAAGTTCGAGCTGAAATGATGACGGTTGCGCAATATTAGATTTCTTCCTGTTTCTGTAGAAACGTATCATACGTGCAAAGGTTGCTAGAATAATTATTTTTTTCCTTTGTAATGACTGAGATATTCAATAGTAAACAGTAGCCCTGTTAGTACTTCTATTTCCAACCCGCTAAAAGCCATAAGCAAGTGGTTTCAGAATCAGAAACTCTGGGCGTCGTGTTTAGGAAATAATTCATTTCTTGAAAAGTTTAAACAACTGATTCATGAATTTTAAAGTTTTTTCATAGCATAAGAGTTTATTTACACAGTTCATCAACGAAACTTGAAGTCCAAAGATAAGCAGCTTATAGGGTTAGCCAACTCTCTTGTTGATGCTTTGTGAGTGAGCTTTGTTAAGATGAACTATTGTTGAATAGTGATGTTGTTGTGTAGACCTATTCAATGCTACAATCCTCGACAAAAATGATGGCACAAAACAAACAATGAACGGATCACCATCCCGCCCCCATTCAGTGTTGCGGCAGCCCAAGGCGTCCTGAAACTTAAACATCGGTACGGGGCGCGGGGTTGTCCCATGAACTTTTAATTTGTAGAGAATTGTAGCTAGACCTGCTGTTGTGTGATTTAGAGCGTGGCACAATAAGACAGAAGTTGGGAGTCTTATTAAACTTCAGGAAACTTTGGACGTGCAAGTGACGTCAATTCATATTCATGAATTCTCGGGGTAATCTGTCACAGCGCGGATCCGCAAAAATGAGGATGGATGACTTCCCTCACATAAAGTGGAATTTGTTTACAACTTGCTACATGTAACTCGAATGTACATGTAGAAAATTGCGCGAGCTTAACTGCAATAGTTAATCACTAGTACTTTCTTCAAGATTTAGGTCGCCGTGTGTCAAGAGCAGCAGGTTAGGCTTTATACAGTGTTATGCACGTATGGCCCAGACCTATGCTCGGAACTCGGAAGCGATGTTGTCAACTGTGCGTGTCCGTACCGAAGGTTGCAGTACGATACATTTTTTTAAAGGGTGCGGTAATTTTTTTAAGACTTCTTTTAAACACAAAACCAAAGGAGTAAAATGATCAAAATCTATATCGAAATGGTCGAACTGACATTTGCTATTTTTGACTAAAAGGTTGCTCGCTCATTTCTTCAGTTCATAACGCTTGGGAGCACGGACAAGTGCACAATGATGTTTGCTTATATTTTCAGAAAGACAGCTGGAAATCAGTCAAATCTTTACCGGCCTTTTCGGCGGTTTAAATCAGCAGTGTCTAGGTGTATAAAATCAGATAAAATGGGTGCAAACTATGCAGGCTACTTCATTCCCCAAGAGGGAGTTATGTTTGTCAGTATAGACAAACCTCTCCTTCATTTCTTCAGGTCCCTTGGCTATAATTTTTGTGCATGGAACCATACTCCTCAGTCAGTACCAAATCTAACTTATACGGCTCTCCGGGACTGGTCCACGATTCTTGTGTTCAAGGAACGTGTTTAGAAAAATATAGGGCTAGAAAATACAAACAAGGTTATACTTTTCTTTCTTTCTTTTTTTTCAACAAATTATTGCACTTTCAGAGTTTCTTTTTCCACTGTCGGTGTCATTGACTTGGAACTGGATTTCTGGCTTTACATGCACTTGTACATGAGCTTGTATGTACTGCAAAGAAGACAAGAAAACTGAGCTCATAGTATAAGGGCAGGTAGCCTCTATTCACAAGATGTTGACCAGCTATTGACTATGGGATCTTTTTGTGTTGAGATTACCTCTCTTGGGCCGGCTATTGTTAGGCTTCTTTTGTGTTTGAGAGGCTTTACTGCTGCTCTTCCTGCCTGTGTTTATAACTGTTCCCTGCCTCACAGTGCACTGGGAGATATGTGCACTGAAGCGTAGCACATTATCTGGTAGGTTGCTATATCATTACAATGGGTAACAACCACTCAGGCGGTGATGATCGTCAATATGTGTGGGATCCCTAAATGAACTCTGATTGCTGCTTTAGGTCAATGATTGAGTTTGTACAATAGTAAATAGAGGCATGAGGTGTTTCAAAGTAGGTTTTTGATGATGTAACCATGCTGCTAGAATTGAATAGGACGTTTTAGCCAATGTTACCCGAGAAAAAGGCGTTTTCTCGGGTGAAGCTTGTCTCTGTAATTGGGGCAGTAAACCCTGTTCAAACCAACCTTGCTGCTCTATTGAGCAAATAGTCTTTGAGGAGGCTATGTATTGAGCTTTTTGATCTCAAGATACCTGAACAGAAAGTTCTCTGATAAATTCTGGATTATTAGTTGCCAGCTTGAGATGGCTAAAACTTGCTATTCGCTTCTAGCGTCATGAACCCCTTCAAGGTTTGTGCTTTAACCCCACAGACTTCCTATACATGGACAGAGCATACTGCACTGTACATTGCCGCTACCGTACGTGTGAGACAAAGCGCACCAAGATGGCCATCTGCTATGGTTTTGTGTCAAAGTTTGGACTTGCTCAAGTATACTACCATTTTTTGCAAGAAAGTTTTCTGAAATATGGCAAGGTAAGGTCAAAATCCTTCACGCATAGCAGGAATATGTCATTGTTTCCCATTAAAGTTTAACTTTTGCTTAAAATATTACAGAGTCGTCATCAAATCAGATGATTAATAGCTTCACGGAAGCCATCTTAGAGTGCCTTTTTTGTTCCAGCCAGTGGTGACCACCTACAAATAGGACGTATTACTTACATGCTGTGTCCATATATAAGTTTGTGATTAACCCTTAAAAGAAGGGTCTAAGGTCATATCAAGTGATGAAATGTTAGAGGGGTGCTCATTCTAAGCAATTCAGTGAAAGTTGCATAGAATTCCAATGTGTGGCTCTCAAGATGTAAGCAAGTAAAAGTTGTCACATTTTCAACAACAAGTGAACTTGAAGCAAGCACAAATGACATCATATCCCCACATTAATAGAGTCTTTTGTTTTTCTTTAAACTTTACAGCATATTTTCTCCTCAACAATCCCATATTATCAGGATGCGATTGCATAACAGCATGGGAACTTCAAAACTTTGAATATCTTCTTCTTTCAAAGACATTACGGAGGTTTTTTTTACTTTGAGAGGAAGAGTTTTGATAACTTGAATGCACTGGCAAGTAATCAGATCAGATTTTCTTCCTAGAAGTTTTAACTGTGCCAGATTTCAGAGGCCAGGAGTAGGAATCACATGAACGCCTGCCTGCTGCACATTTACATATATACATACACTCTTTTCCTTGTTGCAGAAGTTACCAAGTTATCAGTACCATGTAACATAAGAGGGGTGAACCAGAAGGAAGAATCTAAGGTAAACTAGACTTACCTCAATGACAATTGGTTTGCTGGTACTTTTGCGATAGAAGATTACAGAAAAGTCCCATTCAGGATTCAAGTTATTCTGTCTGGTTGGAGAGCGGACAGTTTCACCTTCACACTTGATATAGAGGTACGGGTCAGCTCCTGGGAAACAAAAAACACAGTAAAGTTTTTAGATGTCAGGTCCATTTGTAGTATATCTAAGCATTGAACAGTGGACATTAAATTTGTGATAGTATGGGAAATTTAAATCCTTGAGAGGGGGGTCAATGGAAATACCCTCTTTAGTATGAGGAATGTCTGGATATTGAATCCTCAGATTTTATGTCATATAGTATTAGTATACAAATAATGAATGTTTATGAGTGCAATAGCACTGAATTATTTCAGGAGTTAAAAGATTGCACTTCTATTCAAAGAGGTGGAGCCGAGAAGGCTCAATCCTTCAACCAAAGAATTAATTCAACCGTATGGCACGAATGAAAACATTCATTATTTGTTTCAAATAACATCTTCCTTGGCTAGAAGACATCCAACCACCATTTTATAACAATAAGTAGAGGGCAGCTTTATGGTGCGGTAACTGGATTCTTTTATGAACGTCTGCCGTCTGCAACATATTTGTATGTACAGCCTTTATGCATTGCATGATTCCTAACAAGATTATCGATTCCCAGAAACGTAGATCAATGTGAAGGTTTAACTTAGTACGTAGACCTATGTATCGCTTAGCCTACAATTACACTACTATTGCACTATGGGGACTATTATTTCACTATACAGGAAGGGATGGTGCGATGGTGCAGGGCCAATGACAGGCATGTAACCACCAATCTTCCAATCAGATTACAGAATGAAAGGTGTTTTATAACCAGAATGCAAAAATGCATTGAGGTTTCGATGATGCATACAGAACATGTTCTTTTCAAAAAATGCTGCATTTATTTTAACACATGGTGACCCAAGGTGACCAGTGACTACACCTGTAAGTAACTGGTTTTTCTTTTAACCAAAACACTTCTACATTCAAAAAGCCAAATTTAATACTGTGCCTAAGTTAAGATATTCTATCCAATTAAAAAAAGTTTTCATAGTTTGATCTCTGGTGACCCAGTTGACCTTCAACCTCCACCAAGGATGACAGAAGCCATCTTCCAACCATCACACATCCACATTCTTGCTTTGAACTCTCTCTCATTTTCCCACCTTTTATACAAAGTAGGAAAGGTTTTCAAGGTTTGGCCTTGAATAACCCAAGGTGAACTTTGACCTTTACCAAAATTAATAGGGTCCACCCTCCTGTCATAATTCATTAACAAACCAAGTTTGAAAAAATCCAAGCTTCCTACCATTACATATCATGCAAACAAGGTTTTGGGGGTTTGAGCCACCTGTGACCCTGGATGACCTTTGTTCTCTAACAAAATCAATACGGTTCTCCCTCACGTTATGATGCATCAACATACTAAGTTTGAGATTAATCCAAGTTTCCAACCTTGAGATATCATGCAAACAAGGTTTTCAGATTTTGACCCCCTGCAACCCCAGATGGCCTTTGACCCCTACTAAAATCAGTAGGATTTTTACATACATCATAATGCATCAATATATCCAGTTTTGAAATTAATCCAAGTTTCCTACCTTGAGATATCATGTAAAAAACATTTTTGGGGTTTGACCACCTGTGACCCCAAATGACCTTTGACCTCTACCACAATTCGTAGGGTTCATCTACCCATCATACTGCATCAACACATTAAGTTTGAAATCAATCCAAGCTTCCTACCTTAAGATATTGTGTAAACAAGGTTTTCTGGGTTGAACCCCCTGTGACCCCAAATGACATTTGAACTTGACCAAAACCCAAACCACTTGACCAAAACCCATACCATTCTTCCTCTTGATATGGGGCGTCTATGTACGAAGTTTGAAAACTTCCAGACATTTCTACCTTCAGATACTGTGTTAATGAGTGAAATGTAAAGTGTTTCAAGTCCTTTGAACATTTCTACATTGAGATACTCTGTTAAGTAGTTAAATGTAAAGTGTTTCGAGTTCTTAGACACCTGTGACACCAAATAACCTTTAAACTCGTTGAAAACTGATATTGTTCTTTTTCTTGACATGGGACATTTATCTACCAAGTTTGAATACTTTCAAACGTTCATACCTTCAGATACTGTGTTAATGGGTTAAATGTAAAGTGTTTCAAGTCCTATGACAATTCTACATTGAGATACTGTGTTAATGAATTAAATGTAAAGTATCTCAAGTCCTTTGACACCTGTGACCCCAAATAACCTTTAAACTCAATGAAAACTTAGGCTCTTCTTTTTCTTGATATGGGACATCTATGAACCAAATTTGAATACTTTCAAACATTCCTACCGCGCCATATCGCATTGTGAAGTGTTTTGCGTCCTTTGACCCCTGTGACCCAAGATGACCTTTGAACTCCACCAAAAACGATAGGCTTCTTCCTCTTCATGTGGGGCATCTAATTACCAAGTCTGAAAATTGTCAGATATTCTTATCTTGAGATATCGTGTTAACAAGTTAGTTGTGTTAAATGTAAAGTGTTTCAAGTTTTTGACCCCTGTGACCTCAAATGACCTTCAAACTCGACCAAAATCAATAGGGTTTTTCCTCTTAATATGGGGCATCTATGTGCTACGTTTCAAAACTCAGCAACATTCCTATCTTGAGATATCGTGTTAACAAGCAAAGTGTCACAAACACACACACACATACACACACACACGCACATACATATATACACACATATATACACACGCACGCCATCATGATTGCATTGGTTTCTCTTATCATCGAAACCAATAAGTCTTAATCTATGACGGACCATGCATTTACACAGGATAATGCATGGTCAGAAGATTATGCAAGCAATACATGAGGGTGAATGGATGCACTGCTTCCAGCAATAACCCTAAACTCTGACACTGCAATATCCTGTTCTAATGACCAGGTCCAGAATAACTTAACCTTGTTCATTCACACGCAACAGTATTTTGATTTCAGAGAGAGAAAATAAATAAAATTTATAAAACTTTGATGTTAAATAACTACATGAAAGCAGCATGACCAAGAGTTAAATGAAGTAGTCCAAGATGACTTTGTTTATTCCTAACATGAGTTATCTCAGAAGAACACATGATCATGTGATTGTAACAGACCAACATAAGTTGATGAAGATATTAAAAAGTACCAATGAAAAAAAAAATGTATTCTCAATAAAAACTGGGATGAATAAAAGTCATGAAAAGTTCACTACAGGTTTGTGAAGAAATTTTGTCATTGCCCTAACTTATCATTTCCACTTTTATAACTCCAAGATACAAAAGTTGTGGTCGGACAAACCTCCTCCTGTGCGATCTTGTCTCTCTAACCCACTTGCTGACAGTACTCTAACCTGTGTTGCAACCCTTGGTTGTGACTTACAACAAAAGAAGGATGTTAATGTTGGGTAGTCTTCTGTAAGATGTCTGTGACGAAAAAAAATACAGTGATGAAGTTTTGCCCAAGTCATAGAAATGCTCCTTAAATTTAGCAACCATCAGATTGTGTATCATTAAGAACCTTTGAATAACGATGTAGAACTCTGCTCCAACCCTTCTCTCTTTGGCTACCAACAACAACATTAAATAAGCTGACAAAATGAATTTTGATAACGGTGGTAATTGTGGTTACTGTGTCTTTTACAGCTCTCAAGGAGGCCTGTAAGGTCTGAATTGTTGTGTACACTTTTCCAATCCATCTAACTGCTTCTTCAATTTTTTCCTTCAAGATACTCAATTAACCCTTTGCTGTTCTTCGGGTCCTTTTGGACCCAGACAGAGAGCAGGGCTGTCACCCATCTTTACTGTTTCACGCAGAGCTCGAAACTGTTAGTAGCCACTGGAAAATTCGGCCACAACAACGAGAGAGACAATAGTTTAAGGTCACCGGGTCAATAGCCTACGGAAGCTGATGCGGGGCGTGCTACGTCCGCTTTTCTGTCCCCTCCCGAGGCGTGCAAATATGTCCCGATTGGAGCACAACAGTTAAGGGTAAATGGAGTAGGGAAAACAAGCCAGTGAATGACAACTGGAAAAAAGACATGGCTGCCTGGACTTAAACCAATTGGTCAGAAACTGAGCTGTAAAACCTGATTTCATTCTTTTCTATCACTATCAGTAATCCCTAAAATGATTCAATGCCAGAACATTCATAAAGACACAAATTTTACCTGAATGAGGAAAGGGGCAAGAGAGAAGAGACTGCTCTCTGAATTTTAAAAGAAAAGATTGTCCTCATAAAATCTAACCAAACAAACACCACTTCCCACAATATATTTGTCCAAGTATTGGTTTCATAATAAGCAGGTAAAGACCAGTTGGATAAGGGCTATGGCATCTAAAGCAAGGGAGCACAACAACCAAAAGGTCTGGGGTTTGATTAACACCCAGGTCCATGTAATATGACTTTTTTTTTATTAAAAAGCAATCTACCATTTTCCCATCTGCTGTCCAGTTGGTTAGCCAACAGACATAAAGTTGAAACTTAAAACTAGCACCCAGCTTTTCCTTCACCTGAGGTCATTTTAAAACAACTTCACTTTAAGGAAAGAATTATCAACTATGACTAAGAAGGTTGTGAAATCTTGTGCACTAAAAACATCAGTTGGGGAATTTTCTCCAGTGAAATTCTTTCATTTACTCAATCTTTATTAACTTTGTGTACAAAAAAAGATAACAAAAATACGTTGGTAAGATGAGGTTTCACAGCTCAGTTTCTGACGAAGGATTACGTTGTTCAAGCCAAGGCATTTTTTCAAGTTGTGGCTCACTGTCTTGCTTTCCCTACTCCGTTGCTTATGCTGAGCACCAAAAAAAGAGTACACAGGACAAAAGAAAAAGAGTATGTTTTTTCGGATATGGCACTGAACTAAAAACTTCAGCAAAGAAAATGACAAAAAGTAAATATACACCGAGAGATAAGATTAAGTTTACATATTTTTATATCATTCAGGAGAACAAATCCTAATTTCATGACAGAAAATGATTCAAGAGTTGCCAAGCTGCCATGTTTTTTATTAGAGTTAGCTAACCAAAATGCAAGCATTACTTCTCATACCAAGGTGAACATTGGAAAGGAAAGTTAGGTTCACAATGCCACTTAACTTTGACAAGGTTTTACAGCTCAGTTTCAGACCAACTGACTTATGTGGTACCATCCTTGAGCTTTGTTCCAGTTGTGGCTCACTGGCTTTTTTTCCTTGTTTTGTTTGCTTATACTAAGCAACAGGCACAATGGTAGTACGTTCCATTTTTTGAAATCTTCAGTAAGACTGAGAAGAGTTGAATTCCAGACCTCCCAATTGCAAGATGGATGCATGCAGTGAATGACACAATATTACTAAAAACACTAGGGAAGTTATAATTAACATAATTTTGAAAATGAAATGAAAACAAAAGTCTGGCAGCTTACTTGCATTTGGCACCACTGTCTGAAAATATCCTTATCATCATAGGACTCTCAACTTGCGCCTCAAAAGTTGACGCAACCACAATATATCTGCCTTTTTCAAATGTACCCTTGGCAAACACACTTCGAGAGTTTATAAACGTTGATGCTAGTTTTTTTGTTGTGATCTTGTGGGCTCGAGTGGTGCGGTTAGCTTCTACCTAATTACCAAAAGAAAACAATAAGCACATTATAACCTTTATTTCTGAAAAAGCATAGATCTTCCAACAAACAAGGGTAAAGTTCAGTACACAATACAAACTAGTTGATTTTTGCTACGTTAATTTCCTGAAACCTGCTCCTTTTTGACACAAAAAATAAATTAGTGTATTTAATTGGGAAATACTTGAGGATCCTGCAAACGTGAAAATCCTAACAGGCTACACTACAACAAAAATGTCAAGAAAGGGCCTAACCAGAAGAAGATGCTCATGGTTTCGGTGAAGCACTGTGAAGGAGCAACACACAATACTCCTGCAAAGGATTGGTCTGGAAATCCTCCGCAACTGGGGTGCTAAAAAGATGAAGATTTTTCTTTCGACAATTTAACATGTCTTAATAAGATGAGGCAAACACAAAGGTGTATAGGTCATGGATGTCATCAATAATTAAAGGAGTATACCTTAACATGAAGAAGCCTCAACAAACCAGTCAAGTCTGCAAGGTCCAGTTTTGTACTGTAAATTTTCAACTCAGTGTGTGATGCAATAAACCAGTTACACCACTGAGTTGGCAGACCACAGACCACTATCATTTAAAGCGGCTCATTGAGTTGGTTCATGAAATTCAAAAAATTTTTCCAAACCTGTTAATTTTTCTTCACATACCAATGACAAATGGTCTATCTTAGACAATCCCCATACCCTACATGTAAAAAACTGTTTTATGAGTGAGTACTTGACGGTTGAAGTTGGTTTTCACAAATTCGTGACCAGACACTTTTTCAAATTATGTACAAAACCGTTACAAATCAGGACACAGGAAAATTCAATATTTTAATGTTTTCTGTGACTTTTGGACTTAAAACTTGACTTTCTATGCTAAATATAAGCATTGTTATGCGGAAGTGACCCTTTGAGACTCTCATTAATTATCAATATCAACTCACTGAGCCTCTTTAACAACTCTAAATATACGCAACTTTGTAACACAACTAGTACTCTCATTATCAATCTCACATTAGCCTCTGCTCATTTAACATCCGATATTCCAAAGGCAATTTGCGTTGGCAAATGTCTGGAGAGGTTTGCTTTGTACAATCACATCTCCATACTTCAAAAATTAAGGTATGACACACCATTCCACATGCTTTCGGGCAATGGTTACCAAAAACTATGTAAAGCAGCCTATAAAACCTGAACTTGATCTGACTATTTTGTGGTTATAGATTGTTTGCAGCCATCTGCCATATTGGATATCAAAATGACAACTAAAATTAAAGATGATGGTTGATGTATGTTATGAAATTTAGATGCTATTAACTAACTATCAAATTCATCTACATTGTTGACAACTGGTTTGCTTATCTGCTTGCTTCACAGTGAGAGCTAAACAACAGTTTGGGGGAAGTGGTGAGTACTTGACGGTTGAAGTTGGTTTTCACAAATTCGTGACCAGACACTATTATGTACAAAACTGTTACAAATCAGGACACAGGAAAATTCTAAATTTTAATGTTTTCTGTGACTTTTGGACTTGAAACTTGACTTTCTATGCATTAAATATAAGCATTGTTATGAGGAAGTGACCCTTTGAGACTCTCATTAAGTTATCGATATCAACTCACTGAGCCTCTTTAACAACTCTAAATATACGCAACTTTGTAACACAATTAGTACTCTCATTATCAATCTCATATTAGCCTCTGCTCATTTAACATCTGATATTCCAAAGGCAATTTGCATTGGCAAATCTCTGGAGAGGTTTGCTTTGTACAATCACATCTCCATACTTCAAAAATTAAGGTATGACACACCATTCTACATGCTTTCTGGCAATGGTTACCAAAAACTATGTAAAGCAGCCTATAAAACCTGAACTTGATCTGACTATTTTGTGGTTATAGATTGTTTGCAGCCATCTGCAGTATTGGATATCAAAATGACAACTAAAATTAAAGATGATGGTTGATGGATGTTATGAAATTTAGATGCTATTAATTAACTATCAAATTTATCTACATTTTTGACAACTGGTTTGCTCATCTGCTTGCTTCACAGTGAGAGCTAAACAACAGTTTGGGGAAAGTGGTAGGAAAAAGTATAAATGTAAATAATCCTACCTCCATTACATGGAATCCTATTGTCTTATTTGCTTCACTTTTATCAGCTCTCCTGTCTGGTTGGCTCAATGAAATCATGATATCATCCTTATCTGATTCCACATTGATAAGAAACTGAAAAACAAAAAAAATTAAATTCTTCAAAATACTACTTTCTTCCCATGGCATTTTATGTACAGTTTATTAAAAAAACAAAAGGAAATAATGTAAAGTCATGTGGCTGTACAAATCCTGTCTGTACAAAGTAGCCATGTAGTTGATTAACACTACAACAGCTGTAACCCTTATACAGCACAAAAGACCATTTTCCAAATACAGATTGCAAAGGACTGCCCGGCAGACTCTTGCTACATCTTTTTTGTCATTGTCATTTAAAATAAGTCTCTGGAGTGTGTTTACTGCAAAGCTGAGGCCGCTCTCGCTGCGTGTGTGCACAGCCCTGCGCTGCAGATACTTTAGATTAACTGTTTACCCTTGTGCTCCAATCAGGGCATATTTGCCCGCCTCAGGAGCGGACGGAAAAGGGGGCATAGCACATCCCGCATCAGCTTCCGTAGGCTATTGACCCCGTGACCTTAAACTATTTTCTCTCTCGTTGTTGTGGCCGAATTTTCAGGTAGCTACTTGCAGTTTCGAGCTCCGTGTGTAACAGTTAAGGGTTAATTGTGGCCCCAAAACCACACCCTTTATTTAAATGCTGCCCCTCAACCCCTCTGTAATTGTTATTTGGCATTTGGGCCAAATTTTTCTCTATAACAGCATAAGTACCAAAATGTTTTTTATTTACAGAATGTTTTCATGCTAACAGAAGTAGGTTACACATCTGTGACAATGATTAATGGAACTTCTCTAGGGTTTGTCAATAAGTAGAGTGGTTTTCACCAGCAGCTGTGCACCATTGTAATGCACATGTGCAGAGGTTCAAATTCCCGTGAATGTACCATGGGGTTTTTCCCTGTACTGCAACTTTCCTCCTACTTAGCACTTGCATTGCAATACAAAGTCCCATGCGTGACCTAAAGAGTATTTATTAAGTACAGACCAACATTTAATACATACTTTGTGCAAAATTTTGGAAAATTTGAAAGTAAGCTCAAGATACAGAATGTTGTCTCTGTGTTGTCTTCTTTTAATGTGTTATGTCCTCACGTTTTTACGTGTACCAGTTTCTTGTCGTAGTTATTGTTTTATTGTTTGTATCTGTTTTATGAGCTCTTGTTTTCAACTCATTTCCATTGTATTTTTACGACTGGCTGAATAAATATCCCTATCTATCAGTCCGTCCCTCCATCCGTCCATCCGTCTATCTATCTATCTGTGAGTATCAAGAGTTCTGAAGTGCCACAACATTTTTGTGCTCTTCTTTAGTACAAGAGTGGCCATATTTTCCCTTACATTTTGCCATAAGTAAGGGCAAAGCCATACCCTTTAAGCTGAACATGCTCTTTTAATGTTAATTTGGCCATAAGTAAGAGTTGATACATTTAAATGGCAGCATGTTGCCAACAACTGGGATTTGTTTGCAGTTTTCAGTCACATTACTAAGGCTACATGACAAACTTCAAGAAGGTGCTCAGACAGTAATTAAAATTGGCTAAGAGACTAAAACAATTTTGCACAAATCTGTACTCATCTAACAAATGGAAATTAAAATGTTCCTGGTAAATTAAAATGTACCTGAGGATTTAGAAGGAATGTATCTTTGTTATTAATGCATCCTCCTGCACGATTATAAATTCTGTTGGGATCATATTTCCATTCTGCTTTGAAGAGATTTTCATGCCATGTCCTCTGAAGGCTCACCAGAGCTTTGTTTGGCATCCGGCAGATCACAAGATTGGTGAAGTGGCGGAGAAAGTCTTCGTAAGGCATCCTTTACAATTGAACAAAACACACCAAACCATTAAGATGCTGACCATTAACTATTACACCACATAAAATGATCATGAAAAATAGAGGATGAATGGTAAATTATACGTTTACTGAGAGTGACTTTGGTTTCATATTTTAGCTCAAATTTTCTTGACATTCTCTAGCAATGCACTCATTCTCCTCTCTACCTTTACAGGAATACATTTTGAGAAACACTTAATCAGTAAATTTGACCACACTTCCTACTCCCCTTCTCTAATACTTAGCTCAAATTTAGTCTACATTTTCTAGCAATCCTCTAATTCTTTTCTCTACCATTACTAGAATACATTTTTAGGAACACTTATTCAGTAAATTTTACCTTACTTCCTACTCCCCCCTCCTTCCCCTCCCACATCCTCCCATTCCCCTCCTCCATCCTCCCGTTCCCCTTCCACATCCTCCAGTACTTCATATGAAAAATAACCCTAATAATAAATACTCCTTAATAAGATCATTATGGGTATAACTTCTTTCTCCACCAACAATTGTTGTGTCCCTCTGATCTTTGACACGAAATGAATTTGCTACTCCACTACTAATTTGTACATATCACAGTCACAACCCTTATCAGCCAATGATAAATCCGAAAGTGTGAACAGCTTTCCTGTACATCACAACCAAGCTCTTCACAACTACTTCAAAGCAACTTTCATACTAAAACATATCTGAGTGTAAACCCTTACTAAATGAGTAGGAATTAGTTTGTGTTATGCGGGTCAAAAAAAAAAAACATTTTAAAATTTCACATTTGTACCAAAATTCACCATCATCTTCAAAAGTTATACCCAGGCTCTTTCTCTGACTCTCAGAAACTTTATTCCATTCTTCTGATCTGTAGGAAAAAAAAAATATCCTCACATGTGAGCTTAATTTTTACCAGAGTTGTAACGAGTCATTCCATTTTGCACTCAGTTGAATCATTTGCCACTTTTGATAGTGAGTTGGGAGTTTTTCAATCCAGTTTCCAACCTATTGGTTCAAGTCTGAGCCAGCCAAGTCTTTCTCCAGTTGTGGCTCACTGGCTTGTTTTATGTGACCCAAGTAGAGGCACTGACTCAGGTCACTGTACTGTCTCTATGAGAGAAATTATGATTCAATTCCTAGAGTCACTTCCCTCATAAAAATAAGTGATTCAAGTAATGACTTATTACACCACTGATTCTTACAAAATGTTACCCAGTCTCACTCCTGCATGATATATTTCACTCCTACATGATTCACTTTCTGCATGCATGATTTACTTAATTCCAGCATGATTAACTTAACACCTGCATGATTTACTTCAAACTGTTAAATATTACTTTCCATTTGACATTGTACTACTAGTTCACACCATCAAACATTCAAAAATTTTGAATACAAACACCAAAATCAATACAGTATGACATGCAGGGCAATTGGTACCACCTGGGCAGACTAATTTTGCAAGAAAAATTAATGGAAAGGTAAGGTCCAAGAAGAAAAAGGATTCAATGGGGAGGGGGCTAAGAACTGAGGCAATCGGGGTAACAAGAGGGTTAGGAGAATGCAAACAAAATGGATAATGAACACCAAACATATTAAATATTATTTAAATTTGAAATTTTTACCCATCACTCCAGGCTCCATTCCATTCCTTTTCACCCCACGGGTTACGCAACCTGACCAAATATATCTTCTGTTTGTTGAACATTCCCATTAGGCCTGAATCTTCTGACAGTTTGACAGTCTTGACTGCAGTGATACCATAAGCGTGACCCTTAATCAAGCCGCTCTCTGTCTTGGCCTCCATCTCTTCTGCTGAGGTCACCTGATGACGCAAAACCATTTACAAATGATTAGCAAGAACATAACCAAAAATTCAGGAAGTACACTATGCTTCCTCTTTCATACTCAATAGAGGTTAAATACTGAATGTATGCCTATTGTAGCATCTACATGCATTTTACATATATAAAAGAGAGTGAAACTTTACGAGACAATTTTGCATGTATTTTGCATGTCTTGGTTATAGTGACTTGTTTGCTGGGAGTGCTGTATCAGATATATTTAGTAAGCACTGTTTGCACAATGTTAAGCAATGAAATAATATGAACTTGCCTTCTAAATTATTTGTTAAAACAGTCATAATTTTCTTGATAAAAATCTACATCAAACCAGGAAAAATTGAAGCACACACCATACAACTAATATGGTCCTGGATTACAATTTTAGAAAATTTCTTAATATATGGTTCCTTTTTACACTGGAGTTTGTGCTACTTTGACATTTCACTCCGAAAGTGAGATAAGCTAGATTGATTTATGTAACATCAGTCACAGAAAACAAACCAGACAGGTACAAACAAAATGATTTTAACATGAATTTACACTTTCTCCGTCATGCGGAATCTGTGACTTTATGTGACATTTACAAAAAGCACTCCATGACTAATGCATGACTTACAGTTCCTGACAAAGGTAAATGAAACAAGTTACCTTCCCCACTCCCCTTTTCAATGTTGGCTACAACCTTTTAACTATCAGCTAAGACACAACATTGAAAGGGGGAGAGGGGGTTTCAAGGGAAGTTTGGAGATCGTGAGTGCATTTTGTCATAGTACCAGCCATTTTGTTTCATTTGTTTTGTTAGGGATTGTCTGAACTTCTGTACAAATGTCGGGAATGGCACCCATGTGACTGTGAATATCGCCGTGAAAGAAAAAAGCAGGCAAATGGAAACTTCGTTTGAAAAGTAAGGGGGCTGGGGGCGGCAAGGAGAGTGTTACACAATAGATCTTCAACGGGTGTCAAAGGAAATGTACAATTACTAGAAAGGTACAACTGAGTATCAGACATGCTAAAATGTCTATTTTACTACCTCATCCAAGCATAGGTCTAAGAGGGAGTTGACTACACAGTTTTTCCATATCTGTTTTGTTGTTCATCTCAGCCAACTATAATGTTTTGCATTAAATGGGCCATATTCGAAACAAGTTCCTTTACAGAACAACCACACAAAATTTTAACTGAAAGATGTATAATAATAAAGGCATGTAATATTGCAAGTTATTGAAGAAAAATTTTGTAATGTGAACGCTATTAAATTTTTGTCAAATGCTTGCATCTCGAATTTATCTTTAGCCCTGACTAAAATGACTTGGGACCCTTCATAAGTCAGCAGGCTTTTTGTTCTTATTTTGTTTTTGTGTTTTGCTTGCTCTTCATTTGAGACGCCCTCGTTCTTGCAGAATTCCATGTATACATTACCTTTCCTTTACCTTTTTGTTCACCCTACAAACAGCATTGCTTTCAATGCAGGGTTTTACTTTACCGTCGGGTTCAGAAAATAGCTCAGCTGACTTCAGATCTTTCCCAATCATTTAAGTTTACTTTTACCACTTGCCCTTATTCAAATATGTCTTTCATATTTCATGAAAAGTCCACCCAAGCATGTTCTTCTTGTAAAGAAGAGGTAATATGTAAATGCAGTAATCTTAGCTTTGTAAGACTATTGAGAAAAAAACGAAGAAAAATGGTACAGATAAAAGTTCAGTAATCAGCAGCTCGTCCAAAGATGCCAATCTAAGCAAACTTAAATCCGTTGTAAATAAATGTACATAAAGAAAAATAAATGACTTTCCTTGAACGCGTAACTCCCATTCTTGAAATATGTCATGCATCATGATTCGGCCAAAAATGTCAAGACAAAAAAATACCCCATGTGCTACCCTGCTCCACCCAAATGAACATCACAACCATTTGGAATTTTCTCCAAGAACCTGAGAAATTTGTTTACAAAGCATTGACTGGCAGCTCTGTCTTCACAACTCTCATATTAACCTTCTCCCGCCCCATTTTGTAGCAAGTCAATCATACCAAATGAACACCCCCCTTCTTACTGCAGCCTCATCCCCCATCCCTTGTGGTAGCTCCAGACCAAATACAAATTCAATGTTTCAAACATGTACCTTCAGCATGAAAAATTTTCTTTAAAATTCTTCTTGTTGTACGTAGACTCAATGATTTCATCGATGTGAATGTGGCCTTTAATATTCAAATCACATATGACAGAAAGAGCTAAACCCCCTTCCCCCACAAAAATATCTCTTAGAGCCTTTCTTTGGAAACTACAATTCAAAATTTGCACACCGCAATTATTAATCATGCCCCTTCAATTTTCTCCCTTTTTTGCAGCAATTGCAATTTAACTTTACTGTCATCCCATATACTCTCTATGATAGCTATATGTACCAGAGACACTCCCCAACAAAAGTAAATGAAACAAATCACCTTCCCCGATCCCCCTTTCAATGTTGGCTACAACCTTTTAACTATCAGCTAAGACACAACATTGAAAGGGGATAGAGGGGGTTCCAAGGGAAGTTTGGGAGATCGTGAGTGCATTTTGTCATCGTACCAGCCATTTTGTTTCATTTGTTTTGTTGGGGATTGTAGCTGGTCTATCAATGTACTCTGTGGTATTTAATCACAGAATATAGAAGTCAGGATGACGTGAGCTTTAAGTAATGATTTTTTCAAATATTAGGCAATTTCATGGATTTTAAGCAAGCTAAATCCTTTCATGAGATTCAAGGCCTTTAAAATCCAAACATAATTTTTCATGACTTTCAAGGTTTTACCTAACTGGTGGGAACCCAGATTCAAGCAAACACAATGGCAAACGTATTTACTCAAGTATGTTTTATATGCACTGGCTTTGTATTAACCTTTACATTAAACTAACAACACAGCATGCAAATGTATTCTTAAGCATAAGAATAGCAAAAGAACCATAGCAATGTGAACTCAATACTCAGCACTGATGATATGATAAATAAATTTCTTTCATAATTCTGATCTTACCCCAGAAAGCCTTTGAAGTGGTGAGATCTCTTGTAATGAGAGGAATATAACAAGTGAGTTTGAGTAACTTTCGAATAATATTCTTCAACAAACAAAGAACACCGCAGGGGCAGTACAGTTTTAACTTGCAGTTTTATGTCAATAGAAGTGCAAAGGCTTAGTAAAAATGATGTTCCTGAAATTTGGAAGTAACTAGTAAAGATGCTGTTGCATGACCCACACCACTCTTAGGAACGTATGGTCATTTATTCACAATTTTTGGCTGCACTTTGTATACTCTAGTTACATGTTCAATGTGATCAATTAGTTAGATGGGTTACTCAGTTAAAAGAGGTTTTTTTAAGTCAGGCCTAGGTCTTTTTTTCCAGTTGTGGATCATCAACTTGCTTTTCCCCACTTCACTTCTAATGCTAATCACCAAGCAAAATGGCAGAAGGTTACATATTTAAAGTCTGCTGTATGACATGGCCAGGAGCTAAGTTCCAGATCTCCTGGCTGCAAGTCGGACACTCTAACCTCTTGACCATGCAGTCTGTCACGAGGAGATACATGACACATTAACATGACTGTGTTATATATAGTGTAGCAATATACAAAGGTTAAGTTCAATGAAAGTTTCAACTATGGTTCAAGTTTATGTCTGGTTTCAAATATGATGCATTAGATCTAGTCCTCCCCTTTAGTCGCTTCTTACAACAGGTGGGGAATATCGCAGGGATATTTTACACCCCCAACCCACAAAAGGCAGGGACATCATGACAAAGACACTGAGATAAAAATACCAGTGGACCTTCCAAAAGAGTATCCAGGGGCCAAGAGGTAGTTGTAGAGAAGGGTAACATCATTTCCACAAACTCCACAAGAGGATGCAATTTAAAGTCCTACCCAGGACCCTTTGATCAGTCAAAAAAGACATACCAGTAAAATGTGCAGCCTTGCTGTCACATATAGCATCACCCATGCTTCCTTCAAATAGGCCATACCCCCTCAAGCACATAGAACTTGTAACAGGCTAGTGTTGATAAAACTTGTGACAGGCTAGTGTCGATAAAACTTGTAACAGGCTAGTGTTGTAAAACTTGTAACAGGCTAGTGTCGATAAAACTTGTAACAGGCTAGTGTCGATAAAACTTGTAACAGGCTAGTGTCAATAAAACTTGTAACAGGCTGGTGTAACTTCTTTTCTGGGGCTTGCAGGCTAGTACCACGTCCAATTGTTGATACATCATGCATAATACTAAGTCTCAAGACTTCTAACCACAACCTTTCGTAATGTCTTTAACACTAACCTAACCTCATGACATGATATCATGCAGGACACCCATATCTCGAGAAATGAAAGTGAAAACCTTTACCACACAAAATATGAGGATATTGTGAATACACTGATATTATGTTTCAAATTATAAAGGAAGAAGGGCTAAATGTAACAAAGAGTCAAGAATTCTAACTGCCTCTGTTACCAAGTGAGATGATCAGTTCTTTCAAGACCATCAATCCTCCTTTAACATAATTCTTTCAAGGAATGTCATTTAAGAGATTCTCACCTTGATGGATGCACTCATCAGAAACTTCCGTTCAGCACATTTTTTCATGTTTGATCTGAGTTCCTTTGCTTTTGCTTCATTGGTGAGGAAGTTATCTGTCTGATTTTGCAGGTCAATAGATTCAGCCACGCCACCTGTGAAATCAACTAAGGCATCAGCAGTGTTGCCACCATCAAGGTTTTCATAACATCCAGCTAACCTAGATTAAATATGGAAAAACAAATTACTCAGTTAAATAAAGCTTTTCTGACATGAGCGATGCAACTGGCATTGAAAACTTAGTTTAGGTGATTGTCATAGTTTGGTTACAGTACATATTGTGAAAGCACTTGATAAGTAACTGCATCAATTAGTACCACACAGCTCTGCATATTTTGTAGAGCAACTGTTCATAATACCTATCACTTGGAAACTCAATTTCAAATGGGTTTTCTAATTCTAAAAATTATGGAATATTGCACAATTCATAAACCCTGTGTGGGGTGAGGGATAACATTTTCCTAATTTCAGGGATTTCGCCATGATAACAAGACTAATCTGTATTGCTTAAAGGGCCAAGAGAAATTTCTAACCTTCAAAATTTGTTAACAAAAATGAACAGATTTTCCATTTAAAATCACTTCCTTTTAATGTTCTGTAGGCACCAGTGTACTGTCATTATATGCTACAATGCTGAGACAGCTGTAACACTGGTATGTATCAGATTATTCCAGTCAAGCATTTTCAATTAAACAGGAGAATAGTGTTAAGATGTAAATCTTTGTCATGTCTGCGAAGTACTGTTCAGTGCCCTTTAAGCTCTCCTTTCAAATCTGATATCATATAATATTAAAATCCCATTTCCATTAATCTCTGTCTAAATAAAGCAAATACTTATTGAAATGGTACTGTAACAAAGCTTGTAGAGTAAGGCACAACCAGTCATGATCCAAAGATTGTCAGATGACTATATAGTGTGCATCTACATAGACTTTCCAATGAGCAGAGTAACACTGCAGCAAAACAGATTATGACATTCAAGTACTTTATACAAGGCTTGACAACTGACCCATTAAAAGACCCTTACTCTCAAAGGGTGTAAGCACAAACCCTACTGTATCTACAATAAGCATACTGTATATGAAAAAGGAGGTATTTTGAAGAACCTTGCAATATTTTTCATGTTCAGATATCTTAATGTTGCCTTAATCTCACAAAAGTTAAAACCTAAATAAAACTACAGTAATATTCTCTCTGGCACACATAATTACAGTTAATGAGTGATAACAGAACACTATAGGTCAAACCCCTAAAAAGTTTGTGGGTGCTTTCACTAAAAGTAACCTTTGCACCTTGGCAATAGATCAGAAGTATAACATAACATAACAAGTTTAAGGGCAAAGGAGGGTAAAAACCCCATAAGATGCCCTATAGAACAGACCCAAACCAACACCTAATCCAAACAAAGACTAAACAAACCCAATACAATCAGATCCTGCCGCTGTCATGGTAATACTTGTCAATGTTAATCTTGAAGCAGTTGACTGAAGTGGAATTAACAACCCACTCAGGGAGACTGTTAAGGTTAAGGTTGCAAAACTTGATATAGCGCACATTACTGTGATGAAACACACTCAATGGCGCTTTACAAAGTACAAAAATCAAGAAAAAGATTTCCTAAAAAGATAAGTTTTCAAAGCATCCTTAAAAGAATTAATAGAAGATGACTGCCGAATATGAATCGGGAGGGCATTCCAAAGCTTCGGGCCAGCGACCATAAAAGAAAGATCCGCAAAAGAACTGCGAGTGGTGAAAGGAACCTTAAGAAGTAAACCTTTTGAAGATCTAGCAGCATAATAGGACGCTTTGATTCAATCAACCCTGACAAATGAGTTGGTGCTAAATTGTGGAGACATTTAAACACAAGGAAAAGAATCTTGTACTCAATACAAGCTTTGATGGGCAGAATGTGTAGCTCTTTCAAAGCGGCAGAGGCACTGTCAATTTTGGATCTACCGAGGATTAACTTAGCAGTGAGGTTTTGAATTCTTTGAAGTGGATGTAACGTAGAGTCCGGAAGGTTAATGAACAGGCTATTACAATAATCCATATGTGAAAAAATCAGAGCATTAGCATATTTTAGACAACTTGCTCTGTCTAGATAATTACGGACCTTCTTCAAATTATAAATAGCGAGGGCGGATGCCCTTGCTTTCATAGATATGTGATACTTGAGATTAAGGGATTCATCCAGAAACACACCAAGTAATTTAATTTTCTCAGACCTACGAATGGGTATGTCACCAATAGAAATAACATTTGCTATACATTTTGTCAATTGGGCCTTACTTCCAAAAATGATAAATTCAGACTTTTCGTCATTCATTTTAAGACGGTTACACTGCATCCAGTCTTTCACTTTTCCTAGCGACGAAGAGAGTTTTTTAATGGAATCCACTTCAGAAGAAACGTCTACTGCTCTGAAACTAGTGTAAATGCTGTGGTCATCAGCATAACCATTGAGGGATTGGTCATCAGTGACACAAGTATTCATCGTACTAGAGTAACAAGTGAAAAACACTGGGCCGTTAATACTGCCTTGAGGTACCGAGAAGTCAAGGTTTAGTGGCGCAGAAAACGAATTATTTATACAAACTTTGAACTGCCTATCCGACAAATAAGATGATATCCAATCTTTTGCAACATCACAAACACCAAAACATCTTTCAAGAATATTCAGTAACAGTTGGTGATTGACTGTGTCAAACGCTGCACTTAGATCCATTGCAGCCAATGGAGTTACTAAACTTTTCTCCATGTTGCACAAAATGTCGTTTTGTAATTTTACCAACAAAGTCTCCATGCTGTGGTTAGCCCTATATGCGCTTTGGTACGAAGGAAGGAGGCCATAACTATCCCACTCATTGACAACCCTATGAGAGAAACTGAACTTTCTGATGTCAAGTCTAGAGAAACATTTTACCAGCTTCTTATTGTGGCCACGAACATGAGAATCAGCACAAACCTCTAAGTAGTTACAGGTAGACAGAGAATCATTACCAGAAAGGAACTTGAAAACCTGCAGCATATCCCCCCTAATTCCTTGCTGCTGAAATGTAAGGCCTTTTTTCACATTGACATTGCTTTGTAATTTTTTTCAATTAGCAGGGCTCCATAATGTGCCCACAATGTAAACATGCAAGGCATCCAATCTTGAGATCCCCCTTGCCCGTCGTGAACCCAAATGACATTTGACCTCCACCAAAAACTTCTGGAACCATGTATTCACTATGTGCCATCTACATGACAAGTTACAGGACCCTACAAGTGACCTTTCTTGAAAGACTATGCAGGAAAGCTTGTCAGGCTTTGAACATGCTGACTCCAAATGAACTTTGACCTTTGGAAAAATCAATAGGGATCATCTACTAAATATGACCAATCCACACACTAAATATGAGCACAGTCACATGTACCGTTCTTGAGATACCGTGTTTACGAAGTTTTGACCTTTTGACCTCTCGTGACCCCAAATGACCTTTGATCTCCACCAAAAACAATAGGGATCATCTACTCAATATGGCCAATGCACACACCAAATATGAGATTAGTCACACTTACTCTTCTTGAGAATCCGTGTTTACAAGCAATTTCTAGGGAATTTACCTATTGACCTCTCGTGACCCCAAATGACCTTTGACCTTCACGAAAATCGATAGGGATCATCTACTCAATATGATCAACCCACACATTAAATATGAGCATAGTCACATGTACCGTTCTCGAGATATCATGTTTACGAAGTTTTGACGTTTTGACTTCTGGTGACCCTAAATGACCTTTGATCTACACGAAAATCAATTGGGATCATCTACTCAATATGGCCAAAGCACACACCAAATAGGAGATTAGTCACACTTACCGTTCTTGAGATACCTTGTTTACAAGCAATTTCTAGGGAATTTACCTATTGACCTCTCGTGACCCCAAATGACCTTTGACCTCCACGAAAATCGATAGGGATCATCTACTCAATATGACCAACCTACACACTAAATATGAGCATAGTCACATGTACGGTTCTCGAGTTATCGTGTTTACGAAGTTTTGACGTTTTGACCTCTCGTGACCCCAAATGACCTTCGATCTCCACCAAAAACAATAGGGATCATCTACTCAATATGACCAACCCACACACCAAATATGAGCATAGTCACATGTACTGTTCTTGAGATATCGTGTTTACGAAGTTTTGACCTTTTGACCTCTGGTGACCCCAAATAACCTTTAATCTCCACGAAAATCAATAGGGATCATCTACTCAATATGGCCAATGCACACACCAAATATGAGATTAGTCACTCTTACCCTTCTTGAGATACCGTGTTTACAAGCAATTTCTAAGGAATTTACCTATTGACCTCTCATGACCCCAAATGACTTTTGACCTCCACGAAAATCAATAGGGATCATCTACTCAATATGACCAACCCACACACCAAAAATGAGCACAGACACATGTACCGTTCTCGAGTTATCGTGTTTACGAAGTTTTGACGTTTTGACCTCTCGTGACCCCAAATGACATTTGATCTCCACCAAAAACAATAGGGATCATCTACTCAATATGACCAACCCACACACCAAAAATGAGCATAGACATATGTACCGTTCTCGAGTTATCGTGTTTACGAAGTTTTGACCTTTTGACCTCTCGTGACCCCAAATGACCTTTGATCTCCACCAAAAACAATAGGGATCATCTACTCAATATGGCCAATGCACACACCAAATATGAGATTAGTCACACTTACTCTTCTTGAGAATCCGTGTTTACAAGCAATTTCTAAGGAATTTACCTATTGACCTCTCGTGACCCCAAATGACCTTTGACCTCCACAAAAATCGATAGGGATCATCTACTCAATATGATCAACCCACACATTAAATATGAGCATAGTCTCATGTACCGTTCTAGAGATATCATGTTTACAAGGTTTTGACCTTTTGACCTCTCGTGACCCCAAATGACCTTTGATCTCCACCAAAAACAATAGGGATCATCTCCTCAATATGACCAACCTACACACCAATACGAGGTTAGTCACACTTACCCTTCTTGAGATATCGTGTTTACAAGCCAAAGCGTCACATACACACACACACACGCACACACAGTCGTGTTTTTACACACAACTGAGGACTTCATTGTTATCTCCATTGTGTCTGCTTACTTAACCCTAACCTTCACAATAGACTGTCTATTGTTAGACAACCGAGGACTTGAGAAATCTTTTGAATTTACTACCGAGGACCTGGAAGTCTATTGTTTAGGTCCTCTGTTTTACACAAAGACAAACCCACACACACACACACACACATACACACGACATCACCATCGCATAGATTCCTTGCCTGCCTTCGGCAAGGAATCAAAAAGGGTTCCATGCCTGCACAGCATAATGAAGATGTGGCCTAACCAACTTGTATGCTTAGCTAATATTAAATTCTGCTGCATTTGAAATTGCCAAATAAATATTTCACTCCACAAAGCATTAGTAAAATCCACATAGCCAAACAAATAATTTAATAAACTTACTTGGCATAAGCTTTTTCCAACAAAGCACTCCAGAATTCGTTCCCTTCTTGTGAGTGCGTGTAAAACAGTTTGTTGTTCAATGTCGGCAATCTGTCATCAATCACAACATCCAACCACTCTCCAAAACGCCAAAACCGAAAGTGGAAGATGCCAGCATATGACGATTTATCGTCATCATCCCAATCTTGGTCTTTAGCATGTGGGATGACCTGTAAAATTCAACCAATATGAGGATTGAATACTGAATCACATTTTAAAGAATGAAAAAACCCTCAACATGACATTTAAAAGGAAATACAGTTTGTAAGTGCTTCAACATGACATGCATAAAGATCGCTCTAGTCATTGTCAAACCATTCAATCTTCCAGTCAGGCCGGCCATGTCAGCCTTTTTTCCAGTTGTGGCTTACCGGCTTGTTTCCATACTCCCCTGTTTAATATTCTGAGCACTAAGCACAGTGGCAGCACAGGTACTGCAGGTTTCATCTTATAAGTTATCATTATGACATTAAAGCCATGAGTGGAACTCCAGACCTTCGTCTGCAAGTTGGACGCTCCAACCACTGAACACTAACAATGCATTTGGTTGTACAGTACAGTAGTTGCAGTTCTGTGTTTGATGGTGTATTGTGTGAATTGTGTAATCCAACACATATTGATTTCTTTAGGTTTACCCCCTTCATTAGAGTATAGGCCCCTATTCAAAACCCCCTGTACAGATTAGAGGTGTGGAGGGAAGGAGATAGGGTCAAAGCATGACATTGGGCAAACTTCTTTTTTTTTTATTTCAAGTATATTAGCAAATTTACCCCACCCCTGAAAGACAAGCTGAACATAAAGTTAAAACTGAATCTACTGTGCTGTATGGAACAGATAAAGAATTCAACAATATCTTTAACAACTTCCAGCCAGACAGAACAGTGAAACCTTTAGAGAACTGCAGATATATAGCCTTTGATAATATGTTATTCCATGCCCTGTACTAGTCATAGTACATGGGCCCTTTTATTTTAGCTCTACTGATGTACATACTGTACCACAGAACCAGGAAGTGCACAACTGCATCAAGACAGAAATAAATCATACATGTTCCACACATTGAAAAGATCTGCCCATTAACAAAGTAACAAGATTCTATTTGGGTAAAGTTTTACAATTTCCCTTTACTTCAACTTTGTAGATCTATTTAAATGGTACATACACTTTAAACAAAAACACCTGGCCAAATGGCTGAAATGACCATTAAAACCTGTAGTTTCATGTCACCTTTGTAACCAAATACTAATGTATTAGCCATGTGGCAACAAGATTATAATCCAGTTACTGCATTACATGAGACAACCAATTTTGTGAAAACTAACCATAAAAAAGATATGACACCTTCATTCACATAAACTCAACATACTGCATGCTATGTCATGACCTTACAGAAAGCCTGCCAGTCATGAAAAACAATATACGGATAATAAATAGGCCGAGCTATGAAACCAACAGCGTCAAAAATATATATGTGATTGGTTGACACATGATTCAATCATAACTCAAGTGTTCCATTCAAATATTCTATTTTATGATTGTTAAAATTTATACTCATTTCAACAGGAATTAAGTGAGAAAATGCAGTGAGTCATGCTCATACAGTATCTCTATGAACAAGATAAAATGACAGTACCCACACAGTATTGGTTGCAGAATAAAACCCTACTGCAGTATACCTTTGACCTACAGTACATCTTGTTATATTATTTGCAAAGCTGACAAATTGACAGGCAGACAAGTAACCATAATAGTTACTCAGTAACATACTGCCTGGGTATGGTCTATATCACTGAAGTACTTCTAAGATAATATAATAGCCAACTTTACTGCTCTGTGACAATGCAGACAGTGATTAGAGCAAATATGCATTTAATTCCCAACTTCCCTTGATCACACATTCATACAGGTAATACAGCTGCAGAATGTTAATCTTTTATTACTTTCCAGTTAAGTATTTTGTCAAAGACTTGTGTTAATCATACTTTACATTTTAACCACAACCCTGGCATATTGTCTTAGAGTGATTTAAAATATCACCTAATGCCACAAACTGTGAAAATCCTGTTATTCACAGAATGCAAATCCCTTCTCAAAATTTACAAAGTTATTACTTTTGTCTCACATCTTTCTAACAAGGTTCAAAATAACCAACAGCAAAAATATGAAAGTCTGCTGGGCCCTTACAGATAGCCATGGTGCCCTACAGCATTCCTCAAATCAAACATGCACAAACATAGACTCACGGGCTAAATCTGCCATAGTCCTATTTCCAAATAGCAATTGCAATGAATTGTGGGATAGAGTTTTGGGTGTGCGTCAATTTTCACCACAGTAAAATTCCATTGACAAAAATAAAAAACACCAAAACTCTATCCCATAATTTTTTTGTAATTGCTATTTGGAAATAGGTCTATGTGGTACTTTAACATTACGTCCAGCTCATGAAAACAGTTTCATCAGGATGAAAACAATACTTTGCTGATGCCTTAATAAAGCTGCAAGAAAGGTTATCTGTCTCATTGAAGGAAAGGTTAGTTAAGGTAGAGTACGGCACTGAGTTTTGCACTCAGTAACATGAGTTTGATGCTTGTGGCCAACAGCAATTGATCAACTAGTTTTTTTTTTTCATTGTGAACGTAAATAGAACCATAGTAATAAGTCAGTCATATCAATCCAGGATGTTCCCTAATCCTCAAGTAGCTGAAGAACTTGACCCATTCTTTATGTCCCTGATCCTCTTTGACGGATCTCACACTTGAGGGGTGATCTCAAGGGGGCGATCAGATCCTCCCCTTTGCTTTCACACTTGATCACCTGCAGTGAATCAAGACACGATCAAGGGATCAACAAAGAGGAAGTGACGCAATTAACTTGACTTATCCAGGACCTCGCATGTAGTTGTCATGAAAGTGTAAACAATGTCCCATACATACTCTGAATAAATACAATGGCACGAGACAATCAACCACGTTTTACCGTACTGCACTTGTTTCTGAAAAAGCTGTGTAATCTACAGTTGAAATGTTATCTGCAAAATAAGCCACTTGCTTTGTGTCTAAATAACGAAGACCTCATTTCATTATTATTTCTGGTTTGCTCCCAGTTATGCAAAGTCCTCTTTGTTCTGTTGCTCTAATGTGCATTCATTTCCCACAAAATATTTGACACCATTTGGAAATATCAAAACCTTTACATCCATAAGAAGAAGCAACAGGATAACTTTTACTAAAACACATTTGGACAAACTCTCGGAAGAACAGTATTCTTTGAAGTTAGAGAGAGACCAGTAACTTGAAGTCAGAGCCAATCACTACTATAACGTCAAACGGAGTAGAGTATGTAGTACATACTGTGTTAACTGTGTGCAGTGCTTGTGCAAGTGCAGCGCAAGCTTTACCGCAGCTGGTCCATGTCTGTGTGTGTTGTATTTCGCGGGAGAAAAGGGAAGTTGCGTAAAAGGTCATTTTGATCTCATGTCACCATGGTCCTTCGAACTTTCACACACAGTTTTTTGATCCCCCTGGCAAGATCTGATCTGCCCATGAGGGAGGATCAAAATCTCCAGATCTGATCCTGAGTGCAAGAGCTTTCACACTACAAAATTGCTTTTGAGAGGTGGATCAGATCCGGATCTGATCCCCTGCTCAAGATCAAGTGAGAAAGCACTCTTTGCATCCTCCAGAGGAAATTCTTTTGTATCATTACTGATCAAGTATTTAATGAATGAAGTTCCTCTCTCCCTTTCACAGAGTGTTAATCTTTTTACGAACTGTTTTGAGATATGGAAAATGATTTCTGAACTAGTCCTGACTTCAACAGCAAGTAAACCAGTAAGAGGGCTAACTAAGTTGAATCTATTTTAAAATTCCAAATATTTAGCTAGTTGATCAAACAGCATTGAGTTGACAGTCAATCTAAGTGCATGCTCATCTTTTTAGCAGAACTGTAACACAAGTTACATGAATTCTTTAACAGGACTTTGAAAGCAGCATCCTCTCAGACACTATCGAGACAATCAATTGTGCAACTCTCTGCCTAGCTGTCATAGTTCGATTCCCAGTAAATAGATTATCCCTTGTATCACTCTGAATCTAAACTAGAAGGACTGAAAAAAATAAATCGTGAATTTTGCTGGTGTACTTTTCACTTACAGTGTTGACCTCATGTACGTACTTACCCTCTCCCAAAGTTCTTTCTCCTGTGCAAGGTTAGCAGTAGCAGCTACAAACCAGCAATTTCCAAGAGACCCCTGGTGGACATCTCCGCTGTTAAATCCAGCCACCACAAATTTTGGGTTATCACAAAGTTCCTTTGGAAGAGTAAAATTTGTGAGAATTAACCTTCTAACAGACATAAAAAAGTTACAGAAATTATTACAAAGGTGGAACTTTATGAAGAGAAGTGGTTGGAAAGATTGCAGGGATTTCCAAAGATTCACTTCACTGGTGAACATTTGGTTACTTAAGAACAGTTACCATACGCAGCATTACTAATTGACACATTAAGTTAATAATTGATTGGTTCTCAGTAGAACTCAAACAAACATTTTTGAAGGCAATACTGTACTCCTTGCTGGGAAATATTGGGCTTGTCGTACAGATGATTTCATGCCTTTCAATTTTCAAACAATACTATGTATTAAATATACAGAATGGTAAAGGCAATTCAGAATAAGACAGTGCAGCAGCTTTACTGTGTGTGTTCATGTCATGCTCACTGATAGAGAGTCAATCCTTACAGATCAGGAATGATTTATTGACCCAAGCTTCCAAATTTTCAAATCATGCAACCACCATAACTAATATCTTTCAAGATTCATGCTGTTGCTTCAGTGTATTTGTGAGGTAGAAGATTGTAATTAATGTTACTCTTGTTAGGTGTCTCACTGAGGTAATTAAGGTGGAGCAAGTGTCATCTACCTACTGTTACTCTAACCTGATTTTTGCGCTGGGATTTATACTGTACCTTACTCCTGGTCTTTCCCATTGTGTTTTAATGAGGTAATTTAGTTGGGGCAAGGGTCACCAAGTTGATGCTAACCTGTTTTTGCATACTGGCTTCATTATAACTTACCCCTGGTCTTTTCCATTCAATATTTCCTGGTGACTGACGATTGTAGAATAGTGATGCATTGGTTGCTGGAAATTCAGGATCTTCAAAAAGGGTGCCATTTGTCCTGTGCTGTTTCCTCAACTCTTCAAACTTCTGTCCCTTAAAAGGGGTAGGTGCTTTGGATAAAATACCCATCCTACTTAATTAAATCTGAGAGCAAAACAAAAAAATAAAAAGTTTATATATAGTTAGGTTGTACAGTATTCACAAATTTCAATTGATACCAAAGGCAAAAGTTTGTTTTCAAAAATCAATTCTTTCAAAACTGTGGTCAAGTTCGATTGCTACACAGTAGTAAATTACAAGGAAGGAGATGATTATTTCACTTCTGTGGGCAGTATAAACTAAGTGAGCCTATACATAGTAACTCTAAGTCTATCGATTACATGGATAGTTGTGTCTTAAATTCTCTTTTTCTTACTCCTGTTGATGTTAATGAAATCCTGAAGAAAATGCGTTCTCTTAGGGACTCTAAATCCCCAGGTATTGATGAAATCTCTGCTAAAGTTTTGAAGTCTGTCTCTCATGTCGCTGGCCCCATTTGACACCACATTTTTAATTTGGTGTTTACTACTAGTACTTATCCCAACAGAAACAATGTTTATTTGTAAATGGCACCATGTCTGACTGATCTAATGTCACAACTGGTATTCCTCAAGGGTCTGTTCTGCGTCCCTTGTTACTTTTTATTTACTTTAACGACATTAAGAATGCCGTCCTTAATGAATCGTTGAGATTGTTTGCCGACGACACCAATGTGTTTGTACATGACAAGGATGGCAGCAATCTTACTGTTAAGGCTAAAAGTATCCTCGGTAATTTTAAACATTGGTTTGATGCAAACAAACTCACACTTCATCTAGGAAAAACGACCTACACTGTCTTCCATACCAAAGCGCGTAATGCCTACTCATGTCCCAATTTTTTCACTCTAAACTCCAGTAAAATCAGTAGAACCAAAAGTACAAAATACTTGGGCCTCATTGTTGAAGATGAGTTGTCATTCAAACCAGACATTGATGACCTTTTTAACCAACTTGTTATTAAGTACACTGGTATGTTTTATCGTCTTAGGTTTTCTGTTCCTCACTCCGTTTTACTTCAGATTTATAATTCGCTTGTTTATTAAAAGGTTGCTTATGGCATAGAAATTTATGAGATGACAAACATTTCTGTTCTTAAACAATTACAACTTTTACAGAATAGAATCTTAGAAATGATTTCTTTCAAACATCGACGTTTCTCAACCAACCTTCTCCATTGCAACCTTGACGTACTTAAAATTGATGATATTCACATTTTCAAGATGCAAAGTTTTATTTTCAAATATGTCAAAGACCTTCTGCCCAATGTTTTTAGAACTATTGTTCATACAAATCGCAATATGGCTTCCCATACAAGCACAAGAAACAAAGATCTTTTCTCCGTTACTAGGCAATACTCTAGGCATGGAAAATTTCTTTTGAACAACTGTCGTGTTAGATTATGGAACAACCTTCCAAATCGCTTAAAACAACTTCAATCTTATCACTGCTTCAAGAAACAATTGAAGATTCTACTACTTGATAATTACTGAGTTTTGTGTTGTTAGTCTCCCTTTCTTTCTCCTTCCTCGCTTCTCTTTTTCTCTCTATTTTTCGTCTCTGTTTTGTTTTTGTAGCCTTTGTGATTAAGTTTTTTTCTTTTTCCTGAAGGTTGCTAGCCTTGTTAAACACTTATGTGTTTGTTCTAGTATCCTGTTCATACTTCTACTGTACCATTTCTGATTATGTACTTGTGTTTGTGTGGACAAAATAAATGAAATGAAATGAGAATGAAAGATGAAAGATGAATGCAGCAGGCCAATTGTGTGATTTACTTCACACTGTTTGCCAGAGTTGAGCAAAGTACTTCTTACTGACAATTTTCTTGGGAACTATGACCCCAGGGAAATCTACTGTACTGATACTGTCCAAAATATGCAAAAGAGTCATGGAGTTTTCATTTCCAGTCTTGTTTTGCAACTCTAAAAGTATGTAAAGACAACTGGTTCATTCGGTCTTTTTGTTTATTCAACCAACAGCATTAAGACCAGTGTATACGGTCTCCCAAATAACTCATTTCTCAGATTTGACCCCTAAAAGAACAACCACACCTGTTGACCTGCCAACTTTCTTTGAAAAACCTGCATTTCAAATTCCATGATAAAGTCACATATCAAAATCCTGTTTTGATTGTGTGCTTCCTCAATTTAACAAATTTCCAAATCTGAGAGTGTTTATTCAGCTCAGTCTGACATGCAATGCATGTTTGTGACTTTGGCTGTCATGCACATCATCAAAAACCTCCACACCAATTAAGAAATAATACTGTAATATTCTAGCATTAGCATGCATATGAGTATGATTGTGAGTAAGTGTGTTGCAACTTGCAATTTGTTTTACCTGTTTTGCAAGTTAGAGAGAGGCCCTCAACTCTTCATAGAATTTAGCCCCCCCGAACAACCAAAATATTCACTGTTTAAGTGAATTTTACCATTACTTCTTACAGTACTGAAAATACTGCAAATATAGCCAAATCTGGTACCCAAATCCAAACAATAATGGAGCGCTCAGCACAAGCCAAGAGATTGATACTGTATTGCACAAAACCTGCACAATATGTTTGATAATGCTTCAATATGCCATACAGTACTACTGTAGAAACATGGGACCTCTTTAACCTTTTTAACCCTCAATGCAAAACAATGCATAACACCTAAAACCCCTTTTTAAAGGGAAATGTAGCCACCCCAACTTGTATGAGTACAGTAGAATGTTTCATAATTGGTTCTTGAGAGTCATGTCACAATATTTCTTCTTCCCAAATGTAAAATTTAATGTGTGTTACTGTTTGGTTTATCATGAACATACCACAATGAAACCCAAAACTGAGGTGAAAGACACTTTGCAGAGAAACAGAAGAAAATCTTGAGGTTTAGAAGTTACTTCAAAGTAAGTTAATAGTGACTGCTCTCAAAAAGTAAGTACCCTACAGTATCTAGGCTTTCTCATATACCAAACATATATTGATCCTACTGTATATCCTTCCGATAAATACTGCAATAACACACCCACAGTATGATGCATCATCCCCTTACAATGTAAACTATACATGTCCGTTGCTAGTGTCAGTTATATTTACATTACAATGTACGTAAAGTACAAAGTCAAGTTGCTAAACTGAGCAAGGTCACCATAAGTTGTAACCAATACTCAATGCTACGTACCTTGAAAGGTGACTAATATGACTCTTATTGTTCAAGTCTAAGGTGATCAATTCTTTTACATCCATGCCACCCCCACTCATAATCAAACTGTTATCATTACCTACCCATGCCACCCACATTGACAATTCCTTCATATACTTGGAGTTGCAGAGCATAATTTCCAAATACTGTAAGCCCTTCCCTTTTGCTAGGTATGCAAACGGTGTACATATTGAGCACAAAATGATTACATATGCAGTGTGGTACTGATGATCTGTAATTTCATATCTTGATGTTAAATAATAGGTAAAGTTTATTATATGGAGTATTGGTACAAGTTACGGGTCTAAAATACACTAGACTGAAATACTGCTCAATTGCCTACTGACATTTCAGCAAGCATACACTTCATACTGTTAGTGTTCCTCATTTTTCTATTTTAAGTCTCAATATTCAAACCAAACAAAATGAGAAATATCAGCAGAAAAGTGCAACAGCTGAACTCAGACAAATTAAAGCACTTGTATCTTACCAGATTGGTATCAATTTCAAATCAAGACTCTGATATTGATACTGACATCTACTATTTTCAATATCAGAATAACAAGTATGTATACTACATGTATAGTGTACCATATGTCCACTAGCTGCATGCCATTATTTTTCCCCCTCTGGACTGGGGGTTGTTCAACACGCCCATAGTATTCCCTGCCTGTCGTAAGAGGAGACTAAACGGGATGACTTGAAGAGTATTTGAACAGCATGACACAATATAACATATTCGTGTGGGTGTGTCGTTAAATCCTATCAAACTAATACCTGTAACTAACTTGTATGCCATTATACTGAACAGTAGTACTGTGAACAGCTGGCACCATCCCATGAGATCTGTTTAACTTGAAGCTGAAAATATGTTAAATGTAACAATTGGTATTTATGGTTTTGTATATTTTTCATGACAAAAACAACTTACAATAGGTAAAATTTTCCTTGTCATGCACTGTTCAGTGTGAAGTGCCCCATGAAGTGTGCAATATAAAATAAAAAAGCAAATATGCAATTATTCCGTATGTTATTAATAACTGTGTATAAATTCTTCAAGTAAAGATATGCATCTCTTTATTCTAAGAGTACTTGGGTGGGAGAGACAAAAATGCTGGGAGTGCTTCAGTGCAAGATAGAATTAACAAATTCAACAATGTTCATTCAGCAAGTGTATCACAGCCATAGCTTGGAGGGCATGCAAAATTTGGAATGCTTCAGGGTGAGAATACAATACCCTGCGCATCAAACATTCTCGGTACAATGCACACTGTGACAGTAATTCTCCATTTTTTAAACTGCTGTCAATCAAAAAGAGCTTTACCAATTGAAAATTTCTGTAGTCAACTACAAAAATTTCAGTTTGGGGTGAGAATTGAGTGCCTTTAAACATATTGTTAATTAACAAACCAATGTTGCAAGTGGTTGCCAGAATGAATCATTTATCTTAACCAATCAATAATCTAGAGACAGTTTCAATTTGAGCTCATACTGTAGGCTATCATAATTAAATGATTTATAAATTGTTCACCTGTAGGCGCTAGAGAGTAGGTACAAGACACCTGCTATGAATGTAACACAGTATACTTCAAATGCGATGCCTCTGCAGCTATACATGTACACAAAATTCTGCGCACAGGTACTGCACTGTACATGGAAGTCCAAAACTCTACATTATTGCTCATTGTTTGTGAAACGGTAGTATACTGGAATACAGTATTTTCCCAATACTCTATGAAGCGCCCTTTTCAGGAAACATGTACACCCATTAGTAAGGAACTAAATATCTAGTTACTGATCACATCACTAACACAGAGCTGCACTTTCTTGTTTGCTACACAGGAAGTACAGTACCTACTTACCCCTTACTCCACAAAGTTAAGGCATTTGCATTACACAAGACCCATGCATGGCTAAAATAATAACTGCTTCCAACCAGTCAATTCAAACAAAAGGAAAGTAACAGAGCATAGGTTCATCAGGTACATGCATTAGTTGTACAGTCACATACATACTGGGTTTCCAGAGCTAGCACAACCTTGCAATCTCTTGTGACCATACAGTAGCTTGCAAGTTTGGGTGTCCCAATGGTGTAGCCCCAACCTCTCCTTAACTTTTTCAACCCCCCAACCCCCCAAAAATTGAAGTTTATGTGTTCAATGTCTTGCAGCCTGGCCCCTTCAAAATGTGTTCTGCCTGCCTGCCCCCCTCCCAAACTAGTAATGAATTTCTAGCTATACCACTGGGATACCACTGAGATAGCAAGATGTTGTAAGGACTCATACAAACTTACAGGGCAAGAGCAGTCACCCCAACTTGAAGTAGTGTACAGTAGACTGTCCTGTTTCGTGATTGGGTGCTGAGTGTTATGTGACAACTTTTCTCTTCAAATATAAAATTTACTTGAAATAACTGTTTGGTTTACCTTGAATATGCAATATTGAAGTTATAATAACATGATTAAAGATACTGTGAAGAGAAATAAGATGAAGATTGTGATACTTACTTGATACTTCAATATAAGTTTGGAAGGACTGCTCTTTAATTGCAATCCATTATCCACTGGTCACTAGTTACATGTCAGATTAGCATACATGATTATTCATGAATACAATGTACATTTAGAATCTTACAATGATATGAAAAAAAAACTGAATCACTAAGTCTGCATGTTGCCATTATTTGCACTTATACCATGCAGAGTACATTACTGTAGGTTGAAGCACCATCAACTTTAATGAGTGAAGGTGCATCATGTACATGCCCACATGATGGAGCACCCTAACTGTCATCATGTCATCGTCAAAATATTGCAGAAAAGGGGAGATGGGACAAGGGAAATAGTTTGCACTTGCTTTATTAATGTAAGTACTGTGCATGTACATTTAAATGCAACTATGCAGGTTTTTGTTTTACATACCTTAGTGCATTTCACTTCACCTTAGGCTAGGCAAAGTACAGCACTTTGATTAAGTAGTCTTACACAATATGGTAGCACACTGTACAGCCCATTTCATCACTGAATGAAAATTTAATTTAAAAAGGGGTGATCCATTCACTGAGTAAAATTTTGTACAAAAGATGCATTATAAGATGTTGAAACATACCTTCATCACATATACTCATGAAGTAATGTACTGTACTGAAAGTGGGTGTGTCTTTGAGCCAATTAAAATTTGAAAAAAAAAAGGATTAACTAACTAAATTGATCACCTTAATTGATAAAAACTGCTCAAAACAGCTTAGCTGAAGTTGAGCTACTGTACACATACTGTTTAATATTTTGAGGAAAATACAGTAAGCATGAAACCGAAAAATATAGACCCTTATGTAAAATGACAGTACCTCTGCAGATGATAAGACAGAGATTAAAAATGACATTGACATTTGTGAAAAGTTGATTGAACAACCAAGCCAAATTATTGGATTAATGTGTTCTTTCTTCCTTTCCCAATAATGTATCAATTATATTGGTATCAATTATATTGGTATCTATTTTCATGCAAGCAAGATGTATCACATACATGAAGAAGTCTGCAAAGTTGATTCATTGTGAATCACATGTACTGTATTATACATGTACAAAATTTCTGCAGACACAGTACAGTACAGTACTGTACCCATATCACCCATTTCCATCTCTTTATGTCCCCCTCTGCAGAACCTCCATGCCATCCATTCAGAATGATGGTGCAGGAAATACGTACAGTAACTTCCCGAACTGCACACACATTTTAGTATGTTGCACACCGCTCAAGATAAAAACCCATGGGTATCTTGCAAAAAGAAAAAAAATTTGAGTTGTCTGCTCAGATGAACCAGCAGGCTGAGGAAGTGCAGAATGTGTGACAAATCATATTAATAAAACAAAAGGATGCCTGTTATTATATAAACATTGATGGCTAATTTATGTAACATTTGGCTAATAAATAGTCTTCTGCTAAACTACTGTACATGCAGTGTGATATAGAGGACTTATGAACAAAGTCGGAACTGGCACCTACTGTACAGGTCGACGATGGATACTATATTCAAAGAAATTGTAGGACAGGTACAGTACTGTACTGTTAATACATACGTATCTAATCATGAGCAATGAAGGAATCACATGTAAATTACGAAACCAATGAAAGCTGTTTTAAAAGGGAATACTGTATCAACCCAAATTTATATAATTAACCCTTTACCGTTGTGCTCCGATCGGGGCATATTTGCGCGCCTTGGGAGTGGGAGGAAAAGCGGACGTAGCCCGCCCCGCATCGGCTTCGGTAGACCATTGACCCCATGACCTTAAACTATTGTCTCTCTCGTTGTTGTGGCCGAATTTTCGGGGTAGCTACTCACAGTTTCGAGCTGCGCGTGAAACAGTAAAGATGGGTGACAGCCAAACTCTCCGCATGGGTCCAAAAGGACCCAAACAACCATAAATGGTTACAATAAGCCTGTGTAGTGTGTTTACTGCAAAGCTGATGCCACAGTCTCTGCGTGTGTGCACGTAACCCTTTAGCCGAGTGGTGCAGATATTTTAGATTAACCCTTTGCTGTTGTGCTCCGATCGGGGCATATTTGCGTGCCTGGGGAGTGGGCGGAAAAGTGGGCGTAGCCCACCCCACATCTGCTTCCGTAGGCCATTGACCCCGTGACCTTAAACTATTGTCTCTCTCGTTGTTGTGGCCAAATTTTCGGGTAGCTACTTGCAGTTTCGAGCGCGGCATGAAACAGTAAAGATGGGTGACAGCCGAGCTCTCCACATGGGTCCAAAAGGACCCAAACAACTGTAAAGGGTTAAAGCTGAATCTTGTGAATTTCATTACATTCTCCAGCAAGTAAATTTCATAATTTTTCACAGTAAATAAATGTAAATGTAAGAATAATGAATGTACTAAAGGTAAACCACGGAAACAATTTAAAAAATATGTACAGTATGCCAGTAACAAATACATTGATACATGATTATGGACATCTGCAGGTAGGGGAATGGGGCCTGCTGGAAAATCAAAAACTTTTAAAACTGAAAACAACACTTAAATAACTTCAAGAGCATACTGTAGGGTTCAAAATACAGCCTGTACATTGCTAGATGCATCTTCTATTGGAAAATGCCATTTTCGGTCAAAATTATTGTTACGTACAGTACAACTGACCACCATACATACTTGAGTACAATAACAGTCAAAACATATTTGAACAGAAAAGATAGTTGTTTGGTGAAGCTGTGACATGAAATTCATTCATTACCCTCTAGGTGAGGTGTATAGGGTTTGAATTCCCAAGTATCAGGTAGGCTTTGAGGACAAGTTTAGGCCTTCACTGTGGGCCTAGCCAAGAGGAACATCTTTAGCAGTACAAGTCAACCTGGTCTTGATCATTTGTCTGTGTTAAGCATAAATTTACAGTACACCAGAGACATCCTGTACAGACAATGAACTAATTTCATTTAAATTGAACTTGTCCTGGTAGGCTTTACAGTCAAACTAATTGTCTTTATAAAACTTTTACAGAAGCACTTTACAGTATGCACCACTTTGTACCATCATTTTGAATTTTTGTGATACTGTAGGATATGACGACTATAACATGTCAACATGACCTATTCATCTTCATAAAGTTACAAAAATATGCAAATTTGCATATAATAGAATGGTACGTGGTAAACTGTTAGGTACTTGATTTTTTACACACATAGATGAAGACAGAAGCTCATAAATCTTAAGTATTGAAGTTTAATAAAAAAACACACCTACTGTACTGCCCGTCTAACTTCCCTGAGGAGTGTGACTTGCAGCACATCTGCAAAATCTAAAGCTCAAGGCCTAAACTATATAACATTGTTATAATTAGGGGAAAGAGAAGGGGGACAGTAGCAACTTTCTTCTTTTTTCAATTCAATGTACTATTAATTGCAGTAAAGTTCCTTACAAAAATCACATAATAGAATGCTCCACAAGTACAATATTACCAGATAAAGGGGTAACTAAAGGGAAGGACTTGCATTTTGAATTGTGTTTTGAAACTGAACTTCAACTTGAATCATACTTAAAAACTTATTTAAAATTATTACCTTTCTATCTGGTTGACACTACACTATTGTCTATACTTATGTTGGTGTGTCATTACATCTCATAGAACATATTAACTACTGTAAGTTTAACTCAAAGAGCATGCACCCTTAATTACTTTCCTTTTTACTGAGGGAGGGGAAGGGGAGGGGGTTCCATCCCATGCTACTCATGTGCTTTGGTTTATTATACTCTGGCTTCATCCACCAATCACAAAAAAAATACATAATTACACATACAGTAGTTGATGTATGGAATACAGAACTCCTTTTGTAATCCTTATTAGTTTTACATGTACTGGTTCCACATACTGTAGGGCCTTCTTCATTAGTAAAATAAAATGGTTTTACTGATTTTCAAGTGAAAGAGCCCACCAATTTTTTCATTTCAAATGAAACTTAAAATTTACATTGAACTTGGAAATGACAATTACGTCTATTTCATTTTTAACTTTGTTTGGTTAACTACTTTATTTATATTATTTTTGATGTCATAAGGATGTGAAGACTTCTTCCACAGTGCAATTTGACCTACTGTAGATTTATCTTTGATGTCATAAGGATGTGAAGACTTCTTCCACAGTGCAATTTGACCTACTGTAGATTTATCTTTGATGTCATAAGGATGTGAAGACTTCTTCCACAGTGCAATTTGACCTACTGTAGATCTATACAAATGGTCCATTCAATATTAACAGACACACACACCTGACAGAAATGAATTTAAGAATTTAAAATAGAGATGACTTCTTGCAAACCATGGTCATCGCAGTTTCAATTTCTGCAAGCATTCTTGATGAGGGCATGTAAAGAAAGCAGACTGTAATATTGTCAAACCACAGACAAAGGAGGTTGAAAAGTAAAATAACTTGACAAGGTTCAACAAGAAGTAATTAATTAACCAAGAACTTGCAGTCAGCTATTTGTTGAAAATAAATTGCCTGGCCATCCACATACTGGTCTTAGGTTATGGCTTGGGCTATGCAGTGAGTAACTGTAAAAGCAGGGCTGTATGCAGAATCATGGGCGTCCGGAAGGGTGGGGCAAGGGGGGGCACTTGCCCCCCCCTGGAAAATCAAACTTGTGAAAAAATTAATTAAAAATTAAAATAAAAAAAAAATTAAAAATAAATCATCAAAATATCTTCACTCACAGCATCAGTTTCTACTAAAATATGCGGACATTTGACCAGGAATAGCAAAAGAGAAGATGGTATGCTGAATAGTGAAATCGTAATTTGGGGACCATCATTAGTGATACCTATTGGAAATTTGTAATTGTAAAAACTATGCCAAAATTGTACTAGTTGTCAAGTATGTAGTGTGCATATGGCATCCGACTATTGATGAATGCATTGGTCTTGGTCTGGTCCCATGCTGATCTCAAGTGGCGACGCGCAGATGTAACTGGGATATACAAGGTGAATATCGGGGAGTGGGGGTGATTCAAAATTGGATAACGGATGTAGGCCTATATAGGCTGTTTGACAGTTGTAAGTTTTATCGTGCTCAGGCCTGCAAGGCCGTGACCGAGAGGCAGATTTACCTTCAACAACTTTTTTAGATTGAAAATTCTAAAAATCTAAAAATTACAGACATGAAATTCCTGTTTCAGGGCTGGGTACATGCAGGTTATAACACTTGCCAAGTGTCGTTTCCGGCCATCTGGAGGGTTTGTAAGACCCAAAATTTTCTTGTACGCTCCGCGCCAACCGATGGTGGCGCTCCGCTTAGATGGTGTACACAATTCAATCATCCTTGAATGACCTTGCCCCCCCTTGTAAAAATGTCTGCGGATGCCCATGTGCAGAATGTGTGTTAATTGTAGTTAACTTATTTGACCACAGGGCTTGATTTTCATGGCTGTCTGGTTGTTCGGGTTAACATAAACTCCATAGGAGCAACCTACAGAAAGGGGAGAGTTGATTGTCTCACAGACAACCACTTCTTTCTTTTAACTATAACTAAAATGCAGCTTGCTGATATGTGAAGTACTAATTGATAGGGCTGCCACAATAACCACTTTCATAACGCCAGCATTTCCACGATATCGCGAAATCGCGCAAATGTACTCAAGTCTAGTATGTGAGCCGTTACATTTCTCATTGTATGCATTCAATACAATTTCTGATTTTATATCATATTTTGCGGGTAGGTATTGAAAAGTGAAGTTTTTCATTTCTTGTGACACCATAAAATATAACCATTTTAGGATACTGACTAAAGACAGTAAAGTTAAGAGATTTCACAATGGTTTAGTCATTTAGTTGATTCTGTAGCAATATCACATTTTGAAAAAAAAGATGGGTCGATATCGTCAGGGCAAAATTATATCAACAATATCGCAAAATCACGATTGCTGTTATAGCACTGATTGACTGTTCTACTTCAGACTTATTGTACAAGACAATAATACATGAGCACAACATTCATACACTCTTCTACTGAGTTCCAGCGACAAAGTAGCACAATATAAACACACTGTTTTGCAGGTTATGGATAAATGAAATGGTTGACGTAAAATTTTCTGAAAATTGTGGCCTGATTTGAGCGAAAGCACAATTTGAATGGATGCATGTACAGTAGAATTTGAAACCATTCACTTTATGTCATATAAAATTGCTACTATTATAGTTCACGTATGATTCAGCTAATGATGCATCAGTAATCAACTTTACATCATATAGTATTTACTCATCGCATAAATAGTAAAATATGTATGAAGTTTTTAACTACCTGTAAAAGGTAATTAACCTGATCATCACAATGTACTGCCCTCTGGTTGACTTCCAACATAATGTTATAAAATGAATATATCAGACATGGAAATTCACCTTCTTTACCTACGTATACTGTACATCCAACTTTTCCAAATAGCAAAATTACAAAGGACTGCCGGTCAGAGATCTGTTATGCATTACAAATGTTGCATACCTATACCACCACCAGCGTCAATGAAAACAAAAACATTGCATAATAATAATAATCTTACGAAGTAATAAATTTATTTCCTAAAAAGCAAAGTTTACTGTAAAACACTTTTAAACAACTTACTTTGTGCTATAGTCAGTGTGCATGTATACAGTATTTTCAGTAGTACAGTAATTGGGAAAAAAACCTTACTTTGTAAAGTGTTTTTTTTGAATGTTAATGTTGTTACTTTATCAGTTAATTCAAGGTTATTCCAGGTGCAATAATGACAATATTTCTAATCTATAATGTGCTGAATGACCTTAACAATTTAATTGTTATTTACAAAACACCACACTACTCCAACTACTGTACACAACTCTGTAACTATGGTACGTACATCTGCTCTTTACCACACCTGTATAGTAACCTATAGATACTAAAATATTGAACTGTTATAGCATAAATTTAATGTTTAGGGAGAGTACATGTATTTAAATGTAACATTCATTCATTGCACAATGCACACAGAACACAAGATACTCATTATTTCTCTACAAGGTTGTAACTTCAATTCACAGATGTGTGAAAGTGAAAGATGTTTACTGTATTGCAGCTAAACGAGTTCTGCTTTATCTCTTACAAATTACTTTTCAGTTTTGCTTTTACCTACATGCGAGTAACGTTTTTCTTAGAAACCATTTGTAATTTACACTAAGTTGACCCAGGTGATATTAAAAGTGCTGAACTGTTGATTTCAATGAACTGCTTGTACTTTATAGACTCAAGTTGATGGTGGAGTTTTCATCAAGTACAGTACATAGTAGTTGTGCATAAGTGATTCAGAAGGGTTGGGTGCTCTGAATAGTTTTCACTTTACATAAAGAACTGTTCAATGTTCATGTGAATGTGAAAGATGGTATAAGTTGAGATTCACATAGTAGAAACAAAAGATCGGAGTTGACTTATTTGCACACAAGTTTGTATCAGCTGCAATGAAAGCATGACTACCAAATCATTCAGTATATCATACCAGTGTGGGTATATTATTCTCACCAGTACAGGTGAAAACAACTGTGCAGAACTATAAGTGATTATTCAATTCATGTTTGCATCCTGTGCCCAAACAACCGGGAAAACAACCATGGGCACCAAAAGTCAGAATTCAGAATAGTTGAGGTGTATATACAGTACTAACAAATTCAACTAGCCAACCAATCAAGTCTGCATGCATAATAAAAATTATGTTTCACAATGTATAATTTACTGCTGGTAAAAGGATCCACTAATGATGCAGTGTATCTCTGCTGGTATAACTATACTGTACTCTACTGATGTGCACTCATATAGAACTGTATACATAGTAAGTATTGTACTGTGGCACCAGATCTAATGAAATCTTTTTGTTCACAGTGAAACATTCATCACTGAACATTCTGACTGCAATGGAATGTAGATGCCATCTACTGATAGCATTGTGGTTTGTTTTCATGAGATATGTGAGTCTTGTTTAAAATTACTCATATTTATAGACATGTATAATGATGATGTGAAAAACAAATGAAATGACATTATACAACACAAAGTTAAGAACATTTGAAAAACACTGTGCTCAAATTTCATTTTGATAATAATCCAGGATTGGACCTTGCAAGTTGTTGATACTGTATGACATGTATGTGATACTTACTCTGAGATAATTTAATTTGGTCTTTTGTACAGGGTTAATGATTCAACTTACAACTTGGATGCAGTCAAAGTCTTGCCTAATGAGGATCCTTTACTTAGCAATTGTTGCATGTGCCAGAACTTGTCTTTCAAGCCCTGTTCCCAGTTACAATGCTCCAGTGAACATAAACAGGAGCTCAGACATAATTTTGCTTCTCACAAACACAAGATCATCCAAGCTGTATTTTAACCTGAATTGTCTGATCTGAGGAAGTTGCCTACTTACTGTAGTTCCCTCCAGCTGTCCAGCAGTGCTGCAGAGTAATGGGTCTCTTGATCCCCCTCCAAGCCCCCCACAATCCGCCATTAAGACTAGTGATGCCTACTTTAAGGACACATACTACCAAAGAAAGGGAAGGTGAACATTGCCAATGACCTCCTATGACCAGTCTGCATAAAATTACAATCCTGGATGAGCCATTCAAGTGACATATTATGAACCAACAACCCAAGTATCCCTTCAAATGAACAAAACTTAGGTGTGGTCAAATGTGAAAACAGGACTCTCTAACCTAACCCTTTTCACAAGTGGACTGTGCCATTTACTGCAGAACACTATCAATGTCTTGGGTAGACCAAGCTATCCCCTAATTGAAATCATCCTGCTGCTAACATACTCGTTTCATTGCCAGGGCAATGCTACACTGCCTAAATGGGACAGTCCATTTGTAAAACAGGTGAGATAAAAAGTGGAGGGAATTACCCAAATTTCCAGCAAAAGAACCTCCTTACTCCCCAAATTTGTTCCATTCATGCCTAAAAAATTACATCTTAAATATAGCTCAATGTTGTACCCATGGTAAAAATTGTACATTCCAATTTGCAGGAGAAGTTCAATTCATTTCTGCCTTTTCAGTGATGAGCACAAAGTAAAAGACACACCTCACACTGTCCTAAAGCCTACACAATACAAAGCCAAACCTTTTTATCTTCTAATTCCATTCACTGGCAACCTTAAATCCTTTTGTGAGACCCTGTAAGTCTGTAATGATGATAAGTGGCATACAATTGATGACTTGATTGAAGGAGCACAAACAGTCTAAAGCACTTAAGTGCATCAAATAGCTCTCCTACAGTACTTGTATGTTATAATAAGAACCTTGACTCATATGTTGACAAAAGATAAACAATAGGCACTTTTCCAAATAATTATTGCAAAGGGTTGAGGGATACAAATTTGGTGAGTGTCATTTTCTGCAACAGTAAAATACAGTAGCAATGACAAAACAGTACAATGTAATACTTTATTAAATTAATTTAATTCCAAGTATCTTTCATACTTCAGGACTTTGAAAGGGCCAACAGTACTACGTAGTCACCCCAAATATGCTTTGAAACAACCACATACACCAATGTAGGACAGAAGGTAAAATGGTAGCCGGTCGTTTCGCCCCCTTGCCAGTTCGCCCCCAACCAGTTCGCCCCCTAAATACCAGTTCGCCCCAAGCATAAACCAGTTCGCCCCCTAAGACCTGCCAGTTTGCCCCCAAAGACCTACCCGTTCGCCCCCTAATCTTTCTGAAGCAGGTCCCTTTAAAACAAGTGAATGTTTTAGAACAAACGATGTCCACAAAGTGAAGTTTCTCATTAAATTCTCTTTCAGGATGAGATTGAGTTCATTTCTAAAGGTGAAACAAGTTGTTCATTTGTACTAGCTCATAGCGTTACTGTACGCTTGTGCGCAATTGTTGAGTGTTAATTGTGTTGATTATGATTGATAGTACTGATGTACGCTTCCTATCTGCGTTATCGTTACTACATCGTTCGTGTGCTTCTTTGTGTAAAAGTTTTCACATCATATTTTGTGACTGTTTTGTTTGGTTCTATTTATAACTTCCAACAAATGGCCCAAAAATTGAAAATGGTTTTAAAAAATGCTAAACTTGCTTGTGAAACTTAATTTTGGATGTGCAAGAGAATACCAGGTCAACTTACACATAACTGGTTGGTGCATCAGGTAACTCACCGCCTACCCTTACTTGACTTGGTTTTTGTCACATTCTTGCCAACTGTCGTAACTTTTTTGAAATTTCTGTTATGACAACTACAAAATAAAGGTCAGTAATATTCGATGTCATACTCATAAGTATTTGGGGGCGAAACGACCTCCTCTTTGGGGGCGAAACGACTTCCACTACGGGGCGAACTGGCAAGGGGGCGAAACGACCGGGCGAACTGGTTGGGGGCAAACTGGCAAGGGGGCAAAATGACCGGTAACCGGACAGAACAGTAATACTGCAAGGAGAACCAAGCAGTAACTCATAGTAACTTTTACTAATTTGAAGAGGTATCTGTAGGTCTATGTGTTTTCCCATGACTCTCAAAAGCCATCAAGAAACAGTGCAGTATACCTAAATTTAAGTTGGGGTGACTGCATTTCCCCCTTACACAAAATCAAACAGTGTAGTCTATACAAAGTATATCAATGAGTTACCCTCCTCAATTTCATGAATTAGAGAGAAAGATATTGTCACATGACTCTCAAGTGGGCCAATCACTAGAAAGCCAAAAGGCTTAGTGATTCCTTGCCGTATGATATATATTGTAATAATGAACATGGATGCCCACATGACAAGTATGAGATCCCTCACAAATACTGAGGTATACTAGTAAGGTCAAAACCTTTTGAGATCATGTGACCCAAAATGACCTTTCACACCCACTTAAAACAATACGGAGCAAATACCAAAAAAGACCATCAACATGCCAAATATGAGCAATTCACAAACTGAGTATGAGATCCCTCCACAGTTCAATAACCACATAAAATGTAATGTCTTCAAGGTTTTGCCCTTTTCTGACCCCAACCTTTGACCTCCACAAACAAGAGAAATCTCCCAGCAGTTATGATGCTGGTAAACTATGTTGTCTATAAAGTTGATAAAGAGATATTTTTGAAACATGCTCCTTTAAATCAAAATTTTGGGTATTGAGGATAGCTCTCTATATAATGATGTCTCTATGATCCAAAAAGTTGACTGCATTGAGGTTAGTGTTACAACAAGCCCTAATCCTAACAGTCATCCATAAATTGGAACATACAGTAGAGACATCTCAACAGAAAGGTGTAACCTTGACTATTAGTGGGAGTCCTTTTGTATTTGTTTTTTTGGTGTAATGCCCTTCCCAATGACTATGATATCCTTGAAAATTAACAAAAAATGGGAACCCTAATAATCCAGAAATTAACAAGATTTGCAATTTGCCTTAAATTGTCTGCTTGTAAGAACACCACATAACAGAGTACAAGTCAAGTGTCTTTTATTTGATACACAGTAGATACTATTTGCTAGTTTTGATTACATGAACTACAGTACTTTCTGAAAACAAGCCTTACTGAGAGGGCTAAATAAGTGTCAGACACTATCTCCAGACAGGTAGGAAATGGTTAAAGCCATTGAGCTGTATGATTCAATAAGAAAACTCCTCAGGACACTGTGGCAGTCAAATGTGATGAATTAGGTATTATAGATAACAGTGACCAGCAATTTTCACAGACTCTGGTGGGTCAGTTACAATTTGATTCATTCAATTAGGCAATCTCAGTTCAAGCATGCTCAGGGGTATTTGATCCAAATGATCAGTTATTTAGTTCTTTTTATAAAACTAATTACCCGTGGTGTATTTAATTATCTAGTTCCCACTTCCATGTCCTTATGAGGACAGGGGCACAAGGTTTGTCTGTAACTTTTAACAATCTTTGATACTAAATGTAATGTTATCTTCATTTTTTCTTTAGGGTTATGGAAGAAACAATGCTTGTATGTTCTAATTAAATTTTGGGCATCATACAGAGCACTTGATCTGTTCAAAGTTTACACTTATGAAGTTCCCCACAGAACAATTCCTCTGCTTGGTGGGCATGGAAGCTTTCTCCAATATGTTCAGCCTATGTCCCCAAATAACCCTCATACAGCCTTTGTTTAACTCAATCTCTTTTAAATGTGCCGTCATCTGTTACCCATTCTTATGGTGATCGTGCTTTTTCAACAGTATCTGCGAAACTGTGGAATGACCTTCCATCTTTTGTCAAGAACTCTTCCACTGTTGGACAATTTAAAACTAACTTGAAAACTCATTTGTTTACTTTGTCTTATTGACCGCATGTTGTATAGTTTTAGCGCTTTGAGACTTCTTGTGTAAGGCGCTATATAAGAACTGTTATATTATTATTATTATTATTATATTTCATGAAAATCTATAGGCCGAGATACTTATGGCAGAATCAGCATACCTATGACAAAGATAAATTAACTAACATGTCAGCCTGATGAACAGTTTTTTTCCTTTTTAACTTTTTCAGATTTTGTTCTACCCACTTACTCTGATGTGTATTAATAATGGCACATTATAGGGCAAAACTTAAAACCAAAATCAACATAAATACTGTACCAAATGCACTTTTATGCACTTTAGACATTCTTTATACAATGAGATTGCTTCAGTACTTATTTTGAAATTACCCAACTTGATCATTTACATAATGAAGTGGATTCCAAAAGCTTACCAAATGCATCTTACATTACCCATGCCATTCAAAACTTCACCCTATGCACTAATGAATATTAACTGTAACAGTTACCCTTTTTGAGATATAGTATGTGAAAGGTTTAACCTCTGATGACCCTAAATGACCTTTGACCTCCAGTAAAAACAATAAAGATCATCTACTCAATATGGACAATCCACATGCTAAGTATGAGATCCCTCACAGTTACCCTTCTTGAGATACACTGTTTACAAAGTTTTGATGTTTTGACCTCTGGTGACCCCAGATGACCTTTGACCTCCACCAAAAACAATAGGGATCATCTACTTAACATGGACAATCCACATGCTATGTATAAGAGCCCTCACAGTTACCCTTCTTGAGATACAGTGTTTACAAGGTTTTGACCTGTTTACCTCTGGTGACCCCAAATGACCTTTGACCTCCACCAAAAATAATACGGACCTTCTACTCAATGTGGGCAATCTACATGCCAAGTTTGAGATCTCTCAGAGTTACCCTTCTTGAGATATCGTGTTTACATTTACAAGCAGGCGTCACACACACCATCGCATAGATTCCTTGCCTGCCTTCGGCAAGGAATCAATAAAACAAGACACTACCACACTGCACTGTGGGCATTTCCCTTTTAAACATTTGATATAGCTGTTCATTTTTATAAAAAGAATTAAGAGCATTTTTGTCTTGTTTTAGTTAAGAGTGCCTATTTTTTGACACTAATCATCGTCTTTTGATCATCTTACGTTCGTGATAACTTCCGCTTCATCCCATTTCTTTCCTTTAACCAACATTATGGTTTAACACAACACTGGAATTAATAAAACTCATTTACTTAAAGGAAATTCAATTTTGACATTGACATCTATCAGACGGGGATGTCCTTTTTGATATAAACTTCATGTAAGCCAGATTCAAACCCAAGTGAATAGACACCAACTGATCCTATTCACATGAGACTACTCAGTCTATTCATCTCTCTTCAGTGGTCTATTCACCTCAGTCTGAGGTGGTTTTACAGTACATGAAGTATCTTTCCTCCTTTCCTTTGTTCAATATTTCTCTGTAACCATGTGCTTCCTTCTAATGAGCAGAAGGATTGTTTGCTTCAGCTAGGTGACCATACCAGTTGGAACATCATGTATGCCAAATATCTTCAGTGTACCCTTAAAGGCCCAGTTCTCTCACCCTAAACAGTACCAATTCTCCTAACCTTCTTACTGAAGCCCCTCCTACAATTGTCTGAAATTCATCCTCATCCAGATACAATCTCAGTTTATTGGTTCAAGGTGAGCATAGAAAGACTCAATTTCAAAACACTCTCAGTACCATTCATGAGCTGCATAAAATAAGCTTTGGTACTATGCATTGTTTGAATTAGCTGCCAATCAAAGAGCTGAGCCAATTGAGAATTTTGGTACCCTCATACCAAAATTGTAGTTTGGGGTGAGAGGTTTTGCCCTTTAAGACCTTGCCCAACCAATAGTGTGACATGACTTTCCTGCCTTTTCATACACACTGTACCTCATTTATACTAAGGCAGCTTGGCAAAAAGTAAGTAATGGAATTACCAGCTTAAAATTCAACAGTTTAAATAAGGATTTGCCAGTATTGATGGCCTTAGCAAAACAACTGATTCCTCAACTTTGCCTATGCTTGGGTAACTTCCAGCTGCATGGGTAGTTGATGCCAATCCAGGGTCCCTGTCCCAATGCCTGATTCACCAAGTAATGTGGTTAAAACAGAGTTCTAAAGCAACGGTCTTCCTCATGCCCACTAGCTTCCAAAGGGAGTGTAAATTAGCTAGCCTAGCAAGGCTAGCAATAGTTGCATACAGGCATACTGAAGGGACTGCATGCTGATATTCTTCATTCATTTAGTAGATCGCAGGCTTGGGATAATCGTAATCGATTGCAATCGATTACACATTTTGAAGTAGTTGTAATTGCAATCGATTACTTTTGTGAAAATCGCACAGTAATTGCAATCGTTATGGATTACAATGGCAAAGTAATCGCAATCGTGGTTTCATTTCTGATTACATTGAAGTTGAATTGAACAAAGAAGTAAATAGTTACGAAACATTTTTTTCAGTGCTTGGTTCTTCTGTTGGAATGACGAAATTAAATTGTCCCTCTTTCTTGGATTTTTGAGTTTAAAATGAGTGAGAAGTGCATGGGTTCAATAATCTCTACTTTGGGAGGACTTGGTTCTGTCCCGGCTTATCTAGAGCAATGTCCATGGCCTTTTTTACCAGTTGTAGGCACTGGATTGTTTGCCTACTACATTGTTTATGTGGAAAGAAAAAGTAATCACGATTGCAATCATGATTACATTGCAATGTAATCGCAATCATAATCAATTTCTTTCAATTTTAGCTGTAATTGTAATCATAATCACAATCGTAAAATATGAAGTAATCGCAATCCTTATGGATTAAATTGAGATGTAATCCCCCCAAGCCTTTTAGATAGTTCTCAAGTTATGTCATAGTAGCTTTTCACATGGAATATTTCAACCACATTAGAGGGAAACCCTGGTATACAACATAACATGCCAGGTTAAAGGGCAAATGATGGCTAAGGCCCCAAAAATATGCCCTGTAGTCCAAATCATAAAAACAAATAATTAACCCAATAACCAGGGTGCATTGCCCATGCCAAAGGTATACCATGATTTACTTGATTGTACTCCACGATTTTCAGTGGCAATCTGAAAGCAACTCTATGCAAGTTTGCATGTATCATGAAATGGCAAAACAAATACAGGTATTTTTGCACAGTATGCTGGATATGAACATACAGTATATTGGCTGGTGTTGTCCAATTCAGCGTACAGGGTATGCCTGACTCAGCTTACTGTTATATTGGAGAAGTTGATGCTTGTTTCAGGTTAGTGATTCTTTGCCCACGCAGTGCATGCTATTAATTGAACCAAACTGTCACATGGTTGCACCCCCATTCATTGTGAATTTAGAAGATAAAATTGAAAATATGGGTCAAACTTCCTGTCCGTGACTGACAAACTACGCAATCTGGGACTTCTTTTTCTTTTGTAAATCGTTTTGCTTTCTTCTCTGTAAAGCACATTGAGATGTTTTTTTTAACATTTTACACTTTTTAATGCTTAATCATTATTATTATTACCCTCAGGGAATAAATTTTAAATTTTAAATAATTAGCCCAACTGCTCATCAATTGCCAATATTGATTAGCACAATCACATCACAATGAATCAGCAGTTATAATTTTATTGTTTTTGTCCAGAATGCCTACTTTCATATTATTTTTATATTACTGTTTCCATGTTGTTCTTTATATATCAGTAACAAAATTAAATCAGTTAAAATCAATACAAAACAGCTTCTTGATAATTCCACATTGTTAAACAAAAATTCATCAGACACCCTCAGTGAACATTCTCCACAGGTCCCGATTTTTTCCAGGTGGCATCCTCTGATCGGCTGTCCTGTGGGACGAGTGTCCACCTCCCCTTTGGAGAATTTCTGCTCACTTTGAGAGGCAAGGTGCAAAATTGTACCATACTTGGTGCCACATCTATACTGAATATAAGCTATCTTTAGTAATCCCTAATTTTTAGGTAGAATATTTCCTATTTGCTTTTATGGACTTTCCTCAATGTTGAGTTTACAAAGTAGTGTAAACAATCCTTCTAATTTTGCAGTTGCTCAGAATATATTTTTCATGTTTTTGGTTATCATTATGGATGATTTTTCATTTAGAGGCCCAGTTTTCTCACCCCAAACAGTACCAATTCTCCTAACCTTCTCACCTCTCACCCAAACTACAATTTTGGTATGAGGGTACAGAAATTCTCAATTGGATCAGCTCTTTCATTGACAGCTAATTCAAACAATAGAGAGTACCAAAGCTTATATTACACAGCATGAACTGTACTGAGAGTGCTTTGATTATATAGATGAGTTTTTCTATACTCACCTTGAAGCAATAAACTGAGATTGTATCTGGAAGTGGAGGAATTTCAGACAATTGTGTGAGGGGCTTTAGTACCACACCGGAAAGTACATTTGCCAGACGCCAAAGAATCACACCAAGGTAAAGGTGTTTGGAAATATATGCCACACCAATTGTTGCAATTGTATGCCAACTGTTGTAGTTTTCCCTGCACAGTAGCTGCCTGGTACGCTGTATGCCAAATTTGTTGGGGTACAATCCGTATGCCAAAGATCGTTCTGTGAAAGGCCCTACTTTCCAGTATGGCTTTAGTTAGAAGGTAAGGAAAATTGGTACTGTTTAGGGTGAGAGAACTGGACTTTTACTTAGGCCCCTCCATAGTAAGAAGTGACTAGAAGGAGCAGATTATATGGTCACGTTCAGTGACTATAATAATCTTACCTGAACTTCTGTTAGGCCTAGACCAAACCAAAAAGAAGTAAATCATTACGTTTTACAAAAAATACCAATCGATTATATGGTCCAGTCTTAGTAACTTCACTCTTAGTTCAAAAAATACAGTGTACCACTCAGGCTTGGGGTAATCGTAATCAGTAATCGTAATCGATTGCAATCGATTACACATTTCGAAGTAGTTGTAATCGCGCCCTTACCAAATATGAAGGCTATTATAGTCTTCAAATACCATTCAAATACCATTCGAATGGTATAAAACTGATATTTTAGCATTCGATACCATTCACACTTAGTATAGCATTCGCTGCAAACTTTTGAAGACTATTGAATGCTATTTTGAATGCTATCTGAAAGCTATAGCATTCGAAATACCCTTCAACCCAATCTCTAGCATTCACATGATCAGTTTGGAGGTCAAATATTTATTTTGGAATTTGATGAATGCCACAGCTGCAACCAGCCAATCAAATGGATTGATAAACAAGAAAAAAGTCATATGAGCCCTTTTGTAATTGGTTGTGCACCTTTAGGAAACTCAGTTTGAATTCAGTTGTGCTGCCATTTTGAAGAGCTAGCTGTGGCAGAATACTGTACATTATAGTTTGTGAGAACAGTTTCTGTTTGCTTGGTAAAAGGTGAGTAATTGTTTAACAATAATCCTTCCACCCTATCAGTATATTGTGAGTCAGTAACATTTAGAGAATCTTATGGAGAGAATTAACCTTCAGATGATAGCATTTACTTCTTTTATTTTGTAAGCTGTATGGACAGTGTGCTATAGTGTAGGTCTTCCCCCTACCATGTGTGTAGTAGAGCAGTCACACACTTTGCATGCAACTACTACAGGTAATTGCCACTAGCTAGTGGTTTAGCATACATTGCAACTAGAAGTGTAGTGTACAGTTGGACAAATTAATAATTGAATATATCTTTGAACCTATGCATGCCCTATTGGAATTAATGCACATATAGGACACTGCTGCATGAATGCACTGCTTAGTTCTAGTCATAAACTTAGTATATATTCATATGCTCAGACTTCTGTGGGCATGGAATACTAGGGCAAAAAAAAAACAAAAAAAACTTAAAGGGCAAATGCAGTCACCCCAATTTGAACAAGCTGGGATAATCAAAATTGTTATGGCTCTTGATAATCATGTGACAATGTGTTTTTCACTGAAATTTACAAGTAGTAATACTCTGGTTTACTGTGAATGTTTAATGTTTCAGCCTTAAAATATCTTAAAAGTTTCTTTGAAGAAAAATGACAGAAAAATAGCAAAACGTAGTAGCTGTTTCAAAATAATTTTAGGGCGACTGTGACTGCTCTTGAACTTTAAGGTACTTTGTACTGTTTGGATTTTGGAGTGGGAGAATTGGGCCTTATATTTTTCAGTTCTGTACATATAGTACTGTTATCTGTACTGGAACTGCGCCCCCAGCAAGCCAGCTGACTTCAAATGAGCAGTGTGAATTATGTAAACAGATTACAGATATTAACATGTGTAGATGTCAACAAGTGTCATCATCTTGCTTATTAAACTTTAAAAGGGTCAAAGATACTGTTTCAATGCATAAATTCAGTTTTTTTTTCAAAGTTGCATGGTTGCAGTTTATAAATTTATTTTTTAAATAAATTTAGCTTTAGATAAGGTTCAAGTCTCAGTTTCTTTCCCACTCGTTTAGGTTGGGCCAGCTGCCAGCACCAACTGGTCATGTCTCAATTTTGGTTTTCATGCAGTGCGTATATAGTATGTGCCTGACAGTACACAGAATATCCTTTACAGCTGTCATCAAGTTAAAATTTAGCCTTTGTTTGTGTAATATTGTGATTTAATTAACTTCATTACTGAACAAATAGTGCACGATTTGACCTTCCATTCATTTTGCTTCCTTTTAGCCTATGCCCCTACCTACAGTACTTCCGTAACAAGGACCACAGCAGGTGGATTGCAATGAAGTTTCAAATCAATCTAAAGGTTTTAATGACATTATAACGGTTGTGGGAAACTCGGTTGTTTTCCCTACTCCTTAGCGTCATGGGCAGCAGGTTACTTGTGTACAGTCTTTGGTCTGACTCGACCTGGGAATTGTTCAACCTGGTTCTTCTGCCTATTATTACTAGACCATAGTGACAAGCCATTTACTATTTAAAATTAAATTTGGTGTAACATCTAATTCAGCATATAGCATTTAATAGCATTTGATACAACATTCAATAGTCTTCATCTGGTGTAAATGGCATTCAGAATAGCATTCGATTGCCTTCGGAATAGCATTCAATAGCATTCGGAATAGCATTCAATAGCATTCGGAATAGCATTTGATAGCATTCGGAATAGCATTCAATAGTCTTCAGAATAGCATTCATTTTAGCCTTCACATTCAAAACTCATTTGCATAATTCGTCCATGGGGAAGGGTATTCGAAGGGTATATAGCATTCGAAGGGTATTTTGAAGGGTGTTCACATACATTCAATTGCGTTTTAGCACTCCATTCCATTTAGCATTTGAATGCTGTTTTGAAGGGTATCTGAAGGGTGTTCGAAGGCTATTTATTTCGGTAAGGGGCGCCATCGATTACTTTTGTGAAAATCTCAAAGTAATTGCAATTGTAATCGATTACAATGGCAAAGTAATAGCAATCGTGATTTCATTTCTGATTACACTGAAGTTGAATTGAACAAAGAAGTAAAGTTACTAAACAATTTTTTTAGTTCTTGGTTCTTCTGTTGGAATGACAAAATTTAATTGTCCCTCTTTCTTGTAGGGCTGTGAACGTGTAGGGATTAATCGCTAAACGATCACATGTGGAACAAACGTGTAGTACAAAGGTACAAGCGATTAATCGCAAAACCAGCTTTTTGAACAGTTTTTTTTTCCATTTGTATGCTCTGATGATCACTGGTTTTGGTTGAATGGAACATTTTGGGTATATTTGAACCTTGTAGGCTTCAAAGTTTCAGAATAATCTGATTTTATTACCATGCAAGATAACAACTGTTATAATTTCTGCATTACATTTAGTATCAATTACTACATACTGAAATTATTTTTTTGTGATAAGGTAATGGGGATTAATCGCTAAAAGATCACAAATTTTTGCGGTTAAACGCTTAGTTATTTTGCTAAACGTTCACAGCCCAACTTTCTGGGATGTTCCAGCTTAAAATGAGTGAGAAGTGCATGGATTCAATAATCTCTACTTTGGGAGGACTTGGTTCTGTCTGGGCTTTTCTAGAGCAATGTCCATGGCCTTTTTTCCAGTTGTGGGCACTGGATTGTTTTGCCTTCTACATTTTTTATGTGGAAATAAAATGTAATCACGATTGCAATCATGATTTCATTGCAATGTAGGCCCTAATCGCAATCGTAAACAATTACTTTCAATTTTAGCTGTAATTTTAATCGTAATCCCAATCATATATTATGAAGTAATCATAATTGTAATCGATTAAATTGAGATGTAATCACCCCAAGCCTGGTACCACTCCCTTGCTTGTAACACAAACAGGCACCTACTCCCCCTAGCCTAGTTCAGTAGCTGATAGGCTACTTCAAGTTCAAGTAGGCCTACTGTACTTGTTATTGTCAACACTAGGCTGTAACTAGGCGTTAGACAGCATTAGGGCTTAGCCTATGGTGAAAATATGGGCAGAATAATATGAAGATAAAATGAGTACCGGTAACCAAAGAGTTTTCTCACCCGTCTCAAAATAGATTGAAAATGTTGTCGAACAAATTTAAAGAAAATCAATTTGGATTTACAGGTTTCAGCCGATTAATCCGAAAGTCCAACACAAGCGTCAAGACCAGTGACTGTGATACTGTAAAGATACCGTCTTGAGTTGAAGGTGCACCCGTACCTCCTAGGCTAGGCTGGTATAATGTTGCACACACTGTTAACTTTGGGATGGGTGTCAGAATGTAAAGTCCGATCCTAGGGACGTCGACACTTTACTACGGATTACCTAAACACGTACAGTACACTCTGAACGCGAGCAACACGTACGTTTACCATACGTGCGTTATTCTACGAAGTACAATGCATGGCTAGGAGTCTGTCATTATTCCTGTAACCACGCCTATCCATAATCAATGTTTATGCTGCCTGTCGTACTGACAAGTAATTATTACATATTTAGTTTGTCTATAAAAAGATTTGATAATTGATTAATAATTTAAAGAGTATTATGAATAATATATATTATAATTTTAAACCTAAGTTGATTATTTTTAATTAATAATCATTGATTCAAATTAGATACTATTTGTATTAGAGGTAGAGGTTCAAATATGGCTGCGCCCTGTGAATAAAAAACTCAAGGTTTTTCTCCTGGATAGAGACGTTAGCGTAATCTCTTTTTGATTGATATTTATCATTACCCCTGTGCTGTCGGTAAAATGTTTTAATTACGTACAATCAAAGAGTTTTGCCGTTCAACGGTCACCTTTTCCAATATGTAGGACGAAACCGTGGTCCTCAGAAAGACACTGTAGGCCCTAGGCCTAGGCCTATATACATACGAACCATACATACACAGGGCGTGCCTAGCGTAACGACACTGGTGCAATACCCCGTTACCTGCTACTGGATCGATCTTGAAGAGTACTGCACAACACTCCTGGTTGAGCCAAACGTGCAGGGTTGAGTGTGCACATGTAGTTAGTTATCCCCTCTGAGAATCTTCAAGGCTGCACTCTTGAACTGCTTGGGGTCCTTGAGATCTGTAATGTTCTGGGGGAGTAGGTTCCAACGGTTCCAGTCTCTGACGGTCCGAGGAAAGAAACTGTATCTGTAGCAGTCCTTATTGGTTGGTTTATTTGTAAAGCTATTAGAATAGTGATGCCTGAAGGGCCGCCGGACAGGTTGTAGGTTGTTCATGATTGACAAGGCTAGGAGGCCCAATGTGGCTTTGTGAAGAATTGCTAGCCTTCTGGCAGTACACCTGATTTTGATCGAGACTATCCCACAGGTCATTTAGGCCTAACATTTCAGTCACACAAACTGTGGGGGGAATAGTCATTATAACTTAACCCAGCAGCCCTACGTTGAATTTTCTCAACCTTATTGAATAGGGAAACGGTGTAGGGATCCCAAACAGAAGATGAATACTCCAATAGAGGCCTAACAAGTGTGAGATAGGCATTAGGCCTAGCTTTAACACTCCTGGGGCAGGCAGGAGTATAAATTTCTTTTAATAAAAACCAAAGACCTATTTGCTGACGAAGTGATACGATTAATATGTCTATTCCAGGTAAGGGTATTAGAGATGTCATCTCCCAGATAAGTGTGGCAATCAGTATACCCCAGGGTATCGTTACAATATCTAGAGTATAATGAAAAAACTTGGGATTCCTTGAGTGAGTAATCCTCATAGAAAAGCACTACTTCGTTACATACCAGGCTACTCAAAGTAGGTAGTTTTGCATTTAGTGACTGTATCTTGAGTCTGTCAGAATGTATTTCTGTGGAATATACCAGAAAATTTAGGTGTTGGCCAAATAGACCGTGTGCAAGTATCTCCTCAAAAATCCTGGTTAGCCTAAATGATTAATCATCAGAAGTTTAAGCGATAACACTCTTGAATGGCTGGCTGAAGTTAATACTTATTTGCATTGAAGAATATAAAGTGACTGTACCTTGAGTCAGTACCCACACCAGAAAGTACATTTGCCATATGCCAAAGAATCACGCCAAGGTGGAGGTGTTTGGAATTATACACCACACCAATTGTTGCGATTGTATTGTATGCCAGCTGTTGTAATTTTCCCTGTAACGGCCAGGTACGTCATACGCCAAATTTGTTGGCATATACACTTCCACACTTCCACACTTCCACTTCTGTGAAAGGCCCTAGTTTCCAGTATATGGGTCAGTACCTAGTGTCGGTTGCAGCCTATAGGGCACAACTTCAAACCATAGGGGCAATAAGTGTTACAGGTATAGGACAAAAACCTGCAAATTCATGATATTTACTTCAAATGGCAATCATATCGGGAATTCGCTCCTGTATGTTATTCCTTGTCTGGAAACTATCAAAATACTGTAACTTCAATAAAGCACAAGTCTACACTACCTAGCTCAAAAAAAAAAGATTTTCCAGCATATCTTACAATACATCTTCTGCCTCCGAAGTGTTCAGCAGAAATGTTTGGTTGTGCAATAATTGGCCATATTAGCCTTGCTCCAGTCGTTTGTTTTGTGTATATGTATCACTGCTGAGTGCATGCATACATTGTGAATTACTCAGATTTCTCAGATTCTTTTTAACCATGGAGCTTCCAAATGGATGGTTTCATATTATCGCCAACTCCAACCCATAAAATTTTCAGTTTGTTGCAGCGATGAAGAGAAGCCTGAAAAAGCCTACGCAGCACGAAGGCATAAGCTATGTCCAACCACACAGAATTAGTGTGTGCCTAAAATTAGAAACAACTGGTGCAAGGCTAACCAATCATTTCTGCTGAACACTTCAGAAGATCAAGATGTACAGTAAGCTCTGCTGGAAAATTGTCTTATTCTGGACTACCTGTAGTTAGTGTACAGTAATCTTGTGCTTTATTGAAGTTATTTTGATGGTTTTGGACAAGGAATAACATACAGATACAGGGGAGAATTTCCGATACGATTTGAAGTAAATATCTTGAATTTACGAGGAAACTTTCATCCTGTACCCGTAACACCACCTGCCCCTATGGTTTGAATTTCAATTGTGCCCTGTAAATGTATCATCTGGGTTCTTTTTCCATTAAATGAAAAAAAATCTACTTGAGTTCTCTAGAAGAAAATGACAACAGCTCAATATCTGTCAAAAATAAAAATTTAGCCCTGTTTTATGAGGAAATTTTCCCAGCATAGTCTTTAATATCACACTTCTTAGGCTTCAAACATGACTCAAAATAGTTGCAACAATTATTTAAAATGTTTCTATAGTACACTGATAGGAATATTCTTCCACAGTTTATGTTTTTTCTTTATTTTGACAACATAATTTTATTCAAAATCACTCTTATAGCCTCAGTTATAGGTGTACGATACATTTGCATGACCTACTCAAAGTACTGTACACTTGCCAAACTAAATGCACCCAACACTTGTGTTAGGAATCTCTTCATTTCTATTTCCTTTAAATAAATACATTTTTGGTGGATTTCCTTTTAGTGACCAACTCATGATACAATCATGCTACAGGATATTTAAACAAAGACAAAAAAAAAAAGAAAGTAAATTGAACTTGAATTTGAGTACTTAGTCAGTCAATGCCTCTAATTATAATTCATAGAGAGTACCATCAGGGTTCTTTTTCCATTAAATGAACAAATTCTACTTGATAAACTCTGGAAGAAAATGACAACAGCTCAAAATCTGTCAAAAATAAAAGTTTAGCCCCATTTTATGAGAAAATTTGCCCAGTGTACTATACATACTGTATGCCTAGTCTTTATCTGATGTTACCCTATTGAGGCTTCAGACATGGAGAGCCAGGGTCTATGACTTCTGTCCTGAAAGACCTTGATCTCCCTACTTTGACAAAAAGTGATAGAAAAAAATAGATTAATTCTCTTCTCTAAAGGTGCTTACTTTTTGGAAGGGCTCAAATTCCTGTGGATAAACTTGGGCATCCCACTCACAGAACATGCTGTATGGATAACAGGGAATAGTTTAGCATTCAAATTTTGTGTAGCAGTTTTGAATATTCTTTTAGGTCTTTCACACATTGTTTATGAAAATGCAAGTGTTATGCACACAAAAAATTGCTACACGATTCTTCATTTGTGTTGCACACCTTGGCCTGTTTCTGTAGCAAATCTTGATGTGATACTGGACAAAGTATTCCCTGCATAACCTACACTTTTGACACCTGTGGTTAAGGATTGTAATAGTCTCCCTGCCTCTTTATTTTATGATGCCCAACATCAAAAAGACCCTGCCCAGTTTATTTCTTGCAAGGTTAGGGCTTGATGCCTCTCAACGCATGGGTGATGAAGTTCAGTTCAGTTCAGTTTATTTCTTCCTTCTCATAATTACAAAAAATATGTACAATCAAATTGATACAATTTAATAACACATATACAGAACGATATTAAAGAATGTTGTCAGTACTAATAGTACATGAAGGGATGAGAAGGGAGAGGGACCAGAAGTAAGTTGGGAAACTTTTCTAGTCTGACCCCTAAAAGTACAGAAATATGAAGAGAAGTTACACAAAACTTAGGATTAGACTTAGAAAAAAAGAAAAAACAAAAAATGATAATAATAATAATACGAGAAAGGAAAGAAGAAAAAAGAAGAAAGAAATTTATGAAGTGTTATCCAAAAACAGAGATTTCAGTTGAATTTTAAAAGTACTTAAACTGGCAGCATAAGTAATGACCCTTTGGATGTATGTCACCATATTCTGAAAGAAAAAGAAGAAGACGTGGCTCAAAATAGCTGCAAAAATTAAAATGTTTGTATGGTTCACTGATAGTAATAATCTTCCACAGATAGTAATAATCTTCCACAGTTTGATCATTCTTCTTTATTTTGACAATATCATTTCTTTAAAAATATTTCAAAACCACCTTTAATAGGCATAGAAAAATTTTGGGTGAACGACTCATGGTGCAGTACAATTGCCAAAGCAAAGACACCCAAAACTTGTGTTACTGTACAGTAGCAATGTCTTCATTTCTCAAATGTTTGTGAGAAAAATACACTCTCTTTTTTTGGATTATTAGAAGGTTTGTGTTATAAAATCTGAATTAAAAATTTCATTTTGATTACCACATACATTTTTGGTGGAATTTCCATTGAGTGATCTACTCATGGTACAACCATGCTAAGTATAGGTCACATTGCTGTACACCACGGAGTGCTTTGCAAAAAATTATTCATTTCTTATCTTATAATTTACTTACATTTTACATCTTCCTTCAAAACAAAAAACCTCACATTAAATGCAAACATTTTTCTCATCTGATTCAGTCTTAACAGCAGTGATCATGATCACTTGTTTCAGATTCATGCCATCACATGTTTATGTAATGGGAATTGCCCTGTACAAGTCTAGTTCTTGCATAAGATATTTCTTCACTTACTGTAGTAATGATCCTCCAATTGTTTTGTTTGTATGTTACTGCAGAATCATGATTTCCTGAATGGATACATGTAATAAAGGTGACTTTTCTCTATCTTACTCTTCAGTGTTTACATATATTTAATTCTCTCCCCCCCCCCCACCTTCCCTTCTATGGTAAAACAGTATGAGTTCTTTTAGTTTCTAGGCTTAATTTGCCTTTTCTGTGATTTTGAGATTCCCCCTTAGGAGTTGAAACCTAAGTTTCCTTCTGTTTTACTTCTGCAGTCATTGGAATAACAACCCAATCTACTCTTAAAAGATGGCCATCTCTGACTATGTGGCATCTCTTCAGGACAATCCATATTTTGGAGCAGGGTTTGGACTTGTTGGAATTGGTGCCATTTTAGCAGTTAGTAAGAAGGGGTTACAGTACGGGACAATTTTTCTGCGAAGACATTACATGATGACGCTAGAGGTTCCTAGTAGAGATAAAAGCTACCACTGGCTTCTCCAGTGGATAACTAACTATGCAAAACGGACACAACATCTTAGTGTGGAAACAACATTTAAACAGAGTGAGAGTGGAAAAATTGATACACAGTTTGATTTTGTTCCAAGTCCAGGCAATCATTATTTTAGGTGAGTTATGTTTTAAGTACATTGTCTTTTTAACTTTCTTAGAACTGGCCTTTCATTTTCATACTGTACTGTACAAAAGAGAGCATACCCAGAAAGAGTTAAACAATGTTGATTATTATAAAAGTGACCTTAGGAAGAAAACAGTGGGAATTTTATTGCCTTTTCATAGCTTTTAATAAAATGTTTTGAGTTACTTTAGCTTGATAGTGTTTCATATTTCAACTTCAAACCTTCTGGTTTAATCTGGCAGTGCCCAAAACGTTTTTCCCATTTTCAGAGAACCAGTAAGTTTGTTTTGTGTGAAATGTTGTAAAGGGACAGCTATCAGTTACTTATTGTAAACTTAAATCTGTATAATCAATTGTAGATTAATCTAGTAGGCAATTGATGATGGACATGAAAATTTGTGAACATTGCAATATTCATTGCTTTAATATATCATGTCATTTTGTCTTCGATGCTTACATTAACCAGTGCTGCAGTTTACCTGAGTAGATAAAGGCAGTGGCATTTTAAGTGACAAAGTTTGAGAAGCATGGGGTTTGGATTCAATCAGGGACATGTAGTGTTTGATTTGAAAGATTACCTCCCCCCATTTGGGGAGGGGGTAATCTTGTTAATACAGTACTTACACAAATTGCTATGTCAATATCATGCTCATGGCATATTGTTTTTTTAAGTGATCATTGGGGCTAGAATTAAGGTTCCTGCAGAGCAAGACCATTTCTCCATCAATTTTTAGGACATGTCATTTGAACTGAGAGGGCACCAAGGCCAAACAAGTGATTTTCTACTGACCACAATGTAACCTCACAGGCAGGACACGGAGGCCAAATACTGTAGCCTTGATTGTCATTAAATTTTATAGGGCAACAAGGCCATTGCCTCCTACAGTATTAATTCCAGCCCTCGATCTTGATTTGAGCCAGTCATAGAAGTGTTGCCTGGGGCAACTTGCCCCCTTGCTTTCCCCTAATTTCACAATTGGGTCCAATCCCAAGCTGGGTCAAAGAAAGGTTGGGTTTAACTCAAGGGCAATCTTTGGTTTTCTTATCACAATGATCTCTCAATTGTGAACCAAATTGATGAGTTAATTACAGTAGCCACCTGCCGATAAGCTGTTATATATTAAAAGCCATAGTCTTCTCCCACAATCATCATTTCTGCAAAGCAATAACTGCCCTTTGGGGCATTAATTTATTAATAAATAATTTGATTTACTACTGTAATTGATTAACAAAATTATATGCTTCATTTGAGTTTCCAAAGGGTCATATTGTAGCTAACAGTGTCAGGACTTGAGTTATATATATATTTTCTATGGGTGGTACAAATCACACTCCTAAGAAGTTTAAGGAGTATGGCAAATGTGCTGCTTTTTCCAACTTTTAATACAGTAATAAATTTACTGTATGAGCTCCAAATCTTCATCTAGGTGTTCAAAAAAAAACATTGCATCATTCTCACATGATGTTGGTGATATCTCAAGATCTAAATGACATTATTTATGTCAGTTGCCTGATTTTTGGTTATTTCCAATATCAGTACAATCATTCAATTGAATGTTTATGTACCTGATATTGTGCAGTGTAACCTATATGTTAAGAGTATAATATAATGAAATTCAGACTGGGCAGTGAGATTCAAATTGGGTGGTGAAATTTCAAACTGGGTGCTGAATTAAATAGTAAATTCAATCTGGGTGCAGCACCCAGGTTGAATGGCCTGGCCAGAACCCTGCTTTATTGATAGAATACATATGAACCCTAACAACAAACATTTCATTACGAAATTTCAAAAACTATTCTTTTGGAGGAAAATTTTGTAACCTTGGTGCCATTTTAAGTTCTGTAAAATGTCTTAAATATTGTCATGTAAGAGGCAGTACAGACACTCCATTAATGATAAGTGAAGTAGTCTGAGAGTCTGAGAGTTCTGTGACAATGTTTCAATATTTTTCGCATTGAAAGTATGAAATTTACTAGGAGAGTAACTGTGATCACTCTACTGTAATTGATTGCTTTACCTTCAATATGCAGTGTTTAGGTCTTTCTTTAAATATTATGAAAGGTACTTTAAAAAGATGGGACATAAGGAGACCTATGTGAGATCTGGTTGTTGTTTCAAAATACATTTCAGGTGACTGCTTTTTGCCTTTAACATACATTATACGGCAGTGGTCAACCAAATCTTCATCTCATACAGTAATTGTGAATCTGAAAATAAATGGTGCTGTCCTATGTTCCAGCACCCCTATGTTTTGACACCCCTATATTCCGAAAATCTCCATATTTATTTATGATTGAGTTGTTGAAACAGGGATGTCAGAGCAAAGCCTATGTCCAAAGGTAATGGATTTGTTAGAATATGGGGGTGTTGGAATATAGGGGTGTCAGAATATAGGACTGTAACCAAAATACTGTAAACAGACTGGCATCTTTCAATCAGAGCAAGTTAAAACACTATCAAGGTATTCGTGAACCCAGGAAGGTTTTCAAAAGAAAACACAAACAAAATGCTCTTGATCATTTTCATTCATTTTTCCTCTCCAAAGGTATAAAAGTAATTGGATATTTGTGGAAAGAAATCGAGAGAAGATGATGGATTTGCACAGTGGGATTCCTTTTGAAACAGTCACTCTGACATCAATTGGTAGAAACAAAGAAATGTTCTTTGATATTTTAAACCAAGGTGAGGAGCTCAGCTGTATAATAAAGCACTGCCAGTCACACATTTGACATTTCAATTTTGTAAATTGTTTTTCAAGAAGAGAAATCTTAAGTGAAATTGTGCAATTTAAGGAAATATATGTAGAAGGGAGCTAAACAGATAAAAAAATCCATATTTGTAAGCTGTAATGAACTTTGTGGCTTTTAGTATGTGTGGTAGGTAATGTTTTGTAACTTAACATTAGGTACACTTTGAAGGTCATTTTAAGATACATTTGTAAGTAATTTTCTGCAGTTAAGAACATTTTTAAGCCTGACAATAATGAAATGGGAAATACAGTAGTGGATCAATGGAAGAAGCAAACTCTTGTATATATATTTCTTGCCATTTGCTGAAAATGATGATGGTGCTAAAACATTAAACTCTTGAAGACTTTCTTCTGCTGTATCCAACATTAGATTAGACAGTTATGCATTGTATGCAAGCCTTGATTTTTAGAAAAATTTACGGTTGTCTTTTGGGCAATTGTGAATTTTGTTCATGTACATTATTACTGGTCTTGACTCTTGAAGAATGAAAAGATGTGATGCTTGAGAGACAAAAACTATTAAAGTCTGAAATATTGTATGATTGGAAAGTTCAAAGTGTTGATCAGTCAGCAGCATATTTCTTCAATCAGATAAAAGCAGGCTGCTTTCTAATTCATTCCGAGAGAAAAATGGTTGACCATGGGACAACCACTTTTAACTTTTGGTTCTCCATATGGAATTTTAGTTGTCCTGGACAATAATAGACAACAACAAAAATCAAGCACTGGTATGTATTACATCTTGATTTGTAATATTTATTTCCTCCCAGCTAGAGAAGCTGCAATGCAGAAACAAGAAGGAAAGACTATTATGTATGTTGCCATGGGAACAGAGTGGAGGCAGTTTGGCTATCCAAGGAGAAAAAGACCAATAAACTCTGTGGTGCTGGATGAAGGTGTCTCAGAGAGTATATTACGAGATGTTTCAGAATTTATCAATAACCCCAAATGGTATTCAGATAGAGGTATGATGTGAGTTGTAAGTAGAAAGTTAAGTTGGACTGTTTCACAAAACACTTTGATATTTAAAAGGAATACTGAAAACATAAATTCAGGTTACCTAAAATTGCAACCAAAACAAATGAAACAAAGTCTCTCCAAAGGAAAAGGTATGTGCCTTTGATCCATCTCTCATGCCAGTCACTCTCCCCTTTCCCATTCTTTGTTACTGGTTGTGAAAAAAATTGACCATTCCTGATCATAGTATAACAACATTGAAACAGGGGTGAGGGGTTTGTTCATATACTTTTGGTGTGATTGTCTGAAGAACACTGCAAATCTGGAACATGGCTGTTTTCAGTAAACATGAAGTCCTCCCTAAAGAAGTTATTGTCAAGTTATATATTTTTGTAGAATATGCATATACTTTAGAGTGCTGGAGGCCTGGTGCAAGGGGTGCTTGTAAGTTAAAATAAAAAATTTCACTAAAAGTACATCCCATTACTAACTAACTTGAATAGGCTGGCAACAGAGGACAGTTTTTGCCTTCACCTCTGATATTATATCATTAGCATGTGATTTGCATATACAGTAAACCATCTGCAGGCAGAGGAAAGGTCATGGATCAGTACTAGTCTTTTCAACTGGTTAAATTGCTTTGCCATAGTACCATTGGTATTTAAGGGAGAAACGTTGCTTGTTAGCTATAGGAGCTCACATATAACATTCCACACTGTTTCTTAAGTCTCTGAAGTACAATATTATGCTTATTTTAAGGGCAACTAGGTAAAATTTGGCTTGTAAACTGAAATTGGAGGATCATGGTAAAAGGTTATTGATAACCATTATTGAAGTGTCTTTTAAGTTTGTGAAATAGAGCCACTGAACGTAAACATTTTGTGACAGTTAAGAAGATAGGCAAATATTATAGAATAATGTTCCTGAGAATGAATGACAAACTTAAGTGTCCTATTTCCCCTCCCCCTTCCGTATTACTAATATACTCAAATTCGGGCAGCAAGTGATGGTCTGATTTCAGTTGGCCATAACTGGGGTCCGTCACCTTTAAATCTTTCGATTTCCTTGCTTACCTCTATCATGAATGGTTGTACGCTAATTTGTATCTTAGATTCTCCAACTTCAGTAAATATGAGGGTTTGAAATTCATGTTAACAATAAATAAAGAAGATTTTTGTTTTATGGACCCCACTAATGGCGGCCTACAGTCACTAAAAACAAGCGCTTATCAGATTCGTCTACACCTTCAAGCAGGAAAACTTGAAAAACTTATTCAAATTATTGCAAGGAACCACTAAGCCTTTCTGCTTTCAAGTAATTCTCACAACTTGGTTACTTCTAGTCCTTACTCCTTACCACAGCTGTCTAAAACTCAGCCCTTTTCATACAAAAACCGAGTTTTATTGCTTAAAGAGCAAGAACAGTTGTCCCAAACTTATTTTGAAGCCACACCTAGATCTCCCAATTCTTTCTTTTTTCTTCTTGAAAGTATCTTCCATAATATTTTTGGACTTTCATGTTGCATATTTAAGGATATGCCAACCATTTGTTTGTAATATATTTCAAAATCGACAAGAAAAATATTGTTTCATGATAGTACTGCACTGGTTCCCTTTTAAGGTTATACCCTGTGGAGCATAAAAGATAGCCATGTGCTATTAGAACATGCTCTCTGCATATTGCATAAATGGTAGTGTTTGGTCAAGCTGTAGAGCATCCCCCTCTCATGTGGAAGGCCTGTGTTCAATTCCCAGGTCAAGTCATACCAAAGACTCTAAAAATGGAACCTTTTGCCTGTGTGAGTGATGCCCGGCATCTGCAGTGGAGTAGGAAAAAACAAGCCAGTGAGCCACAACTGAAAAAAGGCTATCCATGGATAGCTTGACTTGAACCAATACAGTAGGTTGGAAACCGGACTGTAAAATCTCTAAGTAACTAACTGCTAAATTTGATGCCATACAAAAAGAGTGACCTATAGACAATTATACTTTCCCCCAAGCACAAAATACTTTGTGGTGGTAAGTGTGTGTCTTTAAAAAGGTATATTTCTTTGATTGCACTCGTTTTTTACAGGCATTCCATACAGGAGAGGAGTCTTACTACATGGTCCACCTGGTTGTGGTAAAAGTAGTTATATGTGAGTATGAGAGGGCCTACATATTGAGACTGCTCGAGCCTGCAGTAAAAAGAGGTCTCTTTGCCTTCATTTTATAATTATTAATCTAAATTGTAATATATACCAGTGTTGCTCTCTGGAATAGCTATCAGAAAGGTAAAGGTGACTGTGGCCAAGGGCATGTCTAGACCTACGTTTCTTCATAGGGGGCCAAAACTAATGCAAGGGATCAAAGCCACCAAGCCCAAGCACGCTTGGGTGCGAGGAGGGAGGGTGTGGGAAGGGGTGTCTTCCCTCCCAGGATGTAAAGCCTTTTAGTTTTTTAATGTGAAAATATGTGATTTGGTGCTTAATTTATACAATATTTTGTATGCTTTAAGAGAAACATTATTATGTATTTTATGAAATATTTTCTAAGAATAACCGCATTGAAATCAAATACACACCTATTACTGGCAAAAAATTGCCTAGTGTGCAAGAAAATTTTGGTCAAAAATGCCTCCCAGATCACTGGAAAAGGCACCTCCCAGGCCTGTTTACCATATATAAGTAGGGAAACATTAGCAATATTGTTAAAATAAACATAAAAATATCAAAAATAAGCTAATTGAGGCACTGCCCCTTCCACACACCCCCCAGGTACGCATTCTCAGTATACCCTCCAGGTCATTTATTTTTTATTTTCCCTCAGTTTCCTTCGAAGAAAAAAAATATTTAAAAGATACATCCCATGGCCATTGCCCAGGAATTTTCTCGGTGTATGCAAAGTGACAAAATTTGGAATAATGAATACTGGTACAGGACAGTGAATGGCAGCAGTTCCACTATCTAAGCAGAGCACCACCATTAGTTGGCTTGTAGCATACACCAAAGTTTTAGTTAAGATACTTTCCAAATCACTGGATTCAGCTGTTTATATTAGACTCTGTGCCCTAATTTTTAACAGTCTGGTTTAACTAGGTGCACCGACAGCCTCTTTTCTAGTTGGGAGTTCAATTATATCCCCCTACTCCGATGCTTATGGAGAACACCATGCACAACGGCATGTAGGATCCGTTTTGAAGTCTTTCGTATGATCCAACGAATGCCCTCCCCTCTGGAAACCTTTTTGGATATTTGTGGGTCCTTTGATGCAATATATTGAGGCAAAAACCAAGTTCTAGATGCATCCACCATCAAAAGGCAGTTCCCTGGTCCCTGGAAATAAATACCTAGAACCTATGGGGGAAGGTGGGAGGGAACTTGCCATGGACCATCAGCTGGAACAGGGAAGTAATTACCAAATACTTCTTCCCAAGCACTCTAATATACATTTGAGCCAGGGGCTGTGGCACTACAACCATCGGTCCTGTCAATTTGAGCAGATATTGAAAAAGTATACTAGCAAAAATTCTCTCTGCCCCTGAAGAAAATGTATACTCAGAGGTTTTGAAAGGTGTACAATTTGTGATTGCTTCAGTTGGTAGTATGAAGTCACTCATTCATGCTGAAAGCTAGCTACATCACACACCTCACCCCTGAATAATATTGGTTCATCAATATGTTTGTGCTAGGGTGGTCGGAGGTGGAAATTTTCCTCCTCCTTACTCACTCCACTTCCAATGTCTATGGAGAGGTAGTTTGCAGCTCTCTTCTGTAATTAATGTCATTGCTACCATTTCTGCAGTATTCTTCCCATCTTCATTACTTTTCTTCCCTTCTTCCTCTCCATTTCCTTTCTTTTCACTCTTTTCCCTCTTCTTTCCTTTCTTTCCCATTCTCCTTTTTTCTCTCTTTCTCATTTTTCTCACCTATCAAGGGGGGCCATGACCTGCTGCGCCACCCCCTGTACATGCCAGAGACATGGCTTGTTTTTTTTTTCTTCTTCCTTTTTTCACAGATTTTATTTTTTCTTCTACCTTTTTCCACCATTCCTTCACCAGCCACCCTAGATCTGCCTGTATAGATATAGTTGTAGTTTTCTGTTGTCTGTTTGTGTGCTAAACCACCTTTCTTTCTGCATGGAGTTTGTTTTAGACTAATTGTATATTATTTCAATATTTGTTGTTTTACTCCAAGAGCCCATGAAATGACTCAATGACAACAGTTTGGAGTCTAAACTCCATCTGTTCAGGGGTATTCCTAGGTGTTTTCACTCATTTTGTGGAGAAAACATAGGTTTAGTTTTGTAATGATAATTTGTTGATTATATCAATCATTTTAGGCCATCTGTGATGCAAGATTCTGTAACATCTTCAGAGCAGGGTATACTCCAAGTGCACTACAGTACACACCCTGTAAAGAGGGGTTCGTGTGATGAGGTCATTCTTAGTTCAATGCACTTACACATTTTTCAGCTGTTGTGCTGGAAGGGATACCATTTCACTTGAGCATTTCTCTTTCGTGGGGTGGGATTTTTTTTAATAAATTTTTGTTGACATATGGTGTCAGAGAATGACCCCAAATCATTGTTACTAAGTCATTTCATGGGCTCTTTCAATATTTGTTGTTTTGTCAATATACCTATTTTTAACTTTGATTCCTCAGGATTCAGCCCATTTCATTATTTTCCTTAATTATTCCTTTATTTGCAGCATGGCTTTAGCAGGAGAGTTACAATACAGCATTTGTATGATGAATCTGAGTGAAAGATCATTGACTGATGATAGGTTAAACCACCTGATGAATGTTGCCCCCCAGCAGAGTATTATTCTCCTGGAAGACATTGATGCAGCTTTTATAAGCAGAGAAAATGAAACTGAAGAAGAGAAGTGTAAGTATTGTTATAAGTGGTCATGCATTAACAGCAAAGTGTAGGCTCTATGTATTGGAGTTTTGTTTACTTGGGAAGGTAGGAAAGGGGGGAGGGATAGGACAGGATTTACCCCTCAAATATTTTGAGCAGCACTTTAGTCTAAATGGAAGAAAAATCTCATTGAGTAAGAATACTGGATGATGTATTTTACATTTTAAATCCCTCTGAACAATGTTTTTTCTTTCTTCTTTTTTTCATACTGAGTGTAAAAAGTGGTAGGTACTGCTCTTCCTTCACAATAAATAAAAGAATCATAATGTCTTCGCTTGTTAAGTTAACAGTTAGCCACACATTGAAAAAAGAGTACCTTCACAAACTAAGTGGTAATCTGACTGCATGATGGAAATTTTTCTAATTTTTTCTAACTTATTCTTAACTAGTTCGGAAGAATTCTGTTGCAACATTGACAAACATTTTCTTAAAGATAAATCCCAATTTTGTGGAAACAGACTTCCATGGGGTGATTTATTTTGAGACTGATTGCTGTGTCCAGTTGGTAGAAAATCCAACTTACAGCCAGGAGGTCTGGCGACTCCTGGCCTGATAATAGCGAAGACTTAAAAAATGGAATTTACTTTAAAAATGGAACCTACAGCCAAATTGTGCTTGGTGCTCAGCATAAGCAGTGGAGCAGGTAAAATCAGACAGTGGGCTACAACTGGCAAAGCAGGCAGTGGCAGGCCCAACTTAAACCAATTGGTTAGAAACTGAGCCAGAAAACGTCATCTAAGTAATTCATCTTGAGAGGTATGTCTGATTACTTCAAATGAGCTGATTAATTTCTCAGCTCCCTGTCATCTAGAGAGGGTTATTCATGATTTATTGATAGAATGTAACTGTCCTTCATAACATAAGGACAGTTGTTTACTCAGCTGACATTCTAACAAGGTATTCTGACTCTATTCTAACTTGATTCCTTGACAAAAATTGATTCTTCAAATGAGCATCATTTCACAAAAGTCATGGAAAGCAACTCTGAACCCTTCCTTTTCAAGAAACTGAAAATAGAAATGCTGTACCTTTCTTGTCTTTAATTTCATTACACAGGATTTCTACTTTTGCATAATTTAAGAATTTTTTTTCCTTGAAAATGCAAGGCAATACAACTTAACAGAAAATTCCAGTTGCTTGTTACTGTTGTCAGGTTTAGTTGGGCTTTGACTGGTTTAAACAGCTTTTTACAGGTTCTTAGTGCCTGTTTAAACCAAATGCCAAATACCTGTTACTTGACTTAAATTTTCAGCCTGTGTAGTTTAGTTTACAACTTTTAATCATTCTTGTGTTGTTCTTTTGCAGTAAGATACCAAGGTTTGAGCAGGGTCACGTTGAGTGGCCTTCTAAACACATTAGACGGTGTAGCGTCCACTGAAGGAAGGATTGTATTTATGACCACAAACTACTTAAACAGGTAATGTCATTGCATTTTAAAAGCCAATTTCATGTAGGGAATATAACGATCATGTGCATTTACACTTGCAATAAAACTTCGGTCAGTCAAACCAACACTTTCAAGGATAACATGTATCCGTAGTTGTAGCTATGTATAGGGTCTTTATTATGTGTTTTAGCATTTGAAATGTGAAAATTGCAAAGTGCAGTTAACTTACTATTTTTCAAAGGTAGGCTATTTAGATATTTACTGCAAAATTGTGATGACTAATATGATGTTCCAAAAATTGCTTTTTTCCCCATCCCATCTGTGGGTAATGAAAACCCACAATATGGAGTATTTAAGGGTGTATGGTGTATGCCATTATTTTTTCCAGGAAAGCGTCAGTGGGGTTTTCAGGATTTCGAAGGTGGGGGTGGCACAACCCTGACTGGCACAAATTTTGATGACCTTCCTCTTTTTTTTATCCTTCTCTTTTCTTTTCTGCACTTTAGTCCGTGGCTACTGCTACCAAATTTTCGAGGACCTTTTTTTTTTTTTGATGTGGCAACCATTTTCTGCCACCACAGGGGCTGGTATGTGGTTGAGGTTTGAATGCTCAATGTGTCTCTTTCAACATTTTCCTCTTCCTTGAACCCATAATCCCCTGAGTGACTTCGGAGGTGGGGAGGGCCTGTGTCCCTTGGTCCCTCTTTAAATATGCTACTGGAAAAAGTTACACCTCTTCATCCTGCAAGATAAAAAATAGTTAAGAAATTCAGATACTGAATAAAGATGAAACACTCTGACACTAAATTTCAAGACAGGTTAGGTTAGGTCAGATGGAGCCTTAAGGCCCATTTTCTAATCAAGTGGTTTTAGGGGAGCCAGCCACATTTTTTTTTCCAGTTGTGGCTCACAGGTTTGTTTTCCCTGGTCCATTTTAAGACAGGCCACACAATGATAATAGAGCACAGTTTTACCTTTGTCATAAGACATGGTTAAACCCGCTTTATATAAATGATGACACTTAGGTGCTACTATGCTTGACAACAAGCATATTGAAATCATAACTACTCAAGCTCAGTAAGCGAGTTGGGACATATGTTTCACACTATGCTAATTTGAAAACATACATGCCCTATAATACAAACTTGGTGTTACAAGTGATTAGATTTTTGAATATTCATTAGTTGCAGCCAATTCAGAATAATTGTATGGCATTTTAGGAATGTATTGATCGAAACTGATGATGATTGGTGTAATTATGTTCTATAAATTCAGATCATAGCCTCTTCTGATAATGAAATTATAGCCAAAATTATTAAAATAGGACAGTTACTGCTTGCTTTAAGTTCAAATATCATAGATTTGTATTTCCAAAATATTTAAGAAATAAAGTTTTGATATGTAAGAGATAGGTCGTATAGTAATTTTGGTGAAAATTGTATGACAACCTAATATGTGGTTTAAGAGATTTGAGCAGATAAAATTGACACATCTTTAAGCTGCAAGTGAACTTGAAGCATGCATATGCCATATGTTAATCTCAAATTAACAAGCTCTTTTTATTTCGCTTCAGAGTTTACAACCAATCCTCTTTTCTTAGTCATAACCATAAATGCATGAAAATGTTAGTTAACTTCAAGTTAGTGTCAAGTAGAAAGTTAAAGTTTATACCATTATCCTCTTCAAAATGAAAACTATGGAAAACTATGAAATTTAAGGGAATAAAATAAGTGCACATTTTTCTAGCTGGGATTTGGTCACAAATGCATTAAGAGGGCTGGAATTAAGTTTCCATCAGAGCAAGGCCATTTTCCCATCAGTTCTTAGGGGCACACCATGTGAACTACGAGGGCACCAAGGCCAAAGAAATAATTTTGTACTGAACTCAATGTAATCTCACAGGTAGGGCACAAAGGGCCAATGGCCTTGATGGTCATTAAATATTATAGGGCAATAAGGCCATTCTCAAAAATATGACAACCGTGGCCTTCATGACCTTCTATTAATTCCAGCCCTGCATTAGTTTGTTTTAATGATATCTTGAGAAATACATATCAGAACTAATTACTTGCTTTACACCAGGTGTTGTTTGAATTTCCTTTGACCATTTGATAATCTCTTTTATTGGAGTTTAATGTTCAAGTGGTTGTAAATGCATTTAACTGGCTGCAGCTATTGTTTACAGAGTTGTAAGTCTATACAGAAATACTCTCAGTTGGTGTTCAATTAGTCAATTTATACCTCAACAGAAAGATCCCAGACTCATTCTGTCCCTTTGAATAATTCACTACCCTTCACTTATTGTCCTGTGTAGGTAAATGTGAATAATAGGATGGGTCAACTTTTGAGGTTAGGTAAATATTATGACTGTTGGTTAAGAAGACTGAGACAATAGGGTGGTAGTCTGTTTGTTTTAAAAGACTGGGCAAAGTCTAAATTAGTTTTGGGTTTAAAAAAAAATTAAGTTAGTTGCATACTGTACGTGTCCATCAATGGATTTTGTATTGTAAAATTATTGTAACAGTGATAAAGTTTCGTTTCGTGTCATTTATTTTTTTTATCGCTTTAACATATATACATACAAATATAGGGTATAAATACAACAAAGAATCGAAGGACATATAACAGCGAAATGAAGTACACAAAAACTCTGAGGGGCTTGAGAACATGCACTCCCTAAGAAAAAAAACAACAACAACCAGACTGCAGACAAACACAAAAAGCTTCTACAGTAGCAAAAAAGGAGGTTACAGAAACATAGCAAAGGCCAAACCAGAAAGCCAAGAGTCTTAGTGGTTCCTTGACTTGAAATGTAAACACCTGTAGCTGCATAGTAAACTCTGCACACCAGACTGATTTTACATACAATAGTTAAGCAATTTAGATCAGCTCAGTTGAGTAGGTTTTTTGGAAGACCGAAGGGTTATTAGTCATGTTACTTAACAGAGCTTGTGAATCTGAATTGAAATCATTTCATTTTAAATTAAAGCAGTCTGCAGTCAAACAATTTTTTGATTGATGACAGACAAGTTGGGTCTTCCATAATGTGAACATTTTATAATCACTGAATAGATGTAACCATAACCAAACAATAGGAATGGTGTAAGAGTTATTTACATAGCATCTTATGTTTCAGTAGTGAAATTGACCTCCTTATGAGGTTTAACATTATGGTCTGTTGTATAAATGCAAACATTGTGACTCGACCTAGCTTAATAGGCCTTGGCCTATATAATTAGTACTTCACTAGTACAGTGATTTCAGTGTTAGGCTGAGCATTTCGGTACAAGCCAAACCTATGATCATGAATTGTGTTCATGACAATTGTGAAGGCAGTTTGTTATAGGCTGACATATATACATCAGTAACGATTTGATTGGAGGATATCGAAATATAGATAAGACAGGCACAGCTTTGCATGCTTAATAGTTTGGGTAAACAAATTTTTCAGAAACCACAGAAAGTTTAATTACTCATAAATGAGTGCTTGCTGAGTGAAAATTTTACTCATGTTTTCTTTCTGTCATCAAGAGGAATCAGCACATATGTAAACAACGACAACATGCCAAAAATGTTGCACATACCTAGCATTTCCCTTTAAAACATCCAGGTCCTCAAATTGGTTGACAATAGGTTGACAACCTAGAAGGGGTCACAAGACCCCTTAGCAAAAATCATGGCACCCTTGAGGATATAGTTGGCGCTCTTTTCCCTTCTACCATAGCACCCTAATGGACACAGGTGAGGCCAAGTCCGGGGTTGCATATGGCATGGTCACTCCATGATATTACTAATAAGGTCCAAGGAACCATTAACTGACATCCATGTACTGATATTCCTTTTTCAACAGTACATAGTCGGGCCAAAGTCAGTCAGGGTAACGGCAGTGAAAAGTTATTGCTTTGTATGTACCTTTGTTTATCACGAATGATAGCCATCTAATTAAACCGTTTGTAGGCCTACATTTCTGCAAACATGAGCTAGGCCTAGCCTAGCCTAGTACAGGCCTAACGTTACATGCTACACAACCACTTGCCACTAATGCTGGGTTTACTCGCGGCCTCACCAAACTTCATCACACACAAATTGAAAGTTTTTCAGGCGAGAAAATGCTTTTAACCATTCACATTTGTCTATCCTGTACAAGCAGTAAGTTTATGAAAGATTATTACCCACAGAAACTCACAAAGCGCTGTGTTTTTCTCGTTGATAGAGTCGTAAATGCTACAAACCTGTAGTCTCGTACCCACTGTTGGAAATCCCCACTGAGTTACTGTTACTGTATGTGGCGAAATTCACATAGTAAATTTCCACTGAAGTTTGTCGTGACAAAATTAGACTTGCGTCGTGCAGTAACAGACTTCTTATGTATATACAATGTGCAATGAATTAATGGCATAAGGGATTGTGCATTACAGTGCATGCACTAGGCTATAGATGTACGTAACTGTTGAAAGCACCAACAAGCAAGCTTGCCTGCGGAGTTGACAAAGTCTTTTCGTTCAGCTCATCACTCCAAAAAGCCAAGGGGGGCAGTAGCCTAAAGCAGGCTGCAGCCACAGAGGCTCTACGCATGCTACAACGAGCACACAGTGCAATAGGGTATTACCCTTTGTCAAGGATGATGTAGTATTCCTGACTGTTCAAACTGCATTTGCATTGCATCTAAGGTGTGTTATCATGTAACCTCTGGTGACCTGAAATGACCTTTGACCTCTACCAAAATCAATAGGGATCATCTACACAATCAGGGGTATACACCTGCCAAGTATGAAATTCCTCAAGGTTACCCTTCTAAAGATAGAGTGTTTACAAGCAAGTGTCACATACACACACATACATACACACACACATACACATACACGTCATCACCATTGCATAGATTCCTCTGACAGCGTCAAGGAATCAAAAAGAGAGAGAACTTTCCCAGCTAGAAACCCATCCCCCGACCAGGCTCATAGCCCGGGGGGGGTCAGAGTTTTCGAACGACCCACCCCAACTTGAGAGAGCCCTGTATTTGAAGGGTCAGCTATGAAATATTTTTTATCTTGACATATTGAGGACGAATTTCCCTTCACTTTTAACAGGAAGATAAAACCTTTCCACTTATGTCATAAAATGTATAGCCCAAACTGACCACAATATCTCAAAAAGTGGTGTACTGTGTGGAATCTTGGGGAAAAAGGACTTCTTTTGTGTTCAAAAGTCCTCTAAAATGCTACCGCATCCCTAGCAACTGCATGCTTACAGCATGCTCCAGCCGCCTCCGTATATGGAAAAAAGTCCACATCTTGGAAAAAAGACCCACCTTTCCACATGGGCTGGCTACAGGCCTGTAAACCACACACCCCATCCCACCCTACCCAGCAAAGTAAGCTTTTAGATATTAGCTCACACAGGAGGAGTTCAAGTAAATGTCCACATTCTTTTCTAAAATTCCCATTACTCTGCAATGTTGTTGAATCTCTAAGCTCATCGCAAACTTTCTGGCTTTTTGTAGTGATATGATTTAATGTGTACTCAGGAGTAGGGAGTGGAAAGATGACCTTTTAGGGGGTGAGTTTGTATTCTGGATGTCCAAGGGAGACTTTGTAAGGGGACAACATTTCAGAGACTGTCAAGTTGAGCTTCCATCATTGGCCAAGGGTGATGTAATATCAGGTGTTCAGACTTTTTCTCTGTCATTCTCTGTAAAGTTGTATACACTCTCTCTGGACTAGACATAACCCCCATTGGTAGTCTCTTTTACAATGTAATATTCTCCAGTTGCATTTATGCAGAGTCTGACCTGGGTGGTACATCATCTTAGCCCTTTGCCATCAAATGCTATATTTTGTGTGAGTATGCTTGGCACTGAAGCCATACACAGAACATTGTTGTTGGTCCTATAATGTAGTAGCACTAACGCTAGGCCTAAGGTTAGTATCAGTAGTTGGCAGACTTGGAAACTGGTGCGATTATCTGTATTTTGATCTTTAACTTCCTCCAAATCGTCCAAGAATATTTCTAGCAAATAATACACTTCCTCACTTTCATCTCCCCCTTCATCTCATGAGTCTCCAGGAAATTTTAATGATCTTTGAACTTCAGCACTCTTTTTCATGGGTGCTGCCATTTTGTTTTAAAATCAAACATACCCTATACAGTGAATTGTTGTGTAATAGCACCACCATTAGCAAGCATATTTTGTTAGCTTTCATGTGGTAGGTAGATTGAGGGGTTTTGTGATATTTTCATGAAGAGCTGAGCCTTTCAAAAATGAGTTGCAAAAACATGTATATGTATGAACTTAGCAGACTATGGAAATATTTAGAAGATGAAAATGTACCTGCTTAGCTGGCAAAGGGTTAAAATTTCCTAGATTCAGTTGCCCACAAGAAGGAGTGGGACATAGGGGTGCCATCGCTAAAACACTTAGTGGTCACTCTCCTAAACCTGATATATCTATCTCTCTAACATAGACAAAGATGACTTTGATCCTTGATAATATTTTTTGTAATTATTTGCCTGTCATTCATTGGTATATCACTGTTAGTCATGCTTTTACTCTCCAGTGCAATAGATGAATCGAAGGGTCTTGTTTGGTTGATAATTAGAGGGTCATCAGCCTTCAAGGGAGTAAGGGGGGATTTTAGTGTACAGCATCCATCAGTGGTAAACAAAAGATTTGGAAAAATCATTGCTGACATGGCTGATGGTCCCACTAATGTCTGACTAATTCTGACCATTGACTGCTCAGAAAGGTCTGTTAGACCTTCACAATCACATCACTGGCTGGCATATAGAGAATGTGCAGGAACATATGCATACTTGTTTGGTTTTAGGCATGCAGCAGTCGTGGGATTACCCACCGAATGTTAATCACTTTAAACAGATGCTTCATTTCACTGTGACAAAAATGTCAGGGTACCTCATCAACTTTATTGCCAAGAAGTTGTAACATCAGCCATGTTACTTTGAAAACATGAATGAATCTATTTGCTGTGAGTGTTAAGCACACATGTGAAAGCTTTTTGGCTCCATGATGAAAATAGCTAGTGTTTAATGGTGGTGCCAGAATTCAAAATTGGGGGGGGGGGAGGGCAGGACAAACTATGGGCAAAGCAAAATGTGGGGGGTAAAAATTGTTTCCTCACAGATGGAACTGAAAGTTAAGCAGATGCTCCTGCAGGTGGGTCCAAGGGGAAATCATCCCCCCTTTTTGATTAACCTAACTCATAACTACTGACCCAACTTATGTGGTACAATTGAGGGTGCTATGGCAAAATCTGAGGGGAAATGCCCCTCATGTCCCCCCCCCCCTTTTTTTGGGCTAGCACTGCCACTCCTATTATTTTTTGTTAGTTAAATCCTATTATTTTGGGTTTTTAATTTTGCTCTCATGTTTCATTTTGTTGGACTGAACACTTAAAGCTGAAGTGTTTTTATGTCACTCCATCACTTCATCTATTTTCCTATCTATCTGCAGATTAGATCCAGCCTTAATACGACCAGGTCGAGTAGATCTTATTCAAGAAATTGGCTATGCAACGGAATATCAGCTGAAACAAATGTATTTAAGATTTTACCCTGAACTAGGACCTGAAAAAGCAATAGAGTTTGCCCATCAGGTTATACAGAGGAATAAACCTGTCAGTGTGGCATCAATTCAAGGATTCTTTATGATTCACAAGAACAATGGTTTAGATGTTTTTAACAAAATTGACAGTTTGTGGAGATGATAAAGAATGCTGACCAAAGTGGAAAAAAATTGAAAGGGGCTTTTGTTCTTAAATGAGAAGACTAGCATTTCTAACTCAGGGGTATCAGCCAGCTTCAAGGAGAACAGGCAGAATATTTTACAGCAAGAAGTGGTTACTGACATGGTCTCAAGGATAAGTGTAAGAACTAGGAAGTGCTAGCCTGTCTCAAGTTTGTTGGCTATTAAGTTGAAGACAACTTTAGGGGCTATGTGAATGTTCCCTTGGTTTGATAGTTCCCAGGACATCTAACCTTGGGAGCATGGTGTGCAACATGAGCTACAGTATGAATTTATTTAATTTTCTGTCAATCAAAGAGCTGTGCAATTTGAGAATTTCTCTAGAAAGACTACAAAAATTGAATTATGTGGTGAGAATTGACTGCCTTTAAGGAACACCAAGGTGTACTCCTTGGGCAGATTTTTTATTCAATTTTGTTCTTATAACACTAGACTTGTTACCCTTCATGCCAAGTGATAAGGCTCATCCATTCATATGCAGGACATATTAAGGGAATTGCAAATTAAATTATGAACTTCTTTTATTTAAACCTCTGTTCAGTATCATTGATCAATATGTCACAATTCATTGAATTTTCATTGTTGTGATGAAAATAAAGACATCTATGTACCAGTATTTGTAAACAGTCTTTAAATCAACCTGTGAAAGGGTATAAACTAAAAACTATTGCATTGCATCTTTTCTTTGATACCATTTCATTAGTCTCCATACATTGCAAGTATTTATACAGACCCAATTTACCTACCTTAAGCAACTCTTGTTTCAAGTTTGAGTGATTCAGGAATGAATATTCAAAAGTTATCAGCTTTAAAGCATTTTTATCTGTTGCAACTATGGATTAAGCATCTCAGGAACCCCTAAGCTTCCAACAAAAGGTGACTATTGTCTTTGTTTCATGGTGTCTTGCTTCTTAAAAGGAATACATTAGTTCTTTTAAACTGGACCAAGTCTAAACCCTTTGTGTTTTTATTTCCTGTCTTCCTTTGATGGAGTGGAGGATGTGGCCTTACAAATTAAAAAGAAGAGGAAAGTTTTAGTACATAGTGTAGTCCACCTTACTGAATGGGGTGGTGATATGATCAAGGAGTTAGATGAATTTTTACGGCCCACTTTCCAACATATTGGTTCAAGTCGAGATGGCCACAGCCTTTGTTCCAGTTGTGGCTAATTGGCTTGTTTTCCCTACTCCATTGCTTATGCAGAGCATCACCCACAATGACAGAAGGTTCATTTTTTAAAGTCTTTGGGTATGACTCTACCTGTGAAACGAACCCGGGCCTTCCACATGAGAGGGGGATGCTCTGCTGTTAGACCAAACACGCAGGGATATGATCAAGGAGAACAAATAGTGTCATATATTATTAATAATGGGCTGACCCATGGCTCGCAGAACTGGGGGGGGGGGGGGCAGATCACAACTTAAAGGGCAGGAGCAGTCATCCCAAACTGAAGTGTAGTAGACTGTCCAGTTTCATGACTGGCTGTTGGGAGTTATGTGACAATGATTTTTCTCTTCAAATGTGAAATTTAACAGAAATAACTGCTTGATTTACCTTGAATATGTATTAGTAAAGTCATAAAATGTAATGAAAGATACTTTGAAGAGATATAAGATGAAAATTGTGTTATTTAGCTTTTTCTAAAATAAGTTTGGGGGGACTGCTCTTTACCTTTAAGAATGAAAGGCTTAAAAACAAATCCTTAGAATCTATGTCAATGCCAGCATTTAATGATGGAATATCATTTCAAGGTGTCTGTTGGGGGAGAAATTACAGGGGTGGAACTCCATCCCCATTCTTTTTTAGAAAATTCCCATCATCACTAGTAAAAGGAATGCAGGGCACATATGTGTTGGCATCCTATCCACTCAAAAAAGTGGAAGAGCTTGTTACCCATCTGCCTATACCCCAAATCAGTCAATGCCCATGGCTTTTCATACAGACAAAATATCCAAACATCAAAAATCTTGAAGACATGCTATTGAAAGGTTCTGTTAATACATGATGGTAACATACAAAATTCCCTTGAATTTTTGTGCAACTAACAATTTGTTAGAAACTGACTTGTATTAACCCATCTAACTTTTCAGTGTCATAGCTTCACTTTGCCTTAAACCCCAGATGTTGGAATTGATATTTCCAGTCAAATCCATTGGAGAAAAGAGGCACTCTGTAATTATTTTTCAAATTTAGCTGGTTTCTACATAGAGGATGACCATTTCCCAAATTAAATTACACAGCAGAATAATCTAGGCCTTAAAGTACAGTTGTTTTATGCAGCTAAGGTACTGAAAATTTGGGAGAAATTGTAATAGTACGGCATATCATTTATGATTGAACTCATTAAAGTAGATCAAAATATGGTTTCTTCTGAAAGAGGGCAGTTGTGATGAGGGAACTCTATGAGAGTGACAGCCACCAGATGTCCTTTGATGTATAGAGGAATCTTTGTATCCTCTTGAAAAAAATGCATCCCACCACCACCACCACCCCCCCCCCCCCCCCCATTTCCCTGTTCTAAAGCATCAATACCAGGAGCCACTCAAAAAAAGGAAAACTGAAAATTTTAGAAACTTAATTTCATTGTATTCAGTAGAAAATAATACAAGACTATGCTTGACATATAATATGTTAGCTTTTTAAAAAATAAGGTGCATGCTAGCCCATCCAATCAACAAGTAGACTGGCTGAAGGAGATAATATGTTGGAGATTTCAAGAAGGGTAAATACAAAAACAATTGTTACCAAAATACTGTATATGACTGGTTGATTACACACTTTTATATGCTGCAAGGCTCTGGTTGCTGGACCTGTACAGTTGCTTTTCTTGGAAGCCTGTGAACAAATTTCAAGTATTTGCCACATTTTGTATGAACAACAAAATGAATTAATGGTTTATACAAGCTAAGCATGCATACATGACTGAATCAGTGCTTGGAACAGAGAGTATGGTAAACAATTACTATGGGATCCCATGAAGGCATTTTTGGTTAAACACTTCCCATCCCAACTTTGGACAACATGCAAGGCAGACTTTAGGTCAATTAGGTGCATGTAGGTGAAACAAACTCACAAAGTACACTTGCTGATCTATTGCACTTAATAAGAAATGCAAAAGCCAAAACTACTGTATCACAACAATCTTGCCCAGAAGTGTGTAGACCTATCACTATCATGTGGATTATGTCCATTAGACAGTATTATATAACACCTTCTTAATTTGTCTTCATCTGATTGGAGGATTGATGGTCCCATGCCAGTCATTGGTTCCCCACCATCCGCACGATTCGATCCTGTCAAAGTGCAATAGTAGTCCCCATCGTGCAATAGTAGTCCCCATCGTGCAATAGTAGGCCAGCTATGCGGTGCATAGACCTACATACAAAGTTCCTACGTACGTTCACATTGAACTACATCGCTGCAAATTGATAATCACGTTGTGAACCATGCATTGCATATGCAGTACGTTGCAGACGGCAGAGGTACATAACGTAAACAAATCCAGTTACCGTGCCAAAAGTTTTCCCTTTGGATTACAACTGCTTTTGACAGAGAATGCTTGAATTTACGAGCAAGTAGCACTCTTATCAGATTTTGACCAAAATCTATTTCAGACGTTAGGTGTTTAGCCTAGGCCTAAAAGAACATGAAATATAGGCCTTGGCCAGGTCTAGGCTATTACGTTACTACTTTATCTGAACGTTTAAGTCGCGAGTGGGCGGGCTTACAGTGATATTGAGAGTTACGTACAGTACAGACCGTGGCCTAGGCCTAGGCTAGGCCAAGTAAAATAACAAACAGTACGATGTACGCAAGTTCACTGCAGCTTTATACATAAGTATAAAGCGAGTAATACATACACTCAAGTACAAGCGTTCATTCGACAGGACAAAACTCAGACGGGGGTAGGCTAACATTAGGCAAAATCAAATTCTAGCCAAGGAATATTTAGAAAGTTAGGTGTTATATAAAACAAATAATGAATGTTTTAATTCGTGCAATAGCGTTGAATTATTTCTTTCGTTGAAAGATGGCCACCTCTACTCAACTCGGCTTCGCCTCGTTGAATAGAAGGAGGCAATCTTTCAACTCAAGAAATAATTCATCGCTATCGCACTCATAAACATTCATTATTTGTATACTAGTTAATGACCTAACTTAGGAAGCCTCTTTTATAAAAAAATACAATTAAAACAATATTTTCAGCAGAAACAAGGGCAAAAAAATACAATATGAAACTACTTATCCACAGCTAGGAAAAAAAGGAAAGAGATGATTTTTCTTTTCAGCATTCACGTGGATGGTAGTTTTTACCTAGCTTGGTAGTGTTTAAGGTGTAAACCATACCTTGCATTTTATCTGTTAAAGTTGTGAATACTATTGGCATTCAATCTTACAAGGTGCATGTACTTAAGCATTTTACATTGATCTTTGGCCGAATTGCATTAACTATTACTTCAAATAAAGTTACAAATCATTGGCTAATTTTATCACATAATCCAACACCCTTCCCCCCCCCCCCCCTCCCTCATTAATATCCCACAGACCCATCTACAAATGCAAACAGTCCTTGCTCAGTCAACTCGTCCAAAACCCTGTTGTTTGGTTTCATGTGCACTTGTTGCTCTCTGGTTTTGTCTTTTTATATCAATTCAGCACAAGCAGCATGTTTTGTTTTGCTTTTGTGCCCTTTGTTTGCTTCCTTATTGCTGCCTGTTCACTCTGTAATGGCTTTTTTGGCCCTTTGGAGTTAAACCTGAAGACTTAATATTGCAGACTTTATATCAAAAGGTTTTCATGACTTTATCATGACTTTCAGGGAACTGGAAAATCAAGGTTCTCTCAGGAATTTTGATAAGATGAAATTAGTAAAGCACACACCAAATCTTTTTTGGAATGGTTGCTAAATTAGACAAATTTCGTTTACTTCCTGCACATCTTACTTTCATGACATATCAGAACCTATTTCATATGAAAGCTTATTTAAATTTTACACCAATTATTCTGAATAGAGGCTTTTCACATGACGTCATAATACTCTCCGGCAGCCATGTTGGAGTACATGTAACTACGTAGCAAATCATACGGGACGCGCTTGTTCGTTGAATTTGTACACACAGTGCATATCACAGTGCACACTGTGCAGTGCGTTTGGCACAAAGCCACATGTATTTGGCATGAATGTCCTCCAGCATGGCGGTTCCGTGACGCAATTGCAAAGCCTCTATAAGAGACAAAAATGTTACACTGAGGAACTATTTATGACCTCTCACATCCATGATTCATCATACACAATCATTCAGAGACAAAAATGCAACATAGAGGAACCATTTATGAATTAGAAGTAAAAGTCAAAAGATAACACTGAAGTGTAGGGAATCACTGAGTAAAACATTGGATTTGCAAGCCTTGTATTCAAGATTTCCCAGGTTAGCTACAAATCACACTCCTCAGAAAATTAAGATTTGTGGTAGGTGTACTGTTTTATCAATCTTTTGTAGATCCACCAGAAGTTTATGAGGATTTAGTACAACATTATAGCACAATTCTAGGAAAGTCACTCTGTAACAACAATTATTTCACAAATTTATAAAAGTAAGCAACTGCTTCCTTGTTATAAGTACAGTATGGCGTGGATTAAATGCAACTGTGTACTGAGTAAAGATTAAATTTTACACTACCCACTGACATACTGTAAATTTCACCCAACCATATGCATTTCAATCAATGTTTTAAACCTCCAACTCCAACCAACTCCAAACATGAATGAAATGTACAAATATGATTACTATTCTTCATAAAAACTGCAAATTTTGGTGAGAGAACTCAGCTAACACTTTAAGTTCATACTGTTTGAAGTTTGCCAAAAAACAAAGTAACAAAAGTGACAAATGAAAGGGAAAAAGCACCACAAAATTTATGAATAAAATCATATCTTGAAGAATTAGCACCTATCGTAAAAGCAAAGTAATAATGTACTGTAGCTTAAGTGAGATAAATAGGCATTAAAGTTTCAAAGTTTTGGCAAGCTGAAGTCCCACCATCTAAATCCTCCTAGATTGGCATTAAGTTTCTCCATCTCAAAATTTGATCAGTTTCGAAAGCAGGTTTTTAATTCCACAAAAATGCTTGTTTGTGCATACATGAGTAAATAAGGTAATGTGATGTACAAAATAAGGAAACATCATTACAAATTTGTTATGAAGTAAATGGCTCTTAAAACATTGCAAAAACTATAAACAATTAAAAGACAAAAGAACAGAGTTATAATGAGTCTGTTAATTTTCCCCTCCAAATTTACTTCCTTCCTTTCCATTTTCTTCCTCTCATGTTTCAAATCAAGTCAGAGACTCAAGTCACAGTATTATCTCCAAGGAAAAATGGTCAAATTATGATTCATTTCCCTCAGAGTCCATTTGAAAATGAATGACTCTAGTCATAACTCATTACAACTCTATAGAACAACATATTCAGCGATACATGAAAGACATTAAAATATTCAACCCAATAGAGAAGCTAGAAGACACCATGGACCATTTCCTAAATTCTGAATGGTCAAGAGGTTAGAGCATCCGACTTGCAGTTGAAATGTTGGGACTTCCAAGTTCTGGCCGGGTCATACCAGACTATAAAAATGGAACCTACTGCCATTGTGCTTGGTACACAGTGTCTAAACAATGAAGAGGGGGAAGCAAGCCAATGAGTCACAAGGAGAACAAGGCTGTGGCTGGCTCAACTTGACCCAATTGTTCGGGAAACTGGGCCGTATAATGCCATCTAGTCAACCATCTAACCAATGTTCCTAACCACTGTTCAAATAAGGATCTATTACTGGGGTTCATTACTCCTTACACTAATACACCAAATAAAGGATAACTAGCATACTGCTAGTTTTGGTGCTATCCATTCAAAAGTTGTAACATTGTTTCTTTTCACAGATTTCTTCTATGATTCTTTGCAAGGAGCAGATCACAGATACTGTACTGTACTTTAAATCTGCAACTGTATAATATTAAACTGTTTTTCTCATTGCAGAGAGAAATACTGCAGGTAGCCCTCATAATCATTGTGGGCATTGGAAACAGTTGGGAAACTTTGCTGAAAAAAGAAAGCGAAAGACAAAGTGGCACACTGGCACTATTTTAGTTTTTCCCTCCCTCCCTTATGTGATGATAACTAAAAAAAAAATCAAGAATGGCTACCTGTAGCAAAAAATATCTTTTTTCCCCCTTTTTTTTTTAGCTTTGTGCATTAACCTACTCATACATCAATACATTTGACAGCTGCCATTTTGACATGTTAAAATATGTTTGAATGTAAACTTTATTTGAGTAACTTATAATACAATTTGCTACACAGAAACATTTGAGTATTACACTTCAAACTAAAAAGGAAAGGAATTTCTATAAATAGGTCCCTTTAATATGTAACTGGAGAGTCATTTATGTAACCAGGCAGTATGGGCAGTTGAGTAGAGGAAATTTACAAGTGACTTAGCAATAACTGCTAGTTAGATAAATGACTCTCTCCTAAGCTGTTACTCATAATAAAGCAAACTTCAGTCTTCAATGCTACAAATGTAAACAAAAAAAAAAAAAAACACCAAAAGAATCATAACTTATAGCACTCCTATAGAAATATGCTTTACAAAGCTCCACATCAGTGTTGGAACTAAGGTGTTCACGTTTTTGCTCAATTGGCAAGTCCCACAAGGAAAATATTCATCTAAAAGACATTCCTACACCATTCCCAACATACTTAAGGAAATCCCCCCCCCCCCAAAAAAAAGGGGGGGGGGAAGGATGACTTTGGTCTTTTTTCCGCCCTCGTGCCTACACTGATCCACAGATAAATAAGCAGTTGAACAACTGTACCTTTTGAAGGGAAGGCTTACTTCTTTTGAACTCTTCCCTTCTATTAATTGACCCCTGAACTTTGCAGTCTCAGCTCTCTCCTTATCCCTGGCCTTTGTGATCTCAGCTCCAAGCCTCATGACTCCTCGGCTGTTAAGCCTTGAAAGAAGTCTGCACATGTATCACCCTCTCAACTTTGTACAAGTTCAAAGAAAATGAAAATTTGAGTTTATTCATTTGGCTCATCCTTGAAGGACTACGTTCCTTCTCTTCCACACAAGTATAGGAGGGGAATAGGAGTGGCGGATCTTCCATGCTGAGGTGTGGAGAAAACGTCTTAACCAGTTTGAAATTGTTCTTTATGTTTTTTCGACAAAAGATGGGATCCAATGAAGCAGGTGCTATTACATATACTTCCCTTGTATATGGTGCTGGAACAGGTGTCTTTGGGTCCATTAGGTCATCTACCTTTCTAAGAAGGGCCATCCTTTCACTGCCCATCATGTCATGAATATTTAACATATGGGACTGTTTGCCACTTGGGGGATTTGTCCACATCAGAAGGTGACGTGGAGGCATGTAGGTGTGGTAGAATACCATGTGATATGACACAGGTTTCTCATTGGCTGGTGCTGAAAGCATACCATTGATATGGGTGAGGCAAGGTAGCATACCACCTTGATGAAGAATGCCAAAAACCACACCTCCCATCAGGTTCCAAATGATCCATGGAGCATTTGGAAAGCCACTTGGTAAAGTGACATACTCTGAATACAATAAAATAAGGGGAATTACAGCAGGAATGACATACCTTGCCTCCTGGTGGGGGAAAACTGAAATCAAGAGAACAGGTGTAAAAAAACAAAGCCCCAGAAATGCTCTGCAGGAAGAGTTTGTGAAATTAGGTCGACCTGACTTTCCTTTGGAATACACTGAAAAAACCTCCATGACAAAGCTTATAAACAATGGTAAGCACAACAAAGGCAGATTGAAGAAAAAGTGTGTGACTCGTGGATGAATTCCATGTGTTGCAAGGTTGCCTTGGTCCAGGTTGTATCGGATGAGGTTCAGAGGGGTTAAGGTAATGTTGGACAAAAGGTCAAAGTTCAAATTCTTAACAGCAAAGTCCATATCTGTGAAGAAACGGTGATCCAGTGTTTCAGCGTACAAAGAATCAAGAACTAGGTGGAGAATAAGGTGTACTATAAAGCCTGGTAGGATCAAAAGGCCATTCTTCACGATTGTTAAAATCGCAGAGAAACTAAATGAAGTAGCACTGCCAGTCAACCAGAAGACTAATGGAAACAGGGCATATAACCCTAAGGTAACACGGTTAAAGAAGCCTTCTAAAATGAAAATCCCCAACCAGAATCCAGCTGAGATATTTTTGCGTCGCAGCTGAATTAGTTCCTTCTTTGAGAGTTTTGGCACTGTTCCCTTTGCTTCTTTTTTTTCTTTGATGTTACCTTGATCTTTACTCTTCTTACCTCCTTTTCCTGTTTCTTGCTCTTTAGTTCTTTTTCCCTTATCTTTGGTTTTCTTTTCAGGGTCTTTAGGTGTCTTGACAGAGGCATGAGGTATCAGTTGGTACTGTCGTGAATCCACAACCATGAGAAGTACCAGTGCAAATACACCCATCTCAATTGGATTGGAAAATGTCCGAGAACAAAATACAAGTGCTATGTAAGAACTTGCGAAGACATTGAGGCATTTCTTGGCATTGAATCCGAGCAGCTTGCTGATGTTATAGATGCAAAAATCAGTTGACAGAGAAAACAAAACCATGGCCAGTCTTGGAAAAATTAGCAGAGTTGCAGGTGTTATCTGAACTAGATCAACTTCAGAGAGTGTCTTCAGGATTAGAAAAGGTATACCACTTGTGAGTGTTGGAAAAAACAATGATCGTGACAGATGGGTTTTGTTGAATTCCCAGGTACGGAGCACATCATAACCAAACATATCTCCTGAAAAGAAAACGTTACACAAATTCTTTACAATTGATGCAAGAAAGAGTAAAATTCATTTTCAAAAGGGTCAACATAAGAGGTAATGTACTGCAGATTCTATGGACATTTATAAGTAATACTTCACTGGTGTTATTGTGTCGAAACTACTCATACCAGGCTAGTATACTACCTACAGTAAGATGTGCTATTGATTCTTCATTAAATTTGAGAATGAAAGAAGAAGGGTTGGGGGGTGGGGGAGGAGGTAAGCTGTAATGATTACATCAAAATAAACCTAATTTACCTGTACAACACTAACATTAAACAAAGATGTCAAATCTAAAATTGGAATGATTTTCAACTTTTCATTGCTTTTTCATAGCCATAGCGCAAATATGTTGATATCAAAGAGCACATTTTCTCATCCAAGACTGCTGCAATTCACCTCAACCTATCTACTTCTAGTCTCTCCCACAGCTGTTCAAAAACTGTCTCTGTGCAGTTCTATACAATCCAGTTCATTGCTTAAAGGAATTTTCAACAAGGGTCACTCTCTGTGCATGAACACTGTAAAATATGAGCCACACCTTCGAATTTGAGTCAAAGAACTGCCACCAAATAAGCATCTCACTTGTCCCCTTGCAAAATCTAGTTTGGGACTAAGATTCAGCCAAGATGGTGAATTCAGGGAGTACAAAAAGGTAAGGCATGTGGAATTCTTGCATTACAATGTATGCTAAATTAAACCATCAAGGATGCAGTGTGTACAAATGACTCCTGGACAGCTCATTCAATGAGGAGTGCCTGTCTTTAATGTCACGTAAGGTTAGACAAAAAAATCATCGTACATCATCTATACTATGTGTTTATCTAGAAACTTTTACACGTTTAAGTGCTTAGACTTGAATTCGGGAGGCTTGTTGACATCTGGCAGGGTGATACAAAACTTCAAAAATGGATCCTACTGCCATTCTGCTTAGGACAGAGTCTTACTGGCAGTTATAGCTAAGTCATTTACGTATTTCCTTTGCCCACCTGCCAATACTGGCCAGTTAGATAAATGACTTTCCCCTTAGTGATCAGCATAAAGAAGTAGGGAAAACAAGGAGATGGGACACAAATGAGAAACACAATGACCAACCCAACTCAAAGCAATTGGTTAATAGCATCCTAAAGCCTCAACAAATTAACTTGCTTAACCTTTAATTGCTATGTATTGTACTGTCACACATACCATTCAGAAAAGGAAGCTGTCCAAGATATAGGAAACTTCCAACTTTATGAAAAGTGAAACATGAATAGTTACTCCTTGTGTTTATTTACATACATTCTTTCTGAAGATCTATCAAACAAAACTTGCTTAAAGCAGCTAACTTACGTAGATTGTTTGGTAGGTGAGCTTTCATTTGGCCTGGAGCTTTAAAATGACATCAGTTGGCTTATTATACATAAGTAAGACTTTTTTGTAATTGAAAGCCTTAAAGAAAACTACCAGTTGCTTCCTTTGACCATTTTTTCTTTTTTTTTTTTTTGATTTCACCCATTTGGTACCTTCTGTAGCTAAATCATTACTACTGGCACTTTTATCATAAATTCTCACCCATAACCATCTAAATTGTAGAACCCTTGAACTCCCCAAAAACAAAAAAATACTTCTTCATTACAGGACCTATTAACTATCAAAAGTGGTACAATATCAGGAATTTCCATTCATCTCATCACAGCTATTGAATCTTGGATACCTAAATCTGGACTTATTGTGCACTGTTATCATCTACTGGTATTGAACAAGGAAACAGTGAATGTGACAGTATCTGCAGTATTGTACTGTACATGCCTACAACTCTTTGGTTATAATAATTTTTGCTTGTGTTGTATAGCATCTGGTCTTCCAGAATTTTTTGCATATGATTCAAGTCTGCCTCACCTGCCAGTGGCTCAGGATTCTGGAAAAATTCATCTGGGTGGATGTATCCTGTTTGTGGCTGAAACACCCATAAAAATCTCAGAAGAACCAGGAAAAGCCACAGTTTATATGCCATCTTTGCTGGTTGGTTAGGAAATCTGTAAAGGGATAAAGGTTTACATTTAAAATTGGATATACTGTTCTGTAGTATAAAAAGAAACAAGTTGCATATTGAGTGCAAAAAAGATATGATTAATCCCATGTCTTAACTCCAGAATTTTTCATAAATGAGCTCAAAGTAGTACTTTATAACATAACACAGTGTTCCAAACAGGTTAAATTGCTTCAGTACTGTACAAACATGCAATAAAATACTATCATTTAAAGCCATGCATTTCTTGAAATGCTAACCAAAGGAATGTGATTGACTCTGGACTGCCAATCAAAAGATAATATGTAGGTAAATAGAGAATTCATGCACACATGAAGAGAAAAATTTGCTTCTAGAAAAACACATTGCTTCTATAATGGGTCAATTTTTGTGTACATACTCCTACTGTAGTACATTTTTTCTATGCCACCCAAAATGGGCATTTGAAATGTTGGTAAACTTTAGTATCTTCTTTTTCTTTTTCAAAATATTTCAGAAGACAAGTCTTTTCTACAGTACTAAAGGCCACACTAAAACAGCAAGTGCATAAAGTTTCTGGAAGATCTAGAAGTGTTAAAAGAGGCAAACAACTGCAACAAGCTTTTGGTTTGGGTACTACTGAATTAGACCTGTAGTTCCACAGAACTTGCGCATCAGGGGCTGGCAATATTAGGGACCATGGAGCTCTCAAATGATCACTCATAAAAAGACAGCTATTTGTCTGCCGACTTTAGAGATACAGTACAACAAGCAGGTCATGAAGTGCATGAACTATACTACAGTATGAGACACACAAAGAGCAACATGTTTAAATTCATTTTTTTTTAAACACAACACTTGTAAGCAACAGACAGCTCAAAACTGATTACAGAGTTCGGGAGGCAAGATAATGGCAGACTGACAGAGAGCATGACTCTTTTCCTCTTTCTGTTCCAAGACTGTTTTGCTAAAACAATGTAAAAACAGTCCTTTATCATCTGCAAAGTGTCCTACAGTGCTCTTGAAGCTCTGTACAGTACACCACCAAATATTTTGTGGAGATTGGAGAAGGCAAATAGAGGGTCAATTTGTCAAAGCTGAGGACACATTTAACCTAAGTTAATATAAAAATGTCACATGACTAATAAGACCCAACAAGTTTGGCCAACACTGTTCTATTTTGGATATTTAAGACTCATTGTAAGCCTACTTGAAAATTTATATGATTGCACCAATGTTGCAAACTGGCATACATTTACAGTACTTCAATTTTTGAAAGTAATACTAAATGTACAGTATTAAACTTGATACTCAAATCACTCGATACACTGTACGAAAGGAATATTTGCTGTTCCAGTGAGATGTAACTGCATTTATACTGATATTACTGCATGGAACTTTCACAGTTAATGTCATTTCTATAAATGCAGTAGGCCTTGCTATAGCACTCTTCTTGATTTCATTTTGACCAGAGTTGTGTGTAGGTTTATTACAGTTCTTTATAATTTCCCCTTCCTCACACAAAATTATACCAAATATTTCTTAAAACATCTAAATTACTCATATCTAGATGCAAATTACAAACATTCTGACTATCAATATCACAATTTCCTATCAGTTTACTAACTTAATTTTTTTTTTCATGCATTTCCCATACAGTCAGGCTTTGGTCAGGGCATTACCCCATTTTTTTTTATATCCTATCATATCTACCATAATCAGAATTTTTTATTTTATATTCCACTATTATAGATAACAGTCTATAAAGTGTATTTAATGTGAAGGAACTGCAAAAAGTCCTTAAACTTCACAGGGTTTTAAGAGTTTATGAGTGGTCAGAAAATGCATGTCCTTTTTAGCTTCACGACGTTACCACAGTCATTAATATTCATATTTTCATATTTAGTGCACTTTTTGAAGAAAAGACATTTTCTAACTTAACTTGGTGATAGTAGGAGTAGAACTGAAAAAAAAGTTTGTTCCCAACATTAAAACTGTTTCAGTTATTTGCACTTGAAATGGGAATTTTGCTTCCAAAGCGTCACTGTGTAACCACTGAATTGCCCTATTTCTTTTGTTAACCCTATATAAATTATCTCTTAATTATTCATCATGGCAGATAGTTTGTGGTTTAAATTGGTAATTGGGAATTAAACTTCCAAAATACTGTAAAACCATCAGGGGAAACAAATGTTACAACTTCCCCTGAAATGAAGATTGTAAAAACAAAGGATAACATTAGCCATATGTGGTATGTCCCTCCCATGACATCACAAGATTTGCATATTGAGCTCATATTTATTAATGATTAAGTGAAAATCGGAAATTGTCTTGCAAAATGGTCAATTTTTGATGGAGTTGATGGAAACTGTGGCTACTTTCATGGTTTTTAATGCTTTTTACATCCAATACCCATTTTGTCATTATCATGTCACACTACCTTTAAGCCTTTTTGAATATAACTGTTGCACATAGAATACAAGTTTTAACATAATCTAAACTTAGCTAGTTGATACCTCATGACATTGTCTTGTCAACTGAAAGATGTTTTTCATATTAAGTTCAATTATGAAAATTGGTCTTAAATTCATATTTCATTTCATTTCATTTATAAATTTCATCCACACAAATGCAAGTACAGGTACATAATCAGAAATGTTACAGTAGAAGTATGAACAGGATACCAGAACAAACACATATGAGATGTAGACTACATTCTCCAACAGAATAGGTGATCTCTATCCACATAGTGGAAGATGATTCAACAAGGGTAGGGCAGATTGAGCAAGCAGCTATAGTATAAAACAGTCCTCCTTCTTCTTTCTGGGTCAGGACAAATGCCTGAAAGGCTATACACATATGCCATCCTGTTACATAGTGCAGGGCTACATGGGGGATGATGCTAACTAGGCCAATTTAACCCTTTACCATTATTCGGGTCCTTTTGGACCCAGACAAAGAGCGCAAGCTGTCACCCATCTTTACTGTTTCACGCAGAGCTTGAAACTGTGAGTAGCTACTTGAAAATTCGGCCACGAGAAGAGGCAGCATTTTAAGGTCACAGGGTCAATAGCCTACGGAAGCTGATGCGGGGCGTGCTATGCCCGCTTTTCCGCCCACTCCTGAGGCGCACAAATATGCCCCGATTGGAGCACAACAGTAAAGGGTAAAGGGGAAAAAGTCTTAAGGACTTTAAGTTACAGAAGGGGCACAGCATTCTAAGTGGGTATAGTATGTGGGTAAAGGATATTTGGTAACATAATTTATTAGATAAAAAGTGGTTGCACCATAAAAATTTTTACCACTTGTGCCACGATTAATCAGGCAGGCAGAACTTGGAGAGCCACTCAGGAATTTAGCCACACTACAGTATAATACTGTAGGCCTACTTGATTGTGGGTCTGCTACAGTAGTTTCCAGACTGACAGAGAGCATGACTCTTTTCCTCTTTCTGTTCCAAGACTGTTTTGCTAAAACAATGTAAAAACAGTCCTTTATCATCTGCAAAGTGTCCTACAGTGCTCTTGAAGCTCTGTACAGTACACCACCAAATATTTTGTGGAGATTGGAGAAGGCAAATAGAGGGTCAATTTGTCAAAGCTGAGGACACATTTAACCTAAGTTAATATAAAAATGTCACATGACTAATAAGACCCAACAAGTTTGGCCAACACTGTTCTATTTTGGATATTTAAGACTCATTGTAAGCCTACTTGAAAATTTATATGATTGCACCAATGTTGCAAACTGGCATACATTTACAGTACTTCAATTTTTGAAAGTAATACTAAATGTACAGTATTAAACTTGATACTCAAATCACTCGATACACTGTACGAAAGGAATATTTGCTGTTCCAGTGAGATGTAACTGCATTTATACTGATATTACTGCATGGAACTTTCACAGTTAATGTCATTTCTATAAATGCAGTAGGCCTTGCTATAGCACTCTTCTTGATTTCATTTTGACCAGAGTTGTGTGTAGGTTTATTACAGTTCTTTATAATTTCCCCTTCCTCACACAAAATTATACCAAATATTTCTTAAAACATCTAAATTACTCATATCTAGATGCAAATTACAAACATTCTGACTATCAATATCACAATTTCCTATCAGTTTACTAACTTAATTTTTTTCATGCATTTCCCATACAGTCAGGCTTTGGTCAGGGCATTACCCCATTTTTTTTTATATCCTATCATATCTACCATAATCAGAATTTTTTATTTTATATTCCACTATTATAGATAACAGTCTATAAAGTGTATTTAATGTGAAGGAACTGCAAAAAGTCCTTAAACTTCACAGGGTTTTAAGAGTTTATGAGTGGTCAGAAAATGCATGTCCTTTTTAGCTTCACGACGTTACCACAGTCATTAATATTCATATTTTCATATTTAGTGCACTTTTTGAAGAAAAGACATTTTCTAACTTAACTTGGTGATAGTAGGAGTAGAACTGAAAAAAAAGTTTGTTCCCAACATTAAAACTGTTTCAGTTATTTGCACTTGAAATGGGAATTTTGCTTCCAAAGCGTCACTGTGTAACCACTGAATTGCCCTATTTCTTTTGTTAACCCTATATAAATTATCTCTTAATTATTCATCATGGCAGATAGTTTGTGGTTTAAATTGGTAATTGGTAATTAAACTTCCAAAATACTGTAAAACCATCAGGGGAAACAAATGTTACAACTTCCCCTGAAATGAAGATTGTAAAAACAAAGGATAACATTAGCCATATGTGGTATGTCCCTCCCATGACATCACAAGATTTGCATATTGAGCTCATATTTATTAATGATTAAGTGAAAATCGGAAATTGTCTTGCAAAATGGTCAATTTTTGATGGAGTTGATGGAAACTGTGGCTACTTTCATGGTTTTTAATGCTTTTTACATCCAATACCCATTTTGTCATTATCATGTCACACTACCTTTAAGCCTTTTTGAATATAACTGTTGCACATAGAATACAAGTTTTAACATAATCTAAACTTAGCTAGTTGATACCTCATGACATTGTCTTGTCAACTGAAAGATGTTTTTCATATTAAGTTCAATTATGAAAATTGGTCTTAAATTCATATTTCATTTCATTTCATTTATAAATTTCATCCACACAAATGCAAGTACAGGTACATAATCAGAAATGTTACAGTAGAAGTATGAACAGGATACCAGAACAAACACATATGAGATGTAGACTACATTCTCCAACAGAATAGGTGATCTCTATCCACATAGTGGAAGATGATTCAACAAGGGTAGGGCAGATTGAGCAAGCAGCTATAGTATAAAACAGTCCTCCTTCTTCTTTCTGGGTCAGGACAAATGCCTGAAAGGCTATACACATATGCCATCCTGTTACATAGTGCAGGGCTACATGGGGGATGATGCTAACTAGGCCAATTTAACCCTTTACCATTATTCGGGTCCTTTTGGACCCAGACAAAGAGCGCAAGCTGTCACCCATCTTTACTGTTTCACGCAGAGCTTGAAACTGTGAGTAGCTACTTGAAAATTCGGCCACGAGAAGAGGCAGCATTTTAAGGTCACAGGGTCAATAGCCTACGGAAGCTGATGCGGGGCGTGCTATGCCCGCTTTTCCGCCCACTCCTGAGGCGCACAAATATGCCCCGATTGGAGCACAACAGTAAAGGGTAAAGGGGAAAAAGTCTTAAGGACTTTAAGTTACAGAAGGGGCACAGCATTCTAAGTGGGTATAGTATGTGGGTAAAGGATATTTGGTAACATAATTTATTAGATAAAAAGTGGTTGCACCATAAAAATTTTTACCACTTGTGCCACGATTAATCAGGCAGGCAGAACTTGGAGAGCCACTCAGGAATTTAGCCACACTACAGTATAATACTGTAGGCCTACTTGATTGTGGGTCTGCTACAGTAGTTTCCAGACCTGTTAGTTTCCTCCCCTACAAAAAATGGGTTTCTCCCCAGTTAGTTTCCTCTCCTATGTAAATTAATGTTCAAGTGAGGAAAATTTTGTTGGAATTGTTGAAAGTAAAGAAAGGTACAAAACAGACATGATACTCAGTAAGGATTTGAGTGTGGAGTTGTATGCATCTAATTTAGGGTCTTTATGAACCAGAGTTGCAATGAGTCGTGCCTCCCATCACAAATTTCTAAAAGGGAAATGACTCGAGGAATTGTATCATGGTTTACCTCATAAAAAATAGTACAGTGACTTGAGTCATTGACTTGACTTTATGTCACACTAAAAGTACCAAATGACTCGACTCGACCACAAAACTGGGTGACTCGTTACAACTCTGTTATGAACACAGAACAGGATAGCCACATGACTGCATATGCGTACAGTAGATTAGGTCTGTACATATAAAGTTATTGGCTAGCAGCACTAGCCTAGGCTATATTGACCAACTTTCTACAAACTATGAATAAAAACTGCCAAAGAAAGGATCTGCCCCACTGAAAAAGAATAAGTTCTTGCTGTACAACTTGGGGAGAAAACTAACATTTTGAAAGGAGGGAACTGATGTTTCTTTAATTGGGGAACAAATTAACAACAGGTCCCTAACCCTTGTTTCACGATGATACGATTAACATAAGTCTACAGTTACAGTAGGTAGTGTTTGCACGGGTACTAAAAATTAGGACCCGGGTACCAAATCGCCATACCCGTCGGGTACCTGGGTTACCCGCGGTGTTACGGTGACTAAAAAATATCAGCATTTTGTAAGGTATACTCCATAAGACATGCATGGCAACATTGACATCTGTATTGGATAGGTATAGCGATCACATTCCCAAGTTCAAAAACATTTGATTTGTTAGAAGGTATAATCGTCTCGTTTTCTTTTAGATCAAAATGACAAGTAAAAACAAACGTAACAAAAAACAGTCAAATAAGAAAATTATACTTCCCAAGGCCTATATCAATTTGATATTGAATTTTGGGACGCTTTCCTACTCGAAAAGCCAGCATACTAAGAGCTCAAAGCTTCTCCTTTTACACTGATTTAAAAATATCAACTAATCAGAGCCTTGTATTATGGTATTCTCTTGCACGTCAAAAATTAGCGATTGTAAACAAAGGTCATGTTTGTGAACTTCCCTCACACTACTTTGCAATGTGCGTTGGAATTACCACTAATGGGGTAGGTACATTCTTACATAGCTAGCCTCATGTTGACATCCGGGCAGGGTAACATAGCTTTCAAACATAAACTTCGTAGCCTGTTCGAGCGCCATTTTGGGGCAAAATAACGTAATATGTACTGGCCTGTTTTAAAAAAATTTTTGTGAATGTTTACGGTGTTACATACTTTACAGATAGCGGCAAAGTGTTGATTTGCGTAAAACTGACACCTTTAACCATTTAGAAATATTCGAGGATTAAACTCGAGGTGGCATACCGTATTAATAGTAAGATCGTACATACATGCAAGGCTGAGTTTTCCTAGCATGCCGAACGTTACGGGCACTGTCTTTGCAAGCTGGGCGAGCTGGGCGGGGGTGATACAGTACTTTCTCACCGATGAAAAATGTACTTTGGCGTCGATGCAAAAAAAAATGTACTTCGGCGCCGATGAATCAATGTACTTTGGCGCCAATGAAAAAATGTACTTCGGCGCAGATGACGAAAATGTACTTTGGCGCCGATGAAAAAATGTACTTTGGTACCTTCGGTCTCGCGGGCGGTAACCATGTCTTGCTATGTCTGTGTGATACAGTATGATGTGATTTTGAATCAGCAATCAGATAGCTTGCTTGCGTGTAAGTTTATAAGCGATATACATGTGATGTGTGAGAAGTAACTCACTACGTGACGATAGCGCAATCGGGCCGCACGCTGAAAAAAAATTTCAACTTCAGAAACGAAGTACAGACAACTTTCAAACTTGTATATAATTTCTAGGGGCTCTCTTCATTCTCAGTCTCGGAGAATGTCTACCAAATTGGCAAAATATTTTAGTCCATTACCGTGGGCAATGGCGTAAATGGGGTGATCCTTTTTGCATGCATAGTTTTTAAGGTTCGGGTAGTAGATTTGGAACCGGGTAATACGATGGCGGGCGGGTACCCGGGTTACCCGTGCAAACACTAACAGTAGGGCTGGGCTAGATGGGAATTTCACCCTAGCTAACCTAGAGAATAAGTTCCCTATCCAGGATTTCAAAAGTTTAGTTGTTTTGAGCGATCAATTTCCCCCCATTCGTTCTGGGCAAACACTATTAAAGCGATAGGTGTGTGTTATGCTTTATAACTGGCTGGCTTACTCTAACACTAGTTACACTAGTTGCCTACTATTGACATTGACAGCAATGCACAGCTGTATGCCAACAAGGACTGCTACAAATATAGCCCCAGTTTCTTTCTTCGGACCATCAGAGACTGGAACTTAATTGAAATGAAATAAAATAAAACATTTGAATCTTTGCATGGACAGAATAATGGCTTACTAAGAAACTTCACAATTTTTATAGAGAACACCCTACCTTTGACTTCATTCAGACATGGCTATGTTCATGGACAAACTGTAATGAGACTGACGGTAATGCGACTGACGGATGTTTTTAAATGTATATTCAATGTTTCCCATTGCTTGAAATTTTTTACTGTACCTACCATTTAAGGCTCCTATTGATGAGTCAAGTTTTACATGTTATTAAAATGTTACATGCATTTCAATTTGAGGAAGAAGTTGAATTATGACAAACTGTTTTTTTGCTGTTTTTTTTCCAATGTGACTAAAGCCTTTGCCCAAAGCTGTCACACACAAAGAAGAAAACCCACAAGTTTTTTAATGCCATTAAAGTGGAGCCTTGCATGATGGGTTAAAATAATGAAAAAAGTCCTATGAAGACTTTCCTAAACATAAGTTAGAGCTGTCAAATGAGTGAAGGACGCAAAGAAGTGTAATGTGACTGACCTTGGAAATGCCCTTATGATATTGGAAGTCTTAATATATTTTGCACTATCCCTTTGGTTGCTTGTGATCTCCACCCAATGCATAAAATTTGGCAGTTTTACAGCCAACACAACAGCTTGTTCCAGTCAACATGATATCACCAATTTAGGCCTAGGCCTAAAGCAAAGTTTTGAAGATATCTGATTGAAATCGCAATAGATTCAAGTTTAGTACATTACAGATTCAGCACATGTAGCTCCAAGGGACATTTCATCTTCAGTTCTAGAATAGGACCATTGAATACCCCACCAATAAGAGACCTCACCTTGCCGACGCACAGTCATGGTGAAGCTAACAAACGTGCAAAATAATGCAAATATAGAAAAGACCCCTGCGACTGCTCCTACTCTCAAAAGTGGAGGCCTACAATAGGTCAGTGGACTTAGCAAATTCTTCACAAATATTCACACAAATACACGTCATAATTTTGAGCTGCAAAATAATGCAAATTTTGAAATGGTCGCTGTGACTGCAACTGGGCCTCCACTCAAAAGTGAAGGCTCAGTGGACTTAGCAAATTCTTCACAAATATTCACATAAATACACTTCATTTTGCTGCAAAATAATGCAAATTTAGAAATGGTCACGGCGACTGCGCCAGTTCTGTACACCTGTAGGGTGTCCATTCCTTCACTACAGAAAGGGAGGACAACCTTTGCCACTATCTAAGCAGTAAGCAGAGCGCCATGGTGGGTTGGCGCATAGCGTACACAAAAATTTTTGGCTTTACAAACCCCCCATATATGGCAGGCAACGGCCCTTCCTGGTTTTCAAAGCTACTGTACATGAATACAGTCGTGAAAATGGAATGTGATGAGAAGTTTTACATTAGAATTTTGAAAATGGAGTCTGAATCTCAACGTCCACCATACTGGAAAGTAGGGCCTTTCACAGAACGATCTTTGGCGTACGGAAATGTACGCCAACACATTTTGCATACAGTGTACCAGGCTGCTACAGGGAAAACTACAACAGTTGGCATACAATTGCAACAATTGGTATGGCCTATAATTCCAAACACCTCCACCTTGGCGTGATTCTTTGGCGTATGGCAAATGTACTTCCCAGTGTGGAACGTCCGGCACCACGTGAGCCCAAACAGAGGTCAGGGTACTGAATAGCCGGATTGTCAGGTAAAAAGCTGGGCAAATGGACATACTGCACCTTCACTCGAAAGGGGAGGCTCAGTGAACTGAGCAAATTCTTATCAAATATTCACACAAATAGGCCTAGGCCTATAGATACGTCATTATATTTTGTGCTGAAAAATAATGCAAATTTAGAAATGGTAACTGCGGCTTCCGCTGCACCGCAACTCAAGAGTAGAGGCACAGTGGACTTAGCAATTCTTCAAAAATATTTACACACAATTGGACAACTTAAAGCCAGGGACAATCCTCTCACTCCAAACTACACTTCTAGTATAGGGTAACAGAAACTCTCAATTGGCTCAGCTTTTTGATTGACTGCTAATTCAAACAATGCAGAGTACCAAAGCTTATATTTCACAGCATGAACTGTTCTGAGAGTGTTTTGATAATACACCTTGAGCTTTCTATACTCACCCTGGAGCAATAAAATGATATGGTCTGAATGAGGGTGAATTTCAGACAATTGTGGGAGGGGCTTAATTAAGAAGGTTGGGAGAATTGGTAGTATTTGGGATGAGAAAATTGGGCCTTAACCCTTTACCGTTGTTTGGGTCCTTTTGGACCCATGCGGAGAGCGCGGCTGTCACCCATCTTTACTGTGTCACGCGGAGCTTGAAACTGCCAGTAGCTACCTGAAAATTCGGCCACAACAACAAGAGAGACAGTGGTTCAAGGTCACGGGGTCAATAGCCTACGGAAGCTGATGCGGGGCGTGCTACGTCCACTTTTCCGCCCACTCCTGAGGCGCGCAAATATGTCCCGATTGGAGCACAAGGGTAAGGGTTAAGGCCTAGCCTATGTTGGGTCGTTCTCAAAACTTCAAATGTTCAATTGTGTACAGAACCACTTTGACCAAGCCACCTCGTTTCCAAAAAGGTGTTTTTCGCCGGTGGCGAGGTATCCTATAGATACTCCCTAGAATATTTTCTAATTTTTTAATTTGCATGTGCGAAATTCCACCTATCCATGACGTGCACTGAACCGTAAAATTAAATAGGCCTAGGCCTAAACAGTACTTCAAGTTCTGTTCGTGCTCTCATTTTCACATAACGATATCAACGTTAGGCTTAGTTCCACGACTTTACTGAAAGGAGAGTGACATGGTGTGAATCTCCCAATGGACTTTGGCCTACATTACCTTTGTAATGCTGTCCAGCCTAGTTCATGAGTTTACTAGTCAATGAGATTACTGTAATTGACTGAATTCTTGATTTCATTCTTACCTAACCGAACGCCTTTTTGAGTCCTAGCCGCCCAACTACTTTCCGGCTAACACCGTTAGGTACACGTGTGTGTAAAGTTGAACGAGGTCATGCCGCGCACGCACAGGAGCGCGGCCAGGTACGTACGGTACTTGTCAGTCAGAATCATTCATAGGGTAGTTCCTATATCCTTCTCTATGGTCAGAATGCATATCAAGGAGCGGGAACAGAGAACTAAAATAATAGTTTATGCTGTCGCCAACCACGATCAGGATCGGGCTCTGAGACCTTTGTGGTTCCTGGAAGCACTTCTTTGCGAAGTGAGGTCTGCCAGTTAATTCTAAATGGTGGGACAATCCCCTTTCTGGAAACTCTTGCGAGCACACAAGGTGATCCAGGATTTGTTCCAGAGGATCCGAGGTGTGATCAGCAGAGGATGTGACATCCATCCCCTGCTGAAAATTTGTGCAATTTACATCATGGTCCTAAGATGCAATTTGTTGCACAATCATAGCCGAAAGACAGAATTTTCTGCAACGAGTAGGATGGGAATTGAGCAAAATTTAGCAATGAAATAAACAAATGTGTTTTGGACCTAAGTATTGGGGACTAAACAAGGGGCGTAGGAAGCGGGGGCTGGGGGTAGCACTCCCAGTGAAAATGGGAAAGGCTAATATTCCAATAGACTTAGACACCCAATTCGGAAAACTTGGGGGATGCACAATCAGTGACGGAGCTAGGAATTTTGGTCAGAGGGGGCGAAAATGGTCTGCAGGGGCGCTTCAAAAAAGTAAATACCCTGAGTCTCGGCAAGATCGAAGCCACTGCTTTTCAGACTTTCCATTTGATTTTCCATACCTGGCAGACGACTACTTTGCCGTTTCTCCTCAGCAAGTTTTTCAATTAAAACATGATTAAATTTTCTATCCATGGACCTCCGCAGAAGAAAATTGGTAGGGGGACAAAATTCTTTTAGGGGGAAGCTCAGTGCCACCATGAGTTAGGCGGGGTGCAAAAAATTGTTTGCCCAAAATATCTTTCAGATAGCTGGAAATGGCATTTTAAAGCCATTTTGCCGCATATAAACACGGAAAACACTGACTGAACTGTGAAGAAATGTTAATGTTAATTCTTCTTCGTCTTTTTCTTTATGTTTTCTTCGTTTTTTCAGGTTTTTTATTTTCCAGGGGAGGGCAAGTTCCCTCCTTGCCCCTACCTGCAGCGAACGCCCATGTTTCTATCCCTCTCTTTCACATTCTAATATGAAGGCGGTCATTATATGTTGTTTTATTGTCAGGTCTAGATTTAAGATTTTAATGTAATAATGGGCTACTTTGTGAAGATAAAGATTTTACCTGCTAGAGCCAATAGTAAGCAGTCTTACAAGTGAAAAAGTTTTGGATATAAATCACCGCTAGGTAATTTTTGTACCTGGAAATCAAGATAAGTAGACAAAGAAACATTTATTGACGTAATTTACATCATCATAGTGACCACTCTGAAATAGCCATTAATTAATTAATTACATTGCAAGAAAAAGCCAAGACAAAAGATCTGCTTGGCTCTGTAGATACCGAATTCATAATTACTGAAAGTAGCCTAAAGTTAAACCTTGGCTTATTAGATGCAATTTTCTGGCTTCTGAGACCACGAAAGTACGGAAATTAGCATTTTCATGGGATACTATCGTGCAGTGTCAGAAATAGCCATTTGTCATGAGAATGGTCACTTGAAGAAAAGCAAAATGGAAACTGCTCATTAAAAATCTTACACCATTACCGCTATGATAACAGTTTTATATTATTTCAACCTGAATTTTCTCTTCAAATTAATGATGTTGAAAAATGTTGTGGAAGCTATTTTGGTATCTTTATAAACTCTTTTTATTGACTATGTTGACAATTATCCCTTTTTGCGCTACAATTATTCTTGCGCCCTTTGCAACATCTTTTATTGGCCGTGAGGGTGCATTTAATGTCAGTCTGTGTATTATGTAAGCTTATGATCACTTTTGGTGTGGAAGCAATAACCTTAGCACAGCGACAACATTCATTAGTGCGTATAAAGAATGAAGATGCGTTTCGGCAAAACCTATCCCTATATTACAGAAGATGACCTTTTCATCAGAATGAAGTGCAGATAATACAGTTACTGGTGGCTGTTTGAGCATTTTGTTATCAGGGCCTTAAAAATGGTATTAAATTATGCCTTTTGCCAATAATGGTGCAAGAGTAACGTATGTTAAAAACCTAAAAAGGGCGCCCACAGACGATTTTGGTCTTAAAAGGGTGCCGACAGACGAATTTGGTCCGCCCCCCCCCCTCACCCGACCATATGGCAGCTCTGCCACTGTGCACAAACATCACTTTTGTCAACCTTATTCTAGGTCTTATTGTTATAAAAAGTTTTTCCCCAATACTCTGAAAGATTGGAATAACCTTCCTGCCACCCTGATAGATCGTATGGATAGACCCTGCCCAATACATTACTAGTTTTATTAGAGATAAGGGCACTCTTGACTCACGTGCGGTGTAGTAATGTCCTTTGGGTGTGTCACCGTGATCTGAAAGAAAGACAGAAAAAACAAGCATCATATTTTAATTAATTAAGTCGAAACGGCCAAATTTTCTGGGCCAAGCGCACATAGCAATGTGCAATTCCTGAATGATGCAGTTGGGCTTGCTAATAAATTATTTTGGTAAACTTTTCTGAGCTCTGGAAATGACAAAACTGGAAACTTGCCATTTGTGACACCAGATAATCAAGTGACACCGGAAACTTGAACTACAGTGATAATTTTTTACAAAGTTTCCAAATTTTCTCCAATATAAACTCTTGATTTTGAAATAGTTTGTCTAAAAAAAGACAACAAGGTTTGCGGAACGTTTAAAATGTCATCGGAAAGCATCAGTTTGCAGACTATAGAAAACATTATGTAGCAACAGGGATCTTCAGTCACCGTGCAATTTTCTTAGGAAGTTTCGACAAGCCGGAGACGCCGAGTCCCTACTCGGACTCAATTCCGGAATGAATAAGTCCGGTTTTTCCGGCATTGGCTTGGAAGGGACTGCCACTGGACTCATACTCGAAATCGAGTCCAGCCCGTGATTTGACTTAAATGAAAATTAGATGCCTCTTGAATATACAATCTCATACATACCACTAGGCTATCATCCAATTTATTTTCTGAGAGAATTGTGTGAGACCGGTGAAGTTGCAGAAGTTGAGGCATGAGAGTGTATAACACAGTTTGCTGAAACTGTTCAGGTTGAGTAACGACAGCTACTGTATGCCTAGCTTCTTGAGGGAAGGATTTCCTACAGTAATTTACTTGAAGTTTTCCTGGGTATGAGCCTCTTGGGTACTAGCTGGGAAGTTGTGGTCTGGTCCAGTATAACCCAAAGGCAGTCTGGTAAGAGTGCAATAGGCTATTTCCACTCATCATGGGCGATATGGTCTCAGATTTAACTGGGTGCCATGGTCCCACATTCCGACTGGCTGGATGTTTTCCAACTGAATTAAGGGACCACCAGGTTATTTTTCGAGAGTGTAAATGCATAAAGCACAAATGCCTGGTGGAATAAGCCTAAAAGGAAGAGGCTGACGACTCTCTAGGCGGAGTGCTACCATTGGTTGGCGTGGAATGCACAGAAAATTAACGATCTTTACATTTCCCACTGTAAGGTCCTATACCTATCAACAGTGGCGTAGCAAGGATTTTTTCGTGGGGGGGGGGGGGGGGTTATGGGGGCTGGACACTTTTGTAGGGGGCTGGAGTTTACTATCTAAGCACATCGCCACCATCAGTTGGCGCGGGGTGTACAAAGAAAATTCTGGATTTTAACACCTCCCAGATGGCTGGAAATGGCATTTGCCAGGTTTAATTGTCCGTAATTCTGGTGAAAAAGTTAGTGATTTTTCTAAGATTCAAACGCACTTTTGAGAAACTGATTAGCTCAGTTCATTATTCCACCGGACTGTGTATCCTATGATTGCAAATCCGAAATTCTGCTGTGTGTTGCAAGTAGCTGTTCCAGTGCACGCCTGAGCAAGGTATTTCCATAGGCGTAGGGGAGCATTTCAGTTTGGGGGCAGAAGATTTTTGCACGAAAAATGTAACTTTTGCCCCTAAGACAGTCAAAGCGGTGAGCCACCGCGCGCTGGTTAGCGCGGAGCGTTCAGAAAAGTCGTACCTCTCAGACAGTCGAAAATGACATTTCCCAGGCTTATAGGCTTAAGAGGATCCAAGCAGTCGGTATTTTAAGTTTCAATTGCAGATAAACGTTCAACTCCAAACTATAGTTCAGCCAGAAAGAGTAAGCGGAGTGCCACCATTGGTTGGCGCGAAGCGTACAGAAAACTTTGATATATCCGACCCCTAAGACAGTTGAAAATGGTATTTCCCGGGTTTGAAGGGATCTAAGCAGTCGATATTTTCAGTTTTCTTTTGCAAAAAATGTTCACTTAAAACTTAAATTCTGTTATGAAGCGGTTTAAGTGGTGCACCAACATAAGTTGGGGCAAAACGTACAGGAATTTTTGAAAAATTTGATCCTTCAGTCAGTCAAAAATGTCATTTTGTATGCTTATAGAGGGTCTAAGCAGTCTCTGTTTAGAGGTTCCGTTTTCAAAAACTGTTCACTTGAAATCAAATTTTTGCTGGGAAAACTATTTACGCGGAGCGCCACCATTAGTTAGTGCGGATCGAACAGAATATTTTGAAACTGACATTTTCCAGGCTTGTAGGGGGTCAAAGCAGTAGCTATTTGATCAGAAAATTACCAGATAAAATGTATCACCACCAGTCGATGAAATGGTCCCTCATATTTTCGGGGGAAAACCATAACACGGAATTGAAAACATGCTAACGAATTTTACTCTATCGTGAATCTTAACAGGCTAAATTAAATACATTGACATAATTGTGTGACTGCCGGAAGTTCCAACTATATGATTTTACTTTTGAAAAAATGTAACATTCCCAATTGTGTTAAAATGAATTTTCAAGCAGACTTTTTGGAAGGCATTCTCACACTGCATTATTAAAGTATTGAAAAACAAATTACCCGATTTTCATAACCATCGCCCGTATTTGGCTCTAGAGCAGGGTTGATGGCAAACTTTTGGGCACTTGAGCACCTTCCTGTCTGTCCGTTGAAATAATTTGGCAATTGAAAACGACACAACATTTTTGAAGTTTGCCCAAATATTTGACCATTTCGGGCAGTTTTTGCAAGATCTGAAGCTATTAAAATAATCGGCCGTTTCGGTTATTGTGTTACGCAAGATTTTAAAAAAGGCTCAAGAATGATTGTTTTTTGAAGCCACAGGCTTCCCAAATGTGTTGCGATTTTTTTATCTGTTTGTTTTCGTAACTATGTTACCCTTACTAAATACGTTTCAATTTTCGGGCAAATGCTTGGAAGAATTTGTATATTCGACAAATTTGGGCATTGTAATTATCTGTAAAGTAAAAGTCACGAATAATACCTTTTGGCGCTGCCCGAAGGTGTAACGAATTTTTAAAACCTTGACTTTTTCATGAAACTTTTATTGCGACTATATGACGTTTCTTTCCTTTGTCGGGCCTATCTTTTTTTAAGATTTCGTCCACGTTTAGGAATTTTCTGAAAAAACACCCCATTTTTTTCAAAATTAAGGGTTTGTCCGAATTTCTCACAAATTCCTGCCACACTTTAGATTTTGCGGAAATCTGGGGCAGTCTTCCCCTACCCGTCTCATACGCCACTGAGAATGTCCACTTCACCCAAGAGCTAAGTGAGGTCCTGTGGGTAATAGTGGTAAGGTTGCTTCCCTTGAGACCGCATCATGACCAAACATGGGTTTTGTAGTTTCACTGGCCAGTGACTGGCAGCAATGGCTGTGCAAAGTGCAAATTCCTTCCAACCATATTGTCATGTAGTATGGTGCACTCTCCATGACCTTTACCAGACGCCATCTTGTTGTTTACGAGCAAGTCGCCCTTCCTTTGTTCTAGATTCCCAGGGCCCTTCCTGTTTCCCGTCACGTGGACGTGGACGTGACATATCACATCGCCCTAGTTCCACGTGCACACTGTGGCCTATGTTTTCAAGGAGTGGCCAATTTCCCCCTTCGCAGCCTCCTCATTGGTCATCTATATCATTATACTTATTTACATTGGTGCTTCATAACTTTTGACCAATCAGGGGACTGCAGGTGTTCGGAGCTCGCACGATTCACAAGACCGAGCCTGCAAGCTGAAGACTCGTGCAGTAGATACAGAAGGATAAACATGTAGTCAACTTTGTAATGTAAATATTTCAGTAATCATATTAGGCCGGTCGAATTAATTAAAAGTTGATCATCTTTGTGGGAACTCAAATCAGCGAATAAAATCATTGAAAAAATCAACAGAAACTATCTCTTCTTTTTTGCTTGGAGCTACACCTCCAGATCCCATACCATTAACTCATCATCTAACAATATTCGACTCAAATATTCTACCCACAACACCAAGTATGATTTTGGAACAAATTTCTGCATCCCAAGGAATTTAAAAAAAATCCCCACAGGAAATAGAAACAGGCCAGATGCCAGAAGGGCACTTAAAACCCACACCAAGGTAGGCAAGTTTAGCCACTCTAAATCTGCTAGAAAATTGTCCATCCAGGAACCTGAAATGTTAAAAGTCAAGAGATTCTGAAGATATGAAGCTTGTCACAGTCCATCTGAATTTATTCTCAAATTCAGAGTTCAACAATACCCTGCAACTGCATGGATCTATCGTCATAGTAGCCGGGTAGCCCGGGTGAATATTATCATGGACCAGCATGAATATAATTTTTTGCCCAGGTCGCCAGTGGCCATGGGGGCTGCTGGGCGATTCATTGGGGGCCTCAAGCCCCCGGTAGTTACGCCACTGCCCATCAACTACAATGTCAAACAAAACATTCCTTCCTTTTGAGGAAGTAATTTAACCTCTGCTGCCCTAAAACTCACTTGGAGCACAAGTCTCCAGGTTTTGACATGCATATTTTACAGTGAGTGATGGCAGAGGGCGTCTTTAAGAATTTTTCAAGGTCCTTGGGTATTTTGTGGCTATTGAAAATTCATAAACTTTTGACATACTTTACAAAGGGAAAAAAGGAACCATGAATTAATGGGGCATACTTTTCCCTAAGGAGAGGGGAAAGTGATCACAGTGTGTTGTTTTATACAGTTTAAACCAAAAGCATTATGCATGAAAATGGACAAAATTTTCAGTATAAAAACTGTATTTGGAACATTTAAAACTGACAGTCACCCAGCAATCCAGTGTATAAATTATTCAGTGAAAGGTGTGAACTTTTGCCTTCAAAAATGGAGACCCGTCAGTATCAAGGTGCATATCAATATGGACCACTGTAGACGTAATTCTCATTCAGCATGTCAGGTGACACATGGTGAAGTCCACGGCTGGGGATTCTGCAATAAGGGATCATGGGAAAAGGTGTACAAGACACAGAAATATCCAATGTTCTTTTTTTCATCTTTCCAGCAATGTCCATGGTACTGTGCTTATGATGTCCGATAGCCTGCTGCTCCCCATGGATGTTATTTGCACAACTGTCCCAATCAGGCGCGTAGCCAGGATTGTGTCATGGGGGGTTTGGGGGCACGATATTGGGGAAAAGTCTAAGGATAGAGTGTAAAATCTGCTAAATTAGGTGTTTGTAGAATTGCAAGGTTGGGTCATGGGGGGTTCTAACCCCCCAAACCCTCCCTTGGCTATGCCACTGGTCCCAATTATTAAAAAAGTGAGAGGGTATGGGAGTGGAAGATAAGGAATTTTCCTACATCTAAATTGATGAATTAATGGTATTGTTAATTGCTCCTTTGTATCCTGAACATCAATTGGTGTTTTGGAGTTTTCCTTAATACCCAGTTAATCATATCTCTATCTTGGCCTTTCATGGAACTGGTCACTCTCACCCTCCCAGATTTTTTAGACTGCTTTCATGCTCTGAAGAGGGCTATAGTTACTGAAAAAAAAAAGATATTGTGTTACCAACCGAAAACATACAGCTGATCTTGTTCATAAAACTTCTGTGCCGATGAATATCTAAAAAAATGTTTCACAAGATGTCCCCAAATATTTAACAGGAAAAATATTCTCCTTACTGGTTTTCTTGACGGTATTAGACTATAAAATTGCACTTTCTATGTCTTTTTAAGAAGATAAATATAAACCCAAAGAGAAAAAGTCAGGTCAATTCTAAAAGTAAGCTCCTTTATTCAAAACAAATATTGTCAGCTAATTATCAACATGCAGGTATCAAGTTCTACAAAACAATATGCTCATATTAAAAGCAATTTTCTCAAACACAAAGTCCACACCAAACTTACATGCTCTTAAACAGAGGCAAGCTTTGCTTGATTACTGACCAGGGAAGGGGAGGGGGACATCAGCATCAGCTTTTGTAATTCTTTCATCTGTATTACCGATGGTTGCAAACAATCCAAAAACACAATATATATGAAAATTATGTGCAGATTTGGAGTAAAATGGAACAAGTAGTTACCTTAATGTGAAGTAGTGTAGCAGCTGACTGCACTGTATTGAGAGTATGTGACAATATTATTTATTTTATGTGATACTATTATTTTTATTCTCAAATGGGAAATTTACTAAGTGTAACTGTTTGATTTACCTTGAATGTGTAATGTTGAAGTTCTAAAATATTATGAGCGATACTTTAAAGAAACCTGAAATTTACCTGTTGCTTCAAAATAAGTTTAGAGGCGACTGCTCTTCACTTTAAATTTCACTGGTCATTGTACAAATAGACAAAACATTAAGGAAACATGCTCCCTGAAATAGCTAACAAAATCACACTTGCCGAACTTGCCTATGGAATTCATCTATATATAAGCCTTTATAGCTAGTGGCACTAGTTGTGCAAATGATGTGATAAATCATATTAAACACAGCAACACAGCTCTTTGATTTACAATCACTGCTAGAAATTTACTTTTTGGAAAACTTTATAGATTATCATCCTAGTCCTGAACATCTGAAGAAGATGAGAGTGTTGAAATTTGCTGGCCACCAGAACAAAAAGTCATAACAATTTTAGGACCTCCCTCTTGGTGAGGAAAATTCCAATTTTCCATCAAAATCATCCACACCTAAATTTGCTCAAAATGTCCGAAGCATCTCCTCACTAGCTGGCCACCAGAACAAAAAGTCATAACAATTTTAGGACCTCCCTCTTGGTGAGGAAAATTCCAATTTTCCATCAAAATCATCCACACCTAAATTTGCTCAAAATGTCCGAAGCATCTCCTCACTAGCATAATTAGAGAGATGACATTTTTTGAACAGCAAAACTGCCCTGACAAGATGTGGGTGATCTGGGCTGTGATCTGGACAAAATCCCAAGAGCAATTCAAACACTCCCTAGCTATGTACAGATCCACCATCATATTTAACACATAGTGTTATTGCATGCAGGCTATGGCCCATCCAGGTCAACTTTGTTCCAAACAGTTCAATCAGGTCTTAGCTTTAGTTTGGTTGTATATACATAACTAGGTCCGAGTCTTGAAAGAAAGGAAAACAACATCTCATCCCCTTGTCACTGTCTACTGGGTAGGTTTTGCCATCCAAAACTGCGTCTGGAAAAGAGAAGTGGGTTTGTTTAGATCGATAGTTCTCAGTGCTTACCATGTTCAAATGTAGTTCTAATTCTTAGAACCATCAACACCTATGAGGAAAGCAATGTATTGTGCATAGTGTGCACATACTTGTACAAGAAGAATGCAGACACCCTAATTCAGAATTAATAACCTAAAAAATTTCCTCTGTGGCTCTTGTTGATTATGAAAAGCAGGTTTTTAGAAACAGAAGAATGATCACTGAAGTATATATAAGCCTATTGCTTTGGAAACTTTTAAAAATTACCTAATGGGGTTATTTGGCATTGTGATGTTGCAACTATCTCTTGTAATAAAAGGGGTAGTTTATGTAAACTGAATCCCATGAAGCCCAATCTCTACCTAAAATAGAGAAAATTAAATCAATAAAATGGGGAAGGTTTAAAAAACTCAAATTGTGAATGTTTCTTCTAATTTTTAAAATCTTTGATGTCACTCCCCAAATTGCAAACACAATTGAAAAAGGAATACTTAAAATAAATGGCAATCTTCAATGACTAACTTAACACTTTTCACACAAACCTAAATGTAACAGAAAAATTCAAGAGCTCTTAAGCTTAATACTACAAAAGAACAAGCACTGAAAGTGTGAGTAGTCTGATTAAAAAAGTTTGAATAACCTTAAAGGGGAAGGAGCAGTCATCCCAAATTGAAGTCGTGTAGTAGGGTTCTTTTCATGATTGACTGTTGAGAGTCATGTGACAAGTCTTCTCAAATCCTGAAATTTATTAGAGGTTACTGCTCGGTTTACCTTGCAAATGCAATACTAAAAGTTTAAAATATTATGAAAGATTCTGTGAAGGAAACTAAGAAAACCGTGGTATTTATGGCTGCATTGCTACAAAATAAGCTTGGAGGACTGCTCTTGACCTTAAAATTTTGGAGATTTTGCAAGGGGGACAAAAATTTGGTCCACATTGCTGTACATATATGACAAGTTGTGATATATCACACCATATCATAATTAGAAAATATATGCCATGAGATAGCAAAGCATTTGTGGAATCTTCTGACACTATCAGAAACAACTGAGGCCAAATATTTGCTCAAATTTTACTATTTTGCTACAATTGTACACAAAACAAGATTAACAGTCTACCTTTCTCTCTCACAGCTAGGAGAAGAAAATATTTTTTGTTTTCAGTTGACATTAATCCAAAGACCTACCTTGAGTGGGAGGGGGCAAGGGAAAATCTAGGAGGCAAAACAAATATTCCCTCATGCCCCAATAGCACTATCACTTTCCAAAAATATCAAACAATACATGGTTTTGATAACAGAGGTGCCAATATAACAAGCAACATATTATATGACCGTGACAGATTAAACAGTATAGTTACGCAACCCTGCTTACCTAATTCTGAGCTTTGTGTTGTCTTTTGACACCACTGATTGAAAATAGATCAATGTCAGTCTCCACTCATAGACAGCCAACAGGTTACACCGTGCACTTCCCAATCCTTCACGTCATCATGTTGATTTTAACTGCCACTGCCTGAATCAAGTCATTCACAGTACTTGCCATCGATTCTAGACAAATAAAAACAGATGAACATTTTAGCAATGTTACACATATCTGGCACTTTAACAGCTTTGAACTTCAAATCAATTGGGATCTTTTTATAATTGGAATCAATGTGATTGTTTTCCTCATGAAATTGTAGTTTATGGTGCTATGCAACACAAAATTACAAACCCAAGTATTTATCCCCAGGAAAAATCACGCAAATTATACAAAATGATTCTGCTTAAAATTATGTATTACAGACATTTAATTTAGGATCTTTCAAACAATTATACATACCCAGCTGGAGACATTTATCATGATGCTTTTGGTCACTGTTTCAAATGATTTTTCCTTTTTATATCCAGTTTTAACAAACTACATGGCATTGGAATAATTAGAAAAATTGCTGTGATTTGGAGCCTGTTTTGGAATTAATTGTTTTACTTTTTTAAGTATTTAAATATCAATGTTTTCCTGTTTGAAATGAATTACATGAATAAGGTCAGGGGAGAAATGGTTTTTTTCAGCTTGGCTGGGACAATCCCATCCTCAAAGAACAGAATGAAGAGCATCATAGCTTCAAATTGACACAATTAGGTATTTGGTTTTGTACAATTAGGATATGTTCACGAGTACTTGTGGAAAAGACTAATGCATCAAATTTAGTGGAATTTGCCCTGAGGTAAATACCCCTTAAATATATCACCCTCAGTTTTGGACATTTACAGTACGCTACTATCAGCTGTGCATGATGTACATTATTCACTATAATTTATAAAAGTTCCTTGTGTAAGGTTAATTTTCATAGCCCAATCTAACGTGCAGCCAATGTTGAGGGCAGGCATTTTCTCACATTTGCTCACAAGCAATTAGCTGCTTGACAATTTGACCCATTGCTGGGGCAAGGATGATGCAGTACAAGGACATATCTACAAATGAAGGTACATAGACATAATACACTGTGCACTGCAACTCTGGGGTCCTTGCTACTCCGAGATCCCTTATAGTTTAGCCTGGGAAGATACCCAGTTACCGTGTGTTGCCGCGTGGAGGCACTATAAGAGTCTTAGTGGTGGAGAGGCTTTGCACTGGCAGAGAAAAACCAAAACAATCTTCTCTTTTGCCGAAGCTAGCCAGTGACAGCACCAAAAGGTAGCTGCACATTACGCATCACACACACTCTGTGGCATATTGCCACCAACACACACCTGTGGAGAGATAGAGAAGTAAGGTTAGTAGTTAAGGTTGATATCTCTTCTGTAGATGTCTTCTTGAGGAAAAAGCATGCATGTACCTGCAGGCATGCAAAAGTTACACAGTTATATCTCTGCTGGCCAAAGTAACTAGTAACATATTGCATTAGGCACAAATTGCCTACCTAGCCCTAACACTGCAGTGGCCAGAAAGGGCGTATGAGGCCCATAAGTCCGCCAATTTATCTTCTCCCTATTTGCCTAGCTTAATTGCAGGACAGGACGTGTCAGGCCCATACGTCAAGCCCACTTATCATCTCCCACCCTTCTTATAATAGCTGCATAATATATGTCCTAAGGCATGTATGCAGCAGCACATTTTATGCTTCTTTTCCGTGTTGTCTTCATCCCTCCTCCATGCGAGTATACACCTTGAACCTGTGGAAAAACAAAATAAAAAGAAAATAGCTTCGCCAGGAAGCCTACGTTGTCCTTCTGCGTTGTTTCCTGTGGAGAAAGAAAAATGAAAAAAGAAAAATAGCTTCCCCAGGAAGCCTATGTTGTCCTTCTGCGTTGTTTCCTGTGGAGAAAGAAAAATGAAAAAAAGGAAAATAGCTTCGCCAGGAAGCCTCCGTTGTCCTTCTGCGTTGTTCCCTGTGGAGAAAAAAAAAGAAAAAAGAAAAACAGCTTCAACAGGAAGCCTGCATTGTTCTTCTGCGTTGTTTCCTGTGGAGAGAAAAATAAAAAAAAAAAGTTTGCTAGGGAACCTATGCCAATTAATCTTCTCCCTATTTGCCTAGCTTAATTGCAGGACAGGACGTGTCAGGTCCATGTATCCTGATAAATAATCTAATAATTATTTTCCTAGTAACTGCTGAAAAGGACGTGTAAGGCCCATAAATCCAGCTCTTTAAATAATTTTGCAAGGGCGCTGATGTTCCCACGTTGTCTTCATTCTTCTATCTTCTACGTTGTCCTCCTGTATTGTTTCCTGTGGAGAGAAAAAAAGAAAAAAGAAAAACAGCTTCGCTAAGAAGCCAACGTTGTCCCCCTGCGTTGTTTCCTGTGGAGAGAAAAAAAGAAAAAAGAAAAACAGCTTCGCAAGGAAGTCTTCGTTGTCCTTCTGCGTTGTTTCCTGTGGAGAGAAAAAAATGAAAAAGGGAAAACATCTTAAGCCTACGTTGTCCTTCTGCATTGTGTCCTGTGGAGAAAGAAAATGAAAAAACAAAAAACAGCTTCGCAAGGAAGCTTCCATTGTCCTTCTGCGTTGCTTCCTGTGGAGAGAAAAAATGAAAAAGAAAAAACTAAATCTATGTCATTCTACTGAATTATTTCTTGTGGAAACCTAGCCCTAACATTGCAGTGGCCGGACAGGGCGTATGAGGCCAATAAGTCCACCACTTATTCTTCTCCCTATTTGCCTAGCTTAATTGCAGGACAGGACGTGTCAGGTCCATGTGTCCTGATAAATAATCTAATAATTATTTTCCTAGTAACTGCTGAAAAGGACGTGTAAGGCCCATAAATCCAGCTCTTTAAATAATTTTGCAAGGGCGCTGATGTTCCCACGTTGTCTTCATTCTTCTGTCTTCTATGTTGTCCTCCTGTATTGTTTCCTGTGGAGAGAGAAAATGAAAAAAGAAAAACAGCTTCGCTAAGAAGCCAGCGTTGTCCCCCTGCGTTGTTTCCTGTGGAGAGAGAAAAAAAAAAGAAGAAGTCAGCTTCGCCATGAAGCCTTTGTTGTCCTTCTGCGTTGTTTCCTGTGGAGAGAAAAAAAATGAAAAAGGAAAAACATGTTAAGCCTATGTTGTCCTTCTGCGTTGTGTCCTGTGGAGAAAAATGAAAAAACAAAAAACAGCTTCGCAAGGAAGCTTCCGTTGTCCTTCTGCGTTGTTTCCTGTGGAGAAAGAAAAATGAAAAAACAAAAAACAGCTTCGCAATGAAGCCTTCGTTGTCCTTCTGCGTTGTTTCCTGTGGAGAGAAAAAAATGAAAAAGGGAAAACAGCTTAAGCCTACGTTGTCCTTCTGCGTTGTTTCCTGTGGAGAAAGCAAAATGAAAAAAAAAAAAACAGCTTTGCCATGAAGCATATGTTGTCCTGCTGCGTTGTTTCCTGTGGAGAGAAAAATAGAAAAGAAAAACAGCTTTGCATGGAAGCTTGTATTACCACATCGTCTTCATTCTTCTGTTTCTGCTGTTGTGTTTTTGGAAGTGAAGCAAGGATGTGCCAAACATACTGCAATAAGACATATATTAATTATGGCCTACACCTAAGTAGCCCTAATAAGCAGTTGCTGGACAGGGCGTGTCAGGCCCACAAGTCCAGCACATTTGCCTATGACCTAACCTAGCTTTAGGCCAGGCCTACTGTTTATACACCCTACCCTAAAAACTGATCTGTTATGTAACCAGATTCATATGGCCAAACAGTCACATAACTATGTTCTTGAGCATGTATGCAATGGCACTTTCATGCCTCTTTTCCCCGTTGTCTTCATTCTTCTTCTTCTTCTTCAGGGGGTTAGTTTCTGTGGAGAGAGTAATTAAAAAAAATATAAAAACAGCCTTGGCAATGTGCTATAATAATGATGCATCTGTTCCATGTCTTCTTCATTCTTCTGTCTTCTACGTTGTCTTCTGCATTGTCTCGTCTTGCCAGGAATCTTCTTTTCACCGTTGTCTTCATTCTGCTGATGTCATTTGTATCTTCGATGTTGCCTTCTTCATCCTCTCCTTTTCTTTGCCCCTCAGTAGGTTCTGTGAAGAAACTAAGTCTAAAAGTTAGACAATAAAAATTAACCTGTAAGGAAAAATTAAAAGCAATAAAAATGCCTGGAGCCAGAGTAAAAATCATGGAATTTAAAGGTGATTTTCAACTCCAGCAATCTTCTCAGGCAATAATGATTATAAAAAAGTAAAAGCAATAAAAATGCCTGAAGCCAGAGAATGTGCTCATGCAATCAAAGAGATCATGATTTTCAACTCTGGCAATCTTCTCAGGCACACTGCATATAATTTAAAAAAAAATACATCTGTAAGAGAAAAGTAAAAGCAATAAAAATGCATGAAGCCAGAGAGTGTGCTCATGCAATCAAAGAGCATGATTCTTAACTCTGGCAATCTTCTCAGGCACACTGCATATAAATTTTTAAAAAATAAAATCTATAAGAGAAAAGTAAAAGCAATAAAAATTCCTGAAGGTAGAGAGTGTGCTCATGCAATTCAAGAGCATGATTTTCAACTCTGGCAATCTTCTCAGGCACATTGCATATAAATTTTTAAAAAATACATCTGTAAGAGAAAAGTTTATTGTTTATTGTTTATTGTTTATTGTTTATTTTTTCAACTGTACTACATGCAAACGTAAATTCATTATCATTATTATTATGATACAATACGAAATAATATTTACAAGAAACGTGAGTATGAAGACAGTAGAAAAGGAACCAGATGAAGCTTGCAAGCTTTTCTAGTCTGGCCCTAATAACTGAGATGTTCTTAATTGCTTACACAACTAGAATATATAAATACGAATATGACTCCTATAACATTTACATGATTGTATACAAAGAATTGCTGCTAGTTTGATGCTTACTTTTAGCCAGATTTTTAATTATTTATTTATTTGATTATTTATTTATTTTTTTTTGCCAGATAAAATTAATTATCCACATACAATAACAAGAAGGATTTCTTTAAGTACTTCTTGAATAGATTAAGGTTAGGGGCATTTCTTATGCTAATGTCAAGAGAGTTCCAGAGAGATACCCCGCTACTTCTCACGTGAGAGTGCGCAAACATTGTCCTAGTATATGGCTGGAGAAGATTATCTCTTCTTCTTGTTGGATAGTTGTGATGACAACTATTAAGGTTGAAAAAGGAATGGAAATCAGGAGGGAGTTGACCGCTGTTGTGCCTATACAAAAGAACGCCTAACTGGTAATTGTAGTGGTCCTTTAGAGTTAGAATATTATAATGGTGAAAAAGTGGAAGAGAATGAGTGTATGGTGAAGCTTTTGATATAGTTCGTACAGCCCTCTTTTGAAGAATAAAAAGCTTGTCTGTATATGTTGGCAAGGCATTACCCCATAATAAAATACTATAAGTAAGGTGTGGTAAAATTAATGCATTATAGATAGTTAACAAGGAACAACTAGGAATATAATGTTTTAGTCTATTCATAACACCGACGATTTTAGAAACGGATTTAGTAACGTTATGAATGTGATCCTGCCATGTAAGTTTATTATCAATTGTAACCCCTAAGAACTTAGTAGAATTTTCACTACTTATGATGGTGTTCTTAAAATTTATAGTAAAACGTGCAGTGTCACCTTTCATATTATTAAAAACCAATAATTTAGTTTTACTTATATTTAAAGATAACTTGTTTGACGCTAACCATTCAGAAACATTTTTTAACTCTGAAGAAACAACTTGGAGGGCTCGACTGACATCAGGATTATGATAATAAACAGTTGTGTCATCGGCAAATAATATAAACTTCAGTAATTTTGACGACTTATACATATCATTGATATATAATATAAAAAGAAGAGGTCCCAGTATTGAACCTTGCGGAACGCCGATATTAATATTATTAAGATTAGAGTCCTTCCCTTTAAAACGGACAAATTGTTTACGATTAGAAAGATAACTTTTAAACCAATCAAATGCCACACCCCGTATTCCATATCTGTACAGTTTGTTCAATAAAATTTCATGATTTATAGTATCAAAAGCTTTAGATAAATCGATAAATAAGGCCACGGTGCTGACTCTATTATCTAGGTTACACACTATATCATCAACAAACTTTAAAGCAGCCATATATGTGGAGTGATCCTTCCGAAATCCATACTGCCCGGAATATAATAGGTTATTCTTATTTATAAAAGCTGATAATCTATTGTATGTAAGTCTTTCAAAAATTTTAGAAATAGCAGGCAGAACTGAAACAGGGCGGTAATTAGATACAGTTTCAGCTCCACCAGATTTATAAATTGGAATGACCTTTGCAATTTTAAGTTCATTCGGGAAAACACCTTCAGAAAAAGATAAATTCAAAATATGAGTAAGAGGATCAATAATATGGCCATGTATCTGTTTTAAAATATCATTGGTAAGGCCATCATACCCTGGGGATTTCCCACTTTGAAGTTTCAATATAGTACTAACTACTTCCTCATGACTCACTGGGTGTAAAATAAAGGTATCTAAAACACTTATATCATTGGGATAACAATTGCAGTTATAGTACGTTACATCTATTTTAGAAGCTAGATTTTCGCCTACAGATGTGAAGAAATTATTAAAATCATTAGCAAAAGCAATAAAAATGCCTGCAACCAGAGAGTGTGCTCATGCAATCAAAGAGCATGATTTTCAACTCTGGCAATCTTCTCAGGCACATTGCATATAAATTTTTAAAAAATACATCTGTAAGAGAAAAGTAAAAGCAATAAAAATGCCTGCAACCAGAGAGTGTGCTCATGCAATCAAAGAGCATGATTTTCAACTCTGGGAACCTTGTCAGGCAAACTGCATATAAATTTTAAAAAATAAATCTGTAAGAGAAAAGTAAAAGCGATAAAAAAGGCTGAAGCCAGAGAGGGTGCTCATGCAATCAAAGGGCATGATTTTCAACTCTGCCAATCTTCAGAAGGACACTGCATATAAATTTTTAAAAAGCAACATCTGTAAGAGAAAAGTAAAAAAATGCATGAAGCCAGTGAGTATGCTTAAGCAATCAAAAGGTTATTTAAAACCTCTGGCAATTTTCTCAGACACGCTGCATATGAACTCAAAATTACCACCAGTAAGACAAAATTATAATACAAAGTATAAATGTTAAAAAAACTTTACCCATAAGAAAACATTAAAAGCAATAAATGCCTGAAGCCAGAGAATATGCTCAAGCAATAGAAAGGTGATTTTCACCTCTGGCAATGATACTGTATCAAGCACCCTTCTAAAAATTCAATAGCTACATTACCCAAACAAAAAAATCAATTAAAATGCATGTTGCCAGAAGTAAGTTAGTTAGTCAGGCAGTTAGTCTGGCAGTTAGTTTGTTGGTTAGTTTGTTAGTTCGTTAGTATATGTTTATAGTTTAGTTAGTTATAAATACAGATTCAAACATAGTTCAATTTTCAAATTGTTACAAATACAGTTCAAATACTGTACAGTGTAAAGTTTTTCCTTTTAGTCGCCTCTTACGACAGGCAGGAAGTACCATGGGCATATTCTACAGCCCCTGGCCCACAGGGGATGACCGCAGCCAAAAAGTATCTTTCATAAAATAAGTAACCACTTCCAACACTTTCTTAGGGACAGAGCAACTTTTCTTAAAAAAGTATTTCCTTCTAGAGAGGAAGAAAAGCAATAAATAAAATATGCCTGAAGCCAGATATCATACTGATGCAAAATAAAAAAAGGTGGTTCCACCTCTGGGAATGATACTAGGCACAGTGCATATAGGTTATTAAAAAATACCAATAAGAAGAGTATAAAAAACAATTAAAATGCTTGCAGCCAGAGTGTATATATATATATATTTACACATGTATAAGAAAAGGTGGTGATTTCAACCAATGACATCAGGCACATATAAGAGAAAATTTAAAGCATTACAAATGCCTGAAGCCTGAGGGTAACACTCATACAATAAAAGAGTGTGACTTTCACCTCTGGCAGTGTTATCATGACACACACTGCATAAATATCTAAAGACTACTACCTGTAAGAGAAAATTAAGCACAATACAAATGCCTGAAGCCAGACAGAGCACATATGCAATCAAAAGAGCATGATTTTCACCTCTAGCAATCTTCTCAGCCACAGGGCATACTGTATGTTTAAAAATTATATGACCCCGTAAGAAATAATAGCAGTAGCAATAAACATTGCTATGAAGCCAGGAAAAATGCTCAAGCAATAAAAAGGTGATTTCACCCTCTGAAAATGATATCAGGCACCCTGCTCAAAATCCATTTCTGTATTCCTCAAGAAAAGACCAATTAAAAATGCATGCAGCTAGAAGTAAGTTAGTGAGATAGTTATAGAGATATAGAGATAGTCAGATTCAAATGTTGTTCATGTTATACTTTGGTTTCAGACATGATCTAAATGCTGTACAGGGCACGTCTTTCCAATTAGTCGCCTCTTATGACAGGCAGGAAATGCCGTGGGCATATTCTACAACCCCCAGCCCACAGGGGGATGCATGCAGCCAGAAACTATACTATTACAATAAATTGTAGTTATTTCCAACACTGACCTCAGAACACACAGCAACTTTTTTAAAAATATTTCACAAAAGAAAAAATAAAAAGTAATAAAAAGTGCCTGAAGCCAAGAGAGTATACCAATTCCACCTTTGGCAATGATGATCTTAAGCACACTAGCTGCACATGTTATGAAAAATTTACCAAAAAAAGAGAATCAAAAGAATTACAATGCTTGCAGCCAGAGAGTACACAAAGAAGAACAGTAAAAAAGGTGGTGGTTTCAACCAACTATTGAAAAATAAAAAAAAAAATTGAAAAATGTCTCACACCACAGAGGTACTGTATGCTCATGCAATGAAGGTGTTTTCCACCTTTTGTAAGATTCTCTGGCACATTGCACCCAAAATGTCTCGGGTGCCTTTTCCTGTTACCTTCTTCTGTCTTCTGCGTTGTCTTGCCAGGCAGTACAAAGAGATGTTGCACACTTCTGTACATGTTGCCTTCATCTTCATCCTCTTCTTCCATGGGGAGCACATCTTGCAGGTCCTGTAAAGATAAGACTAAAACAGACATTAAATACATGCACACAAAACAGTTACATATGTAAATATCTAGATATAGCTAATTACTCACCAAGGAAAGTAAAACAACACAAAATGCCTCAAACCAGAGAGCTGATATACTCATGCACTTATGAGGGTGAAATTTCACATTTGGCAATAATGCTCTGAGGCATGCTGCACGTAGATTATCACAATAAGTTATTCAAAATAAGAAATAAAAAATAAAATGCTTATTGTCTGAGAGCACACACATACATTCAAAAAAGGTGGCTTCCACACCTTTTGTAAAAATGCTCTCAAAAACCCTGCATAGAGATAACTAAAATAGATGATGCCTGAAGTCATGCACTTGAAAAGGTGACTTCCACCTTTGGCAGTATACTCTCAGACACCTTGCATAGAGATTACAAAAATAAATTTCACAAAAAGATCATGAAAAAACAATCAAATGCCTGAAGTCAGGGAGCAAACTCATGCATTTAAAAAGGTGATTTTCACCTTTGGCATTAATACTCTCAGACACCCTGCATAGAGATTATAAAAATAAATATCACAAAAAAGGTTATAAAAAATCAATTAAATGCCTCGTGTCAGGAAGCAAACTCATGCTTTTAAAAAGGTGACTTCCACCTTTAGCAAAACACTCTCAGGCACCGTGCATAAAGATTATGATGATAAAATTCACAAAAAAAAATCATCAAAAAACAAAAAAATTCCTGAAGTCCAGGAGCAAACTCATGCCTTTTATAAGGTTATTTCCACCTTTGGCATTAACACTCTCAGGCACCCTGCATAAAGATTATGAAGATAAATTTCACAAAAAAGATAATGAAAAATCAATCAAATGCCTGAAGTCAGGGAGCAGAGCAAACTCATGCCTTTTAAAAGGTGACTTCCACCTTTGGCAATAACGCTCTCAGACACCTTGCATAGAGATTATAAAAATAAATATCACAAAAAAGATCATCAAAAAACAATCAAATGCCTGAAGTCCAGGAGCAAACTCATGCCTTTTAAAAGGTGACTTCCACCTTTGGCAATAACACTCTCAGACACCTTGCATAGAGATTATAAAAATAAATTTCACACAAAAAAATCATCAAAAAATTAATAAATTCCTGAAGTCAGGGAACAAACTCATGCCTTTTATAAGGTTATTTCCACCTTTGGCATTAACACTCTCAGGCATCCTGCATAAAGATTATGAAGATAAATTTCACAAAAAAGATAATGAAAAATCAATTAAAAGCCTGAAGTCAGGGAGCAGAGCAAACTCATGCCTTTTAAAAGGTGACTTTCACCTTCGGCAATAACGCTCTCAGACACCTTGCATAGAGATTATAAAAAAATGAATATCACAAAAAGATCATCAAAAAACAATTAAATGCCTGAAGTCTGGGAGCAAACACATGCTTTCAAAAAGGTGACTTTCACCTTTGGCAATAACACTCTCAGGCACTCTGCATATAAAGATTATAAAAATAAATTTCACAAAAAAAAAATCATCAAAAAACAATTAAATGCCTCCTGTCAGGGAGGAAACTCATGCCTTTTTAAAGGTGACTTTCACCTTTGGCATTAATACTCTCAGGCACCCTGCATATAAAGATTATAAAAATAAATTTCACAAAAAAAATCATCAAAAAACAATTAAATGCCTCGTGTCAGGGAGAAAATTTATGCACTTAAAAATGATTTCCACCTTTAGCAATAACACATTCTCAGGCACCCTGCATAGATTTTAAAAATAAATTGACCAAAAAAGATCATGAAAAAACAATTAAATGCCTGAAGTCCAGGAGCAAACTCATGCACTTTAAAAAGGTGACTTTCACCTTTGGCATTAATACTCTCAGGCACTCTGATTAAAGATAATAAAAATGTCACAAAAAAAGATAATGAAAAAACGATAAAAAGTCAAAAAACAATAAAATGTCTGAATTCAGAGAGCAAACTTATTGCTTTCAAAAAGGTGACTGCCACCTTTGGCAAAAAAAAGCCTCAAACACCGTACTGAAAAAGGTGATTTTCAGCTGTGGCAATAATACTCTCAGACACCCTGCATAGAGATTATTAGTAAAAAGTACTCAAAAAAGAAAAACAATATTCCTAGCATAATTATGCAATGAAGGTGATTTCCACCTTTTGCAACAATAATACTTAATTGACACATTATACATTAAAAATGTCTCGTGTGTTTTTCCTGTCTTTGCCTTCTTCCTTCCTTTTTCTTCTTCATCTTCTTTGTCTTCTGTTCTGTGGAGAGAAAAAATAAAACAGCCTGGCCAGGCACTAAAATGAGATATTGCATGCTCCTGTTCATGTTGTCTTCATTCCATCTTCATCTTCTTCTTCATCTTCTTCTTCATCCTCTTCTTCATCCTCTTCTTCCATGTATAGCACATCTTGTAAAGAAACTAAGACTAAAACAAAGATATTAATACATGTACTTATCAAAAAAAAAATATCTGAAGCCTGAGAGTATCCTCATGCAATAAAAAGGTGACTTCTACCTTTAGCAATAATCTAAGGCACCCTGGATATAGTATGGAGATGTTGTATGCTATCTTCTTTTGCAATGCTCTACATCATCTTCTTTATAGTTGTGTTCTGTTCTGTGGAGAGAGAAAATAAAAACCGCCATGCCAGGCAGTAATAAGATGTTGCACACTTCTGCACATGTTGTCTTCATTCTAGCTTCTTCTTCTTCTTCTTCTTCTTCCATGGGGAACACGACCTGTAAAGAAACTTAGACTAAAACATAAATATTAAAACATGCAACAAAACAGTTACTTATGTACACATCTTGACATAATTATCCAGAAAATAAAAATTAAACACAACAAAAAGTATCTTAAGCCTGAGAGCATCCACATTTCAATAAAAAGGTGACTTCCACCTTCAGGAATAACCTCAGGCACCTTGCATATAGTTTAAAGATGTTGTATGCTATTTTTTCCCTGTCTGCTATGGTCTACATCATCTTCATTCTTTTCTCTTCTGTGAAGAGAAAAAATAAAAACAGCCTTGTCAGGCAGTAAAAGACATGTTGCAAGCTTCTGTTCATCTTCATGTTCTTCTTCATCCTCTTCTTCCATGAGGAGCACATCCTGTAGGTCCTGCAAAGAAACAAACTAGAATATAGACATTAATACATGCACACAAAACAATTACATTTGTATACATACTGACATAACTGCCCAGAAAAAGATTACAACACAGAACAACGACACAAGTAAACATTAAAGAAGATGTTTCTTCTTTTCTTTGTTCTCTTCTTTTGTCTTTCTTCTTTTTCAGCTCTTTGTTGTATTCTGTTGATGTGAAAAAATAAAAACCATTAAAACAGCCTTGCCATACAGGAAAAGAATTAAGCATGATGTTTGCTTTGTCTTGAACATCATTTTCTTTGTATTTTTCATCCTCTTCCATGTAGAGCACATCTTGTGGAGATGCATTTTCTATATTGTCTCTCTGTAGGTCCTGCAAAGAAACTAATATTAAACAGTAGACATTTAATGGATGTACTGAAACAACTCCACATATAGGTACATATAGACATACCAAATTTCCTGTAAGAGATAAATAAGCAAATAAATGCCTGCAGATAGAGAGTACACTCATGCAACAAAGAGGTGACATCCACCCCTTGCAATGAAAACAGGTATATTGCAGGTTAATTTCTTTCATGTGTTTTTTTATCTGTTCAGGCATTTGCAAAATCAGCAAAACCAGTGCCAGCACCACAATTGCCAGCATTACCATAATAACGACAAAAACAAAAACATTAAAAATGGCAATAAAAACAACAAAAAAGACACCTGAACACAAACCTGAAAATGAAAAAAAGAAAATACCCACTTTTCTAGAAGAAAACCTATCAAAGCCATGGAAGGTGCGGTTGGTATGACACCGTGGATGGTTCAGTGGTTTTATAATAGTCCTTGTTTGCCCATCAACTCGAGAATCGTCCTCGTAGACGACTGTGAGAGCCATCATAGTCACATGAGGAGGATGGTAACTGAAAGAAATTTTCAAAAAGGAATAAATCAAATGTATCTTGAAAGTGTATGCAGTGATTCTACATATGGTGATATAAGAAAAACATGTTCATAATTAACACTGATCAACAAGGGGTGTACATATTGCTATTCATGTCTACATGTTAGTTGGTGAGCCTCTCAAAACATGGTCAAAACATGGTGGCAGATTTTGAATGATGACACCAAAACTTAATTAGCTACTCTGGTCAATGTCACTTTCTCAGTTTTCTCAGTCACTGAAATATACATATAGGCAATTGATTCGAATGTCAAAAGAAACCAATTTCCCATTAAAGGTCAATATTCTCTTTGTATGCATACCTTCGATGCCATTTGAATCGCTAAGTCGGTATCAAAATAATTTCATGAAATAGAGACATTACAACATGACCCTCTGGAACATATCAAAGTTGGTTCTGGACTATTCCTTTTTAAATACAGCTCAGTCTGCAGGAAATTGTTACATTTTTAGAAACACATTTCCATATTTTGCCCTCATCTGCAGTCCTTTATAGGATAGGAGAGTTTTTTGGTCAGATGTCTCCCTAATTTCAAACTCAAATGGACACTCCCTGTTGTTTACCATATTAAGATGAGTTTTTGACACTAAGAGGCTTTCAACGTGTCAAACAAGAGTTTTTTCTTTTGGACAGCTGGATAAAAAAAAATGATAGTACAACATGGGTTGAAAACCTGCAAACTACATTTGGTATAGGCATTTAATTTACAATTATGTAGTATATGAAAGGACAACTTTCCATGCTAGAACACGAGGGATCCAGGCAGGACAAGAGGGGTGATAAGTAGCTGCATATAGTATTAGTGACAGAACTAAGCCTTCAGTATTATGCAAGCAAAAGCAAGCAAAAGTATTGAGTACAAATGTTTTCATTTCTCAAGTGTTATTAATTATTGGATTTGATAAATGTTACATAAAATTCAACTTATAGAGATGTAAAATAGAACCAGCTACAATGTTTCTATATTGTTTGATTTGAAAATGGTCAGAATGACACACCCAGAACTACACATTTTATGCCTTGCAGCTACATATCAGAACTGATCTGGTTTGGGAATCTATGAACCTTTTCCAACATACCCTATAACTACAATTAGACAGCCCCATCCACTGAGGAATAGCCCTTGTCAATGAATGAACCCTAACAACCGACTAGATGGTGAAGTCTACTCTAACATGCCTTTGCTTCATTTCGGCAATAGAATGGCTCAGCACATGATTTCCTTGGTGTAGTATTACACTTTTTAATTAAGTAGGAGGGAAATACATTTGCCATAACCGGAACAAATTCAGCATGACAGCTAACAATGGGCGAATAATTTTTTCCAACCACTGCCATACTGCTTAATGTACGTGATTGAAATTAAAGTTCACTACAATTCCAAATGATTACATTTTTTCTCTTTAACTTTTCTTATCCCTTTGTAGTAACAAAATGATGACTAAATAATCCATGAACAGCAAAGATGATAAGTTCAAGGAAAAAAGCAGAGAGAAAAAATTACATCACTAACCACTGATATTAAAGTAGCCTATTTCATTAATTGTTAAAGTGATGAGACCTGTAAATCTAAAAAGTTGTAATACCCACCTTACTTTCACCTGACTAAAAACCAAGCCAAGCTCAGCTCTCCTACTAAGCTCCATCCTCTCAAATTCTACCATTTCCATCCACTCTGGCACTTCAGAGGCTTCCTCTCTTAGCTACAAATAAAATTGAAATTCTATGAGAACTCTGGATAAAAGCAACTTATACAACACTCTTAGGGTTAGAAAGCAGATAACCCAGCTTGAAGTAGTGTACTATTAAAACTTTTGTGGTTAATTTATAATGTTTGACTCTTGAAAGGCAGGTGACAATATTTTTTCTCCTCATATGTGGAATTTTCCAAAAGTGACTGCCTGGTTTTCATTGCATATATACAATGTAAATTTATTTTTTTAAAATATTATGTATGATACTTAAGAATGAAATAAAAAAGAAAGATACAAGATTTAGCTGTTTCTCAAATATATTTGGGGCGACTGTTCCTGGAATTAAAATATTTTTAAAGAACACTTCATTGGATTCAATGTAGTTTCCCCTATCCCTGATGATAAACCACAGAAGAAAACACATTGTATATTTGGATACATGTGACAATTAATTGATTACACTGACAATGGACACATCAAACTGTTTAACAGAGTTTATAACTAATGATTAATGATGATCACTCATTTCAGTCTCAAGTTGTGATTGATCCCCATGTACTAGAGGAGAGGCTGTCTTGTCTTGCAAAAATTCCCATGTGTGAAATTGGTAGATATTTTCAAATGATTACAGTTCAAATGTTAGATGATGTTTTCTTCTGGAAATTTCCAGATCCAACACAAGTAAGTGTTTGCACAGTAATTGTTAGATAATGACAAGCTGACATACCAATATGATATATAGAGGAAATAAAATGTAAGATATATATACACATTGCACATAAACACAAAAATGTTAATAATGACGATGACAAGAACAGAAAAAATAAAGGACAACAGTCACAATCATCACAATTACAACCACCACCACAATCACAAACATTGCACCAACTACTATAGCAACAACCACATATATACACATTGCACATAAACACAAAAATGTTAATAATGACAATGACAAGAACAGAAAAAATAAAGGACAAAAACAGTCACAACCATCACAATTACAACCACCAGCACAATCACAAACATTACAACAACCACATATATACATACTGCACATAAACACAAAAATGTTAATAATGACTGTGACAAAAACAGCAAAAATAAAGAACAACAACAGTCACAATCATCACAATTACAACCACCAGCACAATCACAACCATTGCAACAACTACCATAGCAACAACCACAACCACCACAATCATTTACCATCAGCACCAAAACAACAACAACACCTGCTTTCAAAACCAGAAAGAGAAAAAAGAAAATACCCACTTTTCTACAAGAAAACCAATCAGCTCCTAGAAAGGTGTAGTTGGTATGACACCTTGAATGGTCTTGTGGCTCAAAGGCAGCCTTTGTGGGAACACCAACTCTGCATTCATCCTGGTAGATAGCTGTAAGAGCCCTGCCCACATTGGGAGTATCATGGTAACTGTAAAACAAAATGCAAAAAGGAATGAATAATATGTATTAATTTCTGGCATATGGAGTGGTACATATAGTGATATATCAAACATAATTACCATTGATCAACAGCAATGGGGTACATAAGGTGGCACATATATAGGAACCAAATGGGTCAACCTTTTTGTCAAATTAATTTTGATTGAGCATCTCTCTCCTCTCTTTATATTTGCAGTAACACTTTAATTTCTGTGCTTTCTAGCAGAGTCATGTGTGAGGAAAGGAAACTACAACTAAATTTGAAATGGATTCACAACATATAGGCCATACCAAACACTTTTATTTGACAAATGAGAACATATGAAAAAATATGGTGCAGCCTTAAATTCACTTTGATACCAGTACCCTATTTTCCGGTTGGTACGTAGCCAAGCATATGCAATATCTTCAGATATCCAGGCCATGTTAGTTAATGACCTGCTTGTTGGTGGACGAGCATTTCCTGTTTCTATAATTGGGAGGCTATGAATGTAGCATGTTCATTTTTCCCCCCTTCCATTGAAATTTTGGTTATCATGGGTGCCCATTTAAGAGAGGGACTGGGGGACACGCCTTCTCTTTTGTGTGTTGGCGAGGGTGTGCAAAATACATTAGTAAACCTTCTGTTTTTAATAAATAAAGCTATTTTAATGGTTTTCCATCAGAAATCTTTCCCAAGCATCCAAAATCTCTTTCATCTACAGATCTATGTGTTCTGTTCTTTCAAGTGATACTTCATGTTTGGCAAAAGGAAAATACATTAAACTATCCTGACCAAACATTTCATAGAACGTTCACTTTAGTATCATCTAAAATGCTCTTGGATAATTCTGTGGCATGGGATTTTACAATGTTCACCACCATAATTCTGGCCCATTGTGCTTGCACTAGCTTTGATTCACATTCAATGTCTCCAATGCACTGGCATGGGAGGTATTAAAGTGAGCATGCCACCTTCCCCCTACCCACCCATTTATTTCTGATTTCTCCCAAAGTTTAAGGATTCAATTCTACAGGATGAAATAAGCTTTTAACCAGGTCAAGTTTCCGTTTAAAGTGTGCTAATCACAAATGGCTTTCCATTTACAGCATGGATGCTAAATTCAAATAACAAAGCACACCTTGAAAGACGTCATTACGTTAGTGCTACTGAGTAGCTGCTGATATTAGAAAAGCCTGGTGCATCAATTTTTATATTAATGAAAACTGTAAATCTAAAAAGTTAAATACCCACCTTATTTTACCCTGACCTAAAGCCACACTAAGATTAGTTCTGCTGCTGGTAAGCTCCTTTCTCTCAAATTCTGCCACTTCCATCCACTCTGGCACAACACAGGCTTCATCTCTTTGCTACAAAGAAAATTGAAATTCTAAAACATTTTAATAAATACTTCATTGTTTCAAAGTGAATCACAATCAGAGTTTCTAACAACTGTATCAAACAATGATCACCCATTTCAGTTTCAAATTGTGACTGGTCCCCATGTATACAATTGGGTCTTGTCTTGCATAGAATTATGGAAGTTGTTTACCAAAATTCTCATTTGTGATATTTGCAAACATGTGAATTTGCAAGTGATAACAGTTCAATTGTGTAAGGGGAAAGAAATAGAGTCACTCAAATCTGGGTAGGGTAGGCAGCTGTCCTGTTTTATGATTGGCTATTGCAGGTCATGTGACAATATTTTTCTCCTCAAGTTTGAAATTTACTAAGAGCAAACATTTTGGTTGACCCTTGATATGCAACACTGAAGTCCAAAAATATTTTGGTCAGGATACATTGAAGCATAGGTTTCAAAGCCAGGGGTGGGGTCTAAGGGGTAACAGTCCTCCCAGAGCAGGAAAATTTGTTATTCCAGGCCACTGACACTTGTATTTTCAGGGCAAGGAGGCCATGGACAGTGAATCAGTCAGCAGCATTTCCCAATAATGCAAAAGTGCTGAATGCAAAATTTTGAGGGTAATCACCCCCAACCCCTGTAAAATGTCTTCCTGCATACCTATGCATTAAAGTGATATTTGAAAATTGTTGCTTCAGAATAAATGTAGGGTGACTGTTCTAGCTCTTGAATTTCACCTAAAAATTTTTACGACCAGGAAATATATAGGCAGATAACAAATTAATTTTTCAGACTTCAAACATGCTCATGACAGGCTTGGAAGAAAAGCTGTGGCATTTCAGCAAAACCACTTACAGTGTGGAGGTATCATCTTTTAGACATTTGAGCAGTTGTACTGTGCTAGCTGTATTTGTCCTTTTGAACAGTGCAAATGGTGCCCAGAATTAAACAACATAGTTTTATGGCCCAGTTTCTAACAAATCAGTTTAAGTTAGGGCCAGCCACTGCCTTTTCGCAGTTGTGGCTAACTGTCTTCTCTTTCAGCATCAGCCAAAAAATGAGAAAGTAAGTCTCTTCAGTCTTTTCAACAGAAGCCTGAAAATTGGAGCTTTTAAGAAAATTTTTATGAGTACTTCATCAAATAAGCCTTTCCTATGAGAAAATCAAACACAAGAGAGAGGGCAAGGTTAATAGCCACAAATCTGAATTTCATTGGTGAAAAATCAGCCAGTTAAAGGGAATCTCTCATATGCATTTTAAGTCAAAGCAAAAATGTAAACCATATTAGACATAATGCAGGTTTAAATATACCACAAAATACTTTAGATATGGCACTGTTTTGCATTTCAGCCCCCACGTCAAATGGAATTTTACAGTCTGGTGTCCCTCTTCACAAATCATGTGTATTCACTTTCCTGGACTGTGCTGTGTGTTTATTGCATCCTATCCTATCATCTATGGATTTAATTCTCCCGACCAAACTTGAAAAATTTCCCTGCCATTACTTCCAGGAGGGGATGACCCCTTCCCCTATCTGAATAACACTTAGTAGGATCACCCTCCCTGACTGCATCATTTGCAAATCCAAGCCATACAAGTTCTGCAGTGCAACCTTTTGAAAAGTTGATTTAAGCTAGGTGCACAAATTTTGTTTGGGAAATAGTTGTCGATTTTATGGTCTATAAGCCTAGCCTATGTAATTATACTGATTGACAGGTAGGTTTTCTTAAAGGTCAGGAACACCAACCTAAATATATTTCCAAGCAAAAGCTAATGCCTCAATTTTCTTTTTATTTCTCTGTATCTTTCATCCTATTTTATGACTTTAAATTTGTACACCCAAGTTAAACCCAAACAGTCACTTTGGATAAATTTCAAATTTGATGAGAAAAATGTTGTCACATGACTCTCAAAAGCCCTGCAATTGGTTGGGTACAGCTCGTATAGCCCATGTTTTACTTGTCATGCTGCTACAGGCCATAGTATACCAGTGTTTCTGCCAGAAAGGAAAAGGAGATTTGCCCCCACCCCCATTTCCTGAGGAAAGTGGGAAAAACCCTCTTCCCTTATTCATGAAAATTAGAATTTTGTCAGTAAGTCTATCTTGGTTTTTTTACAGCAGAGATTGAATTAAATTCATAAATTGCCTTGTAAACTGATCAAGTTACACCTGTTACAGGGGTCTTGACACCAGCTTTCGTCTCCTGACAAACCCGCTCATAACTCAAGTCTAGAACAGCATCTCTATTTGAACCAGTCCTTAGGCTAGGACTTTAGCAGTACCAAATCCCCTTTTGTGTCTCTTGCTTAATCCCATGCCTTATTGCCTACATTTTTATGTCACATGTGCCATGCCTTCTTACATGTTAAACTAGGCCTAATGTTAAACTTGCAAAGTTTAGGCCAGGACTTAATAAGTTAGTCTGTATATAGGCCTAGTCTCTGTAGCCTAGACCATAGGGTTAACCAACTATTAACACAGGTTGTCCTAGCGTTATATAGTATAACGGCTATGATATATATATATATATATATATATATATATATATATATATATATATATATATATATATATATATATATATATATATATATATATATATATATATATATATATATATATATATATATATATATATATATATATATATATGATATATATATATATATATATACAAAAAGGGCCTACATATACTGTATAACGCCGGGACAACCTAGCTGTGTCTTTAAACTGCAGTATGTCAGTATATCGGCTACGCTAGGTCAGGCCTAGCCCTTGAACAGGACTGTGTGTTACGTTACATGGCCTAAGCTCTTTACACTCTACATGTGGAGTGTAATGGAGCTTAGGCCATGTAACGTAACACACATCCCTGTTCAAGGGCTAACAGATCAGGCCTGGCCTAACGTTAATGTTACGCCTAACATTAACGTTACTTGATTTCTGAAAGACGTAAGCCACCGGTAAATGACCAGATATCGTAATCAGGGATGGGACACACTTTCCTCGTATTTACGTGATATCACTTCCTTAAAAAAGCTGTACTCAAGCGCTTATACATTTACTAAAGGCGAGGAAAGGATGAAGCATTCAACGACGTTTGACCATTGTAAATCTGTCCTGTGAAGACGTTGCCTTAATAATAAAGGCAAAGCGCATGCAATTTTGTTATACTGCACCCACTTCATAGACCGTAAAACTTGTGCGTTAGAAATGTGCACCCTAATACATTGCGAGGGCGGGATACGACATTGGAACGTCATATATTGTCTCACTACTCCATTAGAGTAGTGTTCTAGAGCGTCAAGTGCATACCGTCAAAGAAGTAGTCCTCTAAGCTCTTGTTTTGACCAAATTTTGTCAAGATAACCTGTCAGCTGGGTAATGAAAGTCCATGAATATGAAAGAGTACTTGCCAGAATGTGGATGTTGAAAATTTGGATAAGATGGTGATTTTGACTGTTTAAAAAATTGCTGTCAAATGGCGGAGATTTTCCGTTTTGTGGAGAGGCTAGGGATGGGTGTACCCTACAAAAATTTTATGTCCTTCTAGCTCAAAATCTAAACAGTCATGGTATGGAAATTTTGTAGTGCCATGATGGGCAAACTTGTCAGCTATCAAGTGATGGGTGTGTTAAAATAGCTGTGAACTTTGACAAGGCTGCAGCGCCCTCGAAAGGGAGCTAATTTAGTGTGTAAGTCAATGGGGAATTTATTGGGGTGTGAGACCATAGCCTATCTACATGTCAACAGAAATCCAGTTTTGCGGTCACGGTGCTTGTCAGTCAGGGAAAAATTTATAGCTGCTTTAGCTGCAAAAATTTTGCTAGGTATGCAGATGTAAAATGATGCAATATCTGTGACTCAAACGAACTAGTGATAATATTTTGGCATTACTTTTGTCTTTCAAACTTGGACCACGAGGTTTCACATGCTGGACCCCTTCCTATAGCTATTAACCCATTTAGGAGAAGAAAAAACATTTACCACAATGAGGCATTTAAAAAATTACTTACAGCGTTACTTGTATGGTTCATGGCAAAATCATATGCAGATGCACTCTACCTAAGAAAGTTAAATGACTAAGTTCTTCAAAAGCAAAAGATTAATACATATTTTCTCTAAGGCAAAAGAGTCCAACAGGGAAAATATGATGGAATTTAAATATGCTCCTCTACCTGAATTGAAAGATGAAAACCCCCGTTTTTTTCTTTTGGTTAAATCTACCAAAACCTTCCCCTAACAGGAATTTGCTCGATATTGAATAATTTGTCTTTCAGAATCTCACATGTTCAAACATTTTTCACATTGTTTACTCAGTCTGACATATTCCCAAATTTGAATTATTTTTCTTTACAATAGGCTAAAGTATGCAAACTTCATCTCAATGACCATCAAGTAAACCAAAAAGGTTTCCAAATTGGGCTTTGTTTCCCCCGTTTGTAGAATATTCCAAACTTGTCCATATGGCATCTGCAGGACTCCTGACAGACAACACAACATAGTTCCACAGTCCAGTCTGAGTCTAGAATTGCTTCCTAGGTCTACATCTGTTTAAGACAAAAATAAGCCCATGGGAACATACACTAGTATACAGAGATATGTATTTAGTTCTTAGCATTAAGAGATAAAATCAGCAGTTAGAGAACCGCCTATTTAGTCTATAGCACATAAGTTTCCCAATGGAATATACTAAAACAATTCTGCAACCCAACAAACTCGGAGGATTTTTGATAATTCTAGCACGCAGGCCTATCATAAAAGTGTAATATCTAGGCTACGTCCATCTGGCCCGCAATCGAGATCTTAAAATATTATTTTGTAGTGCAACAAAGCGATTGACGTCAGATGATACCAGATTTTTGACTAAGTTGCACACGAGGGAAATTCACAAAATTTTATCAAATGGGAAGGGAACCTGCCTGCTCTCCAAACATTTCTACAACTTCAGTCACCCGAAAATGCACCGAAAAAGGCGAGATAAACTTTGTTGCGAAATATTCACTTTTTGGGGGTGTCAGGTAAAATAAGTTGCATCAAGTAAATGAGATCGTAAAATTTTGAATGACATTCTTACCCTCGGCTCCTGTGGTTACGAGGTAATTTTGGAGGTTATTAACCGAGAGTAAAACATTAAAGTAGAGAACTTACCTCCACGTAAACTGAAATACCTCCCCTCTGTTCACGACGAGGATCAAGCCGGTGAGATACATAAATCTGTACAGCGATGAAAGCTAAAAACATCGTTGAAAGTAAGGAAAGAACGTAGTCGAACAAAAATACAACTGAAAATGTCATCAAGATGGACTCGGAAAATCTCTCGTTTTAGAACCTCACGATATGCAGAAACGGCACTATACGTTTTATCTGATGCAAGTCTTATCGAGAAGTGAGCGTAAAATTTAGGTTACAGGTGCGAAAAGAGACGCCTGACTATGGCTTCATGGTCAAGTACAATAGCATTAACTTTTAATTTCCCGCCATTCGGATCTAGTAATAGTGATGTCATCATGTGATTATTCACAGCTCTAGCCCATAATGTCATCACAATAGCAGGAAACTTGGTGTCGTTTGTCGTAAGCTACACGTCTGCATTCTTGGATTGTCATGTCATTAGCATAAAAAAGAGATAATATTTAAGATGTATTTCAAGAGAAAAAACACAGAAACAGAAAGGCCTTCTTGCAGGTCGCCTACCCTCATTGTAATGCCAAAAGAAAGTGACTGGTATGAACAATGGCAAAGACCGCTTTGCAGGCAATGTGAAGTTGGTACTACTTTGCATTTTCCACTCCTTGTTTCTTTCGTTTTTGTTACCTTGCGAATTGTTCTTGTTTTAAGCCATTTTTAAGTCAGCAACCTTTTTCTTGAAAGTTTACATTTTTTACATCCACGTTTTCAAATATTGCCGTCTAAAAGAATTACACGAAATAAAATGAAATTAAAATGTGATGGACAAGTCCTTAGTCAAGGAGATTCCTCGCCATTAGAAAATAAAAAATGACCATTGCCACTCTTCAACACCCCTCCACGGTTTTACATAATTGGGGCTGCAGCTCCCAATAAGCTTATGTTCGGCAATTCGTTGGCGCGTGGGATTGTGGGGCAAAGCGTGGGATATGCAAACCAAGGCTTAAGCTCAGCAAGTTTTGTACAGCGTGCCCTTGATTTCGTCGGTACATGCATATACAACACCATCAAAGTGTCTAGCCAAGTCGAATTTCACTGTTACTATACGACCAAATAAAATTCAATTTTTACACCCGCCCAAAAGACGATTTAGACACAATCCTCTGCACTAAACCACACTTGAGATACTTCCTTATGTTATGGATGGATTAAGAAAAAATGATTTCGCAAAATTTCATGTAACTCAAATTTTGGATTACGTGTTGTAGGTGCGGGCTTGGTTTGTTTATCCATACAATTTGGAGGATGTGCGCATGTGCGTAGCCACCTAAACAAATTACCGAACAGGCTTATTGTGCAAAACCTTACTGAATCGGGCAGACTTCGGTGCCTCAGTCGGGCAGAAGTTATGCTCTGGTTTGGGAACTGCAATCGGGCAAAAGTCACAGCTCCATGAGAGAAAGAGTTCCACCCGGCCATGTTTCCATGATTAAGCTATCAAACCAGAGACTGGAAATATTTTAATCTCGAAGGTATTCCTAACCCTGCCCCTTCCTTTCGAAAAATCGTTAACTGAGGGAAGAACACTAATTTGGGATTGACGCACTATAAATTCCTTCTACATGAATGATATCTGATACATCTCTGTGCAAAAGGTAAGAATTTATGCAGGATTTATCGAAGGTGCCGCGAAACTGTAAATCACCTCCTAATGTGTCTACCTTGATAACCGAAATTAAATGAAAGACTGTTAATTTACCTTACCGAAGGAGGGGAGGCTTACGGGCCAAGGGCATTGGTCATTTTGATCGACACATTATCATTACCTATTCTAGTTGATCTATTCCCACATAAGTTCAATCAAAGTGACATATACAATGCAAAAATAACGGGTTGGCTAATATAGAATATGAAAAGGGGAGAGACAGGAGGAAGGGGTGAGGCAGGAGGAAGGAGTGAGGCAGGAGGAAGGGGTGAGGCAGGGGGAAGGGGTGAGGCAGGGGGAAGGTGTCCATCAGTCCTCTACATTGACGTTTACAATATTCGTTTTCCCTAAAATAAGATCTGGGAATGTCAGTGGCGTAATCAGACTTTTTATTTGGAAGGGCTGAGAGGGCAGTGTTCAATTGGTGGGCCGGAGAAAATGATACTATCTAGGTAAAGCGACACCTCGATTGACGCCAAACGTGCACAGGTGCAGGCAGTGGAAAATCCCGACGAAGCTAAAAATAGCATTTCCCAGACTTGTAAGTATAGAACCTAGGCAGTCGTTCTTTTGAGTTTTCGTTTGCAATAAAATTTTCACTTCAACAATAAAGTGAGCAAATTGTGAACTGGTCAGAAAATTAGAAGATAAAATGTACCATTGCTAATGAATAAAGGTATACGCTTCTTAAAATGAGCTGGATGTGAGGTCGCCGTAAAAGTTAACATTAAAAGTGTTTCTTTCTCGAAACACTGTTTGAAATTGTTAGTTGCGTTTGACATGTCTCCACCATAATTGTCTCTACTATCGTCAGATTGAAGTATACAGAGAAATTGCTTCTCAGATTGCAGGTCGGTACTATTCAATCCCTCTTTATACTAACAATCCATACTTTCAAGAATTGATTTCGAAGTTTTTGTCTCAGACACACTTTTCCCAATAATTTCACATTCCAATTTCACAGAGGGAGCAAGCGGTGTGCAAGGGTTTGACTGGGGCCTCTCACCCCTGCCGCGACTCTGATTACGCCACTCACTGGGGCCGTTCAAATTATTTTGGACCGCTTTTGCAACTTAAAATTAGAAGATGATTTTTTTTATTAAAGCAGTCGTCAAAAATTTTTCTATTGCATTAATAGTTATCTCACAATGGTAAATTAAAAGAACAGACTGAATGGCATTTTAAAATCCCTAAAACCTGTCGAAACATAATGCGTGAATTTTGATTTGGGGAGCTAGAGGAGTTGAAAGGTAAGGGACGGGCAGTGGCGTAGCTGCGAGAGGGGGGGTAGGGGTTGAAGCCCCCCCCCCCCACTGAATCGTTCAGCCCCCCAGCAGTCCCCACTGGCAACCTGGACAAAAATTTTATTCATGCTGGCCGATGATAATATTCAATCCAGGCTACCCTGCTACTATGAAATAGATACACTTGCGATTGATCCACTTCGAATGTCGGAATAAATTCAAGTAGACTGTGACAAGCTTCATATCTTCGGAATGTCTTGACTTTTTACTCGTCGGGTTTCTGGATGGATAATTTTCTAGCAGATTTGGAGTGGCTGAAATTGGCTTCCCTGGTGTGGATTTAAGTGTGCTCCTAGCACCTGGCCTGTTTTTATCTCCTGCATGGATTTTTTCCAATTCCTGGGAATGCACAAATTAGTTCATAATTAGTTCATACTTGGTGTGTTGGGTAGAATATATGTCAAATATGGTTGGAAGGAATTTGCACTTTGCACGGCCATCCCTGCCAGTCATTGGCCAGTGCAAAAAAAACCTATGTTGGGTCAATGCAGTTTCAAGGGTCGCAACCTTACCACAATTACCTCCCAGGACCTCACTTAGTTCTTGGTTGGAGTAAGCACACCCAGTGGCGTATGAGACGGTTCAGGGGGAAGACGGGACCAAACTTCCGCAAAATCTAAATTCGGGCAGGAGTTTGGGAAACATTCGGGCAGGAATTGAGAAAAAATCAGACAGCCCTTTTATCTTGAAAAAATGGAATGGTTTTTCAGAAAATTTCTGATGTGGCCGAAATATTAAAAAAGATATGCCCGAAAAAAGGAACGAAACGGCATGTAGTCGCAATAAAATTTTCATGAAAAAGCAAGTCAAGATTTCAAAAATTCGCAACACCTTCGGGCAGCGCAAAAAGTTATTATTCATGACATTTACTTCACAGATAATTACAACACAATGACCGAAATTGTCGAATATCCAATTTTTTTCAAGCATTTGTCCAAAATGAAAAAGTATCATATTAATGGTAACAAAATTACGAAAAATCAAACAGATAAAAAAATCGCGACACATGTTGCTTAAAATATTCTCTGTCCGCTTCGCGCCAACCAGTGGTGGAGTTCCGCGTAGAAAGTCCTCCTAGCAGAATTTTAGTTTCAAGAGAACTATTTTTTGTAAAAGGAAACTCAGAATAACGACTGCATAGATCCCCCTATGAACCCGGGAAATGCCATTTTCAAATGTCTGAGGGGTCGGATATTTCAAACTTTTCTGAGCGCTTCGCGCCAATAATGGTGACGCTCCACCTAGTCTTTCTGGCTTAAAATAGCGACTGCTTGATCTCCTTTATAAGACTGGGAAATGTAAATTTCAACTGTCTGAAAGGTATCAATTTTGAAATTTTCTGGACGCTCCGCGCCAACCATTGGTGGCGCCTCGCTTTGACTGTATTACTGGCAGAATTACATTTTTTCGGACAAAACTCTTCTGCCCCAAAACTGAAATGCTCCGCTACGCCTATGGAAATACCTTACTCAGGTGTGCATTGGAACAGCTGCTTGCAACATTGAAACAGGATTTGCAATCCTAGGAAGAATACCGTAGTCCAGTGGAGAGATGAACTGAGCTAATCAGTATCTCAAAAGTGTGTTTGAATCTGAGAAAATAGCAAATTCCTCACGAAAATTAAAGACAATTTTACTTGACAAGTGCCATTTCCAGCCATCTGGGAAGTGCTAAAATCCAAAATTTTCTTAATATGCTCCGCGCTAACTTATTGTGGCGCTACGCTTAGATAGTAAACTCCAGCCCCCTACAAAAGTATTCCGCCCCATACCCCCTCCAAGAAAAATCCTAGCTACGCCACTGGGGACAGGCAATATGTTGTTTGAGAAGGGGAGGTTTGTTGAAAGCGGGGAGGGTGCTTATCATTTATCTATTTTTCAGGCCTCGAATGAAACCAGAGGGTACATGGGATACTTTGTCAGTGGAAGAGTGGCGTTAGATTGATGAATTTCCCTGAGGGGTCCACTACCTTTCCTCAAAGGAAATTTTGAAAAGTTATCTAAGCGGAGCACCACTGTCGGATGGCGCGAAGCATGCCATGAAAATTTTGGGACGAAATCGGGGGTGGCGCCAGAGGGGGCCATGCCCCCGTCGGGGAACGCTGCCCCCTCGTCGGGGATGGTGGGCGGGAGGCCTAAGGTAATAAAAAACCTACATGGACTAAAGATACTGGGTTGGTAATCTTAAACATATTTTTCTGTTGTAACGCTATTTTAATGCATGTTTGAATCGATTTCAATCACTTCTTCTTAGCTCTGTTATACCTCTTTCCATGTACTTTGTCCTATCTCATCCCCCGTCGGGAAAGGAGGTCATTTTTTCGGGGCTTTAAAACGAAAAACATAAAGGACTGACGTTACTGGATGGATGATCATGAACTGCTTTTTTCTTTATGAATATTTACTTTTGTACAGCTATTTAATGCATATTTGTATCGGTTTTAACCACTTCTTACTAGCTCTGCTATCCCTCATCCTATCTTCAATCCGTGCACGCAAGGTCATGCCCTCGTCGTGGAAATCTGCCCTTCCCTTGTTGTTGAGAAAATCCGATTTCGTCGGGGAACCTTTATCTACAGGTCCATAATAAAAAAAATTTGGGCCTGATAACTTCAGTCACCCCGACGAAAGCTTCTTGACTTTGCTTACTAGAAGACATATTCTTCAAGGAAACTCATTGCAACTCCGAATTTTCCTTACGAAAACGGACGAGTGGTTATTTCTGTGCATGCAGTGCCCAATGGTCTGTCATCTGGCCTGACCCGACAGCTGAATTCTAGCAACGGTAATGAAAATCGACCTTGCCGTTTTGGGCTACACATAATGACAAAAAGTAGTGTGAGAATGTCTCCCCATAAATCTGAATGAAAATTCATTTGAAGCCACCTTGTAACATGACATATTTAAAAAAAAATCTGGTAATTTTTGATCACTTAGCGAGTAGGATTTTATTTCAGTGGAGTGAAACTTTCATTTCAAAAGAAAGCTCAAAATAACGACTGCTTCATTTCTAGTTACAAGTCTGGGAAATGCCATTACAGGCTGTCTGAGGGTTTAAGATTTTTTAACAATTTTCTGTACTTTCGGAGCCAACTGACGATGGGGCTCCGCTTGAACAATGCAAGCTTTCATATTAATTTTCGTTTTGGGGTAGTATAGTATTATGTAGTGAACGTTTTATTGCGAAAGAAAGCTCAAATAATGGCTATTATGGGTCTAGTTACCACCCGGGAAATGCTTTTCCTGCCGTCTGTGGATCCTCAATTTTTCAAAAATATCTGTGCGCTCCACGTAGATAATGTTTCAGGCAGGATCCCCTTTTTCGGACTAAAGAAAAAAGTTCTGCTCTCCAAAATTGAGACGCTAGCCTATTTCAATATATAGAATATAAAACTTAAAATATATGAGAAGCTTAACAATTTCCGAGGGAAAATTTTCCAATATGGTCCAAGGGCCTTAATCTGCTTGATGATATTCAGAAACCCCAACATAACCACAAAGCACCCCCTACTTGACTTTCTCTCTTATGAGAAGGTGAGATTCTTCCATAAAATCCCCGAAAGCTGTCATGAAATTATAATTTATCCCCAATATAAGCTTCAGATTGTTAAAAGTGGCAAACTTTCCCATTTTTGATGGATACTCAGGACAAAAATGACCAAAGCCAACTCATTTAATCACTCCGACATTCTACCTAATCTTGCTTTTGAAAGGAAACTCAATTCATAAAGAACCCATTTTTTTCATTATAACCTTACCAAAAAAACAAAAACAAATTTTTTATGTTAAATTCCAAAAATCACTGCAATATAATAAGTTCTTTATTTTCAAATCTTCGTTTAAAAAAAGGAAACAAACTATTCGGTCAAACTTCTGGTATCGCTTTGAGAAGTAGGCGTAGAAAGGTTAAATGCATAACCCCAACAGAATTTCAGCTGTTGCTTATAAAACGTTTTTGACTTTGCCCTTTGAAGGACAAATTCTTCGATAAACACCCTGACATTTTAATGGTGCTTACAAAAGCTAAATTCTTTCAAAAATTGTAATTTCTTTTTCAAAATAAACCCCAGTTTTTTAAGTATTTGTCGAACAGAAGCATAAAATTTCGGCGCGCTGTACTCGCGACTCAAATTCTGCCAAGTCATGTCCCACCGGGACTAACACATCGCCTTTATTGTCGGGGTCTTGAAATGCTGCCCCCCCCCCTCCGTAGGGGAGCTTGCTTGCCCCCCGTCGAACAAATCCTGACGTCACCCCTTGACGAAATGCCTCCGGGAATACATAAAATGACACTTTATATGCCTTGTAAGTTGCACCTACAATTACTTACTGTGGTTTTTAACGATTTTAGGACGATTACTATCACAGTCAGTCATACACGAGAACGTCCCTTGAGATCAAATGCTTTGCTTTTATACTTATTCACAGTAACAGTGAAAACCACATGCTTTGTTCTATAACTTCTCTTGACAACAGGGCTATGACCTGCAATACAATATCATAAAATGTGAAATAATTGTTGACCCTACATTTTAAGTAATCAACTGACGTGTTAAGATCCTCTGTGGGCGTGGCTTCCAGCAATATGACACATTGGGTAAATAAGCCTTACCTAAGAAAGTGTCCACTTACCTGCGTAGAAGGTGGTGCGGCATATTCCTTGTCTGTCATGCCCATGTTGGAAGCTGAGGAGCTGAGAAAACAGAATCCGCTACCCGGAGTAGTTCCCACTAGGTGCAAAATTCTCTTCTTCACATTCAATAAGAACAAAGACAGTGGGGTAGCCTGGATTTCTCTGAAGGGGGACATGCAGTATACTGTTTGATCGCAGGCTTGGGAAGAGGTCTAAGGAAAGTGATACCCGTCGAAATTGTTGCCAAATTGGATTTCCCTATGTGCAATATCTTACCTTTTGAATGTTTTTGAGTTGGAATGTTAACCACTTGGTTGAAATCTGGCTAATTTTTCCAGTTGTAACTTACCAGCGTGCTTCATCTACTCCATTGATAATGTTGAGCACCAATCACAATGGAAGTAGGTTTCATTTTTAAAGGCTTAGGTATGACACGGCAAGGACTCGATCTCCCGACCTCCCAGCTGCAAGCAGGATGCTCTGACCACTTGACTGTGCAATTTTAGTTGTTCAGTTGTATCCTAACTGAATGTCAAAGTCCTAGACTGAGGATGGATAAAGTTTCGAAGTTCCAGAAGTTGAAACAAGGTAGCCTGATCTTACCCATGCCTAGCTATACATGCCTTGCATGATTTATATCATACAGTTGGTGTCTGGAATCATCCCATATAGAGTTTAATTTGGACTACAAGAGGTACATTGTTTAGACAGATGGAAAGAATCCCCAATTATTATTACCAATGTGCAACGATATTCAGGGAACAGGTAAAAAACATGAAAAAAGATTAAGCTGATGGACCCCACTTAAGGCAGCCTAAATTCACCATCACTTAAATGTTTCGATACGTTTATTAATAGATTCTTATCCAATTCAGTTCCATTACCTCAATTAGAGATTTATTCTATGCTGTGCAAAACGTTAACCCCATCTTCTCCATTTTTTTCATTTTTGTATTTTTTAAGTTTTGACATCATGGAATAAGTTGTGAAAAGGTGTTTCTAACGGAACAACACACCTGTAAAGTGTATGATATAGCCATTATCGAAAGATATCTCAGAATGTTTGGTTGTAAAGGTACTAACAAAATTTACAAAACTTGTTTTTTGGATGTCGTTAGTCACATTATCTCATAACTTACATTTATTTCAGCTTTGTCATCCTGTGATTTGTGATATGAAAAGGTACTTCTAACAAAACAACAAACTTTTATAAAGTGTATTACATTCAAATATATCCATTGTCAGAAGATACCGTGGAAATGTTTGGTTGTAAAGGTATAAATAAAGTTTGTAAAACATGTTTTCAGTATACTTTACTTTTCATATTTTTTCGTTGAAATTTATGTATCAATTAGTTTTGAGATGCCATATAAGATAAAACAATAAAAGACGAGGCAACACAAAATAAGATCAACTTAATTAAAAACCATTGGAGTAACTGATCGAATGCTTGTATAAAAGATAAAACAGAAAATGCCAAAGCACAATTACCCAGGGATCAGGGGCGTCGATTTTAAGATGAGTGGAGTGGACACTAACGTAACAGCCCCCCCCCCCTTTTTGTGACGTGAAACTTAAAAATTAGGTACTACCAAAAAGACTATACATGTAGGTTATGAAAGGTGCCCTCTACCGATTACGATAGGCTAGCTTTCTGTATCAATAATTCCACAGGTTTACTTTGCAAATCGCTCAAATTTTCGGGCGCTCCGCGCGCTTGTAATCTCACAGATGTTCATTTTCCACTTGCATCTAAAACATACATTATTCATCGGTCTCTATGATTATGTCGATTGTTCGTGTGCTTAGGGCAGCAGGTGTGGTCATGAAGGAGCACAATATTTAGGGATATGAAGATGAATCGTCATCTATTATGTTTTAATGAATTCTGTGGTCTTTAGTGAATGACCAGCCTGGCATGCTGAAATTGGCAAACACATTTCAAGGAAACTGAAAATGTCTCGGTACACAACCTGCATTTATCGTTTTTAGAAAAATGCATGATTTCTAATGCAAAATTTCGACACGCTCACATTATTCATTTATATAGCGATTCGACCATTTTGTATTTAGACAATTATTAGAGAAGTAACGTCACACTGACGTTTGCTACATAAGAGACTTCAATCAGGGATTAGAGGTGCACCTCCATCTCCTCTGTCTGCAGATAGTGTACGATGAGGTGTCGTTCGAAAAAAAAAACATTTTAATGTTTTTTGTATCAACAATCTTACACTAGTAGGCCTATGCAATGGTGTCTCAGTAGCCCCGTATCAGTGGGCGCCATTTCCTCACCCCTCGGTCTGTGATTTTCCCGTAGTAGACTGACGTGCGCTTTTGATCAAGTCATGAATTTATTTTACCTTCTTACCATTACTAATGGTTTCTCACTATTAGACCTTTTGCACAAATCTTTTGCGAACTATGACAATTTTCGTTGTGATTCTAATTACTTATAGAGTACACCCGGTATTAAAATTGGCCGTATAGTCCATTGAAGTAATTACCCACACTTTCTAGATCATGTTTTGAAAACTTTGGAGTTTCCAAAGCACCATTTTGCATCTGGGCACCTTTACTTAGACACCCAGTGATGTAGCTACAGGGGTCAGACGGTTCTGAAAATGGAAATTTCTGAAATTTGCTATTTGTGAAATCAGTCTACTGTGTGGTTTTAACAACTCATGAAATTGCGAAATCCCTCCCCTATTAAAAGCTCTACTATATTCGTCATTACTTTTCTCAAAGAAGCAACATTTTCCGCGCGCTTCGCGCGCCACAAATTGCGTTTCCTAAGCAGAAGTGTTCGCTTATACCTTGAGTATAATTTTATGCACGCTCCACGTTAATGGTGGTGGCGTCTGCTTTCTCTTTCAGGTGGCTCTCTGTATTGTCTTTTGGGAATTATTATTGTTAACAATCTTCTGCCTTTCCCACCCTAACTGTAATGCCCCCATTTATGCCTTTGAAAATAGCAAATGCCTTTTGCCAAGTGAGAGTGGGGAACGGGTGTTGGGTAAGTGTTTAGGTTGGGGGCATAAGTTTTCCTAATACCCAGTGTACCTTTTCACTTTTATCTGGTGGGACAAAAATATTCTCCAGTGGGGCAGTGCTCAGAACTCCACTACATGTGTCTATAGTAGACCCAAGCATTTTTCCAGTTTTAAAGTCAGAAGGCTAACATTTTCAAGATTCGTAGGGCTCATTACCGGGCCTAATCAACTTGAGCTTTTCTGTCTTTAAATTCAGAAGGCTTTGATTTTTCAAGATTCTGAGGGCTCATAGGACCTAATCAACTTGAAACATATTATATACACAGTACAAAAAAATTCGAATATTGAGGCTTTCAGCCAATCACAATTGATGCCAGGTAATTCCCCAGGGCCTGTAATTCCCTACAGAAAATATGTCGGGGTAAGGGAGTATGATCCCCCTCTTTATTTCAAGCACGTAAACTCCTTTTCAACAAATCTACCCTTAATGCACAGAAAAGAAAGCAAATTCCGTGGCCCTCAAATATCCAGCCTGAGAAGAACTCGCTAAGGGGAGGGGATCCATACCGATGACAGCGACCTGAAATGTTCACCCTTCCCAGGTTAGCACAGTAATTGCTCTACTCCTCCCTCGAGAATAACAGCCCCACAGTCAATGTTACTGTTACATGTTTCTGGTGGCACTTTACGGAGTTTTCAAACCCAAAACCGTAGAACTGTGCCGAAACTTGTGTACGTTGTACTGAGCTCCACTGGAGTTTGCTCACTAAAATGGCGGGCATACCGCTACTTGACTTACTACACATTTCAGTACGTGTTTGGGTGTGAGTAGGTACATCTTGCGCCTTTTGCACTTGCACTAAAGAACCTTTGGTTTCAGAAGTCAGCGCGTCTGACATTGTAGAAAGATAGTACTTGTTTATTATCATCTTTGTTTAATTATAACGATTCGAAAAAATACCAAGTTTATTACGATTATTTAAGAAGTGCGCAGCGCATCGCAATGAACGCACAAGATAACCTCCTCGCTATTTGCTACATGTATAAAGTTTTGAACAATGTATGTTTTTCTTTTTTCTAAAAGTCCCCACGACTCTCTGGCGAAGAGCCAAGGGGCGAAAACCAAACGATTACTCCCGGAGGAGTTTCGCTCCCTTAAGGAGCTTAACGTCCCAAATCGACACGTACGCCCTCCAAAGGGCAAACACTGAGTGGTCCTGCTCTAGACTGGCTGAATAGAACAGAAGCCACAACCTGGATGCAGTTTAACGTCATGCCCAGGACAATGTATGTTTCCTACATGTTGAATTCCTTCCACGATACTCATTTGGTTCTTCCTTGCTCCTTCTAAAGAAGACTTTTATGATGTCATAGCCTATATAGCTGGTTATGAACTGGATCGTAGAGATCGAGGTTTTTTCATGCCTGTAGAATCGCGATTTGCAACGGAAGAGCGCTGCCGAAATTGTTGCCTTTATTGACCTATATTTGAGAAAATTTGGATTCTATGAAAAATTGACCCCTTTGTACGAAGATTTGCAAAAATTGGGGACTTATTGTCTTTTAACATGCCTTTCTTGTGCGAAAATCGTGAGAGCTATCGTCGGGGTGTCTAGACTTGATGGATCGGGGTTACATAATGTACGAATCACAGTGAGCCGGTGGGGTATTTATGGGAGACAATTTAATCATACCATTTCCACCTGTACACATATTTTTCAGTAAAACACCTGCCTTAAATGTTTTAACCATTTTTTATATAAAGGATACTAGTATTTTAAAAAGACGTGAGAACACCCAATTTTCCAAAACTCCTCCAATGAGTCACGCCACTAGGCTGGTGATGACAGAAAAAAATTGAAAATTTCCACCCTTGATGAAAATGATCGTGGCTTTTCTTCCATTCAAAACTAGTTGTAACGAAGTTTCCATTGTATCCAGAGACGTGCGAGTGACCGAAATTTTGCACAAAATCTCTTTCATTCATTAATTTGCGCTTTAAAAACCGACTACTTATAACTTTTATACACAATCGACTGCCATAATTATAAAAAATAAAGTTTCCTCATCAAAGGGAAATTAAAACCGGCAACCTCTTTTTAAATATCAATTTAATTAGGTTACAACAATTTGAAGGTTAAGACTATCGGGACTTTCCCTATTTATCATTTCACAGAAGGCATCCCCTTAGCTCAACGTATGATAGTTTCAATTTTAAACGAAATTCCCTTGTGTAAACTATCTTAGCCTAATACCTCAATGCTTCCGAAATGGACCGTGTGTTTTTTATTTTCCCACTCTATTTCTGACAAATAACATCGTCCAGTTATCGGACCTTCTTGAGCCCAGTAATGTGTATTTTCATCGTATATGTCCATGCACACTGACGTACAGGGCGATGAATATGCGCTACACAACCCGCCAGAGCAAAAACGTTACAAAGGACGAAGACGATAACGGTCTGGAATTGTGTAAGTTTGGTGGAGGAAATATCATTACTTTGAAAATTGGTATTTTCCAAACGTTCGAAGCCATTGAAAGCAGTTTCCACGTACTTACACAGAAAACTGTTCTACATTTGTTGAAGTATTATGCTTATTAAGTCTCCAGCAAATCCCTTTAATGTCTTAATTATCAACTTTTCAGGGTCACTATCATTTCTCATTGCGAGATAAATGCATCTTTATACTAGCATACTCCATTACACAAATGACAGCCAAATAAAGTAAAACTCGTGGCGGGTCAAATGTGTGTGTATATCATTAAATGAAATCTGATTTTATAAGACGATCTTATGATCCGGTTTGAGCTATTTGAAACATATATTTCGTGGCCGAAGAAATATCCTTTGCTCATGTAGGGCAAGGTTCAGAAATTTCCAGAAAATCATGAACATTAAAAATCAGTTCCGACGAATAAGGTTAAGGGATAAGAGAAGGTTGTTTTTGGTAAAACAATGTTTACTTTAAAATTTGTCCGAGGGTAGAAATGACACTTTCAGCTGTCCAGAGAGTCAAGCGCCATCATCATGAAGTCAGTAAGTTAGTTACTAGATAGAGTTTTACGGCTCAGTTTCCAACCAATGGGTCTATTTCGCTCCTCCCTACCTCCTATTGACCTATGTATATCGTTATTGCCTGCAATAACCGTCTGGCAAAAACCTAATAACACCGTGGTAACCCCTACCTAATGAGGGCGCGCTATACCCTAGCTACTTCCTTCTACGTTTTGGCCGACCCGTGGGACCTAGCCCCACGGGAAAAAGACTAACACACACACACACAAAAGAATTACCCCCTTAAAGAGCTTAAGCTACACAAAAAGAAAAAGGACCGAAAGGCCCAGTCTCACCTTCGGCGGCCGACCAGGGGCCGGCAAAGTCTTGGACCGACGTCATTGGTGCTGGAGATGGCCGCAGGAGAGACCCGTCGGAGTCCTAGGGGTCGGGAGGCGGAAGGTGAATAGGAGGTAGGTATCGGAGCTCATAGACTCCCAAACCAGGGAGTTTTGGGGAGTCTATTTCGCTCCTCCCTACCTCCTATTGACCTATGTATCCAGATTAGCACCGAGCGGCAGGCGTGAGGTCCGGACGACGACGGTCTGGAACCCCTAGGACAGCTCTAGCGAAGCCCCCTTCTTGAGAGACCACGTTGGTCAGGTAGCAGGCGACGAAGGTAGACGGTGTTTTCCAAGCCGCTGCCCGGAGGATGTCGACCAATGGAACCCCTCTAAACCAAGCTCTCGATGAGGCGTGGGCCCGAAGTTGGTGGGCATGCACGTTGTCCTCCGAGGAGGAGTGAGGCAGGACCAGGTTGACTAACCATCTTGACAAGGTGTCTTTTGAAGCCGGGTTGTAAGGAGATCTGGGAATCAGAAACAGGCTCTTCGACTTCCTAATTGGCTTTGTCCTCTCTAAATACCATTTCAGGGCCCTGACCGGGCAAACTTTCCTATCCTCGGCCACGGAGGAGGACGAGGCGATGTTTGGAAGGTAGATCTCCGCTGGGGAGAAGGAAACCGTCTCATTCTTAGTCAGGAAGGATGGATCCGGTAGGAGGAAGACGCCGTCTTGGCTGAAGCGGATAAACCCTTCTTGAGTGGTCAGGGCATGCAGTTCGCTTCGTCTTCTGGCCGACGCTGCGGCGATGAGAAAGAGGGTCTTGTAAGTCAGTAGTTCCAATGTTGTGTTGTGGAGAGGCTCATAAGGCGGCTTAGATAGTACCGACAGGACGTCGTTTATCGACCATGAAGGAACCAGGCGTTTCCTAGGGGGCCTCTGGTTGAACATGCCCGTTAAGAGGTGAGAAAGGGCCCCGTTGGAACCAATAGTTGAGCCGTCCTGGAACCCCTTATGCACGGAAGCGATCGCTGAACGGTAGTTCCTGATAGTGCTCACTTGTTTCCCTTCCTTGAACAGCGTGAGGAGAAAATCTGCAACTGCCTCTACAGGAGCTTCCAGGGGATCGAAATCTCGGTGCGACATCCATTCCCTGAACCTGACAAGTCTCGAGTCGTAAGTGGAAAGGGTTGAGGATCGTCGGGAACCCGCTGCGATGACCGCAGCCTCCTGTGAAAGGCCCTTACTAGTGAAACGTCCGATGAGAGTTTCCAGGCTGTCAGCTTGAGGTGCTGGAGGCGCTGGTGCCAGATTTTTCCTCCGGCCTGGGTTAGGAGGTTGCTCCTGAGCGGGAACCTGAAGGGTTGGTCTATCAACATCTCCAGAAGAAGCGGAAACCACGGCTGGTTGGGCCAGCAGGGGCTACTAGCAAGATTACTGCGTTGGAGTCCCGGAGTTTGAGGAGGACTCGTTGTATCAGGCACCACGGGGGGAAGGCATACCCGTACAGGTTGTCCCACGGAAACGCCAGAGCGTCGGTCCTCCAAGCTTCTGGGTGAAAGTACCTCGAACAAAAGGTTTGAAGTTTGGCGTTGGCCTGGGAGGCAAAGAGGTCTACCATCGGTCTGTCGAAGATCTGGAAGACGTGGTTGGCCCATGCTTGAGACAGGGACCACTCCGACTCCTGAAGGGTTCCCCTGGACAGGGCGTCCGCCATCACGTTGTTCTCTCCGGCTAGGTGAGAGGCTCTGAGGAGGATGTTGAACCGGCGGCAAAGGTGGAGGAGATCCCATGTCAGCCGGCAGAGAGTGGATGACTTCGTCCCTCCTTGGCGGTTGATATAACAGACTGATGTTGAGTTGTCGCAGAGAACCGTAACCTGGTGAGACCTGAGAGAGGGGCCCCACTGAGAAAGGGCCAGTAGAACAGCCTTCAGCTCCAGGAGGTTGATGTGAGACTGAGACTCTTCCGGACTCCAGAGATCTGACAGGGTGTGTGATTCCCAACTGCTCCCCATCCCGACAGGGAGGTGACCGTCAGGATCGTTGCCTTGGGCCTGGACTCCCTGAATGGTCTCCCTGAAGTGATATTGCGTTGAAGCGTCCACCAGGAGAGGTGCTGCCGGACGTCCGTCGAAACCGGAACCTTCTTGGCCAGAGAGCTGGTCGATGGAGAGAAGTGTTTGAGCAGGTGAATCTGGATTGGTCTCATGAAGAGGCGGCAATACGGTATGACGTCGACCATGCTGGCCATGAGGCCCAGCAGACGAAGCCAGAGTCTGGCTGGAGCTTTGTCGAGTGAGCTGAGATGACTGGCCATCTCCAGAAGGGAGAGTACTCGTTCTGGCGACGGAGTTGCTAGACCGGATCGGAAGTCTATCACTGCTCCCAGGTAGGTGACTACCTGGCTCGGAACCAAGGAGGATTTCTCTATGTTGATCACCCAGCCGAGACCCTCGAGGGTGTTCACGGTGAAGGACGTGATCTCCTGAGCTTCTTGGGCCGATCGGGCGACGAGGAGCCAGTCGTCTAGATAAGCAAACACTAGGATGCCCCTTCTTCGGAGGAAAGCCAGGACGGTCCTTGTTACCCTTGTGAAAACTCTGGGAGCGGTTGAGAGGCCGAAAGGCAGGGCCCGAAAACAGTAGTCGACACCCTTGTAACGAAATGACAGGAACTTGTGGTGGGTTGGGTGGATCGGGACATGCAGATAAGCGTCTTTGAGGTCCAGGGATGTTGCCCAAGATCCCTGTAGGAGTGACGGGAGAATGACGGCAAGAGTCTCCATCCTGAACCTTCTGGGACGAATGTAGGCTTTGTTCAGAGGTTTGAGATTGATGATAGGGCGCCATGTGTCCGGCTTCTTTGGCGTCAGGAAAAAGCAGGACCGGTAAAGGCTCCGTGCGGGGTCTGTGGCGGCATAAATTGCTTCCTTCTCCAGAAGATCCGAGATTTCCTTTTCTAGAGCAAGTCGCTGATCTCGGGATTTCGGGACAGGTGTTGTTCGGAAGCATCCCCCTTGAGGAGGGGGGCTGGAAAATTCTAGTTTGTATCCTTCGTTCACTACTCGCCGAACCCAAGGGTCCGGTGAGAGAGTCTCCCACATGTGAGCATATCTCATTAGTCTCCCCCCTACCGCCAAGGGACGAAGTTTCCAGGCTGTCAGCTTGAGGTGCTGGAGGCGCTGGTGCCAGATTTTTCCTCCGGCCTGGGTTAGGAGGTAGGTATCGGAGCTCATAGACTCCCAAACCAGGGAGTTTTGGGGAGTTCAAGTCAAGCCGGCCACGGCCTTTTTACCAGTTGTGCGTGCACCACCATGAAGACATCCGGGAACGAACGTACTTTATGCGTGTTGAAGTTCATTTCCCTTACAAGAATATTTTAGTAAAGTAATAATACGGTGTGTCTTCTGGGTAAACAAACAGGGCTGTAATCGAATTCACCGAACCAAATTCCTCGTCAAATCTGATTTCAGTCGCCACCATTCCGGGTCAATCATTCGGCTGCACATGTGTCCATTTAGGTAGTGCACCAATACTAATGTTGCCTGCACAAATTGACGAAACTTTTATGTAAACTGTTCGATTGGAATTGACTCCGGGTCCGAGTTCAGTGAGCCGATTCCGGGTCAGTTCCAATTTCGCGTTCTCTCATTCTGGACTAATCCTGATCAGTTCGACGATGAGGAGACTTGTGTCAATTATCGAGTCCTAGTTTGGACTCTGATGTATGCATTGCAAACAAAGTCTAATAAAAACGTTAACTTCCCTATCGGTTTAGAAAAAGAACTGTTTCCACACTCTTCCCAGCCCTAGTACTTCTTTTTCATTTGACGTTGCTGTTACAGGAGTAAGTTGAGTAACAACTCCTTTGCATGCACAGACTGTATTTCTCATCATGAATAATAATGATACGGTGCTCACCATCCGCATCCAAATTTAATCAACGCTGGATAGGTTTTGGCTTCAATGAATTATCGTCAGTCATCTAGCGTGTCGAACTCAACGGAAGAGAGCTTGATCAAGCAATGCTGGGTTTTAAATTTGCCATCTTAACGACATATTTTGTATCTTTTACTTATTGTCTAATGAAGTTTCCAGATACAACTAAGCTTATCAGAATTTATGAACAAAGGGATCCGATAGTAAATACTAAAACCAACGACTGGAAAGAAATTTTACATACCAGCGTATTATGGACGTTCACTGTAATACAGATTTTGTGGTGGTATTAGGCTTATAAGAAGGGAATAAATTAAGTTATTTTCTGCATTGTAGCATTGAGCTCTGTGGTTTATTCAGGGAACTGTTATTTGGCAATTAATACACAACTCACACTGTGCAGTTATAGGTTAATGATATAACTAACTGACTAGAATTTGGGCGCAGAGAAATCAAGCCATAGAATAATTTTTGAAAAATGCAGCATTGTATTAATATAATCCCCATTTGTCAACATTGAGTACCCTATGCCCGAATTGTATCCTGGATTAGATTTCTAGGGGCATTTTATGACAGTATCTAATAATTAAAGGAGCAACCGAAAGATGCTTTTAGAAAGCTGATAAAAGACAGAGCCAGTGGCTTTGCTAAACATTTATCCAGTGGATGGGGACACAAAGTCACGAACATTACCGTATTGGTAATTTGCCTGTTTATGAAATATTTGAAAATATTAAGATTGAAAAGCATGTTAATATTTTCTAAAAAATTGCTGTTCTTGCATGGAAATTTGAAAACTGTGGATATTGTTGAAAAACCTGTCCTTTATGATAACAACATCCGAGATGACGATATAACTTAACATCGTTATTATTCAGAGGCGCAGCCACGAGGAGGGTTTTGGAGGTTAACCCCCCCCCCCATGATTAGACCCCCCATGACCCAACCTTGCAATGGGAAAAAGACCTAAAATAGCGGATTTCTCTCTATCCTTAGACTTTTCCCTCATATTGTGCCCCAACCCCCATAACACCAAAACTCCCCAAGACACAATCCTGGCTACGCCCCTGTTATTATTTATAATTTTATCTTATGTCTACGAAGTGAGGTTCTTTGGCAAAAATTAAAATAAAATGGCAAAAACTTTGTTGCCTTTTTGAGATGAAAATTTGATAATCAAAAGCTTACCTTCAGTTAGAGAATATTTGGAATTTATGACAGAAAATTTGGGCAACCGCACTGTTTTTCAATATCCACTGAGAACCAGGGAAAAGGTGCAAAACTCGTCCACTTTATCAGGAAATACTTGAAATTTCGGAGCTTACATGGGAGAAAATTTGAAATTTAATGAAAAAAAATCGTAAAAATGTACTAAGGCTGTGCTGGTGTAACTTGATTATCTGGTGTCACATATGTCAAATTTCCAATATTTTCTTTTCCGGGGGAGGGGTGCAATTTTTTAGAAAATTTGTCATAAAGAAGTAATCGCTTAGTAATTTAACCTATGTAATAGAAAAGTCACATGCGTCTCTGCTGCAATTCCATGATTATCGCTGGATGGATTGCCACTGAGGATTCACATGAAGTAAATAAGCGACGTCGACGAAGGCCTCTTGAACGAAACAGTACCGTGGTGTTGAATCAAACTGTACCTGCAGACAAGCAGATTCGTCATGACGTGGAAGTGTACCACACAAGCCTCATTTGATTGCAGGATACACTCTACATGTGTCTGATGAATAATCCTCAATTCCGCCCCAGAAGGCCAGTACCTTAGTAAGTTAGTTAGATGGGGTTTAACGACACACCAACACGAATGTGCGTAGCATCGGCGCGGGGGTGCGGCAGGTAGGCAAAGTGTCAAAGGAAGAGCCGCAAAAGAAAAGAGGAATAGTTTAGGAGAAGAGATGGAAAAAAGGAGAGAAAGAAATATGAAGATATGAAAGGGAAAGAGATTACTCAGTTTCAGATCCGAGAGACTGATAAGTCTTTTCTTAAAATCCTTGATAATGACAAGTTGCCCGGTGTGTCCGATTTCTATGCATCTGCAGCGTGTAAAGATAGGAGAAAATTTGACCGCTGTTGCCTATTCCTAAAATTAATCAGTTACCAACAGATTTTATTTACTATTGGCCAGGAACATTAGGTCACCAGCTGGATCATGTCCGAGAAATCGACGCCCAGTCGATATTGCTTAAAGGGCAAGAGCAGTCATCCCAAATTGAAGTAGTGTAGTAGACTGTCCAGTTTCATGATTGGCTGTTGGGAGTCATGTGACAACATATTTTCTCTTCAAATGTGAAATTTACTACAAATAACTATTTGGTTGACCTTGAATATGCAATAGTAAAGTCATAAAATATAATGAAAGATACCTTGAAGAGAAATAAGACCAAAATTGTGTTGTTTAGCTTCTTCTTCAAAATAACTTGGGGGAAATGTTCCTTACCTTTAAAAATGTACCGGAAGCTAGTTGTAAATCCACTGGAACATAATTGTGATTGGGGTATTACTATTAGTGCAACGACAAGTTTTAACAGATCTTTCAACAAACTACATTTTTTCATTTGTAACGTAGTGAAGGGCCTAATGTCCGTCTCGCCTGTCAGCTTACCTGCCTACCATACTTTCTCGAACATAGACATATAGGTGGGACCATAAGAAACCCTCGTCTGAACAGTTTTTACATTATCGGTAATTTTTTTTTACATTATCGGTTCAAAGATTTTTTTACATTATATGTAGGGGCCTATTGTTTTTACATGTGTTTTTACACGTGTGTACATGCGTATGTGCGCATGTACCCTGTGTGAATTTAGTGGTGTATACTCTCTAAACACAGTTGGGCAAACATAGCACTTGCTACATTGTTGAGGATGAGAAAATTGCCGAAGGTTGAGCGAAACATCACGATTTTTCCTTATTATTTCATAAATTTTGTCCAATAAATTTAACGAAGTTTCCTAAAAATGTTTCATGAGCTTTGTTTCCCTAACATTGAGTAATTTTTGCCCATCTGTTCTTAGAGTGTATAATTGACTATATTGTGTCTAAGGGTAGCCTTCATGATGGGAGAAGCCAGGACTGTTATTGGAGAGAGGTTGCCAACTACAGAGCCTGATCGTCGTCCGGGGATTTTTTGAATAATAAAGTACCCTAAGGTATAGGCTAATCTGGTGCCAATATCATTTGCACCATTAGCATCCTTTGATGTCATTCTTCCTGTACTATGACAAAATATTTTTTTAGAATTCGATTGTGTGTATATGGCCCCTGGCCTCCCTCTAGCTACGCCAATGGCCTATACCTGTTTTATGACTGGGTTTATGAACACTCAATTGTCGCTCTATCGGTAACGGTGCCACAGGGAGGGGGAAAGGGGGAATTTTTCCCCACGAGAGTTTGTCCTTTTGCCCCCAACCAATAAGGTCAGTTAGGAGTTGGGTTAACCAAAAAAATTAAACAAACATCTCATGAGACTTAATTTTTCATCCAGATATACTCTAAAACCTCATAGCTTCCGGGGGCTTTGCCCCCTGGACCCTCATCCAAGGCGGTTTGGGCTCAGCTTCGCGTTGCGCCTGTAAATGTTTGCCTCAACATTATTCTTTTCATAATCAACATTTTGTTCATGACAATTGGGGCAAAGCAAGGGGTATGATAGGTGACTTTGACGACCTCTTGTTTGAAACCAGCAGGCTAAGTGAGTAAGATAAATGACAGCGTATTGCCCGGCCACTTATATTCTGAACAATCTGTTCGACTATACCAGTGATCTGTTTCCTGATCAGACATTGATTTCTTGACGTTTCTTAAGGTAGGCATTTTTTTGAGCGACAAGAGAGAATTCATAAATCCAGTCATAAACTACGTATAGGATATTGGTGTGGCTAGAGGGACGCCAGGCCATGCCCACAATCGAATTCTAAGAAACCTTTTTGTAATGATACAGAAAGAATGACATCAAATGATGCTAATAATGCAAATGATAATAGCACCAGATTAGCCTACATCTTAGGGTACTTTATTATTGAAAAAATCCCCCGGACGACGATCGGGTCCTGTAATTGGCCACCCCCAAAACGTCCTGGTTACTCATGATCAATTACACACTTTAAGAACTTATGGGCAAAAATTCCCTAATGTTGAGGAAACATAGCTCATGAAACATTTTTAGCAAACTAAGTTAAATTTATTGGACAAAATTTTGTAATAATAAGGCAAAATCGTGATGTACACACGCACCCGCCCACGAAAATATTTTCTCCCGCCTTGCCCGCCTGCCGCCTTTCAGTTTACACACAAAGGTAGGACCATAAGAAACCCTTGATTGAACAGTTTTTACATTAGCGATAATTTTTTTTTTCATTATCGGTTCAAAGATTTCTTTACGTTATCGGTTAATTTTTTTTTACATTATCGGTTCAAAAAGTTTTTACATTATCGGTAAATTGTTTTTACATTATCGGTTAATTTTTACGTTATCGGCTGTAACAACTGTACATGCGTTGTTTTTTGTTCGTAATTTGTACACTGTCCTATCTATGGCTTCGTAAAATTTTGAACATCACTTGAAGCGAAAGAAGAATCTTAGACCTACTCAAAACTCAGACGTTGGAGTGTCCGTGATTGAGAGGATAATTTTGCTACACTTTCGTCAACAGGTCAGCAAGAGCGCACTTAGCGTGCAATTGAAAAGATTGTTCAGAAATACTTTTAAATATGACCCTAGATATTATTCAGTGATGCTCTTTATAGCAGATACTGAAAGTTTCTTAACTATGTTGTTGAGTAGACAAAGTTCAACCGTGAGCTTGGGCAAATATGAATCACCATGAAAAGCTTATAGTTATAAATTTCATAACTGAATCACCACATTCATACCTAGCATTTAAACTATTTGAGTACTACGAGAGGAAGGTAAGACGTCATAAAATTATTTTACCTCCTAATGTAGCACATGACGAAACTCAGTGTAATAGGTTAGGAAGTGGAGGCTAACTTACCAGTTAAGTATGGATTCATTTATCCTGTGGAATGAAAAACGTGACAACTTCCTCCATTCTTAGGGCAACTTTTTACGTGAGGTGCATGGGACAATTTACCACATACAAAGTGGTGCTGACATTTTCCACAAATAATATACACCGTTGATATATGTGTTGGAAAGTATTATTTCAAAGACTTCATTGTCTTCATTAGAGCATCAATTTCTGGCAAACATAGGGAGAGTTAGGCCCTAAATTTTGGTCTCATAGTTTGAACTTATTACCTGCACAGCTGCAACGAATAATTGTGTCCTATGAATTGATGAAACAAGTAGAAGATCGTTCAAAGGAATATATAGAAAGTTGCATTATATGTTGGAGGAAGTTATAACAAAATAGATCTGATCAGTGCAAACGATATTTGGGGGTAATGTGTGACAACTTACCCCGTTGTGTACGATTTTGCACTTCATGAGCTAATTCTGGGAAATTCAAATCGGTGTTTCACCCCGGATTACTTCAAATATATAACACACTCATAAACAGTGGCGTAGAAAGCAATATGAAAGTGTGTGTGTGTGTGTGTGTGGGGGGGGGGGGGGTGCGGAACAATTGTTTCGACTATCCACCTCACCCTACCCCCCCCCCCATTGACCCAAAGGTACATTTTTCGTGATCAATTTTTTTGTAGCTTTTTACAAGGAAGACCGTATTTTTCAAATAAAGAAATTAATGCTATAACTCATTTTTTCAAATGAAACTGCGTACTGAACAAGGTGGAAATATTCGTTTTTGCCAGCCATGTTACACTAGACAACAATCCGAGTTTATTTATGCCCTCTGCAAACAGACAACATTGATAACATTTTGACACTTCAATAACTAAAGAATCCATATACAGAGACTATTCAACTGGTAGGATTGAAAAGTATCTGATGATAGGTGTGATATTAGAGCATTTGAGTTCGGTAGGCAAATGATGATTCCCTACCTGAAATATGTTGTCTTTTGGAAAGACTACCTAAAGGGAGCACCACCTTAAGTTGGCGCAGAGCGTACAGAAAATTTTGAAAAATCGCGACACCTCAGACAGCTGGAAATGGTATTTCTCGGGCTTTTAAGTAGTATAGCTAAGCAGCGTGGCCGGGGAGGGGGGGGGGGGATAAACATACTTTCAGACTTTTTAAGGAAAAAAGGCAAGCGCCCAAATTCTCCGAATGCGCCCAAATTGTTGCCCATTAAAAGCAAATATTTGTAGATATGGAGCATGTATTGCAGAAAGTTTTGGTTTCTGGGTTTCTTGTAAGGAAATTTAAAGTGTTGAAGGATTTCTGAAGAATCTGCACTTCCTATTAAGGTGTCAAATTTTAGAGTGATTGCACGATAACTGAACATCGTTGTTGCCACATAATGTTATCTATAAGGCGTACGAATCTACACTCTCCGATGACTTTCAAAAGTTTCCCAACTTTTTTGTCCTTTTTATACAAATATTTCAAAATCAAGAGCTACCGTTGGAGAAAATTTGGAACTTTACAAAAAAGAAAATTTAAAAAAAATAGCAACATAGCTGCCGGTCTCTCTTGATTGTGTGGTGTCTCATGTGGTAAATAACCGATTTTATCATTTCTAGAGCTCGGAAATGTTTACCAAACTGATTTATGAGCGAGTACTATACTGCATTTCGAATCCACTTGCTTACATTTTTTGGACTGAGATGAAATACTGGTAGATTACTTGTTAAATTTTGCTGACTGCGTAGGTTTATCAGGATGTTGGTCGCCCCTCCAGAAGTACCATATTCCTAAGAGCACAACAGTTACGGAGGCAACATACCAAATACAAAAGCGAATAGTGGTCAAAAGTTCAATTTTCAACCCTACAGGCGGCAAGTTTCTAAGCAGTTTGGTTTCATAGTTTTGTCGTGGTTGAAAAGTGCACATCACCGGAACAATGAAAAGATAATATGAATACAGTCATGTAAGGTTGAGTGAAACATCTGATGTCCAATGAAGGTTAACTTGAAAAAGTCAGAATCGCTGTGGAATGATCGCTTCAATGGTTCTACATTGTTCCTGTCACATTTCCTTAACAAGCTAAAGACATAAGCGAATTGTAGTGTAAGGAATAAGTGTCCGACCATAGTGATCATCTGGTAGCTAGCTTTACGCATCTCTCAGAAGTGTTTAGGCCCGTATAACCAGACAGTGTGCTATGCAGGGAGTGCAAAAACTTTCCAGGTACAATTTTTCCAAGTGGAGAGGTAGAGGGGAAAATGTGTTAAACTGCAAGTTCATGACAAACTTTAAACCCTCAAGGGGGGATTTTATTCAAAGGGACAGTTTCCCTTTCATGTAACTCCTCCCCCTTTCGTGTCTAGATCTGGAAATGATGCAACCACGAATGCTATAGAACATACAAGTCCAAGCCGGGCAAACCGTAGTTTGTATCTAATGTACACTTAAATGCGTTGTTTAGAAGGATAAAAGGTAGAATCCTGAGTAAGTAAAGTGTCTGGGAAAGATGATTTTCCGCAATCTAGAAGTGGCGTCGTCAGGGGACAGGGGAGAATGTGTCTCCAGTAAAAACTTGTGCCCCCTCCCGAAAAAAATGAGGTTTGGGATTTTCATAAAACCATATGTCCTCTGTAGTCAGAGTGTGAATACTAGATTTCGTATGATTTGTTTCCTCTTTGAACAAGATCAGGCTGTAATTACTACCTTCTTTAAGTGAAAAATCGCCCAAAGCACGTGGAAAATGCCATTTCCACCGGCTTGTCTGAAAGTTTGCATTTTTTCAAAATTAGTACTCTCTGCGGCATTTGAAGGTGGAACTCAGCTCAGATAGCCTTTCAGGCGGTATTATATGTTTTCATTAAGGGGATCAAATGTAGCTGCCTTCAACTGCTTTCTCCATAATTCAGCTCCCAATTGTCTCTCCTCACCACCCTACCCCCACAAAATGTTCGTGGATGGCCTCCCCTCACCACCCCACCCCCACAAGATGTTCGTGGATGGCCTCCCCTCACCACCCTACCCCCACAAAATGTTCGTGGATGGCCTCCCCTCACCACCCCACCCCCACAAGATGTTCGTGGATGGCCTCCCCTCACCACCCCACCCCCACAAAATGTTCGTGGATTGGCTCCTGGTAGTTATTTTATTAACAATATAATCTTACTTTTATTTTCTCAACTAATTTTTAGATCAGTTTAGTCAACAGAATTACCCTCAAATGGGGACTTTAATACCTCTCAAATTCCCTCAAACCAAGAAGCTTAATGCGAGTCCGAGGACCCCGCCTGTTATGGCACTCGATTAGCGATCGGTGAGTGTATTTAGCAGTGACCCTGTAAAATTCTTGTGCCCCAGTGCTCCCTGGGATGAACAGTATGACTACGTCACTGAATCCAGGAGGTATTTGAAGCAATTTTCACTGTGCGCTCCGTGCAAACGAGAAGTTGCGTACTTAAAAAGTTGATCTTGAGTCAACGAAAATTTGGACACCCCTGGAGTAACGTCTTGTCGAGGTCATTTATGTACACATATGATCCGCATAGGCTAAATATTCATTATGCCAGTAGTACTAGTTATACACAGGCCTCTACTTCTATTACGGAAATAGAGGTCTGTTGCAATTCTAGCAGGAAAGCTTAGCTTCCGTATATGTAGGCATAACTGTATGCAGCGCACCGCAAACAAATGGTTTTTAAATGGAGGAATTTGGGAATTGTGCCACACTCAGAAAAAATTAACTCGTCCGATATGAGATAAATTATAGTCCTTTCAATGTGAGTATACGCGTTTGATTGGAACAAAAGCTATAAATATCCGAATTTTGCTACCGTACCAACATTATTGCTGGTACTTTCTCCCTTAACAAATCATCGGCAATACTAAAATATGTACGAGTTCACTGCATACTAACTTCCTTTGCATTAATAAATTTAGTTTACTTTTTCAGAGTGCTGGTATTATAACATAAGCATGGAACACTATCTTGAACAAGTATAGATAGCTGTTTCATCCAAAAACCAACTCCCTGTTCCATGCTATATACGATTTCCACAGCCAAGTATAAGGTTCGACTGCCATTTATGCCACTACTGCCATATTTTCATTTCCTTTGTCTAAATGTACCATAAGTAGTTGTACAAGGCACTTCCATTTCAACACCCGCCCTTTATCTGCTTATGTTGGGGTTTTTATTGTTTGCTGACATCAGTGGTATATGTTCTACCAACTAGATCACACATTCGTTCACAACTGTAAAAAGGTCGCGGCCTGTTGTACCAACAGGTTAGATACTGAGCCTTAAAATCTCATCTCACCCTAGCCGAGGGTAGCAAGAGAAGCGCACTCTCTACTGGCCGTCATCCGGGTTTACATATGCTTTATTTTTTTTTTAAATTGCGTCATTTTGCATTTCAGCTCTCCTACAAACGCAAAAAATTTCACTGAGGAGGGAGGACCTTAGACCCTTCCCCAGTACATCGAATACTCAAAACATTGTCAAGGCTGTGTTGAAATCTCCTTCTAGATATTAACCAGCAAAACAAACATCTCCACTTCCCTAGCATATGATTTACCTTCATATTGGTCATTATTGGCCCCATTTTACGTTCAAAGCCAGATATTTTGATGGTGAAAACTTTGCAGTGCCTCAGTAGATTCCTAGCCATGTGAGTCGAAGGAATTCACTGTTTGTCTCCGCCTCCTCACAATTCCTGCACAGGCCACTAGTAAATGACTAATTTCCACAATTTAACGACCTGTTGGAATAGTAGATGTACACACATAGCTTGTTTGATATCAAAGCACCGAAGGTTTAAAGTACAAACACGCAACAAACTAGTGAGTTCAATGAATTATTATTTAATAATTAGTAAAGATCGCTTTATGAAGTCATTCAGAAGTGTTTGAAACAAACAAACAAACAAACAAACAAACAAACAAACAAAACATCTTACTTTTCCACCAGAGCCTTGGCCTTTCCAAAATCTTTATAAGGGTTAGTGCAAACATATGATGCCTAAGTAGGGTGCCACCAATTGGCACGTGGTCCCTTAAAGACCCAACTCTCTTCTCCAAACAGCACCAATTCACCATATTATCTTAATTAAGTCCCTGCCTCAATTGTCTGAAATTCACCCTCATCCACACACAATCTCATTTTATTGTTTCAGGGTGAGTATCGAAAAGCTCAATGTGTATATAATCAATACAATCTCAGTACAGTTCATGCTGTGCAATATAAGTTTTAGTACTCTGCATTGCTTGAATCAGCTGTCAATCACAGAGATGAACAAATTGAGATTTTCTGTTAACTCCTACACGAATTGTAGTTTGATGTGAGAGGATTGGCCCTTTAAGTCATCAAAGCTGTCACTCTATGGCGACATCTCCCTAATCAAAACACTCTCATTGTGCCACAGACTGTGTATTAGAAGCTGCAATCCCTACACACCGCACTTTTATAATTGGACGTCAATCAAAGAGCATGTGCGAATTGAAGATTTCTGTGGACTAATGCTTAACTTGCAGATGGGGGTGACGAATAACTGCCTTTAAAAGATTATATTCTTTACAAGCTTGCCTGGGATATGAAAATCATAAAGAAATGATAGGCTGTGTGGTATCATGCATTTCTGCAGGAAGCAGATGTCATCGACCTTCACTGCTTTAAAGGTAGTGTGACACCAAAAAGACAAAATCGGGTATTTGGCGTAAAAAGCATTTAAAACCAAGAAAACTGCAGCAATTCCCATCAAAATCGGTTAAAAATTTGCCATTTTACAGGTTTATTTCTGGTTAGCACTTAACCATTCATAAATATGATTTCAATATGTAAATCTTGTGATGTAATGGGAGGGACACACCATATATGGCTAATGTTATCCTTTGCTTTTGCAATCTTCAATTCAAGGGCAGTTCGAACATTAGTGTTTCTTGAAGGGTTTATTTTGAAAGTAAAAATTGTGTCCTTGAAAATCATCAGTATCAATCACCTAACCATAAACTATCTGATGAGTAATTAAGAGATAATTAATATTGGTTTAACAAAAAAATGTCAACACTGCACAACACTCAACATCACTATTTTTGCATAACCAACAAGTTGCTTCAGAAACATTCAAACTTTGAAGAGGTGTTATCTTGAGAATGGTAAAAGATATTGACATAATTCCAGCTGATTCTTCTTTAGGAGACCTTGCTCCTTAACTACTGAGTAAATTCAGGGCTTTTTGCTGACATGTCACACTACCTTTAAGCTGCATTGAGAATATCATCGTCGTATTGTAAGTTTTCCAAACGAAGTTGTTTAATCCAAGCTATTTCTCCTCGGAGGGCACTGGTACAGAGCTTTCCAAAAGGGAGGCCGAAATGTTAGTCATAGAGTATTAAGGCCACATGTAGAAAATTCAAATCGTAGTAGCGTTTACATTCTAAGAAAGGTTTTCATTTTTTCCAATTCGTTGTAAAGTGGTGACGTTATTCCCCCCCCCCCCCAAAACTCAACCACCCCAAAATACACACGCGCACAAACAAACAAGCAAAAAATTCACGGTAAACACAAATTAGTCAAAACAGTGTCCGAACCGACCAACCTCGTTAGTCAACAATATTGACTGATATTTGACTAATATTTGACCCAGTTTAATAAGTTTCTAAAAAAATATTGAGCCTCTTTGACTAAGATTTGACTGATATTCTTTTTGTCAGGTATCCTCACAAATAATCAAATATGAGTGACTAACGTGGTTAGTCAATTCAGACACCACTTGACTACTTTGTGTTTACAGTAAACTCCAGCGATCTAATTCGTAATTTTGCCTCTATGTAACATATTAAATATTTCGGAAACATTTATATCTTTTCAGTATGCAAAATAGTAGGCTGTACGGTAAAAAGAAAAATTCTGTTACTTTCAGGAATCCATTCATCACACGTAATAATCTTGATCTCGGCAAGCGAAAGGTGAATACTCGGGAAAATGTATACCCTAGTTTCAATTCATAAACTGTTGTAAACGACTCTTTGCAACCTTATATAAGGGCTACTCATCAGTCAATATTTGAGAGTCCTTGAATGCAAATCGCTTGGTAGAACGTATTTGCACGCAGCCTCTTCAGTGTAGTGACAGTGAGTCTAAGATATTAACACTAGTAACATAGAAACAACGTTAAGGGTTGAACAAGGAAAGCTGTAATTCCAACTCCGCAAACAAGTTATCCCAAAGCTGGCTCATGTAAAGACTGGGTGTCTTCAAAAAATTGTCCAGAGCCAAATCTGTACTTGACATGCTAGGAAGGGTCAACCGTATGCTATGCTTTCTGGTAGTGAAATTTTCATTCATTTCCCACCGAGTGGACTGTTGGATTATCAAGATACAGGGGTAGCCTATTAGCAACTGAAAAAGACCGTGGCCCGCTGGACTTAAAGTAATCGCTTGAAAACTGGTCCGTAAAAGTCCATCTAACTGTCTAACGAACTAAGTAACCTATTAGCAATTGAAGTTGACATATTTGCTACAAAAAGTGAACTTTGAAGTAAGCAGGTATTTTGTCATGGATTCACATTGATGGCAAATGTTTTTTTTTTTCGTTTTAAATTTACCAACAATTTTATACAACAAAACTCTTTTGTTTTGACACCAAAAGTGCATCCTTAACAACAGCGTTTTAAAATGATGCCTCAGGGGCAAGTTGGCAACCCTAATCAACCTAAAATCAAAACATTAGGATGAAAAATAATGAAAACAAAACTTTGGCCAACAATTTAAAGTCATGATACTACACTAGCTTGTTTAAAAAACAGATAGTAATTACCTACCCAAGACAGTTCTAGTTCTCCCAACTATTTACTTGTTGTACCTTTCTTGCCTGCGTAGCAGACTGTAGGTAATATTCATTGTTCAGTCACATCCCCTCAACAACAAGAATACACACACTCTCAAAACAATATCACAAAAAATGCAGGACATGAATAAGTCATATTATGGTAATTAAATTTGCGTCTAAAATTGGACGCAGGCCTCTTCGTTTCGGCGGACGTTGGTCTGTGAAGCCTTAAAGGGGGAGTAAACAAACCGAGTCCGCTCCGCGGGGTAGCCCCTTTCACAACTGTCTAACCTAAATCTTATCTTCACTCCACAACTTCAGACACAATTCCAGTTTATTTCTTCAATTGCAACTTGGTGAATATAGGCGCCGTGTAACCAGGACATTTTATTAAAGGTAAAGAGCAGTCCCCCAAACTTATTTTAAAGACAAAGTTAAATAACTGAATAACAATCTTATTTCTCTTCAAAGTATCTTTAATTACATCTTATGACTTTACTCTTGCATTTTCAATGTAAACCAAGCAGTCAATTCTGAATTTGGAGAGAAAAAACATTGTCACATGATTCCCAACAGCTGATCATGAAACTGGACAGTCTACTACACTTCTTCAATTTGGGATGACTGTTCATGCCCTTTAAGTACAGTACATGCCTTGCAATAGGTTAGTTAGCTCATCGGATGGAGCTTTACCGCTTAGTTGCTAACCAATTGGTTCGGGGTTAAGTCGGGCCAGTCACTGCATTTTTGTTTCCAGTACGTTGTGGCTCAGTGGCTTGTTTTCCCCCAGTGCTTATGCTGAACACCAAGCAGAATGGCAATAGGTCCCATTTTAAAGTCTTCGGTATGACTCAGCCAGGAGTCGAACTCACCTCCCGACTGCACTAAAGGCAGACGCTCTAACCACTTGACCATGCGTAGTCGGTGCTGTGTAATAGGGGCTGCAGTACTTAGCATTTTTTAAAATTTATTGTCCATCAAAAAGGTGTGACAATAATGAGAATTTCCATTGACTAGCTACTGCTAAAATTGTAGTTTTGGGTGAAAATTGACTGGGACCCTGTTATGAATTTTTAACATGTGCCACTGAGCTAAAATAACTAACATATCAGAAAATGAACAAAAAGAAAATGTCACATAGGTCTAATGCTTATTTTATGTTACTCTATAACATAAACATATCGAAAATCACTCTAGTTTTGGACTATTCTTATACGAAAAAGTGGATTAAACGAAGCGAACTAGCCGATAGAATTGGAAGTCATTAATACTGATGATGTACATCATTGTGGGTAAGTCATGAACTTTGTTCTTATTTTACTTCCAGTCTTTGGTAGAAACGATAAAATCACATTACTCATGTAAAATTGATCACTCTCTGGAAGCCTTTCTTGTGTCTCTTCTTAAAGACGGCCATTCCGCGCTTCCTTGTGGATGTAACATGCACCTTATATCTTCCAGACTCCACATAGGGCTGGTACGTACTTATCGTTTCGGCATGCTAAGAGTAAGAAATCACCTGTACCTACTTCCTTTAATTCGGAAGTGACACACCCGTAACATACTGGCAAGGTCACATCGGTTCACCGCATAGTTCCACCAACACCTGGGACACCAAGTTACGCACCAACCATTTCAAAAATAACAAAAGAATTGAAGATTGAAGGTACACCATTATTAAATTACTAGAAAATTTCGTTCTATTTGATCACTCTTCATTCAAACGCCGCTTTAAAATTTGTAAGAAAGTTTTCTAGGGAAGTAGGATCCTCCCCTGTAATGCTCTTATAGTCTCCGAGGTCCTCTTGGTTCGTGTTGGATGACCCTTCTTCCATAAGATTAAAAAGTTCCAAAACTCCATCGACTTGCCACTCCGGCATTCCGAAACCGAGGAAGGTTTGCTTCGCGTCGCTGGGATCTGCCTTAACGAAAGTGATTTCTTTCTCCAACAAAGACTTCAAAGCTGACGCGATGTCGTCCATAGTAAGACGACAACTGACAACGTTGTATGTCTTACCTTCATGCTTCGATGGATCGACGAGAATGGTGGCAGCTGCTAATCCAGCGTCATTAGTTGCCACAGGGGTGAATGGCTTATCCCCGGACAAAGGCGCGTAGAACTGCCCACTTTCCTTTACGGTACTAGCAAAGCCAAGAAAATTATCCATAAAGTATGGAAGTCGAAGTAAAGTGAAGGGAATTCCGACTTCAGATATCTTGGATTCTATCTCCTTAAACTGTTTACCAAAAATTGTGTCCTCGAGACCCGCCGTTGAGACACTCACTGATACGAGATGTTTGACGCCGGCCTCCTTGGCAGCGTCAGCCGCCAATGCTGCCAGCTCCGCTCGGTTCTCAGCACCAGGGACAACAATGTAAACACAGGATACCCCAGCCAAGGTAGTCACTAATCCGTCCTTATCTGCCATACTGGCTTGTACAACAGTAACTCCAGAGATTTCTTTCAGTTTATCTGCATTGTCTGGGTTTCGAACCCCTGCTCTGATTTCTACTTTGTCAGCAAACTTCGAGGATAAGCTCTGAACTGTGGCCATACCAATGCTACCACTGGCACCCAAGACAAACACCACCGGTTTTGCTTCCTCGCTCGTTTCACTTTCCTTGGGTTGTTCATTTTCAGTGGCTGGGGTCTCCTCCGTTTGTTGGGCGGGCTCAGTAGATTGTGTGGCAGGTGCTTCGGCCTTATTAGCTCCTCCTGTACCACCGCTTTCGCCACCACCTCCACCGCCTCCACTCGAACAGCACTGGCCCATACTGAAGATTTATACTAATCCGATCTTGGACAAAACTGAAGAAATTAAAACCACAAACTTGTAGCACAACGTACGCGGAAGAAAGTCGCACCCTAGACTGCTACTGTGTATTTTTCAAGTTGTGTGAATGAATACTAGACTGTCTGGCTAGTAGCCTGTAATGATATAATGAGTGTGGATAATACCTTACTATCCGTTTTGTACAGTTTCCTGAACGAACGAACCAAAGCTTAGCGGATCAGTGATCTCTTCTTTCGACGGGTTACAAATATAGTACAATATAGCACTTAGATATTATTGTACGTTATAAAGGGTAATGCATAATATGAATGGATGATGAGGCACAAGCTAGGTGGCAGAGTTTAATCTACCAAGCCTGACAAGGCTGACTGGCCTTCAAAAATATTCATGGTATTGAAGAGAACGACATTATTGGGATTACAAGGTCTGTCACAGGTTAGGAATTTGTCGTTTAAAGTGAAGAAGAATAGTAATAGTGATTTTTTTTTATATCTTTCGGTATACTTAGTATACCAAAAGATCTAAAAAAGTCACTTTAGGATTAAGTAAAATATGCTGGTGAGTTTGACTATTGGGATGGCGAGATGGCGATGTGAAGGCACAGGGGGTAAACTATTACAGTTATTTTCGACAACATTCAAGGATGGGAGGTGGATTTTTTTCACACGAGGCACAACAACTCTCTGCTTGGAGCTACTTGTAGAGTAAGTTAGTGGGCATAGATGGAGTTTTATGACCCAGTTTGTAACTTGAGCCAATTGTCTTAAGTCGAGCTGGCCAGGGCATTTTCCCAGTTGTGACTCACGGTCTTGTTTTCCCTACTCCATTGCTTTTGCTGGGCACTAAGCGCAATAGCAGTAGGTTCGATTTTTTAAGTCTTTGGTATGACCCGGCCAGGACTTAAATAGGCTGAACTCCCGAGTACAAGCCGGTTGCTCTAGCTACTTACATAAGGCAGGGAGCTGTTAAAATAACAGCTGCCTAAATAACAGCTCTCTTCATAAGGCTTGCGACTTTGACGACATGCAAATACAAGTAACCTAATAGATTTGAGACATGCCTTAAACTGGGTTACACACAGTATGCACGTTAGGATAAGTTGCATAAAATACCCCTACAATTAAAAAAATTCCACGTCTTTGTTCTTTGACTATCCGCAGTGAAGTAGCCCAAGGGCAGGGGATAGATCGCATCCTGAAACTGAAAAATGAAAGCTTTGGAAATTTGACACACGTGGCACCAGTTGAACTGCAGTGCGGTTTTCCAACTCTTTTTCATAAAATTCGGAATTCTCTCCACTGCAAGGTCCATATCATAGTCGTCGATCTGGGGGACAGGGTAACATGTCCCCCACCACTTCTGGAGTGGAGGGTACACAAACGTAAAACCCCCACCCACTTTTTGTTCCCCGAAACTTAAAACTTAGGTACTGCGTACCAAAAAGAAAATACATGTTGGCTATGAAAGGTGTCTACTACCGATTACGACAGATATTCTGTAAACCCCTATCAGTTATACCACATGGTTACTTTAAAAATCCCCAGAATTTCTGCCTCTCACACGGAAGACGCGGGTTCTATTCCCAGGTCGAGTCATGCCAAAGGACCTTAAAAATGGGACCTACTGCTGTTGTGAGTGATGCTACGCAAAAGCAATGGAGTAGGGAAAACAAGCCAATGAGCCACAATTAGAAAAAAAGCCGTGGTGGGCTCGACTTGAACCAATAGGTTGGAAACTGGGCCTTAGAACTCTATCTAAATAACCCAGAATTTTCACGCGCTCTCAGTCTAATTGATGTTTTTTTTTTTTTTCTTTTGCATATATCAAACATACTCACATTATTCATCGGTCTCTATGATTATGTCGATTGTTGGTGTGCATAGGCCAGCAGGTATGGTTATAAAGGAACAAACAATTTAGGAATTTGAAGAAGAGGATTCGCCCCTACTACCCTGACTACGTTTTAATGAAATCTGCTAACTTTAATGAATGACCAGCCTGCCAGGCCGGAATTAACAAACACATTTTAAGTAAACTGAAAATGCACGGTGCAGAGTCTACATACCACTTTTTTAGAAAAATTAATGATTTTTTATGCAAAATTCCGACGCGCGCACATCACACATTCGTATGACGATTCGACCATTTCGTATTTAAACCATTATCAGAGAAGTAAAATCCGCATAACTGACGTTTGCTAGATAAGAGACTTTAAACTGGAATTAGAGGTACACCTCAATCCTTTGTAGGCAGATAGTGTATGGTGAGGTGTCGCTCGAAAGGACATATTTTAATGTTTTTGTGTCCACATTCTCCCCTCGATCTGTGATTTTTCAGCAGTAGATTGAAGTGTGCTTTTGATTAATTCATGGATTTATTTCACCATTTTCATTATAAATGGTTCCCAACTATTAGGCCTACAACATTTGCGTAAATCCTACGCAAACTATTACCATTTTCTTTGTGTTCAGTTGTACTTTTATAACTGTCGGTATTTAAATTCACATTGACAATGCTCCATATTTGAAATTATTAGTTTTTAAAAGGCAAAATTTTCCGCGTGCTTCACGCACAATAAATTGCAACCCTTAATGCAGTAAGTGGTCGCTCATAAAGCAGTCAGTGGCACATTTTTCCGAGCCACTACAGTGCCGTTCCCCTAAAATTTTCTTCAATATCTTCAGTCGACATATTATCTCAGAATATATGCTAATAAGGAACGCAAATTCTTCGATAGTCCCCCAAATATTCAAATTTCCTATAAAGGAAACCATGAATCTAAACTATTTTCTGCAGTACAAGCTCTTTATTTACAAATGTGTAAAAGGACCCATATTTTCGGCGTCCCTAATACAGTTAAGTAGTGTTCACATATAAGAAAAAAGATCAGATTTTTTAATTAAAAAAATGTTCTTGCTCGTATACAAAGCGAAAAAAATTAGCATAAGAAATTTACCCTTTGGTCAATGGGGTGGGTGAGGTGCATGGTCCAGAACTGTTCCTCCGTCCGACCTCCTCCCCCCTCCACTTTCATATTGCTTTCTACGGCAAACTTTCGGTGCACTTCATAAACCGCTAGTCCACATCTCCTATAGCTGCGCCATGGGCGTCAATCCAATGGGAAAGGGAACTTCAACATTTTCATCGGCGGGGAAGTTCTTGACAAATCTCGTAAACAAACAAAAGTCTCACAATAATTAATTTTTCGAACCTACGGGCGTTACTTTTCACACTAATAAGATATTGAACGAAACTTGTCCAAAGACATTGGCTAAAATGAAACATGAAAGAAAGAACCAGAAACATGATAAAGGTTAACAGGTTAAAATATCCTGCTCTGTAATTAGAAGAGGTAGCTCAGAAGTTTTCTTCGCGACAGAAATTCTGCATACTGAACAAAATAACGGCAATCGCTTAAAATTCAATGTCTCAATTTTGTACTCTTTGTTCCGCTTCTTTCATTCTCGTTTAAAACTGTTTTGAGATTTGGGCTCAATTGTATCACCCCAATGAGTACCAATTCTCCTAACCTGAAATTCATCCTCATCCAGACACAAACTCAGTTTTTTGCTTCAGGGTGAGTGTAGACAAGCTCAATGTATATAATCAGTACAGTTCGTGCAGTGTAATATAAGCTCTGCATTGTTTGCATTAACTGTCAATCCAAGAGCCGGGCCAATGGAGAATTTCTGTAATCCCCTACAAGAAATGTAGTTTGGGTGAGAGGTTTAGCCTTTCAATTCCTTCTTTTATACAACTTACTTGCCATAGCTACATACAAACTCGTCTAATAGTATTGAGTTGAAAAAATCAACTCCATAATTCATATTCAAAATTTGTGACAGCGTGATCTATAGACTCTTCCTATCGGTTGGCATGACCGATGCTAAATTATAGCAGAATTGACGCGTCCATGTTCTCATAAGAGTAAATTAAAATGTGTGAACGAAATGCAGGTAGCGGTATTTTAAGACAGGATAATAAGCCCCCAGTTCCCAACTTTTGAGTCGCTACATGCATTAATATAAGACCTCGTCTCTCTGTATACTTAGGACAATTAGCGGTCCCGGCCTGTGACTATACCGCCGTACGGTGCTACCATAATTGCCACGGATTTTCGAAGTAGGCCAGTTTAAAATGCCACCCGCGGGTAAACACTTAGGTTGATTTGGGAAGATTTACAGGGGCTATCCTGATGGTGTTCCAAGCCTTAATCAGTAGTATGACCTTTGGACATCCCATCCCCGAAACATATATCGCAGGTCTAGAAGACACGTATATCATATCAACTTCTCCGTTTAATATCTCTTTATGAAAACAAATTAAGTTTTGTGCGGTTTTATTTTAATGATTAGGTAGCTCTACTGGGAAACTAGTCCTTTCAACTTCGGAAATCGAAGTCTGCAACAATCTAAATTTATCTTGCCTTGCTTTAAATATCAGTCAATGAGTTCTGAAACAAATCACCCGCTTTCAAAATTGAAAGTAGTCTCAATCAAAAAGAACTTTCAGTATTTTTACTTAACTTTTGCGTCCACCGATTGAGCATAGGTATGCATGGAAAGCCTGTACAGAAAATGCCTTTCACTGAAAGGTGTATCAAAAATGAACGAGACAAACTTTATTAAACTGTTAGGTACTGTGGTGACAAAACTCTTTATTCAGACGCCTACAAACTTCCTTGAAACTTCCCTTTTGTAGCCTACTAATTGCTTTCATAGAGGTTCTTACGGTTTCGGCAAGAACACTGCACTTAACATTCTATCACCAGTTCATGATGAGGAAATGACGAATATGCGACCTAGTGGAATTATTCGGTAGGTGAGGTTGATACTGATGCATAAGGTACTGGAGATTTGGAGTACACCATGTACATCCGATGAAGAATTAGGTCTCCTATAGAAACGGAAATGACTTCTACGACCATGAAGTTCGACTCCTGGTCGGGTCATACCGAAGGCTTTAAAGTAAATTTTAATTCGAAGTTATCAGAGGTTTATGGCACCAAATTTCATAATACGAAGCGTAAAATTAAAAAAAAAAAATCAAAGGGAGTGTGACGATTTCTCCTTCCCTTAAAGATCATATAGGTGTTGCTGTAGTGACTTGTGTCCAAGATGGGACTCCAGTTTGACTCAAGTCACGATTTCTTAGACCAGAGCCTGACTCGAGTCACAAACTTAAGGAAGTGTAAACTGTGGCATTTGCGAGCGAAGGCAGGCCGAACTCTTCTCTTAGGAAAATTGTGAAACCCACTACTTTGACTTAATATGATTGAGAACGTGGGGGTATTAAAGGTTAAAAAGACAGAGCCCAACACTAAAGTGTGCAAATTGCATTGGAAACATACTGGGGCGAGTCCAAACACCACGGAATGCCACCACTGGTTGGCGTGGGGCGTACAAGCACCCCGAAGTGTCTCAGAATTCCGTGCCACATGAAGTTACCGCACTAGCTTTTTTCGCTATTGCCATAGCCATAACTAATTGTGAACATTCATTTTCTTAATGGGCATTATTACGAATGCAACGCATGCTTGCCGAATTGTTGAATTAGGAATAATTATTTCCGTGACATGCGTTGTACGTATATTCTGCGCCAAGACATCTTTGGTATCCTGAAAATGTGTTTACCCGGGACGTATCCTGTACGGATCTCTACTTGATCGACAAACTTCCGGCGAGTAAAGTTTATATATTGTTGCAGTGTCAATGCTTAAAATTAACACTTAGAAAAAACACCCTCTCCGTCTCTCCGCTTGACTCTCTTTTCTTTATTTTTTACTTTTTCAGCGACTTGTGTTTGACTTTTAGCTGCGTGGTTTGGTGCGCCAGCTGTTGTGACAGCATTGCAAGCACCCCTCTCGGGGCACCGTTTTTGTGAGCATCGCCTCCAACTGCATTTCAACGCTTACCCATGTTCTCTTAAGGTGTAAGCCAGTGCATGAGTCACACTGACTTTTACCAATTGGTTAGAAACTAAGCTGTTAAACTCCATCTAACTTAAGGGTGTGAATTTCCAGGTGGGCTTAATAGGACAAAGGCAAAAGAATTCTCTATCATTAACCAAAAATGTCCTCTAAGCTAACTGCATAAGCATCTATTTAAAATACGATCATGTTTAGTTCAGTTCTTGTGATAGATCTGTACACCGTAGTTAACATTACCGGAGCGAACATCAGGGTAGTGTGTCGACAAGTACATGAAACTATACCTGCATATTACATCCATAATTGTGGAAGGGAGTGCTAGGCTCTATGAATAAATTGAAGGTTATTGAAATATTTAGCAGCTATTCTCGTAGCCCACAGTGCGCTCTTCGATAAGGAGGAGTTATAAGGTATTACATGCGGCAGGGCGGAAAATAAGAATTTGTGGAATCAAACAATGAAGGTTCATTCTACACGCTTCGAAGCTGTTCTTTCAACCAATAGGCAAAACGACTGACCAGTGGAAGACATCGTGAATGTATTTCCCATGACTGTGGATAAAATCTTAAGAGATTTTATTTCTGTAGTAGATGACCACGGAAACTGACCCACGCGATTGTATGAATGTCTGCGTAACTCTGTGTGGATGGGTCCTTTCTTCATAAATAGCAATCGGTGAGAAGTGCAAGCACCATCACCTATGCAATACATACGACACAAGGCATGGCCAGCTATGGAGGCCATTGCATTCGTAAGGTATGGCAGTCTTGGTAGGCCCACTTTGGACAAATGATTGCGTCCTCTTGGCGCACATAGGACAAATTGGACCAATACACTAACAAGTGACCAGGGATAAAATATCTTTTGATAGGCACTGGTTTTGGATTATATATTAAAATGTATGGAAGACGAATCCGATCAGGGCTTGTTTTTTGTGACTGAAGGCAACACATTCATCAGACTTGAATCGTCTTCATTTACTGTCTACATGAATTTCAAACCCTCGCATTCAGTAAAATTGAGGGAATAAAAATGCAATTCAGTGTACAACCATCCATGGTACAGGTAATTAAGGAAATCGAAAGATTAAAGGTTGATAGAACTCAGAAATTAGACCATTAATTGCTGTCCGAATTCGTCTATACCCATTTTAAGAGGGTGAAGCACAAAACTATACACCAGTAGCCCCATGCCCCGTAGGGTGTTTTAACCAGAAACTTTCAATTCAAAGCAATTTTCTGGCATATGAAAACCAACTTATGGAAAACTTCATTCAACGGGGCACTGAGCACTGTTTAACACGAAATTTCCCAACTGGCTAACGATTACCCTAATTGCTAACCCCAACAAGGAATACAATCGATACAATACAATGGCAACAGCCAATCAAGAAACACATTCCAGTTCAACCATACATTAAAGCACATACAGTGTGGCCACCATGGTGAACTTTTGGCGGTGGGCTAAGATCAGGGCCAAGAGAATACCTGTACTGAAATATAAGATTTGAGAGATGAAGAGAAACATGGATGTACTTCAATATTAACTTTAATATCTTTTTATTTTTCTCACTCTGTACAAAAGATTCTACAGAATATATTGCAATCATAGACACCAAGACTAAAATATCTTAGGAAATCTTGGAGGACAGAGAGGCGAGAGTGGTTCGTCTCCCAAGCTTGTAACCCTACCCTATTTAATGTTGGCACCCACAAAAGGCATTTAAAAGCAATCAGTGGTGGTGCTGTGGGGGATTAGGCAAAATCCCCCACCCCCATGTTAGGACAGTCAGGAGTTACATTGACTAAAAAATAAATAATATACCTCTCCTGAGACTTAATTATTCACCCATAGTTACGGAAAAACCTTTGAACTTCAGGGGAAAACCTTGACAGTGGGGTTTGCCCCGTGACCTGACCAGCAGAAGCATGCACTTTGTGAGAAAAATTCTGAACCAAATTTTCCTTTGCCCTCAAGTTCCCTTCCCCATCCCCAAGTTTGGCATTCTTGCTCACTGAGAGCAAATACCTGTAAAGATGTAACTGGAATTTTTGATAGAGCAACAAGATTTTCCCACCTTTACTTTATAGTAATTCACAACATTAACTGTCCTCAAAAGTTAACCATTATCTTACTTTTGTGCAGAGAAAGCAGTATAAGCTTTGAACAGGTTCTAAGTTCAAATGCACTCTACAAATGTGCATTTATGAAAAAGTCAAAACAGTTAATGTGACACAGAAACGGTTAGTTGTTTCATCTTTATAAATGAAGGTATGACATATTTAAGCTAATATATCAGTTTTTCTTCTGTGAAAGAATAGCAAAAAATCAGGGCACTTTATAAGCTTTCACAAGTTCATAACTTACACCCTACCACTGGTGGCACTCATCTCTGGTAGTATACAGTCAGTTAGTTAGAGTGAGTTTTACTGTCCAGTTTCCAACCTATTGGTTCAAGTAGAGCCAGCCACAGACTTTTTTTCAATTGTTGCTCACTGACTTGCTTTCCCTACTCCATTGCTTATGTGGAGTATCACGCACAATGGCAGTAGGTTCCATCATTAGAGTCTTTGGTATGACTTGACCTGGGAATCAAACCTGGACCTTAAGCATGAAAGGCAGATGCTGTATCGTTAGACCAAACATGCGGTCTGGCAGTATATAAGCATCCCATCTTCCAACAAGCTAGTGAGCCACAACTGGAAAAAGCCTGCGACCAACTTGGACCAATGTATTGGTAACTCACCGTAACTGGGCTGTAAAACTTCATCAACCCTAACCTAACCCATCTTCCAACAAGCACTTCCTTTCACTCTCATGGCATTACTTCAGAAAACAACCTATCAATTATGGATGATTTTGACTTGGAGACACTCTATACAAAGAAAAAGTGGTTATCATCCAAGAGCAATCTAAAGATTTTACATCTATGCACTCACCTTTTACAAAAGTATGCAACTTCTTAGAGCAGCTATGCTGCAGAATCTCAATACCAAAACAACAGTATTTTTGAAGCTGTGGAACTATGCACTTCAGTTTTTAAAGATACAACAAAAAAGATAAAACCTTGTTTTGAAGATCAGGTACAGCATCATACAAAACAACAAACTAGACATCATGATATACAGTACAGGTAAATTAAGCTATTGAAGTGTGGACATTCAAATATTTATAGCTAAGATTTAAAGTATCCTGATGGTGTACATTGGTGTACATTTTTTACCCAAAATTGAAATGTTTGTACTTGAAACAACAAATTCTGAAATGATGTTGTTACACAGTACTCAATGACAAATATTATCATTGCATGTAAAGCATATTGAAGCTATAAGGCAGAAGCAATTATTCAGCTAGATAGAGATCAGTATGTTTTAGTAAAACCTGTGTCCAACAAAGCTAGTTTTCTTGCGTACTGATGTTCACTCTCCTCGTTCAAAACCACCCTTCCTGATGTTATCTCCTATAGTCTTATTCAATATGTTGGCAAAGAGTTAACTTCTGGAGGTTAAGAGCTAACATTCTGTTTAGAAACTCAATCACCCAATACCTCCAGGTCAGAGGAATGGCTGTGCAAATATCTTGGTTAGACCAGACAAGATCATGTAACAGATACCTTCTTTGCCTGTTTGATTAGCAGTTACCTGCTTGATTTAGCAGAAGTTTGAAGCCAAGGAAAAAACAACCAGACTAAATAGGGAAAAAGGAGAATATGCAATAGGCTGCAATGACCCTGTTTTCTTTGGTGCAACTGTTTGACCACTTTTCAGCCAGAATAACTAAATCATCAACTTATCAGATAACTAAGTTAAAATTCTGACCTCTACTTAATTATACCATGGTATAGACCTAGAAGACATGATAAAAATGTATAACTTTCCTAGCGTGGCCATGCTGAAAAGGATATTTAGCTACAGCTAGTAACTGGTTGGTGTAACAATATCTGAATACATGTCATGTATCAACATTAAAACCGTAAACGCCAAAGTGGTTGACCAGATAAACACATAAAACCACAACCTTCCGTATTCATTACATGTCTGTTTTTTGTCAGAAATAACTTTATCACAAAGTAAAAGAAAAAGTGGAACTCCTCAGAATGAAAAGTGATATCATTGGCGACACCATGAAACAATGAAAGACTGCACAACCCATTAAGCTTATTACAATACTCTCACTAAATTCAACTTTCATTTTTTTAATTATTTTGTGCATATATTCAAAGGAAAGTATTAACCATCCTCCTGATAGAATCTGTTCCAAAGTGTTCCTAACCGTCACCTTCAAAATGTCCTCCAGGGTCAGGAAAAGCTACAAGTTTTAGGCTTCTTTCCAACTTGGTGTGATCAGATGAAACTTACACCCACTTGCGACAGTGGTTTTTGAAAGAAGTGGCAAGGGAAAAGGGGTTAGATGGGAAAATGAGAGGAAGTGGAGAGAAAAGGGGAAAGGAAGTAAAGATAAAAAAAGGATTTTTTGATTTGGAAATGACTTTGGGTCCATGGAAACATGGAAGAAGTTTGAAATATGAGAAGACATGTCATGTGAGGGAAAAACTTCCACTACCTCTGCGCTTACACCAATTATATAATATTGGTCCCAAAATCTACAGTACACTGAGTTCTGATAATAATACACTACAGGACAATAAGATATTTTTACCCCAAAATCTATAGCATATCAAGATCTGATTATTTCAAGATGTGAGTTGTAAAGAAATTTTCCATATGTGGGACTCATTCTTGATATCCATGAACACAAAATTCTATGAAACTGCACAATAGTGTAATTTGATTCAGGGTGCCATGAGGCAGAAATAAATGGGTTTGAGTATCTTCTTTATACAGCGTCATACAGTACAACCAGGTGTTCGTCAAGCCTGGGTGCACAGGGGTTCCCATCAGAGCACCCAGCAGTTATGTCACTGACATTCAATTTAATGAAACAGCTCATGAAGTCTAATGAGACAGCACATTAAGTCTTCCTGTTTAAATTTCAAATTCAAAACAAACTTCTATAAGGTTTGCTTTGTAATTTCCTACTACTTCTACTTCATCTGCAACTAAGCATTTTATCTCAGATGCAGACTTGCCAATTCTCACTGTACAGTACGTTTCATGGTTTGGGGGAACAGTCTCATGGTGAAAACAACAAATCTCACTGTGATGCTCACTTCAAAGCTTATTAGTAAAAACACATTTGAAACAAAGTTGTGCTTGTCAATTGTTTGAAAAAGCCACATGACTTACAGCTGTCATGTTTTTAGACTAGCAAAGAGAAACTAGCTAGTTAATTAGATGACGTTTTATGGCTCAGTTTCTAACCAATTGGTTTTACTCTGGCTGGCCACGGCCTTTTTCAGTTGTGGCTCACTAGCTTGTTTTCCCTACTCCCTTGCTTATGCTTAGCACCAAGCACAATGGCAGTAGGTTCCATTTTTAAAGTCTTCTGTATGTCTCTATAAACTGGCCAGAACTCCAACTTGAGACCTTCTGAAGCAAAGTGAAAGCTTGGTAACTCTTCCATATATGTCAAACTAAACCTTTCACGTTTTCAGATGGCAAGGTTTGTAGGTGGCACCCTAACTTTATTAACAGAATGAACACAAAACATCTTTAACCTTCTGAATTTTTGAAAACACATAAAAAACTAAGAGATTTGCTCAAATCTCACTTCCAGGTTTTCTTGCATGACACTCAAGATTTGCCATATTTGAGATTGACAAGCCTGCCAATGATTTTGTTTTAAATTTTAACCAGGATGTTAGAGAACATTGACATAGGAAAGTTACTTCATGATATTTTTATTTGGTGTTGAATGTCTGGACAGGGCATAGTCTCACTGGATGCCTGTGAGGGCACCTCTGTCCTACACAAGTCCTCTCTGTCAAGTAGTAAAGTTTGATTAAAATACATCTGCAACATCCCTTATTCCAGCCTGCACCAGAAACAACACCTTTCCCCTACCCCTCATTACAAACAGCAGGCACTGTTTACTGCTTGCTTGCAACTGAAAGATACATCTACATAGTCTCCCAGTCCCTGCTTAAATGCCATGCAGCAAATCATTAAAAGTGGTTTGCCAACAAGTCTGAATACCTTGACGATAGCATTTTATTGTGATTAAAAATTTACATTTACAAAAATTGTTTCCAAGGTAACAGAGAGGCGTTGTTGGCACAAGTTAAAAAAACACAATTAAAACCTCGTGTTGCAAAGGGAGGCTGGATGGTAGAAAGGAAGTGTAACATCAACATACTCCTCTCCCACTCTTCCTATTGTTGAGGCTGAAAGATTTATCAGTATCTTCCAAGGTCATAAAACTGATATATTTTGGATTGCATGACACAGGTTTTTCTCATTCTCTGATGAAGGCTGTAGAACCTTGCAAGAAGAATTCTTTCCAGAACAAATTTGTCAATTTGTCAAAATGATTCCATTCAAACTAGTATCCTAATCAAATTCCTATAAGTCTGCAAGATATTGATATCACCTCGACTTCTTGGCAGACTTGACCTGTACTTGACCACTCTCTTCAAGATACTTCTGGTTCAGTTCCTCTTGTATGTTTGGTCTACACTGACTGTAGTGACTGAATTCCATGGTGTATTCTCCTTTCCCCTGCGTGATGGATCGTAATTCACTTGCATAGCCAAACATGTCATTTAAGGGTACCTAGCAATGTGTAAAAGAAAACAATAAAGTCACCATGTTATTAGAGATGACATAATTTCATCCGACCAAAAATCAGGGAGATTTCACACAGGAATCAGGGAGCTTTATTAGAATTACATGCAACTTAATGAGGGAAAAACTTTCTTGAATCAGGGAGGTTGTCATATTTGCTAGTTGGAATGGACAAAAATCCTTGAATTCTCAGGGAGCCCCCCTGAGAATCATGGTGAGTTGGATCCTCTGTATTATCCCATTCTCATTCCAATGGTGGTGTTCTTCCCTCAAAATATAATAAACATGATCAACATATCCTTCAAAATAATCTTGTGCTACACTGTATCTTGGGTATGACTCATTCCCCAAAAAGTAATTGCCAAAGATGAGATGAAAACCTCAAGGGAGCTTGCATCAAAGGTGAAATGATGCAAATCAGTTGATTCACAAGTAAGGACAAGAGCAGTCATCCCAAATAGTTTTGAAGCAACATTTAAATATCAAAATTTTCTTCTCACTTTTCTGTAAAGTATCTTTTACAATATTTTAGGATTTCAATATTGCATATTCAAGGAATCCAAGCAGGGACTCCCAGTAAATTTCACAATTGAGGAGAAAAAGTACTGTCACATGACCCTGAAGAGCCAATCATAAAACAGGACAGGGGATCTCAATGGATACCTACCTCACAGTAAAGATTAGTATACCCTTCACTTCCATCCGTTCCATTAATCACTCCATGACGTTTGTTTACACTAGCCATAACAACACCCTGGAATTCATTAGGTGTTGAAACTTCTACATTCATGACTGGTTCTAAGACTGTCATGGCAGCACTGGCAAGAGCTGAAAAATACAAAATTAAAACCGTAGTTGGAACTAAGAACTTTTCTTGTAGTCCTCTGATGTCAACATGTATTCCATGTGAAACCTAATAAACATGATAAACCTTGTTTTTAAATTTGAGCTACATTTTCACAAGCAAGGCATGAAATGCACAGATTAAACTCATATACTTCATATACATGTACAGAACAAACTGCACAGTAGTTTGTTGCTACCATACCTGTGAGAGTAAGCACATCAAGATGGCTGTCTGCTATGGTTTTGTGTAAAAGTTTGGACTTACTCAAGTCAATTCCCAGATTTTGTAAAAAAGTTGAAATATTTTTGAAATATGGTGAGGTAAGGTCAAAATCACTTCAAGTATTGCAGGAACATGATATTCTGTCCCATTCAAATTTAACTTTTGCTTAATATATAACAGAGTCGTTGTCAAATCAGACAATTTATAGCTTCACGGCGGCCATCTTGGTGTGCCTTTTTTGTCCCAGTCTTGGCGACAATCTATGGATGTATTAAACTATACAGCATTCACTTTAGATTTGAGCTACAAAAATGAAAATGTATTTTTCACATTTGTATTATAGCTCGCATCGCAAAAAAAGGCTCTTGTTTTATCAGTACAGTAATTGTGACATTGAGATGTTACTGGCATATAGTACAAATACCTCTTTACCAAGCCGAAAAACCTTCAATGTAAATTTGGTATAATAAACAAATTACTGTGACATATACACAGTCCCAACAAATTTATTTTGAAACAAGAGCTAAACCTCACAAGCTACTTTACTCTTCTTCCAAGTATCTTTATGATACTTTAGGGGTTAAACATTGCACACTCAAGGTGAAACAAAGAGTTACTGGTTTGCTAATTTCACAATTCAGTGACAAAAATATTGTAACATGATTCTCAAGAGCCATGCATGAAGACTGAAATGTAGACTACTAGCTACATGAATTCAACTTGGAGTGAAAGTACTTTTCTTTGAACTGCCCCGAAAGTGAATGACAACATTGGTTTGGGATATTCCTAGTCAAGGAGATGTCACTAAATAGATTGAAAAAGAATGGGAGGAAGCATATTCATGGAACCAAGGTTAGGTTATGTTAGATGGAGTTTTATGGCCCAGTTTCCAACAAAATGATTCAAGTCACGGCAGTCACAGCCTTTTTTTTTTTTTTTTCTGAGAGCAACAAAATGGATGATATACCACCTTTGCATGCTTCAAGTTTAAAATTACAGACAGGGTAATGTTACATCATTTCACTGTTATCTTTCAATTTATTTTCTTTTTCATCAATCAAAACATTTTGAGGTTTTTTTGCTCCTTTTTGGTTTTTTTTTTTTCAATTTGTTTTTCTGTGCATTACACCTCCATCTATCAAAACCCCACCTTTCTGTTTTTTTTTAAGGAACTGTTGAGAGTCAGCTGTTATATGCAGCTACTACAATCAAACTTTACTCAAACCTTACTCCCTACTCCAAATCTAATCTTAACTGATAACAATCTCAATCTTACTGCTTTCTCTGTAACCAAACCAAATTCCAGGAATCTATGTATAACCTGAAGTAGATTTCCTTCCAATGGGATCTTCTGTATAGTAAACCTTTCACCGAGTGAGCCTTCCATCTAGTTGACAGGGTTTCCGTCGGAAGGGGGTAAGAGGGGATTTGTCCCCCTTTCCAGAAGAAGGTGGTTAAAATCCCCCCTTTTCACTTCCATAAAAATTAGAAAACTGTCAATATCTTGGTTTCTTAGTAAAATGACAACACTTTTGCAACAAAGTTTGAACTTGCACAAATAAATGCCCTTTAAAACCTTCAAATTGCACCCTACAGGGGCCTTGAAGCAAGCTTTTGTCCCCCGGAACCCACTCATAACTTCAGCCTAGGAGAGAATCAATTTGGACTTGGGGTTTAGCGGTAATAAATACCCCTCTTTTTTTGTTTCTGGCGGAATCCCTGGTTGATAGTACCCATTATACAGTGAAATATATTCCAAAGCCAGTAAAAACGCAAGATCCCAGAAACAGAACAACACATCACCATGACCCACATTGACCGGTACTGAATTTGAAAGTATACTGCAATTGTAAACTCCTCTAAATCTTCAAGCCTTGAATTTTGAAGTGTGCAGTCGCACACCATTACTCACCTGAAATCACTGTGAGAAGCATGACTCACCCAGATATAAAGTATGAGAGCACATATATAAGTTAAACCAAAAGGACTGTACCACCCTCCTTAAATTCCCGAGGCTAGCATAACATCTTAAAATCCAAGGTCTGAAACTTGAAGAGGAGCTAGTTCACAGAAATATGCAGTATTAAAACTTTTTCTACAAATTTGATGCTAGTCCTCCCAGGCTTGCAAATTTTTAAAATGTTTGAACAGCTTCAATCAACTGTCATCAAAACAGACTAACCTACAGCAATGTATTGTGAAAGTTGACAAGTCTAGATGAAGCTACTCCTACAAAGTTGTCTGGAGTAGACTTAGCTGGTACCATCAACTGAAGGATTCTATTATTAAGATACAAGGTGGATAAATACAGTCTGAGACAATAATCTTACATACTCAACTTTGTAACTCTGAACAACTGCCAACTGGCTACTTCTCCAGCAAAGTTCATAAAAAAATAAAAAAATCCTCCTCCCAATATTGGAAATTGTGCCCACACTCTCAGAAAACTTTTGGCCATGTCCAAACAAATGTATATTTTCCAGTGTTCACCACATTTATTTTCAAATTGGTGTATGTTAAGTTCCCAGATTTTGGAACTACAGTGATACTTGCCAGCATAGTATGTCAAATTATCTCACGTAATGGTAGGCCTGTTACAGTACTCCCCCGGACCCAGGGATCATAATCATCTAAAAGCCAGGATGGCTGGGGCAGTTGAAGCAGTGTACAGTAATCCCTTCCTCTCCCTCAACTAGCTCCAGCTAGGTAAAATTTGCAATACTAAGATCAGTTTATTTTTGAGGAACATGCTTTTAAACAAAATTTTGGAAGAGTTGTGCAAGCAATTGCAAAATTTTCTAACACTTTTAAAGAGCACAAGAAGTCACCCCAAACTTGTTTTGAAACAACAGATAAATCTCAAACATTTATTTCTTTCTCTTTCAATTAAGTACCTTTCATGACATTTTAGGACCTAATTATTGCATATTCATAGTAACCTTGACAAGACTAGAAAATATCACAATTAAGGATGAAAAATATTGTCACATGACTTTTAAAAGTCATTGATACCATACAATAGTCTATTACACTAATTCAAATTGGGGTCACTGCATTTGTTTGTCCCTTAACCCTTTAAAATCAAAAGCTGCCCAAAATCTATACTGTACATAGCAAATATGAGTTGTATAAAATACACTGTTTCAGTCCCAAATACTGTTTGTCACTTACGATCACAGTGTTTAAGACAAATACTACATTCCATAGGGACAGGTAGCCTGTACAAGCAGCTTTTACAGTTTGCACAACAAGTAGACAATAAAATTCACACTACCAGCATTAACTCTCCATCTATAACAATACATTCCATACACAGTAAATAGCCAAACAACTCCCGCAACTTTACAATAGAGGTCAAATGCTTCAAACAGGCTGTCAAGATCTCTAAAGCCATTGATAAATACTGTCCCATAACAATCCTACCATTTGATGAAAGGAAAAATAAAAAATATTTAGAGGTACTGATGTACATTGTTAAAAGTTCTTGCATGGGGACTGTTGCCCTGGAGGTACCTACAGTACCCACCCACACAGGTGTGTAACAGGTGACAAATAACTGATTTTTATTGGTTAAATATTTCAAATGCAGAACAAAGTAAAGAGCCAGTTTGGAACCAGGATAGCTGGCTTGGAGTGAATGCACTTTCAATGGGTTGCATTGTATCAGTACATAACTTTATATCATGTAGAGAATATATCACATAATTAGTGAAACACTTAGTCATACAGACAATGGTAAACCTGGCTGTTCTACTTAATTACAGCAATGAGTCATAAATATTTCATCACTAGAGCAATTGGGTAAGTAAGTCATTCATGTGACGAAAAGGAATGACTTTCTGTCTGCAAACAATGGGATTTTATGACAACTGGTGTTGTTTCTGTCTACAAAAACCTTACTTTTGAAACTACAGCTACTGTATCCAGCAACTTAGATTGCCTACTTGTATTTCTTTAGCAACAAAAAAAAAGGAGATGGGGTAATTCATGTAAAGCTACATCACATTGAGGTTACTGAGGTTAATGGGCAACTGAAGAATTTAGAATTTAAATTTTTCTAATTTATGTTATATTTGGCAGAATGGAAAAAATGGTTGAAACCTATAATCATCAAATACTGGATCTTCAGTAATAGGGCTATAGAAAAATCCGATCGGTGCTTGTGTTTATAGTGAGGGTAGACAGCCATTACTGGGGTCCATCAGCCTTAAATCGTCTTCATTCATTGTCTACATGAATTTCAAACCTTCATATTCAATGAAATTTAGGGAATCAAGATACAATTTAGTGTACATCCTTCCATGATAGAGGTTAAGAAGTAATTGAAAGATTAAGAGGTGATAGACCCCAGTTATGGCAGACTTAAATCAGACCATCACTTGCTGTCCCGATTCGCCCATACCTGATGAGAATATATCATACACAAAACAGAAACAAAACTTTGCAGGACAGTTTCTGAATGAGAGTTATCAATAGTAATAACCTTCAACCCATCTCTTTCCTCATTGTGTCACTGATTGTATTCCCATTGAAACTACAATTAACTTATCCATTTAGAAACATATTAACCATAGCAATTAATTGGAGTGGTTTGCTGATTCTAAAGTACTAATGACAAAATTTACAGATAGAAATGAGGAAAGGAAATAATCCAGCTTTCATGTCTACTTAAGTGACACACATATGGACAGTCACCCCAAATTAGAGTAGAGGTATTTAAAGAAGCCATTTCATGAACAACTCTTAGTCACATGACCATGTTACCCAGACATTTTGACAAAAAGCTAGACATCACCTACCTTTACCTGCAGTAGGCAATATTTGTGAAGTAAAAAATTTCTACAATATTGAGTTTCCAAGGTTTTCAGAGTGTGTGACCTTGAAAAATCTAGGTCAAACTTAAAATAGCAGGATTCTTTCACTTCATATAATGCATCTATAAATGAATAAAATGTAGCACAACATCTACCTCAGAACATTTTCTTGATAGTGGTTTCTGACTTACCCTAACAAGGACCTCCAATGACCTTTGCCTTGTACCAAAATCAATAAATTTCTTTAATATCTCAATATAATGTATCCAGATGCTACGTATGTCCATTCTTACCTGAAGATTTAACATTAAGTTGTTAAAGAAGGTGTTCAATGTTTGACCTCTAGAAACCTCAGATGCTGTTTGTCTGGGGTCCACCCAATTTTCCCAGGGTTCAATGTTTCTGAGGTTCAATGCTAGCCATTTGCATATATCTCGATGATTTGGCCACCATTACATGGTTCATTTTTCCGAGGTGTGATGTTCCCAGCGATGTGAATGTTCCCAAGATTTTGGAACAATGAACCTCTGGAACGGAGTGAACCCTGGGAACATTGACATAGCCCTGATTGCCTTACATCCAGTGTCTATTCACTCAACAGTCAATATTTCCACAGTATGAAAAGAGTACTTCCTTTCTTCTTCCGTTCAAATATGATGTTTAAGGGAAATATTTTGCTGTCTACAGGTAAAACTCACTCTTTTAAAATTAAACTTATATGTGTAATGGATATTACTAAACATAAGGCAGTATGGTAGACTAGTCTTCTTTTGGAGAAATGAGTTTTCCTCACATGGAAATTTCGGTATTTGTTGCTCAAGATCGACTTGCTCTTCCAAACTTTCTGGATTTCAAATGACGCAACTTCCATGACCTCATTTTGTGTATACCATTTTGAGGAAATAAAGCTTATTGCTGGGGTTTATGACTGATACTGAATTTGATAATAACTAGAGCTACACTTTTTGTATGCTGCAGTATGCTAGAGCATTTTCAATAAAATATTTCCCTGCAGCAAGGTTTTGAGAATTTGACCTCTGGTGTCTTTGAAAGATATTTGTCCTCCACATGCCACCAAATTTTGGCTTTATTTCACTCGATATGAGGCATCTACATACCTACTGATGAAGAAGAGAATCTGTTGGAGTGCACTTCTTGGGAGGTAAACTTACAAACAAACACACATATACACAAATGGCAATGCATAAATACGCTCTCATGTCCTATATTAATAATAACTGCCAATTTCTATTGACTATAAAGATTGGATTCAACAATCTGAGTCTAGAGCCATGGTCACACTACAACACATTCGAATCAAATTCCGAGTGAATTTGTGAGTTTTTTAATCTTCTCCATCTCTGGTCGGAAAGATCCAAATACTTGCCAACCAGTGTTTATACGTGACTTGGGTCATATGGCTATGAAAATGAATTGTGAACTAATTTTCTCAAGACATCACACAGACAGGCAGCTTTTATTAAACATGTGTAGTCTGACAAGAGCTCTTTTGTTAATGAGATATCAAAAAATATTTAGTGTAACTTTTATTTTCATAGTAGTAAAAATCATACATTTTCACAGTCTGGCAATTTTTTGACCCAGAGATGGAGCAGGTTTTAATAAATAATCCACAAAAATTGGAACGTTACCCGATCAGAATTTGTGTGACAGTGACTTTGGAGAACCAATCCTCTCCTCTCAAACTACAATTTTAATAGGCGGCTACCAAAATTTTCAATTGGCTCAGCTCTTTGACTGACAGTTAATTCAAACAATTCAGAGTACCAAAGCTTACATTACACAGCATGAACTGTACTGAGAGTAGGGCTGCCACGATAACCATTTTTCATTTATCGATGTCGCCAGCATTTCCGCGACGATATCGCGATATTGCGCATTAGTGTAAACATTCTCCATCAGCGTCAAGGAAGCAAAACAGCTGTTTATTGCATGCAGCCACTACTGATTTCATACCAAAAGTGAGGGGAGATTGATTATGCGCGCATGTAGCAATATTAATTGTGCAGAACTCTTCACAAGTCTAGAACGTATGTGAGCTGTTACAGTATTCACTGCATTTTGAAACAGCTTCCGATTTTATATCATGTTTTCTTGTGGTGGGTTAAGTGCAGATTTCATTTCTTGTGACATCATAAATTATGATCATTTTAGATTACTGACTTAAGACAATAAAAATAGGAATTTCACAGTGGTTTAGTCATTTATTTGATTTATTGCGATATCACATCTTGACAAAACATTGGTCGATATCGTCGGTGCAAAACTGTATCGACGATATCGTGATATCGTGGCAGCCCTAACTGAGAGTGTGTTGATTATACACATTGACCTTTTTTATACTCACCCTGAAGCAATAAACTGAGATTGTGTCTGAATGAGGATGAATTTCAGGCAATTGTGGGAGGGGCTTAACTATTGGGTAAGGAGATTTGGTACTGTCTGGGGTGAAAGGATTGGGTCTTTAAAGAGTGACATACTGTACCTTGTTTGAGTGCACCTTCTGCAGCCAGTTTAAAAGCAAGGTCACTTGAGTCCACCATGTGGTGCTGTCCATCCTGAAGACAAATCCTGACCCCTGTGACTTTATGTCCTATCACTGGACCCTTTTCAGCACACTCTCTAAACCCCTATGGAGAAAACAGACAAAAAAATATTTTGGTGGATGTGTAAAATGTAAAACAAGGGTTCTCCAGCAATGAAAGAAAGTTCTCAGCAAGGTTGGAAAAAATGTCCCATTGTCTCCTGCAAGCAAGTCAAATTTTCCACAATTTTTACATAATTTCCCACACAGACAAGGTCAAGTTAGCCTCCAAATAATGTACCATGACTTCATCAAGGCAAAAAGCTTCCAAAATTGCTGGTTTCCACCTATGGATCCCAGTGAGACAGATGGTTTAATCTAGAGATCAGACTTATAGCAAGGGACTTTCTAAATACTTTGCTATTTTATTCATGATTAACAATAAATAATAAGAAATGCATTTTATGTTCAACAATTCAATGTTAAGTTGTCAGAGCAGTGATTTACACTAGCACCCGAAAGTTGGGGGAATTTTCCCCTTTTCTAAATTTTTTGGTGGGGATTTTAAAAAATATGTCCAGGGGGACAGGTAAAATCTTGAAATATTTCATCCAAGTTTACTTGTCCTGTGCGTACATAGACCTTGTATGCCATACTAAAAAGTTATTAGGCTAGAACAACTCCCCATGTTGCTTATAGTGTTATTCAAAGTGGGAATCTGCCCACTGAATCAACTTTGGGATTTCACATATGAAAGGAGTGAAAATGCGAGACAGTAAAATGATCACCTGCGTCCAATACAGAGAATCCCCTTCTATTTTCTTATGGCACACTTGTACAGCATGGACAAGACTTCCTCAATTAGTTTTGGTAAAGCACCACATGTAATTATTTCTGCTCTAATGAGGCAGTGTTTGCCTGCATAAGTGAGAGGTATGAAAAGAGGTGGTGTCCCCCTCCCCATTTGAAAATTTCTGTTTTGGTAAGGCCTCAGATACTGTACAAAATGGCACTTCATTTGTATTTTCCCAGGAACACTTCTCACCAAATTTGTTACTTTATTGGTAAATCATCTCGGTTAAAGCAACTTTTGGAAATCATGGAGGAGGAATTTTTGGTCAGATTCAAAAAAATTATCATGAGCAAACATCTTCCTAGGCTAGTGGCTGAAGTGGCAATTTGAAGATACAGCAATCTTGGGAAAAATACAGTTATGGTGAGATGACAGAGCACACAGATTGCAACTGATTGGAAGAACACTAGTGAAGAACACAAGTAAAGAACTAAGGAAAAGTTCACTTTTTGTGAAACCCAATAACTGTATTTATAATTTGACCAGTTTATGAGGTGTTTATTTTTTTAGTATTTCTTTTATACTTTGTGCCCAACTCCAGACAATGTCGCACCCCACAAGAGGTGCGTGCATCACTAATTAGAGAAGCCTGGCATAGATGCTCAAAAGCATGTTTTGAAAGGCTCTATTTCTTATCAATAATTCAGGTGTTGTTAGTATATATGAGTTAGTCTAAGTCAATCAACAGTTAATGTTTTGCCTTTCATGATAAGCCAATGAGATGATGGGGGAGGGGGCACCAGTGTTTAACCTACAGCCAGAGACTCCTGCTTAAAAATAATTTACTTGGAGGAGATTATAGCGGTGTGTCTGATACAAAGAAATGGAAAAAAATTTAAAGCAGCACTGTAAAAAATTGTAATTAATAACACAAATACTGCAAATCTGGGCTCATTTGTGTCTGGTCATCAGGGACAACCAAACTTTGATACAGACAACAAAAAGTTGAAAGCTTGTTGCTAGTGGACAACCATTTTTTCTCAACAAGGATAAAGCAGCCGACTTTTATCTGATTAAAGACTACAATGCCCCCTGATCCACTGCTTCAACTTTCTCCATCTACAATATTTCAAACTTTTGTGTTTTTGTCTCACTAACCACATCTTTTTATTCTTCAAGATTAATAATTCAGAAACAGACTCACTGTTTTGTAGTTATGCAGAAAAGGTTTCGGAAAACCAAATTTTTTTTCTGGACAACTTAATATAGTGTTCAAAATGGTTGCCCGAAGGACAATCGTAACTTTTCCGAAAATCAAGACCTGCAAACACCTTAAGGCAAACAGTAACAACAGAACAAAATTTCATTCAGAAATTATATCATTCCAATACCCAAAATTACAAATCCCTTTCTGTGGTGAATGACATTGAAAAGTTGATGCAAAGGGCAGATTTCCATTTTTAAAATTGGAGTACTATTGGCAGGATGTGTGTGGTTCTCCAGATAACTTACTGAACAAGTATTGCATAAAAGGTCTTCGTAAGGACAGGGCAAGGAAACTTAAAGATATGTTAGCATTTTAACTGTCTTTCCATATTTTTAGAATCCCCACCAAACATTTTGGAAAGAGGGACAATTCCCCCTCCAGATTTATGGTGCTATTGTAACCACTGTGGGGCAATGCCAGGGAATAATTTAGCATTCGCATTTTGCATAGCAGTTTTGAAGATTATTGAAGTCTTTCACACATTGTTTGTGAAAATGCAAGGGTTATGCACACACAAAAATTGCTACACAATTTTCCATTTGTGTAGCAACTTGGCCTGTTTGTGTAGCAAATTGTGATGCGATACTGGATAAATTATTCCCTACAATGCGCCCCCCACCCCCAACTTTGGAGGAACCAAAGCTTTAGACAGAATCTGTAAAAATTTAGACAAAATGTTTTTTCAAAGACTTCTGATATTTTGGCAAAAGTTTGTGTCCCTCATGTCAAAATGGTCCCATACTGAAGTTAGGCCTTTCATTAGAGTAGCACATGGACTTGTATCAAAGTTTGCTAAAGTACACACTCTAACACATGAGGACAAAAGTAGTAAATGACACTATATATATTTTCAACATTGGGACAAAATTAGTTAACTGGTGCAAATAACGTCAATTCTCCTTCTTAATTCAAATCAATTTATTTTTAGAGAAATGAACATTGTGGTACACAAAAATGGCTCTTGAGGAAGAAAAATCACTGCTTTGCTACATGCTTTCCTCAAATACAATCTGATTTTTGCACCCCTTTTCAAGGCTTCATTTACAATTTTATTTGTATTCCTATTCCTACTGTAATTGGTAAAGTCGTTATCTAAGTCTAGTTTGTAATTCTCTGTGTTTCTTATCTTCAATTTGTATTCTCTGTTACTCACCTGTAGGTTTATAATGCTTTGCACAGTTACGTATTTAGTTATGAGCTTAGGTCAGTCCTGTTGTAACTTGAGGATAAAAGTGTCAAGTGGAAGACTCCTTGCGTCTTGAGCCTTCCACATGACACTACTATCCATAGAGAAAGATACTGCAACCTCAAATGGCAATGTAACTCACCTGTAGGTTTAGAATGCTTTGCACATTTATGTCTTTAGTTATGAGCTTAGTTTAGTCTTGTTGTAATTTGAAGATAAAAGTGTCACATGGAAGACTCCTTGCATCTTGAGTCTTCCACGTGACACTACTATCCATAATAAAAGTTACTGCAACCTCAAATGGCCATGCAGAACCCTTATGTTTGTTTCATTCAGAAAAACGATATCCACCAAGGATTCATGACATTTGCATGGAAATTGTACCGTATCAATACAAGTCCTATGAATCCAAAACTATAAAGAAAATCAAATCGGCTATTAAAGTAACTGATTATGAGTCTATGGACATGTATTTCTGTGTGTGTACAAATTTTGATAGCTTACAATATACTCAATGAAGTACAGTCCCACTAACACTATTGTACTGTATTAAAGTAACAGCAAAGCCATAAAACAGTTAAACCTCTCCTTGCATAAGTGAAATTGAATGTACTCTACAGCTGAGTATGTTTGCTCAAAAGCATTAACATTTCTGCATTAATTTAGACACTGCAAAAATATATAGGACTGCTGCAGAAATTATGAGGAATTTTTCAAGGACTACAGTATTTCAATTGGGGATGACCAGTAACTGCCTAATGAGTTTAACTATTTAGTTAGTGCATGGATCTATTTAGGCGGTGCCCCAAAACAGCTTGTGTTTTGGAAATCTAGTCTTTGATATCCTTCTGGATAACCTACATTTTAAAACAGTATAGCAAATACCAGGAAGGGTTACACTATTGATATATCCTTTTCTCTCAGATGGCTTTCAATTCATCATTTTTAATTTTAGCTCAAAATTGAAAATTTGTCTCATTTTAATTTACTGCAGGAGAACTTTTTTTTCTATTTCCCTTGTTTCATCTTCAAAAAGTCTTCTTCAAAACATGCCAATTTAATAGAAATAATCCTGACAGCTTTTCAACTTCCCTCCATATTTATAAGGGCAAAGGCAATAGCCCAAAATAAAAAAACAAGCCATAGCCAACTTTATTTTTGATATGTTAAAGAGGGAGGATTATATTCTAAGCATTGTGGTGAAAGTTTTACTCATTTCCCATGTTCGGTTCTCAAGATATTAGCAATTGAATTGACACAATTTCTCTGAAAAGTGAACTTGAAGCAAGCAGGTTTGATGTCATGGGTTCACATTGTTATCCAATGTTTTGTTTTTCTTTTATTTTTCTTCCTGTTAGTTTGACCTTAAATAAACTAGGTATGGACACAGACTTCCTATACATGGACAGAGCATACTGCAAGGTACATTGTTGTCACCATACGTGTGAGAAAAAGCGCACCAAGATGGCTGTCTGATATGGTTTTGTGTGACCATTTGGACTTGCCCAAGTATTTTACAATTTTTGGCAAGGAAGTTAAAATATTTTGAAATACGGCAAGGTTAGGTCAACATCACTTCACGTATTGCAGGAATATAATATTTTTTCCCATTCAAGTTTAACTTTTGTTTAAAAAACCAGAAAGCCAAAAGGCTTAGTGATTCCTTGCCGAAAAGGGGTGATTTGTTGTCCTCATAAACCACTGAAAGTATACAGAAAAATGGCCGACTCTCCAAAAACTCAGTGACGTGTTCAAAGACCAACATGCTCGTGATTAAATAACCATGATGATAGGTTTAGCTCTTGATTTCGCTTTAAAATTCTTTCGTGATGTGGGAGGATATCACCCGGAAAAGAATAATTTAGCAACTCTCAGTGATGTTTTTAATAGGAAACCCAAAGGTTTGAGTTTAAATGTTTTTTGTGACCTTGTTAGGTAACAAGCCATAGCATGGTGTGCAATTGCTAAAGTATACAGAAAAATGGCCGACTCTCCAAAAACTCAGTGACGTGTTCAAAGACCAACATGCTCGTGATTAAATAACCATGATGATAATGGAATATAATATTTTTTCCCACTCAAGTTTAACTTTTGTTTAAAAAACCAGAAAGCCAAAAGGCTTAGTGATTCCTTGCCGAAAAGGGGTGATTTGTTGTCCTCATAAACCACTGAAAACAGTGTCCTCAAATGACCTTTGACCTCTACCAAAAACAATAGGGTTCTTCCTCTCAACATGGCAAATCTATATACCATATATGAAAAGTGTAGGTCATTCCTAACTCAAGATATCGCGATTACAAGGTTTTGGACCCTCTTTGATCTCTGGTGACCTCAAATGACCTTTGACCTCCACCAAAAACGATAGAGTCCTTCCTCTCAACATGGCAAATCTATATGCCATATATGGAAAGTTTTGGTCATTCCTATCTCAAGATATCACGATTACAAGGTTTTCGGTCTTTGACCTCTGGTTACCTCAAATGACCTTTGACCTCCACCAAAAACAATAGGGTTCTTCCTCTCACCATGGCAAATCTATAAACCAAATATGAAAAGTGTCAGTCATTCCTATCTCAAGATATCGGGATTACAAGTGCAGTCACAAACACACATACAAACATACATAAACATACACACACACACACACACATATACACGACATCACCATCGCACAGATTCCTTGCCTGCCTTTGGCAAGGAATCAATTACTGAGTCTTTGTCAAATCAGACGATTCCTAGCTCCATGGCGGCCATCTTGGTGCGCTTTTTTTGTCCCAGCCGGTTACGGATGGGACATATACGTTACATGCTGTGTCCATGTATATAAGTCCGTGGGTAGGAATGTTATCTTGCCCCTAAGGCACATAAAGTTTTTAAAAATCCCACTGCTCAGGATGCACCAGTGGTATGTATGTATAAAAAGTTTGTCCCACAAAATTGGTGGTTATAAATAAATACAAACCATTGGCCGACAATGTGAAGCCATAACATCATGCCTGCTTGCTACAAGTTCATTTTACGTAGAAAATTTGCCACATTCAATCGTTAATATCTCGAGAACCGAACATGGGAAATGAATAAAACTTTCACCAGAATGCTGAGAATATGTTCCTCTTTAACATGTCAAAAGTAAGTCTGGCTTTAGACTATTCTTTAAATATTGAAAAAAAGCCAGCTCCCACGGATTTCTTTTTATTTTGCTTCAAAATATTTTTTCAAATATATCAGGTCTTTAAGGTAATGTGACATGTCAGCAACAATTTCTGACTTTACTTGGCAGTCAAGGATTAAACTTTCCTATGAACATGGTGGAATAGAATTATACCTTTTACAGTTCTCATTCCCAAGATATACCTCTTCAAACTTTGAATGTTTCTGAAGCCACTTATCTTTTCCACAACACAATTTTAACTTTCAAAATAACCCCCTTCCCCCACCACGGACATATTAATTTTACAAATGTCCTTGAAATGACAGATTGCAAAATCGAAGGATAACAGCCATGATACATGGTATGTCCCTACTTAGAGATCACAAGATTTGCATACTGAGATCATGTGTATGCTTTATTAAGTGCAAATGACAAATTACCCTTTAAAATGGTCAATGTTTGACAGATTTTGATGGTTTTAACACTTTTCACATGATCAAATACCAAATTTCCATGTATCATATAAAACATTGGGTGTATTAAAGGTGAATCATGAATGTGTTCTCCCAAATTTCATAACGAATACAGTGAAGAAAATATTGTCATGTGACTCTCAACCTGAGCCAATGGTGAAATGGGGTAGACTACTACATTAATTCAAAATGGGGGGTGACTGTATTTTTCCGTTAAGGATATGTTAGATGGAGTTTAACAGCTCAGTTTCTGACATTTAATACATCATAGCAATGTACCATTCAGTGGTCACTTTAAACACTCATAGACCTATTTCCAAATAGCAATTACAAAGGATTGTGGGATAGAGTTTTGGTGTTTGTCATTTTTGTCAATGGCATTTTACTACCGTGAAAATTGACATACACCCAAAACTCTATCCCACAATTTATTGTAATTGCTATTTGGAAATAGGTCTGTTTGTACCAACCTCTCAATTTAATAGTCAAGACAGTATATGTGAGAACTGCACTTGAAAAAGAAAAGTTGCATGTAATGACCACAACTTGTGAAAATAAAAGTAGGTGATACCGTAACTAGGACGATATCTCTGCAAAGTAAGCCAAGTGATGGTGCTTAAGTATGGATTTATGATGATGTGAAGAAAAACGACATTATCAGCAGTTTGGATAAAGCAATTCAACATATTTGCTTTCAAAAACCACTACAGAAACCATTTTGTACGCAGAATTTGGAATTGAGACTAAATGAAACCTCCCCATCATCTGGATATATTGCCTAACTAGGGAGTTGTCAGAGAAAGATAAACAATGTTCTGTAGTCTCTTTGAGAAAATGTTTGTTTCTGATCCTTTTATTCCCCAATTTCAATGTTTCAATCAACCAGAATCAGTGACAGATTGCCAAAATTCAAATGGAGACACATATTCCTTTACATTCTACTGGATCATTGCTCAGTCATCATATAAAATTAGGAAATTTATGTTTTGAATCATTTTGTTTCGTTTATTGTTTTATCGCTCTATCATATATACATTCAAATATAGGGTATAAATACAACAAAAGAATCAAAGGACATATAACAGCGAAAGGAAGTACACAAAAACCCCGGGGGGGCTTGAGAACGTGTACTCCCTATAGCTAAGAACAAAACAACACAAGCATACTACAAAAAACACAAAAAGGTTAAACAGCAGCAAAAAAGGAGGTTACAGAAACATAGCAATGATCAAAAAAGAGAGAGAACTTTCCCAGCAAGGAAACCCATCCCCCAAACCACACAACCCACCCCACCCTACCCAGCAAGTGTCACTGACACACTGTGTGAGATGATGTGCCAACCAGTGAGCGGCAACTGGGAAAAAGGCTCGACTTGAACCAATTGGTTGGAAATTGGGCCATAAAACTCTTAACTAACTAACTATCCATTTGAAGTCAACAACAATATTCCACATTACTCACTTTGACAATTTTGTTTCTTAATGATGAAAAATTGTTCAGATCTGATGGAAATTTATAGACTTGTTTTCATACTTTGTAACTATCAAACAGCTCCCTGACATAACAATCTCTTCTCTTCCCTGCTGTAGTATCAAAAGGGAGGTTGTTAATCATGTAATGATTTAGAGCAGAGTCACCTATCTAAATGGCAGTTACTGCCAAGTCTATTATGTATTCCTTGAACCCAACTGCTCATACTGGCCAGTTAGATAAATGACTCTCCCCTTATGAAAGGTGACAATTAAGGTTCTCTCAAAGCAGGGTTGTCTACTCTCTGTTGCCTCAACCCACATAAATTTCAACCTAAGGCATAATGTCATAAAACATCATTTTGGGAGATCAATCATGCTACATGTACAAAAAAAACTTTGCACAAATCTGTACTAGACAATGCATACATCAGACCGGAACACAAATTTGCTTTTGTGCTTAAGTTGCAACTATTGAAAGGCATACTTCCTTTCATGTAACATCATATGCTGAAGATCTATTGGACTTGATCCAATAAATACCTCCACTCACTTGCAAAGCCACCCTCATCCTGCTCTTGACAACTCAAGCTTGAAGGCTGCCTGAAGATTGTTCAGCTATGGGCCAAACTTCCTTGAAATTTGCCAAGGGAGCATAATGCATTCATGGCCCCTTGGAATAATAAATATATCAAAACATTGTTGGGTTTAGATTCAGGGTCAAATATCCCCTTTAAGCCATTCCTTTACGTATGGATCCTACTGTCAATGTGCATGATGCTCCACATTAGCAATGCAGTAGGGACAACAATCCTGTGAACCATGACTAGAAAAGGCAGTCGGCATCACCGAAGTAATCCAGAAGCTTTATAAACTGAGGCAGAAGACCCTACCTACTAACTAACAAACTTCACGCCATTTCTTTCCAAGATGTCATTATTAAAATTGTGAACACAGCTACGGGACAAATATTTGGAAGGTTGTGGGTTGCCCTTTCAGTTAAACAATAATTAAATTCTGCACATGCCATTAAAATATGCAAACTACAAACTTTAAAACAGAAATTTTGTCAGTTTTTCAAACAGTCAGTTCAGTACTTTTCAATTTGTCATTCAAATGCACAAAAACAAGGGTATAACCAATATATTTTAAGTTTATACAAGGTCAAGTAAACCACTGCACACACAATAGACATACTATAAAACTATAGGACAAATATTTCGTGAGCAGTCATGCATAGCCCATGCACCCTTTTTCTATAAAATATCTAAGGTACACTTTTTGTGGAGAGCTATTGAAGTGAATTCCCAGGCCCCTTGGCTATTATAGTAAATTCCTAAGGGTAGGCCTTGCACAATAAAAAGAGGATTTCAACTATTATCCAATTTACCCCTTTACAGCTATTTTTCAACTTTTCAGGTTTTGTACATCAAATCTGACACTTGCGCATGAGATCTTTGCTGCTAATTCCTATTATAAAAGTCTCAACCTCCCCAAAAATTCATTCTCTCCTTGGGCTAATATAGATGAATCCAAACAGCCAGGTGGTGGCAGCCATTAATGAGGTCCATCAGCCTTAAATTGTCTCAGTTTCATTGCCTGCATGCAATTTAAAATCCTGAAATATAGTGAAAGTGAGAGAACCAAGAGGTATTTCAGTACACAACCATACATGACACAGGTGGCAAAGAATTTGAAAGATTGAAGCTAATGGACCCCAGTTATGCCCAACTAAATCAGACCATCATTCTATCATACGGATTCATTTATACCAACAGAAAACATGATCGACGGATCTGGACTCGACACAACAAGCACCCCTGTCCCCCTCCACCTCCATTGCTTATCATGTGTGTTTAAACATGATTCACTATATGTGAAACATAATACCATTTTGCACATCAATCCTCTGGGTCTGTTCTCCAACTATAGCAAGCTAATAATTTTTATGACCCTCCATTGAACATTTCTGTCTACACTCATAAATACACACCTGCATGGCACTGTGGTATATCTGGTGTGATGCTGGGCTGTCTATCTACAGAAGGCAATTTGATTCCAAAATCAAAAGTTATAACTTTTTCAGCATATTCAGAAAAGCTGGGTCACATGACCTAAATTTGACAAATCTTCACAACACACGCTCGACTGAATAGACCCAGTTGGAAATATAATTTGTACCAATAGAGATAAGTCTGCTAAAGGTCAGGATAATCACAAACAGTAATAAGGTAAGAATAATTACTAATTTTGTTCCTAGTTAGCTCTAATGAAATGTCATAATTACTACTGAACCTTTTACTTGAAAGTTGCAAATCATAACTTCTGAAGAGGTATTTTCTTCCAAAAAGTCCTCACATGCCCTTCAAGTCAGAAGAATCATAATTTTTTCATCCCAACATTTCACTATGAACATCAAATCACTCATCTTGTATGTGCAGTCTCTCTGGTGGCACACTTTCCTTACCAACATACATTTCACACTGGTGTCTCTTAGCTTTATTGTTTGTAGGTGATATTCAAAGGAGAAAGGCATTTACCTGACAGGGTTATTCAGATATTCCTGATGTTTGTTAAATGAACAAAAAAAATCACTTGAACAGTCCTCGAATGTGCATTGATGGCAAAATAAGTGAGCTTGGAGGCAAACACTGACGCTGAATTGGTAGGATCAGAGGATGCATGTGGGACTTACAAACCAAGTTCATTAGGAGCATTTCTCCCATCTTTGTAAATCTATAATTTCCATGCAGCAAAGACCTAAATTACCAAGTAGATACATATTTTTGGACAGAATAATACTGAACCAAAGTAAACGGTGCCATTCTTTTTCATGGTGGGTTCTAATACAATGCTTTTTATCACTAGGAGTGGTTTATATGCAGGCCATGACACAAATCACTCATGATTAAATTGCTGCACATTTGCATTGGATGTGAAAATGACGACTAGTCATTGTTTTGCAGGAACTCAAATTCTTGAACTCATATTGTTGGAACTGTATGGTGTGCTATGTTGGAGATGTGCAAATGTGATATTGTGCTATTTATCAAACTCCCATTTCATGAAACTTGGGTCATTATTTTATATTATGATAATTTTGATCACGCTGTCATTCAGCAGGGACAGATTGACCAAAATGGCAAGGTGGTCATTACTTGAAGGTAACTCACTCATCACCACGAACTACAATTTTACCCTGTATATACCATACCTCTTAATTGGCACTGCTCTTTAATTAGCATCAAATTCAAAGAAATGGAGAGCAGCTCATATCATACAGCATGCACTGAGAGTGTTGTGATTACACTGGACCTTGCACACTTGCCACGATATGTCATGAAAAAGTAAACTATGATTGTGTCTGGATGAGGAAGACAGTAGACACTAGAAGGAAAAAGTTTGGATAAATCAGGACTGTCTGAGGTAATGAATACGTATCTTTAAGTACCTATCTAGTTTAATATTGCTCTGTTTTACCAAAAAAGAGTACCCAACTTCTGATATCTAGCATAGACATGTATTCCTCCCCCTGGAATGTCACCTTTCCCCAGTTACCTATAACCTATATGGTACCTAGGATATCTCAAGCAATAAGTCCAGCTGTGTTACTTGTGTAGAGTTGGTTGGATAAGGTTGTACAGGTTCCCTTTCTAACCACTTGGTACAAGTCGAGCTGGCCACAGCTGTTTTCCAGTTGTGGCTCACTGGCGTGTTTTCCCTACTCTGTGGCCTTCACTGAGCACCAGGCACAATGGCAGGAGGTTCTATTTCTTAGAGTCTTTGGTATGACCCGACCAGGAGTCAAACTACAGGCCTCCCATCTTCAAGTTCGATACTCTAACCACTAGACCACGCATTCAGTACTTGCGCAGAGAGAAAATACCTGAATGGGAATTTACACTGGTACAACTTAGACAATGTCTTCTTATCAAACAACCGCAAGGTTACCTGACTAAATTAACACATATGGTCCATGGTAGTTTTGTTGTACATGTACTATATGTTGAATGATGGAACACTCTGGCAGAATCCTTCAAACCTGGAGACCTCATCTATTAACCAATTAATTAAATTATAATCACCACCAAATTGAGAGTTATTCAAACATTGGATTATCTATATGATTGCATAGACACAAGAAAGCCTTTACTTGCAACAGTTTTCAGCAGTACTATATAGGGTTGGGAGGTACCATGAAAATACTGGTATCGGTACTGTAAAGCTCACAGAACCAGTATTAAGACAGTACCCGTTCTCAAATCTCGGGTAGGAAAGTCAGGTGGGAAGGTACCTAAACTATGAACGGCACCCCTGTTTTTCTGTACTTTGATGCAGCTCGTCATATGATTGTGTCATTACTGTGCAGAAACCTCTGCTTTGACTTTGTTTTTAACCATATTTCTTTACACTCATGCACAATTGTAATTAATGCTCCTGTTTCCTACCTTGACCTTTCCAGGGTAATTTTTTCGAGTACCGGTATATTTTCAAGAACCGGTATATTTTCAAGAACCAGTATTGAAACACACCAAAGATCTTCGGTACTTTTATTACCTGTACCTCTAGTACTGGTTTTCATCAATACCAGTATTCTGCCCAACCCTAGTACTATACATGCTTTGATCCAGTAACCTCTTGAATTAAGTAATATATACAACCATGTATGATATTGCTAGAAATCCCATGATTCATTACAGTTTTTACCAGCATAAAAATAAATAGCTCCTGACAAAGTTGAAAGATTGGATGTTCTAGACTACAATGAAAGAGCTTATAAAAAGTGCTACTGTATTTAGCTTAGTGGTTAGAGCATCTGCTTTTCAAATGGATGGACAGATGGCATCCCAGTTGAATAAAACCTACAACTTTAAGAGACCACAGCCTGCATCAGTGTAGTAGACTTTCCTATTTTCTGTTTCATAATTGGCTCTTGAGGATTATGTCACAATATTTTTGTCTACTCAATTGCAAAATTTACCAGGAGTTCTTGCCTTGACTGTGCAATACTGAAGTCCTGAAATATTACAAAATGTATTTTCAAGAGAAAATAAAATTAAATTCTTAGATTTAGCTGTTGCTTCAAAGTAAGTTTGGGGCGCATGCTATTGTCCTTTAACTAACAGGATTTCACGTTTTCCTAGTTCATGCACAGCATACTTGATTTCATTGGAGTAAATATTCACAACATATTGTTAATTGTGAGTATCAAATGGCAGTAGTTGTTGCCCCCCCCCCTCTCCATCCATCCCTTACCCTAGACTTGAGTTAGCTACTTATTAAATTCAGGGCTTTTACAGCATAGAAATACAGATGTTTAATACATAGCTAGACAGGATAAGTAGTTCAGATACTGTTCAGTTCTTCGGATTAGTTGCCTCCCATGACTAGCAGGGAATACCAATGGGCATATTCTACAACTCACAGTCCACAGGTCCTTAGACTTGAGGTGGACTATGTATGTTGTGCATGGAATAATTCCTTCAATACACTTCGATGAAGTTGGATAGGAATCTTAATTATGGTCATAAATATTATTACCATAGGGAAAATGTTTCTGAATTAAATGACAGGGTGTGATTTTTATGCAGCCATTAAAATCCATCTCTCCACAATGACACCCCATGTATGATATGGTGACAGAGCAATGAGTGGACACTGTGTGGGAATGAATGAACGAACCATATAAAATGAAAGCCTTATCTTTCGCATATCATGATAGTTTGCCATCTGTCATAGAGATGTGCTGTTATAACATAAGTGCAACATTTTTACACATATCCTATTGCAGCATAGCTAGCACCAATGAGGTGGCACCCATACATACATACTGTGTATACGTAATATAACACATACTGGGGGATTGACCCCATCCGTAGCAAAAGGCTTAACCACCTAGATGGAGGATCAGTGTTCAAGTCCAGCAAAACTTGTTTTCCTTCTGCCTTTTACACTATTTGTTCAAAACCAACTGCTCTCCCATAGTCTCATTCAAATATATTGGTGAAAGAACACAAAGTCTAAAGGTTGAGAGCTGTTTCTAGGCTAAAATCCTGTTTTTAGAAACTTGATCAAATGTCAATGAACTTCACCATCTCAAGCAGAAGCTGATCTCCGATCTGCTGCATATAATGCATGGTTGGACAACTAGCCAAAGCTTGACATATATCAAAAGCAAAGTATAGGTTAGATTAGTTCGATAGGCATCAGCTTATAACCTTCAGGTTTAATCTAGCAGTGTCCATGGCCAAAACAAAGTGCAACGATGTATGAATGGAAACATCAATTACTGAGTTTTAGTGTGACTTAATGTAAAACAGAAATGTAAAAACAATTTTTGTAATTTCAACTGGGGTCTTACCTTCTCAATGGATGGTACAAACTGTTTTGGTATATTAGTTCCTACAGTCTCATCCACAAATTCAAACTTGGTGTTAGATTCACTTGGTAATGGCTGGGGAGGCAAAATATAAAAAATATCTTAAGGGAAGTTTAAGCAAAAATTCAATTTCCATAAGTGAAAGAAAAACCAAATCTACACAATGTGGTGAAACTTCCATTCAAATTGGACAAGTATTTCTTAAGATATCAGGCAATAAAGTTACTAGATTTGAGTTTGAAAGTATTCTTGAGGGCAGCAGAGGTTATATCACTTCCCTACATTAACAAGGCATGTTCTGTTTCCCTTTGTTTTTCAGACTGTTGTATTGAACTTGAAGTAAAAAGTGATATAATCTCCAGTGTCAAATGCACTGTTTGTAAAGTCCTCTGCCCCTTATGAAGTCATATTCTGATAATATTGACTTTTTAGGAGAAAGTTGGCTGTTCATTTTGAAGAAAATCAAAAGATTGTCCATTAATATGAGGATGTGAAATCATATTTGCTTACTTCAAGTTCACTTTTTGATTTGATGAAAATTGTGAAATTTAACCTATCCATATCTTGAGAACCACACCTCAGGTTTCGATGCAAATCTCACCAAAAGCATCCTTCTAACATATCAAAACTTGATGTGTCTTTAAAAACCTTCTTAATGTGATTAAATACAATTTCACTTCAAGCTTATATCCAATGAGGTATAAGGCTTCTTAAATTACTTGCAATGATGCAAGTGTAGTTCTTGATATGTTAAACCAGTGACAGATCTTGTACAAGATGATGACAACATTTTGAAAACTAGAACGGCAATGCTGTTGTAGCTCACACATTCTCTCTTGTCTGTAAAAAATAGCAACTCAAAGAACCAACTTTTATCACTTCTTCATCTGTTTCCACAAAACCTCCTTACCATAACAATGGTAAATAACAGGCACAAAATGACCAAAGAACTCAAAACCCTACTGCAAAATCACGAGGTATGCTAAACGTCCCCCTCCCTCTTTCAAAAAGTGCAAACTTTTACATCAGAAAACAACCTAATTGACAGATCTACAAATACTACTGCAAAAGTTTGTAAAATTAAGAAAACCTGTTGGGCTATACAAACTAAATTAGGAGCATTTTGGAAAATATTCTAAATATGTAGAATGTATCAAGCATATTTTTAAGTACTGCAAAGTACATTTAGTTTCTCCTATAACTCCATAAGAAACACTGCATGAATTTGCACTGGTAAAATAAAAACATGCATCGCTCCTCAAATGCCTCTCCCATTTTGAAAACAATCACCAAAGGGCAAAAATATGATGTGGCTTTAAGAATAGTTTTGGTAACATGAAGAAGAAAAAAAAAATAAAACAACACAAAACTAAGTTTTTTCCCCTCCCCCCAAAATAATTTGGCCACCACATCAAGACATGTCACATGATCTATAATAAAACAATGAAATGAATAAAAAGAGAAAAATAAGAACAAAGAAACTCTTCCAATAATAAATGAATTATTTATTATAGGAAACTTTCCTCTATGACTTTTCTCAGAAGATAATTTCCACCTTTACAATTCACCTTTGGATACAAATCCCTAATAGCCAATGCTACAAACAAGGCTGGAAAAAATGTTATTTCCCATCAAGCTAGTCAAATTTCCCAGTATTTTAACACGAAATTCCATACAGAACCAAACAAATTTTCCTTCAAATGCCCAAATTTAGCTCAAATACCATGGTTTTCCTAAAGAAAGCTTCCGAAATTGTTATTTTTTTCCTCAAAGCTTTAAAAGGCAACTCAACTTTTCTGGTGGGGAAAGTTCTTAAGGCCATTTTTCATAGGGGAGAACTGAGTGACTCCACTTGTCAGGAGCAATAGTCCAAGAAAAATGCTTAGGTGGGAACTTTCTCATCACACTCAATAAGAGCTGCCCCTAAAGTCCCTTAGGGAAAATGTTTGATTATTTCTATTATATTTGTTAGATGGATAATAAAACCCAGGGCTTTGGTGGAACCTACATTGCAATTTCTCCAAGCACTTCTAGAGATATTACTAGATGATGCTAATGATGTCACTTTTTAACTCAAGTAAGAATCACATACAGTAAGGTAACCTCAAATTCAATGCTGTTTGTTTTTCCTGGCATTTTAGCTCCTCCCCCTTCCTAGCCCCCAAACTTTACATTCCTGTTTTTCTAACTTCCTAAATTTGCTATGAAGCAGTATCTCATTGTCACAACATTGTCCTCAAATACACCTCTCATTCTACAATGTTTCTTACAAAGTGAACAACCATACCTAATTGGCCCGTAAGTATCTCTTGCTTTGATTATCTCAAGCATTCTCAAGCAATGAAATTGACCTTAATCTCACCTCAACAAAAATCTGAGCAAACACTTCAGAGACAGTCTTGTGGAAGCAAAGGTATGTTATGTCTTGAATGAGTTTTTTGAACTGTCACAACAACTTAGTATCTTGATAATGTCTTACCTCAATGATTCCTGATACTCTGCCAAACTGACCAGCACCACCAGTCTGTTTTTTATGCAGATAATCAAACCTAAAAAAAGAAAGAAAATCACAAGTAAAGCAAGGAGTTTTTTTCAATATCTGACATATCCAAAATTCAACAACTGGAAAATGTGATGGGCAGTCAACAACTTAAACTTTTACTGTGACAAATCTTAAAAACCAATCTTGTTTTTTTTTTCAAAATATTCTTTTAGACAAACTGTGAAGGATCCAGAAATGACACACTATAACCAAGAAAGGTTCAAGTGTACCTCAAGTACAAAAAATAAAAAAAAATACATATAGAACAGCATTAAAAATAAATTCAAGCAGTCGAACTTCCATCTTCAGAGGACATTCTTGAGATGAGATACCAAATGATTAAGCTTATTCACTCAAAATAAAATGGTAGATTGTGCAACAATTTGTGATGCCATTGTTGTACTTACTCAAATTTCAGTCTTTGTATTTCTTTTCTGAAAGTTACTGCACATTGTACCAAGGTGGGATAGCACTTTTACTATTATGGGGTGATGTAACTAATTAAGCCCTCTTTGCACAATATGCTGTACAACCAAACAGCAAGTGTTCAAGGTCACAAAAACATTTTTAATTTCAAAGGGAAACAAAGCAGGTAATGTGAGTTGTACAACAAGAAAGTCACAATTGTTTGCACAATGGACTAATTTGTTTTAAGTGAATAAATTTCAACATTTTATATCTAGGCTCAAGAACGTCCTATAAAGATGGGAATTAGTTTGTCATAATTCATTGTTCATGTTGATTAATATATATTTTTGATTCTTTTGACTTGAGGTATGCTCTAAGTTATCCTCTAACCTAGTTCACACTGCAGGGATAACAGATCAGACTACAATTCAATTTTTGGAAGTTTAAATTCAAATCTCCTCTACTTTTGTCACAGAGAGCCAAACATTTGCTACAATGTATGTCTGATTTAAACTGTCTGTCAATGTAAGATTAAAAAATAAAATAATTTCAATTTCCTTAGTCATGAGACATAAATCAAATACTCACATATTATGGAAAATTTGTAGTTCTTTCAAATAAAAAATGGAGCAGATTTTAACTGAAACTCACAAAAACTGGATCATAATCAGATCCAACATCACTATAATGTGACCTTCAAAGTTGTCCTGGAGTATGTATTTTTTTTCCCTTAAGAATTCAGTAAATTACACAACAAATTTTCCTGGTTGTCTTTTCAAATACTACTCCTTACATTCCTTTTATTAATCTGACCCCACCTGACAATTTTTCAAAAAATTTCACAATATTACAACATAAGCAACCAATTCCTTTTTTCTTTCCTTTTTATGTAATTTATAAATCTACACCTAACAAACAACACTGCAAAGTTTGACCAAATTTATGCCATTAAAGATGCTCACAGACCAAGTCTTAAATATAAGTAACTTGGCCAATCAAATCAATGAATCAATCAATTGATCAATCCATCCATCAATCAGTCACAATTTGAAACATGTACTCCAAAATTATCAGATAAGTCCATCAACCTTTTGTTGAAGCCTTATTTTTTACTTCCTTCATAAGAAACAATGGCTGTTGCTAGGTACGCTGTTGCTGTGAACGTGTAGCCATTAATCGCTAAACGATGGCATGTGGAATAAATGTTTAGTACAAAGCTATGCGCGATTAATCCTTAACCCTGTTTTTGACAGTTTTTTATTCATTTGTATACTCTGATGATCCCTGGTTTTTGCTAAATGGAACATTCTGGGCATATTTGAACCTTGTAGGCTTCAAAGTTTCAGAGTAATTTGATTTTACCATGCAAGATAACAACTATTATTATTTCTGCATTAAACTCTGTATCAATCACTACATACTGAAGTTATTATAAGTTGTTATTTTTTTGTGACAAGGTAATCCCGATTAATCGCTCAACAATCGCAAACTTTTGAGGTTAAACATTTAGTTATTTTGGCTAAATGTTCACAGCCCTAGCTGTTGCCATGGTGATTGTTTCTACTCACTCCACTGGTCTCAGAAGAGTTTCCCTGAAAGCTACTTTTGGCTTTCCACTGATGACCTCACAGTTGTATTCATTCTTCATACGTTGAGCATAAACTTCCAAGTGAAGCTCTCCCATGCCAGAAACAATTGTCTGAAGTAAAAAAATGGTGAAATGAATGATGGGATACATCCATCATTTGATCAATCAGGATTGTGATTTCACAGTTAACATAATGCAAGGCCATTCTGTCCTTGCAAACCACAGTCCTTGAAAAGATTGCTAATCCCTCTTAAATTGAAAAGACAAACATACATAGGGTTCCTACACATTCAAATGACAACATCCCATGAATTTAAGGACCATGACTTGTACATCCCGCCTTTCCAGGACCATCAAAAACAGTCAGATCCCAATTTCCATCTTTTTTCTACACAAAAATGCATCTGAATGTTGAGAAAATTGGAATAGTAGTTTCCCTTTCTAAAAATCCATGACTTTTCGGGGAAAACTGGAGAAACTGCTCATTTTCTCTGACTCTCCAGGGTTGGAAATTAAAATTTCATATTCCCCCAACTTCCCAGGATGTCCAGGATCTTTATAAACCTTCAAACAATGTTTGAAACTATGTGAAGAGTACTGTAAACATGAACTTATTTTGATGCTGCTGCTTGTGAGTATGACAAACTTTTCCTTGAATTAAATATTCTAAGGCTTACTTCACACTGCAGCAAATTTTATAATAAAGATTTCACCTTTCAAGATTTTTTCACTTCATGTTAAACATTTACAATTATTATTCCTTCCTGCTATGATTTTTAATTAATATTTACAGATCCAGGGTGCCAGCACCGGCTTGGTTATACCGAAGACTTTAAAAATAGAACCTACTGCCATTCTGCTTGGTGCATAGCATAAGTTATGGAGTTGGCAAAACAAGCCAGTGAGTCACAACTGGAAAAAAAGGCAGTGGCCGCATCGGCTCACACCATTTGGTCAAAAAATGAAGGACTGTAAGATTCCATCTAACTAACTGCAGATTGCTAAATTAAAGATAGTAAAACAGACAGTTCCCTGTCACAAAGTATACACAACATAAATAAAGTACACCTACAATCTTGGACAAAACTATTGGAACACCTTGAGAAGTTGCGTCCTACAGAAAATAGCAATTTACGAAATCCCCGTCCCCCAGTACAATGTTGGGTCCCACAGAAAATGGTGTGTCCTGAATTGGATTTATTATCTCCAACATTGCACGGGGGAGCGGGGGTGTTCCATCCAGTTTTGTCCAAGATTGTCTGAGTTTTGCAAGTAAAAAATTGGGACCAGTGGTAGGACATTTGGTATTTTGGCAAACTCCAAAGAGCATTGGGGCCCTGTAAGTTGGCTATAACATCATTTTCTACATGATGAGGTCACTAGGTCATTGCATAATATACCCTAAGGTGAGGGCACTCTTGCATAATTTCACAAATCACAACAGTAAAGGCCTTTATGGAAGATGGACCCTCTGGATGTTTAACAGATACTGAGTATAGCAGAACAAAATAGCGCCACAATAAACAGTACTTTTTCAAAGAACTCATTGGGGTGAACTTTTTTACTAACAACTGTGTTTATCGTTGATAGCTCACCCAGTTCAGTTTTTGAGCCTTTGCTAAGTAAAGGTATAAAATTGTGGGGATCAAAAATTCTTCAAGTTCATTTTCCTAGGAGTAAGTTGCTTTTTCTCTTCTCAAAATTTACATTTAAATGAAAGTGTCGCATAAATTTGGGAAATTTTTTAGCATTGGCTACTGTTTATCTTGGATTAGGAATGCTTTTTCTATTGCTTTCATTTAATATATATTTCTTCATTTTTTATTTTTATTTTATGTGCAGGGAAAATCATGCAATTCTTCTAAATCTTTATTCTTCGAAACAATGAATTAATTTTCATCCGTTTCTCAACCAAAATTTATAATATTCATATAATGACTTACTGTAATTGAATGAAGTCCACACTTAAAGGGCCAAACCTTTCACCCCAAACTACAATTTGGTATGGGTAGTAACGAAATTCTCAACTGGCTCAGCTCTTTGATTGACCGCTAATTCAAACAATGCAGAGTACCAAAGCTTATATAACACAGCATGAACGGTACTGACAGTGTTTTGATTATATAAATTGAGCTTTTCTATATTCACCTTGAAGCAATAAACTGAGATTGTATCTGGATGAGGATGAATTTCAGACAATTGTGGGAGGGGCTTCGGTAAGAAGGTTAGGAGAATTGGTACTGTTTGGGTAAGAGAACTGGGCCTTTAAATGAATTTTCTGATGACCTTATGCTCAGATCAAGAGTGTAATATGCTCAAAAAAGTAAAAAAGGGGAGTATCTTTGTCAAATACAAACTAATATAATGCAGTATTACATTGGGCCAACTGCTAATATATTTTTTCTGACACGTCAAACGATGCCTTTCCTTGGCTGCCAATGTATGAAAAGCATGTCACTGCCTTTGAAGTGTTACGTCACAAGTTGATAGAAAGCTATATTGTCTAATGTTGTTCTTGTTGTTGAATCGGTCAGTGTAATTCACCCTAAGAGATAGATGATCGTTATGACTCGAAACATAAGCCCACACTATTCTTCTGCTGAAGTAGATTCTTGGACAATCTTCGAAAAATGTGCATCGAATTTTCAGACAATCTTGGACAAAACTGTTGGAACACCTCACGTCAATGTGTGGTTTATGGTACCGAGTACTCTTTCCACAACCTCTATCCCCTTTGAGAAGTTGCGTCCTACAGAAAATAGCGATTTATGAAACCCCCGTCCCCCAGTACAATGTTGGGTCCCAAAGAAAATGGTGCGTCCCAAATTGGATTTATTATATCCAACATTGCACGGGGGAGAGGGGGTGTTCCATCCAGTTTTGTCCAAGATTGTAGATAAGGACTTAGGTTTCGAAATCCATTTAATAATACTATTCACGGCATAGTTGTTGGAGAACATGAGTACAAGATGACTCAATATGCTGATGATACCACTTTTTTTATTGAAGCAAATGAACGATCTTTTCTCAATTTATATAATCAAATAGAGTACTTTGGAAATTGTACTGGTCTAAGGGTCAATCTAGATAAATGTTTCCTTGTAGGTATTGGTTCCTTATGTGGTAGAACAATTGATTTTGAACATTTTAAAGGTGATATACATTGGGTGAAAAATGATGATTTTACAGTACTTGGCATCACATTCAATACAGATCTCTCCAGTATGGTCCAAAAGAACTATGATAAAGCCATGACTAAATTAAATAATTTGACGACTATTTGGGGAAAACGAAATCTTACTGCTTTGGGAAAAATTACTGTTTTAAAATCTCTCATTGTCCCACATTTTAATTACTATTTACATGCTCTTCCCTCACCTGCGGATCATTACAATCAAACCATTGTTTCTCGGTTTTTTAAATTTATATGGCAAAACAAACCTGATCGTATTAGTAGGCAACAGCTTATTCGCAATTATTCAGATGGGGGGCTAAAAATGATCGATATGTCAAAACATATTATTTCCTTGAAAACTTCTGGTATTGCACGTTTGCTAAAAAATGCTGTTAATACTTTTCCACATGATTATCTACGGAACCACAACATCGACATGGCTACCGTTTCCACAAACGGAGACTATTTCTTTGAGTTAGCACGGCAAAATGTAAATAATCCATTTTGGAGGGATGCATTTAATTGTGCCAAGTACTTCTTTGGTAATCACTGCTACTCTAATCCCGAAAATGACAAAGCTATGATTTTAAGTCAGCCCATTTGGAACAATAGTTTAATTTTGATTGACAACAAGCCTGTATTTTACCATCACTGGGTTCAAGGGGGGATTGCTTTCATTAATGATTTACTTGACGAAGAAGGAAAGTTCTATACATATGATTATTTCGTCAATACTTTTAATATAAAAACAAACTTTCTTGAATTCTATGGGATTCTTGTAGCAATTAAGAAACAGTGGACGCAGTGTTTAAGGAACCTTAGTTATCGATTAAGTAATCCAATGAATAGTTTTATGAATATCATTCTTAAGAGTAATCAATTGTGTTGTACGGCTATTTACGATAAACTATTAAACTCCTCTACTATTTGTAATAAATCCTATACAAAATGGTCCCTTACTCATGATATCTCTAAAGATTCATGGTCAATGTATTGTTCCATTCCTTTCCAATGTTCTAGTGATGTACAAATTAGATGGTTTCAATATAGACTCCTCCATAGAATTATTCCTACTAATAAATATCTTTATCTTATCAATGCTATAGACTCAGATAAATGTTCATTTTGTGGCAATGATGTCGAAACAATTGATCATCTTTTTTGTAACTGCCATTATACTTCAGCCCTTTGGAATTACATGCAAAATATCCTTGTAAACGCTGGAATTAACGTTGAATTAAGAAATAAAACAGTAGCATTATTTGGGGTGATTTCTCACGTGCTCTCAATCTAGTGATAATTTTAATAAAATATTATGTATTCCGCTGTAAGCAAATGAAAACACTCCCATCTTCTATCGGGCTATTGCATTACTTAAGAAATTATTTCATGCTCTACTCATACATATTAAAGAAAGACTTGAAGGTGGGTATCTGGGAACGTTATTGGTTGCCCTGGTTTAATTTACTAGATTTGGATTTGTAGGTATTGTTGAAGCGTTACAAAGATATCTTCTTTGATATGTTACTTATTTTTACAAACGATTGTTGACAATGTTGAAAATCTACTTTATCACCTGCATTCTATTGTGATGTTAATTTATGTGATTGGAAAATATTGTAATAAGTGACAAATGAGGAAAATAAAAATTTAAAAAAAAAATTGCACGGGGGAGAGGGGGTGTTCCATCCAGTTTTGTCCAAGATTGTAGATAAGGACTTAGGTTTCGAAATCCATAAATTAAAGATATCTTTCCCCCTGAAAATAATTTACACTGGATGCAAATTAACTGAGGAGACAAACCTCTTTACTTTCATCATCGAAATGGACAGTGAAGGTAGGATCTTCTCGAGTGAATCGGTTGATTCCTTTAGAAAAGTTGTCTAGATCAGTCTTGATGGAGAAAAAGAAAAGAATGTGACTGACTAAAACAAAGAATCTAAAAGCACGATATAGAGTTTGATCTTACCCCACAATATGATGACAAGTTTGTCATCTTCCTAACCATTTAATGGTGCATGACCACACTCACTGAACTCAAAACTGAAGGTATGCTTGATACAGTTAAATACTTTTTGATTCTTAACTTCAATATTTTGAAACAATTATCAAATGATTCTCTATGCATAGATCTTTCATTAAAGTTTGAATTCAGACAAAGGTACATTAATGTAACACATGCAGCCACTCAAATTACCAGCATTAAATGGTTAAATGTGAAGGCATTCTTAAAACAAAAGAAAAAATATTCAACGTATAATGCAGCAATTTACTGTGATAGGTAACAGTTGGGATAAAAATTTACAAAAAGATTTAATATCTAGGCAAAGTTGGTACATGAAAATGAAACACTGCCATTCAATAAAATATTGTGCAAAATACTTTCTTTAAATTCAAAAGATGTATACATTTGAGAGCTGTTTTCTCTTTTCTTATAATGTTACTCACTTCAGTCTTTCCTTTAAAGAGGCACTAACCCTCAGTTATCTTGCTTTTAGCAATCATAATTTCAAGCTGCTTAGATCTACAGAGCAGACACAACTTGGCAACATTATAACCATACCTTCTTTGAGGGTCTGAATGAAAGTGAAATAACTGGTTCTGGTACATGTATAGATTCCTGAAAATGACAAACAGAGACAGCAAGACTAAAACAAAGGAAAACCTTTTTTTTTTTCTTTCATACATGTAAAAAAAAAATCAATTAGGCAGACTGTATAGTAAATCCCACCCAAGTGTGAGAATGAATTGATGGTGGTTTGCTATTTGCCAAGAACTTGTTACATAAAAATAAAATTTTTGTTGCTATGGAAACTTAAAAGGATTTCTCAATCATTTATACAGATGCAGTTGTAGAGTGTTGGTGCCTTGGCATTCCTTTCCACCTGTTTATTCTGTAGAGAGTTTTTGTTGTGCATTTCTGTGTGTTGATATGCTAAGTATCGCATAATATAGGGCTATTTATGTTAATGTATGTAGATTTGTGGCAAGCAGCACATGTGTACAAGTAAGTGAACAAGTCAGTTTGAACTCGTATTTCGTTGTGTTTAGTTGTGTTTTTTGTGTTGGTGTTCACCCATCTTCCTGTACTCTACACAGTTTTTTAACACATCTCACGCATGGTTGTAATTATGCAACCTTTTTCAGAGTATTGTTGCAAAAAGACCATCACATGATCCATAACTCATATGAAAGCTTTATAACTTTCACTCAAGCTTCAAGTTCTTTTTCTCATCAAAAGCACTCTTTTCTAAACATGCAAAAAAAAAAGAAAAATTCTACCTGGTTTTAGTGAAGGATATTGCATTTTCACATAGGGCCCCTGATAAATGGGCATAGCTCAGCTCCCCATAGTGATCCAGTGTGCCACAATTGGCAAGCCTGATGTAAATTAATTGGTTGGAAACTGTGGCATAAAACATCATCTGACTAAACCATCTAACCATAGTTTGGGAAGTTCTGGCAGTATGGAAACTTACTTTTTCATGGTAAATTTATGGTTTGTAAAGCAACTTACCATTGACAGTTGAAGTTTGGGTTGACTTACAAAGGTGTCTCCACTGGCACAGTCAATACCAAAAAATGCACATATGTCCCCAGCATAAACTTCACTGACATCCTAAAGGGAAAAAGACGAGATTCTAAAATAAATCTACAAATTTTACTGACGAGTCAACAACTATAACTTTAAAAACTGTCTTTTAACTTAGATCTTCACATAATTTTATTTATTTTTTTTATTTTTTTTTTTTGTTATTTATATTTCAATTTTCTCCTATTTCTAATTTTCTGTTACCCAATAACTTGGGATTTAAAATTGCTGCAATCCCACAAAATAAGCAACTCTTAACCAACTGTCCCAGCCTGCCTGAACCTCACCCCCCCCCCCAAAAAAAATCTATGGCTTGAAATACTCTATTTGTAGCTCTTATTTAAAAGCTGTACTACAGGTTAAGCACAACTGACCAACTGCCTTACAGACTTTTGGATATGTAGCATGTCTGCATATTGTACCTGTAAAATTTGTGCTGGCTAACAGTTATTTGAAGCTGATAAGATTTATTTTCCAGGTAACCTAAAATTCCCCTTTAGAAATTGATAATTTTGGGATGTTTGCTCAAACACTTGGCAAAGTCATCCAAAGATTGTTCATTCATTCATACATGGTGTAATCTGATTAATTGATATTACCAAAACAAATTTTATGCAGGCAACTTTGAATCTTTAATCAATCATTTGCATTAGAAGGGATTACTTAAGTAATAATCATTTAAAACGCTTAAAATCACCCAAATTTTAACTGCTTTATATACTTAAATTCAATTTTTTCTGAAGTTTCCGTGACTTAATCAAGTAATTTGCAGAAAACTATGCTCTTAAAACTAGCTGGACAGTGGCAAGTCTCTTGATGCACTTAAGAAGGAGGTCCTGCACACAAAGAATGAAAAACGTACACATAGTTCTCAGAATGCTATGGAGGATTTCAATCTTTGGGAACTGTTTCTTTCTATTTCTCTGGGAACTGATTGCATTTTCTTCTGTACCTACTTTGTGACTAAACTTTCCTCTTGACAAACTACACACAGTCTACATGAAAAAAAGAGAACATGACATTTCACCACTGTATTAAAAAAGCACATGTTAAGAAAGGTCTGTGATGAGAGATGCCAATAAATAGAAATTCTTCAACTCTTGCAATCGCAATTTGAGGCTTTATGCTATTATCTGGGTACTAATGCACAGGGTTGTTTGATTTAAATCGCGCTGATTAAAATCATGATTTTAACTGAAAAAAATCATGATTCAATAAAAAAAAATCTGATTTAAATTGATTTATTTGACTTAAATCACCGATTTAAATCATGATTTTTTTTAAAAATCAAAAAAACCAGCAACCCTGCTGAGTGAGAGAATAAGAATCCTGCATGCAGGATTCTTATTCTCTCACTCATCAATGCATCTTTACAATGAGCATTCCATGAAGACCTATCCATTGAAACAATACTGTCCAATTTCTAAGGTCAGAATAACAGCTGGAATTGAATTAGTTAAAGCTTTTATTTTCTTATTTTTTTAGCTTTTGAAATTTGCTAACTTTCCATGAATTTAAGAGCACTCTTTCATTACTTTTATCAAATCTTGGAAAATTTCTAATGCCAAGTTCCATAACTTTGCAGACTCTCTATGACCTGTAAGTTCCCAATAGAAGAAGAGATTAAGGGTAACATTAATCATGATTGAAAAGGGCTTCTGATGTTGGTGCAACAGGGATGGGGGGAGACATATTATTTTTACTTTATAGAGAAGCTTGAAATAAAGGTACTTTTTCCACCTCAAACAGAAAACATTCCCTTTTTAAATCCAATTTAATAACTGAATTTACAAACCTCCATTTTATCAGCATGCATCTGGACCAGTCGAGATATTCTAACCCTTTTACCAGTCCTTGTGTTGTAGAGGTAGTTGCCTTTTTGAAATTTACCTTGGTAAACCCTCATGTATGTCAGCTGTCCAAACTTACCAGCCTAAAAAAATAGAAAAGGGACACAGTGAATCTTTAAAAGAGCAATCAGAATTGAAAGAGAATATTTACATTTTGTTCCAACATCTCATTTTTCCATTCTGAACTGATTGATTACCAGAATATAGAAACATTGAAGAGTCTTTAAGGTTAGAGAAATTTAATTTTGTGTCAATAACTGTTGAATGAAAATTTCCTAAAATTTGTCATTTCACTGTATCCAATCAGCAAACTTTGACAGCAATCACTCACAAATCATATTTTGTTTCTTTTAAGTCAATGTGCAAATGTGGTACAGATTAATGATGAAAAGATTTGCAAAAATGAACTTTGATTGCCACTTCAAGAAAATTCACTAAAGCACCTGCATTACATCCTTGCTCTGTCAAGTGATTCAAAGGACATTTTTTCACTTTTCCTATTTCATTCAGGAGCATGCTTTTCAGCAGGCTACAAGGATGTACAATTTATATCATTTTATGACAAATTACAGAAAAGGTAATTTCCAAACCGAATTCAGCAATGAACATATTAAAAACATTTTACCATATAGCCTTGCAAACAGATATAATCATACATTCACCATGTATAGTAATAGTCACAATATTTTTTTCCTGGCAACAGTGGTGTACAAAAGAAAGAAAAAAATTGCTAAGGCACCAGCATTTTTCAACTCGTTAACAATTTGCAAATCATTCATAATCAATGTTGATCAATCAATCTTTGATCAAAATTAGTAATATTATCAACACATTGTATAATGTGAAAAAGTTGCTATGGAATGATATGACTCACTCTGTAAAGTAGCTCCTTCATGCAGCATAAGACTTGTCATGAAAATATCAACTGCTACAGAATGTGTTTGCACCTTGATGAAATCATTTGGTTGCAATGTTGGCCACATTTCCACCCAATTTGCAAAAACTGTGCTACATACTGCTTGTCAATCTCACCTCCTGCTCTCCCTGCCATTTCCTAATGCATTTACACAACTAAGATGGCCTGTGATGGTTTGTGTAAAATGTTTGGACTTGCTTAAGTCTACCAACATATTTTGAAAGAAAGTTGACATATTTTTGAAATATGGCAAGTTACGGTCAAAATTACTTCACACATTGCAGGAATATGATATTGTTTGACATTCAAGTTTAACTTTTTTTAAAATATTACAGAATCGTCGCCAAATCAGGTGATTTATAGCTTCACGGCAGCCATCTTGGTGCGCCTTTTTTGTCTCAGTCGGTGGCGACCAGCTACAGATAGGACATACGCGTTACATGCTCTGTCCATGTATATAAGTCTGTGAATTATACACACAAATGACTGATAACAGTTATGTATAATTAGCACCATTGCGTACATGACTTGTCAGCAGTGAACACTGTCATGGAAGTTTCTAAAGCACCTTACATCAGGTTAAATCCTAAAGGCTAATATCCATAGTTAACTCACCTCTAATTTAAAAGCTAAGGCAATAAATGGATTAGCGCCATCTCTAACTGGAGACATCAATAATTTATTGTCATCTCTTAAAGGAAACGAGAAAAGATAAAATTACATTAGATTAAAGGGACTCATTGAGTTGATATCAGTAACTTAATGCAAGTGTTCAAGGGAACTGCTACATGAAAATGCATATAATTAGCATGAGTAGAAAAGTTTCATATCCAATGGCTACAGAAAAAGTTAAAATCTTGATTTTTGTGGTGTCCTGCATAATTTGAAAAAAGTGTCTGGTCATAAATTTTTGAAAACTGAATTGAGACGTTCAGTACTCACTTATAAAACATTTATTTTGATCTAATATATGGGGATTGTCTAAGTTTGACCATTTATAGGTGTAGGAAACTTTGTAGCTTTCAAAAAAATGCTGAAATTTCATGAAATAACTCAGTGAGACAACCTTAAGAATTTGATCTCAAGAATTGATTTGAGTGACAGAATTGGTATGCAACATACTTTATACAAGCAATCTTACATTCACAAGTGAAGAAATAGACTTCACTACAACACCTAAGGTAAACTAGAGGGAAACATTAAAGGCTTGACCGCTCATTTCTGACAGGTAATACTCCCCACCTTCATTTGCTTATAGCCCCTCCTAAATAACTGAAAAAACAAACAAAGAAACACCCCTTCCTCAAACCAAAAAACACAATGTATATCTTACAACTTTTAACTATGTAGCAATTCAGTGCAAACAACTTTCACTACAATGGAGTATTGCTTATGTGGAGTCCTGTCAACCAATAAACTATGTTACCTATGGATAGATAGCCAAAATGTTTTTTGAATCCCTCCATCTGTGTCAGAGATATGCATATTTATCAACAGTATTGACCTACTTAAGAAAAAACTGCCCCACTCTGCCAGATTTTCAAGTGCCCTAAACACAAAGCAGACAGGGGGGCCATATTTACTTACTCATCAAATGCATAATTCTTGACCTCTGTTGGGTTGGGAAGATACTCCAACACATTATCCAACAAAGTCTATCAAAAGAAATAAATTAAAAGACAAAACTGAAAATCATTTTATGGCTACTGTTAGACAAATTTTAGCAATCACATACAAAACAGAGAGGGTGGATATGTCTTTTCACTTCTTTAGATATGGGTACAATAAACACAAATAAGGTGTTATGATTGCTTATGTCTCGTTAGTTAGAGTTTTATGGCCCAGTTTCCAACCTACTAGTTCAAGTCGAGCTGGCCACGGCTTTTTTCCAGTTGTGGCTCACTGGCTTGTTTTCCCTAACCCACTGCTCAAGCTGAGCACCAAGCACAATGGCAGTAGGTTCCATTGTTTAAGTCTTGGGTAAGACCTGGCCAGGAGTCAATCTCTCAGACCTCCCAGCCCCAAGTCCGATACTCTAGCTGCTTGATCATGATATCAGCAAAGCAAACCCTTGACTTTTCTTTTTCTTTCCACCAAGAAATTGAATGAGTACCTGTCTGGAACCATAATCATTCATGCAATTGACTGCTTCAAAGTTTCTTCACAGAGCAGTATTACACAATAGGTCAAAGGTTAACAGATAACACTTTTACGGGTATTTAAGTTGAAGGAGGGATGTAGCCAAACATTAAAACAGTGCCCTAAGCATGGCAGGCGCAGTGCTCAGATGTTTTGTTACCAATTGATCTAAACAGGACTGTCATGCACGCATGCACAGGTAGAAACTTTGAGCTTCTCCGTTGAGCTGCTTATGCCAAGAGTGGGGACTGTCTCCATCACAATTTATAGTTGAGTAGGTTACTTAGTTAGCTAGATAGTTTTACGGCCCAGTTTTCAACCTATTGGTTTAAGTCAAGCTGGCCACAGCCTTTTTCCCAGTTGTGGCTCACAGTTCCAGTAGGCATCAGGCACAATGGCATTGGTATGACTCCACCAAGGAATAGAACCCAGGCCTTCTGTGTGAGCGGCGGATGCTCTTACTGTTAGACCAAACACATGGTCTATAGTTGAGCAAGGGTAGTACTTTACTGCTTCTTTAACTGCCACTGCCTAGACAGTGGCAAATTAAAATGCAAATGTTATTATTAGGTCCAACTAAATGCAAATATTATTATTACTGTTATATCACTTTCAGAAAAAACGTATCTCCTTACCTGTACTCCTTTATTTTTCAAAGCTGTTCCCACTAACACTGGTACAAATGTTCTGTTCAAAGTAGTCCTTCTAATAGCTGCCTGTTGAAAAACAACACCACTTTGATCATTGAAAAAAATTTGATTAGAACTCAAGATTAATCAAGATTGAATTTAAAACTGCAAATATTTTGGGTGTTTTGGTAATGGAAACTTGAAAGGATCACTGTACAGCTGGCAAAACTGTTTCAAGTTCAAGACTAGAAAAAACAAAAGTTTTTTTTTAAGTCCACTGTTGACCTCAGAAAATACAAAGCTTTTTTTCAAATTTCATTTTGGGTTCCTTCTTTCCATTTTTCCTTTTGCTGTTTTTGTAACCAAAGACGTGTATAACTTTAGCGACATGTGTATCAGTTAAATCATGATGTGTTGCATGAATCTTGCAAACTTCAAAGAAATGTTCCTTCTGCTATAGAATAAGAATGTTGAACTTATGTGAGTGTCATTTTAACAAATTCAATGTCTGTTGCTGTTGGTTGGCCAATGAAGAATGGTAACATACTGACTCTTCATCACACTATTCTCTTGCAAACTTACTCCAGGCTATTTTTATTGTCTTCATCCATACAGTATCATCAGTGCTGAACAAAAGGCTTAGCTACTGTAAAGCTTACGCAATTGTTTAGTTAGATGAGTCATTTTGGCTCAGTTTCTAAGGAATTGGTTTGAGTTGAATTGGCCACAGACTTTTTTTCCAGTTGAGGCATGTTTTTCCTACTCCATTGTGTATGATGGACACCAAGCACGATGGCAGTAGGTTTCATTTTTTTAAGTCTTTGGTAGAACTCATGAATCATACCACTCGACTATATGGTCAAGTTTACCAGTGAGGTTTGTTGTTCCTTGAGGAATATAACAGTAATAAGTCTACAGGAGAATTCTTACACCCATTGCTAAGACATCCTTTTAGTAACAAATCACATCTGTATTAAGATGGTGACACCAAGAGGCTGTGACATTATGGCAGCAGCTATCAAGGAGGGGTCCAAACACTTCTGACACTGCACATTCCTTCAAAAAATCCATCATTAAAAAAAGTGTATGCAAACATGAGGCATTTTGCTGATTTGGATGCTAGCTCACACCTTCTTGCTAGACACATCTTGCTAGTGTACTAGGATTTTCTGTTTACTATCTCCTTTGTATACAAGCACAACAGACTGTTTATTTAAAAAGATTCCCAATCTCTTGTGTGTCTAGAGGAATGCAATTCAGCATCGCAACAAAAACTCCCATCTGGCAATGGTTTGAGAATCCAGCAATTCTCCATATTTGAAAGCCAAATCAGCATACAAGGGTTTGAGGCATGGCATGCAGGGGACGTACTTCCGTAACTTTTTTCTTCCTTATAATTGCCTTAGATGCACTCTGACAAGGTTATGTTTAGATCGACTTAATATTGTACAAAAACTGAAAAGGCAATTTTGCTAGTCAATTGACAGAAAACAACAAAACTCATGCACCCAGCGAGGGGGGGGCAAACAAAACAGGAAACAGAAGTCACAAATGCTTCCCTGACCAAGCTGAGTGAGCAAGCATGGTACAAAATAGTGATAAAGAAATATGTAAACAATTTTCAAAATAATCTCACTTTTAATTGATCCACTGTTGGTTCTAATTCTTGGAGAAATAGATCTCCTATTTCTTCATCCTTGTTGGCTACACATTCTATCAAATAAACAGGGAAAAATTTTTGTATTAATGAAAGTCTCTTAACACCGAGACTTCAATGGAAAGATGAAATTTTTGAACCTTAGATTACCTTACAATTACCATTGTAATTCTCTTAATTCCATAACACCAATGGAGAGAACAAACCTTGAAACTTACAGAAAAAGCCCCATGGTACTGCAATATATTTACCATAAAATAGTTTCAGTCTTACTGCCACATAAATTCTTTTGAAAGAAAGGTTCTGACCCATTGCTCAAAGATTTTTTCCATTCCAGCATTTGACAAAATATTTAAATGAATGACTTTAAAGTGAAATGAAAAAGCTTTATTTATTCCTGTATGACTAATACAGACTTGTCTAATTAGCATAAATACTCCATTGCAAACAATCAACAAAACAATGTTCAATAACATGTCCATTACATCTCAAGTGCTTCCTCAAAATATGAATGGAAACTGAGATGAATTTAATTTAAGAGATATTATGTGTTTGACAAAAGGAATATACATTTAATTATGCTTCCCAAACTTTTGGCAGAACATTTTAACAGTCCATTTGGGAACAATGAGGACTAATAAACAATCATTAATGCCAAAAATTCTGCCAGATTTTGTTCAGTTTCCATAGAAATTAATAACTAATACATAACACAATAATGATAGTTGCAAACTTTATTCCATTTTATCCCAACCCTGAATGCCTGAATATTTCATACAACAAATACTGACACCAATGCAGAATGATGACACCAATGCCGAATGATGACACCAATGCCGAATGATGACACCAATGCAGAATGATGACACCAATGCAGAATGATGACACCAATGCAGAATGATGACAGCAATGCAGAATGATGACACCAATGCAGAATGATGACACCAATGCAGAACAAGCACTGTACCAGGGGTGGCAATGATATAACCACCACACTACTGTTCTCTAAATTTAAGTACTGTTATTGTCCTGTTTAATTAAAGGATACAAGATTTCAATCACTGGGTAATTAGATGGAATTTTACGGCCCAGTTTCAAACCTACTGGTTCAAGTCGAGCCAGCCATGGCTCTTTTCCAGTTGTGGCTCACTGGCTTGTTTTCACTACTCCATTGCTTATGCGGAGCATCATGCGCAAAGGCAGTAGGTTCCTTTTTAGAGTCTTTGGTATGACTCGACCTGGGGAGCGAACCTGGGCCTTCCGTGTGAGAAGCGGATGCTCTACCGTTAGACCAAACAGGCGGTCATGGGCAACAAAAAGCTTTGTATATTTCCACTTTATCAGACACATAGAATCACTTTAATATGCAAAAAGTTAGAAAAAAGTTTCAAGCCCATTGCAACAGAATGGGTCCAGGACATTTCTTTTTAAAATTTAAACGATGCTTTACCTTGTTTTTATTAGTTTCATTATTTACCTCTGTACATCAACAGAAATGGACACTCTTTGAAGTTTTAGCTCAAAAATTGACCCTAAAACGTAATTCTTTTCTCCATGTCTTACGATTTCAAACTTTCAGTCTCAGATAATGTACAAAGTTCTTCACAACCTCAGCCTCACCCTGAAACCTCATTTACCTAATTTCATGGTTCTAATTTATCAATGGACTGCTAAACATTTTCTTTGAGGCAGCAAAAATTGTTTCGGAAAACTTTCCCTCTCTGAGGTTTTCCAATGGACAAGTACATTTTATTTGTATTGACTAGTTCTCTACAATTGTAAAGGTGACTGCTGTGAAAATGCTCTTAAGAAGTGGTATTGAGGGGAACTGTATGGGACAATCGATCACCATTGAAAGAGATAGAAACTGGAAAACTACAGAATAAAAATCTAATGTTTGTTTCCAATGGAAAAGACATCCCATACAACTATTTGTATTACATTTTTCACTTTCATAAGGGCAACAAGACATTTTTTCCGAAAACCTCAATTTGCCTCCAGCTTGTCCAATGGACAACCTGAAAATTTCCTTAAAAATCCAGCCTAGTAAGGCACAAGTTACTAACCTATAAGTTCCTGTCTCCTGTCCTCCATTTCTGCCATCATCTCAGATGGAACATCTTCTTCACGAACAGTCTGTCTGCAAAGAAAAAAGACAAAACATTGTTTTAGATTTTTTAAAGGATGCTCTTATGTTTTGTGACGAATGAACTGTAGTAAGTGGAAGAAGGTCAACACACTACAAGTTTATTTCCACAGCATCTTCTTAAAGGGTAAGTGAAATAAAAAAAAAAAAAAAAGTCAGCAGGCTCACAGTTGAAAAAGTTGTGATGAGCTATTTAGAAAATCAAACTAGAAGTAGGCTAACTCTGAAATGGCGAATCTTTTAAGTCTATTACTTTGTAGATAATAGCATATGAGGATTTTCTGTAAAGAATATAAAAACCTTGTTGTGAATGGCACTGACCTACTTGTGTACAAATTAGCCTCTCTCACATGAACCCATTACTTGCATTTCCATACCCTAAAAATTACCAGATTGCATCAGGCTAAATTCAAAAGGTAACCTTCATACTTCAAGAATGCTTTCTCTAGACAGCCTAGTCTCAGGTTTGTCTGGACTCTGTTCTTTACCTGCAAATATTAGTTACAACTAGAAATCCTCTGTGTTTTATTTAAAAGCATGACTACCTCTTGAAGAAAACTTGCAAATGCTTCCCAGAAGAATACCCAGAATTTGAAATAAGCTGCCTTGCAATCTCTGAATTTTTTATCCTTTTTGTCAGTCCTTTGGTCTAAGTTCCATAGCCTCTCTGTCAGCCATCCCCCCCCCCCCAAAAAAAAATATATGACTGTGTTATTGTTACAGAACATTACATCATTTTCATTAGATGATTTACAGATACTTCACTGGTTGGCAAAGGGTATGCACAGAAATGTGTGCATGTTAGGTTTTGCACACACAGATATCTTGGGATTGCAAGCAGAACATAGACCAATCAGACTCTAGATCTCAGGGTGATGAAAATGTACATACACCTCATCAACTCTGTTGCTAACCAACAATGATGCAATTTCTTTGTAAACATGACATGTCATAGTGAGATGAGATCAGTTATATACAAGTCATTTTCTCAAGTCTGCATTTAATACAAACATTGTTACCAAGCCTTACCACTGTTGGTATAACATGTTCCCTCATTTATGTGATAATCATTTGATAACTAAAAGCTTTTACACAGACTCACTTCTCATGACCTAAAAAGTTGTTTACCTTGCCTTAATGACATAGCCTTGGACCTTTTGTTCATTTACCCACCATACAGGTACATGAAGTACTCTGTTAATCTTATTGCCAGTCTTTGCCAACAAAGTTAACAGTTCAGGTTCATAATATTCATGAACTCTACAATTGCCATACCATGACCGGTTTTGTTTGCTACAGTTTTACACTCAACACCTGCCTGGCAAAAGCTTAATGCTCACCTTCTAGCCTTCTAATTTATTCAAGCAGTGCCCACAGCCATTTTTCCAGTGAGAGTCAATAGATTATTTCCCTACTTCATTGCTATGTGTTCCAAAACAACTGCCAGAAGGCTTCATGGGTCTATTAGAGGCATAGCTAGAGAAAGGTAAAGTGGCATATTTTCTTTTTAAAACATACTTAGAAACAGGCACGTTGTAATGAATAGCAAATAGACAACTCGAACTGTTTTTGTCTGGGAGGTAAAGTGGCACGTTACACTGGTGAAAAGGGTTTACAAGTACAACTATTTTTTTTTCTGCACACCATTTTGGAAATACTTTCCAAGTTCCCACCTTCTTTGAATCATATGGTTGGCTACACTAAAGAAAGTTCTGGAAGGAAACATGCTAAACCTGTTCAATGCAGCTGCCTCAGCCATGTTTTGTTGCTATGCATATTACAATAGCAGGACAAAACTGGTCTCCTATTGTGGTTAGTCCAATAACAAAGCATGCCTGAAAGGGCCAAACCTCTCACTCCAAACGACAATTTTGGTACGGGGGTAGCGAAATTCTCCATTGGCTCAGCTCTTTGATTGGCAGCTTATTCAAACAATGCAGAGTACCAAAGCTTGCATTACACAACATGGACAGTACTGAGAGTGTTTTGATTATATAAATAAAGTTTTCCTATACTCACCTTGAAGCAATAAACTGAGATAGTATCTGGAAGAGGATGAGTTCCAGACAACTGTGGGTGGGGCTTCAGTAAGAAGTTTAGGAGAATTGGTACTGTTTGGGGTGAGAGAACGAGTCTTGAAGGAGCTACAGCTTTGGCTAATTTGACAAGACCTAGATACACTTACCCAAATTCTCCATCGTAATATAATGCTCTTCTGTTTATTATATCGACTATTCCTTTCATGTTACTTTCCAGACCAATTGGTAACTGAATAAAAGCTGCATTGTGATTTAGCTTTGACCTCATCTGTGAGAGCACTCTGTTGGGATTTGCATTCATTCTGAAATGAACAAAGAAGACTTTGCATGAGGACTATAAACATTTGAATTCCTTCTGGAATGACCAAAGAAGACTCTTTATAAGACTAGGAGAGTCATCATCATGTGTGGAAAAACAGTAACTTGTGAAACTCTAATCCTGGTATTTAGGGTAAAATTTTGGGCATTTAAAGGGGAAGTTTAAGCAAAAATTTAATTTTCATGTGTGAAAGATGAACCAAATCTACATGGTGTGGTGGAAGTTACATTCAAATTGGACATTTATTTCTTGAAATATCATTAAATGAAGTCAGTAGATTTGTGTTCCAAAGAGAGTTTGAGGGCAGCAGAGCCTATATCACTTCCTCACATTGACAACGAATGCATTGTTTCCCTTTGTTTTACCAGACTGTTGTGCTGACCTTGAAGGTAATAGGAATAGAACCTCCCTGTGGGGATGCAAAATTTGTTAACTTTTTATGCCACTTATATGCAATCACATTTTAATAATATGGGATTGCTGAGGAGAAAATTGACTCTAAATTTTAAAGAAAAACAAAAGACTGCACAATAATGTGGGGATATGATGTCATATGTGCTTGCTTCAAGTTCACTTTTTTTGAAAATGTGAAAACTTTAAGTGCTCATATCTCAAGAACCACACATCCGAATTCAAAGCAACTTTCACCAAAATGCTTAGGATAAGCACCCCTCTAACATACCAAATCTTGTTGTGACATTAAACCCTTCTTTTAAAGGAAAATCTGTCTGGTTATGAAAGGACAGCACAGACAAATTTTAGGAAAATTGACCTACTTGCAGGGAAGTTAACATTTTGTCCAGCCCTGGTCATCATATCAGAGAATTTGTGAGAGCAGTTCCTCCAGCAATTAATTGTCTAAAACAAAGGCTCTCATGGGATTTTCAGCCAAGTGCTACTCATACTTGAATTTTACCTGTGACTGTAATTTGACAGCCTTCATGTAATGGCACATCTCCATGTTTGGACCATGAGCCATGGGTCAATTTTGTAAGAGTCATCAATCACTATGGTTTGTGAATTCAGTACATTTGCCAAGGATATATATCAAATATACTCAAGATCATCATTTGACAAACATATCACAGGAAATCACACTTGTTATTTGAGAGTTATACTTTCTAAATAGATTTATGTATTTCAAGACAATGCTTATTGCTAAACATTCAGAAAAAGACAATCTGAATAATGTTCACAAGAACAAGAACCATAGATTAAAAAAAAATAGGCACTGCATGTGATTAACATTACTTTTACAAAGATTCAAGTATTTGCATACTATTATCTTCCAATTAAAGCAAGAGTGCAAGAAAATTAATTCATTTCAATATCAGTGCCTTAAAAGAATAATGCAAATATTTTGGCCAAATATCATCTCCGGTGATGATCTAAACGACAAAACTCAAGTAAAGAAAATCAGCCTAGAAGTGAAAAGAAGAAGATGGAACTGGTTGGGTCACATATTGAGAAAAGATAGGAAAGCTACTCTATGACTGCATTGACATAGAAACCTGAAGGTAGACGGAGAGTTGGAAGACCTAAAACAACATGGAGAAGAATAGTAGAAATTGAAAGAAAGGAGTTTGGATGGAGAACTTGGGATGAAGCAAGGTTTCAGGCAAGGGATAGAGTTTTTTTGGAGAAAGAGCGTGAAGACCTTATGTGCCACTCGGCACGAAGAGGATAGGTAAGGTAAGGCAAGAAAATTGAACACTTAAATCATTTACCTGTCAAGTTTATTGATGAAAGCGATGGATGGCACCTGGTACCTTTTCATCTGTCTGTTGACTGTTAGTGTTTGACTCTGTACACCTCCAACAGCACAAAGAACCAAAATGGCTCCGTCTAAAACCCTCAAAGCCCTTTCAACCTCCACAGTAAAGTCAACATGGCCTGGTAAAATATATCAAAATAAATAAATATGAAGCAACATCACATTTAAAGGGGCACTCATAGTTTGACTTTGAATACTAACATTTTGATGCAGCACCACTGTGTTTTCCTGCTGAAGTGATTGTTTACCAAAACGTTGAAAGGTTGCAGAGGTCTTTGAGATTAGAAGAAACATCAAACTTCTGAATATTCATTGGGTAAAATAATTCCAAACAGATGCATGGCTAGATAGCTTCCACTACATTGCAAAAACAAATCAAGACATTAGACCATGACCAAGGATCATATTTTGATAGTTGAAATCAATGTACAAATATGATACATTACTTAAGTTGCAAAAAGTTGTAAAAACAAATTCTGATTGTGGCTTAAAAAGAACAGTCCAGAACTACACTTTGGGAAATATATGGATATATTGAAGAGGATCAAATACATGGCATTCTCTGGTCTTTCCTTTCATTTTCATGTTTGGTGAGCAATGGAAGTGGAAACAGTTTCCACAAAGGGTAACTTGTAGCAAACAGGTGTGGTGTCAAAAATTCACATAAATGGCCAATGTTTTTTTTTTACCTTTAATCCTTCTTCTATACTTAAACTGATGGGGGATACTATAGCGCAAATCAGGTTTCCAAAATTCCCTTTCTCAGGATGCACTCATAGTATCAATATCACAACTCTGTCAAAGAGCAGAGCAAAGAGTTGATAGAATATGTATGAACCATTAAGCCCACTTTTTGAAAAACAAGGAACTGACCAGAGTATGACATCATATTTAACTATTTAACTGGATACCTTGATATCAGCAATGTCATGGTTACTGAAAAGGCCTACCTGGTGTGTCAATTATATTAATATGATGGTCATTCCATGAGATACATGTAGCAGCTGACTGAATTGTGATTCCTCTCTGTCTTTCCAATTCCATGGAATCCATCGTAGCTCCAACATTGTCTTTACCTTTGACCTGTATGAATTCCAAAAGTAACAAAAAATTTATCAATGGCGAAAAGTGTCTCATCTATAAAAAGCAGTATTATTACTGACTTTGCTATTTTAAATATTAATAATTTCATTGTTTATTCTGACATGTGACAATGAATATTCAACTAGTTTTGTTATGAAAGAGTGTGATAGTTGGAGGGAAAGACAAGGAGGTTACGGGACACTTGGTAATTTTTTTTTAAGTCTGAATATCTTACTGGCTGCAAGGGTGTTACTATACCTGGCAATGGGTCTTCAGGATGCCTACTTTACATTCAGATTACTAGCAGGGATAATTCCCTGGTTTACTTTTGGGTATAAACGCCAGAAACTACACGGTGCTTTTATTGAACTAGGACTGTTTAGAATAAGGCTCTTTTTTTACTAGTATTTAAATTAAGCTTGTCAAAAAGCTACAAATATTCCAAATATATGGCCATAAACTACCTAATCTACTCTTACGATCAGGGGTGCACCAGATTTGGAATTTTAAAATCCGGCCGGAACCGGATTTGCCAGATTTCAACTGAAATTCCGGCCGGATTTGCCGTATTTAGTCAAATGAAAGAACAGGAACCTACTGGTAGGGACCTTATGAGCCTCAGTGGATGCAGGTCTTTTGACCTCTAGCCTATATCTGTATTAGCCAGTTAGCCACCATCAGTAAATAGCAGTGGTCAGGAGCTGTGTTATGTCCATTTTATTTGTGAGCAGAGTTTTGGTATTGTTCATGTCTAATTTAGGTTTTGTGATGTGGCTTGTTTCATGAATGGTTGGGCTAATTAACAAAATGTTACTTCATACTGTACATACAGTACCAACCCTGAATGAGATGCCCAAGGGTTCAGTTCAGTGAGGGATAAAATCAAGATGTATTTTGAACACTTAGCTGACACTTTTAAAGCTTGACATGCAACATGTTGAAATGATTTCATGAATGTCTGTCCATGCAAATTAAGGGACTAAATTATGAAAATATTGACAGTCAATATCCAAATTGAAAAGGAATCAATTACAATTATAAAAGTAACCAATTACAATTCATAAGGTGATTCAATGCATGTAAAGTTTTGGTTTAGAAGATTTCAGTATAAAACCTATGCTACATACTGTACATGCAAAGTGGTGGTAATCATGCTAGTAACAGTGTAGGGGTCATGTATTTGTTGATGGCCAATTACATAGGTAGGAATCATCTCAGGAAGTTGTCTAACTGTCAAAGGACCATACTATAGGATACAGGACTGTGCTAAGTAATGTGAAATTTTCTCGATGTACTGTAGGCCTATCAGTCATTGGCAATATATTTCATCGGTTTTTTTATCAGTTAATTGCAAAGCTAAATTTAATAGTCAAGGAATCACTGACACTATTTATACTGCCACCATTACTTGCACTATTTTAGTTGACAAGTAAGGATTTTAACATGATTGGAAGATTTGTTAGAAAAACAGCTAAAAGGCCTCAGTAAAAAAAATACTTGACAAAATACTTGATTCCCATCACCATGTCAAGACTGATTTTGGACACTAGACTGGATTTTTTTTAAAGTTGGTATTACTGAATGAAACCCTTCTTGGTTGACCTGTAAGTCAATGCCGCCCCTCATCACCTCCTATTAATGTAATTCCCCAGCTTGCCTGCAAGCAGCATCTGGCATCAGTCATTTGGCACCGGGATAGCACCTTCTAAACTAGAGGGCAATGTGATAACTCTTCTTCTCTACTTGCAACTTGCCAGTTGAGTTTTTGTAGTTCACATCTTCCTTGGTACACACCTCGTACACCTAGTAGCTTTCACTCCACTGTGTCAGGACAAGTCTGAGCTTAAAGACGGGAAAGAGGAGAGAAGAAGAGCTAACATGTAGCCCTCTGCTTCTTGAGAGTGCATTTGTGCCTAATGACTTATTGCCAGAAAGTGCTCGCAGGCAAGTTTCAGAATTACATGTAAATAGGAGGTGAGTAGCAGGTTCATGGACTCTGAAACCAGGTACTGTAAGTTTTGTTGATTCCATCAACTCCGATTGCATTTTGGCTCAGAAAATTTGATATCTGACATCTTTTCTGATGGTTTTTGAATATATTGCCCAGAATCACTATAAATCCAGCAACGAACTTCTGTACATCAACTTGAAAAGAGCACCAGAGAAGTAAAGTATTTTTGGATTTGATAAGCTGTGGGTTGATTCATTGACACTGCTTCACAAAATATTTTAAATCACTCTGACCTTTTACGCATAACTTTACAACATACATTAAGTACTGAATGGGGGGGGGGGGGTGACTTAGTCCCTTTATCAAATTAGAAAGTTTGCAACTACTGATAGCACCCTATAGCTAGATCTTGAAATATTAGTAGCACTCTCCCATCTAAGTCTTTAGCATTTTATGACATTTTATTAAGTCCTGTAGTAAATTAAGTTGTATTGTATAGCTTACCCACAAATCTGGCAAATCCGGCTGGATTCAAGACAAAATCCGGCCGGATGCCTGATTTGGAAAAATCCCCAAATCCGGCCAAATTCCGGCCGGATTTGAAATCTGGTACACCCTTACTTACAATGAAATATAGAGTACAAATTTCAGGGTCAATGGATAATTTATAGCTCCAGAAGAAAAGTGCCTCTACTGTAGACAGATCACACTGTGACAAAAATACTGTTTCCCTAAAAGGCAGGCTTCAATAAATTTATTTTTTTATTACTTGTCCATCGGGCTAGGGATTCCCAAAGTCTACTTGTCGCTAGGAAGTTTGTTGTGATTCCCCATACATTACCCGCCCAGCCCTCAGAATTACTACTGTAACAGTGTAGCTAAAGATTCCTTGAGTCTTACGAGTACCCACGACTTATACTAAGATGGGTATCTCTTTACAGAAATGCAGTATTTGGTCCAATGTTTTTTACCGAATTACCTATTTTGGAAACTTATAAATTTCTCATTGGTAAGCAATACATTGTTCTTCAATTTAAGTACATTTTTATCTGTCACGGAAAGTGTTTACAAAACCTTGGTCAGACATTTCGTTAAATTACGTTAGTTTTGTATAGGGATCTGAAGCGATAAAACCACACAGTTAAGTCAATGTGTTTTCTGAGAGAGCGTTCCTTAGAATGGTGCACTGTGAATGAAGCAATAAGCCCCGCCCCTTCACAGCACAGCAAGCAATACATTTTTCAGGTTGCCTGGTTTGTAGTATAACATCAATCCAGTTCTGTATCAGGTTACACCAGGGTCATAGCATTTGGTTCTGACTGTCAGTGAACTCCATGCTGATATGGGGCATAAGGCCATGTGTATATACATGCATACTGCACAGTGTTTTTATGTGTTTTTCTTGGGATATCGGGAAGCCAAACAGGCTTTAGTAAAAGTTTGAATGGAAGCCAGAACTTTTGAAAAGGAAGCCTCATGCATCAGCGCATAGAATTTTTCGTGACCAGGAATATGGATTAGCTGGCTGAGGCCAAATTTATTTGTGTCCAAGCTTACTTCTCGGGACGCGCGGGAAGAAGCCTAATTTATAAGCTGCATGTCCAGAGACAGAACCTTGCGTCTATGACACGCAGACACACCAAAACGAGAACCCTGGTCTCGAGGCACAGCTTAATGTTGCCAAGGGGATTTGCTCATTAACAGGGCTGGTTGTTACTGGAGAGCTCTTCATACATTAAAAGTTCTACAGTATGCACATTCATGATGGACACATGAAGAGTAACATTGACTTGGAAATACTGGCAGTTTAAATGGCTTTGCCCTAAACCTTCTTGAATGGGAACAAACATTAGGCCTACCTCATGCATTTCTTTAATCCGACCACTGTAGAAAAGAATTCTTTCTGTAACTGTTGTTTTTCCTGAGTCTATGTGGGCACTTATCCCAATATTTCTCATTTTGGTGACATCGTCCTGGAAAAAAAAAAGGGATTAAATACATTTGTTAGCCATAGGTTGAATTGAATTCACACTCTGTGAAAACGACAGCTGCCTATTTTTGCACCTGAGATGAATTTTGTTAACAAACAAATATTCAGAAATTGTCACCAGAATAAAACACAAAATTAACATTTATTTTAAGCTGAAAGACCTCTCTAATGTTTTTATATCAGGACTCGATTGTCATGGTTGTCTGAATGTCCAGGACAACTGAAATTCACTACAGGCAACCAAAAGTTAAAGGTTGGTTGTCCAATGGACAGCCATTTTTTCTGAGATTAAAGAAGTTATACTGCTGACTGATCAACTCTTTCAACTTTTTCCATTATAGCATATTGTAGTTTCAGACTTCAAGTGTTTCTGTGTCTCAAACATTACATCTCTTTATTCTTGAAGACCAACAATACATGAACACAATTAGGCTACTGTTTTGTAATTGAGAGAAAAATGTTCTGGACAACTAAATCTCCTTTTGGACGACCAAAATTAGTTGAAAGGTTGCCCAAAGGACATCCATAAATTTTTCTAAAAATCAAGACCTGTTATATTCTTGAAAACAATCAATTCAGAAGGGAATATGAGGAGCTGGAACAAAAGTTTAACATTCTCTGTCAAACTCTGATTGATCCCTTTAAACACTGATTTCATTTGAACATAAATTGATCACTTACAATGGCTAAGGGTGAACTTTGTTCAAACTATCAGCTAATATCATTAATAATAAAATTTGCAAGATGCTGCATTTATGACTGATGAGGATAGGCCACTTCACATTTATGTTATATTATTTACAACTATTGGTTATTGGTAAAACCTTCCATCCTGTATCATGCTCCACCTGGAATAAAGGAACACACTCTTGAACCTTGGTAAGTTCTGTAATGTTGTTGTTACATCACATGGTATAAATATCAGTTAATGGATAACAATTGAATACTTTACCTTGCCACCAGTGACTGTGGCATAGTGACAGCATACAGCCGGCCAAATCTGAAATGAAAAGAAAGCCATACAGTACTTGTTTTATGGTTCCTGTCATCTTTAAAGTGTAGCTCAAGTAAAAAAATTCAAAAATATATTTTAAAGAACATCAAAAATGAATTCTAACAGTCCAACTCCCATTTTCACAGGACATTCCTGAACTGAGATATTAAATCTTGAAGTTTATTCACTCAACTGAAAATGGTATATTGCACAACAATATTTTTACCAAGGGGTGATATCAAATAACTCTAATGGGGTGATGTAATTAATTAAGCTCGCTCTGTTCAACATGCTATGCAAGCAAACAGGAAGTGTTTAAGGTCATAAAAACATCTTTAATTTTAAAGGGAAACAAAGCAGGTTATGTGAGTTGTACAACAAGAAAGTCATAAATTATTGCTCAATGGAAAAATTTGTTTTAGGTGAATAAACTTCAATATTTTATATCTCAGGCCAGGAATGTGCTGTGAAGATGGGAGTTGGACTGTTAGAATTCACTTTTTGTCCTGCTTATTACATATTTTTTAATTTTTTGACTTGAGGTACAAAATAATATAATTGTAACTTGTTTGCCAGCACAATAAAAAAAAAACATTTCATACTTGACATATGATGTAAATAACTTTTATGTTATGGTCTTCATCCAAGATTACTTTTGTTTTAAGTCCCCTCCATTTGACCCTCTGGTAAAGGATCAGCCGAGAGTCAGAACCAGAGATTACAGCTCTCAAAAATTTGGTACTACTGAATACCAGACATAATTTGGATAACCCATTTGCCAAGAGCTATTCATTGATTTCCTCTTGGAGATATCAAGCTTTGACTGTTTCCATTGATTTAACTCTTGAAAGTAACCCCAAATGACTTTACTTAAGTGATCCCAAATGACCTAATCCTCCAAAAACTACTGCATACTGTACACTATGTTAGGCTACAGTATATGTTCAATACAAAGCACAGCTACCCAACTAAATAAAAATGTGAGGTTCTATAGTTTCTACATCTTCTTTTTGAGATATCACAATGTTTTAAATACTTCTTGAGCTCTAGTTATCCCAAATGGTCTTTGACATGTATGAATCAACACAAAAAGATCACCTCCTATAAATTAAAGAGCACAAGGGGCTATGATATTAACTTAAAAAGTTAGATTAACCCTTCTTTTAAATCAGTCAGAACCTGTTGACATGTAAGGTCACTAAGTTCTTAGCCTGCTGTGAGCAGGCTATTGTGTTTGAGTTTCAACTACTTCATTCAAATATCAAAAATCTTACTTTCCCTAACTATAAATAATACTACCGGTCTTTCAACAGCTTCACTGTTGAACAGTCGACGTTTCCAACTACTAAGTTACATGGCATGACTACGGTATACAATAGCCTGCCAACTTTCTAGCGAATCTCATTTACGACCACCAAATATGACGTCACAACAAAAATTAAAATACTAAATTATATCTCGTGTAATAGGTAATATTTATGCATCGAACATATGGCCTGGTACACATTTTCCACCTACAAAAGCTAATTAGGTCGTGCGCCGTTCGTTGTATCAGTTGTATGTACCAAAATACACTATTCATACTTGTGTCGTGCACCACGTGACAATCTCATGTTTACTAATTCGTCCCTCAAAATGCCGGATTCCTGTAAATGGAAACTGGACGAAGGTTTGCAGACTCTGTATATTATTCTGTGTAGAGAGGTGTATTATAATTTTGAGAGAGCGCCATCTCTTGGCTACTACATAGTCTGCTCCGCAGGCTACTAAGTTCTAAAACCCACAAGATGGCAAGGTCTTTGGAGTTCAGTAGCATAAAAAACTTCCATCAACCTGAATGCTGTGCTTCTAATGCCTACAAATATTCCTTTTCCCTGACAGGGCTCACAGGTTTTGGACACTGGTGGTTGAAACCATGGTTTCAACCACGGTTTATAGAGGCTGTCAAAAACAACTTTTGGACACATCCAAAACCTGTTAGTGGCAAAAACTCTTTAAAAAGATTTTGAAAGATAATTTTCTCTGGATAAATGTGGTTTGTTTATTGTTATTTGCTTACAAACACCAGGACAGGTGAACCAATGAACTGTTCATTGTTAATTAAATTAACACTTTCCACCACCTTCACCCTGCCCAGCATTCTCACATGTAGTCACACATAACATTTCTAAAATCAATCACTGTTTGGCTAAAGCAACTATGTTGGTCTGTAAGAAGGACAAATAGTTGGCTTGGTCCAGATGTTGAAAGGTTGTGATGGTGGTGTGCTTTAATGACATGTAGATAGTGCAGCTAATATCAAGCAGGTGAATAATTAATAATGCATCAATTATGACTAATGCTGACAATCTACCAAAATTTAAGTCCAACTTCAACAAAATTGTGCTCAATATGACAGGGGACAGGTGTTTGTGACTTTATGAACATTCAATATCAAGAAATTGGCCATTTTTGCCATATTTTGTGTTGATTACCATATTAATGAGTTTCACTGCCATGATTGTTTATGAGGATTATGAAAGGGGTGAGAAGTGTTTATGTTCCGTACTCACACTACAACACTGTTTCCTAAAATACAAAGTTGCATCTTCTACTCAATACAGCATGCTACCTCGAGAATACCGAAATAAAAACCAAACCTTGATTTAATTCAAGCGTTGAATTGGCCGACATACTGTTTTATTGTGTCATTATGCAAACGAACACTTTTCCACTATATGTTTAGTGCTAAGATATGACTGCAGTGATTTTGTCAATATTGACAAATAATTTAAGACACTAGGATTGTTGGTTGATTCTTCACCACGAAGCAAAAAAAACCTTGTGTTATGTATGAAATACTAAGATGCGACTACAAACACTAAAATTGTTTGGGTAAAATAACAATCTAAGCAAAATTTCTTTATATTGTGAGCACCAAAATAGTGCCATTTACCCACCTAGGAAGAAGAGTTTCTTTCCGACACAAATTTGAAGGGTGTCCCAACCTCAATGGCATGTTGTTTTATGAATGAACCTACATAGTACTCCTAGGTACACACTTCCTAATATGGCCACGGTAGCGTGGGTGTTGGCACACTTGTACACTAGATGCAAATTTCACACCAGTGACATCATTTTTCAGACATTCAAGAGAATACTTTTAGCAAAGGATGTGATTGGTTGATATTTTTAACTAGTAAGATATAACACAAACAGCTTGGAGGTGGAGTTAGCAGGATTGCTTTTTGAATTGAAACATTCAAAATTGTAATGTGAAAAAGACAAAGGTGGAAAAAAGTATTTATTTTCTTAAAAAGATTTTTCGCTGTCATATTTCTGATATTTGTCTATTTGATTTGAACTTGTGAATGCGATCGCTACCTCTCTGATATAGTTGTAAATTTCTCAGGCATAAACAGTATCCAATAGAGCATGAACAAATTGTTGATCTATTTTATCCATCTTCAGGAGTGATGCTTTTCTTTCCCAAATGGCTCTTCACCAGAGAGTCAGGAGGACTTTAGAAGAGAAGGCCTAATCACCGAGGGGTGTTGTGCTAGGGACCCTTTTTTGAAACCTCATTTTGATACCAACTGCAAACACTAGGTCTAACTCATTCCATATTGGATCATTCCATCAGGAAAAAGGTGGAGCAAAGTTTGTAACAACAGCAGAGTAACCCTTGAAAGAAATTTAATCACACAGTTTATGTATTGCATATTTATTCTTAATTTGAGCAAATGGAATGTATGAAACTGTCATCAGACAACTATGGGACGAAAGTGAAGGGAAAATGCAACTGATATAAGTAAAATATTACATAAAGGATAACAACTTTGCCGGCTTGTTATTACAAATGTTTACTTTTCATTTAGGTGGTATTCACAGAGAGTCATATCTACCATAATTCAGGGTGTGGCTTCTGTTCTATTCAGCCAGTCTAGAGCAGGACCACACGTTTACCCTTTAGAGGGTGTACTTGTCCATTTGGGACATTTAGCTCCTTAACGGAGCAGAACTCCTCTGGGAGTAAATGTTTGGTTTTTGCCCCTTGGCTCTTCACCACAGGGGACAGCTGAGTTATAGCTGAGTTATAGGGAATGGCTTGCATAGAAGGCCTTTGCATTGGTTAAGTGTTGCCTTCTTCTGGAAGTAGTTTCAAGTTTGGTTCTCCCGAACGGCCCTTTGCCAGAGGGTCAGGAGGACTTTGGAAAAAGTGTTTCAGCTGAGTTATAGGGAATGGTTAGCACACAGAGGCAGCAAGATACATAAATACAAACTTTTATAAAGCGCAAATTCCATATGATCAATGCGCTAAGACACCAAGAAAAATAATACCAGCAAAACACAATCAACTAAGTAAGTCTTAAGCTGTTTTTTGAACAGCGCAACAGATTTGGAATTCCGCATGTGAGGAGGTAGAGAGTTCCATAACATAGGACCTGCAATGGAAAAGGCCTCCTCACCTACTCGCTTCTTGGAAGGAGGTATGAGGAGTAGGGCCCCGTCCATCGCAGACCTAGTAACAGGGCCAGATAAAGGTGTGGTTTTCCTTTGGAGCATATTAGAGAGATAGGCAGGACCCACATCATTCAAACATTTGTAAACATATAAACAAACTTTAAATTGGATTCTTTTGCGAATAGGTAACCAGTGACCTGTTTCATCATTTTAAAGTTTGAATCAAACATAATTCCTAAATTACGAATTTCACTAGAGGGATAATATGACTGGGTCCAACTTCTAAATGTAGTGAAGGAAGTTTTTGGAGACTTTGTTTTGTACCAGCTATAAAAAACTCAGTTTTGTCATTATTTAATTTAAGCTTATTTGAATTCATCCACAACATAATGTCCGAAATACAGTCTTGCAATTTATGCACTTGAGGCTAATTCTGCCTCACTAGATATGTTAGGATTGAATGATATATAGAGCTGAGTGTCATCAGCATAAGAGTGAAAATTCACATTATGGTATTGCATTATGCTACCCATTGGTTGAGTATACATTACATACTGTACAAAAGAGGTCCCAAAATTGAACCATGTGGTACCCCAAACAACAACCTACTTTGATCAGAAGAGACACCGTTGATGTTCACATAACACGTTCTACTTTTCAAATAGCTTTCAAACCACCGGAGTGCATTACCAGTTACACCAAAGTTATCATAAAGACATTGAAGCAACAGTTCATGATCAACTGCATCGGATGCTGTAGACAAATCAAGGAGGACAATGAAAACCACCTCCCCCCTGTCCACAGCACCCTACACATCAGACTTAACTTTTAGTAATGCAGTTTCTGTGCTACAATTTGACCTATAAGCTGACTGGTACACTTCATCCAAGTTATTAGCCTGAATATGAATCTTAAGTTGCTTTGCAACAACTTTCTCCAGAACCTTGCACAGAAACAATATATTAGACACAGGTCTGTAATCCTTAAGAATATTGCGATCAAGAGATGGTTTCTTGATCACAGGAGATATGACAGCGCTACCGAGCAATTCCGGAAAAACACCAGACTCAGTGATTTATTAATGATGCGTGAAAAAATTGGAAGAAAAGCCTCAACGGTGTCCCTCAACAACCAAGTCGGGATTGGATCAATTACCCTAGACTTCCTGTTACAACCTTTCAATATCCTAGTAATTTCATCAATAGAAACCAAGGAAAATTCAGACTATAATTCAAAATGAGGATTAGTATGAGAAGAGCCATCATTAGACCTTGCTACCACAAAGCTATTAGCAGGCTGGGGACAATCATTGAAACCTTCCCTTATTTTTGTGACTTCATAAGAGAAAAACTTAGAAAATTGATTGCATAAGGCATAAGTGGAATCAGAAGATGGCAAAACACGATCACTTTTACTAAGAAGAGAATTAACCATTTTCAAAAAGATCACGTAATAATAAGTTTGTAATTTTAACTTAGATATCAGGATACTGAACAATGGTAAACATCAGCAAGTGGACTTGGCTAAATCATGCCAATCCCATATTTTACTGATGTTGGTGAATGTCGGCAGCCCAATCCTATGTCCGATCCGATTTTCCGTTGAGCCCTTTACGTATACACATGCATGTATGTATCCCTAACCCTTACTCAGTATTACTATGGATACATAAACCTAACTTTATTCACTGTGCGGACTCTACATTTAACGGCATAACCCTAACCTCATTTCCATTCGTACGTAACCCTTACCTGTAACTGGGGGTACGGTACAATTAGGGCCTTAAGTCCATTAGTCTGCCTATAGTTTAACATTAATACTAATACACCTAACATTTGGCCTTACTCAGTCAAGTTACTAGGCCTATGTATTAATAGCCTAGACTAATATTAAAGGGCCAAACGTCTCACTCCAAACTACAATTTTGGTATGGGGGTACCGAAATCCTTAATTGGCTCAGCTCTTTGATTGGCAGCTAATTCAAACAATAAAGAGTAACGAAGCTTATATTATTACACAGCATAAACGGTACTGAGAGTGTTTTGATGGTTTTGATTATAGTATAGGCCTTGCCTAAATTGAAGTTTTCTATAGCCTTTTCACCTTGAAGCAGTGTTTGCGCTAAGCTGCGCGATTGCGGGATTCCCGCAACAGAATCAATAATCCCGCAAGAAAAATATTTGTCTGCGGGAAATTCCCACATCGTTTTTCTTGCATAAGCGATAGGGTTATAATCAAAGCACAACTTATTTACTTGTCCGTTATATGAATAAAAACTCTGAAAATCGATGCGTCACCGTTTGTATAAACGTTTGTGTAAAACGGAGCTCTACACAGTACACCCTTACACCCATACTGCATGGACTAAGTATGCATACATGTACTAGCGCTACCTATAGTGTGGGGCTGTAGGCCTAGCGTACGATCGTGCAGCAGTGGCAGCTAGCTCTGTGCAGTGTGTGTACTGAAACTAATCGCTCTGTGTGCAAACATCGGTCGTGTTTTAGACTGTTGTGAAGTGTGAAATGGCCTCCAAGTCAAAGTTATTATTTATTATATATTATTTTTCAAACTGCTACAGAGTAGCGATAATAACGTAAATAGTAATACTACTAGTAAGTTAGGCCAGTAATACTACTTCTACAGTAGTAATACAGTACTAGTACTGGGCCTAATGTTAAGCCTAGGTCTGCTAACAAAAGTAGTAAAACTAAGAAGAAAAAAGCTGACAAGTTTCAGTTAAATTGGCTGAAAATTTGGCCGTGGTTATGGTACGAGAAAGGAGAAATATTCTGCGCCACATGCAAAGAAGCCAGGCCAACTGATACATCTAACTTTCTTGAAATCTTGTTTACTCTTAGGCCTATCACTGGCAATGTTAAAAAATGTACTTCATTAATCTCTTTATTGGTGAATGCAGATTGCAGACTGGACTTAACATCTCAGAACTTAATGACTCCTTCCCCCCCCCCTAAAAATGAAAATCCCCCCCCCTAAAAATAAAAATCCCCCCCTAAATTTTTCAGAAGGGGGGAATTTCCCCCCCAAATTTCAAGTCCCAGCGCTAACACTGCCTTGAAGCAATAAACTGAGATTGTATCTGGATTAGGATGAATTTCAGACAATTGTGGGAGGGGCATCAGTAGGAAGGTTAGGAGAATTGGTACTGTTTGGGGTGAGAGAACGGGCCTTTAAGTTATGCTAGGTTAGCCTACACAACGCTAACGTTAATAAGTGTAACGTTAGGCCTACCACCTAGGCCTAGGCCTAGGTTAGCCTAGGCCTAGGCCTAGCCTAGGCCTAGGTGGCACGTTATAATATTGAATGTTGGGGCTTTGATCACTCTGGCTACTTTTGAATAAAATGAGCAATTTACCTTCTGACGCCTCATTTTACTCCACGGCGGCATCATTGACCTGGACGATAAGCTCCTGCTTAGTTTGAAAATCATTCTCACTTGTTAATATTACTAATCAAAGCAAAAGGAATTAAGTGTTCGTAATTTCCGCACCAGTGTATGCCCTGTATGATAGAAACGAAAAATATCACTGTTTCTATGTTTCAAAATCAAATTTCCTGAAAGTTAATTTAAAATTCCCTTAAAATTTATATGTTTCATACTGTATTCACCTTGCCTTTTTCAATCTAAATTGAGAAATTTTTTGATAAGATTTTGGTGTTCCCTATATTTCCACTCAATGTTCAAAATTTCAAGCTTAAAAGAGTATGAATCTCTTTTCTATAAGTGGAACAGTTGGTGACAAGTGTTTTGTCGTTTCGCAAGCATGATTACGTACATGTGGGTGAGTTAGGTTTTTGTATCCAGACGTTTTGTTTCTTGATCTTAAAGGCAGCCATTCGTCACCCTAAACTACAGTTTCAGTATACATATATCAAAACTCTCAATTGGTACAGCTTTTTGATTGGCATCACATTCAAACAATGCATCATAGCTAAATTACACAGCATGGGCACTGAGAGTGTCTTGATTACATATTATGGACTTGTATGGCCACTGGGACAAGCCATGAAGCAATGAACAGGATTGTGTCTGGATAAAGATGAGTTTTTGATAAATGTGGGAGGGGCTAGAAGTAAGAAGGTTGGGAGAATTGGAACTGTTTGGGATGATGAAAATATGCCTTTAATGAAGAACAACACAAATTGTACTTGGCTCGCGGAGATAGCCCTACCAGCGGAGTCACTTCGGGGAAGGGGAGGCTAAAGCTCTAGAAATCGACGTTTGTCTAGGTAATTTGCAGCATACCGTGTGGAAAAACCCGCTCTCTTTCACAGGCGCGGATCCAAATGAGAGGGGGGAGGGCTTTTACGGCCTCAGCTTCCCCTTTTCGCTAGACCAACAGTAAATAAACATGCGGGGAATACTAAGCAGTGCAACTTTTCCTTCCTTTCTCTTAAGTAAGCCCCCTGTTTTTGGTATGACTGCATTCGCGCCTGTTTCATAATTGAACTTGATCAGAAAAAATACAAAAATACCCTACTGAGGAAACATGTATGAAATGATTTCGAGAAATTTTCAATTGCTATAATATAGCCTTCGGTTTATGAAAACGAAATCCTGTCTGGTGATGCTTCTGATGTTTTGAATATTGTATGAAAACCGTTTTTAAAGGGGAATTATTCCTTTTCGTGTGTATAAATCATAGATGTAGGAAGCGGGGAAGGGGGTTAAATGAGGGAGGCGGAAGCATGCTTCCGCTCCCCAAGTTCCCAGATCAGAAAACCCCTTTTTCTTTTTTTCATATCTCAAAAAAAAAAATCAAGTTCGCTTCGCGCGCAGCAAAATACAATGCAAAATGCATCAGATCTCGCTCATAAATCAGTTTGGTAAACTTTTCCGACTTCTGGAAATGACAAAATCGGATGTTTACCATATGTGACACTACATCATCAAGAGACATCGGCAGCTAGGCTATATTGCTATTTTGTAAACTGTTTTACATAGCATTTCAAATTTTCTTCAATGAAAGCTATTGGTTTTGAAATATTTCGTCTGAAAAGCACAACAAAGTTTTGAAAACTTTTGAAATGTCATCGAAGAGTGTCGGGCCTTAGATAAGATTATGTCGCATCAACGATTTAGGCGTCGTGCAGTCATTCTCAGATTTGCCACAACTATATGAAGGAAGTGCAGATTCTTTAGTAATCCACCCTGGTTCTTTAAAATTCCTCACAGAAAAATTAGAATCCAAAGCTCTAAGCAATTCAAGCTCCATATCCACATATATTAATAGGGGCAAGGATTTCGAAGCGCTTTGCGCGCCGCATTGCATACGTAATACAGTGGTGTTCACACTGGAAAGAAAAATTGGAAAATTATCTACTACTTTCAAGCCCGAGACGTTCCATTTCCGGCTCTCTGAGGGACTCCATTTTCAAAATTTTCTGTACTCTCCGCGCCAGTTGAAGATAGGCTTTAGATCAAGACTTCATATTCCAAGCAGGGAACCATTGGCCTACCGTACTCAAATGCTCTCATACACACCTATCATCAGATACATTTCAACCCTCTCAGTTGAGTAGTCTGTTTAGATGGATTCTTAACTATTGAAGTGTCAAAATGTTATGAATGCTCAATGTTAGAGAGCTGTGACGTAGCTGCAGGAGGCAGAGGGCGATTACCACCCACTCAAAAAAAGTGAAAAATAAGGTTGGCCATTTGAGACACCAGTCAAATATAATGCGATTTTCCCAACTCTTCTTTCATTAAATTCCGAATTCTTCCTAATAAAAGCTCCATTTTTGTCATTATTAGATTTGAAAAGCAAATCTTTCTGCTCGCTTCGCGCGCCATAAGTTGCAGCCTTTAATGCAGTAGGTGGTCGCTCATAAAGTAGTCAGTGGATACTTTTTTGGAGCCGCTACAGCCACTGTGCCGTTTCCCTAAAATTTTCTGGAATATAGTAGGCTTTTAGTATTTGAGTATTTTGTCTAAAAGAGGCAAAAAAGTTATGGGAGCTCTTTGAATGTCGCCGAGAAGCACTCTTTAGATAACATTATGTTACAACAACGATCTTTAGTCAACATGCTATCCGAGATTCATGCTAGTAGGAAACGCATACCCCCAAATCAAATTTCTTTACAGGAAACCCTGAATATAAACTATATTCTGCAAAACAAGGTCCATATTAACAAATTTTTGGCGTGCTGAGCGCACCGCAAATTAAGGGTCCTAATACAGTAGTGTTCACACTTCAGAAAAAAGTGAAAAGGAAAAAAATTAGCATAAAAAATGTACCTTTTGCCAAATGGGGTAGGGCGAGGTGCATGACCCAAAATTGTTCCGCCCCACCCCCCACCCCCGCCACTCTCATATTGCTCCCTACGCCTCCGTATGATAGGCGATAAGTAAGCCAAGTTGTCATGCACGGCAGGTAATGGAAATGAATGTAGTGGATTGGGGGTGCCGAGAGCATGGAAGTACTTCCTCCGAGGGAGTACGTTCATGCCGAGAGTGAGCAAATGTAACATAGATGAGAAGGCCGGTGGATGCGAATAGAGACGTCGTGCTCACTGAACGCCCCCCCCCCCCCCGTCCCTTTTGCCTAAAAATGCAATTTTAACTTTTAACATGTGGACAGAGGTACCAAGAGAAGTTAACTGTTTTTTGAAAAATAACTAGCTAGCTCAATAAAAGCATATTAACCTATTAATGGTTAGTTTGATCTGCAGAAAAGAATGTCCTATTCCCAGGTCGAGTCATACCAAAGGCTCTAAAAAAGAATATTCTGCCGTTGTGTGTGATGCTCCGCAAACGCATGATGGAGTAGGGAAAACAAGCCAGTAGCCACAACTGGAAAAAACTCCGTGGCCCGCTCGACTTGAACCAGTAGGTTGGAAGCTGAGCAGTAAAACTCCATCTTATCAACTAATTTTGGGCTTTCTATTCTCACCCCATTCAGCTTATGAGTCACGCTTTCGCAATCTGCTAGTGCTGACACTAAGTTTTAATGTGGTCCTTTGGAGATCAAGAGCATTAGTTGTCTCCCGGAAGCAACCTTCAACTATATGACAACTGCCTTCTTATTTCCCTTAAAAATCTCTACAGTTACATTTGGTGAAGCTTTCAACTCGAGTTTCAAATACGGTAACCGTATATGTTGGTTGAATAAAAATTATAGCTTTCGCCAACGTACCGTTCGCGTACACTGTAAAAAAATCTGTAGATTTACAGAAGAAAAAATAAAGAAATACATAAAGAAAACGGAAAATTCCTGTCAATTTTTGGAAAAAAATTGACAGGAATTTTTCCATATCCGCTTTGTATTTCTTTATTTTTTGTTCTGTAAATATACAACACGTCTGTTTAACAGTGTGTGAGTTATTCTATCGAATTAAACACTGTAGGTTATTAATAAATAAATGTTATTGTTTATTTTGTTTTTGTTTTTGATGATGTTTGGATGATCCTTTATTCAGACATAACTTCATTTTGTGAAAAAATAAGTGTATAAGTCCAGAGAAATGGGGAGAGATTATCTCCGAATTTGGTATCTTGGTTTCTTACCCCGAGTATACCGTCGGAGGACAAAGGTAAACTTCTTTATCGCGAAATGATTTATGGTAGTCAAAAGGTGCAGAATAGCTTAAGTACATTTTTAACATGCACATGCAGAACGTTCGTTGATTACATAGTATGAACTTGCTCGCCCTTCAAGATAATTTTGTGAAAATGTAATTGGATTCGTATCTGCACAAGGAAGGGCTCAAGATCGATATTTTTGGAAGGGACTATCAATACTTTAGATGAGAATATTACAATTTTTTCGAACGAGAACTTGGAACGTTCTTCCATTTAATTAATATGAGCCAAATATTGCAGTATTTCTGGAGAGAGATCCCCCCATCAATTTTTTACGCGCTTTGCGCTTCCAAACTGTTTCTTCCGGTGCCTTGTTTCGGAAAACCGACACTTCTGGCGTAGCTTCGGATTGCTGAATCCCCCAACTGGATAAAGTCACTTCCCCCTTCTTGTCGTGTATATCCTTTCAAGACTCTTTTCACCGTATGGGAAATAAGTTTCTTAAAAAACGTTGCAATCTTTACGTGTATGACTCACAGACCAACATGAACCAACTATAAACTTCATTAAAATTAATTTTAATAGTGCAAGGCTTAGCGTTTTCAGACAAAACTAGGGGAACGTTCAAAGTTAGTTCGTGTGGACCATTACTCAGAGTTTCATGTCAGTGGCGCTGATTCAGGATATGCCAGAGGCGGGAATGTAAGTTAGAGTGGCGGAATGGAAGGGAATGGAACGGAATGGGGTTGAACGCCAACAGCACTAAGCAGAGAGCAACTATTACTTGACCAGGATCTTTCGAGATTTTCTTTCTTACTTTAAACCCTCCTGCAGATGGCCGGAAACGGCACTGTTTCCCGAATGAGAAAACATGAAAAATTATGCAAATATTTTTGTTTTTACCTACAATTACTAAATATAAACAAATTTAAAAAAAAAGCACATACCAAAACTAGCACTTACATAAAAATGTCCGACACTAATGTTCCATATATATTTATGTCTCAGCATCGAAAGTTATTTACAAAATCCCTATAACATGGTTAACACGGGCATAGTCTTATACGGACGCAAGCATTTTAGGGGAGAGGACAGAAATGCAACTCGCGCCTAAAGGTTGATGAACGCCATCATATGTTGGTGCATATCGTTCACAAATATTGGAAATCGCAACTTCTCAGCCAGCTGAAATAGTATTCACCAAGCTTATGAGAAGAATCTAAGAACTGGCTGTGTTGTGATCCGACCCGAAAGATTAATCGGGGTCAGCACCATTGGTTGGCCGGAGCATATAGAAAATTTTGAAAGCTCGCAACCCCACAGACAGCCGGAAATAGCATTCCCCAGGATTTGTGCGATTTAATTTGGAATATGGCTTTATGTTTGTTTTATGAAGGAAAAAAGTTTGAAGGGAAACGCGACCTGTCCTCTTCTCTTTTAAATCCGCCATCCTTGTAGTCGGCAGCCTCATCTGCCCATTGAATACACTAGACTAACATGCTTCACTTGATGACTTGGACAGTTGATTTTGAACTTACCACAAATTTATTTCAAAATTTACCTTTGTCGTGACAAAAATCATTCAAATTAAAACACTATAATAACATTCTGTACCGAAGACTGCCTAGCTCTTCTTCATATGAAGGTTCCTGGTTATCCGCTTGACGTTCGTAAAAATGTTCCCCAAACATCTGATACAGATCACCGCCCTTGCCAACCAACATGGACTGCTCCAAATATAGGCTACTATCTTTCCCCCGAACCGTCAGAGACCGAAACGCACTCCTCCAAAGTATTGCAGATCCGTAGGACCCTCCTCCGACTGTCTAAAACTCATCTAGACACAATCTCAGTTTATTGCTTCAGGGTGAATATAAAAGACCCCAATGTGTAACCATAACACTCTCGGCACAATAAAGGCTGTGTTATATGAGCTACGGCGGCCTACTCTGCCGTTTTTACTTGTGTCAATCAAAGAGCGGTGTGAATTGAGAATTTCTATGGACCCACTACACAAATTGCAGTTTGGGTGGAACTGATGACTGCCTTTAATTGGACAAATCTGTTAACATCTCGATCAATTGAGGGACTCAAAATCTATTCTCGCCGTTATTGCAATCGGCGTTGGAGTTGAGGGCAGGTAATAATGCAACCGTTCTAAAATTCTTCGTATTTTAATCCCCACAATTTTTAAATTTCCTACAAGCACCCAAAATTGAAACAAAGTCTTTAGAACAAGCTCCACATTTTGACATATATTTGCTTAACCGAGGCATTATTTTCGGCGCGCGAAGAGCGCCTAAAATTGCGTCCTTAAGACAGTGGTATCATTGACGATTGAGGTGCTTGTCAATGGAAATGTCTAACTAATTTGAGCAGAAGTGGCGTGTGATTTGCGACGACCGGCCGAGAAACTAACTTGGCGCCCCCCCCCCCCCCCCCCATCTTTCACGGGGTTATATTGTGAAGACTAACACAACTCAAAAAGTTAAAATGGCTGTTTCGATGACGCTCATGACAGGGGTGGTGCCAGGATTTGCCTGACCGGTTGGCCAAGTTGCGTGACAGCGGGACGAGTATTTCGAAGCCCCGACAAAGATGATAAACTCCCGATAAACCGCGACTTGCAGAAATTGAGACGCGCGCGGTGCCGAAATTTTGGCTAATTTAACACCGAAATAATTAAAAACCAGGAACTTGTTTTGAATAAAATTTGATATTTTTACGAAGATATTTGACTTTCAAGTTTGTAAGGACCATTAAATATATTGAAGTATCTGCCTTACATAAAAGCAAAATCGTAAAAGTTATGTGGGTTACTGAAATTCGTTAAGACTTATTTCAGTATTGATGGCCTAAATACTAAGATTCTAAGGAGAAACTGAAAATTTTCCCAAAATTTTTTGCCTTCTTGAACGAGGATTTGAAAATTAAAATGAAGAAACTTTGGAATTTAATGAAAGAAAATTGACAATTTGGGGTTTTAATTTAGTGATCTGCCTCTTGAGGGCAAAATTAAGTAGAATGTTGGAAGATAGGGATGATTTATGAAGTTGGCTAGAGTATTTTACTGTACGGATTATCCACCGTCGTTGGAAATTTAATTACTGAAAATCTTTTGCCATTTTAACAAACATTTGTTATGCTGAAGCTTATATTGGAGGAAAATGAAATTTCTTGTTAAAAAGTGCCCCTCAAATTGACATAGGTCGCCGGGAGACTTGTAGTTTGTTGGGTTTTCAGAATATCATCATGCAGATTAAGGCCTTCGGACGATATTGGGAAATTTCCTGAAAACGTTTGGCTGCCGCCTTTTAACAATTAGACATAGCCCATAGGCGGCGGAAGCGGGTGGCCAGGGGGCTGGCCCTAATAATCTTTTATGAGATTTTTTTTTTTTGGGGGGGGGGGCATGGTCCCCCCCCCCATAACTGAACGTCGCAAAACAAATTTTTCAAAAGTAATTAAACAAATTCAAGTTGCTTTTATTACATTTCGGCTATTGTTTGGCTCAATTATTACTTTTCAGAGTGCAAAAATTGCAAAGCTTCCGGGGCCTCGCCCCCTGCCCCCCCCCCATATTAACAATAACCTGTAGGAGAGTTTATTTTCGCCCTTCAAACAGGGACATGTCCCTAGTCCCTTTATTAGCCGCAATCACACACGTTTTCCCCGGCCAGTCATTATGTCCCTTTTAGGATTATAAGTAGTAACTATGCAAAGGTACTTTTTTCCTTCCATTAAGTCCCCTTAAAAGGTTGAAATGTCAGCGCTTCCTGTTGCGGGCCCCTGGAACCCAGGCATATTGCTCCGGGATTTTAAATAGGACTCTTTATTGATAAAATGCCCCCAAACACCTTGGATCTCTTAAAATGCCCTGTCTCAAATTACCAGTCATATGTTCAATTTTGAGTTGCTTCAACATTTTGGCTTTGCCCCTAAAATTACTGTAAAGTATGCTTCTCTTTAATCAAATGCCATATAGTCAGGTTCACTATGTCAATAAATTATGTTTCGTTGGCAATCATGGTAGATTATGAAACCTATATATTTTTGGAAAGCTTATAGCATCAGGAAACTAAAAATTAATGTTTACATTTGAACAGATGTTTGTATGGCGGCCATTTTGGGTTTTTCAAAATGGCGACTGTAAAATACATATCTTCTTCTGTTTCTGACCTTAATTACCTTAAACACTTTACTAAACCTATTGTATTTGGTTCTTAATCATAGTAGCTTTGCACATTTCTACATTTTAGAAAGGTTATAGCATAAGAAAACTGAAAGTCAATGTTTAAATTTGGAGAAAAGCTTTTATGGCGGCCATTTTGGATTTTAAAAATGGCCACTGTAAAAGACATATTTTGTACTACTTTTGCCGCCGCTTATTACCCTAACCACTTTATTTAACTTACATTACTTTCAAAACCATGATAGCTTTATGCACTTATACATTTTTGGAAAGGTAATGGTATTGGAAAACTAAAAATCAATGTTTAAATCTGGAGAGATCCCTTTATGGCAGCCATTTTGGGATTTTCAAATTGGATGAGGTAATATACTTACATCATAGAGAATATTACAGAATTTATAACCATTTATAACCTCTTTTAGGATTCTATCCAAGGGTTTAGAACAAGTGGCCTTTTGTTAATGTTTTTCTCAGGGCAAATGATGCATAGTTTCTGCTCTACAGACTCCTTAGGCATGCCCAAAGACCAATTGCTTTCTTCGCGATCTTCACTCATGATGGGTTATGCACTGAAAAGGCACAAGAACAACCCCCATAAACACCTCCATCACAATAGTTAATATGTAAAAACAATATATTAACCTTTATGCTCTCGCAACTACATAAACAATAGGCCGGAATTGATATAATCCGGTTCTATTTCTGGTTTAGACTGATATTTGTAACGAACAGTTTTATTTCCAACGGAGAATGAAACTTACTCTTTCAAATGTATTTAATGATTATGGGTTAAGTTTGTTTGAACATTAGTTAATTAGCTCAATTATTTTATTTAATTAGCACATCACAAGAAGTTATAAAAAGTTATAAAAAATGTAACAGCATACAGCTATAATACTATGATTTGAATAGACTCACATTTACATAAAGTCACCAATTTGGGATTTCAAACAGAACAGAAACAGTTCAATTGTTTGGGGAGGGACGAGCATACAGCTTCTTTTCTAACTGGAATTAATGAATACCCCTACCCAACCTCACAATTTGTGTAGGCCTAAGTAATTGTAGACCTCTAGCCCATTTTCCTCATCCCAAATAAGACCAACCCCTTGAAATGACATCTCGACTTTGAATAACCCATAAATTTTCGTAACAAAGTTCCGACTCCTACACTGTACAACCAACTGAAGCAGCTGTACAAGTGAAGAATTCTAAAGCTAATCTCGTGCATTTAGTTCACAGTATGACTGAGATCCACCAAAAATGTTCCAAGTCATTTGCCCCCTTTAACAATATACAGCTACCAAACAGAGGTGATCAGCAACTTGAACTTAATTGCTTAAACCTTATGATATTAAGGAAGTTTTGACGCTTCTTAAACCCTTAGAATGGGTCCAAAACGTGAGCCTGCGATCCTTTTAAAAGTTTGAATTCAAGACACTGTACTACCGGTAATATGGCGAAAACATTTGAAACATCTGAATGAAATCAGTTTCTGTGTCCGGTACCAGTAGAACGTTGCTAAACAGGCCTGTGGTGATGCTATTCTAACAAAACACCTTTTTTCGAAAACAACTTAAAATTGTATAAGAAAAAAGCAAGCGGACGGGGATATGCTTTCAGTTTTGGATTGGAAATTTTAATTTTTTGGCTTTCATTTTGCTACTTTTTTAAAATTTATTGTTGCATTTTACCCCACCCTGAGCCCGTAGCCATAGGCGTACGGGGGCATTTCAGTTTGGAGGGGAGGAGGATTCCCAGCCCGAAAAATGTAATTCTGCTCGAAAGACTATATCAGCGGAGGGCCACCATCTTTTGGCGCGGAGCGTACATAAAATTTTGAAAAATCAAAACCCCTCAGACAGCCAGAAATGGCCTTTCCCATGCTTATAAGCAGAATCAAAGCCATCAATATTTTGAACTTTCGTTTGCAATAAAATTTTCACCAAAAATGAGCAAATCTACAAAAGGGTCAGAAAACTCCCAGATTAAATGTACCACTACCATTGGATGACTACATTAAGCTATAATCATTGGAAGATGAGTTTGTTTGCGCGTTCTACAAACTATTTTACGTCATGTAGCATGAGATTATCACCAATATAATTTTGAAAATTGAAAAACTTCAGAAACCCTCGAAAAGCCCAAGGCTTCTCAACTTCGAGGGAGGATGGCATTGCATCGCATTCCGGCTGCCTATTAAATATAAGTTTCGTCGAACTTCACAAGGATCCCGTGTGTTTTAGCAGCCTGTTTAGCTCAGATTCAGAGGCCCGAATTACCGGAGTGGGGATGCCATGAAACGAATTGGCCCTTAAAAACTGATTAACTCAATTTTCGCGTGATTATCAAGGTAGCAGCCTGTTTATATGCATTTAAACAAACAAGGGCGCAAATCATTTCCTAGTGAGCAAACCACATAAGTCCATATCAACGGTTTTGGCACACTTGATCCCCACAAACCCGGCGTACCCATTAAATAAAAGCAAACGTGGCCAAATTATCGGCATAGTTGCATAGACTCCTTTTGCCTGAGGCAAGGGAATACAAAATTAAAAACGAAATGAAATCTTCACGATACCTTTTACGTTTTATTCATAATGGGATAGTTTAGTTGCATGACATAGCTTTTGATTGATTTGTTCGGGCAAAATTTTGGGAACTATATACATCCTCTCTCCCCTTGTAATCTGGCAATTAAAAATATCCCAGACCTTTTTGCAACTTTTGCCTGAAAATTGTGTCATTTCAGGCAAAGGTTTGCGCAAGAATATCTAGTGAGGCTGACGAAAAATTGTTTTTTTCATAAGCTGCAAAGTAAGTTTCGCAAATTTTGGTATCTTTTAGAGTTTTCATGAAAATTGTACCGTGACTATGATGCTTTTTTATTATTTTTTTCGGCCAAGTGTTTGAAGGAATTCGGGTGCGCCTAGAAGTTTTATGTGTAAGTAGAAACAAACCAGGTTTTAAGACTCAAACGGCTGCCCGAATTTTTCCAGATCCCTGCCCGAGTTTTAGGTCTTGAGAAAATTTGGGGAGCAGTCTGCCCCCCTGCCCTCCGCCTCGTACGCCTATGCCCGTAGTCCGTTGTGATGGGGGCAAGTGTTGGGCTTGGGGGCATAGGCCATAGAACTTTCACCTAATGCCCGGTGTAGTAGTTTCAATTTTCATTTGGTGGAGCAGAATTTTTTTTGGTTGGTTTGCCCGAATTCCCCTCCCCCCGGGGGGGGGGGACTATACGGGCCCATCACCCTCCTCAAAAAGAAAGAATTGTAACAGTCAGAAATCTGATTATGCAGAGTATGGATTCCTTGTACCTGAAAACATAGACTTGATATATTTTACAAGGTTTTGAGGGTATGTAGAGGTAGAAATAGAGCGAAATATGTCTTTTTACGGCGGCCATTTTGAAAATCCAAAATGGCGACCATACCGGTATCAGCGCAAATGTAAACATTGATTTTCAGATTCTCCATGTAATAAAGATTCCAAAAATGTTTAGGTTACATAATCTACCATGATTGCCAACGAAAATACATAGTGAACCTGACTAATAGTACTTACCAATTCCATTCTCGTCCCTCACCTCACCCCTCTCCTGAGTTAAATTCATTTTTAAAAATTCTTAATTTGACCATTTTGGAGCCTCTCAAATCACTTAATTTGCTGAGCTTCGGCCTCAGTCCTCCTTTTTTGTCACATCAACAATAACAAATACACTAAAATAAGCATAATGCTTGTCTATGGGAATATACAAGGGGCTATTTCAGGCTCATCATTTCCCTCACAACACAAATCCAAATAAACGAACCTCGTATGATATTAAGTCCGGGTAAATAGTCAAAAGGTAGGGGCCCGTCCCTCAGACTCCTTTTCCGGCCGGCATAGACTACGAGACAGGGACAGGGAGAGGAGGGTGTTTAGTTGAGGTGAGAAATAGTTTGCCATTTATCACGCAATAGATGTTGGGGGAAAATAATAAACAGACATGAGTTCGAGCAGTCACAGGCAATTTCATCAATTCAGCGGATATTTAATTGAGCCAAGATTCACCATAGATACAGAGCTGCCAACACCGAGGTCTTGAAATCAAGAAGATTTACCTCATAAATCAGGAAGATTTTAGGGACTAGTGTGTATTTCAATGGGGGAAATTCTGTTCTCAAACAGGAAGATTTTACATTTTGCATGTTTGGAGGTGAAATTTTCAGAAAGTCTTCTGCAGAATCAGGAAGACTTGGCAGCTCTGTAGAAAAGAGAAGAGAGAAGCACTAGAATATTTTCAGTTCCGTTGTTTAGTTTCCTCGAAAAGCATCAAGACCATTTAATATAATAGTGGTAGCAATTTTCTGATCACTAAGCATGTTCTTTTCTTGTTTCTTTTTGCAAACAAAAAGTTTAACTTTAAAGGTATATCTAAACTGCATGTTTAGATACTCCTTACAAGCACGAAAAAACGATTTTTGGCCATCTGAGGGGTCGCGATCATTTTTCTTTACGTTCCGCACCAACAAATGATGGCGCTCCGCTCCGATAGTCTTTCGGGCAAAATTACATTATAAGTATGTTTTTAATAACTTTCTCATTACTTTGCAGTTCGCGAACTTATTTTGAAGTGAGTCTGGAAAATGCTATTTCCGGCAATCTGAGGGTCTGATTTTCCACAATTTTCTCTACACTCCGTGCCAACCAATGATTACGCTCCGCTTAGGTAATCTTTGTGGCAGAATAACGTTTTGTAGTTAAGAAAAAATCGCAAACAAAAACGTTTTTTTTCGCCTATTCCGATCGATGCTCTTTTGACTCCAAAAAGTAAGCAAATTTAATGACAGTTTACTTCAAAATGTAGCGTAAATGGAATAAGACTGCATGTAAAGACACAGAAGTTTCAGTTTTTTATCCTCATGAACCACCGTCAAAGTCGAAAATATTGCACCATTTTGCATCTAGGTTCCATAAAACCACCCCCAGGCCAGCGATCAATGAACACACTGCAAACCTCCCTTTCAGAGAAATCCTGCGTGCGCCACTGGTACGTCCCCATTGCCCTCTTTCTCTTAGTTCAGTCCCTCTTTTGGAAATGTCTGGATCCGCCCCTGGCTTTTCCCCTGGGCCCACCAGGGGCCCCTGGACCCCACGCCGATGGGGTTTTGCGCTTCGTGCGAAACTGGATGCCTTACGGTGTCACAATTATGTCGGCTGCCGAAAACTTGTGCCCCCAATAAAACATCTTCCGTCGCGTATGTAGCCTATATTTGAAAATCTGGAGCTTACGTATTGAAAGAGTTTTATGGCAGAAACTTCGTCTGTTTGATTAAAATCGTTATTTGTAGAGGAGAACTTAAAAATATTTTTCATGCTCCCCAAAAAGCGAAAATCCTAAAACTAAGGCCAATAATCAGTTCAAAGTTTTGCCAAAAATAGCACCATTTTGCATCTTGGAAATCGAACGCAAAGAAAGTTTCTCAGAGGAGGACACAACTACTTTTGGTTTTCCTGTTGAAGGGTAAGGTACCGTCTTAGGTAAGCTTAAATCCTTTCAAACATTGCCGCATTTGCAGCTGGGTACATCAGTTTAAAACACATGGGAAGTGCCGTTTCCAGCCATCTGGAGGGGTTTTAAAGCCCAAAATTTCCTCGTACGCTCCGCGCCAACTGATGGTGGCTAAAAATTTTTCAAAAGGGAATGGGAGATACTCATTCCCTTTAGTCTCATCCCCGAAGCAACAGATCAGAAGTGCCCAGGGCGTTGTCAACTTTAGTGACGGGTGAGAGTGATGTGCGAAGCGTGACCATCGGCTCTCGCGGAGCGTCCCGCCGAGAGGAAATTTCGCTAAAAACACCCCTAGATTGCAGGAGATAACAGTCCCTGTGCCTCATTACTGCATGCTTAGAATGCTATCTTTTTCTTGTCTTGAAAACTTTGAAGAGACAATTTGTTCACAATATATATAAAATAGGAAAAATTGGAAACTCCTAACTCCTACTGGTATGTATATACGTAGGGAACTAGCTCGATAGTGGTATCCTCGACTCGGGTCTTATAGCCTGTCAGTGCTGCGCAGTATATGCTGAACTCATCAAAATACCTTGCATGTGTAACAGAGAACATTCACGCTACTGAATAGAGGGCATATCTGCGGAACGCGAGTCAAGCGCGCTCCATGCTGCAGCGACACTGCACAGAAGAAATCTGGGGAAATACATTGCATGGAAGTTCGAGTTATGCATGAGAAATGTTTCAAGATTACCTTAAAGAAATGGGAAAAAGGATTATTTCATCAACCTGAAATTTCCTCAAAATACTTTCTAGGGGAAAACCCAGTACTCCCCCCAACCCCCCCGGTGGCTACGCCACTTCCTGAATATTACGTCAAGTCTAAACAATATTGACAATGTTACCTAATTAACCACTTTATTCCCTTTCTTTCCTCCTCTCGCCGTTCTGTTTGTTTGTTGTTTGTTCTTCTTCACTACTTCTTGAATGCCCAAATTGCTTCCTCCAAATTATTGCAGTGGGCACTTTATGACTGGATAGTCTCTTGTCGTCTTCTGCTAGGACGTTACTTTTTATTTTTATTGTATTTTTCTTCTTTTGAGCAAATGCATCAATCAGGTGCAAGGCCATTTTGATTACTGGCCATGTCACCCTTCCTTCACGAGTGGAGGCGTCCATGAAAATTTTTGCCCAGAATTCATAACTGGCATTTATCATATACTTTGAAAAGCTTCACTGATTCTTTTAATCTAACACATTTATGGGGAGGAGAGGGTTCATACTCCCCTAGTCTACATTAGGCTACCAAGCACATTTTTAACTGCTCTGCAAATTATTTTGGTTTGAGTTCTCATTGCTATGGAAAATCTTAACAAAATGACGTTTCCCTAATTAACCTATCCCTCGCTCTGCCCCACTAACCAATTTATTTCTGTTCTGTTATACATATGGAGCAAATGCACCAATCAGGTGCAAGGGATTTTCATTGAAGTGAAAGTATACCACAGTGTTAGGCCTTTATGACAGACCCTAGTGTTACCATATCTCCAGATTTACTAGATGTGCCACCCTTCCCTCATGAGCAGTAATGCCCATGGTGATTTTTACCTAGAAAGTCAGGATTTAATATACTGGTGATTTCTCACACACTTTGAAGTTTCCCCAATTTTGCTTTCAATCTTACACCATCTAAAGCGTTCCAGGGGGACTCAGGGAGGGTACTTGGTACTTCCATAGCCCGCAGTCCCTATCATCCTTTTCAGAAAATAATTTGGATGCCAAGCTAACCAGATGATGGTCAATCATATGAGGGAAAGCTTCTCCAGCTTTAATCACCTGGGCCATGACAGTAGAGTAGCAACCTGACGAGTGTCCATCAACTGCTCCCAATAAGCTGAGATGCAAGTCCTGATGAATCATTGGTATCATTTTATCCTGAAAGCTATCGTCCTTCCGATGTCCTTGTGAAGTTGCAAATCCTATGACATTGCTTATTACCTCAGCTTGCATAGACCCTTTGACAATGGCAATTACAAAGGACTGGACCAATGGACCTTGGTATGTGTTGTTTTTGTCAAATTCATTTCATTATCCCAGTCCCTAGTCTTTGTGATTGTCATTTGGAAAATGGTCCATTGCATGCAACACCACTGTATGCAACACCACTGTATGTAAAGAAACACTTGAAGTTTCATACTAAATGCATTACAATTTGCACTATGAATCTTTAACATTGTAACAAAAGGGGAACAGACCTTCACCATTACAAATCCTCTTGTGGAAATACACCAGTATACAACCAACATATTGGAAACAGGTGTTAACTTTTGAAGTGCAACTTAAATCATTTTAAATGAATGCTATATATATGTATGTCTGTGAGAGTATTTTTCCACAGTACCTTTGAACAGATGTACTGACAAAATCAGCCATTGTTCCAATAAAATACCACCAAAGCTCCAGATGGAGGAAGACGGCCAGCCCCCCAAAATTATTTATGGATAGTGCATCTTGTTGGATGAAAAAAATTGATGCTTCAAGGTCATGTGACATGAAAATGACAAAATTGGGTATAAGCATAAGTAACAAGTTGTTTCAGAAACATCCAAACTTTGGAGAGGTTTATCTTGAGAACTGTAAATGATATTGACAAAACTCCAAGGGATTTTTGCTGTGGAAGTGCAATTTGCCAACATTTCACACTAACAAAGACTTCCTGATTTTAAGACTTGGGAGAGTTGCCAATGAGAAACATGAGGCAAGTTTCTATATATGAAAAATTACTTTATTTGGGTCATTAGTACAACACTGATCACAGACTTACAACATTACCTGTACATGTGGACAAAATGCTTTGCTTGGCTGAAATTTTTAGACTTTTCAAACCCTTTTTGAAAAAAAAAAGCCTGATGATCAAGTTTAAGTTACTCTCTGTATACCTACAGCATTTAATTGCAATGATGAAATAATAACCTTCACAACACTCTTCCTTGCATTAATTTCAGTTAACTCAGCTGGTTTTATGAAACTTTAGAGAAAAATATTTTTCGGAAGAGGGGTAGAGCCAATATTCTTTCAAGGTCAAACATAACTGTCATTGAACATAGGACTGCATACCCATATCAATATGAAACAAAACTGGTAACTTGAAGCCAACCATGAGATGCAAGGATCATCACATACAGACCACAATGCAAATTCTTTAAAACAAAACTGGGCAAATTAATTATTAAATTTCATTTTAGAAAAACAATGTTGTAACACAAAACACTTGCCACAATATTTAACAGCAAACAAAAAGTGACATCTGAGGCAAATATTGACTTCTTATTAGGAAGCTAAGAGACCTAACCCCTTCGCTACGCAGTTTTGCTGCAAAACCATGACTATATAGGTGTGGTTTGGTTGTAAAATCTTAGCACTCAGCTGCCTATGGTATGTTGTTTTGGACATAGAACAGTCTTGAAGAGGTGATATGTTACAAATATTCATCCTCTTAGGGCATAGTGAATGCAAATATGGCAACATCCACACAAATCTTATTATATCATGTGTACTGTGTATATGTAATATTAATACATAGCTCAGTGTGGCAGGATGACCTTCTGTAGTTAAAGGGTTAAAAAATATGTAACAACCAGGCAGTAAACTTGTTTTCATTTGGAGTTGCCTTTTATTAGAGGCTACACAAAATGCAAAATTGTGTAGCAGATTTTGAACATGTGTAATTTTAGGCTTTCAATAATTTTTGGGGCAGAGGAGACCAGAAACCCTTAATTGCTTAGCAAATTTTGAACAGTAAAAAAATTACTCCCTAGCAATGACTTGCCAAGAACAGACAAGCAACTAGTTTGCTTAGCCCCTTAGACATTAAGTCCATTTCAAAATTTAATCATTTTGGGCGCACATTCAAATCTGCTAAAGGTGTCAAAAAGGACTACAAGGATCAAATAAATATAGCACGCAGGAACGGACTATGTCAAACTAAAAACACACTTTGCACCTTAACAAAACATTTGACTTACAGAGAAGCACCCCTTTTTAATGAAAAAAAAAGTAAAAAAAATACTCCAATTACACTGTGTTAGCTAACTTTCAAGGGATGAAATTCTACAATAATAACCTTAATGAAGTGGCAAACATACAGACAGTCCAGCCTTGGTGTTTCATCTCTTTAGTAGACAAGTGTCCAACAGACAAGCAACCAAGAGACCAGTTACAAACTTACATGCCTTTGAAGACTCAAGATAACAGTGGAAGTTCAAATGTTTTCCTGGTAAAAGAAAGACCTGATTATGTTAAAGCAACTCAATTTAATACATGATGCATTTTGCGGAGCTCCATGACTGGAGGTCAAATGGCAAAATGCCACTATCAGGAACAATTTATTCAGAAATTTCAGCAAAGGGCTAGCTTTCACATTTTCTGATGGCACACAAAAAAATAAAACATCCTCTAAAATCACTTTTTTTTATGTCACTACTGGTAAGACAAGTTCAAAAATTGGAAATGGCTTTATTTACATCTACCTGTCCCAGATTAATTTTTTTCCTTCACAATAGAAAAAGAAAAGAAAAAAATTTACAGAGGGCCCAGTGGAACAACTTACATTACATTTTCTATGCTCAACATTTGAATTTTTTTTTGCTTTTTCAACCTACCTGGCACACTAATCCTGTACCAACAGAGATCCAAAATATTTAATAATCAGTTCATAAGGATTAAATGTTCACAAAACACAAATACAGTAGTAAAAGAGCCATCCATGACAAGACAAAAGATGAACATGTCATTTTCCTTGAGACTTCTCCCCTGAAACCACTCCACAAAGCCAAGGTTTCTCAGATTCCTCACTCTTCAGTAGTAATTTCCACCGCCACCCCTGTTACGCCTGAAAGAACAAGAACAAAGTATTACAAGACAACCTGTAGGACTCTTGTTTTCTGCCACAACACTTTCCACAAATATCTCAATACATGTTATGTATTGAGATAAAGACCAGAATTTTTCCATGAATTTTTTCAATTATAATGTGCATCCACATACCATGTATGAAATGCTATCCAAGCTTCCTACCTTCAAATATTGTACAAAGAATGTTCCACAGTAATGGGGTCCCCAAATATGGATTAGAAAATGAAGTGCCAAATAAAACATGTTTAAATAAAAGAGCTGGAGTAGCAAAGATTATGTGCCGACCAATACCACCATCATGATTGAAAAAAGGCTACTCCTCATTTCCATTCACAAGAATGGAATTATGGGGGTATATCAAACCAACATGTGGCAAGTTTGGATGGACAATAGTTCCACACAACTTGCATGAATGTTATAACAAAAGAATTTAAAGTTGTTGAGCTTAGAGAAGACAAACATATTTACTTATTGGAAATGTAATGCATACAATTTATAACATTCATCAGTCTGATCATTTTTAAGTCTGGCAATCTGAATGTAAGTATTCTTTTTTGGCTAACACTTAACAGAAAATTACAACTTGGAATAATTCCTAGATGTGGTGAACTATACAGATTACTCATGTTTGGTTATGGACTAGGAGTGAAATATTTAATACCAACCAACAGATCACGATTGCTGTAAAGCCACTCATGTAAATATGCTAGTTTAAACCTTGATAATGTAACGTCAGTCCAATTTGAGTGTTTCATTCGCAACAAACAATTCTGAAGTAGTTGCACAAGAAATAATTTAGACCTGTTTTACATAGCATAGCCCCCTACACATAATCACAACTAGTAAAGTGGTTTCCCCTTTTCAAATTCCCTTGTTCCAAATTCACTACACCAGCAAATTTAGGAGCAATTTTTAGCTGGTATAAGTGAAACTGGCATTTGGGTGGCTAACATGGCGGAGGGGTCTGAGGGGAGGGGTGTTCACCTCCCCTAAGGTTGGGTGGTACAGTAAAATATTGGTACCCATACAACAACCAGTATTGTGGTCAGTTTCAGTTCTCAACTCTGGGTTGAGAAGTCTTGCAGGAAGGAGACTGCACAGTGCACAGCACCTGTTTCATCCTGTATATTAATGCAGCAGGGTATATGAATACGACAATTTAGGCTTCTACTGGGATATGGATACTTTTGTAAAATATTACTCATCCACACATCTTGACACAAATATTTCTTTTCTTTAAAATGATTGTTTTTTTATTAGAAGAATCAGTATAAGTAACACAAAATGTCTTTGGTATTTTTATGACCTATACCACTAGTGCTGGTATTCACATCAATACCAGTACACTGCCCCACCTTACCCTCCCCCTTTGAAAAATTTTAGAAAGTGCCTGGATTGCAAATGGATTTCTGTCCCAATGGAGAAATGGCAAAATTATTCTGGTGAGGCAGATCCTGCTAAAATTTAAACCTCTCTACATCTTGCTTTTCTGATTCTTTTGTGCGGGATTTGTCATAGTTTATGCTGCACTGCAGCACAAATACTGGCCGACTCCAGCACTTGGTAAATGGGTTCAATAGGTTCATAGTGTGTAAGTCAATAAAGGAATTTATTGGGGTATGCTACCTCATCGAAGCAAATAAAATTTAGCAGATATTCTTGAGAGTCCACCAGTATTGAGTATGACAAACACTTTCACCTACCCATATCCATATGAGCCACTGTCATATCCACCATTTCTGTCATTGTACCTGTCTCCACCACTGTTATATCTGTCCCTCCCTTCATATCTATCACCGCCACCATAAGATCTGCGGTATCCTCCTCCACCACCTCGGCCCCTTCCACCTCCACCTCCACGTGGTCTGTCCTCTCTTGGCCTGGCATGATTCACTCTGATTGTGCGTCCATCCAGTTCCTGATAAAATAAAACATTTTGTGCAGTGCATAAATAATTACTCAAAAATATTCTGCTTGCATCAAAACTTCACATTCCACTTACCACTCAAAAGAGGAAACCTAACACAAATTCTTATCCTCATTTGGTCCTCAATTGTTGGAACCTGACCCAAATGAGGATTACATCATCTAAAAATTTGTCCATTAATTTAAATTCAGTACTGGCATCACCAATCTTTGTACCTGAAGCTTTGCTGTAGAACTTTATGATAGAGCCTTAAGACATCATTCATATTGGGTAAACAACTGTAGGTGCCAACTTAAAACAACAATCTTAAATTATTAACCTTTGAATAAATGCAACGTTTCAACAGAAAATCTGACCCTTGTCGAACAAGTGCAGGTTAAAGTGAAGGGGATTCCTAGTGTTCGAGTGCTTGCCAAGCAAATATCACATTCAGTTGTACAATGTTATTTAGCATCCTAATCAATTGGGTGGTAGTCAAAAAGAGCTGCGTGTGGACTGCAATGACTGTCTAATTGAAGTGCCAACATCAGTTGACCCAAAATAGACAAATTTATATAGTGAGGATAGTGAGAATTTGTGAGTGTTTGGGTTGGAAGGGCTTTTAATTCGGAAAACAACAGTGCACATCACTGCTGTCCCTCGCCTGGAGTATCTTGTAGCTACAATGCTGCATTTATGGGTACAGCAATTTGGGAACAGCTGGTCTACAAAATTAAATACATGGTGAGGAAAAAAGAAGAGAACACTCTTACTAAAAAAAAAAAAACCAAAATAAAATTAAAACAAATCTAAACTCAGTAATAGCATTACAACTGGCAAAGAAACAAAAATTACTTTCTTTGCCCATTATTATGCAACACTTTCCATCCTCTATGTTAATATACTGGAATAGGCAAAAAGATACCCTGAGGCAGTACAAGTACTATGTGTCACATTTGGTTACTCTTATGCAGCTTTTCATGACTTTCAAGAAAAGGTTTAACCTTGTAGTAATTGAGCCAAGCAATACAATAGCATCTCCCAGTTTTGTTACTCAAATGCATATCTCTAAAAATAAGGGTGGAATCACAGTTTTCCCACAACTGAGTATTACATCTGATTCTTTATAGAGAAATCCTCAAAATTCTGGATGCAATATGTGAACTATTAAACAGTCACCTAGAACCAGTCAGTTAAAAGATCAAATTAGGTTTGTTGCATGCAGTTGACACTTAAATACAACATGGTGTTATAAAGAGGCCTTCTGTTTTATGTTTTGGTAGGTGTGCTTCAAATTCTACTCCTCAAGACATGTGTTCCTATCTTCATGTAGGTGTACTAAAATCACACTCTTCATAGTGACTTGACTACAGTGCTCGTGTCCAGGCTTGCTTAAAGCACTCTTTTTTGAATAGGCCAAAGCAATATGGCAGGGGCACAGCATGTTTGAAAGAACTCAGACATTAAGCTATAATTGTGTTCTGAAGGAAAATTTGCATTAGAGGCTTGAAATGAACCTCACTTGTGAGTGACAGTTACGGATATTCAGTTGCCTCATCTTACAGTACACCATGTGCCAAAAAAGGAATTGAAGTAAGGTGACATCTTCTCCCTAGCTCCCAAGCCCTATGTGACAAGCTTACATAGTTATGACTGTTCAAACAAGCCTTCAAAGTCATCTGAAAGGGGTTTTTTACAATACCACATCCTCAGAGGAAACCAGCAAAATGCAGTTGCATGGCTTCATTCTATCCACACAGACAAATATAGCTTCGCTTCCTACAAACATAGCAATAGCCATGTCCTTTGTGGGGATCCCTTTGGTGAGTTGTTCCCAAGTTCGACATGACTGTATGTGGGGGATACACCTAAGATAGGCCAATACAATAGTAAGAAAGTGCTAAAAGCAAATGCTGCTGGTGAGCATTGAACATTCAATAATATTTTCAACATTTTGAAATATTTTTCATAAGCTGTTGGACTTTTCTTCTAACAGTTGGCCTTTAAATTCTTGGGATTCAAGTAAAAGGGCTCTACACCCAGGCTTCGACAAATCCCCCGCCCGACAGCCGGGGACAAGTAAAAAATCACTCGGGCAAATACTGTGCTGGACGTTGCACCCGCCCGGCAAGTACCCCCTGCCTTAAAGTTTTGAGTTGCGCAAAATGGCATTTGTACTTTTAGAATTTAAAAATTATATGTACTCCACAGATTTGAATTGGACAAGAAGGTATTAATGTAGGCAAGTACGAAAAAAAAAATTGTTGAAGCCTGTCTACACCGCTTCTTTCATTGTCCTGGCTGAATACAATGTGAATGTGTTTGAAATGCCATTTACCAGTATAACATACAACTTTATGGTACCCAGCATATATCAATGTTTATCTTGAGTACAAACACTGCAGGTAACTCTATCAATGTCCACAACATTCAACAAGTTCATGTCAGCAACACTGAAACTCAGAAAATTTGGATTTATGTGCACGATCAAACGTGGCTTGTCTAGGCCTATGTTTTAAACTGATTATTGATTCACACATATCCTAAATATTTCCAATGATAAATACTGGTGCTTGCTGTCAAAGATAGGGAACTTGAACACTTCCATCACAGTACAGTGTCTTCTCGTTGCAACCAACTATCTGCAGATCATAATACTTCTGTGCAGTCACGTGATCAGCTGCTCTCAATTGCCATTTCCATTATTTGTCAGAACAAGGCCATAACTCTTTCTACAAACGAGATTCAAATTGGAGATCTTTACATTATTTTCTTGCAAAATGCATGGTTTTTCAAAGTCGATAAGCTTTTCAGAATCAGGCAAAATATTGAGTCAGAGAATGATTTCTGCATAGCCACTGTCAACGGTAGTGAAACAAATCCTTACCCTGTTCAAGGACCAGCGAAGCATGTTTCTCACACTTCAGGGATTTAAGAAAGAGTCATAAAAACCCATCTAGGCAAATACACTTTTAAAAACAAACCACTCCATCCATAGCTTTCACAGCATCCTCTGCATCTTGAACCTCTGCATAAGTAACAAACCCAAAGCCCCTAGGCCTTCCAGTATCTCTGTCAGTAACAATGTTTACTGTGAAGAGAAGAAAGTAGCAGTAACAATCTTAAAATAAAATGTCAATACAAAGGGAACAGATGGGCCATAGTGCAGTAGGCATTCTTCTACAAAGTACAGGTGTGTTTCCAACTTGGAAGAAGTTAAGAGCGAAATAATGTGTAGGAAATGCTCCAACTTAGCATACTAAAAAATAGCTCTTTTCACTATCAAACCATTCAATATCAACCATAAACCCCAGAAATACTTAGCTTTACTTCCTCAAAATATTATGCACATGAGTTATGGAAGTTGATCAGTTGAAATATAAAAAGTTTGGGTAAACAAATTATTCCTGAGCAGGAAACAATTGAACTCCTATCTGATGAAAGCATATTTCTTAAAAATATGTCCACCAAACTGCCTCAATTTTAATAATCTATCATTCTGTGTCTATAGTATTATAAGGAATACTTTTCCTTGCTAAAGAAATGCAAAATTTCGCATTGAGTTTGAAGGAACCTTTCTGGCAAGGATGCAACAGAAGTAAAGTCTTAGTTCTCATCATCATCAAAACTGGCAACTTTGGACACTTCCCTTAGCACTACTAATTAAAACTTGAGCATCAAAATGCAATGGTGGTGCACAATGCAACCAACAATTTTTTTTTTGGGGGGGGGGTTAACAGAATGACTCATTCTCATTACAACAATACTTTGTTAAAATGTGTAGAGTCAAGAAAATAAAAAATGAGTTTTGATGCACAAAGCTTAGAGTACCCTGAAAATAGCCAAATTCCTGATGAAATCCTCCTTTAAGTGAGGGAATGATGTTATATGTGATTGCTGAAAGTTCACTTTTTCTTAAAATTGTGACAGTATTACCTGCTCACATCTTCACAACCACACCATATGGGAATCTAATAATGCAAATTTTACCAAACTGCTCAGAATATGTACCTAGCAAATGAAAGCTTGAGGTGAGCATAAATAACCTCTTTTAAAAGCCTGTTTTGAGTACTTACTTTCAGTAACAGCCCCATACTTTTCAAAGCTATTTCTGACACTGTGTTCAGTTGTGTCATATGACAAGTTCCCTACGTAGAGCTTTCCTGACGTCATTGTTGGGGCTTATTTTAAGACAGCCTCTGCAAAGATTGAGAATGAAACAATGCAATGAAAGAGTAAACATACAAGCAGATTATAGTACCGAAACTGAGGAGCAAATACTCACCAACTATCAAGGAATCCAAGTCACAATAATAATGATAATGTGAATGAATACTCAAAATAACAAAAAAAAGGAGAAAAACTACCGTACAATTTCCAGGCCTCGAATTTAACGGCAGCCACGACGGCCATTGCCGTAGTACATTTCCTTTTTCAGTGATGCCCTGGTAAAATGGTTAAAATTCACAGCCAAAGTTGCCGCAGTGCCCTCTGCAAATGGCTGCCGTGCCCTCAGACCTTATTACAAAGTTCTAAATTATCACTTAAAAGCAAATAATACATGTTTGGTCAACATAAACAGAAACTTAATCCTATAAAAACTTGGCACTTCCTACATAAAAACAGCTTTCTTAATTAGCATTTCAGTTTTAACAATGAAACATATGCCATGCAATACAGCATTGTACAAGCTGAGGCTACGTAGCCTGCACCGCAGTTGCATACCGAAATACAACAGCAAGTCTATGTATAAAGCAATGGGCCAATCACAACTTGCCATACAGTCAATGGAAGTTTAGTGTGTAAAAATCCCCACATTGAGGTCAAGTTACACCGATAATGTGCATACTGCAGTACACTGCGGTGGCCTTTCGTTTCCTTTCAGGCCTCGAATTCTACATTTTTAGGGGCACAGCCATTTTGGTCCCAGGGATCTGAGCTTTTTGGGGGACATCATGGCCAAAGGGTAGGGCATCAAGGCTAAACTTTTTTCATTGATTGGGCACTGAGGCCAACCACAATCAGCCCTTATTTTACACTTCCACAGACTATTTTGCTTAATCATAATATGTCCAACTTCATTCCAGCTATACCTGGTTAAGGGTGTTAACACTCCAATGGTTTAACATGTTGATGCATGTCATGTCCTTTAGAGAGCTTTTCTTTATGTACGCTTCTAATGAATGTCAATTACATTCAGCAAAACAGTATGTGTATGCAAAATGTTTGCCTACCCATAAAGGTTGCCAGAAATAAGAAAGTGACCAGGATATGACAGATTTGCGTCACATGACCTTTGGACCTTAAAGCCTATGAGGATTGAATAAAGACAGCAACCTAAACATTCTTTTTGGTCAAATTTCTGAACAACTGTCCATAAACAGCTGAAGGAGGAAGACTAGCTGCATCATCCACTAGTTTGCTAAATGAAGATAAATTGTATTGGTAGTATCTTATTTTCTCCCCACATGGGCCCAATGGGCAGAGATAGTTTTCTATACATGCCGTGGGCTAGCCGCTATCATCATCTTCCTTTTTGCCTCTCCCCATTGTTCCCCTTCTATATTTTTCCTTATTAAAACTCATGGATTAATGAAAAAGCCATATATATTAGTGTTACGTGATGTAACCACATCTTCAAATCAGTCCAAGTACTGTAGGCTATTAAAGCTGCAGGATCCAGACTGACACTATCCGTAATCATGATAGGGGGTTAAGGCGTGTTTAATTTCCCTTGTCAAATCTCTGGTATTAACCATTTTTTTGCCATGCCTAAAAGTCACATGGATGAAAAACTCATGTTCAGACCAGCCCAAGTTGGCTAGCCTAGCCACTATTACCACTCTCAATCGTAAACTGATTCATACCCGGGAAGCAGGGTTTTCCCTGGGTTTAGAATTGAACGTCGCGCATCTGATGCGTCTATTAGTGGATCGCCGGCCTGGGGGAGGGGTATATGGGGAGGGGGTGTCCCCCTCCCCTTTTCACCCTCCCCTTTTGGAAATTTTGTGACTTATGCAAGTCCCTAGACGCAAAATGGTGACATTCTTGAGCCAAATTAGTCAACACAATTTTTGTAAGTTGACGCAAAAATATTAGCACCGATACTCACATTCGTACAAATTTTGATCTACTGGTAGCGGTCACATTGGCTTCCATGTCACCGTAATTTCTGCTTCAAAAGTTTTGGTTCATCGGCATGGCCTTTATTAAGCGCTGGCACCAGAAGATTTTTACCCCCGGTTGGCCGTTATTTCGCGTCCGTTGCTCACCAAAATTTACGTGATTGGGCCGGCTTGCAATATTACCAGTTCAGGATAGAAAATATTGGGAAAATTTCCGTTCGTTTCACGAACGGGATATCATAGATTTGATGATGCGATAGATTTGTTTGCAGTCGATGTCACATACCCCAGGCTTTAATAATTTAGTTCTTAGGCCAACATCATGCTCATTCTATTTTCCATCCCCCAATCATTTCGGAACTATTGCATTCCTTTTCTGCACTGGCCGGTTGTAGTTGCTACAATATACTGAAGCGACTCTCCTGCTTTAATACGAACCCCATGTAGAGCAACCATTCGTGAAAATCTTTGAAGTAGAATCTTAGCAGTTCTGGGCAGCCAACAATTGCACCCGATTAACGTATCTTATGGTTCCTTTCGGGTATAAACATCCCCTGAAAATTTTAGGCAGTTCTTGTCCAAAACTTACGTCTTGTTTAAAAAGAATCTGCAACTGAAATGCACGTAGGTCAGATCCCCAAACAATCCACGTACGCAGAGATTTGTGATGCCGTTTCATGGTGAATTTGGCACGGGGCTCGCCCTGCTTCGCTAGCCGGCTATATAAGCATTGGCAGTGCGATCGTCGTAACACAAACTCAATGGGAAAACTTGGTCTCGAAACCGAGTATTTTCACACACTAAATCACATAGGCGAAGGCGCGAATTGTGTTTGGCTGGCTAGAATCAACGCAATTGAACCAATCACAATGCAGGGACCAATTTAAATTTTGAAATGGGTCGTATGCATATGATGTCACCAAGCAAAACATGATGCCTTGGTTGGCGGAAAAAACGGACACGCACGGAAATCTACTGCATGCGTGTGCCAAGAATTTTGCTTCACGAGACCACGTGCATCACGGTTTTTGTTTGCAATGACGTTGCATGACAACATTGCACAAGTCCTACTGTAAATAACATTACGGAAGGAATGCTGGGAATTACTTAATTTATGCAAGATAATAATTACCGGACTTCACAAGATTCTAGGAGCTTAATGTACAAAACGTCCAAAGACATGTATGCCAAGCTTTGGGATTAAAAAGAGGCGAAACACTGCAGCTCGATAGTCTGCTTTGTGCAGAACAGTTTGAACAGCAACTTACGCGGCGCTTTTTGCGATAAGCTAGGAAAAGACATTGAATGCAATTCTAAATCTAATTCCATGTAATACTACAGGGTTATAGCGGAAAATATCAAACGATCACTTCCATGGCAGGGGTAAAAAGTTTACGTTTGTGATTATCAATGCAACCAGTTTTGGCGGGAAGTTAAAGGATTGAGTTTACAGGAATTTAACGAAACTAAGGGCAAGTTTCAAGCATATTTTAACCCTTTTTTCAGCTTGCAAATAATCGGGAGTAATGATCAAGTGAGTGCCAGAATTTATAAAAGCAATGGAGCACGTGGCTGCATGCAATCACAGATTGTGTGTGTCCCGATCTTTTCATGAAAACATGTTGGGAAAACAAGGGTTCTATGTAGGAAAAACATGTAGAAACCAACCGTCTTCGCATAGAATTCTAATACTCCCATTGCATTTTTGCTACGATCGAATTTCCCAAACTTTGGTTGTAGCCGGGCAAAACAATCGTGTCGTAAGTTTTAAGAACGAAGTAACAGGAAATATGTGGGATTACATCGTGAAGATACAATGACATGGTTCGTTCGTTTGATTGATAATTTCGCAAATCTGAGACATTAGCCCCGCCTCTAACCTGCCAAAGGCGGGCGTATCTGTTTTGGTCATGCAAGTCGTGTTATGCCACATCGCTGCTGTGCTCCGGAGTGAGCAAAACATTTTCCTGATACAAGCCTACGACCGCAAGTGTAGGCTAGTTAATTATAATAATACTGTGTTGTTACTCGTTCAATAGTAGGCCCTATGGGATATACATACAGAGCTCCGACTCGCATGCAGTGGTATGTGCATGGAAATTAAAAAAAGTTAGTTGCAGTTCTACAAATAAGTCAATGATTTTGTCGTTTATTGTATTAACAACAAAAGCAGTCGTTGACAGAAAGAAGAAAAATTATGGAGGCTAGCTGGCAGCAATTTTGAACATCGCGGCCGTTTTTTGAACGTCGCGGCCTCCTTGGTTTTGAAGCTTGAACGTCGCGGGCCGCGACGTTCAAAACGCCCAGGGAAAACCCTGGGGAAGAGTATAACATTGACAGTCTTCTACCTCCTCCCCTGGCCTACCTTTCATCTATTCCCCTCCCTTCTTCCCTTATGATAGTAGGTCATAGTATTTCTCTCAATACTGTTCCCCAAAAAGAAACTTTTGCAGTAGGCATTTATGTTACAACCAGAAAGCCAAAAGGCTTAGTGATTCCTTGCCATCAAATACCTTACCTGCTTTCAGATTGACAGTGCTTGATAGATTTTTCTTTACATTTTAGGCACAGAATTTTTGCAATTTTACCCCTGGTGACCTCAAATGACCTTTGACCTCTACCAAAAACAATAGGCTTCTTTCTCTCAACATGACAAATCTAGATACCAAATATGAAAAGTATCTGTTACTCTTTATCTGGAGATATTGTGTTTACAAGCCATTTTCGAAGTTTTGGCAATTTTACCGCTGGTGACCTCAAATAACCGTTGAACTCTACCAAAAGCAATAGGCTTCTTTCTCTCAACATGAAAAATCTATACATCAAGTATGAAAATTGTCGGGCAATCCTACCTGAAGGTATCATGTTTACAAGCCATTTTCGGTGTTTTCACATTTTTACCGCTGATGACCTCAGCCAAGAAGAATAGACTTCTTCCTCTCAACATGACAAACCTATATACCAAGCATGAGAAGTGTCGGTCACTCCTATCTGAAGAAATCATGTTTAAAAGCCATTTTCGGGATTTTCCCAATTTTACTGCTGGTGACCTCAAATGAACTTTGAATTCTACCAAAAGCAATAGGCTTCTTTCTCTCGACATGACAAATCTATATACCAAAAATGAAGAGTATCTGTCACTCCTTTTTGAAGATATCGTGTCTACAAGCCATTTTCAGTGTTTTCGCAATTTTACCGCTGGTGACCTCAAATGACCTTTGACCTCTACCAAAAACAATAGGGTTCTTCTTCTCACCATGACGAATCTATATACCAAGTATGAAAAGTGTCGGTCACTCCTATCTTAAGATATCGTGTTTACAAGCCATTTTCGAAGTTTTCGCAATTTTACTGCTATTGACCTCAAATGACCTTTGACCTCTACCAAAACCAATAGGCTTCTCTCTCTCAACATGAAAAATCTATATACCTAATATGAAGAGTGTTGGTCTCTCCTAGCTGAAGATATCATGTTTACAAGCCATTTTCAGTGTTTTTTTGCAATTTTACCGCTGGTGACCTCAAATGGCCTTTGACCTCTACCAAAAACAATAGGGTTCTTCCTCTCAACATGACAAATCTATATACCAAGTATGAAAATTGTCAGGCAATCCTATCTGAAGATATCGTGTTTACAAGCAAGTGTCACAAACACACACACACACGACATCACCATCGCATAGATTCCTTGCCTGCCTACGGCAAGGAATCAAAAACACCTGTAGGCCCCAAGTCCAAACATTACTTTCCGCCCTAAGATATTTAGAGGCGGAAAGTAACGGGCGGAAAATACTAAAGTAAACTAACGGACCCGACTACTTATACGTAAAAAATATGAGTCTGTGACTGACATTAGACTTGCCGTTTAGAAAAAAGGTCATACGATTCATTCTTTTCGATGAGGATACTGAAAAATTTTGGATTTGAATTTTGGAATTGAAATTTGAAGTCAACATATAAAACATTACGTTCCGCCCTAAGATTTTGAATACTGGGTAGGCAAATCTAAAACTTTTATGGTGAGCTCTTTCTAAAAGGAAAGACTAAATCCAGTATTTTTTTAGGTAGCTTTAGGCTAGCCTGCATGTTACTTGTTAGCCATCATAATATCTAACAAAAAAAATTTTGAGTCATATGATTCCACTTACCTGGGAGGAAAAATTTCAAGAAATTCCTTACAGGGTTGAATACTAGTTCCTCTACCCTAGGCCTAAAAATAGGGTTGTCGCACTAAAAATACGACTGCACGAAAAATATCAAACTTCAAGAATTTGACTGATTCACATTGTTAATTACCCTTTTGTATGCAACCATGCCAAATTTTATCAAAATCCGACCAGTACTTTTCAAAATATAGCTGATTTTATGTCTCCATAATTCTTATGATCTCTCCAAATCGCCGTATGCTTCAGTGTTACGATCTGCCTGCAAAAAGTTGGTCAAAAACAACATCCTAACTGCTCACTCAGATGCTTTGATTATTCACCACTGTGTTATGTACACAAGATGTGCCGGCGTGAATTTGCAACGTTACTAGGCGAACTCAAGGATCACGCGTCTGTGTCATGATAGCTTGCCTTCTGTGTACGTAACATGCATTAACAAGTCGCACATAGCCTGCTTACACACAGTCTATGCTATTGCAATCCATACATGTGCTTACGCACACGTACACAAGTATGTAATTTACTAACCGTACTTCGGTATTGCACGTACAGGTATATACAATGCAGTACTGTATGTAAGCATATTGGCGGGAAATCCCTTGTTGCTAAGCTGTACAATGGGCTCATACATAAACATATCACTGTTGGCTCAGTACAAAAGATGAAGGCGGGGATCAATGGGCTGTTTCATTTAAATCGAGCGTGCATCGGGGCTGAGCAAATGATCTTTTTTTTTCTTCGGAAATGGAAAGATCATAAAAAACGCTACAAAATGATACCTGGAAGCAATTGCGGATTTTTCTGGAACCCATTGTAATCATGTCACCAATGTTTTAAGCCCAAAAATGGTAAAGAAATATTATTTTTGGCGATCGCTCCCTTCCATTATAATGTAGAGTTCCTTTTCTTCTTTCTAACGATATATGGGTTGTAGAGGTCAAAGGTTCAGCCCCAATGCACGATCAAGTCAAAGATGGCTGTGTGTGGCATTTTACGTGTGACCAAAACACACTTTTGACTGTCACCTTTGTAACAATGCTTCAAAGGGATCGTTAGAAACCGTAACATATTTTTCCTTCTTTTCGTTTTAAAGCTTATTTGGTGAAATATTATAGTAGAAATATGTCTTTGGTGTACTAATTTTACAGTGTAGACAAAATTGCGACAATATTGAGGGTCGTAAATTCAGTTTTTAAACACACTGTTTTAGTGACTTCGTGTTTGGGTGTGAGTAGTTCCGCGAGAATTTTGGAGAAAAATTCTGTGTGCGTGCGACAACCCTACTAAAAATTTTAAAAATTTTGGGGGACAATCTAGCAAAAACTTCATCTAGGATAAACTAGGGGGTTTTCAACCTACAGGGTATTTCCGACTGCCTAAGCCTTTTCTGCAAATTGTAAATATCTTGAAAAAACAACAGTTCTGAAGACTTTATCAACAAGTAATTTTAACTAATGGCAGTTAAAAATCACCCACCTTTTGACCGGAACTAATTTAAAACAAAAAATCTGAACTCAAAAAGCCAAATGCAGATGAACTTGGTTACAAATCATGTTTTCTTACAATGGTCCGTAAGCCACGATGCTTATTTCCAAATATCTTTATGCCCACAAATTTTATTATTAAATGGTCCGACTTGATAAACTAAATAAAAATAAGTTGGAGGGATGTTGTCACACACAAAACTTCCCCCTAAATTGCATGGTTTTCAATTGAAAATAGCCAATCTTCGACCTCTTTTGTTAACATTTCATAACCCAATAGGAGGAAACTAATAAAATCAAGGACAAACATAAATTGTAAGTACAGGCATTGGAGGTGTTGACCAAATGTAAGTTGGTTCAATTACCTTGCTTGATTTTATTTTAAAAACCAAATACCCTTAAGTGGTCTAAAACCCCCTAATTTACCCTAGGCTAGCCTAAATTTGAGTGATTTGACATGGAATGACTCTAGCCTTGCCTCGGCCTATTTTCATTTTTTAAATGTTTCATATCAGGAGCAAAATTTGACCCAACCACTACACTTAGGCTTAGGCTAGACCTACAGTGACAACGTGACTTAAATACAGTGTAGTCAGGTAGTGTAGCTAGCCTAACGTAGGCCTACCATTATCAACAATAGTTAACCATGATGAGGATAGGCCTAACGTTAGGCCTAAAAAATAGTAATAGACATCGAACGGTAGGCTAAACCAGCAACCCACGCCAACTTCAGCAGCTTACACTCAATTTTCAAACGGAAATTAGGAGTTTTCTTTACGACAAAACATGCGAAATTACTCAAAATACAATAAAATGAAGAATGAAGAAACCCTGAATGATGAAAGCTTACCAATACAAAACTTCAGTCAATTAAAACGAGGCAGTTAATAGAGATTATTCTCAGACTCTGAAAAACCCACGCTACGAAGCTGCAGACACACACAAAGAGGATGTGAAAGATTGTACATGCGTCGTAAGTATACAGTATACAGCACGGCAATGTGGTGCATTGCGCGGCGGCGAGGCTCTATTGTATGTGGGCGTAACAGTCCAGCATTAGGCCCTGCAGTAATTCAATGCGCAACTACGACACATGCTTGTATCACATGTACATGACGTTGCTATTAGCTAGATGCCGCGCCTGCGCAATATTTGTGAACTGTAAAAATGTTTGAATAGCAACTAGACAACTAACTGCAACCAGGAACAGGGACAGTTTGGGCAATGTTCTACTTAATAAAATCTTCATCGATGGGTCGATTATTTATGTACACGATATTATGTATGAAATTCTTCCAAGGCACCTTACGGCTGATGGCATACTCGAATGTATCCAACTTAACAACCCTACTGTATCAACCGATATCACATACGTCAATAATATTCTAAAGTCTATTCTTGAGTGCTTGCCAAACAATTGGCTGGATGCAATTTTTGCCTCCGATAAAGTAGTTAGTGATTATGTTAATGAAAACCCTTCTATTATGCTCAATATTGATGGTAATACTTGCGATGCATCGAGTTTGACCACGAAAGGAGCGACTTCGCTCCTCCGTTCTCTTAATACTTGTCCCCCTAAAGGAGAATTGTTCTGGCAAAGGAAGTTCACTGACCTCAATCTCTCTAAAAGATGGTTTAATGTGTACAGGGGGCTAAATAGCAACTTTGAAGCTGATCTTAATTTCAAAATTTTACATAACGTCCTGTTCACCAATGCAAAACTTCACGCATGCAGCCTTGTAGATTCCCCTTTATGTAGCCTATGCGGCATCGAAAATGAAACCGTTTTCCATCTCTTTATAGCCTGCCCAGAGGTGAACCCCCTATGGGGTAAAATTGTCTCGAAACTAAAAGGCACTGTGGATGAGAACAATTTAAACACATGGGTCTTAATTACCCTTTTTGGGGCTGATATGTCACATAACAATCATAATCGTTTGCTCATAGACTTTGTACTTACCTCCTACAAATACATTGTATTTAAGATTCGTTTATTCATTCTTGATGGCATTCCAGATGTGAACATCGAAAATTATTTCTATAGTTCCCTTAAGAATAAACTTGAAGGTTTGTTTCATTACTATCAGGAAACGGGTAACCTTTCACAGTTCTGGGATATTTTTGAAGGTTCATGTGTGTTAAAAGTAGACACGGAGGAGGATTCTTGCTATCGGTTTGTATTTGACACTGGATAGTCTAGATTACGAACTTGGGAATCATGCTTATTTTAGTGATGGGCGGCAAATTGATTAAGTAATCAACGTTGATTCGTACCCAACTTAATTATTGTTGTAAATATATTGTACATTTTATTGTAAATATTAATTTAAACGAGTGAGCCAGATAACTCATTTTGTGTTGAACAATAGGTGAGCCAGTGGGCTCGCCTCCCAATAAAAGAGAAAAAAAAAACTAACTGCAACCAGGAATGTGTTATTGTAGCAATTAAGAAACAGTGGACACAGTGTTTAAGGAACCTTAGTTATCGATTAAGTAATCCAATGAATAGTTTTATGAATATCATTCTTAAGAGTAATCAATTGTGTTGTACGGCTATTTACGATAAACTATTAAACTCCTCTACTATTTGTAATAAATCCTATACAAAATGGTCCCTTACTCATGATATCTCTAAAGATTCATGGTCAATGTATTGTTCCATTCCTTTCCAATGTTCTAGTGATGTACAAATTAGATGGTTTCAATATAGACTCCTCCATAGAATTATTCCTACTAATAAATATCTTTATCTTATCAATGCTATAGACTCAGATAAATGTTCATTTTGTGGCAATGATGTCGAAACAATTGATCATCTTTTTTGTAACTGCCGTTATACTTCAGCCCTTTGGAATTACATGCAAAATATCCTTGTTAACGCTGGAATTAACGTTGAATTAAGAAATAAAACAGTAGCATTATTTGGGGGTGATTTCTCACGAGCTCTCAATCTAGTGATAATTTTAATAAAATATTATGTATTCCGCTGTAAGCAAATGAAACCACTCCCATCTTCTATCGGGCTATTGCATTACTTAAGAAATTATTTCATGCTCTACTCATACATATTAAAGAAAGACTTGAAGGTGGGTATCTGGGAACGTTATTGGTTGCCCTGGTTTAATTTACTAGATTTGGATTTGTAGGTATTGTTGAAGCGTTACAAAGATATCTTCTTTGATATGTTACTTATTTTTACAAACGATTGTTGACAATGTTGAAAATCTACTTTATCACCTGCATTCTATTGTGATGTTAATTTATGTGATTGGAAAATATTGTAATAAGTGACAAATGAGGAAAATAAAAATTTAAAAAAAAAAAAAAAAAAAAAGGAATGTGTTATTAGCACACCTCCCTGCTGCAACACTTTTGCCTGGGAAAATGTTTATTCCCGGAGGATGTGCCTCACAAATTTTATGGGATGTTGTTTATGACTGTGTTACTTATAAAATATAATCATTTTTGCACTGGAATTTTGTACACAGTGAGTTGAAACAGTACAGACTGCAAAATTCAAGGCAATTTGACCAGTGAGGTAGCTCCGGGGGACTTCACCAGATTTCCACAAAATCTAAATTCGGGCAGGAATTTGGGAAACATTAGGGCAAAATTGTGGAAAAAATTCGGATAGCCTTTACATTTTAGAAAAATGGGCTGGTTTTTCTGAAAATTCCTGTGTGTGGCCGAAATCTTAAAAAAGATATGCCCGAAAAAAGGAAAGAAACGTCATATAGTCGCACAGTAAAATTTTCATGAAAAACCAAGTCAAGGTTTTAAAAAAATGCTACATCTTCGGGCAGCGGAAAAAGGTATTATTCGTGACTTTTATCGTCACAGAAAATCACAACATAATTCCCGAAATTGTCGAATATACAAATTCTTCCAAGCATTTGCCCGAAAATGGAAAAGTGACCTAGTAAGGGTAACATAGTTACGAAAAATCAAACAGATAAAAAAATCGCGACACATTTGGGAAGCCTGTGGCTTAAAAGCAACAATCATTCTTGAGCCAAGTTATTAAAATCTTGTGTAACACAATACCCGAAATGGCCGATATTTTAATAGCTTCAAATCTTTACCGAAAAACAGAGAGTGCTACATTTAAAGTACATTTTTCATGGAAAATAACAAAGATCTGCGATTCATTTGGGCAGAATATGAAAAAAAGTTTTCATCATCCCCACAGTCTTACTGTAGTCTTGCAAAAATTGCCCGAAATGGTCAAATATCAAAATTTTGTGACGTTTTCAATTGCCAAATTAATTCAACGGACAGACAGGGGGCGGTCAGGTCCAAAAGTTTGCCATCTAATGGTTATGACAATCGGGTTATTTGTTTTTCGATACTTTAATGATGCAGTGTGAGAATGTCTTCACATAAGTCTGCTTGAAAATTCATTTAAACACACCTTGTAATGTTATATTTTTTCAAAAGTAAAATCATATATAGTCGGAAGTTCGGGCAGTCACACAGTTGTATTAATATATTGAATTTAGCCAAGATTCACAATAGAGTAAAATTCATTAGCATGTTTTCAATCACGTTTTATGGTTTTCCCCGAAAATATGAGGGACCATTTCATCGATTGGCAGTTACACATTTTATCTCATAATTTTTGATCAAATAGTGACTGCTTTAATCCCCCTTTAAGCCTGGGAAATGTCAGTTTCGACTGTCTCAGGGGTCCACTTTTTCAAAATTTTCCGTTCGCTCCGCTCCAACCAGTGGTAGCGCTCCGAGTAGATAGTCTTCCCAGCAGAATATAAGCGCCAAGTGAACAGTTTTTTTAAAACGGAACCTCGAAATAGCAACTGCTTAGACCCTCTTAAAGCTTACGAAATGACCTTTTTGACTGTCTGAAGTGTCAGATTTTTCAAAATTTTCTGTACGTTTCGCCCCAACTTATGGTGATGCACCACCTAGACCGCTTCATAGCAGAATTTAAGCTTAAGGTAAACATTTTTTGCAAAAAACCCTCAAAATAGCGACTGCTTAGATCCCCCTATAATCCTGGGAAATGCCATTTTGGTCTGTACGCTTCGCGCCAACCAATGGTGGCGCTCCGCTTAGTCTTTCTGGATGAATTTTAGTTTGGAGTGGACGTTTAGCTGCAGTTGAAAACTTAAAATATCGATTGCTTGGATCCCCTTTATAAGCATGGGAATAGGCATTTCGACTGTCTGAGAGGTACGAATTTTCAAATTTTCTGGACGGTCCGCGTCAACCGGTACCAGTGGTGGCGCTCCGCTTTGACTGTCTTGCGGGCAGAATAACATGCAAAAATCTTCTGCCCTAAACTGAATGCTCCCCTACCCCTGTGGAAATACCTTGCTCAGGTGTGCACTGGAATAGCTGCTTGCAACATCCAGCAGAATTCCGGATTTGTAATCCTAAGATACACAGTCCAGTGAAGTAATGAACTGAGCTAATCAGTTTCTCAAAAAGCGTTTGAATCTTAGAAAATCACATTTTTTTCTTACCAGAATTAAGGACCATTAAACATGGCCAATGACATTTCCAGCCATCTAAGAGGTGCTAAAATCCAAAATTTTCTCTGTTCGCTCTGCACCAACTGATGGTGGCGCTATGCTTAGATAGTAAACTCCAGCCCCCCTACAAAAGTGTCCAGCCTTCCATAACCCCCACCCCCCCCCCCACGAAAAAGTCCGCCTCCCACGAAAAAGTCTGCCCCCCCCCCCACGAAAAAGTTCTAGCCACGCCACTGAATTTGACCAATTTTTAGGGCCATTTATTTATTGTATTACTCCGTCTGTGGAATGCCGTTTTTAAGTAGCTATTATGGCAGGAAGCCAGTGATCTACATACCTGGATCTGGATATACTGTGTTGCCGTAAAATTGAAATAACAGAGCCTCCATATTGTGTGTTGCAAAAGCGTCGTGCAACAGCGCCCCTCTACAAACTGTTGGATAGGCAATTTGATATGATGGCTTGATAATTTGACGTTTTGGCTTGGGATAAGGCCAAATATGTGGCGGAATGTTCTCATTTTCAACAGAAATGTCAATAACTGAACAAGATCATGTTATATTGAGCCCAAAAATTTCACTTAGTGCAGTTTGACTGAGTGGCAAGGGCGTCTTAGTCCTTGTTAACAGTGACAACCAAGTGAAAGTTAGTAAAAGGTGGGGAGGGCGGTGTCGAGTCTCACCCTATAAAATTCGAACCCACAAAGTCGCCCACCCAAAATCGCCCCCTAACAAACTCTCCCCCTGATAAGCCCACCCCTCAGTTCTACCGGCCCTGCCACTTCAAATAGGCCTATTCCTTTTAAGAATGAAAAGTGAATTAAGTTTCACTGCAGGTAGGAGCGTTTAATTATGAAGTCAATTAATCACGCGACGTAATCAACTCTTTCTCAGAAAAACGGTTGAATATTTTACCGTCCAAGTGAAGAGAGACCAGTGGTTATTCAATAGTAGGCCTACAAGCCGAATGCCGATGCTTCACTGTGGTAAAAAACCGTATACGGCGCAGTGGGGCAATGCAGTCGGCTCGAGTTGCCCTTCAAAGTCACCCCTGACGAAGTCGCTCGCTTGGCCAACAAAACCACCCGTAACAAAGTTGTCCCTAACAATATCGCCTCCTGATAAAGTCGTCGATCTTTAACAAAAAGGTTAAAAAACGTGCTATCAAACAAAGGTAGTAAACCTATATGGGTCCCTTATGGGTAAGGCCCCTGTCGGCAGGGAGTGGCAGAAAATGCGGACCGTATTCCCCGCCTGTCGTAAGAAGCGACTGAATAGGAGGGTTTGTATTGCATTTGACCTATATACATAACACTATACAAAAATAACACATTCGTGTTAGTGTATCCTTAAATCTTGTCTAACTAACCCTTATGGGTAAGCCCATACCGGTGGGGGCATTTATCGAGATGGATAAGGGGCCCATATGGGTAGCCCACACGCACGAAGGATATTAAAGGATTGAAGTTGAAACCATATCCTCCCACACACTATCAGTCGTTTAAATAAGCCTCAGAACTAGTTTTACATATGGGTCATCATTGGATTAACCTAAGGGGCCGCCATTTGGGTCTCTCATCATTATCCCGGGTGCAAAACCATGGTGCTAAATGTTTCAATATTTTGAGCCACTGTGAAACTCCTAAGCTTTTAAAACATGGTCTTGAAAGTGTGGGTAGCCATTACTTCAACGGACTTTAGGGCGTACGGCCAATGTGAATTTAATACTCTATTACCGTCACACGGTTTTAGACTATATCATGTGTAAACTGAACTTAGTGTCGTGTAGTATTAATGCACCCTCCATGCCCTTTAACATGATCTTGTTGTTTACGAATAACTATCCCTTCCTTTTGTCCTAGATTTACAGGGCCTTTCCTGCTTCCTGTCACATGTTACCGGTAAACATGACCAACTACCTTTCCCTAGTTCCACGCTTATGCTGTATCCCATATTTTTAAGGTTTGGATAATTTCACCCTCTACAGCCTCCTCATTGGTCATTTAGATCAGCACATTTCTTAATAATTACTTGGCCTAATTTGGTGCGTCACAACTTTAAACCAATCAGGAGACTGCATGTGTTCCGATCTCCTCGAGACATGAAAGCTCCGAGCCGACAGGTTTTGGTCACACTCTTACACTGGTACGGCAGACAGACGACGAGCACCTGAGTCAATCTGTACATGGTTAAATTTTAGTAATCCTTTTTTGCCGGCTGTTAATCGAACGGAATAAAACCGCCAATCATCTTGAATCAAAACTAAATCTTCTTCTGATCTGTTTATGCATAATCTGAACTCGTATCGCCTACACACCCTACAACATCCCGTACAAGTCTTCGTATCAACGATTGGCCCATTATCCGACAGTTGTCGTAGCCCCACGTATTGAGATAGACACAAATGCGATGTCACAAACAGTGTAACCAACGGCCGTTGGCGGAAAAGGCTAGATTTATCATTCGTCATTGCGCAATGTGTAAACAAAACGGGAATTTACCAAATGATACGGAAGATAGATACATTATAATTTACATTTTTCATTTTATTGAAGAATATGACACGAAAATACGGTAATCAAATAATGTTACAACTATCACTGCATTTTTAAAAAGTAATTAGGCCTAGGCTACAATTATAGTCTGGCTATCTATTCAATTTTTTACCATCCCGGTGAAGGGAGGGGGGAGGTTGCATACCCCCATTCCCCCTCTGGATCCGCCACTGTGCCAGCCGGTTCCGTTCGATAGCAGTCTCACTAACGTTAGTGTTGTTAACAAAAATAAAATCTTACTTGAAGTTTCCCTGTCAGAAATTTTTAGACCTATAAAAACAACCATTAAAAACAACTTTAAAAAGGCATATTCTGGAGACAAAATTCGTTAACTTCAAAATAAGCAAAAAATTTCTCTTGCAGAAGGTGAAAACGGTATCTCCATACACTGTAGCTTATATCGTTCGGAAGATAGAAAGCTAGATCTACAGGAAAAGATATTTAAACATTCCAGCAGTATCAAATTTCAAGGGCAGACAGGATGTTCTATTATAAAGAAAAACAAAACGGAATTTGAAGCAATGTGCCCACATTACATAACTTTTTGGCTTTGCTGAAAAGCAGAGGTATTTTTTAATAAAAAATAACCAATCTTTAAAGTGAGATATCTTGAGTAAAAAAAATGGTACCGTGATAGGGTTTGGAGGGAATGGTGTGAAATATTTCTGTTTTTCTTACAAGTCAGAGACAAAAATCTACCAGAACACGCCCTCAATACCTCACCAGCACACTAAAACTCAGGAGGTTCCATGGGCTTGCCCTGCGCAAATATAACTTGGTGTAACATAAATGAATATATGGCTCATATAATTTTGATATGGCGCGAATTTTATATGGGACATGTATTGTGCATATATGTCCCAAATGAGGATGTATATCCAGGCCATATCTGAGCCACAGATGTCTGTCCCAAAATTTATTTGTACACTACCTTTGTGTGAAGCGTATCAGTAGCATTGTCTACCCAGTAGTTTTTCTAAATTCCTCACGACCCTCTTGCAAAGGGCCGTTCGGCGAAACCAAAACTTTCATTGCTCCCCGAAGAAACTATTACGTCCACGTTACCAACCTCACGGCCCTGAGACCATTTGCAACATTGGTCCGCCATGGCTCCAGTTCAGGACTGGATAAAAAACTTTTGTTTCAAAGAAAAATTCTTCCTTCAGTTGGAAAGTCTTGGATACGCACTCCCTGAAAAATGCTTCTCATTCATTGCCTTGCTAAAAAAAAGAAACAAAAAGAAAGCAAATAACAAAAGCAACAAACAAACTAGTTTATTAAATGTGTATAATTGAAGGGAATGAACACTGATTATTTCTTCCCATTTCTTGAGGCATTAAGCTAATTTATTATTTTCGAATTGATTTAGATTGCGAGAGTTTACGCCGGGAATCGCCCGGGAGTGTATCTAAAAAAGGCAGGCTGGAAAAAGTGAAAAATTCGGAAATTTGCCATCTGAGACACCAGTACGTAGTTGAATGGTACCTTAGATCGTTTTAAAGCTTTCTCATCGTAAAATTCCAAATTCTTTACAATAAAAGCTCCACATTTGTAATTATTAGCTTAAAAAGCAAATTTTTCTTCCTCCGTGCGCCTCAAATTGCAATCTCTACTGCAGTAAGTGATCGCTCATTGATTATATTAGTCTAGTGGTAAACTTTCCCAAGCCGCTACAGCTGTGCATTGTCGTTTTCCTAAATTTTCCTTATTATAGGCTCTTCATTTTGAAATATTTTGTCAGGCTTAAAAAGGCAACAAAATTCCGGAAGCTTTTTGAATGGCGCCAGAAAGTCTCAATCCACACTCCTTGTAGATAACATTATGTAATAACACCGAACTTCAGTGGACATGCTACCTGAGATATGAGCCAATAGGAAACGCAGATTCTTTAATGATCCCCCAAAGTTTCAAATTTGTCCACAAAAAACCAAGAATCTAAACTATTTTTTGCTGCAATACAAGCTCCATATTTACAAATATTTGTTTAAAAGAACCCAAATTTTCTGCGCATTTTCTCTGACTCTGGGTACTGTCGACATGAATCCCAAATTAGGAAACAAACATATTCGGTAAAAAAGGTGAGAAAACATGGAATTTTTTAGTCCATTTAAAAATTGGAACTTGCTTAATATTTAAACTTCCTTATACAATATGTGTTTACAAAGGAACAAAATGCGTGCAGCAGTCTTTTACTTAAGTTGCTGGCTCGATTGGGATAACAAAGGCAGTAAACATACTAATGGAGGGTGGAATGGAAAGAATAAACCTTCATAAACTGTTTTTTATATTCATTCTGGACAGTTTGTTTCGAGGTATAAATTCAATAAAACTTGTGACATATGCGTTGGAGACGCGTGTTAAAGCAGCAGCCTGGAGGACAAACACATTGCATTTCTGAGGATGAGGGCATTTTACAGTAAATTAGCTATAAACAAACGTATACTCCATGTAGGCCTTTATAATAAATGACAGTATAAATAGTAGTCTATTATTCTTTTAAGATGTTCAAAAAACATTGCCGTAGATGCGGCGTAAAGGCATCATTCTCTCACAGTCCCAATTTTCCTACCCTTCTTACTTTAAAAGATACCTCCAGTGAAACATGTCACAGAGTATGAAAAATGAATTTAAACAGTCCCTAGTCAAACAGTCCATATCCAAGGGACATTCCCGAGCTGAGATAGAAAGTGTTAAAGTCTTTTCACTCAATTTTAAATGGTACATTTTGCAATAGTTTGAGATGTCATTGTTGTCCCACTCAAATTACATTTTTGTATTTCTTTGCCTTTTTCGGAAGCTACTACACCTTTTGAAGAAATGTGATCAAAATGGGTGACTTGATTAGACAAGCCTTCTGTGTACAACATGCTAAGCAAGAAAACAGTAAACATTCAAGGTCATTTAAATATGTTACAGTGTTAGAGAGAAGCAAAACATGTAATGTGAGTGGTATAACAAGAAAGTCATTAACTATTACTCAATGGACATTCTCGACTGAAATGAATAAATTTCAATATCTCATTCCGCAACAATGGAAAAGGCTATGACAATGGGAATTGGATATAAAATATTTATTTTGCAACCTATAAGAATATATATTTTTGGAATTCTAGACTTCAAGCCCCTTGTATGCGTAAAACTATCCATCATCAAGACACAATCTCAAATTATTGCTTCAGTGTTAGTACGTGAGATACATCTTGTGATCAGACCCTCCTACTAGTCAAGTACATGTTATGTAATGAGAGCTACAATACTCTGATACTCTGCATTTTTTAATTTGCGGTCAATCAAAGAGCTGTGCCAAATGCCAGTTGAGAATTTCCGTCTGTAGATGAGTTTGGGTGACAGTTGACTGAATTTCGGTTCAATTTCTCGATGAACTTGAGCAGTTGTAGCAACTAGTTTTGTCTCAAATACCACTTTTGTCTGAAATACCTCTTTTGTCAAAATTTTTGCCCACTCAGTTTGTCACAAATGCCTCCGTTGTGACAAAAGTGTGCGATGATTGAGACAGCGGTGGTATTTGCAACAAAAGTGGGCAAAATTTTTGACAAAAGTGGTTGTAGTGAGACAAAGGTGGTATTTGTGACAAAACTAGTTGCAGCAGCAGTTCCTAATTTCAGTCGGGTTAAACATACAGTGACATACAATTTTAAAACACACAGTACTTCCGCAAATAATTACTTTGCCGTTTGACGGTGCAATGCGCCAACCAGGATGGGCCATTTAGGTTCTCCACATGTAAGGATCTCAGAAGGAGGACTCTAATCGGAATGGTTTTCTTGGGAATTAAAAATATATGTTCATTTCACATTCGTTTTTCCACAATATTTGATGTGATTAGTACAATGTGCAGAAATAAAAGTATGATATTACGTGATATCAAGATATTTTAAAGGGAAGCACTCTAAAAACCCATATGATTTGTGGACAAGGGTGCTCCCAAGTAAAAAAGGATCTAGGATAATACAAACTGAGAAAGTGCATGCATGAGGACAGTTGATATCAAAACGAAAAGAAAACACCGTCGATCATGAATAACCGTCCGATTTCACGCCCTTGATCCCTCCCTAGTTATCACCCATCCAGTAACGTAGCCAGGATTGAATTTTAGGGGGGGGGGGGGGGCTAGGTAACAAGTGGGGGACCTGGCCTCCGAGGGTCAGGCTCATTAAGACTATCTAAGCGGAGCGCCATCATCAGTTGGCGCGGAGCGAGGGCAATTTTGGGCTTTCCAAACCCTCCAGATATGGCCGGAAACGGCACTTCCCACGTGTTTTAAGCTGGATGTACCCAGCTTTGAAATACAAATCCAATATCTGCCACTTCTCAAATAATGAAAAAAAAAATCAGTCTTTGAAAAATGGTAGTACATGGGCATTTCTGATCTGTGGCCTGGGGGATGAGACTAAAGCGAACTGGTATCTCCCTTTTCCTTGCGAAAAACTGTAAACTTCAGGAGGACGTGGATCGCAAATGCGGCAATATTTGAATGGATTTCAGCTTTAATAGGAAAACCAAAAGTAGTGTGTCCCCCTCTGAGAAACTTTCTTTGCGTTAGATTTCCTAGATGCAAAACGGTGTTATGTTTGGCAAAACTCTGGACTGATTATAGGTCTACATGTTAGGATTCCCTTTTTGGGGAGCATGAAAAATTTCAAAATACTTAGTTTTATATTTGTGGAGATTTTACCAGTGACATGCATAGTATCAAAGAAACAATTTGGTTTTCAGTGGTGTCTAGATGCAAAATGGTGCAGTATTTGTTCAGTCATTGGTATATAACGTGGTCAAAATTAAAATACTACGAGTAAATCTCTCAAAATATATAAACCGCAGAGCAGAAGTAGATACCATGTGGGAAACATAAAATCAGGACCTTGTGGACATTTTACATGATCCGCCCGGACGCCAGTGTCAACTAGTAAAAAGAAGAAAGAATCGTTCTACAGCGGCACTTGTCATGGGCAGTAGTGATGCACGACATGGGCCTACTTGTTTAGGATGGAAGGGAAGAATTATTCGAAGGCAGTACCGGTACTTTACCCTTATCGCACATTTTGTGTATGATAAAGTATAAAAATGGTCGTGTGAGAATGGTCTCGCAGTGTATGATTGTATTGTTTTTAGTAAGTCAACCAGTCATCCGAAAGGCAAAAAGGGTCTTAACCTAACAAAGTCACATTCGAGTTTGACGTCAAGATGTTCGTTTCATCTTCGAAGTGAAATGCAATAAACGACAGCGCAGATTATGCACGTTATCCAGTGCACACAAAATGTGTTTAACAAACATTCATGCATGCTTTCTTAATTGTTACACATTTTATTTATTTAGTATACTGTTTTTGAAGGGAATACTTCTAAAGTCTATTTTCGTTCAAACATTTTATTTTTTCTCAATCACTTTATCAGGACGCAAAAAATCTGGGGGGGGGGGGAGGCTGGAGAAATTTGGGGGCCCTAGGCCCCCCAGCACCCCCCCCCGTGGCTACGCCACTGCACCCATCCTACCCCACCCTTGTTCCACATACTCTACTTATACCCTACTCTACCCTTCTCACACATTACATTACCCACCCCTCCCCGCCTCTTCAGGGAGAAAAATCCAAAGTAAAAGGTTATAGGGTTGTTAAAGTAGTGAAGCAAGTATTTTCAGTTAATGTTGATTCATAAGAAATCTGTTTAAGTTATAAAGGAGGACACAGGGCTCTTATAGTTAACAGACTGTCGGGTAAGGAATTCCAAATGTTGGTGGTACGAAAGCATAAACCGGTCTTAAGAGAACTTCCTCTGGTTATATGGAAAAGACGAAGGAATTTGGTATGTCGAGTATAGCCTGTTGTTAGTGTTGTATATTGTGAACTAAACTATTTTGACTAAAAGGGTGAAAAATATTCTTAAAGGGGGGAGTTATAAACGAAACGATCAGTGAATGTTGTTATGTTTACGTTGATAATGTCATTTAATTTTAACAAATTCAGGGACTTGAATAATACGCTCGTATGATCACGTGGGGTAGCACTAATATCTGATGGCTCTCTTTTGCAGGATTCAATGAGTTATTATTTCAGCCAGATCAGGAAAGGCTACAGTAAGAACCTGTGCAATATACTTACACGTATCCGTTAAGTTCACCAATCATCTCTTTGCATTTGTTGTTGTTGGTTTGTATTCATCCAAAAGTGTGTAACTTTTGCACTGTGACATTGAATGCTAAGGTCAATAGCATGAAACCATCTTGTGTCTCAGCCAATATAAAATGGCAAATGTTTTCCGGGCTAAAAGGGGAAGGTCAGCTCCTGACATTTCCCAGTTCGCCTTTTAAAGGGCAGGAGCAGTCATCCCAAATTGAAGTAGTGTAGTAGACTGTCCAGTTTCATGATTGGCTGTTGAGAGTCATGTGACAATGTTTTTTCTCTTCAAATGTGAAATTCACTGTAAATAACTGCTTGGTTTACCTTGAATGTGCAAAAGTTAAATCATAAAATGTAATGAAAGATACTTTGAAGAGGAATAAGACGAAAATTTTGCTACTTAGCTTTTTCTTCAAAATAAGTTGGGGGGGGGGGGGGGGTTTCTTTACCTTTAAACGATGACTGCCTTCATACTGCCGAATTAGGCGGATGCACCATTGTCCATTTAGCCAGTTTCGAGGGCAATAGTTTTTTTCGGTACCCCAAACCACTCCCCAGTAACAGCCAGGGGAATTCACCATCTGGTTCCCACCTCATAATTCCTGCACGTGCCACTAATGGTGAAATGGGCATAGAAGTATTGAAAGGGCCAAACTGATCTTCCTTTGAAGTGGCTAAAACAGGGTCACCACACTTTTTGGTGAATGAAATTCGTGACCTCTTTCAAGGCTTTTTCCAGACCTTTTCATAGTTTTCATAGCACAATGAGGCATATATGCCTAGCCATATGCTAGGCCTTAATTTATGTATTATGCCCGTGAATAAATTCGGTCTTATATCTAGATCGTGTGTGGTGAGTAGTTTGTCCCCGACTATCGCCTATAAAATGCACACAAAAGACCATTACTAATTGCCTTACGACATGGCGGACTGTCGGCACCACAAAACTGTGAGCAAGTCCCTGCATGGTTGGCCGCCTGACGGTTGGCGTTGTAGAATATACCCAGGGTATTTCCCGCATTTCGCAAAGGTGATTAAAGGGACACACGCTTGGGCTTGGGCCATGCTTGGGGGTGATATTGAGCTTTGAACTTTTGGCAGTGACGTAACAAGACTTACCTGTGGGGGGGGGGGGGGCAAAAGCATAGAGGTTTCCCGATTTTGCACTAGTTGAGCTGTGTTAGTTTGTGGGTGTCTTAGGACCTTACGGGAAGTGTTGATAGGGGGGGGGGGGCAACAATTTTGGACCATGTAACTCACCCTACCCCATTGACCAAAAGGTACATTTTTGTGCTATTTTTTTTTCTACGAACAAGAACAATTTTTCCTTAATAAATCTGATTTTTTTTTCTTAAGTGTGAACACCACTGTATAAGGTACTTACCGAAAAATTGGGTACTTTTAAACATTTGTAAATATGGGGTTTGTATTGCATACACTAGATTAAATTCAGGGATTCCTGTAAGGAGATTTGCATTTTTTTTGGGGGGGGGGGGAACTATCGAAGAATCTGCGTTTCCTATTTGCATAAATCTGAGATAGCATGTCGACTGAAGATCGTGTTATCTCAGGAGGGCGGATTAGGGCTTCTCGACGACATTAAGAAAACTCTCGAAACTTTGCCTTTTTGGACATAAATGAAAGCCTATATTGAAGAAAAATTTAGGGAAACGACACGGGAGCGGCTAGGACCAAATTTTTCACTGATTGTTTTACAGCTTTAAGGGTTGCAATTTAAGGCGCGCGAAGCGCGCACAAAATTTTGCCTTCTTTAAAAATAATTATTTCGGATATGGAATTTTTATTAAGAAGAATTCGGAATTTTATGAAGAAAAACTTGGGAAAACCGCACTGTATTTGACAGGTGTCTCAAATGGTAAATTTTCGATTTTTTCACTTTTTCGAACAAGGGCGTAATCGTCCTGCCTCTTGTAGCTACGACACTGCTCTGCAACATTGAACATTGATAAAATTTTGACACTTCAATAACTAAAGAATCCATCTACAAAGACTACACAAATGACAGGGCTGAAAGGTATCTGATGACAGGTGTGTATGAGAGCATTTGAGTACGGTAGACCAATGGTTCCCCTGCCTAAAATAGGAAGTCTTGGCGCGGAGCGTACAGAAAATTTTGAAAAATCGCGACCCCTCAAACAGCCGGAATTGACATGTCTCGGGCTTGTAAGTAGTAGCCAGGTTTTCCGACTTTTTTTTTGCAAATGTGAACACCACTATATTAGTGATGTAGTGCGGCGCGCGAAGCGCGCAGAAATTTCTGCCCTTTTGGAGCAATAATTTGTTGATATGGAGCTTTCATTTTCCTGTGAGGAAGTTTAAAGAGTTGATGGATTACTGACGAGTCTGCACTTCCTTCAAATATTGGTGGCAAATCTGAGAATGATTGTTTTTCTAAAGTCCTCCCGACTGTCTGGCAAAGGGCAAGAGATGAAAGTCTTTCCTCCGATAAAATGGACGTCAGATATTATTTTGTTAACTTCACTTGACCAAAACAGTGTTCCATGAATGCAGATCAATCTTGCTTTTGATGTTATAGTTGGTCCACTTTCTTTCTTTTTTCATTTTTGTCTTTTTCCTTTCCCCTTCTTTTCCGTTTTCATTTTTCCTTCTACCTTTCTTTCCTTTCCTTCCCCTCCTTTTTCTCATTTTCCTTTTCTCTTTTTCCCTCTTTTCCTTTCTTTCCCTCCCTTCCCGTTTTTTCTTCCCTCCCCTCTTTTTTTGCGTCGGGGGGGGGGGGGCAGTTTTCCCCCTGCCACCCCGCTGGTTACGCCACTGACTTTTTGTCGAGGTGACTGACACTAGGTTATATAACAATTTCGTGTTAGTGCTATTTAAATCTCACCTAACTTTTATCCAGGTAAACCCTACTAAAATATCCCCAAATCACTTAAAATGACAGTTTGACTGTGTGTGACAATCTGTTTTGTCAACACCTCCACTTTTTATTCTGTTGTTCTTAGAAAGCCACTAAGTGGATTTCAAACAAAGGGCCTTAGGCCCCACATGGGACTTTGGTCCCAAACGTCCAGAAAAACACAGGCCACTAGTCAGCATCTTTATGACAGGTGGTCAACTATTTAACCCTGACTGAAGAAACTAGGCCCAACTCTCAGAATGAAGCTTGAAATCTGTGCCACTGACCATAAACAATTCCCGAATTTTTCCCCACTGTGTGGGAACCCTGCTAAAAGTACGTACGAAGTTGGCTAGATGGACAATAATGAACAAGGTATTCATTAGTCATGTCATTGTTCTGCAAACTGTTTTTGCTCAGCCATAAGGTCTGATTACACTAATTTGGGATAAGTACCAATCTGATTTGGAAGGGTGGGGCAACTAGTAGGGGTTGTGGGGGCAAGAAAAATTTGAGGAGGCAAACGCATATCCCCCCCCCCCCCACCCCCATCCCGTAGTGCTGCCACTACATGACCAATAGAATGACAGATCATAGTGATATGGCAATGAGGGAAGTGTTCGAAATAATCCATAGAGCCTGGACAGTCTGAAAAGCATGCATCACATGTTATTTTTAGCATTTCGCACGAGCAAAGCAAATCTTTATGGAATCCAACGAAGCTCAAGTACATACGATCTGCTGTAAAAAAAGAAAATTTGGAACACACAAGTACATGATGGGCACACACATGTAATGATAATACCAAAGAGAAAGCAATGTATATAAATCCAGTGAAATGCCAAATAAATATAGTACTCCAAGAATTTAGATAATGAAAAGAGAAGATTAAATGACACTGGAAATGACCTAAAACAAAGAAAGCAGCCTCAAAATCATGCAGGGGAAAGAGAAAGATTCAGTACTGAAAGGTGGGAAAGGAGGGGGGGGGGTGGCATTTTCTATGGGTTTTAGGTCAGATGGAATTGCATGCAGGAAATGGAAGGGGGTGAGGGAAGAGATTCAGGCCATAAGGGTGTTTGTGAAACCCTCAATAAAGCATCTATTCATCAAAAAAATTCCTGGATCTCTAAGCACATTTCATGCCAGGTGTTCATCTTCTCTGCCTTGTGAAGATCATTTGCAAGTATGTTTCTTTCAGCTGATTGAAAATGAAACCATGCATGGCAGACCAGGATAATATTCAAGTGTGATGGTCAAGAGGTTGGTCTGTGGAGTTTCTCTATTTGGGGATGTAGTTTCAGCTCTTTCTGAAGAAATTTTTTGCTTCACTGTTTGAGTCATCCCAAAAGAGCATAGCAATATAAAATATAGAAATAACACATGAAATAATATAATAAACACTGAGAGAAAAAGGTTCGTTTGTCCAGTTTATTTGTTTCAACTGTAAAGGTAACATCTGCAACAGAAAAGCTCCTGTGCAAAATACCAACCTACTAAGATAAGGGGGAAATTTACAATCAAGACTTAACACAACTTTACAACCATGATAAAATTTGCCTTGAAAAAATGATTTCTTTGCATTACAGCTGTAATAATATTGAACTGAAAGCAACAGGCTTGCAGATGTCTATGTTTTGTGTGTTGATCAACATCAATGACATTTACCGTTTTCATTCCAACCCTTGTTAGCAAAATAAATAAAGAACTCACACCATACAAATCTCTATGTCATCCATATTTCCATCTCATGAATAAACTGTCAAATGTCAAACAATTCTGGAAAAATTGTCATGAATTACAAGGCCACTATTACGACAAGGCATGAAAATGAAGAAAAATTCTTCCTTTAATTTTTCATTTGACATTATTAATCATCTTGTCCAAAACAGCGAGAGGATTTCACTTTGTAAATCAAATTTTCACCCTGAGAATGAGTGGTACTCTTTCCTTATTGTGTTACATTATATGAACTAAAACTTAAGTATACCACCTTTTGCTTGGACATTCTAATGGCCCTCCAAAAGTTTTTTAGGGAAACAGGTAACTTTTGGTTCCTAATTTTAAATTCAAGACTAACTTAAAAGACAAGATTAACTTAAAAAATAAATGTTATTTGAATATAAAGTGATGATTCCATGGTGGTACGAGACTCTTCCTCTCAAGGGGGCAGTCACTATATGCTATGCCTGAATCCAGATCCCAACCCAAGGCATAATCCCTACCTGACTGAGGCACTGAAGTCTGCCCAATTCAGCAAGGTTCCGTCAAATCTGAGACTGCAGCCCACTGTCCACCTGTCCTGTACAACAATGGATGACTATGGAATGTAACAAACTTACAATTGTATCCAATCTTGCTAGTACTAACTCAATGTTTACTTACACCATAAAATGGTCACACATGCAATACACAACTAACCCACAACACCATTTTCAGAAATAAAAGCTGTAAAAAATTTTTTGTCAATATTAAAAGATGCTAACTCATATCAATTCTTTACTCCTTTTCAAACACAAACTAATTAAGAGGTAAGTTTTCATTCAATAGTCTTTATTTACACACAATGATTTTGCAACAAATACTTAAATAATGTTAGCCAATTGATGGGTGCCATTTCTACATGACACATTTTAAACAAAACAGTATTTTCGTAACAATAAAAGCACCATTTCACACAGAAAAGGTAAAAATTATCTATTACTGTAATTGGTGAAATAATGCAAAAAGATTCAGGCATTTTAAAAAACTGCAAACTGTATCCAATCAGAAATTAATCAGAAAATAATTGACCACATTTATTTGTCTTAAGTGAACAAATCCAGCATTTCTCTTTCATCAACATAAACCACTATATGTACTACTGACCAACAGTAATTTCCAATATGAAAACAACAGGAAGACAAGAATTTTTACAAAATATGATAGCTAAAAAAACGTCCAGAATGTAAATAATAATAGCAATATTATCACATGTGCAGTTGTTGACAAAGATTTTAATGCCCTTCATACATTTACTTGGTAACAGTAGCACATCTCTCCTGCTGATCAAAATACAACTACCATTTCCTTATGATGAGTACAAACTTGTTCATTAGCACCGATACTTCCTTCAAATCAGAATTCACAAGAATGACTTCAAAACTCTACTCGAGGATACCACTGCATACAGTAGAGTACAAAGCTGAACTCACCAATAAATACGTAGTACAAGTCATACATAAGCACAAATACAGGTTGTGCTTGTGAATTTAACCACACATTTACATGAATAAGTAAAATGCCATCCTAATGAGTATAATGGCCTGCATATGAGGGCAAGCCCATTTCCATAACATCACTGTACAAAAGGAGTCACATAAATGTTAATGTAGATGTTGAGTGCAATAAACTGGTGAATACATGTCCAAATATGTCAAACTAAGTTTAAACGACTAGTTTTTCCAAATCATTTCATGACTAACTCCCATTCCCATAGTATGATCACTTAACAGTAGGCACTGAAAAACCATGAGAATAATACCAGGTGTATCACTTTACCAGTGTTGTCAATCGCTTCCGTGTAACTGATTTTGTTGACTCTGGGGCAAGTCATTTTGAGTCAATTGGTGGACTCAGTCATGGTAGGTTAATTTGTGCACCATATCCATGCAATTTTGGTCAAAAAAAGGGTAAAGGCATGACATAATGACACATACTTTTGCCCCACATTAGTGCAGTAGCTCACCATGTCCTAAACTGTTATCAGAAGCCTCACACATCAAAAAAGCACAAACTACTCTTACTCATAAACAAAACTTTTCTCAAGTTGAGCTGGTCTACAATAAATACACAGCCAGATGTCTCCTCACAAATATACACAGCAGATATATTTAAATATTTATCCAAAATGCATCTTTTAATGGGTTCAACTGTGGAATATCCAGAAAATTTTTATTAAATAGTCTGGCAGTACAAAGTAATTTTGAATCATTTACCTCTAGGAGAAATAACTACATCACAATTTTATACCCTCCTTTTTAGCTCCGACAAAGAATGTGGTAAGCATAGGCAAGGATTTTCTCAAACAACTTCCTGCTTGGAAGGATAGTTGAGCCTGCTCAAATGTCATTCATAGTCTCCCTCATCATCACAAGAGTACAAACCATCTCAAGTTCTTCATCATTAACTCCCTTCCCTCAGACATTACTAGTAAAGTGAGAAAAAATTTTGGTATAAAATTGATTATCATTTTACATAACCTTGTGGCAAGCATACATCAGTCCTTAACCTTCATCCCACCGTACTTTTGCACTATCTTGATAATAATGATGAAATGGATCACCCAAGTGTCCACTTAACAAGTCCCTCCTCAAATAAAGGGTTAATATTACCCACTCTTACATTTACATGGAGAATAAGACCATCAATTAGACCTAAATGTAGGCATTAAAATTAGCAGAGTTCCTCCCATGTAAATAAAAAATCGACAGAATTTATCTCACAAAACTCCAAAGAATGAAGAAAGTGAAGGTTATTTCCAAACGCTCATGCACTCTGGTCACATTAATGACATGAACAAAAAGAATTTAAAAGGAATGTCAAAACAATCTTTTTATGAAAGGGAACTTTTCAACACTATGAAAAATAAAATAAAATCCCTGTCAATTACAATGCATTATTTGAACTGCATTACATGAAAAACAACAGCCCATCACACCACTTCTCTCCAATACTTCTTGTCAGATTTGAACTGCAAGAAAAACACAGACACAAATAGAAATTTTTAAGTTTCTACTGTAAGATGCATTCTTCAGAAACTAACAATTACAGGGGTATTTGTAGACCATGAAATGCCCAAAACCAGCCAAAATCACTTAAAATCACGCAAATCACCCAAAACTTAGCATGACTTGTAAAAGCGTTGCATGTTTACATGTTCAACTAGAGATGAACCTAATGTTACAAAATTCCATTGATTACGGGTGTTATCCTAACATGGAAGTTAAACGCAAAATAGGTGACCCTCTGTTTTGACAAGAAGAGGTTGTATAAATTCCTGTTATAATTAAAACTCATTTGTCTTCTTAAAAAAATTAGTAAATGGAACCCAATGACAAAGATGTAAGGAAGAGGGTTTTAAAAAGGAAAATGATCTGGAAATTCCTACAGAGGCTTAAACAAGCATCAAGGCTATTTTGGCTGGTTTAAATTTTTACAATCCATCCCAAACCAGTGAAAACCATCCAAGACCAGCCAAACACACAAAACCATCTTAAACTGGGCAAACCATAAATTTAACTGATTTTTGGGGTTTTGGGCCCATTTTGTATGTTTGGTTGGTTTGGGCCGGTTATGGGTAGTTTTGGCTGGTTTCATGTTTTACAAATGCCTTAATTACAGTAGTTTACCAACTTTTCACTTTTGAAATATTGAAGTGATGATTCATGCCAGGGAATGATGCATGATATATTCACAAATCTTGAACGTGAGACAATACCAAAATTTGAAGAAATGTTTTGTGGCCTAAAAGTTTCTTAAGGATTGGAATTAGGATACCAGAATAAGTAATTATTCATACCTTAAAAAAACCTGCAGAATGGTCGGTTGCAAAAAAGAGGGGGGAGACAGAATATTGTTACAAAGGAAAATTGTACTAAGGGGGAATGCATCAATGCATTTTAAAAGCAAAAGGTACAAAATGCAAATCAAATTGAAAATATATACTGGTGTACAAGAAAAGATGAAAGGAGTGAAGGAAACCTTCAAATCTCGTTAAAAAACACTTCCAATCTCCAGGAGTTTCTGCTGGACACACATTTTCACCTGTTTGATGAGACTGATGGCCATCACAACCCATTACCTTTTGGAAAAAAAATGAAAAAATGAAATGAATTAGACACCTTCTGGCACTACAATGTTGAAATGCATTTTGGGATGAGATGATTTGTTTTCTCCAGAAAATGTGATGTACTCCAATTCTTTCAGCCACTACCTAGCAGTGTTGAAAAATGCAAAATTGTGTTCGAACATGATCTTTGGGAATTCTTGCTTTTTGACCAATTTCTACTATACATACCAAAGAAACCTATTGACTTCCAAACACATGATGATTTTCAGATCAAATTTATTTCATTTTTAATATTATTTCATTCCATTTATTTTATCATACTATATATAGAGTATCTGATCGTAAGACATCCACATACGAAGTACAAAAACTACTTTGGTTTCTTTTTTGAGATACCATGTCAATAACCTTTCCAGAGTTTAAAACCTTGTGCCACTTAACAGTCCAAAAAACATAGGGATTTTTCTCTCCGTATGGGACTAGAAACTTTCCTGGACCCTTTGAACATTATAGCCTGTGACATTCAAGCTTCAGAAACAAAGGGAACAGAACATTCCAAAAATGGCCATCATGTTGAAAAATTCCTTCCAGAAAATTTTCTGTTTTGTCAGCAAATCACTTATGTTGAGACAATGAACAGCAAAGCCATAGGCATAATTTGAAAAGCCCTTTTGGCAGAAAAAGTATGAACTGCAGGCTTAGTTAAACCAGGAATGCAAAATGAATAGAGAGCAATATCTACACTGATCAAGTATTAAGCTTACACTATTTCATTTATATATGCAGAGCTGCCAACCAGTCACCCCAGAAAAAAGTATTTTCCAAGTACAAAAAGCATATTTTTGGGGGAAAAAAAGTATTTTCAGCACGATGGGACAAAGCCGCATTTTTTCCCCAATGACCTGCTTTAGCAGTTCCATAATTGTTTATGACAATATTGTTTCAGTATGAAATGGGTTGTTCACCTAGGAATGGATATACACAATTGCATACATTTATGTAAATGGAAAAACTTAATTACTCAGCTTATTCAGCTTAGGCCTAAGAACTTGATGCTTTTTGGCATTCTTCCAGAATCTTGTCTAGCAACTTTGTAACATGACAACTTTCTTGCTTGATTTTGTACTTTTTTAGGTCAGGAAGTCCGACAGAGTTTAATCCTGTGCTTAGACTTGATTTGTAAGCAGTAGCTGGGCCTAGGATAGAATTTTTAGGTCTCAGCCTATGCACTACCCTATACCCAGCTGCTAATTACATTAGCCTATACATAAGTACAATAACATTCGGCCTTACTTAGGCATAGGTCTAGCATATGTGAGGTTTGCTGATTCCTTAGTCTAATTTTTTCATGCTCATGTTTGCCTTGAATAAATCACGATCCCACGCTGCATGATTCTACTGCATGAAAAGCAACATCGTGCCAAGCTATGCTCAAACCAAATCAGCAAATGCCTCTCAGCCGCGAGTTTGTTCCCGAGAATAGGCTAGGCTCCGTCAGCAATCTCCATACATAGGCTAGCATTGTTAGTAAAGCACAGTAGCGAATGCAAACAACTCTGACGGAAAACGCAACATACATGAAAATTGCTGAAGATGGATGGTAAGCAACTCATCATCCTTGTTTTAATGCACTGATACATCTCACTTTGTTGTTTATTCTGGTCTTAATGATTGTTTCCTCCCTTTTGCTTTGCTCAGTTTTCGACGCAATTAACAGCTAACCTTACTCTTTCATCATATATCCACATTGCATATCATTGAGCGATAGATCGAATTGAAGTTAGCAAGCATGATTACCAGTGCATGCAGAGTGTGAGAAGCACAGTACAGTAGCAAAGTACTGTAGTCAAGCTTACAGTTTGCATCATGCAATGGTGTGCGTGCGCCCGCGCAGCAAGCTGTAGATATCACTTGCAGAAGGGGATAGCACATTAATGCACATGATCGTTATCACAGACGGCCAGATTTGCACACTCATTCCCAGAACTTTCAAAAAACGGATTTTTGCAGGGCAAAACGTACCAACGTATTTTACCCCTAAAAAACGTATTAATACGTTAAAACAGCTCTGCATATGCCACTGTACATCAAGAGTTACTGTGACCAATGTAGAGCACAGCTGATTATTACTACATCATGGGTCACTGCTTGCAAACTTTTCTTAATTCCTAATCATGTTGTCAAACATCCATACCGTTAATTTGTTGTTCCCATCATTGAAAAAAATGACCAGAATGCAAAAATGCATTGAGGTTTCCTTGATATATGGATCTTCTATTTCATATAATGTCATCATGTACCATACCTTCTCATGCAAATGTTATACTAGCATGTTCAAAAAATAACTTTGTTATCCTAAAATGAACTCTGACCTCCACCAACAAGAATTGGGCTCATCTTCTCACCATAATGTGCATACACATGTAAAATTTATGTAGGTTTCCCACACTGAGATGTGCTAACAGGGTTTTCACATTTTGCCCTCCAGTGATCTCAAATGACTTTTAACCTCCATAAAATAAGAAAGAGAAATATAAAAAGGTAAAAAGACAGATAAACAGTGTGGCCGTAATTGATCAAAATAGCTTCAGCATCTCTTTGAGCTAGTTTGAGTTAACAATAGGGACCATCTTCTTCAATAATCCACTCACAAACCAAAAATGAAATCTACTCATGTTTCCCATAGTGTTAACAATGCTTTCAGACTTAGAACGCTGGTGACCCTGATGACCTTTGACATCTTCTGACCATAATGGACTCACATACTAAATATAAGATCTTTTCATGTTTCTATCTTGAGATATTATTGTGTAAACAAGGTTTTAAGACTTTGAACTATGGAGACCTTGGATGACCTTTGACCTCCACCAAAAAAAATAGGGACTATCATCTCCCCACACAGCCACATACTACATACAAAATCTATTCAAGTTTCCTATCTTGTGAAATTGAGGAAACAAGTTTATCAGAGTCTGACCCTTGGTGACCCTGGATGACCACAATAAAACACAAAAGGTTTTTTACCTCTCAATATGTTGCTTATATGTACCAGGCTAAAAACTGTCAGACATTCCTACTTTAAGATATTGTGTTATCAAGCAAAGTGTCACAATCACATACGTACACACACACACACACACAAATGCCATAATGAATGCAATGGCTTCTCTTATCATTGAAACCAAATATTCCTACCTTGATTCAGAAAAAAGATAATTTTCCCAGAGGAATATTTCCACAATCGTCAGTCAATCCAAGAACATAACTGTCCTAAGTACACAGAATCGGGAGGCACTTGTATACTTAGGAGCAAATTTAAAACATGCCCTTTGTACATAACTACACTTCCATAAGTTTAATCAAAGGAGGCGTTTTAATGACTCTTTCAGATTGTCTCTGACCTGAAAGGGTACATTGTTTTGGGAAAATGTTGTCATTCAGAATGTACCCTGCATTTTGTTCAGTTCATCTAATGTCCCTTAAAAAAAACATCATCTGACCACATGACAAACCAGGAGCAACCACATCCAATAAACTGTATTATCTTAACAAGATGAAACAATGCAGGTGCAATTTCCTAGATAAAATGGGTTTTCTTTTCATAGTTTGATGTATTTTTTAAAACTGCAAGTATCAAGGCCATAAAGTGAGGATATGTCTAGACAAGTTTGCTTCTTACCAGTCACGATCATTGGCACCACCTCCTCTGTTGGATCCACCATATCCACCACCACTGTATCCACCACCTCCACCATATCCACCGCTGCCGCCGCCGCCATATCCGCCGCCGCCGCCATATCTACCACCACCACCACCACCATATCCGCCACTGTTACCATAGTTTCCACCCCCACCATGGCTTCCATCACCACCTCCATATTGATCACGACCTCCATATCCTCCGCCCCTGCCGCCATATCTACCACCACCGCCGCCACCGCCAGACCCTTTGTCCCTGGCATGGTTGACATTGAGAGAACGGCCATCTAAGTCCTAAGAAGAATTAAAAAGAAAAAAAAACACAGATTAATAACAGCTTAGGCTCGAGCTACCTGCAGGATGTTGAACAGGACATTTCAATGGTGTTTCACTCCCTCACAGGAAAGAAAAATTCTTTTTTTTTCAGTGATTTTATAACACTATGAACTAACACTGTACTACAAACAAAAGTTCTCTAAAAGTAAAAATGAAACAATAATGCCTACATCACTCACTGTCCCATAGTAGTCCAAACATTGCAAAATACCAATTAAACATTCTGAATGGTTATTCTTTACAAGACCACTTCAGAAAAACTGTGTATGTACTGGACATGACAAACTGGACAAAGCTTCATGAAAGGATGGGGTTTTTTTTCTGGTTGCTACATGGACCATAAAAAAAGATTACATGGTTCTGGTAGCATCCTACAAACAGAACCATGCAAACAGGATATACAGTTGTAGACCCTGAAATGGCTAGCAGACAGACAAATTAATTCAGATTACTGTGCTGGGATCTCCTCAAAGATGTCAAGTTCAGTTTATGTATTTGGTTCCGAAGAGATTCATGGTAAACACTTGTCTTTCTGTAGAACAACCTGTAAAGTGTAAAAAGCAAGGAGATGCTCCTACATCCTTTGACAAGCACAACTTGCAGGTAATCCTGTGTGCCATCTTCATCAAACCTGAACTCCAAGAAATAAAGGAAAAGACTACCAACAAGCATGTATAGCAGAGTATGATGCTGACAGTTTTAATGGGAACTTAAAAGTATAGTGGCATGCCAGTTTAAAGTCCAGACTTCACTTGACAAATATGAAGTATGATCCCTCAAAATTATGTCAATATATTTCACCATTCTTGATGTAACTCTCCAAAGTTTGAATGTTTCTTTACTACACACTTGATGGCGATTGAAAAATTACATGGCATGTTGCAGAACTGACATCACTTTTGTTGAACATTAATTACGACTGATTTTCTCTGCATCAGATCGTTAACAGTACACTGGCAGTTTAGCAGTGATACTGATGGTTTTCAAGTGTACAATTTTAACTTCCAGAATGAAACTTCACAAATCTTACTCCTGTCCTTGAGATGGAGGTTGCGAATACAAAAAGGATGACATTAGCCATATATGGCCAGTCCCTCTCTCAGCACCGGAATATTTGCATGTTTAGGTCATGTTTATGCATGATGAAGTACACATCAGAAATTACCCATATGATGGATTTTGAACAAATCTTGTGATGTCTAGAGAGGAACGTGCTATCTATATATGATTAATGATAGCATTTGTTTTGCAATCTTCATTTCAATGACAGTTGTAACATTAACATGCCCTAATAGTTTTATTTTGAAAGTTTAAACTCTAACTTTGAAAATCACCAGTATCTTTAACTAAACCATAAACTATCTGGTGAGTAATTTTCACTGAAATGACAATAACTCAAGTTAGAAACACCATAGGAGGGTAGTATAAGTGCCTTCGTTATTCGTCTCAACAAGACAAATGCAGGCATCACAAAAAAAGTCACAAAGGTCAAAAGGTCAATTGAGTTCACAAAGTAAGTCAACATGTGCACTTTACTCAGATGAACACAACTTTTCATTAAACCATCCCACTATGTTACTTGGTTATTGCACCACATACCTCACATTCCAATGCATATGACCTCCTACACACTTTCTTGTCACTTAATTGTCAGTAACTCAAGCTAGGAACATCCTAGGAGGGTAGTGTAATTGCCTTTTTTGGTTTGTCTGATCAAGACGAATCCCAGGCATCCCCCAAAAATTTACACAGGTCAAATGAGGTCAAGCTGGGTCATCACATTTACTTCACTTAGATGAACACAAATCTCCATTACACCACCCCTCTAAAATGTTCCAGTGGCAAGATATTGTCATTTTAAGAAATTTTATATTAAGCCCTGCACATTGTTAATATGCAAGATATGGGCACCAAAAACGATAGAGCACATACACCCCAAGTTTGAGAAAAATTGCATACTCAGCTATTGAGATATCATGTCACATACCTGCATTCCAATGTGTCACATACACACATACACACCCATGCCGACTTGACTGCATAGGTTCCTTTGTTAATACAAGAAACCAATGTTCATGTCCTGACAGCAGCATGAGGTTAAAAATATTTTGACCTTGGAGAAAACTTAAAACTTTGCATTTTTCTGAGTTTTTCGATGACGCCATTACATCATGGATTCATATTCTAAGTGATCCGTTCTAGCCAGATTGGCAATTACTCATATGGCAGAGTGCAAGTGTGCATATGAAACATTAGGTTAGGCTAGGCCTAAGCTAAGCAATAATGTTAGCCTTTGTGAGGGTATTGCTGTCCTAACAAATGAAGTGTGATGTAGCATATTTTTAATGTTTCTTTTGCACTTTCATGAGCCGCACACCTCACAGCACACACAAGATTAGATTGTGATAGCTGTGGTGCATTTTCGTAAACAAAAATAGTTGAAACAACTTTGTAAACTTCTAGTTTTAGTATCTTCTTACTAGTGTATACAGTAGGCCTAACTTAGGCCTACTGTACCCTACATACAGTCACACTCGAAGCAACTCGCCAAAGTAATCCCCACAAACAACACGGATGTTGCTGTAATTTGTGGCGAAAGAATAAAGCCATGCCCTGTATTTTGCTGGTTCCTAACGTTGATGTAGCACTGTACAGAACTTCTTTCAGGCAATTTTGAAGGGATGCTTGAACAGCTGTAACTCAGAACTTTGTAAGTGGTAAGCTTGGCAGATACGACATGCAGCTAGGGAGAGGATGTCACCTTACTTCATTTTCTATTTTGGGCACATTGTGTACCGTTAAGCTTGGAGTAATAATAGACTCCAAGCTGTAAAGTATACATCAGTAACTGTTAGCCGCGATTGAGGTGCATACACAGAGCCGCTTTCCCATAACAGCAAATTATTTCCAATAAATGAATCTACACTAGCGCTGCTGAACTCAAATAAGAATACGACAAAAGGTGACGACCATCTCTTAGCCCATGTGACATCTAGGCATGTTTCCAATGCTAATGCAGCACACACCCAGACTGCTATACAAAGGTCTGTGAACATAACTTTTACAAACCAAAGTGCATCCATGACATCAGAAAAAAAGCCTCATAAATATTAATGAGGCAAACTAGTTCATTTTGAAGTACAAAATTGGTAAGGTTTTTCACCTTTTTCCAAGTCTGCAAGGCCGATTTTTCTTCAAAAAAAAAAATTGGAGCTTTATGTTTTAGTTCTTTCAAACATGCTGTGCGCCTGACAAGTAGCTTCAGACTATTCTTTTAATGCTTCACAATTTAAACCATTATTTAAAACTGCTAATTTAAAAGTATCCCTAATGTAAGATATAAATATATCTTACTTCTATTTTTTGAAACTTACATATCCATGCATTTCCGTTATCGCATTATCAGCACTTGAAGGACTCTCAAACTGGACAAATGCAAATCCCTTGGACCTGCCGGTTTCTCTGTCGGTGACTATTGATGCTGTGGAAGATAAGTATCAAATAAACACTCTAAGAAGCTGGACCCTAAAGCAGCTTGAGGATCCACACAACAACAGAGGTACAAAGCAAATTTATGCTGAATGGACAAATACTCAGCTGTCAATGTTTATGTAACTCATGTCAGGGTTCAACTTGTTCATAGGAACCGATCTCTGTAAATTCGTGCTCTTGCTTCCTAAAAAAGCCTGATGTTTTTTGAATAAAATCATGTACAATAATTTTGGGCCTTTCCCAAAAAATGTGCAAGGTTCATTGACTATGATAACATCAGATTCCACATCCTCATGTTCCTCTTTTACACTACTTTACTTATTCAAAATATTTTTTTTTACTTTCATGTGCTACTGTTAAAAACAGCCACCTCCACTGTTCTCATTCCAAGTGCTCTTCAAAATTGGTGATAGAATACCATAAAATACAGGTTCTCCCAACTTATGTCTCTGAGATGACAGATACCACTAACTTATATCTATCTGTAGCTGTTGGCCACTGACTGGAACCAAAAAGGTTCACCAAGATGACGGTTGTGAAGCTATAAATCGTATGATTTGAAAACAAATCTGTAATATTTTAAACAAAAGTTTAACTTGAATGTGGTAAAATATCATATTCCTGCAATAAGTGAAGGGATTTTGACCTTACCTTGCCATATTTCAAAAATATTTCAACTTCTTTGCAAAATATGGCGATATACTTGAGCATGTCCAAACTTTCACACAAAACAATAACAGACAGCCATCTTGGTGAGCTTTTTCTCACATGTACAGTAGCTACAATGTACCATGCAGTATGCTCTGTCCATGTCTAGGAAGTCCATGGATGATACACAAAAGCAATTACAACAAGCCATGTGGTTCATATCAAATGCAAGGAGACTTGGGAGCCTATCACATTATTATCGCCCCACAAGTGTGAATCTCATTAGCATCTTTCCAAACCCCTTTTCTTACATGGCATGTTCCACAACATCATACAACTGTATCTCATTCCTATTCTCTTCATGACATTGCAGAGTAATACACTTATGATGGGGATTTATGTATCAATCTTATTTCCAATCTAATCAGTAAACACTGGAATTTGAAAACAAAGTAGGTCTGACTTCTGATGCTCATCCCACCAATGACAAAGGGCCTTGTGTTAAGATTTTTATCACTTTCAGTGCAAAATGCAAGATTTTCCCATTGATTTACTTTGTGAACCATTTGTAACTAGAAAGCCAACAGGCTTAGTGATTCCTTGCCATATGATATATCAATAGCAAACATGGAAACAAACATGACATGCATGAGATCCCATACAATTATCCTTCTGAACTGAGATATCTTACTAGTAAGGCCAAAACTTTTTGACCTCATGTGACCCCAAATGACCTTTCGACCCCTTAAAAACAATAGTGATCACCTCACCAACACTTCCATCAACATGAGCAATTCAAAATTAAGCTTAGTACAGTATGAGTATGGAAGTACTACCTCAATGGTATGAGATCCCTCACAGTTATCCCCCTAAAAATATTATGTATAAAGGGTTTTATCTTTTGTCACCTCAAACCTTTGGTCTCCACAAACAAGAGGAATTTCTCACACAGCTTTAACATGCCAGAAAACTGTTTTGTCTCATTACTTGATAAAGCGGTATTTTGAAACCATTTTTATCCAAAGTTTGATCAATGGGGACAGCTCACCTTCTGAAGTCTCTGTCTTCCGATGCCTCTATGTTTCCAAAAGTCTGCTATTGAGGTTAGTGTTTAAACAAGCCCTCATCCAAACACTCTCCTACATGCATTGGATCAAAAACTGTGTTCTCACATACCCCACGCTAGAGGTAACACTGTGTTACCTCAAGCTCGAGTAACATGGGACCGCGGGTTAACGCAGGGTCGGTGTTTAAATTTTGATCCACCTCAAATCGCAGGGTTAAGCAGTTTTAAACATCGTGTTTGTTTTATTCAAGCAAGGTCACAGGTATTTATGGCACTGATGACAGGTATTTTCTTACATTTTACTGTAATCGGTGTGTAAGATATTTGACCTCGTTACTATGGTAACGCTATCCAATCAACGAAACACTGGGTATGTGAGAACACAGACTAGAAAACACAGGGTTAGCCTGCGGTTTTGTCTGATTGTAAACATGAGTTAACACTGGGTGTTGCGGGGTATGTGAGACCAAGCCTAAAGAGACATCTGAACAGAGATGTGTAACCTTGGCTATTAGTGACGGCAATTTTTGCTTTATGGGGGAAATGCCCCACCCATTGTCTATGGTATCCTTTGCAAATTAACAAAAGCTGATATCTCTATTAATCCATAATTTAACAAGACTTTTAATTTGCCTTTTGTCTACTTATACTGTAGGTACAGCATAACACACAGTACAAGTTTTCCTTGTTTGATACACAGTATACAACATTATGCTTGCTCTTATTACCTGAACTAATTTTAAATGACAGCAGCAATGCAAAATAAAATCTTAATACTTTTGAAAAGTGTCATTATAGTCAGGTTCACTATGTCAAAAAATTATGTTTCGTTGGCAATCATGGTAGATTATGAAACCTATATATTTTTGGAAAGCTTATAGCATCAGGAAACTAAAAATTAATGTTTACATTTGAACAGATGTTTGTATGGCGGCCATTTGGATTTTTTCAAAATGGCGGCTGTAAAATACATATCTTCTTCTGTTTCTGACCTTAATTACCTTAAACACTTTACTAAACCTATTGTATTTGGTTCTAAATCATAGTAGCTTTGCAAATTTATACATTTTAGAAAGGTTATAGCATAAGAAAACTGAAAGTCAATGTTTAAATTTGGAGAAAAGCTTTTATGGCGGCCATTTTGGATTTTCAAAATGGCCACTGTAAAAGACATATTTTGTACAACTTTTGCCGCCGCTTATTACCCTAACCACTTTATTTAACTTATATTACTTTCAAAACCATGCCAGCTTTACGCACTTATACATTTTTGGAAAGGTAATGGTATTAGAAAACTAAAAATCAATGTTTAAATCTGGAGAGATCCCTTTATGGCAGCCATTTTGGGATTTTCAAATTGGATAAGGTAATATACTTACATCATAGAGAATATTACAGAATTTGTAACCATTTATAACCTCTTTTAGGATTCTATCCAAGGGTTTAGAACAAGTGGCCTTTTGCTAATGTTTTTCTCAGGGCAAATGATGCATAGTTTCTGCTCTACAGACTCCTTAGACATGCCCAAAGACCAATTGCTTTCTTCGCGATCTTCACTCATGATGGGTTATGCACTGAAAAGGCACAAGAACATCCCCCATAAAAACCTCCACCACAATAGTTAATATGTAAAAACAATATATTAACCTTTATGCTCTCGCAACTACATAAACAATAGGCCGGAATTGATATAATCCGGTTCTATTTCTGGTTTAGATTGATATTTGTAACGAACAGTTTTATTTCCAACGGAGAATGAAACTTACTCTTTCAAATGTATTTAATGATTATGGGTTAAGTTTGTTTGAACATTAGTTAATTAGCTCAATTATTTTATTTAATTAGCACATCACAAGAGGTTATAAAAAGTTATAACAAATGTAACAGCATACAGCTATAATATTATGATTTGAATAGACTCACATTTACATAAAGTCACCAATTTGGGATTTCAAACAAAACAGAAACAGTTCAATTGTCTGGGGAGGGACGAGCATACAACTTCTTTTCTAACTGGAATTAATGAATACCCCTACCCAACCTCACAATTTGTGTAGGCCTAAATAATTGTAGACCTGTAGCTCATTTTCCTCATCCCAAATAAGACCAACCCCTTGAAATGACATCTTGACTTTGAATAACCCATAAATTTTCGTAACAAAGTTCCGACTCCTACACTGTACAACCAACTGAAGCAGCTGTAAAAGTGAAGAATTCTAAAGCTAATCTTGTGCATTTAGTTCACAGTATGACTGAGATCCACCCAAAATGTTCCAAGTCATTTGCCCCCTTTAACAATATACAGCTACCAAACAGAGGTGATCAGCAACTTGAACTTAATTGCTCAAACCTTATGATATTAAGGAAGTTTTGACGCTTCTTAAACCCTTAGAATGGTGTCCAAAACGTGAGCCTGCGATCCTTTCTAGTCCTTTAAAAGTTTGAATTCAAGACACTGTACTACCGGTAATATGGCGAAAACATTTGAAACATCTGAGTGAAATCAGTTCCTGTGTCCGGTACCAGTAGAACGTTGCTAAACAGGCCTGTGGTGATGCTATTCTAACAAAACACCTTTTTTCGAAAACAACTTAAAATTGTATAAGAAAAAAGCAAGCGGACGGGGATATGCTTTCAGTTTTGGATTGGAAATTTTAATTTTTTGGCCGTCATTTTGCTACTTTTTTAAAATTTATTGTTGCATTTTACCCCACCCTGGGCCCGTAGCCATAGGCGTACGGGAGCATTTCAGTTTGGAGGGGGAGGATCTCAGCCGAAAAATGTAATTCTGCTCGAAAGACTATCTAAGCGGAGGGCCACCATCTTTTGGCGCGGAGCGTACACATAAAAGAAAAATCAAAACCTCTCAGACAGCCGGAAATGGCCTTTCCCATGCTTATAAGCAGAATCAAAGCCATCAATATTTTGAACTTTCGTTTGCAATAAAATTTTCACCAAAAATGAGCAAATCTACAAAAGGGTCAGAAAACTCCCAGATTAAATGTACCACTACCATTGGATGACTACATTAAGCTATAATCATTGGAAGATGAGTTTGTTTGCGCGTTCTACAAACTATTTTACGTCATGTAGCATGCTACAGATTATCACCAATATAATTTTGAAAATTGAAAAACTTCAGAAACCCTCGAAAAGCCCAAGGCTTCTCAACTTCGAGGGAGGATGGCATTGCATCGCATTCCGGCTGCCTATTAAATATAAGTTTCGTCGAACTTCACAAGGATCCCGTGTGTTTTAGCAGCCTGTTTAGCTCAGATTCAGAGGCCCGAATTACCGGAGTGGGGATGCCATGCAACGAATTGGCCCTTAAAAACTGATTAACTCAATTTTCGCGCGATTACCAAGCAAGGTAGCAGCCTGTTTATATGCATTTAAACAAACAAGGGCGCAAATCATTTCCTAGTGAGCAAACCACCTAAGTCCATATCAACGGTGTTGGCACACTTGATCCCCACAAACCGTACCCATTAAATGAAAACAAACGTGGCCAAATCATCGGCATAGTCGCATAGACTCCTTTTGCCTGAGGCAAGGGAATACAAAATTAAAAACGAAATGAAATCTTCACGATACCTTTACGTTTTATTCATAATGGGATAGTTTAGTTGCATGACATAGCTTTTGATTGATTTGTTGGGGCAAAATTTTGGGAACTGTATACATCCTCTCTCCCCTTGTAATCCGGCAATTAAAAATATCCCAGAACTTTTTGCAACTTTTGCCTGAAAATTGTGTCATTTCAGGCAAAGGTTTGCGCAAGAATATGAAGTGAGGCTGACGAAAAATTATGAAAAATTTTTTTCATAAGCTGCCCGAATGTGTCGCAAATTTTGGTATCTTTTAGAGTTTTCATGAAAATTGTACCGTGACTATGATGCTTTTTTATTATTTTTTCGGCCAAGTGTTTGAAGGAATTCGGGTGCGACTAGGAGTTTTCTGTGTAAGTAGAAACAAACCAGGTTTTAAGACTCAAACGGCTGCCCGAATTTTTCCAGATCCCTGCCCGAGTTTTAGGTCTTGAGAAAATTTGGGGAGCAGTCTGCCCCCTGCCCCCCGCCTCGTACGCCTATGCCCGTAGTCCGTTGTGATGGGGGCAAGTGTTGGGCTTGGGGGCATAGGCCATAGAACTTTCTCCTAATGCCCGGTGTAGTAGTTTCAATTTTCATTTGGTGGAGCAGAAATTTTTTTGGTTGGTTTGCCCGAATTCCCCTCCCCCCCCGCGAGAGAGGGACCTATACGGGCCCATCACCCTCCTCAAAAAGAAAGAATTGTAACAGTCAGAAATCTGATTATGCAGAGTATGGATTCCTTGTACCTGAAAACATAGACTTGATATATTTTACAAGGTTTTGAGGGTATGTAGAGGTAGAAATAGAGCAAAATATGTCTTTTTACGGCGGCCATTTTGAAAATCCAAAATGGCGGCCATACCGGTATCAGCGCAAATGTAAACATTGATTTTCAGATTCTCCATGTAATAAAGATTCCAAAAATGTTTAGGTTACCTAATCTACCATGATTGCCAACGAAAATACATAGTGAACCTGACTATTAAGGGTAATCTTGAAGCAATGGTTCTATACCATTAAGCTTAATGATACACTTTTTTTTTGGGGGGGGGGGGGGGGAAATAATGACATGGATAAAAATGAAATGTGAGACAAGAATTCCCACTCGATGATGATATTTGACATAACTATAATCCTTCACATAGGGGTTACTTTTTGGGTGCAGTTATCCAGATATATGCAGAGATGAGGCAAGTAGTATGCTGATACATTTTATCCTATCAAAAATTTAAAACAAATTTTACAATGAAACTTAAGTGATAAATAATCACTGTAGAGCATATTGAAAATGTAAAGCAGAAGCACCAATCTAGATAGACACCAATGTTTCAATCTGTGTTCAACAAATATCCTAATACAAACACACTATTTGTTCAATTCCACCAGCTTTTATGTAAAGGACACTATTTCTAAAGGGGGTCAAGCTACAGTATTTCTAAGATGACTTTCAGTTTAGAAACTTGATCAAGTGTACATGAACTTCTCCATCTCCAGACAATGGCTAGGCAAACAACTTTTATTTGTGGTCAGATGAGACAAGATAATGTGGACAGTTATTTTATGCTTGATTTTGCAGAGGTGTGACTTTCATGGAGGTCTGACATTTTGACCACAAATAGAGTACTAAATGCATGCAAGAATGGCAGGAAATAGGAGTATATACAAACAATGGGCTGTCATGGTTGTTATGTAATGAGATAAAAATAAGCTTTCTTCAGAGGGTTTATAAGAGTCAATTAACACCACTTATACAGTAAAAAGCTTAAGTCAATTGAGCTGTATGTTTGTATGAGGTAATCCTTCAGGACACTGTTGTGGGGATAACTGGCAGTCAACTGTGAAAAATAAGGCCAGATAACTGTGACCAAATGGCAAAGAATGGGTCAGTCACAATTTGATTCACTCTATTAGGCAATGACAGTTCATGTGCGCTGAAGGGTATTTGATACCAAATGATCAGTATAAATTAGGTTCTTTTTTGTAAAGCTAATTAACTGTGGTATATCTAACTAATCAATTCCCATTTCCAATTCATGCATGCTTGCATGCACATGTCCTCATGAGGTCAGTAGGCACAAGGATTGCCAAATATTAGCACTTTTTGCCACTAAATTTAATGTTTTCTTCAGGTTTTTCTTTAAGATTATTGAAAAAGCAATGTAAGTATGTTATAAAAGAGATTCTTGTGCATCACACAGAATACTCTCTGTTCAAAGTTTACACTTATGAAGTTCCACATCAGTCATCTACTTAGTGTGCATAGAAGCATCTTCTAATATTTTCAGACTATGTCCCTAAATGACCCTTGTACAGACTGTTTAAACTCACATGTTCCACATCAGTTTCATGAAAATCTATTTACTTGTGGCTGCAAAATCAGCATACCCATGAGCATTGAAGCATGTATGCTAGCCTGATGAACACATTTTGCCTTTTAAGATTTTATATTTTGCTCTGCCCACTTTTCATGTATTAATACTTGGAACTTAATGTAATAACAGGGTACAATTTCATGCCAGAATCAACATACTGCACAGTGTTCTACCATGTGATGTGCCTTTTTTTGTGCACCTAAGACCTTCCTCCTATGAGTTTGCTTCATTACTTTACAAATACATTTTCAAAATTACCTCACTAAAGAATTTACCTAGTGAAGTTAATGAACTGTTCCAAAAAAATTATAAACCTATGCCTTTTACATTACCCATGCCAAATTATTCGTACCCTTTCACCCTAACCGCTCATGTATATTAACTTCAACAGTTATACTCTTTTGAGATGTAGTGTTTGCATGGTTTAGATGTTTTGAACTCTGATGACCCCAAATGACCTTTGACATCCAATAAAAACAATAGGGGTCATCTACTCAATATGGACAATCCACTTGGTAAATATGAGATTCCTGGCAGTTACCTTTCTTGACATATGGTGTTTACAAGTTTTTGAGCTTTTCATCTCTAATGACCCCAAATGACCTTTGACCTCCACCAAAAATAATGGTGATCATCTACATAATATGGGCAATCCACCTGCTATGTATGAGATCCCTCACATATTCCCTTCTTGAGATACAGTGTTTACAAGATTTTGACCTTTTTTCCTCTGGTGACCCCAGATGACCTTTGACCTCCATCAAAAACAATAGGGACCATCTACTCAATATGGACAATCAGCATGGTAAGTATGAGATTGCTCACATTTTTCCTTCTGGAGATATCGTGTTTACAAGCAATTTCCAAGGTATTTACATTTTGACCTCTGGTGACCCCAAATGACCTTTGATCTCTACCAAAAAAAATAGGGACCATCTACTCAATGTGGACATTCTACATGCCAAGTTTGAGATCCCTGGGGGTTACCCTTCTTGAGATATCGTGTTTACAAGCAGGCGTCACACACACACATACACACACATACACACACACACACACACATACACACACACGACATCACCATCGCATAGATTGCTTGCCTGCCTTCGGCAAGGAATCAAAAACCAGTGAGGCACAACTTGTAAAAAGGTTTAACCAACTGGTTACAAACTGAGCCATAACAGTTCTTTTATTGGGTTGTACACATGCTAAAAGAAACTTTCCCCTTTTTTTTCCAAATAGTTGTTCACCACAATTAAGTTTCAGTATTACGTGGTCACCCAGAAAACCATCCATTTTCAGGATCATTACTCTGAACGGTGTCCTGTAGTAATTTAACAGGGTTGTTTGATTTTAATCACACTGTTTAAAATCACTGATTTACATCTTAATTTTAATCTTTTTTTTTCAAAACCAGAAAGCCAAAGGCTTTGTGATTCCCTTGCTGATGAAAAAAAAAGTGTCCAAGACCTCAGCCACCAGATATTATGTGAACATGGCATTGAGACTTTAACACCTAGTGCCCCATTATGACCTTTGACCTCCGACCAAAAATGGCAGGGATCATCTACCCAATATGAGCCATCTACATGCCAAGAATGAGGACCAACAAGTTTTCCTTTTTGAGATATTGTGGAAATACATTTTCAAGATTTTAAACTTTGGTAGCTTTGGAAGACTTTGACCTCTCCCCAAAACAAAACTGTTCCTCCCCTCAACAGAACAGAGCTACATACCAAACATGAAAAGTTTGCATCACTCCTATCTTCAAATATCACTATTACAAGGGGTTGGACTTTGACCTTTGCCAAAAACAATAGCATTCTTTTTCCCAATACGGAAAAGTAAATGCAAAACATGAAAAGGGTTGGTCTTTACTAACTCAAGATATCACAATTACAATGATTGCCATAAATGCACAAACACACACACACACCACATCACCACCACATAGATTCCTTGCCTGCATTTGGCAAAGGATCAAACATCATTTATACATCTGATCTGACCACATTAAGCAATGGAGTAGGGAAAGCAAGCAAATGCACCACAACTGGAAAAAAGGCCGAGGCCAGCTCAACTTGAACCAAAAGGTTTTAAACTGGGCCATAAAACTCTAATTAACTAACTGACCACAACTTAAGAAAAATTTTTCTAATAGAATGATTAAAATCAGACACTGACGTAAAGTGTGTCATTGGAAAAAATTATGGTCAACCCAATGAAATCTTACCATGTCAAAGGACTGATAATTGATTGAAGAGTGTACCTACACACAGGTGTTGGATTTTGAGTCGTGCAAGTGAAATTGCAAACCACCACTCACCTCAAATCACTGAGAGGAGTATAATTTTTTTACACACCTAGACAAACAAGGGGCACTATTTTTAGTTCAATAAAACAGCACACCAAACACACCTCTTCGTTTTCTGAGGAGTGCCATTTGTAGCACACCTGGAAGATCTTAAAACTCAAGGCCTGTATACAGCCCACGCACCTTGTACGTACCTTGTACAACATATGCCTACAGCTTACTCAATGCTATTCTCAAAAGATCATTGGTATGTATCATATTAAATTTTTTAGTTAGTGTTTTCATAATTTGAGAAAATACTGTGGTGTTCTCCAAATTTTCTACATTTGAAATCCTTGTCTTTATATGCACAACATCATCTCCTGAGAGGACAATACTTTAACTATGTGTTCCATATTTTTACAAACAATGGATGGGTTGACTGGTATTTTGGGGGCATACACTAATAGGCTATGTCATTATTCTTTTTTCTATTTTCTTTTGGCAAATGATAGACCTACATATTTGGAGATATTGAAAATTTTAACTTTGTAGGTTAAGGGGTATGTGCTTACATCTAGGAAATATTGTGACACTGTAAAATTTACAAAATAAAGAAAATCTAATACAATCATAAAAATCCAGTTTATATGATTTTTATTTTTTTTTTTTTTAAAAATAGCAACCATGCCTGTGTATTATTCAGGTATTCAATGCAGTCAAACCAAGGAGCTGTGACAGACTTTGGAGCTATTCTAAATAGCAGCTCACTGCATGCATAATAAAGCTCACTGCAGTTTACAAATTACAACATAGCTGTTTGAATGCACAACAAACAGCTTTACACTGTACTGTCATGCTGCCTACTGTACCACAAGCTGGCAGTACAGAACATGTCCTTGCACCTCAGTCCAGATAAGGTGGTCTGTACCAAATTGGGAAACAAAAATTGAGTACTATCAGCTAGTTTAGGTACATCACATAAAAACATTTTTGCATGAAAGGCTCCTCAAAGTCAAAACTATTAAAGCCTACAATTTGTATATTACAAAATGAATGCTGCTGAAACTTACACATACTGTATTCTATTCTCGTTGTCTCTTGACTAAGGGAGTACAGTAGGTCTATTCAAGTGGAAACAAGTGCTCTATGAACTATCATTTGTATAAATCCAAAATGGTGGCAATATTGCACAATTTTGGTAATTTTTTCCAAACAACTTATCAAATAGTGCCATTTCATAGCTAATAAAAAGGATTTCTGTGTTATTTGTGCTCAACGTTGTTTTACAATATAAAAGTAACATATCTTCATGTTTAACAACTCATTCAATGACATAAGCATTTAGGGCTGCGACGGTTATTCATTTAACTGGTTAACCGACCAATCAATCGGTTACACAGTCGCCGTTTCTCTAAACACTTAACCGTTTTTGTATCCTCATAATTCAAATTGTTCAGTGCCACAATTTCCGCTGTGTTCACTTAAGCAGTTTGTACCATAAACTACAAAGATCTGGGGCCCATTCCACAAAGAGTTACGCACGATCTTAAGTTTGATTCCCCATATTTAAGTCAACAGTAAATCAAACTTAAGATCGTGCGTAACTCTTTGTGGAACGGGCCCCTGGGCTTAAAATTGCACAACAGTTGCTAATCTTGCCACACAAAATGATAAAAAGATATGATGAACTGATCGTCGAAAGCTTTTGATCCTACCCTGCATTCGTATGTAGCTTTGTCTTGCTTATCAATCAGCTCGCACAATGAGCTGTGATTCTTCTTGCCAAAAGTCCCATTGCGTTAAGAGGCCCGTCGTACTTATCTTGCAAGGAGCCTTTCAACAATCAACTTGCCTTCAAAACCCACAAGAAAAGCAGGGAGGTGTAACCAAAGTGCATAATGCTGCTATGAACAAATTACCAAGCTTTGTACTTTTATGGCAATAAAATCTCAGCGAGACCATAATTAGGGCAAAACAGTATATCTGAATAAACCTCCCCACTGTAGATAACTGACATATTTTATCATGCTGCACCTCTAAAAGATTTCATCATTTTTCATTGTTAGTAGCGGTATTTAGAAAAAATTTGACCCGTAAAAATATGATCGTAAGTGTCAGATTATTCCCCCCATTTTGTTGTTTAACCAATATCATATGAAAATGGAACAGTCCATATTGATTTTTAAGAATAGGCATATGCAGTTTGTTGGCTGGTTGAGCTATGTACAGACTGGGATGTAGTTGCGATACTGTACTGTACTGTAGAAGCCCAGACTAACGATGCATGTAAAAATACGCAACTAGGCCTACCTTATCTTAGCGGTTCTGGGCAGCAAAACAATTGCACTCAATTAACATATCTTATGGTTCCTTTCTGATATAAATATCCAAGTATTTTTTGGCACTTCTTGTCCAAACTTTACCTCTTGTTTAAAAAGAATCAACAAATGAAATGCACTTAAGTCAGATCCCCGAAAAATCCACTTATGCAGAGATTTGTAATGCCGTTTCTTGGTGAATTTAGCAAGGGGCTTGGCTGGCTGCGCTGGCCAGCTATACATGAATCCGGACAGCAAGTGATGGTCAGATTTTAGTCAGCCATAGCTGGGGTGTATCACCTTTTAAATCTTTCAGTTTCTTTGCTTACCTGTTTCATGGATGGTTGTACACTAAATTGTATCTTAATCCCTTCTGTTTCACTGAATGTGAGGGTTTAAAATTAAAACTCATGTAAACAATAAATAAAGATGATTTAAGGCTGATAGACCCCACTAATGGCAGCCTCCAGCCACTAAACATGAGCACTAATTGAATTCCTCTATAGCATGGGGAGTGCTATTGTTAAAAAAATCTCAATGGGGAAATTCTTTTCCAGGCCTAGTTTTTTCACACACTAAATCCCATAGGCGATAGCGTGAGTTGTGATTGGCTGGCTCAGTATCAACGCAATTGAACCAATCACAATGCAGAGGCACTTCAAAATTTGCAATAGATCGGATGCATATGATGTTACTGAGCAAAACATGATCCCTTGTTTAGTGTTAAAAATGGATAGGTAGGTACGTCTACTGCACGCATGGGACCTCCTGCATCGTTTTCGTTCCTTATGACGTCATATGATAGAATTCCACGAGTCCTACTGTAAATAACTTTACCATAGGAATGCTGAGAATTCCTTAATTTATGCAGGATAATACAGTAGCCCTTGGTTCTGCTGTTTGTGACCGGCTGGCTGTTTACAGTGTAATTGTACAGATCGCTACCATGACAAACATGTGAGCGCTGTACATGTATTGAACACTGCATCGCAAGCAAGCTGCAACAAAACAGCTGTGTCGGAGTGTTTCATGAATTGTCAGGTTTTGTAAGTGAGGATACTACACAGGATCAGGAATGTTAAAAAGTGCACATGGTCTGAAGAAAGCTTCAGTAAATGCAGGATGGGCTTTTACTGTGAAAAGATGATATAAACTCAATGTAAAATACCAACAGTTTTGCCACATACTAACATCGGCTAACATGATTTAAGACACCATTTTTAGACTTGTCCTTTACTGTATAAAAGTGATGGTGCTCTTTGGAAATGTTGATTTTTTTTTTTAAGTTCAAAACATGACGTCATTTTTGGTTAATCAGTTAACTGCTGGTAAATAAAATGGGTTAAATGGAAAGTAAATCAACTGAAAATGCACAGCCCTATAAGCATTGCACTTTCAGGGATTCTGCAGAAACACAAAGGGAGGGACAGGGGATTTATTACAACCCAAATTATAAATTCTTAAAGGCCCAGTTTTCTCATCCCAAACAGTACCAATTCTCCCAACCTTCTTAATTGAGCCCCTCCCACAATTGTCTGAAATTCACCCTCATTCAGACACAATCTCATTTTATCAAAAAGCTGAGCCAATTGAGAGTTTCTGTTACCCTATTCTAGAAGTGTAGTTTGGGGTGAGAGGATTGTCCCTTTAAGTTAGGATCGGGTATAGGAGGATTTTGCTGCAAAAGTGTCTTCTTTTTTAAGTAAGAAACTAAGATATTGACAATTATCTAATTTTTAAGGAAATGGAAAGGGGGATTTTATCCCATGTCTTCTGGAGAGGGGGACAAATCCCCCTTACCCCGCCCTCTGGCGGAGATACCACCTCTGGCATAAACACAATGGTTGCCTATTAATTTTTTATACACTCACTTTTGAGTTTACCATTTTCTACAGATAACTCTGATCGATCTTATGCAACTTTCAAAATTAAGCACAGTATAAAAATTTCTTTTGACAGACAATTACTCCAAGCTACTGTATGCTGAAAAAGAAAACTTAAATCATACATGTACATAAAATATCTCACCGCTAACAACACTGCCAAATCTTTCAAAAGCATTCCTTAAAGTTTGTTCATCTGTTTTGTAAGCCAGATTCCCAACAAAGAGTTTACCAGAGGATGACATCTTTCCTGTAGATCACTGTAATTCAGAAGTTAGAAAAATGCATAAAGGTTAACATAAACTACAGTACGCAGTATTTTATCAAATTCAATTAGGTTGTCTGTAGGGCTGTGACGGTTAATCGGTTAACCGGTTAACCGACCGACTCGTCGGTTACTCGTGCGTGATTCCTCTTCAAAGATTAACCGTTTTTGTATTGCCACTAACTCAGTCGCCGTGGCGTGGCTTTGTTACTGTAGTAAACTGTTACACAAACATCGCGCAACAAACAGTGTCAGTTTCTCACAAATTATCGCTCAAACAATAACTGTAAAAAGAGTTTTAAAATCGGCCGTTCGATTGAACTGATTAATTCCGCGGCAGCTCCCCGAATTCAGTACATTATGATGAGTGACAAGTGGCGCACCCATTGTTACTTTCGTTATTTTTCATTGTTAGTACTAACACTGCTACTTAGCAGTATTTAGAAAAAATTTAACCCGTAAAAATACGATTGTAAGCACCAGATAATTCCCGCCATTTTGTTGTTTGCCCAATATATAAAATGGAACATTCCTTGTTGACTTTAAAGAATAAGCATACGCAGTTCGTTGAAGCAACTGGGTTGTAGCTGCGATAATGTACTGTACTGTAGAAGTCAACCCTACGATGCATGTTAAAAATAACGATCTAATTTTTAGCGGTCTTGGACAGCAAAAAATGGACTTGATTAGCATTATCTTATGGTTCCTTCTTGATATTAATATCCCCGTATTTTTGCCACTTCTTGTCCAAACCTTACCGTCTTGTTTCAAAATAATCAGCAAATGAAATACACTTCAGTCAGACCCCCGAAAAATCCAAGTACGCAGAGATTTGTACTGCCGTTTCTTGGTGAATTTAGCACGGGGCTTGGCCGGCTGCACATGCCAGCTATGTTAAGCCTCCGAAGTGCGATCATCATAACGCAAACTCAAAGGGGAAATTTGTGCGGAAGTCTGGTATTTTCACACACTAAATCCCATAGGCGATGGCGCGAGTTGTGATTGGCTGGCTCAGAATCAACATATTTGAACCAATCACAATGCAGAGGCAATTCAAATTTTGCAACAGATCGTGTGCATATGATGTCATCGAGCAAAACATGGTCCCTTGTTTAGTGGTAAAAACGGATACGCACGCAAGTCTACTGCATACGGGGAACAAGTGTGTTATTGTTTTCGTTCGTAACGACGTCATATGATATCATTCCATAAGTCCTACTGTAAATAATTTTACGGTAGGAGTGCTGGGAATTCCTTAATTTATGCAGGATAATAGGGCTTGGTTGTGCTGTCTGCGGCTGGTGGGCCGTTTACAGTGCAATTGTACAGATCGCTACTACAGTATGACAAACACATGAGCGCTGTACATGTACTGAACACTGCATCGCAAGCAAGCTGCATCAAAACAGCGGTGTGGGAGTGTTTCATGAAATAACCGACAATATAACATACAGTCAGACGGGAATACAACTGTTGGTGGAATTTTAAAAAGTGCACATGGTCTGAAGAAAGCTTCAGTAAATGCGGGATGGGTTTTTACTGTGAAAATAGGATATAAACTCAGCGCAAAATACCAACATTTTTGCCACATGCTTACATGGGCGAACATGACTTACGGCGCCATTTTTAGACTTGTACTTTCCTGTACAAAAGTGATGGCGCTCTTTGGAAATGTTGACTTTCTGTTGTTGTGTGAACATTTGGTCATTTTCGGTTAAACGGTTAACCGCCGGTTAATAAAATCGGTTAAACGGATAGTGAATTAACCGAAAATGCACAGCCCTAGTTGTCTGTTCGTGATAGTGACACGTTAACATTTTCTAATGCATCATGCATAAAAATCTTGCAAATAGTTCAAATAGCAATAAAAAATTACAGGCAATATAAAAATAGGAATCATTTTAGTGTTTAAGTTGGTAATAGGATGGAAGTAAGAGAAAAGAGGATTTTTTTGTGCACACAACATGAAATACACCTGTGAAAGAATGTGTACGATCTTTAACCTGATGGAGTGAATTTTGCTTCAGAAAAAATTTCTCTTGCCAAAATACAAAGTTTGAGCAATTGATTTGAGACAAAAGAATATTTTTGTGGTTGAAATTTGTACATACATTATGTAGACATAACTGTATTCATAAAAACTTATTCTTTAGATTATTAAATCTAAATCTAAAAAAAATCTGATGGAGTGAATTCTGCTTCAGAAAAAATTTCTCTCGCCAAAATACGAAGTTTAAGGGATTGATTTGAGACAAAAGAATATTTTTGTGGTTGAAATTTGTGCATACAGTATGTAGACATAACTGTATTACTAAAAACTTATTCTTTAGATCATGAAATCATGTCATGTTAATCTTAGGGATAACTTGATAAATATGGAATCTGAAAACATCGAGAGTCATTCCACGCATCGTAACTATATCCATTTGGGTATGTGTTTATACGGCAATGATAAGTCCAAAATTTCTTACCTTACAAGTCTTTCGCCATATTTCAGGGCATAAGTTTAGGAACTTTGTTGATCCACACACACTGCATGCAAATTATTTAAGAGCTAACTTTTGACGATCATTTATCAAAGGGCTAGGCTAGGCCTAGCTTAGGTAGCCTCTGTGTCGGCCAACCCCTTAGGCTGCCTTTTTCGTAGTGATGAGCTGGATGGAAAAAATTTTGTCTGCCCGCAGGCTAGGCTAGGCACAGTATAACATGTAGGCCTAGGCCCTATGCTGTTTCGTTATCTGTCACAGTTGCAGCATATGGTCCAACCGTCGGTGACATATCAAGTTGACCTTTGCAAACTGTACCGCTACCGCATCAAAATTTATGGCAACAATAATGATTGAGTATTGCGTTTAGGAGAGGTTTTAGTCATTGCATGTTTGTGAGTATCTGTATAATATTATTTTGGCAAACCCTCACTGTTTTGCTGGGCAAAAGTTTGAATATTTTGAAACAGCACCACCAGTCATTGAAAACATGGTGCTACCCAGTAAGAGCAGCATGTACAGACTTACTGACTGAATGACTCTGTAAATGCTGATGTTGTTTTAAATGAAGTGCTAATCTGCGACTTTTAGCGTGGGATTCTGCCATGAAAGTAAGTTTGATGCAGTTTAAAGACTGATGAGCTCCTATTAAGGGAGACAATGAATGTTAAGAACTCTGTTATTGTTTGTTGCTAACCAGGAACCTTGTGTTATTTATGTCTATGCAAAAGTACAGTACAAAGTGTGCATAGACAACGGGGTGTTTGATGTTCATTTAAGGTTGAGCTGTACAGTACAGTAGAATCAAGGGGTTATGTGGGACTGTCGCTAAGGATATAAATTTGGGTATTTCATTAATCATTTAGCTTAGTAAAATTTTCTTTGTTTGATCATAACAGATTGAATAAAACTGAACCGATACAGACATTTACAGAATAAATCGGTCTATACAATCCAAAGCAGTTCCCAAGCTGACTTTCTTGCTTCAGTGATCCATAAAATTCAATTTTCTGTGAGCTGACCTGGGGCTCTGAAGTCTGAAGAAAGCATGTCGGAAGAAGCTGCTCTCAAATTGAAGCGGAGAACAGCAAAGGGGAAGTTCACCAGGCTTGAGAAAGCTGTCCAGTTCCTCCTGAATGAAAACCGTTCAAAATCAGAAGTTGAAGAGGCATTTCAAGCAGTAAGTTGTGCACACCAGGAGGTAGGTGAGAGGCATGATGCCTTCACCTCTGTCATTGAAGATGACGACGAGTTTTAGAATCAAGAGAAATGGATGGAAGAATGCCAGCAAACCTTTCTGAATCTTAAAATAAAGGTTTGTGATTACTGTAAAGAAAATGTTACGAGGCCTAGCTTACCAGTAAATGATGCAAATGAAAATAGGCCTACAGATGATGACACAAATGATACAAATGAAAAAAGGCCTATAGATGATGACACGGGTGATGGCATTCAGTGCATGACAAATGAAGTAGATGAGAACAATGCAATTGTAACTGAAGAAATAGTGGGCCCTGATTTGGGCGCACAGGCACAAGGGCATGAGTCAGATAAGGGAGAAGCAGTGAAGAGGAATATTCCCCATTTCAAAATGGAAAACCAAAGATGCCAAAGTTTGGAGGGAATTTAAGAGACTTTCCCATATTTAAGTCAGATTTTATGTTCATGGTGGGCAAAGGGTACAGTAAGAGAGAGTCAATTACCATATTGAGGTCAGCTTTATATGGGAAACCCTTAGACATGATAAGGGGCATAGGGTCTGACTATGATGCAGCCTAGGAATATTTAGATTCAGTGTACGGTGATCCAAGGTTTATAGCTGATGCAATTATCAATGACATGAACAAGTTCAAGGCTGTAAAGGAAGGTGAAGACTCAAGGTTCTGTGAGCTGGTTAACCTATTAAGAACCAGCTATAATACATTGCAGGCGGTAGGAAGGCCACATGACATGGACAATTGCCAAATGTTGGCCCTCATTGAAAGAAAACTCAGTATGGACCATAGAAAAGTATGGTTTCGTTTTTTAGAGTGAGAAAAGAAGCAGGCAAGTTTATCCATACTTATTGAATGGTTGACTAGTGAAATGAAATCTCGTGTCAGGGCAACAGCACCAGTGAGAAGTGAAACCAGCAAGTCAGCAGCTGCTGTCCATGTTGTTGGTAAGGAGAGTGATGCGAAGAAATTTTCCAAGTGTTTGCTCTGCGAATCCTCGGCCCACTGGACTGATCAGTGTCAAACTTTCCTGAATCTGACTCCAGACCAAAGATTGCAGCGTGTAAACGACAACCATGGCTGATACAGCTGCCTAAAGAAAGCTGGGAGAGACCACAGAATGTCTAATTGTAGAAGGAAGAGAGCTTGTTCAGAAATGGTGAATGGAGCACAGTGTGGTCAGTTTCACCACCCCTTACTCCATCTTCCAGCAAATATTGTCAGTGGAAACGTGGGTGTGGCACTGAATGCTGATTTGAAGGGTGAAGCACTGTTGCCAGTGGTAGAAGTAGATGTCGAGGGTCCAAAGGGAGTGAAACAGAGAGGGAACTTCCTTTTAGACTCCGGTGCCCAGATAAGTCTAATAAAAAAGTCTTTGGCCGAGCAGCTGAACTTGAAAGTTAAAAATGTAAACATCACGTTTACAAGAGTAGGAAGTGAACAGGAGCAGATGCAGACAAAAAGATACCAATTGAAAGTCAGACCATTAACCAAACGTGGAGTGTACTCCATATCAGCTGTTGGCATGCCCTGGATACTGTAAGTGAAGAACTGAAACACATGAATGTAGAAGAAACATCAAAGGTGTTTGGTTTGAAACCAGGTGAGGTCAGAAGGAGCAATGGATCAGTCCATATTCTTATTGGTATTGACTATGCCCACCTACATTGTGGTGATATCAGACAGGCCGGTCATCTTGTAGCAAGAAACTCAACACTTGGTTGGTTAATTTTTGGGTCATCCGCAACGCAGAGAGATGTGGACAGTTCCGTTCTTCGTGTAACGCTTTCCACTCCAGTTGACTTAACAGATTTTTGGACATCTGAAAGTATGGGTGTTAATTCAAGTCCTTGTGAGTGCAAGCCTAATGGAAGGAGTAAGCTGGAGACTGATGAAGGGAAGATAATCAGTGATTCCTGCAAAAAGATTGGAACACAGTGGCTAATTCCATATCCATGGAAGAAAGATGCTAAGCTTCTTCCTGATAACAGGTCACAGGCGGAAAGAACGCTCCGAGCCACGGAGAAGAGATTGAGCAAGAACCCAGAGCATGCAGAGGCATACAAAAGAGAAATGATGGAAATGGTGAAAATGAAGTTTGACAGGAAGTTGACAGAAAAGGAGATCGAACAGTACAAAGGTCCGATACATTATATTTCTCACCATGCCGTTATTAGACCAGAGAAAAGAGGTACACCGGTGAGGATTGTTTTCAACTCCCTTTGCTTTATTTCAGAGTAATTGCCTTAATGATTACTGGCCAAAGGCACCAGATCTATTAAACAGCTTATTTGGAGTGATCCTCAGATTCCGAGAACATCAGGTAGCAACGTGTGGAGATATTTCAAAGATGTATCACCGTATCCTGATACCAGAAACAGATCAGCACGTATATCGGTACCTATGGAGAGAAATGCAGACTGATAGGAAACCAGACGTGTTTTTGAAAATGGTATTAACATTTGGTGACAGACCGGCTCCTGCTATGGCGCAGGTTGCACTTTTGAAAACTGCTGAAGAAGAAGAACTAACACTAAAGCCAGAAAAAATCATGTTCATGATTGACAGTACCATTGTTCTGAGTTGGATACACAGTAATGCAAGAGGGCTCAAGCCATTTTTGTTGGCAAGAGTTGGCGAGATACAAACAGTAACTGATCCCTCACAGTGGTTTTATGTTCCAGGGGAACACAATGTTGCCGATGATGTATCAAGAAGAATTTCTGTTGGGCAGTTGGAGGAAAGGTGGAAGTGTGGACCAGAGTTCCTCTACACACCGGAAGAAGAGTGGCCAGTGGTAGATTCACCAAAGTCATTGTCTGTTAGAACAGAAGATGAGTGTGAACGTCGTAATGGTCAACAAGTATTCATGGTAAAGGAGTCACATATTTTTAACTGCGAGAAATTTTCTAACGGGAGACGACTCCTGAGAGTTACTGCATATGTAATTAGGTTTGTTCTGAAGCTCAAAGCCAAAGGTCTGAGAACAGAGGAATCCAGAACCCAAGGGACACTGGCACTTAAAATATACTGGATTAACAATGCTCAGAGACTGCTTCAACCCTGTTTCAAGTGTGACAAACTCAAATCATTGAGCCCGTTTGTAGAAAATGACCTCATCCGGGTTGGTGGACGAGCAAAGGGTAATTTCATATCGTACGACATGGCACATCTAATACTTTTGTCACAGAAGCACCATGTGTCACAGCTTATCACCAAATATTATCATGACAGGGGACATAATGGAGTTGCGTGTACAGCTGCAAAAGTAAGAGCAAGGTATTGGATACTTGGGGTACACAGACTGTCGAAGACTGTGAAGTACAAGTGCGTAACTTGCAGAATACTGGCACGTAAAGCAGAAAGCCAACTGATGGCCAATCTACCACAGGAAAGATTGGCAACTTTCACCCCTCCTTTCTTCTACACCTCTTGCAACTACTTCGGTCCATTGCAAGTGAAAGTTGGTAGAAACAAAGTGTCAAAGCACTATGGGGTAATCTTTACGTGTCTTAATACTAGGGCAGTTCACCTTGAACTGGCAGTGGACTGCTTTACCATAGAGTTTGTACAGGTGCTCAGGCGATTTTTTGCACTTAGAGGACAACCCAAACAGATAATCAATGACAATGGATCTCAGCTAGTTGGGGCTGAGAAAGAATTACGACTTATGATCCAAGGTTGGAGTGATGAACAGCTGAGAGAATTTTGTGCAGAAAGGCAGACTGAGTGGAAATTTACAACGCCATCTGCTCCACATCAAAATGGTTGTGCTGAAAGCCTGGTCAAGAGCTGTAAAATTGCCATACGTAGGGCCATTGGTGAACTAGTACTCACTGTTATGGAACTGAACACTTGTTTACAGGAAATTGCAAATCTAGTAAATCAACGGCCAATAGGAAGGATTCCTACAGATCCAGATGATGGCAAACACTTGTGCCCAAACGACATGCTGTTAGGACGTACTTCTAGTCATGTGCCACAAGGGCCGTTCAGAGAAACTCCTAACCCCAGACATTGCGTTGAATTTGTCCAAAGGATTGTAGACTCATTCTGGCGACGTTGGACAAGAGATGTTTTAGCTTTGCTGGTGCCACGTCGAGAGTGGGATGTTCATCGCCATAATGTCCGGGTCGATGATATTGTTATGATGGTGGAGGCAAATGCTGTACTTATCCAGGGTCTGATGGTAAAGTGAGGAACCTGAGAAAGAAAACGTCTACATCAGAATTTTGCTGTCCAGTGACCAAAATTGCTGTCATCTTCCCAGCTGAAGGCTATGATGAATGAATGACCTTTTTAAGGATTTAGGTTAGGGTGTTGCTGAGGGGGGGTGGGGGGTGTGGAGGATGTTTTGCTGGGCAAAAGTTTGAATATTTTGAAACAGAGCCACCAGTCATTGAAAACATGCCGCTACCCAGTAAGAGCAGCATGTACAGACTTACCAGACTGAATGACGCTGTAAATGCTGATGTTGTTTTAAATGAAGTGCTAATCTGCTACTTTTAGCGTGGGATTCTGCCATGAAAGTAAGTTTGATGCAGTTTAAAGACTGATGAGCTCCTATTAAGGGAGACAATGAATGTTAAGAACTCTGTTATTGTTTGTTGCTAACCAGGAACCTTGTGTTATTTATGTCTATGCAAAAGTACAGTACAAAGTGTGCATAGACAACGGGGTGTTTGATGTTCATTTAAGGTTGAGCTGTACAGTACAGTAGAATCAAGGGGTTATGTGGGACTGTTGCTAAGGATATAAATTCCGGTATTTCATTAATCATTTAGGCCTAGCTTAGTAAAATTTTCTTTGTTTGATCATAACAGATTGAATAAAACTGAACTGATACAGACATTTACAGGATAAATCAGTCTGTACAATCCAAAGAAGTTCCCAAGCTGACTTTCTTGCTTCAGTGATCCACTCACTATGAAATATTTTTCTAGGTTAGCCATAATGGACTTTTTGGTGGTAACCTAACAAAATTGTGTAGGCTAGGGCTAGACTGATTTGCCCAAAAAGTGTCACCATTTTGTGTGTAGGCCTAGGCTAGACACTACTAAAATTCAAAAATTTTCGAAATGGGGAGAGGGACACAAGCACTCCCCTTATTCCCCTCCCCCAGGCCAGCGATCCACCGACAGACATTACTTGGACCCGCATTTGGCCTCTTTCTGAACTTGGGAGCGATGGGTAAGGCTTAACGACAACATTGGCCAGGGGCAAAGGTTAGGCCTATGGTTACTCGTTTAGTTAAACTTGGCCTAACACTGTAACAGTTAAGTTAGGCCGAGGGTAGGCTAGGGAGTAGGCTCTAGCCTAACTTTAAAGTTACTTATGGTGAAGTAACTAACGTTATACTTATAGGCCTAGGCTAGGCCTAAGCCCCTAGCCTAAGTTACGACTTAGCGTTAGGCCTAACGTTAGGCTCAGGTGAACTTGCGATACCCAATACGATTGATATCATTATTCGAGGTAAAAGAAAAAAATTACAAAGTTCAACTCGTGAGAATTTCCTCTTCACTAAACATCCACCAGTTGAATAAGAATGTTGGAGCTCGTAAGATTTTGCACTCTTGCTGTCACTTGTCAGATTATCATATGTCTTGCATGCGTTACGCCGTATAGTAAAGCACATGCATGCACAAAAGAAAGATGACTAGACCGACGAGCACGCGCGTCCTGACGATAATGTATATTCTCCAGTACTTCCAAATATAAAACTATATTTTCCTGAAGGATTACGTTTTTAATGGGAAAAAACTTAATTCTCTCACCCTAGGATGCATCTTAATTTTTTTAGGCTACAAATTTGTCTTTCAAAACTCAGAATTTGAATAATGGACAAAATTTTACATATTTATAAAATGGATCCATGAACATCCACAAACACACGCCAAATCTTTGGGTAGCGGACCCCTAACTCCAATCCTCGTGCGAAGGAAAATGTGTTTACTGCCAGAGAAAGTGCCTTAAAAATTTTATTGGATGTTGTTTCTGATTTGGTTTCTTACGTGAGAAAGGTCATTTTTGCATTTGGATTTTGTATACAATAAGCTGAAACACAAACTCTGCAAAATTCAAGGCAATTTGACCAATTTTATTTCCTTTTTTATTGTATTACTCCGCTTTGTGAGATGCCCTTTTGGACTTAGCTATTATGGCGGGAAACCAAATCTTCAATGGTCATCATGGTATTGAAAGTTCCATGAAAGCCCTTTATGGGGCGCCGTATGTGACAAAATTATGTGCCAAATATATTGATTATACTTCAAAATATATATAGGTTATACCCAGATATATATAATTTACTCTCAAACTTCATATAAATATGTTTTGCATAATCTATATATAATAGTCATACACCATATATATCCTAACAAGATATATATATTTGCGACGGTAAACATTGTGTTAATAGACAATGTCTTGTATAGTTTTCGGTAATTTTGTCACTCTTTTTGTCACATCGGGGAGAGTAGATATATATAGATTACTAACACGCGAACAGCACGCAAGTAGGAGGTGTTTAGTTACATACTGTATACGAGGGAGGACCACCCAAAAGTGTTCCTTTCTACATGGACACATTGAGACCTTGATAAGATTTATCACCACTAATTTTATCAGTTCCGTTGTCAGGTACATAAAAATACGGAGGTTGTATTATCGAATACTATGGAACCAGTTCCCTTGATGTTAAGCTAGGAAGGAAAAGCTTTTGATATCTGAAACGGATAGTCTCTTTTGAAGAGGCAAATATCACCATTTAGCTTTTTGGTACAGTTGAGGGACAGCAGATACTTTCAGTACTTAATTAGGTTGGTAAACCTTTGACTAAACATATTTCTGCTCTTGCTTTTAATTTTGAGCCTCATAGATAGTTGTACTTTTTAAAGGCATGTTCTGGTGGGTTTTCTCCTCTGTCTTGTAAGAAAAACAGAAATATTCCACACCATGTCCTCCAAACCCTATCATAATACCATTTTCCTAACTCAAGATATCTTACTTTAAAGATTGGTTATTTTAGTTAAAAAATACCTCTGCTTTTCAACAAAGACACAAACAGTTATGTAATGTGGGCACATTGCTTCAAATTCCTTTTGTTTTTCTTTATAATTGAAGGTCCTGTTTGTCCTTGAAATTTGATACTGTTGGAATGTTTGAATATCTTTTCCTGTAGATCTAGCATTACCCTCTACCATACATAGAGTATAACCAACAAAATTGCTTAATACTGCCTGCAGCGGCATCATAATTATAAATAAATTGAATGCAATGTTAAATTATTGTGCCACGATGACACCACAGATTTCCCATGATGCATCAAATCATAGGAAAAATTTGCATTTCTTTAAAAATTTGTATCTTCTGAACGCTATAAGCTATCGAGATGCCGTTTTCACCTTCTGAAAGAGAACATTTTTCTCCTTATTTTGAAGTTAACCAATTTTGTCTCCAGAATATGCCTTTAAGTTGTCCTGGTCTTAATCAAGCAAAACCGATGTATTAGAGAGCCTCGATTAGAGCATAGAGGTATTTATCATTGTAAACTTCATTAAATGTTACCAAGTCATCGTTGCTTGAATGAAAATAGGCGGTGGCATTATCTGCATAGGCGGCGGAAGCCGCCGGGGGCAGTGGAGGCTGGCCCCCAAATATTTTTTATGAGATTTTTTGGGGAATGCCCCCCCCCCCCCCAAACTGAATGTCGCAAAAAATAAATTTTTCAAAAACGCTATAGATCTATCTGGAAATTAAGACGTTTAAAGTTAAAAATCATTTTGTGTTAGCCAGATTTCGACCACATTCTCTCATGATTAAGTGAGTCTAATATAGTCCAATTTTGCACTTGCCGCATTTACAGACCATCCACGTATATTTTGGGTCGTGTTTCATAAAACACATATGCATCCAACTCCCGTAGGTACCTGTACACCTAGAGCTGACAAACTCTAACGTTAAGTTTCCAGATGTCGAAACGTAGCAATAGCTCAATTTTGGATTATATCGTTAAAAAGAAAGGTATAGATTTACATTTTTGCAAAGTTTTAGTAGGTGTGCGATAAAGTCTCCTTTTCTTAAGTTCAAAAATCTTAACGTTAGTCTGGAACTTACGTTAATAGGTCGTACTCCAGAGACGTACTGACCGGGAGGCTGTGGGGGTGTCACCCCTACCGCAATAATTTTGCTCTTCGGGAAATCAAGGTGGTCTAGTCGGCAAATTGGCAAACCCGGGACACCCGGGAAATGAATATGCCGACTTAAAGAAAGAGATGCATACAGTACAACAAAGTAATTAAAATTTAAGTTGCTTTTATTACATTTCGGCTATTCTTTGGCTCAATTATTACTTTTCAGAATGCAAAAGTTGCAAAGCTTCCGAGAGCTTGCCCCCCCCCCCCCTTTGAATCCCACATTCACGATAACATGTAGTGGTTTACTTTCGACCTTCAAACTGTTAAAAAAAACTTTTTGCAAGCTATCTATTAAAAAATATCTTTCTTCTTCTTAAATCATGGCCTTTTAAACACACTGAACGAGGGGCATGTCACCAGTCCCCTTACTGGTCCCAATGACAAACATTTGCCCCAGTAATAATGTCTCTTTTAGGATTATTAGTTGCTTCCATTAAGTTCCCTAAAAAGCCTTGTATGCCAGAGCTTCCGGGCCCTGTTGCGGGCCCCACGGCCCCACGCATATTGCCTCGTGATTTTAAAAAGAACTGTCTGTTGATAAAATGCCACGAAACACTTTGGATCCCTTAAAATGCCCTGTCTCAAATTATCAATCACATGTTCACATTTGAATAATAGTAATACAATAGTAAACATCTTATGATCTAATACTACCTATATGCAGTCCCTTGTTTCAATTTCGAATTTGTATGCGTTCTTAACGGATATCTTGTACGGGTAATTAGACAAAGCATCTTTGTCCTGTGGAGTGGGATTAAAAACCGCAGATACTTTGAAGTACTGCTCTGTTAGGTTTTTAAAACCTTTTGTTTCTGCTTTTTAAGCAGCTCCCCCAATTTTTAAAGGGGTGAATGCCGTACTTTCCACCTCCTCTGGACCACTTTGTTCTTGTTGGAAGACAAGAGCTTGGTTAGCGGTTGCTATCCTCCCCGTCAGGAAATTTGGCGATGTCCTCCATGGCCAGTTTTTCGGCTTTCTCTGGTTTCTTCTGTTGTTCTGAGACGCGCCTTCTTCGCATCTCAACACCTTCATGAGCCTTGTCTCCGCTCGGAAGAACACTTCAGTCCAAAGGGTTTGGAAACCCTTCTTCTAAGCGAAGCGCCCTAATCAGTTGACACGGAGCGTAAGGAAATTTTGAAAAATCAGACTCTCAGACAGCCGAAAATGGCATTTCTCATGCTTAAGCCTAGGTCACTCTACAGCAATATCGGATCGGATTTTGCTCCGATTTTGGTGAGTTTTACTTACAGCCCCTCCATATTTGGTCGCAAAAAGACAAAAAAATGCAACCCTGGGTAATATGATATGTATCGCAGAACTACGAAAATTTAAGTTATAACAATTATGCCGTGACGTCACATCCGCAGACAACATTTATCTGATACGACCCGTAGTCCGATAAAAGTTGTTTGTAAATGTGACGTCACTTGAAATAAAATCTTTGCCAGGAGTCTGTAAGTTTATGTACATGGGGCGCCATCATCAGTTGGTGTGGAGCGTTAGCAATTTTGGAAAAACCACGACCTCACAGTTGGCCGGTGACATAGTGTTTTTTTTTGGGGGGGGGGGGGAAGCCGTCCTAGGACAGAAACCCCTGGTTATTCACTCAGCTTTTTTGGTATCAAGTTAGCTGAAGTTTTCCGTGACGCAACTGAAACGGACACTGTTCATGCATGTAAGTACAGAGACACATAGGATTTTGATGAGGTTTTACGCAAACGGACACCAATCACGCACACAAGAGCAGAGAGTTGACACTCCGGAGACTATACGTGCACGTTAGTGCAGAGAATTTGGAACTAGGATTTGGAACTCGAGTATTGCTGTGCAACGGCAGGCCTGTCGTATAGATATACGTTAAAGTTCAAGGCTTTTTCGGCTTAGCAGTTTATTTATTATTCGACAAAACGACATCTCAAATGTTATTATGCTTTTACGTGGCAGATGTTGTAAAATTCCAGTTGTTTACTGGTTTGTTTTTCTGCTTTTGTTCCCCCCTTTTTTACAAGCTATTTTCTATGATTTAAACATGTGTGATTTTTCGAATAACACGGGTGCAAGATCGGCAATACAATGGATACTGCGTTTCGCGCGGTAAACAGACTTGGCGCAAGCATTCTGTCGTCCCACAGTCCTAACAGTACTAACTGCAGCTTTGATGGCGAAAATGTACCCTATTGCGTATCATGCCTCAGAATAAATGACAAGCTCTTGGGCAATTCACTTGAACACCATCCCGTTTGTCCATGTTGGCAATTGAAGACGTCCGAGCACTTTTTTCAACCTTAGCCAGAACATTTTACCATTTTTGAAGAAGTTTGTTGCAACATTACCAGTAGCAGGGGTGGCGCCAGCGAGGGGGGGGGCACGATTTCGTCGGGAAGGCAAAAAAATTAAAAATAAAATAATAAAAAACCCACAATGACTGAATTTACTCGATGCGCGACCTAGAACATATTTTTTGTTTTGTAACGCTATTTTAATACGTATCGGAATCGATTTTAAATCACTTCTCAACTCGGTTAAACCTCATTCTGTGTACATTGTCCTATCTCTTCCCCCTTCGAGGGGGGACGGCAATTTTTTGGTGGGGAGGGGGAGGCCTAAACATGAAAAACGTACCAGACTGAAGTAACTGGATGGATGACCATGATTTTTTCTTTTTGAACTATTTTTTCTTTTGTAACGTTATTTTAATGCATATCTGAATCGGTTTTAATCACTTCTTACTAGCTCTTCTCTCCCTCATCCATCTTCAATCCGTGCGCGCAAGATCGTGCCTCCGTCGGGGACGGGCTACCCACACCCTGTTGTTGAGAACATCCAATTTCGTCGGGGAACCTTCATCTACAGACCCACGATAAAAGATGTGGGTCTGAAGTCACTCGGACGACCATCTTCATCTTGTTTTCTAGAAGACCATATTCTTCAAGGAAGCTCACAATTCCGAATTCTCCTTACAAAAACGGACGGCAGGTACTTCATGTGCGTGCACTACCCAATGATCTGCCATCTGGCCTGCCCGGGCAGGAGAATTCTCACGAAGGTAATGAATATCGGCCACGCCGTTTTCAGCCACACATTATGATAAACAGTGGTGTGAGAAAATCTCCCCATAAGTCTGACTGAGAATTCATTTGAAGGCACCTTTTAACGTGACATATTTTCAAATAAGTTGGGAGTAAAAGCATTCATAGTCTGGAGTTCAGGCAGTCACGTTAAAAATGCCATCTATTTAGTTGACCTTGCAATTGAATTCAACGAAGATTGTTTATACAGTCAAAAACATTATAGTATGTTCTCAATGCCGTTGCATAGTCCCCCCCGAAAAGAGACCGGAGCATTACATCTAATTGTAGCAGTACCTTTTATCTTGTACTTTTCTGATCATTATCGAGTTGGGGTTCTTTCTCTATTAAAGTGAAACTTTCATTTTGAAGGAAAGCTCAAAATAACGACTACTTCATTCCTAGTTACAAGTCTGGGAAATGCCATTCCGGCTAACTTATGGGTTAGATTTTTTTTAACAATTTTCTCCGCGCCATCTGATGGTGGCGCTCCGCATAGATAGTGTTTTAGTCGAACAGATCACTGAACAGAGCAATGCGTTTTTGTAAGTTATTCTTCGTTTTGGGGCAGTATTATGGAGTGAAAATAATTTTATTGCGAAAGACGTCTGAAAAAAGGGACTTCTTTAGTTCTAGTTACGAGCCCAGGAAATGCCATTTTCTGCTGTCCGGGTGTTCTCAATTTTTAAAAAATTTCTGTGCGCTCGACTTAGTTAATCTTTCGGGCAGGATGACATTTTTCCGGACAAAAAGAATTCTGCCCCGTCCCAAACTGACACGCTCCCATACGCCTATGACAATAAGTAAAATATAAAACTTCAAATATATGCGAGGACAAATTTTTTCCTCGGACGAATGCTCCAATATGGTCCGAGGGCCTAAATCTGCATGATGATATTCAGTAGCCTCAACAAAACTACAGATCACCCCTAATTGATTTTCCTCATGAGAACGTGAGATTCCTCCATAAAACCCCCAAACTGTCATAAAATTACAATTTTCTCCAATATTAGCCTTAGATTGTTAAAAGTGACAAAATTTTCCAATTTCGATGGATACTCCGTACAATAAGTAACCAAAGCCAACTCTGTTAATCACCCGGCATACTACCTAATTTTGCTCCTGAAAGAAACCAAACTTTTCATAATAACCTTACCAAAAACCAAATTTACTTTAATTGAAGTCCAAAGTTTCTCCATTATAATAAGCTCTTAATTTTCAAAGGTTCGTTTAAAAAAGGGAAAACTATCCGGGCAAACTTTTAGTCTCGTCTCGAAGCCTTAGTTCGTAGGTCTTGTGCGATTCAATGCGTAACCCCAAAAGAATTTCAGCTGTGGCCCAAATAACGTTTTTGATTTTTCGCTTATGAAGGACGGGTTCTTCAATAAACACCCAAATTTTTTATAGTACCAACAAAAGCCAAATTTCTTTCAAAAATTTCAATTTTTACTTCAAATAAGCTCCAGATTTTTAAGTATTTGTTTAGAAGAAAGCCCCAAATTTCGATTTTACCATGCTGGCAAGCGCTGCTTTCCGCCGCACTGCCCATTTCACTGACCTCTTGCCCTGTTGCCCTGAAAAAACAAGTGTCAGTGTCCTGAAATTAAGCATTTTCCCTGCTCCGTGAAGGCTGCAACCCCTACACGCCATGTCTCGTATGCCAATGCACCAACTTCACATGTATATATTTCACCATTAAAAAACAAAAATGATTCACAATTTGAGAATGGCACGGCCTCTCACACCTCTCTCGCGCAACTGCGGTCTGTCATGATGCTTCCTCGCCAAAACTTTCACTTCGCCCCGCAATGAAAAGTTCCTGGTTATGTGCATGGCGCCCTGGTCCATGGTTACAAAGTATCACACCCCAACCAGTCTCCCAAATGCACACCCTTTGCAATGCCTATCATTTTGAACTTTTGGTAAGGTCAGAATCAGCGGCGTATCTAGACTTTTTTTCTGGGGAGGGAGAAAAAAGGCACCCTTTCCGATTTTCAAGTGTTAACAACACTACACAAGGGACATAGTTTGCGAACTGTGACTAACAGGTGTCACAAGTGGCATTTTTCCAAATTTTTCAATTTTCGTGGCCAGGGTTACGCCACTGGTCAGTACTCTTAACTCTGACGACTCTTTGCTCTTTTCTTGGCCAGCCAGGAGTTTTGGCCACTCGAGACGGTAGGGGTGGCCATCCTGAACGTCCTCAATTTTTGGTATCTGTGCATGTGCATTTGGCATTGATGCAAGAAGATGATTCTTCTTCTTTCACTTGCAGGACAAACGGTTGGAAGGGTATCCCGTGCTGTTACCAGAGAGTTGCTGTTACCGTAGTTTGGGCTATGGGAGTGGATCAGGGAGCTGTTATTTCCAAATAACAGCTCCCTGGCCGGATAATGCTAACTATGCCAGCAATTTTGAATACTTAGTAACTGAGCTCACTCTAAAAGGAATCTGAAGGACACAGCGTACCTGCTGTGAGATAATGGGCCAATCGTATAACGAAGGCTTAGGTAGGGGATCTAGCTGAGTATGGCGATACGAGATGAGATAGACGCACAGACAGGAAGAGTAAAGATTTCAGTTCTCTTTCAGCATAATTAATGATCTTTATTCAGTTCAACTTCAATCAACGGCCAGCCAAAAAAAAAAAGATTGTTTAAATCATTTATGTACACGGTGACTGCATGCTTCTGCTTCGAGGTCTGTTGCACGAGTGTCCATCTCGCAGGCTCGGTCTTGTGAATCGTGCGAGCTCTGAACACCTGCAGTCCCCTGATTGGTCAAAACTTATGACGCACCAATGTAAATAAGTAAAATGATATTGATGACCAATGAGGAGACTGTAAAGGGGGAAATTGGCCACACCTTGAAAATATGGGTTACAGTGGGCACGTGGAACTACAGTGATGAAATATGTCACGTTCACGTGACGGGAAACAGGAAGGGCCCTGGGAATCTAGAACAAGAGGAAGGGAGATTTGCTCGTAAACAACAAGATGGTGTCTGCTAAAGGTAATGGAGAGTGCACCATACTACATAACACTGCTCAGGTAGCGAATTCCAACCGCGTATAGGCTAGTACTTGGGTTTGGATTTTTGGTAACTTACTAGATGAAAGGTGGTGGTACAAGTATTTCCCACTAGTGCGAAAAATGCTGGACTGACGACTCTTGTTGTTAAAGACAAATCTGGCTGTTCTCCTCTGGACCTTTTCATGAGTATCCCCTATCAGATTGGGTGTAAGGGTACCAGACAAAATTACAGTAATCTAGAACAGGCCCGATACTGAAGAGCAAATTAGGCCGTTTCTTTGGTTGACTTGTCGCAGTTATCTGGTAAGTAAGATTTCTTCTCAATAGGCCCAAAGTTCTATTTACTTTAGCTGCTAATTTATTAATGTGACCTTCTCAGCACATGTTTGAAGAGAGTTCAGTCTACACCTAAATGAATCTTATATGGCCAAGAAGCGCCATCAGCGGCAAGGTTTGTACTGAGACATAATTTAAATTTTGCCACCTCTCCTTAAGGCCATCCAGTATGAAGTAAAAAGTTAAACACCACTTATACACCATTGAAAGATCTAACTGCATAACACTGGATTTTTTGTAGAAGAAAAAAAACTTTTAAGTTCAACTTTTAGAGAACACCTTGCAGACATACGCCCTGTGAGTTACATCCTATCAAGCCCAAGCTTTCTTATGGAGATAACAGTGTACTTTCAGTGGGTAAATTTAAAGGCCCAATTCGCTCACCCTAAATAGTACTACCAATTCTCCTAGTCTTCTTACTTAAGCCCCTCCCGCGATTGTTTGAAATTCATCCTCGTTCAGACACAATCTCAGTTTATTGCTTCGGAGTGAGTATAAAAAAGGTCAATGTGTAAAATCAAAACACTTTCAGTACAGTCCATGCTGTGTAATATCAGCTTTGGTACCCTGTATTGTTTGAATTAACTGTCAATCTAAGAGTTCAGCCAATTGCGAATTTCAGCAACCCCCTATAAAAGTGTAGTTTGGGGTGAGAGGATTGGACCTTTAATACCAGCGACTTGTACATACTTCTGCTGTTGGATTTAACTATTCCCGTGGACACTGACAAATTCACATAGATCTCAAAAAAGAAAAGGACATGGCCGAGATGGTTACCATGGTAATTGCTCAAGTCCGCTCATGAAAAGACTTTGAAATCAAGCTGCAAGCATGTTTTGGCAGAGCATTGGAAAAAAAGGAACGAATTCTTGAAGCAAATTGAAATCCAATCGGGAAAGATACATGAATTGAAAGTTGAAACTGGAGGAGTTTCAACGGAAATGAGAACCGTTCAAGAGAGATCCACCTCACGGGAGGATAAGTGCTGTTCTGCTTCAATCCAAATAAATCACCTTGCACAGTACTCACGCAGAAATTGCCTTTTGGAGTCGACGAACATTTTAATGTAAATACCGATGCCGCCATTACCAATCTCGCCTCCACGTACCTGGTATTAATCTAGACCCGTAGGAGATTGATCGGCCCCATCGAGTTGGCAAGAAGGATCAGGGCAAGCCAAAAGGCATTATTGCCAATTTTCAAAACTACAAGGCCGGAGAGCTGTACGTTAAGAACTGACGAAAGCTGAAGGGCACGAAAATCGTAATTCAAGAAGACGTTATTGAAGCAAATCATCAGCTTCTTCAGGCACAAAGGTCAACCCCCGAGTCAAATCAGCATGGTTCCATGATGGATACTTTAATCGCGTTGATCAACAAAAAGGGAATGAATTTACAAACATATAATGGGGGAGGGGGGGGGGGTAATTTAACGATACAAGATACAATCATGGGCAAATAGCCTGACACTTGTCGGCAAGTCGTTTATATAGATAAGGAAAAAAGGGAAGCTGCTGAGGCAGTGGCGTAGCTAGGATTTTTTTCGAGGGGGCTATGGGGGGGGGGGGGTACATGGCTGGAGTTTAATATCCAAGCGTAGCACCACCATCAGTTGGCGCGGAGCGTACAAAGAAAATTTTGGATTTTTGGAACCTCCCAGATGTTTGGAAATGGCATTTGCCAGGTTTAATTGTCCTTTATTCTGGTAAGAAAAATTTGTGATTTTTCTAAGATCCTAGGATTTCGAATCCGGAATTCTGATGTATGTTGCAAGCAGCTGTTCTAGTGCACGCCTGAGCAAGGTATATCCATAGGCGTAGGGGAGCATTTCAGTTTGGAGGCAGAAGAATTTTGCCCGAAATATTTAATTCTGTCCACAAGACAGTCAAAGCGGAGCGCCACCACTAGTTGGCGCGGATCTATGAGAAAATTTGAAAATTCGTACCTCTCAGACGGTCGAAAATGACATTTCCAAGGCTTATAAAGGGGATATAAGCAGTCGCTAGTTGAAGCTCCAATTGCAGATAAACGTTCACTCAGAACTAAAATTCAGTCAGAAAGTCTAAGCGGAGCGCCACCATTAGTTGGGGCGAACAGTGCAGAAAATTTTGAAATATCCGACCCCTAAGACAGTCGAAAATGGCATTTCCCGGGATAATAGGGGAATCTAAGCAATCGCTATTTTAAGTTTCCTCTTGCAAAAAGTGTTTACTTAAAACTTCAATTCTGCTATGAAGTGGTAAGTGGTGCATCACCATAAATTGAGGCGAAACGTACAGAAAAGTTTGAAAAATCTGACCCTTCAGACAGTCAAAAATGTCATTTCTTATGTTTATAGAGGGTCTAAGCAGTCGCTATTCCGAGGTTCCGTTTTCAAAAAACTGTTCAATTGAAACAAAAATTCTGCAGGAAAGACTATCTACACGGAGCGCCACCACTAGTTGGCGCGGAGCGAACAGAAAATTTTGAAAAATCGGACCCCTGAGATTGTCGAAACTGACATTTCCGAGGCTTATAGTGGGTTCTAAGCAGTCGCTATTTGGTAAAAAAACTACGAGATATATAAAATGTATCACTACCAATTGATAAAATTGTCCCTCATTATTTCGGGTGAAAACCATAAAACAGAACTGAAAACATGCTAAGGAATTTTACCCTATTGTGAATTTTGTCTAAATTCAATATATTGTTAAAATTGTGTGACTGCCCGAACTTCCGCCTATATGGTTTTACTTTTTGAAAAAATGAACATTACAAGGTGTGTTTAAATGAAGCAGACTTTTTGGAAGCAGACTTATTGGAAGACATTCTCTCACTACATCATTAGAATATCGAAAAACAAATAACCCGATTTTCATAACCATTGTCCGTATTTGGCTCTAGAGCAGGATAGATGGCAAACTTTTGGGTACCTGAACACCCTCCTGTCGGTCCGTGGAATTAATTTGGCAGTTGAAAACGTCCCAACATTCTTTAACTGACCATTTCGGGCAATTTTTGTAAGACGACAGTAAAAATGTGGGGATGATGAAAACCTTTTTTCCCCTTTTACTCAAATGGTTTGCAGATCTTTGTTTTTTTTCCATGAAAATTATAGTTCTAATATAGCGTTTTCTGTTTTTCGGCAAAGATTTGAACAGTTGAAGCTATTAAAATAATCGGCCATTTTGGGCATTGCGATGCACAAGATTTTAAATTAGGCTCAAGAATGTTTCTTTTAAGCCAATGTTTCTTTTTCCCAAATGTGTCGCGATTTTTTAATGATTTTTCGTCAGTAAGTTTTGTTACACTTACTTACTATGATACTTTTGCATTTTCGGGCAAATGCTTGGAAGAATTTGTATATTCGACAATATCGGGCATTGTGTTGTGATTATTTGTGAAGTTAAAGTCACGATCAATACCCTTTTGCGCTGCCCGAAGGTGTAGCCTTAGAACCTTGACTTGATTTTTCATTAAAAATTTATTGCGACTATATGACGTTGCTTTCCTTTTTTCAGGCATATCTTTTTTAAGATTTCAGCCACATACAGGAATTTTCTGAAAAGCCACCCCATTTTTTCAAAATTCAAGGGTTGCCCGAATTTTTTCCAGAATCCTGCCCGAATTTTTCCCAAATTCCTGCCGAATTTAGATTTTGCGGAAATTTGGGACAGTCTTCCCCCTGCCCCGCCTCGTACGCTACTGAGAATGTCCACTCCACCCAAGAGCTAAGTGAAGTCCTGTGAGGTAATAGTACTAGGTTGCGATCCTTGAGATTGCATTGATCCAACATGTTCTTGGTTGTTGCACTGGCCAATGACTGGCAGCCATGGCCGTGCAAAGTGCAAATTCCTTCCAACCATATTTGACTCAAATATTCTACCCACCACATCAAGTTTGATTTTGGAACAAATTTGTGCATCCTCAGGAATTGGAAAATCCCTACAGGAGATAGAAACAGGCCAGATGCTAGAGGCGGACCTTAAACCACACCATAGTAGGCAATTTCAGCTACTCTAAATCTGCTAGAAAAATATCCATCCGTCCGTCCGTCCGTCCGTCCGTCCGTCCGTCCGTCCGTCCGTCCGTCCGTCCGTCCGTCCGTCCGTCCGTCCGTCCGTCCGTCCGTCCGTCCGTCCATCCATCCATCTACCCGCCGAGAGTAAAAAGTGAAGATATTCCGAAGATATGAAACTTGTCACAGTCTACCTGAATTTATTCAGAGTGCAGCACATTTGCAGAATACCCTGCAACTGCGCGGATCTATCTCAAGTGTATCTATGTCATATAGCCGGGTAGCCCTGATTGAATATTATCATCGGCGGGCCAGCATGAACATACAGTATTTTTTGCCTACGTCGCCAGTGTGTGTGTGGGGGGGGGGGGCTGCTGGGGAGGGGGCTGGGCGATTCAGTGGGAGATCCAGCTCCCCAAGCCCCCCCCCCCCCCGTAACTGCGACACTGTGCTGAGGTGTCTAAGATTGCACTTTTCAGTCTGCTCTCCGATCTCTCGTGATTGTGCTCCCCGCAGTACGTCAGTCGTAACCTGTACAATACAAGATTTATGGCATTTCTTATGCCTTTGAATAATACGTTCTCTTTGCTCGTCAGGTATTTTGTGCAATGCAGCCTTCAGATCCAGTGTGCAGTAATAACACAAACACAAACGGGGACCTAATAAAAGAGTAGCCAGAGGGTCATCTTACATTCCTTACTCTGTTGCCTATTGAAACTGTCCTTGGCAATTCCATGACAAGCCAAGTTACTGACAGCAATGGATGTGCGCTGAGCTCTGTCCGTTGGGATATATGTTCAACAAGCACCTTCTACTCGCGTGCTGTTCGCTTGTTAGTAATCTATATATATCTACTCTCCCCGATGTGACAAAAAGAGTGACAAAATTACGGAAAACTATACAGGATATTGTCTATTAATACAATGTTTACCGTGACAAATATATAGCTTGTTAGGATATATATGGTGTATGACTATTACATATACATTATGCAAAACCTATTTATATGAAGTCTGAGAGTAAATTATATATATCTGGGTATAACCTATATATATTTAGAAGTATAATCAATATATTTGGCACATAATTTTGTCACATACGGCGCCTCATAGCCCTTATTGTGAGCCCGAGCTTCTATGACAAGGATAGCATGTTCTGGTTTTCAACTTCTAATGGTAGCTAGAGGGCACAGAAGTAGCTTAACTTAGTGTACAAGTCAAAGGGACATGTAATTAGTTGCCCAACACGGGCTCCTTTGTCGTTTGTTTATACCTGCACTTGTTGTTATGTGATTTTGTATTGAACTCCAGTTACACTTTTTTGTTTTGGTTTCTTTTAACTGTTAACTGCAGTACGCCATGTGATGGCTCTTTTGGCTTTTTGGGGTTTTGGCTGAAGACTGAAAGCTAAGAGTAAGCCTAAAATGGAATGTAGTACTAGTAAATGACCACTGTTCACTGGTTTTTGAAATTGACTGGTATTATGAAGAGAAAAATTCCTGGGATATATGCTATGCAAATTTCACGATATTACGACCTTCAAATCCTCACATTCTCATGGGTATCATGCCTGACATCAAGTCTCAAGGTTAAGTTTAGGTTCAAAAGAAGTGTTGATATGTCAGAGGTACTTATTCTAAGCATTTTGGTAATTTGCATTGAAATCTTATGTGCCATTCTCAAGATAAGCCAAATTGTCATATTTTCAACATAAGTTAAGTTGACTGGAAGCAAGCTTGCATGACATCACGTCCTCACATATTATCAGAATGTGATTGCATAGGCCTAACTTGCTTGAAAACTTTATAAATTTTGCATTCGCCAAAAAGAGGTCCTTTTCTCAAGTTCAATGTCAACACAACGGTCAGAAAACAAAGGGAAACAAAACATTCCTTGCTATTGTGAGGGTGCAATATAACCTCTGCTGCCCTCAAATCAATACTTGAGTTGCCGTTGACCGGGCAATTAATTGTGACGTAATCAATTACACATGGGCAAAGCTCATGGTCAATTACGTAAAGCACTTTTGAAAATTAATTAGAATTTTGACAAACCCTTTTTCCAAAATTTAAGAAAATTTGACCAATAAACTATACATTTTGTCGTTCGACTCCGACCTTTAGAACCCCAAAAAGGTCATATTTTAAACGCAGTTAAATATCCCCGCAGAGAGTTCAAATTCTCTCAACCTTTTTAGTTCTACCCCTTTCACAACAACTTATTTCATTCACTGTCCAGAAATAACCCCAGTTTATTGCTTAGGGGAATACGCTATAGTGAGGATGCAAGGTCCTGATTGAATGTGTAACCATAACGCCCTCATTCCTTACTGTGTAGTATAAATCACTCTACATTTTTTAAATTTCATGTCAATCAAAAAGCTCTTCCAGCTGAGAGATTCTGTGGACTACTGATAAAATCGTAGTTTGGAGAAAATCTGGCCCTTACGTTTTCAACATGATTCGTAACTAGTATTTTCATCGCATATGCTGATTGAGAGCTAATGACGACAAAGTGCAAAATATTACCCTATTTGACCTTTAAAATCAGCCTTCCTCCTACACATCATCAAATGCGAAAATCTGGTTGTTGATAATTTAGTTCTGAATCGGATGCATCAATTTAGGAAAAAATACCCACAGATTTCCCAGAAGATTAAACTTTTGACTATTGACCAATATTTTGACAGTTGAAGCTCCACCATTTGAAATCAAAAAACAAAATTGTCACATCCATTACTTTTTCAACATATTATGTTACTTTATGATTTCTTCCAATAAACTGATCGGCCAATACTAACTAGTGAAATGCACACTGTTTTCTAACTTACTTGATTTATGTGATGTCACCGATTACGCCTGCGCAATAAAGAGTTTCCATGAACAAGTATCAGATACTTCAATACTGAGTCTGACGTACATGGGAAAGGCGGATTTCGCGCAAATATTTAACGCCCACCCACACGTCAGTATAGAATCAGCACTCTTTAATAGTTAGACTTTTAAAAATTCGCACACAGCTTTATACTTAATTCGAAATAAGTTGCTTGTCATCGAATACATCACATTCACGGGAAGAGGTAATGTAAACTATCATAAAGCAACCGTTGGATCATTGCACATGAAACTAGTCTAAAAAGTGATTTGGGAATATGTGTCTTTCCTTGGGACGGTCTCGAGCTATACTCATTGAGAACTCTTTATGCTCGGGTTTTAGGTTGCAAAAACTAGTTGCGTTGAGTCTAAGTGTCGCTTGAGAAAGTGCATTATTAATAAATGGTGCTCCTTTGGGGTGGCGTTTGAAATTTATAGAATGAAATTTGAAGAGAATATTACATAACGCGATGCAACTTAAGTAGCATAATTACCATCCAATGAGCCACAACTAGAAAACGGTGACCGGCTCGACATGAAACCAATCGATTAGAAACTGGGAGGGACGGGGGAGGGGTTAGTGGAAAGGTCGCTCCGCAGAATGCCATCTGTGAAAAGGCTTTAAAGGCATGACATATTCTTTTTGCTTTTCACCTGGATCCTGTAAGAGAAAAAACATTTCACACACATTTCCTTCAAACCTTGTGGCAACACCCGTTGCTAACTCAAGATATTTCACTCTGAGAGATTTGTTGTTTACGTTGAAAATACCTCTGCTTTTGAATGAGCCGCTGAAAGTTACGTAATGTGGACGAACTTGGCATTACATCAGATTCCTTCAGTGTTTTTCTGTATAATTGAATACCCTGTTTGTCTTTAAAATTCGATGCTGTTTGGATGTTTGAATATCATTTCTTGTAGATGTAGCATTTATTACCCTGCACAATTTGTAGAGTGGAACCAACAATGTTTATTACTATTGTCCGTAACGGCATCAAAACTGTAAAATGAAATGCATGCAATGTAAAATTAATGCGCCGCGATGACATCATAGATTTCCCATGAGGCGCCAGATCTCAAGAAAAACAGCATTACTCTTTCGGGCATTATATGCTATAATACGGAGATGCAGTTTTTACCTCACGAAAGAGAAATTTTTCTGCCTGTTTGGAAGTTAACTTTGTCTCTGAATATGCCTTTCACTAATCAGGGACGCATTCTTTTCAAGGAGTATACAATTTTGCTTTGGCGCCCTCACCTCTAGACTTGAGCAGGGGAGTAAACATCTGCAGGCAAGAACATTAAAGTTCTGTCGGTTCTATTAAGAGTGTTTTTTTTTATTTGATTGAACTGATCTGAGAAAATTTTGGAATAGTGGTCTTCTACCGGTACATGGATCAAGTGAAAGCACCTCCCAACAAATAGATGACCGGATGCACGCGAAGAAACAGTGTACTATACAGTAGATCCAAGTGCGTCCGTGCATTTCTGACAGGGTAATTGCTTTTAGTCTCACAAACAATTTCCTTCCCAGTTTCTACTGAAGACAAGTGAAAGTTTAAACCAAAGCTAGTGTGGCCCTTGTAATTGATAAGGGCCCCTTTTAGTAAAATATCGTTTCTAGCCAATCTGGTTGTTTGTTGTACATATTGTAAATGATTGTAAATACTCCGGGAGCTGTGAAGTTTTAAGTTGAATTTGTGGCCCTTAGACTCATATTTCAATGCGGATAGCTGGTTTCCAGTTGTAAAACTTCTTATTTAAAGCAGGCCCCGGGTGATATTTTATACATTAACAGTGATATGACTAGAAGCTAAGATCAATTAATGACAAAACCATTAATTAAACAACCCGTCTAGTTGATTAGAAATATATGCAGTGATGTCTGGCTGTCCGCCTCAGAGAAACAGCAAGCAACCCCGTTCTTCCTATTTCAGCTTCAACTAGGACATAGCCATATCCAAGACTAGAATAGCGCCATCGTTTCAACATCCCTTTCATCTTCGAATTGAATCGAGTGTATTCCTCACCATATTATTTTTTTTTTTCAGGTGTTTCGACTCTATCTCCAGACATCCAGCCACCCTTACGAACGGAAGTTATACGCCTAACCCAAAACGTTCCACATCTTGCGTTACACTTGATCCTACCATTTCACTTTTAATCGTACTTTCAGGTGCATGATTAAACGGGGCCCTTAACTTCATTTTCAACTGCTATGTCGAGTTGTGTCAGCTCTCTTATTAACGACCAGTAGGGGTTTCAATTTTCTCGCATTTGGCGCCAGCAGGATGTCCGTGGTTCCCGTCCGATCAGGTCGCCTGCACTTTTCACCAATCCTTCTCGACGGAAAAGTGCATTCGATCTTTCCATCATCTTTCGGGTCATCTCAGTGACGCTATTTTACCTCCAACACCCTCATTTTGGGATCCTACGTTTCGTTGGGCAAAGCCGTTTAACCCAACATCTCTCGCAAAGTCTCATTGCAGTAGTATACCATCATCTTCATCCCCTCGCTTTGATTTGATTGTTTCGTCACATCCTCAGTCGCTTAGTGTGTGTTGAGGTGAACGCAACAAAAGTTCCGCCAGTTTCTTTGGGGTGTACTGTATCAAATGTAATTTAGAATGGAAATAGGCCTAATGTTATAGGTCAATTTAAACACGGCGTTTACACACGCATTGTTATGTAGGCTGTGAATGCACTATTTCACCAAGCAGCGAGGCAAACGATACAGCTAAATATTTGCCCTCTTCCCTTCTCAGGGTTTTGAAGCTTCTCAATTTTAGCTTCTTCTTAGACTGGCAGTAAACATGTACTGTTGCTAACGCCCGGTACAACCTATGCGAGTATTCATAAAAATAAATTTGTTCTAGTAATCCGGGATTTTCAAAGATATGCATCTTAAAAATTGACGCCAATGCACCTCTAACGTTATCAAAGATGAAGTCAGCAGGATGTTCATATTCAAGGCGGGATCAGTGGTGGAAACGTTGGGTCCCGCATAGTATTTGACACTGGATCTCGCTCAGGGGATAAGATGAGGATCTAATCCGCACGTCGAAATCAATTTGTAGTGTAAGTTCTCGCACTCAAGATAGGATTTGGAGATTTTTGGTTCGACAAACGTGGTAGATAAAATAATTAATGGGGATAATAAGTTATTGTGCATGAAAGTTCTGAGAGTCGAGTTCGTTGATTCGTTTTGAGGCCGTTCTGCATATGCGTACATTTTCCAAAGCGTCGGGGTTAAGAAAACCAACTTGCAGCTGTAACACATGTTCCAAACTTTGAGTTTACATGAAAATTTGGGGAAATTATTTTTTCCTAATCTTGTCTGTAAAGTATGGATGAATCTTAATTGTACTTTTGTACATATGGGTGTGTCTAAATTGGATTTTGATGTAAAATTTGCATACGAATCTCCCGTTAAGTAGTGCTTTGGCGTATATATTCGTTCGACTTGGCTAGACATGAAAACACATGCTCACAGTGTTGTATGCACGTATTTTACGGGAACAAGGGAACGCCGTAAACTGCGTGTTGAGCGTCACGCACCAGTGGCAACTAATGATTGAGCTCCCTCGCTTTATTCGCTTTATAATGACCTATGACGCAATACCCTTTTCCTTCCCGCGAAATGCAAACATACACATAGCGAGGAGGGGCAAAGTGGATAAATATAGGATGGTTCATTGCGCAACTTCATCTCTGTTGATCTATCAAAGGACTTTGATTCAAGCGGGGGATCACGTATGACAGTAAAACCTTCGATCTCGAGGGAATGGTCTGATCCGGATATGATCACCTCTCGGGATCGGTGTTCAAGTTTGAGAGCCCCTTCCTGCCTATTTAGACACAGATAACAGCAGAGAAAAATGTTTACCTAATAATGTGGGGATACACAGTGTGACAAGAAAAGACCGTTTCTTTTCTTAAAACTGCTATATGATGCACAGTAGGCAGTGTGGGGCATAAGTTTTAGAATAATCAAATTTATAGGCGTTCAAGACCAGATTGATGGTATATGGTGCGAAGAGAAGCTGAATAGCTTGCAATAACGCTGATTTACTTGTTCACATGCAGGTCGTTGAATATCAATTTAGGCACTACGTGGGGCAGTTAGTACCGGGGGCGGAGCTGGTGGAGAGACAAATAGGAGAAAACTGCCGTGGAAATTTTTTAAGAGTGTGACTTCCTTCAAACTATATAATGAGGTTTCGCTGTTTTGAATTCTTCGTAAAGGTGTCCCATAGCGTTGAAGAGATTCAACATATAGCGGCCACCTACCTAAAATATTCCTGGGTCGACGGCCTGCTTTCGCAACCTCGACTTTGAATCAGAGACTCTTCTTGTATAGTTTCGTTGAAACTATGGAGCCATAGAAGAGCTATGTTCCGACCAAAATTTTTCCCTCATTCGAATATCCTTTAAATTGCAGCATTCACTCGAAAAAATCTACTTTCTTCAAATCTGCCATGTCCCTCCATTCATATCACATCACTCCGTGATCCCCTTCTGTCAAGAAATTTTGTTTGTCAGATGTGGAAATCAGTAGCAATCCGAAGTGGGCTGGGGGTGTGATGGTCTCTAACCATTCGCACAAAGATATTCCTAGTATTCCCTTTATATGCAGTAAATATGTACTAGCTTGTGACCTTGGAGACTCAAATCCTCTTACACTTCCTGGCAACCTATGGTGACGGAACTGCACGTAGGAGGTCCCCACATTTTTTCGGTATTTATGCAGATATGCATATAGGCATGTCAATTGCCATTCCCAATGATCTGGGAGGTATTTTCAGCCAAAATATTTTGGAGCTTTTCGCCGACTGATGCTGTCCTCCCACTTACATTGTTTCCACCATTTTCAACCCTTGACAAAATAAATCATGTGTACCGTATCCGTTCGCCACTGGTGGAGACACAAGTTTTATGAAATCAATTTGACTAAAATATATAATACAGTAACTTTTCTTTTACCAATAAAAGTCTTATTTCCTACAATTGGACGTTTTTATTTTCTGAAAAATTGACTCCATTAAATGCCCGTTGCATGCATTATGATAGCTGTTAGTGTAGAAAGTCCCCTGACGGTGTGTGGTAGAGACATGCAATGAATCATCATAGAGCACAGTAATATAAAGGACAAATTTAAAGCCAGTTGCAATTATTTCCCTGTAATATCTTTGTCCATGTGAAGGGGCTCATTGAGTTGATATCGGTATACAGAAGTGTTTAAGGGTACTACCACATGAAAATTCTTATAATTAGCATGATTAGTCAATTTAAATATCCAATAGTTACGGAAATTAAAACTTTGGTATTTGTATTACCCTGACTTGAGACGGTTTTCTTTTTTGCATAAATTTGAAGAGTGTCTGGTGAGGAAATTTTGAAACCTAATAAGGCCTTTAAGTACTCACTCATTAAAGTTTTACGGCCCAGTTTCCAACCTATTGGTTTAAGTAGAGCTGGCCACGGCCTTTTTCAAGGATATGGACATTGTCTAAGTGAACATTTTTGATTAGTTTGTTAAGTAAACTAAACAACTTTTGAAAAATTGCTTGAATTTCATGAACCAACTCAATGAGCCACTTCAGTTAAAAGCAAAGTTTATACTATTTATTTCGACATGTTTGGTTTTAGCTGTTCTGATTTATCGCTCACCGGTGTGTGACGTAATAAAGTAAAATTGACGTCATGGAATCTACCAGTTGCTCATTTTGACGTACCGAACTCTGAAAACATCCTTCACATTTCGAATGTGGATATGTGGTCTCACATCGCCCACAAATGCTACATGCTATATATCAACGGGAGTCTCTTGACTTTGAATAAAGAGGATAAAAGCTGGCTGAGTAAATATAGACAATTTTACAGCGTCCGTATCATCAACTACTTCCCGCAGTCACCGCTTGATAACCAAGATACGATGATTCATTTTGCAGTTTGATTAACTCGAAAAATTTTTAAGTATTGAATTTATATAAAGTATAAAGTTAATAAGTTGTATTATGTCGGAAGTGACCATGTCAAACAAATGAAACATCAAGATTTCACTTCCTGTACTGAGAGAGATTGCATGTATTTTTAGTTAAGGAGTGGTGGCAATAAACTTTTCAGGAAAGTCATACTTATTACTTGAAGTAAAAATGAATGCGTGTCTTCGAGTTGTGTTGTACCATTTAACTATACAAGTGCGTGAAATTAAGTTTATTATGGTAGAAAATTTAACGTAAACTATTCATTTTCGAGTTGAAATTGTAACAAACCTTTCTCCGTTAAGTTAAAGTAAAAAGAATTTTCACTGTTTGATCTAAAGAATGATTTATATCGGGCGCGAGTTAATACGTGCGTTTTCACTTCTATGTTACGCAGATATGTGTATATAAATTAAAACTACATATTTGACATCATGTCCTTCTTTTTGTAAGAATGGTCCTAGCTCTAAACTGCTTACATATCCAGCAATAAAACGTTACCTTTAGTAATTAAAGCTGGTTCAAGTAACTTGGAACGCGTTTAAAATTTGAACATGTTTATCACAGTCACGAGAAATTTATTGTAAGACACAGTGCGGAGAAAAAATATTGTAAGAAAATTGTACAGATTACCATGTTCCTTTGTTACCTAAGTACTTTTGTCATTGCACTCAGACGTATATTTGTCTGTCTACAGGTGTAGCCTTTCATATTTAATCAAATTGAATACAGATATGTAAAACAAACATAGCACATTAACAAAAGTAATCGAATCAAATATTTGTCGTTTGGTTACATATAAACTATTATATGGTGGTTGCACAATATAATATACTGATGTATCAATAACAATTAAATTTTTGAGACAAACAAGTATGTTCATCAGCCAACCATATTTAATTAAATAAGGGATACTAATGTTTGATATAATTATAGGAAAACAGTCCCGGATTTAATGAGGGATATGTTTTGACGGGATACACATGAAATCGTCTCGCCTTGGAGACTGATGGTTTGTTTCCTCTAACGGTCAGTGTCATTCAGGATAATTTCCCCTTTTCACACTACCTTTGTTATTATCTAACTGTAAGTAATTAGCTATTTAACTGTTATGTAGTAAATGTGAGTTCATTGAACTATTAGGCGTAGTGATGCCATTTTTAGAAATCGGACAAAAATATTAAAGTATATTTTATAAATTTAATGACTTGTTCCTGATCGTTGCATTAATAAAAGATTATGAAAAAATTAAATATTCAAACGAATTTTCAGTATAAGAAAGTGCTACATATAACTTGGGAAATGTTCACAGCAAAATGTGTCAGTGGTAAGGTTGTACCTCTACCTACGTAGCGATTGCCTATTTATTCGACATAAATCTCGATATTAACCACTATTGTTACTAATGTAGAAATAATACACTTCACCGAGTGGACTTCTCCGGTGTAATTTTGCACGTGCGCACGAGGACAAACAAGTTTTCGTGGAACATTTGACCCTGTGATCTAGCCGGAAGAGACGAATTTCCCAAATGGTCTATCTGTTGGGTCTCCCTTCATAAATATGTTTAAAGCTGCAAACAAGCTGGGTAATTGACCGTTATGTGCGTAGACATTGAAAGCGTCTTATTGCAAAAGTAAAGAATTTTAATAAGTTTATTTGACATTTGAAAGACATAGTTTCAGGAAAAGCACAGAGGCGCGAATTAAGGAAGTAAGTAATTAAGATAACTCGAAAACTGCTTTGCCGAACAAAAATACTAAATTCTATGTGTTTCGCCCATTTAGATAATAAAGATGAAAGGAAAAATTATACTACATTCAATGTACTTGCATGGCATCATACTTTAATAAAAATTGGTTGTATTTGAAAAGAAAACGATTAAATAAAATTTCGCTTGAGAGAAGTTTATGTTAATACTGCTAGATAGATTGGAGTCTGTAACGTTTAAGATGAAAATTTGAAAGGAAAACGAACAAAATGATAATACAAGGGGAGTCAACTATAACCGAAGATTTAAAAAACATTTTAAAACTTTTCATCAGAACTTTTAGTTTGAAACTGAAAGAAATGGATTTTTTCTGTCTAATCTCTTCTTATTTGGATGAAAGATATCCCTTTACTAAATCAAACCACTTTTAATTTTTCGTATGCATTGGATTAATGTGAAAACAGATTTCCATATGTACCTACCGATACACAAAATAAACACCAATGGATATCAAAAGCAACTAAGCAACACGCATGGAAGTATATTCACTGTTAAAATAGAGCGTATATTGAATTGATGGTTACCCAAAATTGTTGCAAAAATGTAAGTGGTGATGCCGAATTGGAAGAAAACATTTTATGTAAAAATGTATCCCGGAATGCTTTATTATTAAAAAGACTGGAAGTGGGATAATTCTTGAATCTTTCACTTTTGATCGTAAAAAGATTTAGTTTTAAGTGCCTGTGCTTCAGGCTTTACATTAATTTAACATTTTTTGGATGATACAAAGGTTACATCCCCGGCAGGGAACTCTCTTACCTCTGTGAGGAGGAAAGAGTTAACTCGAGAAATATTGAAACAATTACCGCATAATTTTCTTTCAAAACAAATTCTTTACCTGTTCAAAGGTGATGAAAATTGCTTATCAAGCCAACGCAGCGAGCCCGCCGTGTGCACGGGGTTACGTCCCATCAATTTAGCGGAAGTCTGCGGCAGAGCTATTACCGACCGAGATTAAGGGATGTGAGGCATCAATCGAGTTAGTAGTTAGCTTTTGTACGTATCTATAATTGGAATACTAAACGTTTATATTAATCGTCAAGAGCGTAAGAAATGATTAATTTACTTTATTGATTTAATTGCAATTAACCTTTTGAAGGTGATTGCTAGTCTCGCGTTTAATACAAATGGACACAAGGAAGTGAGGATGGTACAGGTTTTATATAAACTGTCACAGAAGATTGTGAACAACAGGAATGATCAACGAGTTAAAGTGCAAGTATACTGGACAGTATAGATTAATTTACCTTAAGAATCATTCAGTTGAAATAACATTTATTCAAAAAATTCAAAACGTTTCTTATTCTTATCATTTATATTAACGATAGCAGTACATAAAATGTTTCATTTATATTCATTTATAATATTTTCACTTATATTACTCACAAAGAAATTATTTTGACATGCATTTTATTATCTTTAACAGGAATTCAAAAGAACAAATTTGAAACAAATGAATTTCAATGTTACCTTTCAAAAAGCGGGAACATGATTATATAACATGATGTACACTGCACATGCATTGTAAAAAATGCCCCTCACTCACCGAAAAGGGGGAAAAAGAAATTGAAAACTGAAAAAATACTGAATACGATTACCCCTGTAGACATGAATGTAAATGAAAAGTACCTTTTCGCAACGACGTTTATGTTTAAGTATTGTACGGAAGATTTTAATGATCCAATTTCGAACGCATTTTAGAAAACTTATATGGATCGCTTTTGATGTGTCGTGTGTCGTGTGTCTGGTGGCTTGTTTTATATATCTATAAATAAATATATAAAGATATATATATATATATATATATATATATATATATATATATATATATATATATATATATATATATATATATATATATATATATATATATATATATATATATATATTCGGGGGACCCCTGCGCACCTTGTAATAAGAACAAGACCAAACCCTGTCAGTTGTGCGGTCTGCTTATTTGTAATAATTTTATTGTCAGTACTTCTTCTGGTAGGAAGTTCAAGCGCAGACATTTTAATACTTCTTGTGATGCTAAATTGGTTATTTATTGTATCTTTTGTCCGACTTGTAATTATCAGTATGTGGGTCAAACCAATAACTTAAGAATCCGTATGAATGCTCATAAGTCAGATCTTTCAAAATGTGTTAAGGGTGGTTCTGATTTTAAACATTGCACAGAGCTTTACAAGCATCACAAGGTACATTCCCCTACCAAGTTCTATTTTCAAATTTTAGATGTAGTGCATTCTTCTCGTAATTCGGATAGAGATAATCTTTTGGATAAAAAGGAGAGGGAGTGGATTTGGAATTTGGATTGTGTCTACCCAAAGGGTCTCAACATAAATGACGGTTTTAACTGTCAAGCCAAAAAACGACGTGCTCGTAGACTGTAGCCGCCTTTTTATCCCCTTTTATGTCTCCTGCTTCTACTTAGCTTTTATCTCCTTTGTAGGGTCCTAGTTTTTACAATTTATCTTTTGTATTGTGTTGGGTTTGTTTTTAGATTTCTAGTAAGTGCTTTTTGCCTTTCATCCGTTTTAAAGTGTCTGCTTTTCGTTTCACCTTTTAGTTGTTTAAACACGTTTCTGAGGAAGGGACCGATGATCCTGAAAGCTAAAATATATGCTCTTGTTTTACCAGTTTTTACTATCTGTTTTATGTTTTCTACTGGTGAGGTGCTTTTCCATTTGGTTTATATATATATATATATAATAAAAATGTTTTCCGTGTATTGGTCAAAAGTTAAATAGACAAGACTGAGAAATTAATAATACTGATGACCAGCAAGATTGATAGATATCCGAATATATTCCAATCCCACCTGGGATCTTCCTCAGCGGATTAGACGGAGAACGTACAGCGATTACAAATGAAAATGTAAATGATAACGATAAATGATATATATATATATATTTATATAAGGTAGAAATGCTGCGGAGCACTGTGGAAATGTGTAGGTCGAAAAGAGGTAGTAAAAAGTGCTTAAAAGTTTGCGGAAAACTCCACGACGTTTCGGGTATAAACCCTTCATCAGGTGGCAAAAACCAAACTGAACAACCAGCAGTAACAATTGGACACGACAAACATCAAATCCGAAGCGATCGCTGTAAAAACAGAACCGGACGAAAGTGACTGTCAGAAGACATGAGTGCGAAGGATGAAACACAAATCAAAAAAAGAAAAAGAGCGTCCTGGATGAAAAAATGCACGTAAAAATCGAACATGGTCAGAAAAAAAGAAAAACAGCAGACAAAAACTAGCTCCGGAAAAATAAAAAGTTATAAATAAGGCCTACACAGTAAAAAACGAGCACGAACGGGAAAGTGTAAAAGGAGTAAAAACTGGTACAAAAAAGGGGTGAAAATCACAAAAGGTCAATTCTAACGTTAAGCCCGTGTGGAGCGAGAGTACCTAGCCTCATGATCAGTCGGTTTTTACTAATGAAGGGTTTAAACCCGAAACGTCGTGGAGTTTTCCGCAAACTTTTAAACACTTTTTACTACCTCTTTTCGACCTATATATATATATATATAAATATATTAAGTAATAATTAAGTAAAAATTAAGTAAAAATTAATGAAGTAAAAGGTCCACGTGTACTCCTGAAAATATAAAATTAAAACATACACAATGGCAGATTGCGTTAAAAGCAGAGATAAGATCTTTACGAAATAATAAAGAAGAATGTCACGAAATAATAAAGACGCGCATCGTATGTATGTTTAAATTTTAAGCTTTGTTCATTTGTCACCGAGGAAGGCCCCAGGTGGGGCGGAAATATCTGACTACAAAAAATTAGTACTCTCTTTTGTCCATCTTTGTCTCTTCGGATTTTCCTCAAATTATATATATATATATATATATATATATATATATATATATATATATATATATATATATATATAAACATGACGGAGAAACTGTAAAACAACGGTGCTACAGAATTGAAAGGCTGGATCTCCGAGGAGATACAAATAGCGGAAGGCTAGAATTTAGATAAATTAAACAGCCAAAAGGTTTGAAGTAGAGCTTTCGAGGAATACTACCTCTTTGTCAATACTTGGTCAGAGAATGACAAGGAGTGAGAAATTTTGGAAGCTTTTAAAGGTGTGGTCTCACCTCTATTGTGACAGGATAATCCTTCTTAAGGCAATTGAGCAGGTTGATTGACCGGGAGGGTCTGATCGGATTACTCGGGTGTAACCCATCAACAATAGGAAAATCCTCTTCAAAGTAATTAGAGAAATTGTTAGGCCGGAATGGCCTGATCGGATTATTTGGGTTGGCGTTATCAGCAAGCTGGTAAATCGCTCCTGATGTTCAAGCCGAAAGGTGATGTGTTTTTGAGATTGAGTTCCCAGAAATTTTCTTTAGCTTTTCTCGCTTTGTCGGTCCATGTATCGTTTTGGTCGATAGCAATGACCCGTAAGTTTTTGATAGAATGATGAGGCAAATTGAAATGGTTTGCAACAGGTTGTTCAACCTTTTTGGTTTTAATTGCTGACCTGTGCTGTGTCATTCTCATTCGAAGAGTATTTTTAGATTCTCCGACATACTGCACCCCACATAGGTAACTATATATATATATATATATATATATATATATATATATATATATATATATATATATATATATATATATATATATATATATGTGTGTGTATGTGTGTGTGTGTGTGCGTGTGCGTGTGTGTGTGTTTAGTACGGTTCTATAGGTAACTATTTAGACCCCAAACTTGTACACGTAGTATGGACAAACGAGTTTTAAATTGCAGATTTACCACATTTTACGGTGTTCTCATGGCATTTATAGGCTATATCCTTTGCAAGTGAATGAATATTTTATATTTTACATGAATTGATACTCCTTTCCAGTTTTAAGAATGATTTGGTGACATTTGTTAGATAACAACATTTCCTTTCATATCTCTAAAAAGTAAATATTCTTACAACAGTACAAGAGTATCCTTAAGGAAGCTTCCCCTTATGGAATTGAAATTTGTCCTTCACCTTGACCGGTTTGGCATCATTAATCTATATCCTATGTTTTGCTTTTGTAAAGAGTCGTCACCGTGTCTGTGTTTACAGGTAAGCAATGAAGTACCATGGGCATGGAAAAACAGTAATTCCCCGTGACATCGGGAGGAGGTAACTAATGATTGAATCAGAATGGAAGAATTACATCTACTTATTTTGTGATACTACCTTACTTAACAAACATAGCTTCAAGCTTTAACTTGTTTCAATGAAATAATTTAATCTATCAATTAAGTTACTTCTTCCGAACGTCTTTCCTTCCTTTTTTCCCTCTGTATTAGAATAATAAAAAGTACAACGTCACTTGCTTGTATCTTTTTATTAGTTTTAATTTGGATCCTGTCATGTCCGATGGTAAGTTTGCTGATAATTGAAGAATAAATTAGAATTAAAGCACGTTGAAGTGTAACTTAACAGATTTGCGACTGTGCGAGGGTGAAACTTAGTCTTGTATCTTGATCTGTAAGAAACGTTTTGCAAGCAGTTACTGGTGATGGGAGGGGTATGTGAGCGCCTCCCAAAGTTAGCATTCTGTTCTCCACTAGTTGTAAGTTTACTCGTTAAGTCTTCCATGAGGAATATGTGTGCAAGAGATGTAGAAGGCTTGCGGTTGTGTATGTATACATGAAAATAGTTACACATGGGTGCTGTAAAGCACAGCTTTTTTGTACTTACACAAACAGTAAGATGTTTACTAGGTCTGTGAAGCATTTAAACCGTGGTCACAAGTTTACTCGTTAAGTCTACATCGAATTCGGACCGGATCCCAGTTCGATTTTTGAGGGATTTATTAAAAAAAATTCCATCCCAAAAAATGCCATACATTTGCCAACCAGTGTAAATATATGACTCACAACAGAGATCAATGAAATAAAAATATTACATAGCTATTTCCTGACGACAAACCTGACGGCGTTTATCGGACACGCGTAGTCTGAAAAAAAGAGCGTCAATGTGACGAAGTACAAATTTAATTTTCGTAGTTCTGCACATCATGTTGTTTACACTAGTTGGCAAATTTTGGCGTTTGGTTTCCTAGCAGAGATGTAAAAATTATAATAAAAATTAAAAAAAACTCACTAAAATCGGGTAGGAATTCGATTCGAATTGATTGTATTTTGTGTGCAAAATCAATTACTGATCATTAAGCCAGGTTTAAAATTAATGTGGCAAATTAATGTGGCAAATACTTTGTAACTTTTTATTGCATGTTGGATTAGAGATTTTTACCCACCTTAGGGGGAAATTGTTATATCTGCTTGTACATAGGGTGAAAAATAACAAAAAAAAAAAAAAAAATACATAAGAGAAAGAATTCACCCTAACGTCTAAACAAATAAACAACGTTATTTCAAAGGCTAGCCATCCATGCGTGTTAACAGCTAGGTGTCCGTAAAATTGACAACTTGGAAGTAATTATATCTACTTTGCAAATCTAGGAGGGCGCCCTTGTCCGTTTACGTCAAAGATATTATAAACATAGATACCAAACTTAAAATGGCGCGTTGACTCCTCACGGAGGCCCAATCGGAGGGGCGGAAGTGCTGATCACTGATCAGTCGTTTAGAAAGCTATCAGTCAACTGATGTCTTCAATGGTATAATACCTGTGATTTTAAAACATTGCAATTCTTGCAAACACCATTCTACAATAAATTTCACTTACATGGAACAGTTTTAGGCTTCTTCGCCGGCTTTCTACTTAAGAACATTTGAACATTAACGCACAACGACCGGTTTGAAGTTTATTCGCTTACTGATTGGTAAGTTTCTATGGTTTCTTCACAAACGCACATCTATGCATGCGTTTACATCTTTACGCGCTTACAACACAAAATCAACTACTGCGTTCTTTTTCCTAGCACGCGGAAGTACGCGTCAATTATTCCGGACTTCGCAAGGAGAAATGCATTGTGGGCGTACAGAACTCGCTTTAAAAATGCACGCACGCTGACATCTCGTCACAATGGAATTTTCTGTTACACATGCGTCATTTTGCACGCAGATAACCGAATAGAATTGTGCGCATGTCAATGAACACTTCCGCCCCTCCGATTGAGCCTCCATGAGGAGTCAGCGCGTCTAACAGTGTAGGTATAGGAGTTTGGTATCTACGTTTATAATATCTTTGGTTCACGTATTCCTATAGAAAAAGTGTGTAGAAACGTTGAGACGAAACATATTTCGCCCCAAAAATTTTCCCCCTAAGGTAGAATTTTCCACAACAACTTTCCCCGTAAGTGCCGAATTAGGCAAATATATATATATATATATATATATATATATATATATATATATATATATATATATATATAAATATATATATATATATATATATATATATATATATATATATATATATATATATATATATATATATATATATATATATATATATATATATATATATATATATATATATATATATATATATATATATATATATATATATATATATATATATATATGGCTTGCGTCAAACGAGAACTAGTGCTGTTCCAAAAAATTAGGCGCCTGCTCAGGAGGTGAATTGCGAGTTGCTTCATCTGTCATTTGAACAAAGGCCAAACCAACTTGGCTTCATGGCTCAGTGGTTAGAGCGTCCGCACTAGAAAGCGGGAGGTCCCGAGTTCGAATCCCGGTGGAGTCAACATCGTTTTTTCACCTCAGCCAAATTTTCCAGCTTTACCAATTTGATTTATATATATATATATATATATATATCTGGAAGAGAATGGAAGTGTATTTTATAACACGTCAATTCAGTAAGTGTCATATGCCTATGGGTGAGAGCAGGGTTTATGGTATTTCATTAAACCTTCTGTAATAGTATTCATATGTTAATATAGGCAAGTAATTAAACCTATTTATTTCACTCATCCATATGTTCTATTAAGATTAATTTGACTCGGCAAGAATGCAAAGTTATTAATCGACATGACTTTTCCATTACTCAGCTTGAATATACACTGACAAGTATACGGTTTCCCACTGAACCACTCACAGATCTAGTAGTCTTTAAGTGTCAATTAGCCCAGCAAGTACACTAAAGGGAACTTGACGATTACTAATAACACACCTGAAGAAGGTATTTACAGGTAGCATCCGATATCGTCGTGTCGATAATATAACCATATGCTGCGAAATCGGGCTGGGTCTTTTCCGTTATAGACATCAAAGTTGTTGTGAAAATTTTGAGATCTCTGCATCTAGTTGTAACTGCTCTGAATTTATCATTGCAAATCAAAGAACAGGATAATACTGAATGTGTAGTATTTATGTGTGTTACTATGTATGAGGAATCTGTAGGTTAGTACCGGTATGTATTAGGAACATGTAGGTTAGTACATGAGCGCTTTTTGTGGATGTATGCGCATTATAAATTTCCATTATTTTATTATTATTACATTTAGGTACACTGTAAAAAAAAATGTCTGTACATTTACAGAAAATAAAATAAAGAAAAACAAAAGAATACATAAAAAGTGCTTTCAACTCATTGACAGCACTTTTAATGTATTCTTTTTGTATTTCTTTAATTTTTCTTTTGTAATTGTACAAAAGTTTTGTAACATTACAGACATTTTCTACAGTGTAACTTGAAGATTATGTTGCAAGTATAATGCACTTTGCAAAGACAGAAGTCGACTGTGTACATGAGTTGTCCTTACCACAGTATTATTCCGATTAGTCGCGTCAATCCTGGGGGTCAGGACAGCAATTGCCACCCCAATGAAAATATTGAGGGCAAACATGTCGTTTAGCCCCCGTCCAATAACTCAGGCAGATTAAAAACATCAGACAGAATAAACAAAATGTTACAATGTGGTATACAAACAACTTTAGGGTTTCTGGAAAGCGTTATAAATTGAGTTTGTGTCAATGCGAGTAAATAAAGTTTGTTAGTTTGAGTATAAGTGTGCCTCGCGTGAAGTCCCTGAATCAAAGTACAGATTACGATCTAGAAACCAGGAGTAAATATCCCTTACTGTGCCCTTCACACGTAATTCCACATTTGCTGACAGATCTTTCTCCGTTTATGGTCCTAAGTTGTGGAATGCCCTTCCAGACAGCATTAAACGTAGTTCAAGTATTTCAATATTTAAAGCTAGGTTGAAAACGCACCTGTTTAAGGAAGCATTTGGTACTTTAAATTCTCTTTTTATTGTAAAGCGCCTCAGAAAACCTTTGGTTCTGGAGTGCGCTATATTAAGTATTATTTACATTACATTACATTGTTTATAGATGATTCCTGTCCCGGACACGATCCAGGTTTCGATTAGCTGTTGGAAATTTTTTCCCCCAATTCAGAAACCAGATCTCCTCAACTTATTCTGAGCACATATAATTTTGTTACACAATCTCTTCACGAACTCTTGAAAATCATTAATCAGTTCAAAACATCAAACGGTAGAGAATTTTCATAGTTTTGATAAAGACTTACAGGGACAATCAGAGTTTCGCATGGAAATTGACATCTTGTTTAAGCACCTCGATTTCACTTTCTAAACTTAGTTTTCACGAGAATATAGAGGTGTTTAGAAGGGTCTTTCGGGAAACCGGAAAAGTTAGTTGAGTTTTGTTAATTGTTGTTGAGCGAGAATGTTTTAGTAATTTATGAATACTTTTAAAGCGGCTCATTGAGTTAATTCATGAAGTTCAACATTGTTTTTAATCCTGTTACACTTTCTTCACATACAACATACCAATGTCAAATTGTTAGAATTAGACTATTTCCATAATCATACTGTTTTGTGAAAGAGCACTCAATGGTGCAATTCGTTTTTCAAATATTCGTGACCAAACACTTTTTCAAATTATGCACTAATTCGTTTCAAGTCCGGACACAACAAAATGCAGATTGTTAACTTTCCTCTTATGTATTAAGTTGGAATTGGAACTTGAATAATTATGCTAATATCATATGGCAGGGACCCTTGAACACTATCATTAAATTATTAATATCAACCCAATGAGCCCCTTTAAAATGGAACCGTTTCCCACTGTGCTTGATGTTCAGCATTTAAAGCAATGAAGTAGGGAAACCAAGGCCAGGGGCCACAACTGGAATGAGACCGTGGCCATCCAAACTTAAACCAATTGATTAGAAAACGAAGCTTTTAACCTCATTTAACTTTGCAGAGAAAAACGAACGCAAACCTCAATGACAGATCATTCCTTCTCCCGTCAAGACAGACTTTTGCTATATGAAATTACCTCACGACTGTATCAAGAATAGAAAAACCTTTGAAATATATAAGACAATAGAATAACAGTGACACATTTCCACGAATGAAATCAAATGGAGAAATTTATTATCCTTAATTTTATGAAGGACATAAATCTTCCAAAGCTTGTTTGAATGTAAAAGTCTACACTTCAAAAATTCCCTTTTTTCTGTTCAAGTTAACTACGGGATGTTGCAGTTGTATTATTTCGTGGATTTCTAGCGAATAATCTCTTCAAACATGGAAGTACCACCTCCGAGGCAGTACTTCCATGCTCTAAATACCTCTTGGATAACGCAACCGTCTCGGATTTCCTGTTGAAAGTAACTTGAAAATCCTCTTCCAAATAAGATGATCCCTCACAATACTCTCTTAATTAGACCTCAAAAGGGAAATTCGTAAGAGTTAAAATTTGGGACCAATCGAAATTTGGATTGAAACATTTAAAAAATCATTAAGTAAAGCTGGAATCACTGTCAAAGCTTTTAAGTAACGTCTTATCCGAAGAAAATCAATTAATATCTCCCGTATTTGCTTTTATATTTCTCTTTTATTTTAAGTTTCAAATATTGCCTGAACGTGATGTGAAGCAATACCAAAGAAACTAAACTATCTAAACCTGCCTATTTCTATCTAGAAATCATAAATTATGACATAAAGAACTGACACAATTTTTAGTTACTGCTGTAAGTAAATATAGACGTATATCAGTCGTTTAACTGAATGCAATCAATGGACACAATTAAGGATTATGATCACTAGGTGTTCAAATATTGGCTGCGGTTGTATTGTGGTTTGTGGAAGGTCTCCCAGACTAAACTAATTGCTGTAGCCGGATCTCCGATATAACTAGCTAATCCACGGTACATGATGATTAGCTGAAAAATACTTCCATGATTTTTCTCTTCGGTGTTTTATTTAGTTTGAAAGCAGACAGGAGAAATGAAAGGTCACGTTAGAAACTTCTTTTGGTTTCAATTTAATAATTTAATATCATTTTGAGGTCCGGAAACGGGTGCCAGGTCATGTCAGGATGAATTTAATAATTATCCTCAATAATGAGAATAACCAATATCCGATGGAAACGCTCTAGTATATCGTTGTAGACGATGAATGCGATCCTCATTGAAATTCGTTTAACGAAAGGGAAGGTTATTAAATTCAGGTATAAAATGTTTAACTACAAGGTATGACTACAACTCATCAGACACTAGCTCAGTAGGCACAAAATTGAGCTTGACTTATTTTAAGTTTTGTTGTTGAATAACATTAGATAACAGGTACTGCCGTGGCATCAGTAGTAGGTACAATTGAAGGAAAATGTAATTTTAGAAGTTCATATTAGTTTACTGTTACCTTTGTGGAGGTGTATGGGCAGAGTAAAATTAGCTCCATATGTGAATTACAATCCGATTTATCAAAGAGACAAGCTAGCAGCAGGCAGTCTTGGAGGAGGATATAATGAGTAAAGGACGTGTTAAATGCTTCGCTTTTAAATCTTTCGTAGACTTCAGAAATGCCAATCTTAAAATGTGTGTTCCGACTTCAGACACATGGGCAGACAATTTTAATTAAAACTAATTATTAGGCATTATGTGGAGATGCAGGCGGTATTTTGTGGTTTCTCTATTCCTCAATACCCCTCGTAAATTGAAGAGTAAAAATTTTTTCGTATCTCTCCTTTTGAAAAATGATCCCATATTTTATTATCTCCTTGATACCTTTTCATGTTTTGACATAAAATAGGGAATATTAAAGGCGTTACATGCAACATCAACCCATGCAGTATCAAATTATCCACGCTATATTTGTTCCTTTCTTCTTCCCTCAATTAAAATCTGTTTCGTAGGCTACAGCTCCCAAACGAAATTGCGATTGTTAGGTTAGCTGATTGTAACTTGCTTATCGCCAGATGTATACATACATATCAGAACGATTCTTCATTCTTAAATATGCATGAGATATGTTACAGTACTTTTAAAGGTAAACCAAAGATTAATTCTGCAAAATTTCAAGAAATAAGTTGCAAGTAAATCATTACATTATTAGTAGTGTCATCCTTTTTAATAATGCTGGACATATAGCAGTAAGAGATCAAACGTAAGTTACCATGAAGCAGAACTCGGAAAAGACTTACTTTAATTCAAGGTAACTGGTTGCACCTGCCTGTGATGGGTGTCTTATGATCGTTTTTTTTATTTGGGGGGGGGGGGGGGTCATTTATTGAAACATTTTTCTTTAAGAAATAATTCAGAGTACATTATTTGCTATAAAATTACTAATTTTGTTTCATTCATAAAGTAATGATTTTATCAATTCAAATTCGAAAAAAAATTTTGAAAGATGTATTTTATCCCTACAGCAAACAGCAGAACAATCAAAAATTGTTGCGTACTAATGGGTTGGGCACTTCAATATTATACATAAATATATACATATGGGACTGCCAAGGTAGCGCGTGTTAAATTGTACCTGAAGTCAAATAATTCAAACATATATTAAACAGAATGAAAATGCATTCTAAAAGTCCAGCTTCCATCTTCATGTGACATTATTGAGCCGAGAAATAAATTGTTGCAGTTTGTTCACTTAACACAAATTTTTCCATTGCGCAATTATTTGTGACTTTCTTGTTGTACAACTGACATAATCTGCCTTGTTTCCCTTTAAAATAAAAAATGTTTTTTTATGACCTTGAAAACTTCCTCTTTGTTCACATAGCATATTGCACAGAGAGGGCTTAATTTTCACATCACCCCATAAGAGTAAGAATGCTATCACGCCTTGGTATTAGATGCAGTAACTCAGAAAAACAAAGAAATACAAAGATTGTTATTTGAGTTGTGCAACAATGATATCACAATTTATTGCACAAAGCACCATTTCATTTTAGTGAATAAACCTTAACATTTTATATCTCGGCCCATGAATGTCCTATGAAGATGTGCGTTGGACTGTTTTAGAATTCTTTTTTTTTTCATGCTGTCCAATATGTATTTTTATTTTTATTTTTGACTTGAGGTACACTTTAGGCTGAATTTTAAAACATTAATTCATGAATACTAGAGAGATGAATCAGCCCTTCTTCAGCTGTACAAGAAAGTATTTCTTTGAACTTGCGTATGATGTAATTTAATTTTCTGTGGAATGTTGATTCTTTTTGTGATTTCTCACGCTTGAACTTTTTGCACTTTTCAAAGTCAGATCAGCGTAAGGGGAAAGCCAGTTATATAGGGAAGATTTTTAAAAGTGAATGCATGAACATTAGACATGGAAGTGGTACCATTCCATCAGTGTTATTTTTTGGATGTTTGCAATGCAATTCTACATATGTGTACATAATCAACAATTAAAAAAGATAAAAAGGTACGAGTAAATGACTACAGAGATAAACATTTTAAAAAATATGACATTAAAAAGTAAGTGACAAGATAGGAAAACCAACAGATTTAAATGAAAAACAGATGAAAGATAATTCTGCCTGGATATGGTTTCTTTTATGGTTTGCAATTGACCTTATGCATATGACGTCACATAGGCCTAACAGAAAGCGTGACTTCTGTCGGGTTAAAGGCCTACTATTGCAACTTACACAAAACCAATGCAGTTAGTTAGATGGAGTTTTCCCGGCCCATTTTCTCACCAACACAAAACCAATGTCGACAACTAATGTGGGCCACTCGGTCGGACAAGCGCGTGGCCCAATGTGTGCAAGTGCGAAGTCTTCGTGGTGCGATCAGTGTGCTCCAAAAATGACATGTGACAACATGAAGACTAATGGTAATTACGAATTTCTATCGATTCATTTATGAGTTTTGTTTGTCACAATGTTTGAATTTTAAAACAAGCTAAATTTTAGTGTAGCTATGTTTTGACAATAATCTTACGTTCTAACGCAGATTACCTACATGACAAGTATATCGCAATGAATAAAGCCAAAGAATAAGTACTCAAATGCACAAATGTTGCATGTCTCTATGGATTCAAAAATAAATTAAGGATGATTCGGAATCGGTTAGGCTAACACAGGTGCCTTGTATAACCTTTGAAGAACATCACGGTCACAGCTAAACAGATGTGTTGGGTGACAAGAATGGAACGTTCGTCAAGGGGGATAGTAATTCTATGCGATATCTTTTTCAGCAATGGACATTTCTTTGACATTGGATGGCTATACAGCATCCTTGGCATGACGTTGTAGTTCTAGCGTGGCACGCCAGGAGATGAAATCTTCTAGAAGTGATATAAAAAAATACATCGCATTCCTCTCTGCCTTCCTCTGTGGTTTGCACTTACAGTAGAGAACTGAACATAATTGCAGCTAATAAACAAGGGCACACAGAGGTCAGACAATAAAGTCGGATCACAAATGGCTGTATAGTCAAATAAAAATTGACTTTGAAAACTTAAGGTTTAGAGTATTGTAGAAAACATAAGTTCGTTTACTTTATATCTAAAAGAGTTTCATTACTTGCCGTTTCACCGCATGACTTAACAAGGTTTTAGTTTTAAATCAATTATGCAATCTAAATTGAAAACTAAAAGTAATTCACATCTTACTAATGAATCTTTAATAAAAAGCAAAAAAACAAAAAACAAACAAAAAAACAAACAAACAAAAAACAAAAAAAAAAACAAAAACAAAACAAAACAAAAACCAAAGACACTAGCACATTTGGAATATTTTCTTTTAAGTTCTATAAATTTGGAAGGGGCGTTACCATTATAATTATCAGAATAGATTGTGTGCAGGGTCACCCCACATAAGGGTTTCGCAACTGAAAGCCTACAATCTTTTCTCACACGTTTTTCTTACACACTGCCTCATGTTAAGATTGTTAAGGCAAGAAAGAAATAAGCACAGATTTTACGTACAAAAATACCAGGTGTCGCAAAAGTGGATAAAAACAGATCTTTGAGAGTGACACAAATGAAGCCACTTTGGTGAGGGGGTACAAAGGTGTTCGTCCAAGAAAGATGGGGGAAATATTGACCAGGAGGTTATAAAAGAAAAAGAGATATAAGCGACTATATTTGCCATTGGAAATTTAAATCATCCCAAAATGTTTTTATGCATATAAAACTTGTTCTCGAGCCATACAATACAACGATAATAAAAGTTAATCACAAACCTCCCGCGTGTTTTCTTTATCTTAATGCAGCTGACAGATAGATCCCAGAATGTATCGAGTTCCCAGCCTCAACACCACGGACATACAGAAGGGAACATGTTTTGGTGTTTCTCACTCTGTTTCTGCATAAATGATGGATTTTACATTAAATATTTGGTTGAACTTATTTAATTTTTGCAACGTCGGGAAAGTCCTCCTGCTGTGATTCTTTATCTCTGTCTAATCCCTCTAGGAGGTCATTGACTTTATTGTGAAAATACTTAAGTTGTAACATGGTAATTATATATACGGTTTAAAATTTTGTTACCATATATATTTGCATGACATTTGAGAGGAAATGCTTTCTGCGTGTTGCGAATGCAAAGAAGTGATATCTTTTCACTCATCAAAACTCAACGAATGCAAATTGCTGGAATATGTGTTTTTCTTCTGAGTGTTTTCCAAATATATTTTGATTTTATAAATTGAGTTCAAACATTAATTTATTCCCTCTTTTATTTTATTTTTGTTGTGTGTAGTTTTTTATTTTTGTTTTGGTGTTACAAGTATTCAAATATTGCTAATTTCACGTCATACTGACAAAGTAGGCCAGGAAAAAGAGGGGAAAACTGGGTTTTCTATCAGTTTTCACGCGATGCACAAGATTTTAAGAGGGTGTTATGTGAGGAAATAAACCTTGTAAGAGGTTACCTCTCAATATGTTTTATTTCAAAGAGTTTCAAAGTTTTCTAAGAGTTTCTTTTTTTTGCTAATTTAAATTCCAGCATGATCCTATTTTTCGGCCCATGTACAAATTCACAATGTTTTCTGTTTCTGTTTCCATTTCTGCCTTCGAGATAAAACTCGTTAAATGTTTCACCTTAGTTACGCACTTTTTTTTTGGTGTGTGCCTATTCCACGAAATTGCAGTCTGTGCCTCACGACAGCATCCTGCAATGTCTTCATACAACCGTAAGCTGTTAAACATTGAACGCGCCAGCAAATGTTATCAAGTGAACTGCATCTAGGACATGGGCGTCCGCAGGTATGGGCAAGGGGGGCACTTGCCCCCCCCCCCCTGGAAAATCAAAAATTTGAAAAAACGTATAAAAATCAAAGCAAAAACCCGAAGAAAACGTGTTTTCCAAGCTTCTATGCGAAAAATAGGCTTTAGAAATGCCATTTCCGGCGACCTGGGAGGCATTTTGGGCTGAAATTTTCGCATGCTTTGTGTCAATTCATGGTGACTTGGAGGTTTTGCCCCTCCATAGAAATTTTGCCCCCCCCCCCTGACTTTTTTCTGCGGACGCCCATGATCTAGGAATAGGTTTAATTCAGTCAAATCTCAACCAAACTGTCAATTTTGTATTATATACTTTACGGAAATTCTCAGTTGGCACAGCCTTTTGATTGACGGCAAGTCAAAAATACAGAGTATGGTATCTCATATTGCACAACGTACTTTACTGAGCCTGTTTTTATTACACTTGGGGTCTTGGTAAATCCTCACCATGAACTGAGGTTGTGTCTGGATAAAGAGGGTTTTAAGGCAAATTTGGGAGGGGCTTAAATTAGTAGGTTAGGAGAATTGAAACTATGTGGGGTATTATTATTAGCCCTTTAAAGGTAAAGAGACCCAACGGCAATCGCGCCAATTTGCTTATTTAAGAGCTTGACAGACAATTTAGCACAGGGGTAATAAAAGTCAGCGGGATATACACACATACTTCATAGACCAGCGCATGCGCACACCAATGAAACAGGTTAAGTACAGCTGATCATGTGACCTATCCGCTGTACCGAAACTCACGTAAGTAGGCTTGCTGCCATAGCTTCGTACCTATATCTACCTTTAAAATATCGTGAACTGATGTAAAATTGAATACAAGTATGGTCATTTAAAAGATAATTGGTCCAAAAAGAAAGAAAAAAAATATAAAGGGATTATCCCAAGAAATTGCTTCATTTAAAGTGTAAAACGAGAAAGTGTATTCTCTATGGAAACTAGGAAATAGCAAAAAAAAAAAAAAAATCAGAAGTCAGAAATCGTGCTTGCATCTCTCCTTACCTCACAACATGTGAGGACTGTGAGATAAATTTGTGAGCTCATCCATCTCGTACCGTAAACTTGTCTGCTCTGGATGTAACGGTTTATGAAATCGAAGAAGATAATTGTTAAGAACAGCCTTCCTTATAAGCATCCATCACTTCATCATTTCACAACTCTTATTGAAGCTTAACTTACTCTTCCCTACCAGTGATTTATTGTGATCTCCGAATGCTGGAGAATTAGATCTTTAGTTGAGGGCGCAATTCGCCCATGCGGAACGAACACAACTGCCACCATACTCTTACTCAGTTCCAACAGTGCGTGGATGTGGCAGCACGCAGAGTTCTCAGTAGGCGAACCGCCCCTGAGGCGAAACGCTATTAAAGGTGCGCAAACTTTTGAGCTAATATTACCAAAACATACCGGTAGATCACACTTTTGTATGCGTTTAACTCGGCCGCATTACACGTGACCTATCTCCAACCCTCTCGACATATTTCGCCATCTTTTTTTTTTAATTTTTGTTAGACACATGTGTGCTCTGTCTGTTACATCTTTATCTCTGTATGACATTCCTATGAAATCCGCTGGTGACAATGACTGAAATTTGTTCGTATAATAACTGTAACGGCAGATGAAGGCTTTGACAATTTCTTGGTGTAGTCAGGGTCCTTCCACGATTATTCTTCATGGTCCAATGGCTTTTAAGTTGAAATAAATAGGGTCAGTTTTAATTGGTTGTTTTTGTTGCAAAACGAAGGCTCTGTTTGGTTAAACCGACGGACTTCGCACCATCGATTGGTTCATAATCCTTTGTAACATCATTGCATATTTGTTTACTTATGTGTATCACAACACTTCCTCTTCAGTCCACTTCTGTGCATAATTTTTTTCTGCAGAGTAATGAGTATATTGTCGTATCATCATGTCAAACTGTCACGCGAGTTCCTTGTACTGAATTGTATCATGTACTCTAAGAACGGTGCTTAGAAATTCAACGATTTTTGCCCAAGCTTTGTTAACACGTTTAGATGCTATACACACTCGTCTAAATCCTAAGCATTTCTCCTGGAAACACGTTTTATTACTGAACAGTTAGTGTTTAATAGTAAACGTGTTCAGAATTTAAACGTGTTTACAAAGTGGGACGAAATAAGTGTTTAAGTGCTAAACAAGGTTTCTAGAGTTTGAAAAGGTAGTCTGGGCTTTGATGAGATGAAGGAGAGGTCTTAGGAGACACTTCTCCTTTTTTGTAGAATCTTTTGGTCTTAAGATGTAAGGTAGAGCAATATTTCCGCCTCTAAATAGTAAAGTTTTCAGCGATCACTTTAATTTTCGCAGTTTTTTGTATTATGTCGTTTTTTCAAGCTTGGGTCATGGAGGGGGCAAGTAGGTCACCCTCACCTTTGATGTGGACCGTATCAAATAAAGGTCAATTTAATATCATACAATCTGTCAAATTGGCTCTTAATGGAATTCTCAGATATTATGAATACAACAAAAGTCATATGAGATGTTGACTAGACAGTTTGATCAGTGACCATATTTAGGTTTCTACTTTTGAATCAGGCTAGATACCAATTGGGAATAAATCAGGGCAAAACGTTCCGTTTTTTTCTTCATCAAAGCCAATGTCGGTAAAATAAAGTGAATAAGATGGTGGATACGTATTTTGTTTTTCTTACGTTTCTAGTTCCGTCTAATCCACATTCCTTTATCTCGGAATCGTGAGAATCCTGTAAAACTAGGAAGGCCGTCTGTTCCTTAAAAGTTACGATGACAAGAAACTGATTGAGATGGTCAACGCAGAAACGTGGAGATTGGACTGTTTTGATTCTAGGATAGGAGCACGTTTCCAGCTATCTGGAGGGAAAACACGTTTCCAAATACAAGAAAACTTTCTTTCATCTTTTAACGTGAGAAGAAGCCTTTTGCATTGCCCTTCCACTGCTTCGCCTTTGACATAGCCCGCGTGGAATTCGAAGGGCAAAATAAAACCACCTTCCGTATGATAACAGGACACACGTGTTTTCAAGGCAACGGGGAATTTTAGATGCGGCAATAGTTAGCGATTTCGCTATTGAAAATTATCTGTTCTTCCTTTTTTTAAGGGGCGGGGTTGCTGGTTCCTAAGGAAGGCAATCAAAATAAAACGTATGCGGGTGTTGAAAAGCACAGGATCGTGACCACTGGTTATCTAAACCGCTCTTGGTTAAAAATAAAGTTAGAAAATAAAAAGGTCAGAATAAATATTTTCTTGCTTTAATTAACTGCCGCTGATTTTTCACAGGATTTAATGATAAACCCACGTGAGTATTTGTGTGATAAGAAAGTGTCGATCAAAGAAGGAAGGTGTCGGTTAAAGATGTGTTTTCTTTAATTGTGAAAATCACGAATATATGTTATCTTTTAAATGTAATGTTACAAAATTTAAAAAAGCAAAATAAGTTTAAAATAATTTGTTCAATAACTTCAAGAATGTAGTAAAAATCTGGATGGCCCAGCAAAATATATGTCCTATGAACTGGGAAATTTTTGAAACTGTTTGAGAAAAATAAAAAAAGGTGACTTTACTTTTAAACCGAGAATAGTTAGAAAACTAGGACTTCCAGTCTGATTTACTGTAAGCAGTCTAGGCAACCATCCTTTCATCAATTCTTTCGCTTCGTAATAATAAATTTTCTGTTTTCCTTTTCATTTGTTTTTTTGTTAATAAGTTTTTGTTTTATTCTTCATGTTGCTATATTTCAATGAAATATTTAAAAACTTTCTTTTATAAATAAACCGTGCCTATATAAAACAAAAAACAAACCACTCAGGGCTTCAACTTGAGTCCACGTTCAACATTTTAGAGTTTCAATATTACATTACATAAGAAAATGAAAGAAAGGGACCCATGCATGGAAAAATCATATAGAAGACACTTACAATTTCGATATCTAAAATTACCGTTTAGTTTTTTATTTCATAAGAAAAAGATTTTTATTTTTGAAAAATGACCGTTTTTACTTACTTTTCGAATGTCATTTTTTGCGCTGAAACATTATGAAATATGGACATGTAAGTGGCTTCACAGAACAAAAGAGCGCGCCCTCTATAACCTATGTTTACAACACTGACATAAATGCATCACACAGTCGATTTGTGTACAGGTAGTATACATACATAAATCTATGTCTGGAAAACAGTTTGCTACGTCATGTGACGTCAATATACTGGGTCTATTTATTTAAACTAGATACAAGTGAGGATTTAAAATATTCATTCTTTTGTAAAACTAGCCTTGAATCCCACAGCTTATTCTGATCCATTCAAAGAAACTCATAACGAAAACTTTTGTGGTGGGACTGTTTTAACATCTGTCGCAAAGTAAAACTTGCATAAATAGTTTATATTGCTTTTCTTTTGTTCAATTATTTTGTCAACTTCATAATAACTTAAAAATAAAAACCGAAATCTAATTCCAATTTATTTCACCTCGTACTTTTGTAGCTTCACGCTAAAAATTTTATTTAGGCGAACAAGGTACTTCGTATATTCAAACAGCAAGACAAACAGTTTCTTCCATATAGTTTTGAAATTGAAGTGTAAGTAGATTTGATAGCTGAAATGATCAAATCAAGATGAATTTCAACATCAAAAGCGAAAATTGCGCCCTTCCAAGATTTGTGCCATCGACACTACAATGGGATCAGTCAAGAACCTGGAAAGTCATTGATACATTGAGTGACTATCGTCATTTGTATGTTCCGTTGACACAATGACTGTGCTATAGATATCCGAAAAGTTCCCATAACAATTTGAGAGTGCATCTCGTCAAAATTGAAGCAGGCAAAAAAATTCGCCCCTAGGCTCGAGAAGTTGCCCCGCATCAGTTTAGCTATTTAACCTCTGTGTCCAGGCGATTCACGATAACTCGGCTTTCTAACGTGCGCCAATAAGGTCTTAAATTGGCGGACTACGTTGAACAGAGTAAATCTGACGAGTTCTCTATATACAGACCACCCGAGGGAAATTTGTCGTCAAATTGCCTTGTGTTTACATGAACTTTTTACCACTGGGGCATTGTCTAGTTCTTGCATTCTCATTTGGCGACCAATTTTGTTTGAAAGCATTCGAAAAACATTTGATTATGATAGATGGACTCTGATTTCATTGAAATGATGCAATAATGAATCTAATATTTGTGATCTTTTTAAAATGCACCACGAAGAGGAATTGAAATCAACAACTTAGAAGTTTATTTCTCTTTCTCATATTTTGAAAATATGCAAGAGTCTTCTGACTTCGGAAGGCCTTTTCAACTAATTGTAAAGTGCAGTACGAGGGCTATATGGGTAGTTTTAACTAAGATTTTATTTGTAGAGAAGTTCATTTTCATTAACTCATTTCCTCGTGAAGATAGTGTTCATTGATTGGCTGAAATCTATTTCCATATAAACTTTTGTTTTATAAACTTTTTCGCCTAAACTTATTTTGATACAACATCTTAATCTCACACTTTTCTTCTTATTTCTCTTCTAGGTATTTACCATAATATTCCAGGATTCAAATATTTCATATTTATGGTAAACCAAGCAGTTTCTTGTCATAAATTTCTCAGTTGAGGATAAAATATATTGCCACATGATTCACAAGAGACAGTCATGGATAAGGGCAGGTTTTTGTGTTAATTCAAGTTAAAAATGTTGCATTTCCCTTTAAAACTAAGACCTTTACCTAAGACAGAGACGTACCTACGACATCTCTCTAACTTGAAAAGGGCTAAGGAAGACGAAAATTCCTTGAAACCAAAACGTCTTGAATGGATTTAGTTGACGAATGAAAACTCGTCCCACAAAAGGACTTCGAAATCTTTGTACTCCGTTCAGAGGTTTTCTTTAACACGGTAAGGATTTATGGCGCTAATATCAGGTATATTATGGGGACAAAATGTATAAAAGGCGAAGGCAATTTGTAAAATGCATTGAATGAAAGTAGTAGTTCATCAATAAATACCGTGAATCCCATATCATCGACACACTCAAGCATAAAATTTTTCTCAAACTTTTAGTTTGAAGAGTTATGAACACTATATTCTCTATAAAATAGAAATTTGTGTCAATAAATGAATCATTTATGACATACCAAGCTATAAGTGAGTTTCGCATTGTTTTTATTCCTTGATAATAAACTTGCTCGACCATCTTGTCACTTTGTAAGGACAAATTTGGTTTTGAGATGTAACAAATTTACGCAAGATCATCGAAATATTTCCCTCACGAAATTGTAAAAACACAGAAACGTGAAAACAAAAACAAAGTAATGAAAAATATAGTTGCTATGCAACCACACTGGAGAAAAGAAAGGAAGGCAAAACAACACAATAACAAGACCAGTTTTGGAGCTTGGGGATTTGTGTATAATCAGTGAGTTGCTAGCGGCTCTCTGGTATAGGTTACTACGAAATCATGTTATTCTGTTTATGTGCAGTTAAAGTGGGACAATCAAATCAATTTTGAATTAATTCATTGTCTCGGTGCAGCAAATTAACATCAAACTCGTAGTGAGCTAATTTAACTCCCCCGATTGATTTCTTCGATTGTCGAGTGTTCCATGATGAAATTTTTTGGTACCCATGTTGAAAACCTTTTTTAAAAGTTTTTCGTTTAATACAAAACCTTCTTTGGACAAAATTTTGGTGAAGGGCCTTTGTGTCCTCCTGAAAGAAGTGCTATTATAAATTTCCACGTTTGTATTTATATATGTCCATTCTTGTTTGCCCATGTAATGAATTTGCATTCATCCCACCCCCACCCTACCCCTCATGTTACTTAAAGTGTACCTCATGTAACTAAATCAAAAATATATATTAAAGTGCATGAAAAATGAATTCTAACAATTTAACTCCCACCTTCATAGGACATTCCTGAGCTGAAATATAAAATGTTGAAGTGAAGTCACTCAACTTAAAATGGTATATTGCGCAATAATTTGTGATGTCATTGTTGTACTACTCAAATTACAATCTTTTTATTTCTATGTTTCTCAGAAAGTTACTACACTTTGTATCAAGCTACGATAGCAATCTTACTCTTATTGGGTAATGTAATTAATCAAGCCATCTCGGTAAATCATGTTATCCAGACAAACAAGAAGTGTTCAAAAACATTTTTAGTTTTTAAGGGAAACAAAGTAGGTTGTGTGAGTTGTACAACAGAAAAATCACAAATTGTTGCGCATGATGGACCAATTTGTTTTAATTGAATAACCTTTAACATTTTATATCTCAGCTCAAGAATTTCCTAAGAAGATGGGAAATAAACTTTTAGAATTCATTTTTCATGCTCCATAACATACATTTTTTTGAATTTTTTTTACTTGAGGTACATTTTAATGCGTACCCATCCAATGATTTTATGCTAATAACACAAATGTTTGTTTTTGTATTCATTAGAGAAATGGACTCGAAGTCGTACTCGTGGCATCATCTCCCACAGCAAACAAAACCTGAAATTCCTCCCAAATGGAGTTACGGTATTGGAGGTTCATAAAACTTTATTTGAAATCCTCCGACACAATTGCGTTAGAGCTGCTAGGGCTATATTGAAAAAGTTAAAGGTATTGTGACATACCAAGAGAAAGCCCCGGCTTTATTATTCACACTTGACAATTAATGAGCAAGAATTCCCAAAGGAAAAATACGTTGGAATTATGTCAATATTTTCACTGTTCTCAAGAAAAAACGGTGCCATTGAAAATTGTGAATGTTTCTGGAGGAACTTGTTACAAGTGCAAAAATAATAATGTGAAGTCTTGCACACCTGGGGGCGACGCCGGGGTATTTTGATGAGGGGGAAACATGAGTAGTTACGTCCTTATTTTTCTTTTTTTCTTTTTTCCTTTTTTAACTTCTCTTTTCACATTTTATATCTAATATTGGGGGCGGTCGCCCCTTGCCACCCCTGACACCTCCGCTGTTGCTCTGTCTCATCATTTCTTTTCTTAATTTATTAACCCTTTATTAGTTATTTCTTTATTCTCATAAGTTGATCACAAAGAACACAATTTAAACTTCTTAAGTAAGACCTTCAAGATATTTTTATAATTTTATGATTAAGTGTAAATCAAAAATTACAAGTATTGTCGAATTTCGATTGGAATCGCAGCTAATTTTTAGATTGAAATGCTTTATACGCGAATTAACCAACTTCGTTATTTTCATGTGATCACATCACCAGACCTTCCACTGAACCATGTAAGCACTTCCTGTTTTATTTAAATTTAATTATTCAACCTTTCAAATGGTCTTTCTTCACTAAGAAACAGGTTGAAGCTGTATAAAACGTTAACTCGACCCGGATAATATTTCCATCTATTTCTGGCCCAGGAGTGTTTATGGCCGCGGAAACGGTCCTCTGTTATTTGGAGGTTGCCAGTCTTTAGGGGTGTCAAAATCGCCAGGCCCTGCTTCTTACAGACATGAGGGTAGTGTGTTGTATACTGTGTCTTGTCACTGCAGATATTATTTGTCGTTGTGTTTTCATCAGTTCTAGTTTTTGTTGGGATCTTCGTGTTAGCCTTGGTCAAGAAGTTAGTAATATTTTTAGCCTAGTTTAGAATGAGGGCGCTTGTCAACTTCACAGTATGAATCCCGTGCCTTCCTGTTTACAGCATGAGATAATTATGAAACTGAGGGCGCGTTGTGTGTAAGAGTTTCTGGAACTGCATTGAATGCAATAATTTATTAGAAAAACAAAATAATCATCCTCTTAACGCAAGACTGGTGTTCGTATCTGTTTCCAAGCAAGTCCCCCCTCTCCCCGCATGCATGGTTGCTTTGAGTCATATGGACGCAACAAAATCATGACAGACTAATGATGCAAATGATCTGACGGTCTTTAGGTTGGCCTTTGGGGACGTGAAGCTAAGTAGAACTCATTTTGGAAGTATACGTATGGTTTCCCTTAATGGATCTTTGCCACAGAGTCGTTGGGGGAGGGGTGGGGTGGGGGGTTAAAAAGAATGATAGTCTATGGATACAAACTCAAGAAATCTAGTTTCAGCTGCTGATTTTCCGCATTTTTTGTCTTACAATTCTCTTGGTGATATTTTTTGTAGTCTTTCTTTATCACTGGGTGTTATAACTTTTTACACAATTGTTTTTCTAGCATCCACTTTTCGTATGTTTTGATATACCGCATATTTTGGGCGATGCGCACTGTTTAACAAGGAATTTCCTTACTGGCTAACTATAGCCTAATCCCTAATCTAATCCCTAACCCTAACAAAGAATACAATCGATACAATACAATGGCAACAACCAATCAAGAAACACCTTGCTAAACAGTGCGCATCCACCCAATGTTTTTGTAAGGACGAAATAAATTTTAAAAAATAAAAGAAAAAATGAAAATATTGAAAAGTATGTCTCTTGAAGTGTGTAATTTCTTATTATATTAAACACTTCATTTACAGGACCACTCATGATCAAATTCTTCTAATGTACCTATGAAATTAGGGAATACAAGATAATGATAGTGATAATGTAACAAAAAATAGAGATAATATTGCATTTATCACAGAATTATATCCGAAACAGGTTCAAGAAGAAATAGAGCTCACAAATTAGTTTACTTTTTGTTACAGAGCGATTTTTTTCATCTGCTTGTTTGTAGGTATGGACATTATGCTTGTGGGTAGATGTAAGTATATTTTGCTTGCTTGTGAGTACGTCGAAAGGTGTATTGAGTCTGGCTGTGTATACATCTTTAAAACCATTTTATGCTTCGTTAATTTACTACTTTAAGTTTTTGTATGGGTATTGCACAGAAAAGGATTCTTACTTGTACAGGGAAAATCAAAGAAAAATGAAAGAAAACATTGTAAATAATATCAATTAGTTTATTTTTCAGTTTCATTCGTACTCTTCAAGATTCTCTTTTGTAAATGTACCGATATTTTTAGCTTGTAGTAGTGCGAGTAAAACAAATTATATATAGTTCGTTTGATTGTGAGAATAGGTACAAGTTCCTTTGATCTTGGTGAGTTAGTTAGATGGAGTTTATTCTGCCTAGTTTCCAACCAATTGGTTGAAGTCGAGCCGGCCACTGTCTTCTCCAGTTGCTAGTGGCTCACTGGCTTTTTTTCTCTACTCCATCGATCTCGGTGAGTGTCACTATACTATCTGTAGCCCTCAAAACGCCATACAGGGGCGCAAATCCCGGGGGCAAGGGGGCCTTCGCTCCTCAAGTGAAAAAGTGGGGGCAAAATCGTAATCTGGCCCTCCAAAAATTTGAGTAGACCTAAAAATATGGTCACTTTTTTCGGTTTTCCTCGTTCGAAACAGTTTTTCTGGAGCTTCGGAAATGCTAGAACACAAGCGCTTCCGGTGGCTTCGCCCCCCTGGACCCCCACAGGAGCTTTTCCCCTGGATCCCACCAGGAGTCCTTTTGGGCTTCGCGCTTCGCCCACGCGTGCAAAGTTCAATACTCATGGGCACATCATAAGCATTTTCGCCCCCACTCTCAAACAGAGATTTGCGCCCCTGACGTCATGCATGGATTAAACCCACCATACACGGGACAAACGTAGCTCAACTTATCAGTTTTGAAGTTTTTGAATACCATGGGCTGCGTCAATATGAAGAGAGGAGTGGGAGCAGATGGTGGATGGCGATTGACTCATTTCTTGTTTTACTTTTTATGTCCCATCATTTTGTGGAGGATCGTAGTTTGATTTGGTGCACTTTATGCGCACCCAACTTCGTGCGACAGAACGAGTGTCTTGGTTCGTAGCCACACAAAGTTCTGGAGGGGCAATCATTTCCAAGATGGAGGGAATGTGTGTAAAATTAAATTACATTAAATCAATTGTGAAATTCAAACTCTAAAGGGGTGGGAAAAATTTTTCGAAAATGACGTCTTCCCACTAGCGTAGCCAGCGGGGGGCAGGGGGGCAGAGTGCCCCCCACAGAAATTTTGGGGACGCGATGGGCGATGTTGAAAAAATGAAGGGGAGCCAAAAAATAAAAAAAAAATAAAAAAAAAATAAACGGCAAGAGGAGGGAGGGAATCGGGGCATTTTTTACAGTTTTTCGGGGGGGGGGGGGCTCTTAGTCGTTACGATAAAGTATGCAGTTCCCGAAGGCGACTAGTCTCCCCGATGGTTTACCTGTTTTTTGCTCTCAAGGGACAATTTCCCTAATAAGAACCCCAAATTTTCGGCGCGCTACGCGCGCTGTAGATTCACTCCAGTTTTTTTCAATACTTCCATTCCACATGTCTAGAAAGTGTAAGTCCTCTCAACCTTACCAAGTAACTGGTAGGCAGAGTACACAGGTTATGCAGAGGTCGTAATCAGAGATCCCATATCACAAAGCCTAGTTGCTGTTCTCTTGTGTGTGTCATGCGATAGGTCAGATGGTGAGCCACTCACGGAGCATAGTTTGGCTATTTTATCGGGTATTCCAGGTGGTTTCGACACAATGTATGTTATTCCCGATACGGTCTACAACCCCTACAGTTTCTATTTTTTTTTTCTTTTTGTAGTCATTAAGATTGCATAGGTTATGTTATTTTTGTGAGCCCACCAAAAAATTTCGCGCGCTTTGCAATTTCACGATTCAGATTCAAAAGAACACTAACTCGGCTTTTGAAATATTAAGTAACCTTGTGCAAAATGTGCCCAAGGCTGCAATGACATGGGATAGTTAGGCTCCTTCATACCACCCCCTCGACATAGGGGCTATCGGAACTTGTGGTCGCTGGCATGGCCCGCCCCCTGTCGGGGATAACCTGTCGCCTTCTCATGGTCGGTTTAGTTACTTTGGCTTTAAACAAGAGTTATTTCTGCGATAAAACCCAAAATGTTCGGTACGCTTTGCACACTCTTCCTCAGTTCCGTTACCTAGAGCTAATAAAGTACAAACCCTTCCCATCTTTTCATGTAAATTAATAAGTAGAATAAATGGATTAATGTTCATGTCGGGAATTTCATCTCATTTCGCTAAACTTAGTTAATTATCTCTTGTGTCAGTCGTGCGGTACGCACTCGAAGAAGAAATTACAATATAATTTGTGTCCGATAGGGCCCAAATGCCGGGACAATTTATTGACCTATATAAGATTTAAATAAGTACATATTCTTTTTAGTGTGGGCTAACCCCCAAAATTTTTGCCCCCTTTTTCACGGTTAAATCAGTGCGGAAATATCTTCCTCTAGCATATACAAATTTGATGTCGTATATGGCTCGCAATGGCAGGTATAGTGCACAGGTTTTCTTCAAACCTCCTTCACCAACTCATCGACGGCATCCTGGCTGTCGGGGCTTGGGTCGCTACCCACCCTGCCCCTCCCCCGTTCGGAGAGGGGCCCTTCGTCGGGCAAATCCTGGCGCCAAGCCTGGAGGGAAGACACATTTTTCCAGTTATGACTTGTATATGTGTAATGGAGCAATGAACTAGAAATGGAAGCTGCATTTTTTGGAGAGCGGCAACTATTTTGGAGAGGCTGTCAATTTCACTAGGAGGACGTGTCGGCCCTCTAAAACCCCTGTGGAGAACACTGGAATCTAGTATAAAAAGAAAAAAATATAGCACCATATTGCATCTAAGCTCTTCGAGACAGCAAAACATTCCAAAATGGGAAGGTGACACCCAGGGAGACAGGCCCGTGGTCAGGGGGTTCAGGGGGTTCGCACTTAGTCCCGCCCATACCTAATTTTTCTTATTTTTATTTTTTTTTCATTTAAATGGAGTTTTGGCGTTTTTCAGGGCAAAATGTCAATTCCGCTGGTTTAGCCAAATAAATGTAAGCCTTATGAGTAGCTGTTTTGTTCCAGTGCGACACAATTCCCTAGGGCCCCATTGACTCGTACCGAGTAACCCTCTTGCATTCACACACTAACCCTGCTAACTCTCGAGGGAATAAGGAAAACATTGATACAAGATTGTAAAGTCCAAAAATTCCAACTTAGGTGTTCACCAGATCGCTCAATTTTGATGTAAAATTGCAAATCTCCTTGGGGCAGGAGGGGGAGAACCACACCCTCTCCCCGTTCGGTCGCTCGGCTCCTCACTTGGGCGCTTCCCTCCCTCAAGAAAATGCCACACCCCAGTGGCGGCGATGAAAAATGAAAAAGTTTGGGCTAAAGGTATGTTCAGCCCCTCAATATTTGTCAAGTGCTCCAATTAAGAAGCGGGGAGAATTTCGAAGTTGGGCTGAACATATTCTTGCTTAAAACACTCGGGAAGTGCCGTTTCCGGCCATCTGAGGGGTTTGTAAAACCAAAAATTTCCTGGTACGCTCCGCGCCAATCGATGTTAGAGCTCCGCTTAGAAACATGTATTAACATTTTTCATAGATTGATTTTTATTTTTTGCATTAATTGAGAAATATCAGAAATGTGATCCATATTTCTAGGCTGGGAACATGCAGCATAAAACACTCGGGAAGTGCCGTTTCCTGCCATCTGAGGGGTTTCTAAAACCAAAAATTTTCTTGTACGCTCCGCGCCAACCGATGGTGGCGCTCCGCTTAGATAGTCCCGTCGGTCAAGATTGGGACGATGAGTCGACTTTGCCCCCCACAAGAAAATCCTGGCTACGCCCCTGCGTCTTCCTCTTTGTCCCCGCCCTTGGCTGCCTGCGCGTATAATATTAGGTCTTCTGAACTTGAAGCATGTCGAAAATCACGATAAGAACCGTTCCTGTATTTTCTCCAGGATGATTTAGGCGCCGCAAATTAGACCAATGGATAAATCAGCTTATTGGAGATAGGCCACACCCCTAATTCCGATTTCTGACACCGGATCATGACAGAGTAGGTCAAACTTCACTGGCCGAAACGTACCCAAACTTTAATTCTAATCCTAACCTTCATTTTGAAATAAATTTAAACTTAAAATAAAAAAACCCTCATTCGTCCTAGGAAAAAAGGTAGGCTATTATTTCAGCTCCTTACCTTTAGACCAAAACTTCCAATCCTCCTAGAACAGTAGAATGAGCAATTAAAACTGACCAAACACAATACAATTTTAACTGGGCGATTGACTGGTTAAACTCGAAGTTTCTAAGCTTGTAATCATAAATGTACTGTTTGGGTGTGTCTAGATATGAGCACATATATTTTTATGTTGAGTCTTATTACGGGCTTTTTACTGTTTTTCACTTTGATGGTCAACAAAGTTACGAATAAGGACACCTATATAACCTTCATAGACAAAGCAAGTATGATGAGGCTATGAGAGATAAAGATTAAAAAATACAGGTTTTTACAGAAGTATTTATCATTTTCGAAACTAATGAAACACAATTTAGCTAAATCATAATTACGTCCAAAGTTTTAGGAATTCGCAGGAAAAACTTATTTTGACACTTGAGGATGATATCACTCAGTTTGTGTTGATGTGCAGCTGTAGATTTGTAGTCAAGAGGGGATCTGTGAAGGGGAAAACTCCATTCGAAAAATTTTCGTCCTCCAGAGAGTTTAGGTTTGCCTTTCACTTAATGCAATTTTACACATTTGGTACACCTTGTTTGGCTTTGCATGGGTCTGCACTTATTGCATGTAATTTGCATAGTTGGTTGTATGTCCACTCCCATCAACCCATCGAGTCAGTGGGATTTTCTCTGTTGACTTGGAAAGCAAGTTAGAAGCTCTAACCTTACTAGCATTTTCAGGGAGTCATTATTTCCTGACTATTTTATTTATATTAAATGATTTCTGTTACATTTCCCTTTCCGTCTTCTTGTCTCGCTAGGAACAAGGGACAATTGGAGGTTCTACAGAGAAGCATTTAATACCCCTTGCCAAATCAAGTTTCCATTATAGGGGTAACATTGATCATAATGATTGTTTACGACTTAAAATTAGACGAAATTTCAGATTAACCCAACTTTCCCACTCTACCTGCCCCAAGCAACCCATGATACATGTGTGGATATGCATAACTTATAATGTGCACGCTTGAAGTGAGTGAAACGTGTTATGCCGACCATAAACACAAATCTATGTATTTACAAACAAGTACCCACGCGACTGCCACGCGCAGACACCGACTATCTATAATTGAAACAATTATATCTGCCAAGGACTATTGATGTAAATTAACTTCTAACAAACAATTAATGTTACAAATAATTACCTTTACAAATCTCTAGCCAACAAAACATTGGTTTCGCGGAAGGATATAGGTTACTATGATATGCCCAAAGGCTTAACTTTTCAAAGCGGAATACGTGGGCTGCTCTAAGCGTTAACACCCTTTAATCTAATTATGTGTATGAGTTTGTAAAGTTTGAAGTTGTGTAACGTCAGACAGATAACACTGCTGTTGTACGACTTGCATGTTAATATGTGGTTAGAACACAGTACCCTAGAAGATTGGCTGGTTGCACAACCGTAGATGATTGAGGCGGCATGGTGATGATAACTACAGGATAGGCTACCATGCACCCGTACAGGAAGAACCATAAAAATCATAAGCAATCGTCAAGTGCCTCGGGAATGTACATATATTAATTAATCTTTTATGCACTCAAACAACTGTGAGAACTCGTTTTCATGAAAGAGACGTCGTTTGCTTGGCAATCCGGTTTGGGGTGATATAAAGGGAAGGGTTGAACTTATGCAGTTATCACAGGATATTCACGCCTTTGTTAATTCATAAGCCAAACTTGTCTCCCGGCGGCTCTTCAGTGAAGCTTGACCGGCATTCATTTGTCGCAACATCCTCAAAGTCACAATACGCGTAAGGAAAAAAACGCTTTATACGCTTGCGCTTTATTTGGGTGCATACAAATATGAAAGCCCTCATAAAACTACATTCCCGGGGCACGTGACCCTTGATCAGTTGCGCATAATTTTCGCCCGGGCATCCATTAGCGTAATAAGCTATTACTATTTTTTAAAAAAAATCCATAACCAAGGTCGTATCCAGAAATTTTCAGAAGAGGGCGCAAGAGTGTGATTAGTCCAAAGATATTATAAACATAGATACCAAACTCCTATCCCTTAACTGTTAGACGCGCTGACTCCTCACGGAGACTCAATCGGAGGGGCGGAAGTGTTCATTTGACATGCGCACAATTCTGTTCGGTTATCTGCGTGCAAAATTGTGCATGCGTAACAGAAAATTCCATTGTGACGAGATGTCAGCGTGCGTGCATTTTCAAAGCAAGTTCTGTACGCGCACAATGCATTTCTCCGTGTGAGGTCCGGAATAATTGACGCGTACTTCCGCTTGCTTGGAAAGAGAACGCAGTAGTTGATTTTGTGTTGTAAACGCGTTAGAATGTTAACGCGTGCATAGATGAGCGCTTTTGAAGATACCATAGGAACTGACCAATCAGCAAGTCAATGAACTTCAAACCAGTCGTTGTGTATTAATGTTCAAATATATTTAAGTAGAAAACCGCGGAAGAAGCCTAAAACTGTTTCATGTCGGTGAAATTCATTGAAGAACAGTGTTTGCAAGAATTTCAAAGTTTTAATATCACACGTATTTATAGTACCAAAAGATATCAATTAACTGTTAGCTTTCAAAACGACTGAACAGTGATCAGCACTTCCGCCCCTCCGATTCGGTATCCGTGAGGAGTCACCGCGCCATTTTAAGTTTGGTATCTATGTTTATAATATCTTTGGACTATAAACATAGATACCAAACTTAAAACGGCGCGGTGACTCCTCACGGAGGCCGAATCGAAGGGGCGGAAGTGCTGATCACTGATCAGTCGTTTTGAAAGCTAACAGTTAATTTATATCTTCCGGTAGTATAAGTTTATGTAATTTTAAAACCTTGCAATTGTTGCAAACACCATTCCTCAATAAATTTCATTCATATATAACAGTTTTAGGTTTCCTCGCCGGCTTTCAACTAAAGAACATTTGAACATTAACGCACAACGACTGGTTTGAAGTTCATTGGCTTACTGATTGGTCAGTCTCTATGGTATCTTTACAAGCGCACATATATCCACGCGTTTACATTCTTACGCGCTTACAACACATAAATCAACTACTGCGTTCTTTTTCCAAGCACGCTGAAGTACGCTTCAATTATTCCGGACTTCACACGGAGAAATGCGTTGTGCGCGTACAGGACTCGCTTTGAAAATGCGCGCACGCTGACCTCTCGTCACAATGGAATTTTCTGTTACGCATGTGTCATTGTGCACGCAGATAACCGAATAGAACTGTGCGCATGTCAAATGAACACTTCCGCTCCTCCGATTGAGCCTCCGTGAGAAGTCAGCGCGTCTAACAGTGTAGGAACAGGAGTTTGGTATCTACGTTTATAATATCTTTGGATTAGTCTCTGTCCTGCAAAGAGATATTTGGAAATGTTGCTTCGGGATTGATATTTAAAATGGTACGATATTTGACACAGTTTTCCTTCAATTTTTTTGACGCAGGCATTACAATAGGGTGTCTATTGCCTATAGATGCGCCATTGGTTTCAATCAAGTGATATAGGATACTTAAATCCTTTCAAGGAAACGCCACCCCTCAATATTTCTAAATTTCAAGGGAAGGTGAAGTCAACCCAACATAAAGAAGTGTAATAGACTTATTTTTCATGGTTGGGTGTTGAGTCATGTGACAACGTTTTTTCTTCCAATGTGAAATTTACTAAAAGCAAATGCTTGCTTAACCTTGCATATATGCAATATTGAAGTCATAAAATATTATGAAAGATTCATTTAAGATGGGGAAATAAGAATTATGATATTTGGGTGTTGCTTCAAAGTAATTTAGTGGTTGGGGGCTGCTCATGACCTTTAAGGGGAAAGAGCTATGTTAATAGGGATAAAAGTACAAAAATACTTTATTGAGCTGCCAACAATGAAATTCAATCTCATCGCATGAAATTCATTATACGCACGAAATTCTTGGACTTAGCAACTACAATTGTGTTTACCTCATACTATTTTAAAATACTTCATAACAAAAAAAAGAAACGGAAAAATACTATGAAATAGTGATAATTGTAAGGCAGTTAAGATGATTCAAGGTTTTGACAAACATTTGTGGAACGCACTCGTTACTCAATATAATTATCTATTGCAACAGTTATAGAACTTTGTGAACCCAGGGGAATACTTGTGCCTCCTTTCAATGAGATCCCTTGGGTATCTGCATGTCTTCTAATTTCAGTCTCCCCTATCATTTCAAACTTTTTTGAAATACTTCACTGCTCGACACCCGATGAGACATAAAACAGGGCAACGTGAAGGTTATTATCACTTTTGCGAGACTTTGTAAGTTTTTACTGCATTTTACCCGCCTCATTAATCCTTCAAGTTAATACCTCAGCAATTGTAGCATTTATTTTCGGTAGTTAGTTGGATGCGCCTGAGAAAACTTGCGCTTCCAGCGTTCGTTGAATTATTCTGAACTGCGTCAGTTTGAAAGACGCGCTGCTCGGCGGGACTCGCAACGGGGAGGAGCGTTTAAGTAGCATATGATGTGACTTAAAGTCCCCAAACTTTTATTAAGGAAGATGTTGGGCCGCCTCGTCATCCGTTGATTATACTTTTTAACTTAAAGGGATTGTATGTCACTACAAAATCTCCACGACGAAGTGTTTTTATTTAACAAAAGTCCTTTAAAGTAGTATTTGCTATAGAAGCTCTCGATACAGGATGAAACAAATTAGGGTTATTCAAGTTATTATTTTCAAAAAAGGTAATAAAGCTTTGAATTAAGAAAATAATTCAATTAATCAATTAAAGAATTAAAATTTTTAGGCCTAAGGGGCTAGAAGTGAAGTTAGGAGAATATTTATAGTTGCGTTCAAGTAAGATTTTGAGTGATTAAGGTGTACATTAAAAATTCTACTTAGTCCATTCTCGCGTTGTTTGATATACATATACAAAAACAATAATTTAAAGGACAATAGCAGTTGCCCCAAACTTGCTGCAACAGCTAAATCTCACAAGACTTCTTATTTCTCTTCAGAGTATCCTAAATAATAGTTTAGGACTTAAGTTCCCCTTTTCAGGTAAACTAAGCGATTACTTCTACTAAATTTCACATTTGAGAAGACGGTTAGAAGATTATAACCCTACGTTTCCTTCATTTACATTTATGTTTCTCATTCTATTTATAGTAACCGAATGTGGAAGCCTACTAGTCGACCACGCAGCGCTCTCGATACTTAATAACACACAATATTATTGCCATAATGCATTTAAATGTAGTTCTTCACCCCTTTTTTCATCTCCCTCCCCTCCCGAAGTTACCCCTTCCCATTCATGCAGTGCATTGTCCTTTTACGGAATGAATTCATATTGACAGAAATATCTGATTCCTTTGTTCTTGCTTGGATTGTTTATGTTTTCATTTGAAATCTGATCGATGTACATGTTGTACTCGAAAAGGAAAAAAAAAAGAAAAAAAAAACAATCAATATGATACATGAAGTCCTTATGATTGAAATTATGAACCCTTTGTTAAGAGACAATCAGATTTTTCCATATATATTTTTTTTTACAATTCTGTACCATAATCTCACATTTGAGTTGTAAGTAACACAAAATGACAAAATGACTTATCACCACTGGAAATCCGGCATATGTTTTTAGTTTTGAATTGATTATCTTTAATTCTCTCTGTCAAACTCTGATTGTCCCTTTAACAAAGAAGACATTTAAACCCCAACTATTAGACAAGCCATCGAACTTCTCAGATCAATGGCAAACGGTCTTTACCAAAATGTCTTTCCACCTTCATTCCCACCCCGTATTTTAATATAGTAGTGATTTAAACTCTCCGAAAACACATATTAAACACGACCCTTATGTAAATATTGGATCTTTAAAGGCTACCTTACTTTTACATTTAAAGCTCAATGTTCATTCAAGTAAAACTTTTATTGGCTACAAAATGCATTGTTTAAAATGATGAGTGGGATGTCATGTTGATATTATGGTTATCAAAGGTGTCGTAACTGTTAACTAAAAGTCATCGAACAGTCACGTATCTTGAGGTCACGCACATATGTTAGAATTTTGAAGCAGTTTTTATCCAATTTCGAAAACAAAACATGTGACCATCCCGTCTTTGTGTTTTGAGAAACATTTATCTATGCCCTATTGGTAGTGGTCACGCTACATTCGTTTATAAGGAGAACCTCACGGTCAAAACATAATAAATCATATTTACCGTCTGGTGAGTTTTAAAGAAAGTTGCTCAATTTTCACTGTATCATCTTTAACAAATGAATGGTTTGAATGATTCATATGCATGACGGTTAGCCATTCACGAACAAATGGTATTAAATTCATTCAACTTTGCAACAACCACTGTATATAAGGTTATTCCTGAAAATATTTTCGATTAAAAATTGTCCGCAGTTTTGTCCTTGAAAAAACAAATTAAAAAGAAGTTAATTTTAAATTAAAGGGATATGGACAGGTAGAAATACATTTTTGGCACAACCCCTCGACCCAGGACAATTTTTTGCCATGTCCGGATTTTCAGTATGGAACGTTTATTTTTTACTATTAAAAATCGATTTTTTTTCTTTTGTGGGGGGGGGGGGGGGCACTAAAAGACTGTACAGAGCAAACGAAGGTTAGATTCCTGCTTGCATACGACTTACTCCAATGAGAAATTTAAGGCAACAATATTCGGTGGTTCTCAGATATTTTTGTGGGTTGCGAAACAATGTATTACTCCTTATACTTTAAATGTTGGCATTTTTTGTCTCCTATTGTAAAAGAGTAAAAGTACATTTGATATTCTTTATCAAAGTTGTAATTCCCCGAAAATACACTGATTAGATACAGTTATTGCGTTTAGGTGTATCTCGCCCATTATCTTAAATATTCATATAAAATTATTTAATCAATAAGAAAACCAAAATAATTCAATTGTTTCTGTCATATTTAAGGTTTTTCTTAAAACAATTGACATCTTTTATTTCAAGTGGTTATTGCACCATTCCTACAAGTGGAGGAGCTACCATTTAGTCAGAGGGGCGGTTGCCCCCCCCCCCCCCTTTACGGACTCAAATTGCCTGTCAACGCCCTATTTACTCTTTTACCGTATTGAGGCATATGTGTCTACCTACATAAAAGCTCCCCTACAGCCTATTTTTCACCCCTTCTGACCAAATAGTCTTGTCCTGCAAACTTTGAAGCGTCCCTGAAGGCCATTCTTGCCCCCTCGGACTGGATTCCCTTTTCCGCCACTGGTTCCTACCAATAAGAAATGAGTGTAGTCCACAAAATATTTATGTAGATATACAAAGTTTTCGTTAATTTCATTTGCAAAAAGATTGTTCAACAGATTAGGAGTTCTATATTGAATCATACTCATTCCCTTTAGAAGTTTACAGTCTGCCTTTTCATTGTCAGTACGGTGGATTATTTAATATGGGTTTCATCGCCTTGTCCAGGGTTGTGGCGCTTTATCAAGATAAGGTAACACGAAGGAGGGTTTCGCCTGATGATGACACTGATTGGATAACTATATTATCCCTTAATGTCGACCGGAGACTGTGCAATTAGTGAAGCGATGGGCTGGTTTGATATGCAAATTAAGTAGAGGCAAAAAAGATTGCAGAAAGAGATGGGTTTATTTAAGAAAAAGAAGTATAAGAAGGACAATTTAAAAGATATGGGAAATATATAGTTTGCTAGAATATACTTAAAAAACAAATCAAGCCGAGGAAAGAATATTGTTAATGCAAATCTCTAGTTTCTTTTGAAGGTGCTTTTTTAAGTTTTGGTAACGAGAAAGGGAAGGTCTGTCTTCATATTTCTGAATAGAAAATAAAAAGAAAGGATACGATTCAAAGATACAAAATGAATAATGTAAGGAGGCAATTTTTTTACATTTTGAAGTTCAGAGGGGTACCTTCCAACTTAAGTAAAATATTCACGTTACATAGGCAGGGTCATTGACTTGAGAGCATACACTTTTGGGGAAAATAGAAAGACAAAAAGATAAACAACAATATTTTGAAAAGGTATAAATGAAATCTGAGAGTGGTTTTTTAACATCAGGAGGTACGAAGGTCTGAATTCTTTTACATGAATTCACTACAACTTGAGGAAAAAGAAAAAAGAAGAGATTATAGGTTAATAAAAAACATAAAAACATAGTTTGCTGGATGTTGAGAACGCATACCTCACGAAGAAGAACTCGTTGGTTTATCTTAAAGATGACCGATCGTCTCTTGAACATGCAATAAAATCTATACCGGATTTTGGATGACGTCACCGATAACCTTTGTTGTAACTTTGATTTCGAACCGCTTCGATACTCTATCGTTTATGTCACATCATTTATAGTGTATCGAAAACGTTCGCATTGTCGAAGGTGCACTGAATCAGTCGGCAATCGAAATTAAGACGAGGGTATTTTGCGACGTCATCTAGATTCCAGCATAATTTTTATTGCATTTTTACGAGACGACGGGTCATCTTTAATATTTAAGATATATTGGCTGTTATGCTCAGAAATATTATGAAAATGCATTTGAAAATGTAATTCCTAATATTTAAAGAATGTTTTATAAATAAATCCTCGGTAATTGACTGTGCCGTTTGACTTTCATCATTAAGATAGAACCCCAAAATATGAAATATGGGGGTGAAACGGTGATTTTTTCTGAAAAGCACCTTCTTCACGTGCTTGGAGATATAAACATCTAACTTTTAAGTGTAACTATCATACTTGGTGATTTTGACATTGTGCAAAATAAAACAAGGAAACATGGAAAATATTTTGAAGATGTCGAATTTTTAAAGATAACCAACCAAATGGGCAGGAAAATGATTTTTTAAATAATAATTATAAAGTAACATATTTACCGTCATCCTATGAAAAGTCACTATAGGCGAGAGGAAAACCTTTCGGTAAATAATTGAGTACTTGGTATATATAGATATCCACACAATATCGAGTACTGAGTGCTTGTTTGGTGGCCAACGTTCTGGGTAGAAACTAGCTGCTAAAATCGTCGAAACACCTCCTTGAGAAGACGTCTGTGTTTGATTAAATATCTTACCCTGACATTTGGCATCAAATATCTTCTGATAAAATGACACTTTACCTCTATAGCCCTGGATGGATAGAAAAAAAATGATGGTTATATTTTCTTCAACAAAATAAAGGCATAACCACAGGATAAGAGGCGCCAATGGTCTAAAAATGCAAATTCATGGCTTACATTTATCATAGGGTTCTGTGAAAGTATTTCCTACCAAAAAGCCCACAGGGTGCACAATTACAAGTCAATTCCCGTTTTTTTCCTTGTGAAAAGAGAACTCAAAAGATCCAAAAGGCGGTCAACAGTAATTACAAAATTCTCACTTATTAGGGGTTAGACTTGTTCAAAGACAAAAGAATCCGTGGGTGGTACATTATTCGGTAAAAGTTTGTACAAAATTTGCTTCGCATAAAGTCGTCAGACCCCACCCGTAGAGAAAACCAATGTCAATGCTTTGTAAACACACATGAAATGTACCGGTTGTGATATGACAATCGATTGATTCCAGAAAGAGTTTTTATTGGAAATTCATCACAAGATGGGTAAAAAAATATTCAGTTTGAGAAAATTGATCAAGTGACATTGCTGGACTGCACTTCTAGGAGGAAAACGGCTTTGTTTTTATTTCTGGTTTTTCAAATTGACATCGATAAAGATACACAATAAAATGGATGATAATAGTTGAATAAGGTTCTGTCATGATGGGTTACATGAAATTTAACAACACACCAACGCAAATGTGTTATATGATGTCAGCTATAGATAAATGAGGGTGAAGTTCTAATACGGCTTCGAATCAAGTTTGGTTTCAAATTTGGTGCCAATGAGTTCACTTTCTCCCGTTTATTCGTTCCTCCCGACAGATGGCTAACATCATGGGCGTAATCTACAAATACCAATACGAAGCAAGGGGGGAGTATGACGAGGTTTAACATCAAGTTTTGTGTGTACTTGGATGGTATACATATATAAATGGCAACATTTAAAAACCGAAGAAGGGTCCCGTGTAATATACGCTTTGGAAGCTGACAAGGTTTAGCCAATGGAAGATAGCCTATAAACACGTTTACCAGCCCTAACTATTTATCACTTTAGGGGGAAAGTGTTAGATTAAAATCACCACGATATCTTCATTTAGGATGACCCCAAACCAGAGGAGAAATACAAATATTTAATTTGCGCCTAAGCCAGGTGACCGTAAAAGAAGTTAAAGAAGAGGAAGCTACTTACTTTAAAATTAATGTCTTCTTTGTTATACAAGTTTGGTAGTTGGGAATATTTTAGTAGGGGTTTGTCATGTTGCTTTAAGAGCAATTTTTAGGGCAAATTTCAAGTTATGACGTGTAAAATTTTAACCCCTTTAGGCAAATGGGGTCTTGTTTTGGTCATTATTTAACCCCCAAATTTTTGTCGTTTTCCTTTTGATCCATTTGGGATCAAATTGACCCCAGTTTATTCACAATACCGTTTATTGTCGTGTCACGATCCCAACAAATATTGTGCCCAATAGTTTTCTTAACAAAAAATGAACTGCTACGAAAAAAAAATGTAAAACGATTGTTTAGAGATCTGATAGTGTGATCTAATAGTTGTTGTTTTTTTGTTGTTTTGTTGGTTACTAAAAAATGGTATTTGATTTCTTAGTAGGCCCAGTACAAGTAAAGGTGAGTCAACATTTATAGAAACAGATAATTAAACATTTTTTACAAAACGAATTAAGTTTCAGATCAAAGAAAAGAAACGAAAATAACATCGAAAGCCAAATGGATATCTAAACAGATGCTGTAACAAAAACATCTCGCGGAATAATTGAAAGTTATTTTAACTCTACCAGGGGTGTCGGTCAAGAACTTGAATAAAAATGTTTTAATCAAACAAAGATAAGTACAGTGGGAATCAATTGTAACAGACACATTTTTGACAGTAGCTCTAATATGTCGTTATAGCCTAGAAATGGTTTGTAAGTAAAACACCTTTTAACCATCTACTCAAAATGATAGGCTAAAACATCACTTAATTAAAATTGCCCTCCTTCATAAAAATTTCAATTGGGCAAATTCTGTCATGTTTTGTCAGTTTGTAGTACCAACATTATTCCAAGTTGCTTTCTACAAAGCTTTTAAATACGTTGAGTTGAGTCACGGGGGAAGTGATGTAATATTGGGTAAAATAATGATCCAACTAAAGTGACATTTGGCCAAATTAGGGTTTAAATTTGACCAAAACTGGTGGGTTCAGTTCCTTATGAGACACTTTATTTTTATAGTGTAGCAAGTACTCTCAATTCTCAGTATTTCATGATGATGTAACCATTCCAGTAAAAAAATACTCACGAAAAACAGATAAGAAACAGTTCAGCCCTGTAAAAAAAAATACTGTTAGAGTGTAAAGATTGAATAATCCGATTATAATTAACTCATCTTACAGTATTTTAGTGAGCGAATGTTAGACGACAGATGTCGTTTGCTTATTGATAAATTTTTCAATTTCTTATCGCACAAATAAAAAATTATGATGGTAACGCAAGAAAAGAAAAAAAAAAACATATTTAAGATCTATACAACATTTTTACAATTTTTTAATTGATTAATTAAGTTATTTATTTATTGTATTTTATTTTATTTTATTTATTTATTTGATAGACAGTGGACATTTTACCAAGAAGATTTCGAGTAAAAACTATGGAAAATTTTAAGAACTTTAAAGTTGAGTTAAATTTGTAACAAATTGAAAATGCTGATCGATTTTACAAAAGTATTGAATAAATTAAATTTGAAAGAACTAAAAAGTGTCATGACTTATGTTGTTGACTGGATTTGGAACACTTTGCTTTAGTGACTATCGAAACAGTCACCTTGTACAATTTTATCACGGGAAGTATATATTAACCTTCTTCGTTTCCTTAATAGAAAGGCAGATACGGGCAGATTACAGTGCTATTTAAAGCAGTGGTCAATTAGGCGAGAAAATCTCCTGGAGTGTCGGACAATGTACCGGTCTGCCGCAACCCTAACCAAGGTTTCCTTGTGTGACAGAAAAGCGCTTAACTCAATGCTTGAAGCAAACCATTAATGGTTTGACAGATATAGTTATGTATCGTTGGAGCAATGTTTCGGTGGTGAAGAAATTTTATTTTGATATACACTCTATGAGATATTTTGAAAAGTATACAGAGAATGGAGCAACATTTCCGCTACACGTAAAACGGAAATAAACAATAGGAGGCAGGGAAAATGAAATATTGAAAGTAACAGAAAAAAGATTTTAAAAAGTCAAGGACAAGAAGAGGAAGAGGAATTCATATGCACAAACGTGGAGGTTAGGAAATATTCCCAAATATTGTTTAGTCGTGTTTACAGGTGGTTAAATAATATTAAAAAAAAAAACATTGTCCTAAATTAATTACAGATAACGAAAAAATTGGTAAAATAAACACAACAGAACAAAAACATAACGCCGGAGCACGGAATTTTGCATTTTAGAACAAGGACACTGCAAACAAATACTCGCAGTAAAATAGTGGTCACATTTCTCTTTTTCGAAATTATAGGCTTTAAATTCAAGAGATTTCAATGCCTGGACGTTGTATTACAAGCACTCTTAAAGGTCTTCAAAGAGTGAGTACAAACCTCAAAATAAGAGTAAAATTATAATACCATCGTTTCATTGCCATCAATTTATTTATTTAAAGGGATTAAATTTAACAGTTAAAATAACATTACTTTAACAAAAGAAAAAATCGAACAAACGTTGCATGAAATATGTATCAAATTTTATGCATGTAATAAGTGTGGTTTAGTAAAATTATTCCATCCAACGCAGGAAAAAAATCTTACCGTGACGAAAGGACATAAACAAATGATAATTCACATGGAGCTTAAGTTTACATTGTCTATTTAAAGTTAGTTAATCTTTCATAGTATTAATGAAGACCAATAACTTGAAATTTTACAAAAACCTTAACGTTGTTAAGCGGTTTTCTCGTTATCATATGTTTGTGCCCTATCCCAAACCCGTACACCTAACAACAGCATACATATAGACTGAGCGAGGGTTAATATGCCAATAACGAAAAAGTGCTTTCATTGAACATGTAAATGACTTCATCAGCGTCCTTGTTCGATCTTTAAACGGGCCATAATGGTGCGGTAATATTTTTTATAACACGGGAACGAGGAAAATTGAAAGAACATACATAACCAACCTGGCCAATTTTTAAAGTTTGTCTCAGTAAAATGGATGTAACGGACATTTCAGCACTCGAATACAATTGGAACAGTGTTTGATTTCAACAATTGAATCATAATGCAAACAATTCTACCATTTTATCAAAACTGTCAAATTTCCTGTTTGATAAACAGAGGTCCGTTTTCACATTTTACAAGTAGCCTATAGTTCTGCTAAAAATAGCTCCCCACCAAATTTAAAGTCTTGAGGCAAAAAAGTGTTTACAGCAATTTCTAAATCAAAAGAAATAACTTACACAAACAAAAAGCCCGCTTTATCTGCAGCTTTATCTGCAATGTGAATTAAAGGTAGGGATTTAGTTGGCAGGCGAAAAGATTTTGTCAGCAAAATATATTAACCTTATCCTGAGGCATGCAATATTGCTAATCATACCCCTCTCCTTCACGTGAGAGTTTTGTGTAGTTATTGAATTATTTCGTTTTTCAACAAAGTAACTCACATTTTTAATTGTCATATTTAGATATTTGTATTGTGTTTATTGTGTATTGGACACTCTGTTCAGTCTTGTTTTTTGGACACTTATATATTCCCCAAAACTTAATCGGTTCTCATCCATAGTATATGTGTAAGAAAAAAGTCAAAGATGGGAGATGGGACGTCACTTTCAACTAATTACTTATGTTTGTTCTGAAAACATGAAAAAAAAAATGTATTAGTGCTTGACCTATTTTAACATAGTTAGTATACTTATTATAAAACCAAGTCTGGTAGAATAACAATGTGATACTGCAGTTTGTACGGAATAGCTTTGTACATTGTAAAACACCATACAGTTACATGAAAAAAAAAATGATCGTAAAATTGTGCGTATTCCGATACTGATACAGACCAATGGTTTTTACAGAAATGGCTGATAAAATGATCCGAATACACCTTTGCTCGGAGCATATACTATACCTTCTCAATTTTTGACATTGGATATGAGGCAAGTCCCACTTAAGTGCACAAATATAAACTAACATCTTCTAAAGTAACCCCACATGACAAAGTTGACTGCAGGACTATAAACTTTAAAAACATGCCTGAAGCCAAATATCTGAAGGACGTGGCCACGAAGAAGAAGAGGGCTAACGAAATCGGTTTGATCGTTATCAATGGTAAATGTAAGGGAAGTTTTTATCACGTCAGTCATAAAACGATATTATTTTCTTTAAAATGATTCGAATTTAAGGGATTTTTGGGTGTATCCATATTTTTGTGCATGGCATCTAATCCCTTGATACAGGTAAAATGACAATTACAATTACAGACTTACTTTGGTTTGCTGTCTTCAAAATATCTGGTTGAGTGTGACGCCACCTGATCCTTCAATCAAGATCTATGACATGATTCCCAAACCGTTTTTATGTTTTTTTTGCCAAAAGTCAACTGAAATAGACCTGGCCGCTAAGTAGGAGAATCTTACACGCTCTTTCTAATTGTTCGATTGCATGCGCCCGAGAAGATTATCATTGAGGGCAACGAGCCGGAGACAGAGCCCCGTGTGGTCCCAGCAGATCCTGGCGGGTTCCCGCTGGGCCTAACAGTCCTAAAGGCCAACAAATTGATCATACTTTATCAATGTAGAAACCACAACCTTCTGTAACGTGTTCTTAATGATTCCAATGTCCATAAGTGAGCCTGTCAAGTGTGGGAACCAGCACGATTGAGTGAATATTTAATGCTTGGAAGTTGTCATTTATTAACAACAGCTTAAAATTAGATTAAACAAAATGGCCTACATTTTCAATAGGGAACAATCTAAGAAGATTATAAAAAAAAATGACAGAGACACACATATACACTCTAAAAACATATTGGTTAGATTAAAACCAATATCGTGGTCACGGATTAACCAAACTTTCTATACTTGAAATAACCAGGAAAACGGGTGAAAATTATCTTTACTTCGGTAAACTTGATGAATTATTTGAAATTGTGGTGAATATTAACATTTTTGTGGTAATTTTAACCAGTTTTCCTCGATTGCCTTTACCAGAAAAGTTTTGGTTAATCTGTCACCACAGTACTGGTTAAATCTAACCAGGGTGTTTTAAGAGTGCACAACGGTTACTTTGGTTCAAGTAAATTTGTAGTATATAACGTATTAAAATAAATTCACCCAGTTTAGGTTAAATTTAATAAAGAACTAACAGCCTATCATAGTTGCACAGATGTTACTAAAATTGCATTTACATAAGATAGGACCGACCGCACACACTCTAAAAAAGACTATGATCAATTTCAACATTAATTTGTTGACCAAATCTATGGTCAACCACGACCAATTTTAGTCAAATCTGACCATAAAATGGTAACTTTTGACCAAAACTGCAACTGTTTGACCATTGTTCGGGTCGGTGCATAGTTGACCATATTCTTTTAGAGTATGTTCAAGTGGTTAGAGAAAGCTTCAACAAATAGCGGCGCGCGACGTGGTTTGGAGTGGTGCAAATAATTGACAAGAATTGTTTTGGCTCAAAAATAGGTACCGTAAATAAATCTAGTACTTCCCACAGACTGACTTAGCATATATACAGACGAAGATATAAAATAACGTCTTATTTGTTCTCACAAGAATGTAAAATCACCGTCACTGTTTACATTCATTAGAGTCAGTGCCATGTTGATTCATCGTTACCGGTGAATCGACAAAAATTGTTAAGTTTGTGAAAAATTTCGGGAAAATTGAACAAAATTTGTACCATTTTGAATGTATGCCCCTTCTGAAACGTAAAAATTTTCAAAAAGGGATGGAGACACCCCTTATTCTCCCCCCCCCCCAGGACGGCAATCACTGGCACTTTATATCAGTAACATTTAACAGTGTGGTGCTTCATAAAATTTAATTGAGAAAGCCTGGGTTAGAGCATTTGTCTTGCAGTCGGGGGTTCGACTCCTGACGTCATCCCGAGGACTTTATAAACGGAACATACTGTCATTGTACTTGGTGCTCCGCAATGGAATAGGGAAAGCAAACCAGTGAGCCACAACTGGAAAAAAGCCGCCGCCGGCTCTGCTTGAACCAATTGGTTAAAAACTGGGCCGTAAAAATCCATCTAACCATTTTATCTAACCTTTACATACCGGTACGATTTTGTGTAAAAAATGACAAGAACCATAACAAAATTATTCAAATCAGATATTGAACGGAGATATGTATCTAACAATTTCGCTTTTTCATTATATTTTATCAACCACGGGTGAATAAATGCCTCTCTATTTCAAAGTGACCCTCTGAAATTCTCATTGAGCAAATTCATCTATAAAATAGGTATTTTCTCTATTGATCAACGAATATTAAAGTAAGACTGGGGATTCAATTGAGAGGTGGACTTTTCAGATGGTGATAATAATTCTAATATGATATTCTTGTATGTAAAATGTAACTTTAGATGCGAAAATTTTATAAAGTGTGCCTAGGTGTACAAATATATATATATATATATATATATATAAAATTGAAAATGAAAGTTAAAACTAGAATTGCAACTGCACATACAATGATAAAAAGACACCGTGATTCGAGAAGCTTTCGGCTATTTTATTCAGCCTTCCTCGGCTCGAATGAAGCGAAATAAAATGCGTTCAAATAAAATTACTACCAGACCAGCAAACGAACAAACGCTAAAAGCAACCCACACAACCTTAGCCCAGGGCTAAGGTTGTGTGGGTTGCTTTTAGAATGCTTTTGCTTTTGCTCTCGAATCACGGTGTCTTTTTATCATTGTATGTGCAGTTGCAATTCTAGTTTTAACTTTCATTTTCAATTTTAAATAATTTTTAACTAGAATTCTGAGAATCCTCTGGATCCTGGGCATACACCGGAATATCGTTGTTATCCAAGCCTCTCATTCATCTATATAGGCCTATATATATATATATATATATATATATATATATATATATATATATATATATATATATATATATATATATATATATATATATATATATATATATATATATATATATATATATATATATATATATATATATATATATATATATATATATATATACAAATATTCATAAGTTTATATACTGCGATAAATTTCGGTACATTTACGGAAGAAAAAATATGGAAATACATGAAGACAAAGGAAAAAGTGATGTCAATATGTGTCAAAAAAAAAAAAAATCTTCTACCGTATCCGCTTTGTATTTCATTATTTTTTGTTCAATAATTCTACAACATGTCTGGGACGTTAGAGTTATAAGTTTGGGGATATGCAAAGTATAGGCAAAAGAAGGTTGTCTTAACGAGAAACATTTGGTCGCATAGGAATAGAAAATGATTCCCTAATTAAATGTAATAACCAACGTGTTGAAATGACAAGTAGAAAGCAATCAATGTTTTTCTGTCTCGGTTTCTCCTTTTCCCGATCGCCATTCCAGTTATTTTTTTTTATTAATAATGAAATAGGACACAGAGTTCAAGAAGTTTCATTACAAAGGAATGTCAAGTTGATAGAAAAATTTCTCGACAAAAACAAAAGCCGTAAGCAGGCATTCTGCCTCTTTCCAACATGTCACAAATTGTTTCGGTTAATTTTTCTGTTTTATCAAGTAGGTCATAGGTCGAGGCACTATTCTGCATCGTCACCTCTAACCTAGATAATGAAGTAACTCGTGAAAAAAAGGAGAAAAGATTATCTGTTGAGGGGAGGGTAGACGTGAGATCCTGATGAATTTTTATTTTGAGATGAACCAAGGGGTTCACTCCGTCAAGAAATTTGATCCGTTTTGATGACTTGATAGGGGACGAAGAATGTTGTGATGTGTGGTGACATGGTATTCACATTTATTTGTCATGCTTATGTATTTAAGGATTGATTTTCGCCATGTTAGAAGGAGCACCTGTCACCCTCATCGAACGTCATCTAATCTACACAACGAAAAAAAAAAATAACAGGCAACTGGATCCATCTAGCGAAATCGAAATTTACCTGGGCCGTCAATTGAGTTACCGGTAACCTATTTAGTTAACTACACCCTCGCAATAGTCCAATTGGAGGATAATCTCAAGAAATGACATGAGACCGATAAAATGAAGAGACTTATTTCGTTTCAAAATAAAATTATCTGCCTCGACATCAAAACAAGGCAAGAACAGTTGTTTCTTGCCATGTTTTTGCTTCTCATTCTCGTTGTTGGCCACTTTATCTTGTTGGGCCGATCGCATATTTTTGAAAATCAGGCCCAATAGTTCCATAACTCTTGAAAATACAAAAAGAAAAAGACGCAGATCAAAAACTACCGCCGAGGGAGCATAGCTTTGATTTGATTAGGCCTGTTCGTAGTGTCAAGGTTACAATACACGCGAATTGAACGAGTACAAACCGTAATCCCAGCAAGGGATATGTACTTTTCTAGGGTCACGGTCCTTCACGCGACGGGACACGGTCTGTACTGGGTGTAGGTTTACGGTACCCCCCGCCCTCCATTTCTCGTCCAACTCCACGGGAGCCCTTTCCCCAAATGTCATGAATTCTGATTCCTGGTTTACTGATATGCGAAATACGGCTAACATACGACAAACGGGGTTTTCTTAATTGCCGAGAAGTGACGCACAGATCACCGGGCAACCGTGACGTGGTCCCGTAGACTCCGTTTGGAGAATTCATTCCCGTTATTTTTAACAGTATACGTTGTAGTCCACCGTAGACTCATAGATTAGCGATCACACAAAGGATGGATAGCTAAAGGCGATATAACTGTGGTAGGTTAAACAGAGATTAAGATTAACCTGTTTCGCATCCCGTGAAGTTAAACAGCATCTCGGGATTCAACGCAACACGAGAATATCATCGGAATGCTTCACAGGTGATTGTAGCCTACAAGACTCCCTTGGTTTCGCGCACGATTGTATGTCGCCCTGCTGTTGAACAAGAAACATCTTCTATAGCCCAAAGTGACACAAAATATGTTTCATGTGGATTCTGTTACTGCCACATGTATGAAGAAGAGTAGCGAAATATTGCATGTGTCCTCCCGTGTAATAAGCCAGCCTTTTTTCGAAATATTCCACAATGATCATTTAAACCTACAAACCGGGGAACAAAAAGAAGCGTGGGACCAATGCACACTTTTCTTTATTATTCTCATTAACAAAATAATTTTCTTCTCTTTTTCTCCCCGAATATATTTTCTTCTCTAAAAGGCAATAAGTCTTCATCAGCATTGTATTATTTACAGATATAGCAACGAAACGACAGGTGTATTTGTGCATGGTTTGGAACAGAACCCCTCCCCCAGTAAAACTGTGGTAGGAGAACGCACGCTTCTAAGCCCCCTCCCCTCCACAAAATTGCATTAAACCTTTTCATTTGCTGCATGAGGACACTACATAATGCGCATAACTTTGTAATATTGTTTCAATCTGCTGCTCCGAGAAACGAAGTAATGTCATTCCAGTTTCACATATATGTCTTGGTACGACCTTGACAACTTGACAGACGGAAGTGTATAACTGGTGGGGTTACACAGACTACACTTCTGGAGTGCACGTCAAAGGAAGGCGTACTAGCATTCAAAATCAAGGTAAGGTATGGTCGATTAGAATTTGAATCTATCTAAGATTCGAATCTCTTCGAATCTACCTTGACCAAGTCATCCAATATTACCATTTTAGCAAAGAAGCTGTTTCCTAAAGTTGTTCACAAAAGTAATAGAATGAAAAACTGTACGTAGCCCATAAGGACCTCATCAAGTAACTTCAAATACTGAAGTAAGTTCTGTGTCATTATGTTATTTCCCCCGTCTAATTGCACCCCCCCCCCTTCGTCTACGTAGCAAGGTCGCACATGATATTTTCGAAAGCCACCGTGGTAAAGGTTAGCAGGTTAGTAAATTTTGTTTCCTTTTTTTTTGAGCTAAAGGCGAATTTGGTTTTGCAAGCAGGGAACAGTCCTTCACGGTGAAAAACATCAATACATTATTTCTTCCGATTTAGCAACTGACTTGAGACTTAATTCATGTCTGTTGTAATCTGGTAAAGATGCGGGTCTTTCATCCGGTTATGGGACACTTCCACAAAAAACGACTTCCGTCTCCTTTTCGAACTTTTTTTTAGATCAGTGACCGTAAAATGACATTGTAAGTTAAATTTTAGTTTACGTTCTTTAAAAAATAGAACAGGAAGAATATGAGTTCAAAATCATACTAAGTGGAACAAGAGAATAAAGCAATACAAGAACTCAAACACAAAGCACGTCCGGATGAACGGATATGGTCGTACTATATGACGTGCCCCCCCACATGTAACAATACCACCTGTGTGATATCGCGTTATTTTCTGTACCAACTGCTTACATCCATCTTCTCTCTGTATGCATTGTATACTGATACACCTGCATAAATTAGCCAAAGATAGAAACGAAGATTGAAAATTTTGAAATATTAAGTTAGGTAGCCTGCTTAGCGCCTTTGTGGCTGCAGCCATCTGTAGGCTGCCGCCCCTCAGAGTTGACTTTTTCGTAGCGATGAGCAGAAGTTAGGCTGGTAAAACGACTTCATTCAAGTCTCTCGTGACCATGCACAAATCTCAATAATGCCCTGCCTGGAATTGTATTTTAACATTTTTAAAATCATTTCAGGGCCATTTGCGCTCCCTGCCCAACTAATATCCAGTGACTATTTTGAGTCCATTCATGACTGGCATGAAAAAGTCTGAAAAACTTATTTTTAAAAGGTAAAAAGTGCAATCGCATAAATCTGGGTTAATGTTATACTAATTCCTGAATGTCTCAATAGTATCATTGTGTTGGCAGTTTTTTCACTAAATTGTGGAATTCACAAAGAGTTATACTTAGGTTTGCCTTGAATATGATATTTTAAGTTTGAAATTAGAAGTCCTCTAGGCTAAAAACGGACTTTGACAACATCTCTCTTGAATACTCATCTCAATAATGCTCTACCTGGAATTGCATATCGACTTTTTCAAATCAGTGCAGTGCCATTTGTATTCTCCGCCCAACTTCGGTGTCTTTTTATGAGTCCTTTTGAAAAATGACGGTCATCTATAGGCTGCTAAAACGGCATTTTTATCAAATTCTCCAATAACTACTAATCTAAATAATGCTCTACTCGGAATGTATTAACATTTTTCAGATATATGCAGTGTCATTTGTATCCTCCTCCAACTTGCAAATTGTAAGATTTTTACATGTCATGGTTTGTTCGACAAATATTCCGAAAACTTTAAAGGGTAAATACAATCACCCCAATTTACATTAATGTTATTCTATTTCTAGATGGCTCTCTTTTTGAAAAAAAAAATTAAAATAAAAATTGCTTGAAGTATTATATGAAAATATTTGTGAGATGTAGCTGTTTTTCGAATTAAGGGGGGGGGGGGGGTGGGGGCTGAGGTATGCCGTTTTACCTGTTTTTTATGTTTTGCCCTTTTTTTTTTTGCTTTGTATTTAAACTTAAGATAAGTTATATAAACTAATCATATTTGTTACCGCAAAGTTTGAGAATACGTGATTTAAAGTAGCCAGAATATAAGATCAGAATTTTTCGCAGATGCGTTGTTAAACGCTATTGATATGAAAGCGTAAGAACATTTGACTTTTAAATATATATATATATATATATATATATATATATATATATATATATATATAAAACCAAAACAAATCAAAAAATTTTAAACTTTTCTTAATGTTACCGTACGTTCCGTGGGTTCATACGGTACAATACGGTTACGTTAATTTATTATGTGTGTTGTCTACACTTGAACACAAGCGCAAATACACACAAGCGGTCGTTCCTTGTTGTTGATGATAATTAAGTATAACATTTGGTGAAATATTTACTGCAAACAAAGGGAGGATTTCATATTCCATACAAATCATTAAAACGTGTTTTACACACGTGCTCCCTAATAATACTATTTGTAAATGTTCACCCTACTCTCAAAATTAAGCAGTAAATTACCTCTAATCCGATAATCCGTGCAAAACACTTATGAAAACTAACAATGAAAAAATTTATGAAAATTGTCACGAACCTTAATTATTCGCAATTTTTTGAAGATTGAAAAACAAATTACCGAATATTACAGAGCAAGTTAAAGCAGCCGTGATCGTCTAGCCTACCAGCATAATGAAACACGACACGGATAACTTGATTAAGTGTGTAGCAGCCTTCGTAGTGTAATCATGCAGTTCAAAAGTACAACTTTCACGATATATTTTTATATCAGATAAGACCACAGAAATTAGAAAAACCCTGTAAAGGTATGGATAATGATCGTAATGACGCACTCTCAGGCTTATTCAAATTTACCCAGATTTTGATGAAATAAATTAAAACAAATTTTGAGTCAAATATTCACTCTTTTTTTTCTTTCCTTTCACTGCATCAGTTTGTCTCAATGGCAAATATTATATCTCGTCTTTTGCTTTGTTAATCGAAAAGTAAGTATGAGGTACTTGCTTCTCAACACACTGGTCGGAATAGTAACGAAGAGTAACAATCTATTCTTTCCTTCAAGTCACATGATTCGTTGCTTCAGAAGCAAGAAAAAGTAAATAGTGATAGCTGTTGCCTATAAGCATCGAAAACGCCTGCAGATTAAGTTCCAAATAGCGGTTTCGTAAAATTTTGCATATTCTATATAGTATACATCGTGTTTTACATACGGAACACATGTATTATTTGTCGTTCACACCAAAACCGCGCGATTCCCACTGCGGAAAACGAGGCTTTTCCCGCACCGAAGAGGATTCACTCTGCAGCAGGAAAACAAAGCGGTCCCCGTTTATTTTCGGATTAACTAAACAGAGAAACTCGTGTACTAAATATAAGCTAAAATATGTAGATCTATGTACATTCATTTTTCTTGATTCTTTCGCGAAAGTTTCAGCAAATGTTATTTTTGCTTTTATTTTGCGTTCAAGTGCAAAATACATAAAGTGTGTTGAGTTGAGTGAAAAACGTAACTTTGCAATTGGTAATAAAATTATTTTCAGTAGAAATCCCAATTGGTCTACTATTTCTTCATATGTCCCCGTTGTCAGGTTGTAAACGTTAAAGAGAAAGGTCTTCCCAAAGAAAAATCTGTTAGAATTATATCAACATTTTTCAACGTTATTGAGTTAAACACCATATAGCTCTTCAAAGTTTGAATTTTTCTGAAGCAATTAGTTGCTTGTGAAAAAAAAATGACGATGCGGAGTGTTGAACTGTTATTAAATTCCTTTTTAACCCTTTATTAATTATTTCTTAATTACCCATGATACGGTTTATGGTTTGGTTAGTGACATTGATAGTTCTCAAGGCTACTATGTTAATTTTTATAGAGACTCATTGAGTTGATATCGATAACTTAATGAGAGTCTCAAAGGGTCACTTAACCACATAACAATGCTTATAGTTAGCATAACAAATCAATTTTCAAGTTAAAAAGTCACAGAAAACGTTAAAATTTTGAATTTTCTGGTGTCATGACTTGTAACGGTTATGTACATAATTTGAAAAAGTGTCGGGTCACAAATTTTTGAAAAACGATTTCAACCGTTAGGTACTAACTCATTAAAGAGTTATTAGTATGTAGGGTATGGGGATTGTCTAAGATTGACCATTTGCCATTTGTACGTGAAGAGAACTTTACAGGTTTGGAAAAATTTGTGGAATTTCATGAAGCAACTCAATGAGCCGCTTTAAAGTAAAACCCTCAGAACAAACTGTGTTAAAAATGTCCTTGAGATGGAGGTTGGAAAAACAAAATATAAAATTAGCCAAATATGGTATCTCCTTCTCTCGAAGGCAACAGGTTTGGAAGCGCACGTTTATGCATGATTAAGTACAAATCAGAAATAATCATGTCGTAAAATGGTCAGTTTTAAAAGGTTAAGGGGCATGATTAGGGTTTACGAGAGATATTGTGCGACTATGTCCTGGGTTGCAGTGATGTAAATTTGTGTAAAAATTTACAGGCAAAGAACTCTTGACTTCAAATTAACAAAAATGTAAAATCTATATGAAACACTGATTTTACACTCCTTCTTCCCAGGGAATTCCTGCCAAGACCGAGTGGCCCAGAAAAATTGTTGAGCACAGAGCAGCAATTTGAGTGTGAATTCTGGTGGTCGAATGTAATATCCCCAACTGGATAGCATACACCAGCCAGAGACATGGATTATTCACAACATTTGCAACGAGTTAAACACTTTAATCGGCTATGTGGTGGAGAAAGAGAGAAGAATCGTTTATACCATTCTCTTCATTAACACCTCAGAAATATAAAATCCAGCGTCACGGATGTACCAGGATATGGGGATGTTTACACATCGAGGAAAAGTTAACTTTTCATAGACAAAACGGTAGGTATAAACGCCCTTCATCTGTTCATAAACTGTTCTCTTTAAAAAAATTAGGGGAATTAGGAAAAGCTGATTGGTAGGTTATTTGGATTGAGTTTTAGGATTCAGTTTCCAACCAAATAACACCCAAGTAATACAAAAAATCACAAGCGAAAGCAAAGAATTCCTCATTGTCGTGATCCATAAACCCAATGCAGTTTTTCTTGATAGTGACTGTATCAAGATGTGAAAGCTTCTTTGGTGTTAGAATGACTTAAACGGTTTACTATAGACGAATCCATTCAGCGCTTGTTTTTAGTGACTGTTGGCAGCCATTAGTGGGGTCCGTCAGTTTTAAATCGTCTTCATTTAATGTTCATATAAAATTCAAACCCTCACATTCAGTGAAATTGAATGAATCAAGATATAATTCAGTTTACAACCATCCATGATACAGGTAAGCAAGAAAATGAAACGACTAAAGGTAACAGACCCTAGTTATGTCAGACTAAAATCATCGGACCGCCATTTGACTGTCCTGATCCGTCTATACGCCCACGGACTATATTCTGACAATCAGGAAGGGATAACTGAAGATCCATCCGCCCCCACATGTAAAATTGAAACTAGTCTATGTCTACTTTGACATCAAGATGATTCATCTCCGAGTAAAATTAATTTCTGCTTGTTCGCCATCTTTAAAGACGGAAACTTTTGCAATAGGAGAGAAATCAAGTATTAAGCTAGGAAAAGGGTGGAGTTGAGATAGGTCATTACCTTTGATTTAAACAAATGCCAGGCTACCAAGGCAACTAAGGCAAAATACCCTTGCTATAGTCCTCCCAACTCTTCTTCTGGATTCGCTGGCAATAAGTGGTCCGGCGAAACCAAGCGTTTACTCCCGATGGAGCATTAAATGTGGCCTCTACAAAGTTGAATATTGAAAAGTGGAATACTATAGTAATCCCCCTAAAAGAAGAATGGTTCATTCCAACATATAAAAAAACAAAAGTTTATTCCGGGTAATCAAAGTAACTACGGTATCGAATTAAAGGCAAATAGATATGTTGCCCTACGCTTGGTTCGACCTTATTTTTTATTTGTGTATGTATGTACGTGTAGGGGGTGCGTATGTAGGTGTGTGTGAAACTCCACGAGAATTGAGGACTAAATGAAACTATGGACTAATAAAATTCCTTGAAATAGATCAATCAGAGTACCTACGAAGTAGCCATTGTATTCATAAACAACAAACATGTGGATCATTAGTCACATTACGCTGTCCATCCTCCACTTACTTAGACCAAGACACAAATAGCAACCCACGTTAGAAATAAATGTGTGAGGGCATCTTCATATTTTCAACAACTGATCTTGGAATATTGCAGGTCTATCCTATTCTCCCTGCACATATAATTTGACTTGCTACTTTACATTTCCATGGTTTCTCTTCCGTTCAATTACATTTTCTGTGAGAATTCTTATAAAGTCCACAAATTTCTTAAAATTAGATTTTCAACCCAATGAAAACGTTGAAATGAAGAATATGTAAACCTGTAATCAGATTACGATGATAGAGCTTTACTCGTAACGCGTACACCCCACAGCATGTTTCAACATGCGCAATGTAAGAAACAGATACCGTACCCATATAAGTACTTCTGATCTAATGTAGAAAAGTTACTTCATTCGACGGAATAAACTATTCCTTTCCTATTTGGTTCATATCTTCAAAAATAAGCCCAATTATGGGTTCGTAATATCCATTATCGATACGCTTGAACGCAGGTAGAACGTGTCAAAATGTGTGTGAAATGGTCATATATTTACTATCAATTTTGATAGAAGTTTTATTAAGAAATGTCGGCTTCAATAGCGGGGGGAAGTTTGAGGGAAAGTCCATGTGGTTGAAAAGTTTAACAAGTATTTGCAAAACTGCTTTGTGTTGATTGTATCGGTAAAATATATCTGGGAGGCATTTTTTGCAACATTCAAGTATAACAATCAAATAGCAGGGTTTTAGCATACGCAGCGGTGCCAACTGTAAAATTATGCCGCATCATGAATATAGGAGACATTACTTCAAATAAACAAAAGTTGTTCGTAAGTTTCAAAGGTGACGATCTGTTTTAGACATCTTCACAAACGACTATCTGATATTTGGAGGGGTGCACAGGAGAACCGAAGGAGGGTTATGTTTGTAGTGAGTGGTAACACTATGCAATAACCTATTGCAGAAATCAAAGGGAATATCTCAAGTTTGCCAGAGATAGTGTTATGGTGTACTAATGTGGGCAAAGAGCGCAAAATGCTATGTTTTTGTGAGTATTTTCCTTCTTTTTGCAATACAGAGATGTAAAACAGGCGGGTAGCCGGGGGGGGGGGGGGCGGAGCGTTCGAACGACTCACTCCAACTTGAGGGAGGTCCATTTTTCCAGTTCTGTGTTTGAAGGGTCAGCTATGAAATATTTTTTTATCTTGACATAGTGAGGACGAATTTCCGTTCACTTTTCACAGGAAGATAAAACCTTTCAGATTGCATGTATGATTTTTTTCTCAAAAAGTGGTGCACTGTGTGGAATCCCTGGGGGAAAGGGACTTCAGTTGTGTTCAAAAGTCCTTTAAAATGCTCCAGATTGGAGGAGATCTGCAGATTTTAAACTTTTCAGGAGAAGCATGCCCCGGACCCATAGCAACTGCATGCTTACAGCATGCGCCAACCGCCATCGTATTTGGAAAAAGGTCCACATCTTGGAAAAAAGACCCACCCCATCCACATGGGCTGGCTACGGGCCTGTTAAAAAGATGAAGAGATTTGAAACACTGACATGGAGGATGGTTTTGCCAGGACATTGAATGACAGAAGAGCATACCAAGCTTTAAGTGCGGCATTCAAAAGTTGTGTTACGAGTAAAGTTAGCTTCAAAGGCAAGTAGTCTAGTCGTTAGTTTAGTTCTCAATGAGTTACTTCATGATACCCCTTGATAATGGACGTAAACTTAGCTTGAACTTTAACTAGCTTTTGTTAGAAATCTTCAGTGCTAATACTAGTTACTGCTAAGAATGTATCGATTGTGAGAGATGTAGGCCCAAGAGTGCCGACTTTTTACTGCTATGCTATTTGCCATATTAAAAACCAACTGTCAGACTTATCAAAGACTCGTGAAAGGATATTCTCATTATGAGGACCATATTCGAACCCGTTTTGCCGTTAGGGATTGGGCCATCAGAGGCGTCTCTAGAGACGGCGGTCTCCCGAAACATCGATGATCTAACTGTTTTGGACACGCGAAGTGCGTCAAAAATCTTTCTTTAAGAGCAAATCCAAGTGGCCAGATTGCGAGGGAATTCCCCTCATACTACACTGCACAGCATTAAGACGCGAAACATATTTACACAAGAAAAATTGAAGTACAAAATCTTTCAAACAGCTAGCACAACGAGAAGAGATTCATTATCGTGTTTTGGTAGAATAGCGTCCACACGAAATACTATTAGACTAAGTGTAAAACCTTTACTTTTGTACAACAAACACATGTTACCCAGTTGATTTTTTTGTAAAAACAAAACAAAACAAAAATAAATGGACTGCATGACTCAAAAAAGCAATCTATATCCACTAGCCTACTTCTTATAATAAAAGAAAATGTGAATCGACTGTATATATTTTTTGCCTCAATGTGGGGGGATATGTGAAATGACAGCCTTCTCTATAAATATTAGGGGCAGTGTTAGCGCCAGAATGTTAAAACTGTGGCGACAAACTAGGTAGTCAGAGCAGGGGGTTGCTAGAGACAAACTCCCTGGTCAGAGGCAAAGGAAAGTGTTGGGGGTAAAAATTTTCGCTCGCACAGCGAAACCGAATTCAAAGCCCGCCCCCTCCCGTGTGTGGTCCAGGGGCAAAGCCACAGGAACATCTGAGGTTTTAGCTCATTTGTGGGTGAAAATTAAGTCTCATTAGAGGTATATTATTTATGTATCGGTTGAACTAGCTCTTAACTGATCTAACTGTGGGAAAAGGAAAAATCTGAGAAGACAAATGCCCCCGTAGCGCCGCCACTGTTAGGGTAACAATATCCCCGCGTCTCCATGATCGCTTTCTATGATACATCGAATGAATATCCATGAATAAGTCGTCTATGACAAGTATATGCTAAGGTCTGAATTTCTACTTAAAATCCATAAATTGTACAGGGTGCTTTAATAGAGTGTTTTTACCGACGTCTCAAGCCCCGTCTCTTGTTACGGCCAAAATCTAGTGTAACTAGCCGAGAAGCAGCTGGTGACTGTTGCACTAAAACTGTTAATTTTTGCTTGACAGTGGAGTGAGCAAGTCTTACTAATTGTGACGCCATGTGGGAGCACTCCATTGACAGTAGCTCAATGGGTTGTAAAGAGTTATTGACCAGCATAGTATTTGTAGAATTACGCTAATTTCTGCCAATGGAATTATAATGACATTATTCCTACACAAAGGATTCATTCAAAACTGAGATGTGCTCATACTAACTTCCCCTGCACATGTTTCTGGATAACTCTATAACTGTACATGAGTGATTGTAATTTTGCTGTATCCACCATACATGAAAATCAAATGAAATAAAATATTCCAATAAGGAAGTTGTGGAAGTGAAATGAATGTTTCATGACAAAAATTGTGAAGCCATACCTGCGCAAGGACTTAATACCTTGGGAACTACAGAACACTGACCAAAGTTCCCATTTTGTTCGTTTGAACCCAAGTGGCACTTTTGAATGAAACTAAAAAATTAAAGTCGGCGTTGGTATGATTATACCAACTCCGTGAGTAAATTACACAGCCTAATCTTTGTAGTTACCTTTGGTTGTACAAACACGCTACGTGGCAAACCGGTTAACCGACCCTAATTAATGATTATTTCGTAAATTGCCTATCCATTCTCTGTTGCGATGATTCAGTTGTAAGCCGTGTGACCCGCAATTGAATATTCTTAGGAGACACAACATTGCCGAAGGCGCCGGAAAGTATTTTTAGTTCTTCAATAAGCCTAAAATTCTTCTTTTAAAACAAACTTCAAGCTCTGACAGATATTGTAGTAATGGCAGTTTCTTGGAAGTTCTGAGTGGGTTATACTTATAGGACGTGATGAACTTATGAGGTCACATTGTAAAGGAGTGAGTCAAAGATGGGAAAAAGTACAAGCTGACTTTGCTCGCTAACATCAACCTGGCCAATGTATGAAATGTTTGGTCAGGTGCACACTTTAATATCTAATTGGCTGACAAGGATGGTGATGTTGAGGTATATCTTTCCCCGGAAAGCTACTCATTACTGATCGAAACGGGGATGCTTGTCAACTTTGATTTCATGTTTCCATTTTGCGAAATTATCTGTTCACGTTTTTTGGGGGACACCAAGGCAGTGTTTGTTTTAAAAACTAACGTAACCCAACCTACCGTTTCTTCCATTCCGCAACTATCTGCGTACTGATTGCGGAGTCTGTTTATCAAAAAATGACCATAGAATTCTTTTAGGCAATTTGGAGTAGGTGATCCGTCATTTGCTCTTATTTTTTTTCTAGGAAAATGTAAAACAGCGGTTTAATTTTATTTAAAAACCCCGGGAAATGAAAAAGGCACAGCCTAGCTAGAAGAATCTCTTTACAGCCCTAAAGGTCATGGACGTAGAATTGCTACAGAATGTTGACCATGTTATACTTGAAAGGATTAACCGGATATATGATTCATTAGCTTTAATATACGCAGATTTTTTCTCTTTCAAGTTGAAAATTCCATCTCAGAAGCAGTCGAAAGATTCTCATTTTCAAGAAATGCAATTTTTTCTTGCGATGTATTGCATAATGGGAAATATGTGACGTCGTCTTGGCACATTATAGGTGACATTGCATTCAATTTATTTATAACTTAATTTCGCTGGTGGGAATATTCGGGTTGGTGCACTGTTTAACAAGGTGTTTCTTGATTGGCTGTTGCCATTGTATTGTATCGATTGTATTTTTTGTTCGGGTTAGGGATTAGGGTTATCGTTGGCCAGAAAGAAAATTTCTTGTTAAACAGTGAGCATCGCCCCGAATATTAAGCAATATTATTTGTTACATGCTACGTAGTTGTAAAGTAAACAAAGATCCACAAGAAGAGATTTTCAAACATTGCAATAGTGTCAAATTTCAAGGAAACACGTGATATTTAGTCGTTAAGGAAAACAAAGGAAATCAAAGGCAATGTGTCCTCATTACCTGAATTTCTATGGTCTTATTAGAAGTGGGTCTATTTAAACAAAATAACCAATCTTTAAAATAATATAATTAAGTTAGGAAAGGGAAGTTAGAACAGGGTTTGTGAGACATGTTCTGGAATATTTTGTTTTACGAGATCCTACTGAAAGAATATGCCTTTAAAATATACCGGTAATTAGCATTAATAGTAGACAAACGTACGAATGTAAATCTTTGACCTGATGAATGGAGAAACTCAAAACTTGGATAGATACTTTATCGTCACATGTGTTATATTTCATCTCATTTAATTTTATTCTTTGTCCTTTTTTCTTTTCTTCTTCAGTGGAAATTTTATCTTATTTTATTCTTTGTCCTTTTTTCTTTTCTTCATCAGTGGAATTATACATAGTGTTAGTCCGAAAAAAGGAAATGGTGCATCGAAAAATGTGATTGATACTTGGAAGGAAACATAGGAATTTTTTTCTTCTTCTTCGTCTTCTTTTTTCTTTTGAAGGAGAACAGGTACGGGAAAGGTTTGGGAAAATAGGAACTGCAGGTTGGCTAAACTTTGGCTTACTTAGTGCACTCTAAAGATTGAATATGGTCATTTACAAAAGTAAAAGTAAAGAAAAACAAGAAGAAAACACAAAATATCTTATCAAGTTTTGAAAACGGTTGACAGAGCTTTTTCAGTTTTCTTTTGTGCTTCCTTACTTTTCTTGTGTAGCCTACAGATTGGAAAATTTTAACAGTGTAGACTTTTTAATTTGGGAAATATACTTAACCTTGAACAATTTCAGATAGTCTCAGTTTTGACGTATGTGTAAAGTTATTACTTCTAGACTAAGCTCCCTGTATATACTCAACAAATTTAAACGTTTTATTTCAACCGGGAGGGACGTCAATCTGACCGAAGAGTACCCATCTTGCGGGCCTTCTGACCTCAACGTCATATGGTTGTCATGAGTTACTCTGTTTTATTAATCGATTTAAAGTAACATATACTTTACACAACAAAACCGGTCTTCCCAGCTTGTAACTGAGGGCGAGAACTGCATTGCATTCTTCCTTCATAGTGTTGATCTCTGAAAGACACATAATTGTACAGCTATCTTCGATGTGATTTACTTACATTTCAGTGTGTCGTCACTTCCTCGAATTTGTCGCCACCTTCAGCGCAATCAAGGTAAGGGCCTGGACATGCTCTTGTAGCCCACTTATGGTCAAAATCATTTCAAAAGTTTTGTTCGGGTCCCTTTCTTAGATTAACTACAATTATGTAACCTCAAGGCCTATTCCTTTTACTGCAAAATTACGTAAATAATATTCGCCAACAACATCCCCGAGATTTTGGTCGATCATCCTGTCTCCATAGATCTTATGCATTGACGTCACCTCTGACGTCATTTTGGGAGAATAACAATGTATACGGGTTGCTGCATCACTTATCATTGCCAGGTTTGTGCAGGGCATATGAGATCGGTGGGCAACACACGGTTGTGTCCCCCTCCCATGTGTGTATATACAAACTTACGCGCATGTCCGATTGGTTGACCGATCAGGTGCCTGCATTTGTTAGTCTTAGTTTGTAATTCCTCCACAGGAGAGTGTACTTTTGGCATTGTGACTTTATATGCAAAAGAGGTCTATTGGCACAGAAGAAGGGCAAGACAGACCTCAAACCATGCCTTAATCCAACATAGGCTACACCAAATCCAACTGTGCAGTTAAGTGAAATAGTGGTCAACTTTAAGGCCTAATATCCTCACTCCAAAAAGTTCCGATTCTCCTTGTTAACTTACGCCCCTCCAACAGCTGTCAAAAACCTATTCTCACCCAGATACAATCTTACCTTATTACTGAAGGATGTGAGTTAAAGAGTGACTCAAAGTGTAATAAAAACTCGTACAGTACATGTAGTTTAATGTAAGCTACACTATTCTGCATTTTTTCTTAAATATTGTCAACCAGATAGCAGCACAAAATGAGAATTCATGTGAACTACTACGAAAATTGTAGTGTGGGGCTCAATTAAGTTGAGTGAAGTATTGCAATCAAAAGTACTACAATAATTAGGCCAACTTGCGACAATGATATCCTAAAAAGATAATTTTCACCTGAAATCAACAAGTGCAAAGGAAAAAAACCAACCTCGATCTAAGATGATGACTTCATTGCTCACATTTATCGTGCTTGAGGTAAACGAAGTTTTCAACCTACGCTCTCAGGCTGAATTACAATTCCCTTCTTTCAGACCTGCAGGATAAATTGACACTTCATTGATACAGTCCACATCAGCAGTAAATTTGACAAGGTCACAAATGAATTAAACTAGATATGAAAGATTTTTTATTTAAAGGTAAGACACAAACTGAAACCTCTGTTTCTAGATTCTGTTTGTGCTTCAAGCGCAAGTAACCACAAACTTGACCGCCAATTATGACCACTATTTGTTTGTGCTGTTACATACTTGTAATAAGAGACTGTTTTGTGGGAATGAAAATTTCACTCCTTCATAAGCGTTCGCTCCTTCTTTAGTTTTTCTACTTAATTGCCTTAGGCCATGAATTTAAATAGGAAATATTTCCGTCATGTCAGAATTGTACGTATACAGTCATGAGAAGTATTGCATATGCACAAACTCACTTAAAAGAATAGTTCAATACTTATTGACTTGAAGCAAGCAGGTGTGACGTCATGAATTAACATTGATTGTCAATGTTCCTTATTTTACCATTATTTGTTTTGATCTTAGATCTTAGATTGATTAGGGTTATAAGTATTTAGATGAGATTTAACGACAAGCAACAAGAGATGGGCCATATAGTGTCAACTAGATTTAAATTTTAAAGTTTAAAAACGGTTTCCAGTACGGTTCAAGTTCAAGCCCGGCCTCAGAAACAGTTCAAATGCAGTGCAAACCTCCCCATCAGTTGCCTCGTCACGCATACCGTGGGACAAACTGTACAACCTCCAGCTGTCCCGACCACAAAGGGTTGGATTGAGTAGGAATACTATCTTGTCCGAAACGCATAAAATTTTCAAAATCCCATTGTTTACCATTGTTTATGATGTCAATGAATCGGAGTGTTGTATAAAATTGGTGGTATATTTTAAAATTTTCAACTTTGGTGCCTATTTATTCTACTTCAAGATTCCAGCGAAAATATTGCAGTAACTAAATACGTCTATTAAAGAAGCTTTTACACAGGAGTGATTAATTAATTTGGTACAAATATCGTAAAAAACGGTTTGTTTAACATGGCACTTGGTCAAACGGTCAATTATGAAGATTTAAATTTAAAAGTGAAAATTCAGTCACTCCACTTTGAAGAATAGTGTAGCAGACTCCTGAGTATATGCAACAATATTTTTCTCCTCAAATGTGAAATTTGCTGGAAATTACTGCTTGGCTTACCTTGGATATGAAACATTGAATTCGTGAAATATTATGAAAAATGTTTTGAAGAGAAATAAGAAGAAAATTATGAGGGATAGTTGTGTCTTCAAAGTAAGGTTGGGGCGACTGCCTTTTAAGAATTTCTTATGCTGATGAAAAAGATTTGGCCCAAACCCTGCAGAAATGTAAACAGAAAAAAATAAAACTTAAATGCAGGTGTAACAACTCAAGTATCAGAAGACTACCGGGATCGGTTGCAGTAATACCAACGACTGTCGCCGAATATCATATGAGTCACGGCGAGGCTTATACATTTCCGATAGAAACATGCTTCTTTGTCCTGTCCCTCTTTTAGAAGGAAAATTTCCTTCTAAATCCTTTCCTCCAGTTTCTAAGTCAAACTTTCATTTGTGACAAGAAACAGTCACCATTATATAAGTAAGCCGTTCGTTTAATTGGATAGGCTTCACTCACATGAGAGTTGCTAAGAGGGGACACATAGACATTTTACTCAGTACGATCGTCCACAGTCTCTCTTGCAGTGAGAGAAAGCTTACGTGTTTCGCGTCGGTGTTATTTGTCGCGTAAACATGGCAGGATCGGAATATCAAGTATCACAGACATTTTGGTTGTATAAATATCACACAAATATGAAATTACTCCAAGTTCAATGCAACCTTCGGGGCAATTGGTTTACCGCTCCATTACGTTCAAGCATGTATGCCAGCAACTCTACTCTCACAGACCCGCCGACATAGTATGCATGAATATATCACTTACTATGCTACTAGCTAAGTGCCAGTACGGTTAGTCATTGACTTTAACCATGCGAGAAGTATGTGATAGGACAGGTAGAATGTAACACATTCTGCTACAATATTTCCACAGAATGCCACAGAATGACTGAAGTACATGCAGTGGATGTACAATGAGATGATTGGGGAAGGGGAGAGTACCGTGTAACACATCGTGAGATCAGAGCCTAGCTTCTTGCCCCCTTGAGAGATGTCAAAACAATAAATATGATATTTCTTATGAAATTTTTAAAGCGCACACACAGATTGTAAAGCTGTCCTATCATCGATTCCTGTAAGGAAACCCTTCTGTCATGAGGATTAGAGGAATCCAGGACTATACATTCCGATAGAAGTAATTAAGTTAATCCCATCTGGGTTAAATGTTATTTTATATTTGTTGTTGAGTAGAATAGTATAGTCTCAACAATTTCATATTTTAAATCGTTCGGCTGGTTTCCAATATAAAAAAAACAAAAACAAAACAATTTATATAGGAAAATTCAAAACTGGCCACAGGGATGGGCATCAGATCAGAAAGGACACAGGGCAACGCAAGTTATTATTTTTAAGTTTATTTTGAAGTTTTCCGAAGAGGCCGAGTAGTCAATTAGTTGTAAATTCTGAGAGTAAGAATTAGCTTTAATCCGACTCTGCACCAATATCTACATTTTGTCAGAGAAAGCCAAAGGTGTGTCATTTCTCTTTTACTGCTGTACGAGTCTTCCCAGAAACCATCAATGTCTGGAAGAGAGTACTCAACAGAGATGATTTTGAGTGTTCATGCTCTAAAGAGATTTCACTATCTAAACTGTTCTGTCGGTACTGTTGCACTGTCAGCCACGCAGGCAAGTTATTCTCAGGGGAAAATACGCGCTTTATTTATGTTGACTCGTTGTGAAATAACATGCAAATGTTCACTAGACGCCACAGTTAATTTTAAAGATGAAAACATCTATATGAAATGACACGTTGGATATGTCGTCAAACCTTGTGACAGGTCTGTTGCTTTTAAAGTATCACATGAACTTGCAGCCTAAAAAACCAGGTGCCAGAACAAATAAGTCTTCAATCATTTTGGAAAATTAATCTGCCAAAAATGTTTCCCTATGTAGGCCTACAATTTCAGTCCTCCGATCAGGGTAGGGGGAGGGATATAAACAGGGGTCATATACTGCCGGTGAGATGTTCAATTTCGTAGTGAAAACTTCGGACAAAACCGACCAACACGCAATAGTCAGACAGTTTGCAAACATTTTGCGAACTTGAAATACTTAAACATTTCTTTCTCCTTATTAAAAATTAAGGCAAAAATTTAATTTTCATATGTGACAGAAGAACCAAATCTACGCGGTATAGGGAAACTACTATCCAAATCGGACATCTATTTCTCGTGATATTAGTATATGAAGTCACTAGATTTGTGTTCCAAATTGAGCTTAAGGGCAGCATATGATCACTTCCTCACATTGACACAAGACATCTTTGTTACCCTTCGTTCTGTTGTGTTGACCTTGAAGTTCATGGGGATGAGATCTTACTGTGAGGAATGTATTTTTTGTAAAGGTCTCAAGCCACTTATACAATCATATTCTGACTGTATGAGATTGTTCAGAAAAATGAAATAGGCTGCAAAATTTAAAGAAAAAAAAGACTGACCATTAATGTGAGGATATGACAGGCACGGAACCAGACATGTCCTAGATGATCACTTTCTGAAATGTTCATGTAATACCATTAAATGAATGAAGGATGTAGCGCACATACATTATTTGAATGGTATAGTTAAATGTTAGCTTGTGCATATTCATAAATGTGACGTCATTTTTTGAAAACTTTAATCACTGTGGTATTTTGATACATTGTTATAGCAATTCTTGATTTATGGTTAGTATCATGTGTTCTGTAAATTATATAGCGACCTCTCCTTCAATTTTTTACACCTCAAGTTGCTATTTCATTGCTTATTTTGAAATTATTAATAAAGTAAATCGCACATTTCACTAGGAGGTATAATTGGAGTGGGGGTTACCGTCATGATAAATTAACCTTTTGAAAAAATGCATGATTGACAAATAGCTTTAATTTACATTAATGATGGCTACCAAGTTTTTAAAAAGAAGAAAAGCATATTTTTTTATCATTTTATAGGTCTATAACACCTTTGCTATTTTTACACAATTTGTTTTTTCTGTTTTGGTTTATCTTTCGTTATTATATTCTTAAACCTTCAAACGGCTTATACGATTTCACTACAATCAAGGTGTCAAACTGAAGGTCAGCGGTCCGCCAGACAAAAGGACTATAGGTGTAACCAATCGTACTTCCATTATAAGCTCTGCTATTCAGCTGTTCAGTACGGATGCCCAAACGTGCATAGATTCCTATGAAACTATTTCAACTGTTTCTTTTGATGAGAAACCTTTTGCAAAATTTATAGAGTGAGTTTCAATAGCAATTATTCAAAACAAGGGGTTATTGAAAGGAGTGCATAGTCCATAAAATATTTAGTGTATAACATGGTAATTCTAACTTGCCCCTCCCCTAATTAGTCCCATAATTAGTCAAACCTCTTTTGGTAAGTTAATCGAGGTATCATTTTAACTAAATGTCATCACTATGACGTCTCATACAAATAATGAAAGTAATTTTGAATAAGTTATTTACGAATGTTTTGAAATATAACGTTGACGATGATTGCCTGATTGCCGGTACGAATTTTGAAACCTGTAGGAGGGGAGGGGGAGGGGCGTATTATATGAAAATCTTACCCAATTTTTTTATTTAAGAAGTTATCATACACATTTAAATATTTTCCTGCTAAATTTAGATTTGAAGATCGTTTTATTTCATGGGAAGGTTCAGCACATGCAAATAAATTAGATCACGTTCTTTTTATCCTCTGAAAAGTATAAAATTTATGACATGTACTGATGAACCTTTCATAGCGATATTTAACCTGATAAATCAGTCAGAAACTACATAGCAAACCTGATAATACTTTTTCTGTTTGGACTGGACATTGAGGAACCACTGTCGCCCCGTGACCTTTCCCCTCTCTCCGTAGCTAACATATTTCTAGAGTTGATTTAAGTTGATTCCCCCTGTTTGCATAGAAATTCAACTGACTTTGCCAAGTTTAAAGGTACACAGGTCTAACTATATGTAAGGGTCAGTTGTACTCTAGTAACACTAGCGCTGTAGGTCGACCATCAAAGTCAACCCCGCCATGTCGCTTTAAAGCATATCAGGTGTTGGAATATTCAGATCTTTTAATGGAAAGGGGCAATATCTTCACTTTGGACCCTACCGACTCAGTTTTTCTTTGTAGCACGAGGTGTGATATCCAAACATAACGGGAGGCTTTGTGACGTTCAAGCCCGAGCAGCATTCGTTCTTCGCAAAAGCAATTGCTTCATAAAGAGCGCCATCATTTATGTTCTGTTTTAAAGTTCGTTCTTGCTGTTATCACAGCTGTGCATGAACAGTCCCAGCTTTCTAGAAACATTCTCTTTCAAGAGTAGGAATAAAAGTTGATGGTGACATTAAAAAAGTTTAAGAATACCTTTTGATGGAATATCAATACAATATTCTCCAATATATATTTAACGTACATTTAAAAAACAAAACAAAATTTCTTAAGTTGTTTTAAGCAAGTCCTGTTTTGTAAGAAGGTCACTTTTTCATAATATAATAACCATATTTCTCTTGAATGAATTAAAATTTTTCAGATGCTAGGTAAGCAAATGGAGTAGATTCTTCAACAAAAATGTTAATTTTTTTTTTATTAATTTCCAATTATTCCCAAAATTTCTTCTATAAGATTGTCTGCTTTGGAAAATCAGCAGACTCACTCAATGAACCTTCCAATATTTATATGGAAACTACATCAAAGGAGTTTTTGAACAAAAGTTTTAAAAACAAGAAGTAAATTCAAACACCTGGATTTAATAAATAAATAAAAGACATGTTGTCACAAAGAGACCATTCCTGAATTAGTATAGCGGAACATACTGATTCAAATAGTGTTGGCTAAATTTGCCATTTACAAGAACACGAGCATAGCCATGATTGCCTCATGTAGGATGGGAGAGAGACGATTCTTCAGGTAAGGAATAATTCCTCCCCCCCCCCCCACCTTAAACTGTTAAAGGAAAATAGTCTGTAGGTTTCCAGATGCAAAGTGATGCAATATTTGTGCCTCAAACGTAATAAAATTCAAGGTGATCATTTTGTGCCTTTTTTTGAAATGATTTTGTTCTTTCATCTTTGGTCATAGTTGGTTTCGACACGAAACCCTTCGGGTCCTTGACTACATGTTTGTACAAAAATAGGCTTCAGCATTTATCTCTGCATCACTGACTGACATGAAGGCTTCGTAACGATGTAAGCTTGACCAATGTAACTTATTTGTAAAATGATACACTACCGTAATTATCACTTTTTTTTGTTTTACGTATTGCACAATTCAAGGCAAGCAATTTAAGTGTTTGCAGGGCTCGCTCCAGAGAACTCCCAAAATCGGGTTTTGAAAAGAAAGGAACCTGATGCATCATTTCACATTGTGAGCGCTCCTGTCCGTCTGGACAATAAAAGCGTAGACTATGCATAACTTTTTAATACTGATGAAGTTTTGGAGTGTCACTAATTCCAAGGCAATTGTGTTTATTTAAAGATAAAATAAATTAAATTGCCTACAAACACGGAGAAATTCGTTGCACTGACGCAAAACATGTGAATTTTTTTGAGAACGTTACTAAATACACATATTTAAATGTATAATAAACGAGAAATACGATTACATTATAACACAATCAAACAAAATAAAACAATTAAAACCATTAGAACTATAAAATCACCAGCTAGGACTGGAAAAACTTTGAATAATGAAGGGAGACAGAGTTAGCTAGGAATATCTAGGCATTTTATTTTTAGAGTAGGACATACAATGTCTTCTGTCTGAGCAAAGTAAGTGAAAAGGTCAAAGGAATAGTGTTATCAACTTGATAATTTCTCTGTTTTCTTAAAAAAAAACTATAATTTTGGGGTACCTTTTGAGTTCATAGTTTCAATTGGACCTTCGAATATAAGTTTTTATAATCAATAACGGTGCCTGAATATTCGCAGTGACCTACTTACTCCACGATCTCAACTCTGATTGGCACAAGATCATGCAGTTGTTTTTAAGTCAAGTAGGCCTTTCATTTTACTGTTTTTTGCTTATTTATTACTTTTGGATATTTGAATTCAAATCGTTTCGGTTGCACTTGGTAAAAAAGTCGCTAATTTATTCCTCTCAGATCGTTATTTTGCAAATATCTTGATATGACAGTAACATCGGCATGTATAATAATTGAACGAACATCATGTTCTAACAGTCACTATAATATACAAAATATAGAAAGAATAGGATACACATACCTAAATATTTGCAGTGACCCACTACGTCGTTTAACCTGATTGCGGCAAGATCACGTGGTTGTTATTTGAAGTCAATATCACTTTCACATTTTTTGTTTTTGAAATTGCAGTGTCGAAGTCACTAAGTTCATTCTTACTGGGAGCCCTATTGTTTTCCCAAGTATTCGGTTATCACGGTATAGCATGATAGGCCCATTATGTGTACTCCTACAGTCATTAGTATATAAACGGAAGAGGCTAGGGGACCAACAAACAACATTCTTGTGGAGAGCCTGTACTTATTGACTCAGCATACCAACATCAACTATTCATCTTTACAAACTGTATCCTGTTTCTCTTAAATTATTTAACACGAATCCCTAACATAGTGTAGTTAAAAAATATGAGTGCGGATGACTGGATTTAAAGGGGAAGTTTAAGCAGAAAAATTAATTGTCACATGTGAAAGAAGAAGTAAGCCTTCTCGGTGTGGTGAAATTTTCATTCAAATTGGACATTATTTCTCGGGATACCAGTAAATGAAGTTACTACATTTGTGTTCCAAATTGAAATTAAGTGCAGCAGAGATTATATCACTTCCTCACATTGTCAAGGAATGCTTTGTTTCCGTTTGTTTTTCAGACTGTTTTGTTGATGACGTTAATTGGAGTAGGACCTCCCCATTGGGATTGCAAAGTTTGAAAAGTTCTCATGCCTTTAAGGCAATTACATTTTGATAATATGCGGCTGTTGAGGAGAAAATAGGCTGTTAAGTTTAAAGAAAAACAAGACCATAAGACCACCAAGACATAAGACCATCCATTAATGGGGGGGGGGGGGGGGGGTTATGATGTCATATTTGCTTGCTGCAAGTTCACTATTTGTATTGGTAAGTGTCAACTTCACTTGCTCACATCTTGAGAACCACAAACATCGGATTTCAAATTCACCAAAATGCGTAGAATAAGTACCCCTGTAACATATCAAAACTAAATATGACCTTAAACCATTCTATTAAATATACTTGAAAAGTCAACAAATGTAACAGCTCTACCAACAGAATTTGGTGTTGCCAGGTGCTTAAGAACATAATGCAGAATTTAAAGGTAAAGGACAGTCTCCCCAACTTGAAGTAGTGTAGTAGACTGTCCTGTTTCATGATTGGCTCTTGAGAGTAAGGTGACAATATTTTTTGTCCTCAAATGTGGAATTTACAAAGAGTTACTGTTTGGCTTATCTTGAGTGTACAATATTGAAGTCCTTAAATATTATAATAGATAGTTTGAAGAGGAATATGAAGGAAATTGTGATATTTAGCTGTTTCTTCAAAGTAAGTTTGGGGCGACTGCTCTTGCCCTTTAAAGGACTGAACCATCAACATTATCATCTTCATCTTAACCCCAATGCCTCATTGGTTTGGTATAAGAGGGTAGAAAACCAAGGAAATTTTCTCAATAGAAACAGGTCTTAGTTTCTTCACACTTTTTGACTTCGACGAAACAGAGAAAAAAGTGAAGCAGGTTAACCTCGCCACAATGAAATGCTCTGTTTATATGGTACTTTATTTAACGCCTTCAATCCTTGCAAAATCGATGTCCTAAGTTTATTTTCTCGACAACCAGGTTAGAGAGTATACAACCTCTTCTTTGTGCTCTTTAATAGTTGCCTTCTCATGAAAGAATCTATTTCACAATTTCTTAGCATATTTACAAGTATTTGAATAATTTTGCTAGGGTTTATCTCTCTAAAATACTTCAAAGGAAAACCTTACCTTGATCTGGTCCTGTTACTATGTCTGCAATGGAGTGGACCCTAACCTGCACACCTCTTTCCAAGAAGAAATTGGGTGAGGGCGCATTTTCTATTGCTGGTCCTGTGCTGTGGAACTTTCTCACTTTTAACATAACGAATTCAACATTTGTTTCATTTTTTTAAATGGCTGTAGAGTTGCCTTTTAACTATATTTTTGTTGGTGATATTTTTGTTGTGTTCGTAAGCCCATTGATCATATGGAATTTGCATTATATATGCATGTAGGCCAATATGTTTACAATAGAAAATAGATATTGCTTTATACATCACTCCAGAGTTATTTAACCTACTCATACGGGTTATATACATTTTACGGTGCAATAGTCGTACCCCCAAATTTCAATCCGCAAACTTGAATTATTCCTACAATCTGCTGAACAAAATGTCTTCATAAAATATAATTAATACAATGTTTTCAGAGGAACCCCGCAGAGCGATAAATAAGTTTTCCTTTAGTTTTACAACATGTCGCAAGATTTTTCCAGGTGCTCAGCTGACGCCTTTAGTGACGGAAGGTCACGGACCCGGGGTGTCGATTGGCTGCATACATTAACCAAAGTCACTACCTTTTAGCGATACAAAATATCTTCAGGTCTTTTTGGTAGTATTTCTTTGTTCCTTCATTAGCCATACCGGTAGAAATGGTAATTAATTCAAGTTAAAACAAAGACTTTCGAGAGTTTCGGGCCAAAATAATGTCCCTCGAGGCACCGATGTGGTCTAACTATGTTTGAAATGTTCCAGGTCTTGTCCCATTGCCAAGGGAAAATTGTCTTAGTTCCCAGTACAGAGACCGCTTTCGGGCTTTTTAAGCGACCAAAGGAATGGAATATTTCCATGTTTTTTTTTTGGGGGGGGGGCTTCAAATTTGAAATATGTCATTTTAAATATCCTACATATAGGAGGCGTAGTTATTTTTCTTTCACGTTGTGTAAAAATCGAACGTTTCCACTCGTTGAACTGTTGGAAAGGTTATTTCAATGGGCCACTGAATGGATTAGGTAAAAGTATACCGTTGCTGAATTTATCGTGATTGTAGCCTTCCTTTCCCTGTTATATCCCCTTTTAGCTTTCTAAAATACTGGGGTAGAAGCTTATTTTTTCGCGTAGCTACTCGTGATCATTGTTACCATTTGTATCTAATAGCTTTCAATATGTATGATAAATTTCATTTCATCTCATGTATTTGTTTCATGATCGAGTGACCTTGAAAAAGTAATGGACGGTGACAACTAGCACTTTTCTGAAGAGCAATCAGTCTTTTAATCCGGGAATTGAATCGACGAAGTCGTTCCCCAATTAAAACTTTTGAAGGCAATCAACAGGCTATAAACTTCACACAGCAAAAAGAGGACACATCTTTTCAATCCTTTCCTTTACGAGACTTGTTTTCCTCTCAAATTCATCAAACGATTGCCTAAACGTCTGAACAGTCCACTTATCGAAAACATTTCCACTTAGACGGAAGGAGCAAAATATGTTTCGAACTTACGGTGTTAAAAGTACTCATGCTTTCCTTTGTCATGGGGATATTTACATCATACACAGAGAAGCAAAAGGTGCAGGACATGTCCCAATATTAGATTAGTTATGAACGCCAATAGTAACAAAACAAAACTAATTCAAAAAATATCGTTGGGCGTTTCTAGCAGTGTATCGCAGGAAAACATCGCTAGGATCACAAGAGGGGATCCAAATTTCAAGGAAGTACTCCGACCGGGAGATTTTAATCCTTCATTCGGTATATCAAGAGAATAGAAGGTAAAAGCTTGTAGATAGAGTCATTGGCTTCGCATTTGTATGTCATTCTGTGTCAACGGTCTTTAAGTATACTAAGGAGATGGCATTCTAACAATTAGCTCTATTGTGGATTGAATACGTAAGCTTCCTTTCATCCATACAAGGATGACTTTACATCCCGGAGACCCGAGCTTTTCATTTCCACTTGATGGACATCTTCCTTCTATAGGTCTCAATTGTCACATGGTGCGGTTTACTGGCCGTATTCTAATGCATCAGTGAAAGTTGGGAGGAGAGCAAGGAGGATTAGAATGAAAGGTGAACAATTTACCGTTGATCACTTTTTCAACCCGGAGAAAACAGTTTGTAAATGTCAAGACGATTAGCAAAGAATGTGAAAGGGAAAAAGCTTGTTGCAGAAAAACTGACAGGCGTATGAGGCTTGCAACTTTAGAATTAGAACGATCGTTGGTGTGCAAAGTTAGTGGGTGGTTCATGTTGGTCTTTTGAAGGAATGCCTTCAAAGTCACCATTCATTGAGAAGTATTTATTGATCACAGCATCAATCAAACAGCCACTTAATTTGTGAGCATTACATTCCTGTTTCTGCTCTCTTTAAAAAGATGTGTAAATAAGGAACTTTGGAGTACATGTCCTTCCCGTTCTCGGTTTGACCACAGAGGTGTAGAGGTACCGATATGACGTCACAAGAATGGGAGACTTATGTGATGTTAGTCCAGAGTAGAGTCTGCAGTAGCCAGTACTTACAATTCCCGTTTTATTAGAGCGTGCTAGGGGGAATTGTCCTCGTGAATGTGGCCCACGAAAATACTGTGGCCTATGCAAGCCACCCACAGAAAGGTAATACACTTTGTCTCCAGAAAACATTACACTTCAATTGATTTCTCCAGATTACTGGTGAAATAAAATAAAAAAATAGAAATTACTTCCGGGGGGGGGGGGGGATAAGCGTACTTCTCGAGTTTAACTGAACTGCTCAGTGGCCCCGGGTTGAGATATTTCTCTCAATGCAGAATGGGCACCTTTCGGATGGGTAAGCCTTGGGGTTGTTACGCGCCCTTCTTGGTCGATATTTTTTATCATTCTTATAAGTCTTGATCTTACATGGATTTGGTGAAAGAGAAGTAGGTAGTTATAGCCCGCCGTGCAGGTTATAGACTCTCACAGTGTTTGCATGAAAAGTCACACGATGTCAAGTACCCGATAATCACTCTTTATAAGCTAATGACCATCAGAAACAGCTACATCTCACAAACGAAGCAAATATTTTGGAATAGTTTTAAGAGGTCGTTTTAACAAGTTGAAGTCGGTCATTTGTCTGCCTCAAACTACAAATTTTACAAGTACAGAAATTCTCAACTGGCACAGTTTGATTCAAAACATGCAGAACAGCTCATATTACGCAACACGTACCGAGAGTGTTCTTATTACACATAAGAGCCCTGTATATCCACCATGCTATGCCCGAAGTAATAAACTGGGTTTTTATTTGGATGAAAGAGATTTTTAGATATTTGTGAGGTGGAGGTAGATTAAAGAAAGCCTTTAAGAAGTATGATAACACAGTCTCTTTAAACAAGAATTTAAAACAAGAAATATAGGCTACTTAATAAAAGTTTTTTTTATCATAGCTAAATAGCTCCTACAACAAAATTTCCTGCTGTTTGTTGCAATTTCTGTTTTATTTTATAAAAACTTTTTGAAAAAGAGATGATGACTTCTTCACACTTATTGCGGTTGACAGATTGTTGTCTTTTACAGTAGGCCTCCACAAGGGGTTAAAGGCCCAGTTTTCTCACCCAAACAGTACCAATTCTCCTAACCTTCTTACTGAGGCCCCTCCCACAATTGTCTGAAATTCATCCTCATCCACACACAATCTCAATTTCTTGCTTCAGGGTGAGTATAGAAAAACTCAATTTATATAATCAAAACACTCTCAGTACCGTTCATGCTGTGTAATATAAGCTTTGGCACTCTGCATTGTTAGAATTAGCTGTCAATCAAAGAGCTGAGCCAATTGAGAATTTCGGTACCCGGGTACCAAAATTGCACTTTGGGGTGAGAGGTTTGGCCCTTTAAACTCAACACATTTAGCCTACATGTTCACGTAATCCATCTCTGTGTGGAGGCTTTTCATATAACGTCATAATGATCCCTGACGGCAGTGGAGTACGCGTAAGTAGTAGACCACACTTGATGCGCTTGCTATATGAATGTGTTTATACCGCGCAAACCACAGTATACAGACTGTGTAGTGCGTTCAAAGGGACAATCCTCTCACCCCAAACTACACTTCTAGTATAGGGTAACAGAAACTCTCAATTGGCTCAGCTTTTTGATTGACTGCTAATTCAAACAATGCAGAGTACCAAAACTTATACTACACAGCACGAACTGTTCTGATTTTGTTTTGATTATACACATTGAGCTTTCTATATTCACCCTGAAGCAATAAAATGAGGTTGTGTCTAGAGGAGGGTGAATTTCAGACAATTGTGGGAGGGGCTTAATTAAGAAGGTTAGGAGAATTGGTACTGTTTGGGATGAGAAAATTGGGCCTTTAACACAAGACCACCTATATTTGGCATGACGGTTCTCCAGTATGGCGAATCCGTGCAGACGTTGTTGCAAAGCCTCTATACGAAAGAAAGAGCACCGAAAAAGGGAAGTTTAGGTAAAATGGAGTTTTAAGGCCCAGTTTCCAACCGGTTGGTTTCAGTCATGCCGGTCGCGGCATTTTTCGCACCCGTTAAAGAAGATTAATATTAGTTGCTGCTGCTTTGTGCGCACGGAATGCACTTTATTTATTGCCGTGCAACGTTGAAAGTAAAATCAAAACGAGAAATGTGACACCACGCGGAGTAATAACCTAGTCCGTGCCCTGACACAATAAAAAGAAAGTAAGCCCTAGTTTTACAGAAAATTTGTCTCCATGATAGATAATTCAAGTACGCCATTGTGATAATTTTCTTTTAAATACATAAATACTTAGTAAATGATTAAATCAGTCTTGTATTTGAAAAGAAACAGACCAAAGTTCTACACTTTCAGATGACGCAATTTCTGTAACTGCTATTATCATGCATAATATTTTTTGACGAGTTAAGTCTATTACTAGAATGAACTGTTGAGATTGAATGGTCTAGTAATTGTTAAATTTATTTTCCTTGGTCCAGGCTACATAGGTGCATTTTAAGTCAAATATTTCTCTTTATAAAGCAAAACTATCATCATACCAGCTGAACTCGGCCAAGTGTTCCGTAATCTTGCACTTGCCGATTATTTCCAATGAATCAGGACTCCAATCAATGCAAGTATGATATAGCTTATTTTTGTAACCAATTTTCATTCAGACTTGTAGAGGACACTATTGACATCCAGCGTCCAGGATATGTATTACTCGGTCTTATGGGATTTCCCCACTCGAAATTCCTTTTCTCCCTACTTTTACTTGTACCAAAGTCCCTGCTACCTGGCGTGGATCAGTACCTACACAAAGCCTTTCACAGTTTTGCGCCCCCTTATATTCTTTCCACTGGCTTTGCCCTCCGCCGATTTTTTAGTAGCTAATTCACTCGTGCTCGCCTGAATTGTATATTCCGCTTGATAAGTGGAACACTTGCAAATATTACAAAAACGTTACACGACTTTATAGCCTTTGTATAATCTGTAAACAATAACGCTTTTTGTGATTCTTCGTTGTCCTCTCATTTTGACCTAAAATTAACACTTCGCATGCACTCATTTTTTATGTATCTACTTTGTGTGAGTCGCAAGTGGTCCCACACCCTTGGATAGAGATATGACACCCTGAAAAATGGTAAACTAGGACTAATTAAAAGGAAGGCAGGCCTACCAGGGATTTTATTATGTCACTTGTCAAACGCTGCGATTTGATTTGCAATTGAGAAGCGCGCGACTCACGGAACAAAAACTGTTTCCTTTCGGCTTATCAGCCATATTAGGGGCGTTAGACCGAGGGAAGTACCTTCGATTTTTAGCGCGCACACTTATAGGCATTTGCAGCGGCTCCACTCGTCTGCGGACGTGGTATAGGTCTTATTGTCAATTCGGCTTCGTTACTACAAATCGATAAGCTGGGGAAAAGAAGAAAAGAAAGTCACTGGCGAGTGTGAATGGGAGGAAACCGAGGGGACTTATAGGGAGTAGGCGCCAACAAAAAGAAAAGAAAAAAAGCAGTCGGTTATACCCTCTTGCACAAACCTGATTGGTGGCTCATTCAAAAGTTAGGAAAGAATTTGCAAAGGCTAGCTGTGTGCATTCTGTTAAAAAAGATGCTCATACGGCAGGGTGATGGTCAAATGCGAATTGATCCGGAGCGAAGCTAGACTGAAATGCAGTAACGGCTTTTTGTGTTAAACGTGCGATTTTCGGCGCAAAGCACTCTGTAAGATAAATGAAGCCGTGTCAAAATCAGATGCGGCAATACATTTTTCATGCGAGGTGATAATTCACTAAAAGGGGGAGGAGGGATAACATAAAAGATTCAGACGTGGGTGTTCAGCGAGGGAGAAAAACTGATAAATAATTCAAAAAGAAGAAAAACTAAAAGATGAAAGAAGGGAAAGAATGGTTAGGAAGGTACTCATGACATATTGGGTTTGTAGTTAATGTAATTAACTTATTCTGAGACTCCTGTACCAGCTGGCCAATTGGGGGCACCCTGCCGTTTTTGGTTGGAGCATGTAACGCTTTTCAACACATCTTTCACTTAATGTTAAGGTTTCACATTTCAGGGTGTTATTCCCAACATGATAATTAAAACTAATACGTCTACCAAGTTTCGTTTGAACCGGTGTTATCGGTCCGTTTCAATATAAGCTCACTTATAATTATCGTCTGCTTGATCAAACCTGCATGACTGTTTAGTATGGTACGTATCAAGATATACGTTTTTTATGAAATGCGATCGTCACTTCAATGCAAAGTAACGTCATCGGTGCAGCTTCCATGAACATGTATATAGGCCTATGAACTTTCCTTTATATTTATGTTTTAGTGGTACGATCTGAACAGCTTACTCATGTAAAAGAACACAGTATGGCCGAACAAGCGTTCATCGATAGTTAATGCTCACATGACGTCATATGAGCTTTTCAAGTAGGGTATTTCTGCCATGATCAAGGAAAGCCCCGTACGTACAATCTTGTGTTCAGCCATGAAAGTTACTAACATCTAGTTGTGACGTCACTGAGAACTATCCAAAAACAAGCACAAGGACCCGGTCGATATTGGTGGAACCGGGGACTTACTTCCCCGGATGTTGCCTTGCATTAACTTTCCGGCAGAGGCATCACCAGAACAAGTCACATAAATCATGATACTTAATTTGGCCCTTCTATACGTAAACATAACGTGACCTGTGGTACTCTTTAGAGAACACTGAAGTGGAACTTTGTCGAGGAAGAACAGGATAATGCAAATCAAACACGACAGCGTGGAGTAGACTCTAAAAACGTGTTACTCCAAGAGGAGACAAGACTCCATCCAGTAAGAAATGTTGTCTTTTTTCATTTTTTTGTTAAAAAACTTCAACTTTTTAAAATTCTAGCGTCTAGCGCACAACGCATAAAGCAAGGTGGTTTAGTTAATTGGTCCACCCGAATTTGCTTCAGTCCGGCGCGCAACCGATTTTAGAGACAAGCCTATGACAAGTGGGAGGAAAGTAGGGCTACCCGGGGGAAAAACCATCTACATCGAGCTGGATTTGAACCCATCCACTTGCGTAATTGGTATATTGGTACACAGCAGCTGGAATATACCACTCTGTCACTCGACGATCCACGCACCCAGTATGCGCGGGTTGTAGTTCATATAAATACCAGTACGGGAAAATAATTACCTTGTTCCTCACGCCCCCAGACTCCAGAAAGGTTTCATATTTAATATCCAAGCAAAATATTATTGTGTGCTTGATTGATCAACAGTTTTCTTGCTTCAGAGGTTTTTATCGAGTGATAACTATTTTCGATGTACGGTGCCGGGTGCTCTAATATAAGATTGACAGCTAAGAAGGATCAATACATTGAGTAGTATTGTAGCGTTTCCGAGATTTCCTCATCGATTTTTGTACCTCATCCAGTATCTCAGGATTCAATTCGTCATTAGGTCAATTTACTTTGAATGTGAAAACCGTGGTATGAAGGTGATTAAACTCTTATGATCTGATGCTCCATGAACCATCATAAATACCGCAGAAAGGTCGTGCCAAAAGCAGAATTTAAATACAAGAGGGGGCAGTGACAGGCGGGAAAAACGATATCAAGGAGTGGCCATAGTTGTGCTTGAAAGGAATTTGAGGGTAAGAATGCACTCAAATTGTTTTACTGAAGGGGCAGAGTTGATGAAGGTGGGGGGGGGGGGGGCAGTATAGATGTCGTTCCTTACACTGATGGACATCTTTTCGGTAATGACTGTGAAGCAATGGAGCAGGGAAAACAAGCCAGTAAGCAACAACTGGAAAAAGACCTGGCCGGCTCTACTTGAACCAATAGGTTGGAAATTGGGCCATCTAACTAACTGACTGACTGACTGACTGACTGACTGACTGACTGACTGACTGACTGACTGACTGACTGACTGACTGACTGACTGACTGACTGACTGACTGACTGACTGACTGACTGACTAACTAAATGCTAAGACTGTTGTTTAGTGTCGGTAGGCCGGGGTGATTGAATGACCTGCGGCGTAGTAAGCCCCTCGAGGGCCCATGCACATTACATCGAGGGGCTCCAAAATCATCACATAAAGCCACTTATCGCCATGTGGAGGTACGACGTCGAAGGAATAGAAAACGCTGACGCACCGACTCCGGGTCGATTGGGGCCCAGAACATTATCAGACAGCGCACCCAGTACACACCAACTTGCGACGCCGCTCATGGCTGACATAATAAAGAGAGCTGAAATAGGCCTAATTGAAATTTTGATTTAAAAGGAAAATTAATTTGTTTAAAATTTGCCACTCACTACATCCCTCCAATAAGCATTATCCATTTGATCAGTGAAAGCAAGGATTAATTACTGAAACTGAAATTATGCAAGTACACCCTTCGTTTAAAGGGCCAATCCTCTTACCACAAACTACAATTTTTGTGGGGGTTAACAGAAATTCTCAATTGGCATAGTTCTTCAGTTTGATTGACAGCTAGTTCAAAAAATGCAATGTACCAAAGCTCATTTAGCCTACACTGTCCTGAGAGTGTTTCTGATTACACATTGGGGTCTTGTATACTCACCCTGAAGCAATAAACTGAGGTTGTGTCAGGCTGGTTGAGGATGAATTTTAAACAGTTGTGGGAGGGGCTTAAGTAAGTACGTTAGGAGAATTACTACTGGTTGGGGTGAGGGGACCAGGCCTTTTAATTAAATTGTTCCTCGTAGCAAATGCTTTGTATAATTGTAGCCTTCATGACTTCGCAAAACCTTTTAAAAATTGATAAAGAAACCGCATGACTGTTATCTACAGTGTGATAGGCAAGGGGTCCACAACAGCTTCTTTTAACAAAGTAGGAACTGCTTTCGGCATTGTGGCTTAAATACCGAAGCATTATTTTGGTATTCCAAGCTATTATAAAATTCTAAAGACCGTTAATAGACCTTTAAAATACAATAACAACATAGTAAACCGTTACCATGACTATCGTTGCTACATCATGTGGTTTGTTACATGACAATGAAACGCTTGTTCGGTATTTATACACAGCAAACGAAAAACCTGAGATCGTGATAACGTTTGACCCAGACTCATGTTTGGACCAGGCCTTAGAAGTGCAACCGCGTGATTTAGGATACTCCTGATGATGCAAGTTAAGAGACGGGCTAATCTTGACACGCAATATACGTCCACAGAAGGCTGGAGGAATGTAAAAGTTTGGCATAAAATATATCACAAACATATTTTTCAGACCCAATAATAACGACCATCCACTGAAAAGAAGTTAGCAATTCGATGCACAGAACATGGAATGATATATCTTATCGCTTTGAAAATCGTGTCTGCTTATAATCGTTCTGGCGCGTACTGTAGCCAGTATTGCATCATTGAAAAGGGTTTTTGCAGTGTTTTATGGAAGGTTGTTTATATTTTCTCTGCCCACCATTTTGTGGAGTTTTAAGGAAGACGATAACTAGAAAATAGTTTATAGGAGACAATGCATTCTTTTTATGAGGTTTTAGATGTGGGATCTTTTATAAATTTTCTCGTATTTTCTTACCTGTGTTGGGGTGTGTGTGGGGCCTCTGCGTTTTCTCTCACAAACTACTGTTTCTACATAGATACGACACTGGTCACCTCGATGTTGTCATGACAACATCGGAAGTAGTTGAACCAAATTAAAGGGCAAGAGCAATCACCCCAAACCTATTTTGAAGTAACAGCTTACTCTCACAAATTTCTTCTTAAATTTCCTCAAAATATTTTTATAATATTTTAGCAATTTTATAATGCGTATTTAAGGCTGTTACTCCTGCAAAATTTCACATTTGAGACGAAAAAGTATTGTCACATGACTCTCAAGAGCCAATCATGAAACAGGATAATCTACTACACTACTTAAAGATGGAGAGACTGCTCTTTCCCTTCAAAACATACAATTGAGAAGGGACTGTGTCCTGGTTATTATATTTAAATATTACTTTGACCGTCGAAATGGAACTAACTGTCATTCTGCTTGATGCTCAGCATTTGCAATGGAGAAGGGAAAACAACCAGTAAGCCACAACTGGAAAAAGGGCAGTGGCCGGCCCTAACCCAACGAATTGGTTAGAAACTCTGCCGAAAAACTCCATCTAATTAATTAATTAATTAACTAATTGGGTCAAGCATAGCTTCCAGTTTCGGCTTAAGAGCCGTATTGGGCTTATAGTTGCCATTTACGTACATTGGCCTATATCCACCACATGGGCCCAAAAATACTACCACAGTTCTGTAAAAATGAAGGTACCACAAAAATGTAGCTTTTCTTGACAGAAAGTTAACTACGGTAACTTACCGGGAATCTATTTCACTCAAGTGATAAAAGATGGCTTCCCATTAAAATTACCATTTTCTCACAGCCCCTGGACTTCATAGAGAAGAATACATATACGTGTCATTATATACGTATAAAGCTCATCCTCACCTTTACAATAACGCACAGTAGAGGGTCCTATGCCCTCCCCTATATTGATATCCAACCTGTCTCGCAGCAGAGGGCCTTTTGTGTCCTCAAACGAGTCACTAAAAAGAGCAAAAAGTGATCTTAGGCTTGTCCTTTGTACTTTTATTGGAGTTTATTTTATAATTACCCACAAAAGAGCTCTAGAACGAAAAATTCCTCTAACAGATATCGCGTAAATTATAACAACCTTTATTTGCAATAAGTACTCTTATCCAAATGAAAGATAAACAAGGCATTGACAGAGAGTTTACGAATCATCGTGTTGATTTTCGGGTGTCCATTTTTCGCTTCAGTGAAATTCGAGGTGCGACATTGAATATTTAAGTTATAAGTTCTATTCATTTATTTTGATTGCTGAATAAAAGGCACGAATTGTGTTAAGAAATGAGAAGAAAGAGACAAAAATGGGCAAAAGAGAGGGAGAGATATATAAAAAGAAGGGGTAGAGGCTAAAACGGGTCTTGAATGGCATAAGATTTCCGATTGAAAACCTGTACCTATTAAATACTGCACGGTCTAGCCAGGCATGCACGCGAATGGCAGACAGAATAAAGGGACCTTTACCGATTGCTAACACCTTCTTTAAATCGTCACTTGAGCGTGAAATTTGTCCAATCGTTCTACTGGTGTGTTCTTGAACTCAACTTTATCCTATTCTAATTGCTTAATCACCGTTGGCAGAGTTACGAATTTTGGAAAAATGGAGAACAAAGAAATCTTTACGGGTGATTAGCGTTCGGCGCCGTAGGGGCGGGAGACCTCCCATGCCTGTCTTTTGAAGAAAATTTAAACAACTTTGTCAACTTTTATTTGTTTTCTGGCCGAGAATAGTGCGAAGACTTAGCATGTCATGAAATTTAACCATTTCACTATCAGAGGGATTATGATATTAGTGTCACCAACTGTTTAACATTTGGAGCAAAAATTGAAAGATTGAAATAAAAGGATATCATTTATCCTAACAAGCAAATCCAATAGTAGCTTGCTGGTATAGGCTGAGCAAGAAATGGGTTGATCCTTTTTCATTAATGAAACAAGTACTTTCCATTGTCCTTAATTGCTTGGGTAAATAATTTGATCACGGGAGATTCTTTACGTGGTGTGATGATAAAATTTGTTTAAGGCAGTGCATGAGAAATACCTGTTATACGTTTATCAGCTTATCTCGCCATATATACCTTCATTGAGATGCCATTTTTTTTAGTATGAAAAGAAAATCTTTTGATTAAATTTTGTGGAAACAAAGACCCTTATTCTGCTATGAAACAAGATTTACATTTCCGATGAGAAAGTAAAGGTAGATATGGTACGTCATCTTTTGGAATGGAGCAAAAAAGGTGAGCTTGGGATAATTATGATCTAACGTACGAGGAATGGGGAAATTGACCTCCACCAATTCTAGCCCACTTTTCAAATCCCAAGTTATTGACCTCAAGTTAAAATGATGGATGCAGTCGAATAAATATAACTTTGCTAGAATGTTTAACAACAACCGTGACATATAGTTGGAAACTCTGGATAGAAACAAACACGGATTTCTAATAAAACAGAGAAAATTAAGAAAGGAATTGTTTAAGCCTCGTTTCAAAAAAGATGTTATAATTTGGCATGTTTTCTGGGAAAGAGATTTCAACTTTTTAGCCGTACCGTATATTGTTCAAACATCAAGTTAAGGCACACAAAGCCCTAAACTGCGACTTTTCGGGGAGGGTGGTCCTGGTGATGGGCTAGGCAGGGCGTCTGGGAGATGGTTTTCTGCTTTATCATATTTTATCAGCATTTAAATGGAAAATTTGAGTTTCATGAAGGTTATTTTTTTAATTAACATCAGGCTGTACAGGTACGTTTCAGTTTAACCTATGTGAACTGTCCTCTACACTTAAGTAGTCGCATGGTGCACCTTAATGTTGGGTTTGAGGTTGTCAATTCACTTTTATGGGCCTAAATTTAACGGCAAAAGTTGTCACCTCAAACTGTCAAAATTGTTTTGAAACAAAAGCTTAATCTCACAATTTTCTCCTTATTTCATTTCCAAGCACTATAATTTATTTTGGAACTTAAATATTACTTAATCAAATAAACCAAGCGTTGACTCCTAGCGAATTTCACAATTTGAGAAGAGAAAAATATATTGTCACATGATTTTTAAGAAACACTCACGGAATATGAAGGCCGACGTTTACTCTAGTTCAAGTTGGAAATGCCTGTATTTTTCTTTGAAATTCTCATTTTACAATCCAAAGCTGAAACGTTCTTCTGCCCATACAACACCAGCACTTACTTCTGTGCAAGTTACTTTGAACTTTGAACTGCAGTTTATGATTGTGTTGTATTATATGTAACACATTTGACGCCTCTTCTAAGACGGCAAAATTCTGTAAAAGTACAAGGACCTTTGTCGGGAAAACAATAATTCGAGGGGTCGAAGTTAACGCATTTATGACAACCCAGCTGGGAAACTCACTTCCACCGACATGACTGCGGATTAGAATCAAACTGGCCATAATTTTACCACCAAACATATGCTGATTGCATTAGAAGGTCACGTGATTGGAAGCCAACGTTTTGATCCTATTGCTCACCTTCAAATCATGAAGTATTCATTAAATTTTTCAGTTCTGTCAAAATGAGAACGGGTTTCAAGTACAAAAGACAAATTGGATTCTGTGTCTATATTAGGGTCAAAATTACAACGCACGGTATCCCTTTGATTTTCAACTCGGCTCAGAAATGTACTAAAATTCACACTTCGAACGGTGTTCATGGCTTTTGAATGTAACACCATACGAACGTTGGCTGGGATGCACGCACTATCTGTCTGTGTTTTATAGTAAGTCAACAAGTGAAGAAGTCTGCACGAGATATAGGCCTATCACTCCGTATTCGCTTCCACGCTTGGATGCATGCGAGAGCGTCTTTGCACCGGGAACTTGTAAGAAGAATTATCGATGGTCTTATTGGATTTGCCCTTTTGTAGATGGTCCAAAAGTACACTGTATAGCTTGTACTCTAGGCGCTTGAATACAAAGTACCAATGGTGTCCTGACTAATGTCATTTGGAGGTCTTTTTACAACACTCCAATGTGATACTTTACAATGTAAAACATTTAAAGTCTTAAAAATTACCGCATCACAGTCCTCATTTGATATTCACAATTTTACAAGTTTGTACCCATCTTCAATGACCAAAAATATATGCAAATTTGTGACGTGGAGAGAGGGAAACTTTATAAATAAAACTGATGTTACCTTTTTATTTTTTCCCAATCTTTCTTTCAAGAACAGATATATATGATATATATGTACGATATATTTTGTCTATAAAATTAAGTATTTCCCTCTTATGACAAAAATTGATACATGTACAAGATACTAAGCAATTCATATACTTTCTATCAACATACAAGTTTTATAACAATCGAAAACCTCTATATTGCCCGGTTATAGAACCTGATAACAATTACCAACTCCTCGGAACACTCAAGTCGTTGATTCACCTGTTTATTTGTTTATTTGTGGCCTATAACCACTTTTCATTCATTTTTCGGTCTCCAAATTATCAAAGCACAGAATATCAAATGATGCCAACAGCTACACACGTAGGCCCTACTTTACTCTTCAAAACCCTCTAAGGATCGTTCCACGGGCCCATTATGCCCTACGGACGTTCACACATCCGATGTTGGGAATGGGTGACATACGAAGATTCCAATAGCATTATTCCGTCTGTATTAGAATTTTGGCAAAAGACGCAACACTAAATAATTTGACAGTTACCTGAATTTGTAATTCTTAATCCATATGTATACCCACACGTTTGTATGTATAGGACTACAATGTCATACTAAGTTGTTTTTTTTTCTCGATGAGGTAACGATAGGGGTCTGAAATTGCAAAGTAAATACCGTCATTCCAACCTGAAGTAGCGGAATAGACTGTCTTCTGTCATGTGACAATATTTTTCTCCTCAAATGTGAAACTGTTATACTGTTTGGTTTACTTTGAATATTATGAATAATATTAAACTCCTAAAATATTACCGCGACGAAAGTGAGTAGGCCAACTTTGAAAAAGAATGAGAAAATTTTGAGGCTTAGAAGCTGCTTCAAAATAAATTTAGGGACTGTTCTTGACCTTAAAGGTTATTAATTTCCCATCACCTTACGTAGAGGTACGCTATTCGTCCTGATATGTACGTAAGTTAGTACAATGAGGGAGAGGGAGAGTGCTGCGCAAAGGTACTATAAAACAACGAGGTAAGTTGAACTTGGATCAAGTGTCCATAGTGCGTGTTACAATTCAGTATTGCTAAAGAATTTTTCAAAGAAATATCACGTTTCCTTGAACTTTGACAAAGCTATTTATAAAGTGCCACCTTTTATCGTAATCGCTAAACGAAAGTAGACGAAAAGGTTTTTCCTAAAGTCTAACCTATAAATAATATACGCTACTCATTCAACTCATTCAGTTGGAAAGATTGAGTGTAGGCTTTACAGAAAGCTTATGTTTCATGTTAAGTTAGGCTTTGCATTGAAACTTCATTGCCTGTTTGCTTCACTCCGGATATATTACATGTGTTAAGGAAGCTTACCTGATGTCTCATCTGGGATAGGTTTATCTGTAGTGTGCAATAGGCCTACATCAAAACGAAAATGAAAGCATAATACTATTAGTCGGAAATGATAAATGCGTACTACCTCGTCGAACTGTTTTTGTATGTATAAGGAATAGCACTGATGTGTAAGGGCTGCCAACTGCGGCGTATATGGGAGCTTAAATGTCTTTCTCGTATTTTGCTTCCTCAAATGTTTATCTTGGCATGTCTTCCTGAGAACTCAATTGTTGATATACTTGTTTAAATTGATTTTGATTCGTCATTCGATGATAGATATAAATATTTCAAGTTTTATTTAGTTGTTATAAGCGTAAGCACTTAAGTTCACCTTTGAATTAGTTTAAAAAGTAAACCTTATGATATTTCTATTGTCTTGAAACGGGTTTCCAAATTTCCTGACTGATTGAGTAGATGACTGAGATGTGACTCTACCTTTTATCTTCTAAAGCAGACTTTCACGCCCGATTGAACCAGCTAAGGTGTATGTTCGGGTGGACGTTGTTATTTAAGTCTGATAAGGGGCAGCGGTCTCAATAAAACTAGATTTGGGGGTGTTTCATTTAGTATATATACCAGGGACGTCGACCCTGAGGTCAAGGAGAAGTCCCCCCCCACCCTTCTTCTTCTTCTTCTTCTTCTTCTTCTTCTTCTTCTTCTTCTTCTTCTTCTTCTTCTTCTTCTTCTTCTTCTTCTTCTTCTTCTTCTTCTTCTTCTTCTTCTTCTTCTTCTTCTTCTTCTTCTTCTTCTTCTTCTTCTTCTTCTTCTTCTTCTTCTTCTTCTTCTTCTTCTTCTTCTTCTTCTTCTTCTTCTTCTTCTTCTTCTTCTTCTTCTTCTTCTTCTTCTTCTTCTTCTTCTTCTTCTTCTTCTTCTTCTTCTTCTTCTTCTTCTTCTTCTTCTTCTTCTTCTTCTTCTTCTTCTTCTTCTTCTTCTTCTTCTTCTTCTTCTTCTTCTTCTTCTTCTTCTTCTTCTTCTTCTTCTTCTTCTTCTTCTTCTTCTTCTTCTTCTTCTTCTTCTTCTTCTTCTTCTTCTTCTTCTTCTTCTTCTTCTTCTTCTTCTTCTTCTTCTTCTTCTTCTTCTTCTTCTTCTTCTTCTTCTTCTTCTTCTTCTTCTTCTTCTTCTTCTTCTTCTTCTTCTTCTTCTTCTTCTTCTTCTTCTTCTTCTTCTTCTTCTTCTTCTTCTTCTTCTTCTTCTTCTTCTTCTTCTTCTTCTTCTTCTTCTTCTTCTTCTTCTTCTTCTTCTTCTTCTTCTTCTTCTTCTTCTTCTTCTTCTTCTTCTTCTTCTTCTTCTTCTTCTTCTTCTTCTTCTTCTTCTTCTTCTTCTTCTTCTTCTTCTTCTTCTTCTTCTTCTTCTTCTTCTTCTTCTTCTTCTTCTTCTTCTCCTGGGGTTTTAACTAATGGACAATTTTTACCCACCCCCCCCCTTTTCTGCCGTATAAAAAGGTGAGTTTTCTTCTGATTAGACTCTGACTATTGTATACAAATACCTTTCTATCTCGCAGAGACAGAACCACCGTCATCTGAAAGCTTTTCCTTTAATATAGTAAACTGCTTAAAATGTGTAATCCAGGAATAAATTCTACAAATTGTAAAAGTACAAAAAGAAACTCTTGTATATCTTTACGGCTCTGTAGTTCTTCCGACGTTTACGAACGCAAAGGCGTTTTCGTCTACGGTTAAAGGACTGAACTTACTGACAGCTCTCAGTAGCATATGTATTTAACATTTGTTAAAGTTCGGTAAAACGTCCGGTATCTCTTTGTAGGCTTATAGTTGTGATGTGCAATTCTGTCCAAACGAATGTCAAGTGCACTTTAACAATATATACTGTTTCAATATACCAATAGGAAGTGTGAATTCCCCACAGTTTTAGCATCCCTTATCCGTTTAGCGTACCACCTAACGCGAACACTGTACCTCGCCTACCGTTCAATCTCTATGCAACCCTTCAAACCTTGACAGGTCTCACAGCGGTTTTTTTCCTGCCCGCGGGGGAAAGCTGAAATCGACCCATGCGGAGCTCGCCGGTAGGCCATCCAGGAGTGTCCCCTTTTATGAAATCAGAGCTTCAGCGTGTTTATTATCATTACACACAAACCACTAGGAACTTGTGTTTACAGTGTACCCTGTCAAATTTTTCGATCCATGCAGCGCAGAAAAGTCGAGTTTCTTTGGGAGCTCTATTGAACCCTTAAGGCGATCAAATTATCACCAACAGTTAAAACATGAAAAGAGAAGGAAATACGAATTATGCGATCAGTGTATTTATTTCGATAAGTGGCTTACAAAATAAAAGAACACATATGTTTTTGTCTGGCAAAAGACATAATTTTACCTGCATTTTGTAGGTCAAGTGAGAGGGAATTTTTGTGAATCGAATGCATTTAAATACTTTATGATATAATCGAGACGTTATCGCCAGTGTCTCATCATATGACAGTCTCACTGTTAGACTAAGGTGCGGCACTTTGACATTTCTCCCATGGATGTGTAATGGTATCATCGTTGCCAGAAGATCAGCCAAGTTGAGACATAGTGTAGTATGTCAATGTCTGAAACTGAAGAAGTAAATCGCATTTTTCAAAGTAGTAGTAATCAGGGCCCTGTAGTAATCGAGTTCGGTAATTCGTTTTGGGCCTTTGCACATGTGCACATGGTTCTCCAAATCGTCCGGATAAACAAAGCAACCCCGCACCTACAACACGTGTTCAAATATTAAGTTTACCTAAAACTTTGTGAAATCATCCTTTCTTAATCCATCCTTAAAGGGCGAGAGCAGTCATCCCAAATTGGAGAAGTGTAGCAGACTGTCCAGTTTCATGATTGGCTGTTGGGAGTCATGTGACAACGTTTTTTCGCTTCACATGTGAAATATACTAGGAATAACTGCTTGGTTTACTTCAATCTGCAAGAGTTCAGTTATACAATGTAATGAAAGATTCTTTGAAGAGAAATAAGGCGAAAACTGTATTACTTAGCTGTTTCTTCAAAATCAGTTTCAGGGGGACTGCTCTTTACCTTTAAACGTAAGGAGGAATCTTATGAGATAGCTGCGTGCAGCGGACTGCACCTATTTTTTTAGCTTTGTGTGTGTGTGTTTGTGCTAGTATGTAACATAGTTTATATTAAACTTACATTAGGGCTGAGAGCCTTTTTCGTTCTGGTTGGCTAGACCCTTAGATTTATGCTTAGTGCAGTATGCACGTACTGCACAAAACAATGGAACGCAGTTCACTATGTGCATATCTCTGTTTGTATATCGGGACGCTGTGGGCCACAACTCCATACACCAACGAGTTAACGAACTTGCAATACTTTAAACACGAGATGTCTGTTGATTTAAGGGACTACAGATTATTCAATCAATATATTTTTCAAGGAGGGCGTATAAGGGATCTTTTTTTCAGCGCATCACCCTTCCAGCCATTTCAAAAATAGCATAATGTTAACATAGTAGAATATGCGGGGATAAGGCTCACCCTTCATTTTCCAAGTTATCCGATCACAAATACTACATAGATCTACAGGAACCTCGTATGTCGGCATTCAGTCAGGCTGTGTATGTATAGCCTGCTGGGCATTCCTGACACTCTTGCTATCGCCACAACAAGATTTTAGTTAAAGTGTACTTCAGGTCAAAAATAAAAAACATACATATTAAAGAGAATGAAAAATGAATTCTAAAAGTCTACCTTCCATCTTCATAGGACATTTTTGGGCCGGGATATAAAATGCTGAAGTTTATTCTCTCAAATTGTGCAATAATTAGTGATGTCATTTTTGTACTACTCAAATTACAATTTTTGTATTTCTTTGTTTTTCTGAAAGCTACTGCTCATTGTACCAAAGTGTGATAGTACTCTTACTGTTGTGGGGTGATGAAATTAATTAAGCCCTTTTGTGCAACATGCTATTCAAGAAAACAGAAAAAATTCAAGGTTATAAAAATATTTTCAATTTTAAAGGGAAACAATGCATATAAATTGCGCTGTACAACAAGGAAGTCACAATTATTGCGCAATGGGCTAATTTGTTTTAAGTGAATAAATTTCAACATTTTAATATCTCAGCTCAAAAATGTCCTGTGAAGATAGGAACTGGACTGGTAGAATACGTTTTTCGTGCTCTTTAATCTACATTTTTATTTTTTTTACTTGAAGGTACACTTTAATAAAGTGAATAGCTGATAATATACCATGGGCTTTATTCAACAGTTGAATTATGTTTCCACAGTCGCAATCTGGCCTACATTCACAATGCAGTGGCTGGTCCGTCACGGTGGCTACAATTGAAATCTGTTGTTTCCCCCATCCCATCGTTGCGATCAGAAACACTCGTGGCAGAGAAAAGCAAAACGCATTTAACAATTTTCGACAGTTTTTCCAGCAAGAAAAGTAGTGTTATTAGTGTTAATTTAAGGCACAAAACGCAAGAAAAATGAATTGTGGAGTGATTGATCGATTTACAGTAAATTTACAAGTCCTGAGAAAAAGAAATCATGAAAGATCATTTCAAGAGAAAAAGGGAGAAAACTGTGAGATTCAACTGTCTGTTTCCTTTTAGGCCAAATTTAAAGAGACTAGTTTTTTCACCTTTACAATTTTATGCAAAAACTTATGTCATACTTCAGTTTCCAGACAAAATTACGTAATTTTCATGTATCAAAGAAGGAATCTCAATTACGATGAACTAGTCCTACAATGAGTTTTATTCTGCTGCCATTTTTAACTAATATAATATGCCTACTTTCTCACCCTCTGCTATTCTCGGAGGGGGGTCAACATCACTTCTGCCAGGTCTGAAACACTCTCGTTGGAATGAAAGCAAACAATTTGGACATAGTACATATATACCACGTGATGTACACTCGTAGAACAGTTGAACAAACATAGCACATGCTGAATTGTTGAGGAAGAAAACTGCTAAAGGTTGGGCAAACTATCATGATTTTCCCCATTTATTGTGTAAAAAGTGTCTAATAATTTTAGCGAAGTTTGCTCAAAAATTCTTTTGCTATGTATCTCCAACATCAAGCATTTTTTGCTGAATTGATTTTAGAGTGCAGTCACCCCATTCTTATTTCTCAATGGCTAGGTGACCTTATGTCACTCAACCCGATCCCAAAAATGTGTTTAATAAGGGGGAATATACTTTCAACATTGACATTTCAAGAGTAACGCAGAAACTATGAAAGAGATGAGCTTAGTCAAAGCCATTACGACTAGCAAAAATTACGTATAAATAAAAAACTTGCTACAAATCAGATGCCAATTTTCATTTTATTCCTCACCTACGAAAAAAATCCATTTTTAAATATCACGCACTATAATAACTCAATGCGGAAGAACACATAAACCGCAAAATAAGTCAGTGGCTGAGTTTCCTTCTCGTCAAAAATTCAGTCACACGCTTTTTACTTTCTCCAGGCCAGTATATTAACCCACGCTCGCAGAAACCTGTTCCGCGAAATTAAAATAGGCTATGATCTAATTAACTTAAATGGACGTCATGAAATAACACTGGATTAGCAAGGTTAATTGAAAGTTTAGCCAGTTTCCCTTTTTCATTAACCTGTCGTGTTCACTTCAAATTGCATGTACTATTAACATTTTCCTATTGAATTAATTTTAGTATTATTTGTTACAGTCCACACCGGCACACTAATAGTTCTGCATTTGTCTCGAATGGGTATTCTTAAAAGTTCTTTATTTCAGTTTGCATTTGTTTTCATAGATTGTATTTGTACGGAAGAAATTAAACTAGGGAGTTGTTACCTGTTTTGAAATATTAGCAAAGGTCGATTGAAAGTTTAGCCAGTTTCCCTTTTTCATTAATATGTCGTGTTTACTTTTAATTGCGTGGTTTGTTAACATTTTCCTTTAGGATTAATTTCAGTAGTATTTATAATAGTCCATACCGGTCCATCAATAGTGCTGCATTCGTCTCGAACAGCTAGTTTTTAAAGTTCAACTTCATAATTTGTATTTGTAGGGAAGAAATTACAAGGGAGTTGTTCCTTTCGTAACCTGGGATGAAGCCTCCAATATTTATATAACCTCAAATGATATTAGTCACCTTATGCCTACTTTAGCATTGGTGACAATGAATGCCTAATGATATTTTCTTGTTTTAATCTGCATTTCATTTGAAAAGCTGAAGAGAAAGATCTGTTATTGGCAAAGGTTTGAGGAAACAAGGGAGACTTAAAAAATTAAACAACCGCATTTTCATAGATAACTTTTTGGCAAATGGAGGATTTGCAAGGTTTGGAGAATTTGCAAGGTATATTTCTTAAAAATTTTTTACTTTGCCTTTAAATCTATGGTAGCATTCCACAATACCAAAGACTCACGAGACATCAGAAGGTCCGCGAGACCGGAAATTAAAATGAGATAGGCCGTGAGACCGAAAAGGGGAAAGATTTGCAAAACTAAAATTAATAATCATCGGGCCTCTTCACATTTCCTGCAGTCTCATGGACAACTTCTGATTTTCGATCTCGGGCACACCATTTCATTTTCGGTCCCGTGGACCTTCATTCTCGCAAACACATTTTGATTTTCGGTCTTGCGAGATGTAACCAAATCAGTTACGCCAGTACGCTGTCCGACAAAGTTTCCTGTCTTTTATTGGCGGCAAGCTGTTTTTAACCAGTGAAACGTTTCTTTCCTTTTAATCTATCAAAATTTATTTTGTTAATATGCGTACAACACCACCTCTGAAAATGATTTCAGAAACGAAAAGGCTACTTGGAGCACAGCGCTTTGGAAATGTGATAGTCTCACACTGTCTTTCATGGAGAAGAAAAGTGAAACAGCGTTTAACTTCAAAGAAAAACACAGGGACGTGAGACAGGAAGTGAATAAAAACTGTCAAAATAAAGGGTTGCCATTTATAGCTGGCTGTTGGGAAAGGGGATACTCTCAAAATGCCGACTTCACCTCAACTAAAATGATCATAAAGATATGACTAGAAGCTCTTCTTTCTTTTATGTTCCTAAAATTTTATTCTTTTCGTCTTCTCACTTCTTAGTAAACTACGGTACAATAGATTGCTAAATCTGAATTTCATCATTTGCCAATTACCCCGGCGAAATAGAAAGAGAACCGCTACGCAAGCATGGAAAGATGCGTAAAGGGGAAGGGAATGTAACACCCGCTGACCGGAAAGCAAATTTTGTTTGCTCAGGGACATCTTTTAAACTTCCCAAACTGCCTGAGCACGAAATACGATGTACAGCCTGCTACGTAGGCAAAACAGAACAAGGAAACTGAAACAGTTTCTTTCCTTAATCTGTTTGATTAGAACGTCAAATGACTAAAACTAAAAATCATGAAGTCTTACTCTCAAACGGTACCTTCCCACAATACTTCAAAACGTGTAAACGACTTTAACAAGTCTAAGTTAAAATTTATGCTTTTAAATTTCCAATTTCCAAGTTGCTTTTACAATGTCTAGTCTTTTCAAAGACGTTTTACATTCATAGTAGACTAGGTTTTCGTATACCAAAGAGGCTACATGACCACTCAAGAGGTTACTATTTACATGCCTTTCAGCAAATTCGGAGTGTGCTTGCCACGCAGACCATGGAAGGGTTCCACTCATCTCCATGTGTCTGTTGGTAGTAACATAAAGTGTTTCCTTCTCAACATTTCCAACAAGTGGCTACCAAGGGAAGGGCATTCAACGCCCCGGGTATCGCATTGGTCTATTTTTATAAAAACAGTGCAGGTTGATTTTCGCTTAAATTATCTCATCGACCCACACCATTAAATGTAATAAAAAGTTAAAAAATGTCTCAAAATCGCTACTAGGCAAAAGATATCTACTGCCAGGGTAAACGAAACTCAAGAACTGTAATCTGACCACGGAAGGACATCACGTGTAATTGATTAAGAAGTGTAACATTATAAACGGCTGTCCAAAAGGTAGAGAGAGACTTGAATTGAGAATGACATTATAGTCTGGTGTCAACAGGTCTGATTTACACGTCCATAAAATGACACATTGTAATCTGGATGACACATTGAAATACGAGTGACACATTGAAATACGACTGACACTTTGAAATACGGAGTACCGATTTAGCAATGATCATTAGAGAGAGTGGTCGCCACTTTTAGATTGGTGTTTGGTAAATCATTTCAAAAAGTGGGGGATCACGCATTAAAATTGTCAGCGTAGGGAAAAACAATCATTGCATGAGTTTCTCACTTGTGAAGGATATGACGGGGTTCGTTTCGTTTATTTTTTCAATTGCACTACATACAATGTCAGTACAGAAATATAAAATCAGACAATGCACTTAATTACAGTACAAAAGAAAAAAATGGAACCAGATGAAGCTCTAAGCTTTTCTAGTCTGGTCCTAACCAGAGGTTTTCGATTTTTAAAATAAAACAAAACATAACTGTTCTAACTGTTTGAGAATTACTCTTTCTTTTGACGGGGGTAGGGGTACCTTTTATTTTGCTGGGGAGATGGTACCTTCCCCAGATCCCCTCCTCAAAGCTTATGACTGGACAGAAGGCAAATGAGAAAGTATGATTCATCCACACATTTGTGAAAAAATGATCGAGAATAACAAAGTATTAGAAATAAAACTCGTTAACTTCCACTTTGGGAGCATATTGAATAAGCGAGACGCAAATTTTCACACGAAGACAACTATGATCCCTCCCATTCAGGCAATAAAGTACCACTTTCACACTCAGAAATGACATGAGCTCTCGATCAAAAAGGTGTGCAACGTGTTAATTTGACTCACAGCTGCTCTTCAGGTGACATTCATCCAGCTTTTAGTGCTATGTGTTAGTGATGTAGTTGAGTCCGGACTGAGGCTTCGAGTCCGGCAATTTTCAATTTTCAAGGACTAGGATTCAGACTCGGACTCAAGTCACTGTACTTCCTCAATGGGGAAAAATCGACCACTCTGGCCTAGTCCTTCAATTTCTAAAATCACGAGTCCAAGTCCGGACTGGACTACAGCAATGCTGTGTGTAAAAATATGACACGATGTGATATGTATCTACAGGTAATGACTTATTTAAAGAAATTATCAAGTGCATTTAAAAAGGACCCGTCGTGTGACACACAACGCAAAAGCTACAGGAACATGCTTTATTCCAATAAATTAAATGTAGTAAAAGAGTTAGGATAGTTGCATCATTTGAACATTTTAAAGTTTGGATTAGCAAATTATTCTTACTAAACAAGAAATGAAATGTATGAGAACGTAGTTTCTCGAAAACGAACCTGGGTTACCGCGTAATTTTAAAGTATTCCTTTTGTATTTGCATTTATAGAAACAAACATGCAAAAGTCTGTTTAACAAATGTTATTCTCTTCATTTAAAGGGTGGCACTTGATTTTGTCTGTCTCTCTTCTTGAACAAACTTTTTGTTTCAAATGGCAATTACAAAGGACTATGGGATAGATTTTTGGTACTCGTCGATTTTGCCAGTGCCATTTTACCGTGGCCATAAACAACATACACCCAAAACTCTATCCTATGAGTCTTTGTATATAGGCGAATCCGATTAGAGCTTGTTTTTAGTGACTGTAGGCAGCCATTAGTGGGGTCCATCAGCCTGTAATCGTCTTCATTTATTGTTTACGTGAATTTCAAATCCTCATATTCAGTGGAGTTGAGGAAATCAAGATACACTTCAGTGTACAATCATCCATGGAACAGGTGAGGAAGGAAATTTAAAGATCAAAGGTGATGGACCCCAGTAATGGCCGACTAAAATTAGACCATCACAATCTGTCCGGATTCGTCTATAATGGCTATTAGTATTATGTAATTCCAACAATTTCCAGGTAACACTTAGTGAGTGACGAACACCAACCTCATTTTTGGAAAAATATGTCGAATTTTGTTGAACATCATTATCTGAATAAAGTTATCATTATAACCTCCAATTGAATACCTTACTATCTTTGAAAAACAAACTCCTGATCTAATGATATTCAACAGAAGGTCAATGAAACGATCATGGTAATATTTTTGTCTTGATACATAAAAACGATTTAGATTACTCTTATCTATACATGAATACATAGAAACAACTGAAGATATTTAATACGATAGCTACCGCCGATAGGAAGTACGAGCAGCGGTGAGCATGCCTAAGTCCTGAGTTCAATAAACCACACGGAGTATCAGTAATATTATAGTTTTCAATTGTTCCTCGTTGAGCAGCATTGGGTTTCAACATGCATGCTGCATGGAAGTTCATCGCAAGACTAATTCCGCTAAGGGGTCAAAGCTCTTTTTTAAAGTATTCATGAACTTGATGAATTAAACATGTTTAAAAATCTTCTGTAACAACAACGTTTTATCCAATTTTACTAATGACAATTTACATCAGCATCAATTATATCCCAAAAGTCTTCCCCATTTATCTGGATATCACTGAACAACGTCACTTTTAGTTTACGTCAAAGACGCCTCTAAAGTCCGTAGTCAGTGTCAATCGTTGCCTTGACGTCACCATCAACGACATATTTAACGCGGAAAATCCGATCATCTGTAGTCACTATACAATCTTCACCGTAGTCAGCCCGTCGTCATTTAATCGTCACCAGAAATTATTCTTTTAGTCGTAGGATGTTAGACAAACATTCTATCATTATCGCATCGTTGAAAGGCGTATAGAGGTATAAAATCACAGTAAGGATATCATTCTTTCGTATGGAGATGATTCCAAAGAAACACGATAATCGATATTAATACCTGATCTGGTTTTGTTATACTTTGTGCAGGATTAATGACGCAAATGCAACATCGCGTTTCGTTTGAAATATTTAAGTGCCCTTATACCGTTTCCATGGTCCACCTTTGAACCTTTGGTTTTGCCATGCTTTAACGTACCTCAAGTAATACAATGTACACAGAGAACGTTCAGGCTGATAAAATATTACCTGCGTTATGACCTTGTGTTCAATGCCAGCCTAGAGCAAGAGCAATATAATAGGGTTTCTGATTGCACAAGGACTCGGGTCTGTGGACAAGACGGTTTTCAGGGTTAGGGACAACTTTGTTGGGGAAATTGAAATTGCTGGGATGAAAAGTGAACGTCGTTTCATTTAACCCAAATTTTCTAACTTTCCCCAAAACGAACTAAGCAGTTTTAGTATCTTTAGTATTTTTCTGTTTAGGGCGCGTCTAAACTCCGCGTTCGGCATTCTTTAGGAAAAACGTCACTTCTGGCTGGCTTTGAGTGAACTTGCTGAATCCTTAATGGAGGCTTGGCCCCATCGTTGAGCATCTCATTTGACTGACCCTTCAGCCCTTGTCGAGTCCCTTTAGCAGGTAACACCATGCAAATAAATGCACACAATTTCCAAATGCTGGCACACTTCGTGTCCAATACCACAGTCAATACAATGGAGCTGACTACCTGTAAACAGTTTGAGAACAAAAGCTCCAATAAGCTATAGCTGTAAATCAAGCTTTAAAGCAAGGGAAAGGTTCAAAGTTTGTTAGTGTGTATCATGAAAGGGTTTCGTGCATGCAGTTTATCAAATCCTTAATTTTCATGCTTAACATGACTTAAGGCTGTTATGAATTTGAAGCTTACTTTGTACGTGCATGAATTTATAAAGAAATTAAATTAAGCACTTCTCGCCATGGTAAATTTTATTCAAAGAAGAAATGCTTCAACTACGTCCTAAATTCTTGTTGTTATTCTTAATCTTTGTAAATTTTCTTGTGGTCCCATTTTACGGAGTCGGACATAGAGAGAATTTTACTAAGTGTGCAGATTCTAAAAAGAAAAGCGAAATTTTGACCCGCTTCGCGCGCATGTGTACATCTACTGCAGATGCAGGTTATGCTATCTGCGGTAGGCTTTAAAATGTGGGTCCTGCTAATTAGCTATCAAATTATATCATTATTAACAGACTGGCTATAAATAGAACACTTTCAGGTGCCTCCTGCGCGGTGCTAGTGTTCCCTGTATCAGAATTCCTGGCAACAGGTCTGCTGGGGTGGATGGAGGGGTGGGGTCACGGCAACACGGATGCGAGGGTGGCTTGTGAAGTGATACCATTTTGACAGGTGTTGATAACTATATGCATTGACCATGAATGCTATTTTTGCCTTATTTTTATCCCCGCCCCTTTACTTTTGGCACCTCAGTTGGGCTAGTGCGCGTTGACATTTTTCTCACAGTTGATATGAATTGCCCTCCTCTACTCTTTATCGTCCGTTCAGTCGGACACCTTGTTGGCATACACTCTAAAATCAAAAGAGTGGACTAAGTCTCTCTTTGAACGAGTGAAAAGTGTAAATTCACTCCATTAGAGTGATAATTCACTCCAAGAGGAGTGATGTTCCCTCCAAAAAGAGTGAAGTTCGCTCCAAAAAGAGTGAAATTCACTAGAGGAAGAGGGAAAATTCACTCTTCCACGAGTGCCTGCAATGATCGCTCTTTTTTAAGAGCGATCACTGTGGGCACTCCATCAAGAGGGAAACTTCACTCGTTTTAAGAGAATTTCACTCTTTTTGGAGTGAACTTCACTCTTTTGGGGGGGAACTTCACTCCTCTTGGAGTGAATTATCACTCTTATGGAGCGAATTTATACTTTTCACTCGATCAAAGAGTGACTAAGTTCACTCTTTTGATTTTAGAGTGTACTACATATTGTTCATCCTTTGACGACACGCTCAAATAAGACTTGTCCATTTTTTCTGACAATTATTGCCCAACTTCGAAACGTCGATATTTTGAAGGGTATTTTGTCCGAAATGAAAATATGCAGTTTATTTTGGATTAGAAAAACTTTCACTGATCAAAGGAAAAGCATTCCTACTCTAGCTCATGAAATGAAATATCTTTGAACGTAAAATAGTCACCGGATGGCAGAGTTGGTATGAAGTCATCTAAAGTTGTCTGCTTGTTGTCCTGCAGATGCCGTGACCACGTCCTTAAAAGTACATTACGTAGTTCATTAAAAATTTGTCATTTGAGATCAGCATCTCGCATAATTGGTTCACGTGTACACTTGATAACTTCCTATATGGATTCCGGAAACTATCAAGGTAGTCTTGTACTACGCAAACCGTAGGAAATAATAATTTGTATGGCCTGAATAACAGACTTTTTCAGTACCTGTAGTTAACATGACTCTGGTTAACAAGGATAATGCAGTCAGTGATTGTGTTCGAGTATGAGGTTAATATTGACCGAGTTTTAATGTCCTGTATCCTAAAACAAAATATCGAATGATCGCAAAGCCTCTTGCAATGAAGCCATACGATTTACTGTTTCGGTGTAAGGAGATCCCGTGATAACTCCTGATGTTGTTACCCGTTTTACTGTTCAGAAGTAGAAATTTGCATTAATTTGATCGTCAATATTTCTATTGAGCCAAACATGTTTGGATGACTTTAGAATAAAAAAGCATGAGACGTGGAAATAGCATTATGGTACTGAGGGTATAAATGTAACGTAGTACAGTTTTTCTCTGCATGGTTGTGAAATTTACGACACATGGAACTTTGGGGAGACAACGAAAATAAAATCTTCCTGTCGTGCATGGTACCAAAGAAGAAACAGACTTACTTCACTATTTAATACAATCTTCAAATAAAGTGATATTCACCAATACGTCGAGCATGCAGAGGGAATAATATCACGAGCGATGTTAACAGCCATTCCATGCAGATGTGTATAGCCTAGTGTTATAATGAAAACGCTAATTGCAACGATAATAGTTTTAAATTAACTACCATAAATGTTTTCTTTCTCCTCACGACGAGAAGATTTAAAATATCCAGCTCTGGGGAACAAGCATACAACTTTCTCAAAGTTATTCATCCCTTACATCTGTACATTATCATAGGACAGTAATGGCGTTTCAGTACGTTGTAAGTGTACCCCGTATAGGTCTTTACTCAAAATATATAACGGCTGAGTTCATGGTACAAAATGATTTTCATAAGGTCAATTTACGCACCAAGAACAATTAAAACCAAGGTGTAGCGCAAATTTACTACCATTAAGTAAGGATCTTATAGAGGCATTAGGCCCGGACTTTCTATACATGGACAGAACATACTTCAAGGTAGACTGTCGCTACCGTACATGTGGGAAAAAACGAACCAAGATGGCCGTCTGTTTTGTGTGAAAGTTTGGACTTGCTCGAGTAAATCAACAGATTTTGCAAGAAGTTGAAATATTTTCGAAGTAATACAACGTAACGTCAAAATCACTACACGTATTACAGGAATATGATATTGTTTCTCACTGAAGTTAAACTTTTGTTTAAACATTTACACACTCGTCGTCAAATCACACGAATTACAACTTCACGACGGCCATCTTGGAGGCCTTTTTGCCTCAGTCGGTGACGACAATCTACGGATAGGACGTACGCGGTGCATGCTCTGTCCATGTATATAGGAAGTCCGTGCATTGCAGGAACTGTCCTGTAGTTGACGAATGATTTGTCCGAAATGCTTAAAGGGGGAATGCAGTCACTCCCAACTTGAAGTAGTGTAGTAGACTGTCCTGTTTCATGATTGGCTCTTTTGAGTCATGTGATAGGCTAATACCTTTTTCTTCCTTAAATGTTAAATTTACTAAGATTAACTGCTTGGTTTACATTAAATCTGCAATATTGTTGATATGTCCTAAAATATAATGAAAGATGCTTTGAAGAGAAATGAGACGAAAATTGATTTAACCTTTTCTTCAAAATAGATTCGAGCCGACTGCTCTCGCAATTTAAGATTTTTAAATGCTGCAACCACTCTTGTTATGAACAAATATTTGAGAATTGAATTTCTAGACTTCAATTGTAAAACCGAATGTTTAACATGAATTGCAGCTCTATATGCCTTTTTGATGTCTCATTTACAAAATAAACAGTTTTCCTTATCGAACTTTTTCTCACTTCTCAAAATATTTTTCGTAAAGACACTTCTGATAGTTGTAAACAGAATTAAAATGTATACTACATCCATTATTGAGATCATATCCGGATTCCAAGACTTAAATCTTGAGCTTCTAAACAGCTACAAGCATATTCCAAATTTACGTCAAAGCTTTTTAGTGCTAAACACGTGTGAATGTGTCGATGGAATATTTATGTTGTATTTTTCAGTTTATCAGATTCTGTGAGGGAAAAGACAAACACCTCGTAGTCTTTTTTAAAGCGAATCCAAATAAACTTTTGCTACTCTCTTGCTCTCGTAAAGATCTTGTCAGTCTTGATGGCCCACGACTCTGTCAATCTCGGAATTCGATCTAAACAAATTATTTCGTTTGTAATATCTTGCAATGACTCGTTGCAAGTTTAACCGCTTGGATCAAAGGTCAACATCATTGCCCTTCATTGCAAACAGGACAATGTTGTATATGCCTGTGTTGGTTGCTTCAATTCCAGTGGTAGGTCAATGTCGATGAGCAGTGACAGGTGAGCTTTTTTGTTCCGTGCACCGTCCTTTTGATGTGTTGGAGAAAACTTGATCCGATGTGACACAAGATGGCAGAGATAGCAACCGCATGCTTGGATCACAATAATTTTTCTTTGTTGGTAGACTTCTAAATCTCTATTCATCATGTAGTCAGTATTTCATCAGTAATACTCATTGAAATTTCCCACAATGTCTCATCCATAAGAAAATAGTATGTTGTCAGAGTTGGAGGAAAAAGGAGGGGGGGGGGGATAACGCTTATTTTTCACATTTTCCAAAACGCCTCCCTCTACAATGTGTGATTCACAAACTGCTTTCAAAGGGGAATCAAAGCTATGTTCCACTTATAGTGCGACAAAATGCCAAACATACATTCAGTTTACATTCTCTTCAGTACCGTCAAAGTATTTTTTTTCCAGAACGAAATTGAGGCAATATCATTTTTTTCAACTTAATCATAACATTAATACCTGACCGTTATTTTACATTTTTCATGATTGCAACGGAAATATCCTAAAAATAGCCCTCATTCCCCAAAGGGAAAACTTTTTCGTAATGATTGAAACGAAGGAGCCAGTAATTTAAACTGTCTGACGTCGTGGTATTAATTGTAGTGAACCTTGTACACGAATCCCAATAGTCACTTGATGGTCTGATTTAGTCCATAGCTGGGGTCCATCAACTTTCAAATTTTTTGCTTACTGGGGTTAGCAAATCATTTATCATGGATAATTGTAAACTAAAATAACTTTTTATTCCCTTAATTTCACTGACAATGAGGGTCAGGTTTATAATGGCATGAAGACAATCAAACTAAAACAAGTCTGATAGACCTCGCCAACGGGTGGCTTAACCAACTACCAAGATCTAAACCTGTTAAATAAAACCATAGAACAGTGGGAACAATACATGTAATCTTTAACTATTAAAATCAGGCGACAGCCTTTCCTTTTTTGCTAAAAGCAAGAAAAAACAACAAGAAAGAAAAAATGGTCAACTTTTCTGCAGTATTCCATACCCTATGCAGGCCGTTCGGCGAAACCAAACTTGACACAGCTTCCCGAAAAAAAAACTATTGCTTCCACTGAAGGACAACACTTGACCAACCTCACGGCCCTTAGACCATTTACATCATTGGTCCGTCTTGTATGGTTCCATTCTAGGCTGGATGGAAAGAACGTTTACTACACATGATCTCAGCCAAAAGACCTAGAAGCGACACTTTCGGTCAAAAGGTCCTTTCCACTATGAAAGCGCCAACTCATCAAAGTGAATTGTTCTAGGGAGTACAATTATGTGTCCTCGTGATCCAAGATTAAATGTATTCTTAAAAGTTGAAAAATGCTTCTTCATATCATATTATTGCCTGACGCGCGTGGGAAGTTTTGTATCACTTGATAGCCAACTAACTTTACCCTCTTCCCCATCTTAAAAATAATCAATTAAACTCTTTAAAATCTCGTGGAATTCCCCAGAGACTTACTTTACTATAAATCTGAAATAAGATTATCGAATTATGGTGGCGCGACAGAATAGAACCGCGTTATTTGAATTTAAGTCTACCATGGATCGACCGAATTTATTTTAATTCGTGTCTTTTCGGTGTGAATGCCATTTTAATTCCAATGTTATCTAGTTCAGGCCATTGGCAAAAGAGTGGGGGGTACAGCACTGGAAACGTTTCCCTAAAAAAAAAAATTCAAAGGCATTTTACGATTTTCCGGAGTAAAAATTCATTGACTTTAAGAAATGCAGAAAATTTTTCTCTTTCAGAATGGGAAAAGTACATATCAATAACATTAAGCATTCCAAAGCTACTAATTTTCAAAGTCATGCAGATTTTCATTGAGGTTTGATGAATCATGGGAAATGTATGATGTCATTGCGGCACAGTCATTTGACATTGTGTCCAATTGATTAACAATTCTGATGCAACTTCAGGGAATAGTACTAAAGAGATTTTGCTATACCTTACATTTGATGCAGAGTAATGCTACATCTACAGGAAAAATATTCAAGCATCCCAAAATTTCAAGGAAAAACAAGATGTTCAATTATAAAGAAAATCAAAAGGAATCTAACATAATGTGCCCACGTTACATAATTTTCTGTGGCTCTGTTGAAAAGTAGAGGTACTTTGAACAAAAAACAAACCAATCGTTGAAGTGAAATGTCTTGAGTCTGGAAAATGGAATTGCACCGAGGTTTGGTGCACATGGTGTGGAAAATTTCTGTCTTTCCATGATAACATCGAAGAGAAAAGTCACTAGAACATGCCTTTAATAAAAGTAATGCACCTATTATGTCCTGACCCAGGCTAAAAATGTATGCAACAGTAAAACGATTCTTCTTAAAGGGCAAGAGCAGTTATCCCAACATGAAGTAGTGTAGTAATATGTCAGACTGTCCTGTTTCATGATTGGCTGTTTAGAGTTACGTGACAACGTTTTTTTCTCTTCAAAAGTGTGAAAGTTACTAGAGGTAACTTCTTAGTTTACCTTGAAATATACAATATTATAAAAGATACTTTGAAGAGAAATAAAAAAATTGCAATGTTTAGCTGTTGCTTCAAGATAAGTTTTGGTGGACTGCTTTTGACCTTTAAATACCACTATCTAGTACTGGAACATGTGACTACGGTCCCGTTTTCATGGTAATATTGCCATTCAAAAGTCATCACATTCAGACTTCAGATAAAATTATCTGCAAAACGTCCTTTTAACTATAAGTTAGCCTGAACTCGAATCTTTGCTATTGGCCCGTATAGGAGTAAAACAGGTCATATAGAAGTTTTTTTCTTCTTTTTTATTGTGTCTCTTCAAGAGTGTATACCGGTATTTGTTCACCTTTTACATACAGTATAAACTGGACTTATCAATAAATTTTCCACCACATTGATGGGTAATTAGGCCAATATCTTGGAAACTCAGCAAGCTATCAAGATGTTTCACCAAAATGTCACTTTATTTGTGCCATTGCGAAGCTCATGTTACATATCGTCTTTATATATAACAACAAGTTGTCGCATAGTAATTTCAATTTCCGTCAGAAGTACACTATCGTGTGGTGCCATGGCCTACTACTTGGAAAGCCTAATGTTACATTGGATAATATGGTAGAACTCCACGGTAGGCTACGTAGTATTTTCATGCAGTGCTATGAATGTGTAGTAAGCTATGGCCGTGTCTTGAACGGCGTTTCACAGCAAGGGGTCAGGATGTCTACATTGATTTGACTGAACATCTTCGACATCACCCGAATCTCGTGATTGCATGTAACTTGATCGGCTAACATTTAAATTATCAAAAGAGCTGGTGTCTTATGAAATTGTACCCTTGAAAATCATAAGCCACATCTAATGATTATCACGTATACAACCATATTCAGAGGAACCACAATCGAATTATCCGTTCAGTTTGGTAGGATTGCATGGTTACGCATATATTAGGCCTTGAAGATTAATAAGTTTCAATGTATACACAAAAGTGACAAAGGGTTTACTACAATGTACTGCATGTAATATGTGGTAGGTCAATCCCTGGTCAATCATAGCTACATGGTTAGTAACATATTAGTGTTATAAGTAGTCTTCAACTCATGCTGTCGTTTGGCCCATTTACTACCCAAATTTCGTCACAAGTATCAGCCTATTGCAATGGTTTCACTTACAGTACGTTTTGTCTACATTCAGTTGTTTCGGTCGGGGTTTGCCTGCCACGAGAACTTCTATTCAGTGAGGGCCTACGTATTCGTCATTGTACCCTTTCAAAACAAGCACATAATGGACACCAGATCTGCCGCAAAGGTAAGTCAGGGGTTGTCCCTTTATAGGGGGTGCTATGCATAGGTAAAGGAAGCTTTTGGGGGTAAACTTCGATAAGAAATTCTTTATGCTAACATCGCTTAAAGGACCAATTCTGTCACCCCAAACTACAGTTATTGTAGGGGTTGCCAAAATTCTCAGCTGGCTCGGCTCTTTGATTGACAGTTTATTCAAACAATGCAGAATAGCAAAGCTTATATTACACAGCATGAACTGCATTGAGAGTGTTCTGATTGTATACATTGAGGTTTTTTATGCTCACCCTGAAGAAATAAACTGGGATTGTACCTTGATGATGATGAATTTTAGACAATATGGGAAGCGCTTAAGTAAGAAGGTTAGGAGAATTGAAGAATTATTTGGGATGAGAGAATTGGGCCTTTAATATTTTCCTAGGGCAGACTGAATATGAACTTTAACTGGTATTAGACTGCTTCAATTGTAAAGTAACACCTTCCATAGGTAATTTTTTGAGCCGGGAAAGAACTGAAACTGGACAGTCTACTACACTTTTTCAATTTGGGATGACTGCTCTTGCCCTTTAAACGTTAACGGCAAAACAATATGAAAAGTAAGTATATGTAAGTAAGTAAGTAAGTAAGTAAGTAAGTAAGTAAGTAAGTAAGTAAGTAAGTAAGTAAGTAAGTAAGTAAGTAAGTAAGTAAGTAAGTAAGTAAGTAAGTAAGTAAGTAAGTAAGTAAGTAAGTAAGTAAGTAAGTAAGTAAGTAAGTAAGTAAGTAAGTAAGTAAGTAAGTAAGTAAGTAAGTAAGTAAGTAAGTAAGTAAGTAAGTAAGTAAGTAGTAAGTAAGTAAGTAAGTAAGTAAGTAAGTAAGTAAGTAAGTAAGTAAGTAAGTAAGTAAGTAAGTAAGTAAGTAAGTAAGTAAGTAAGTAAGTAAGTAAGTAAGTAAGTAAGTAAGTAAGTAAGTAAGTAAGTAAGTAAGTTAGATAGTTAGATCGATTGGGATTTAACGACTAACTAACACGAATGTGTTATATAGTGTCGTATCACTTATATACTAACTTATATACTACTGGAATATGAGATCTATGTAAGGAAGGTCGCGACAAGCACTAATTGCTGCTCAGTCTGTCGTGTTCATCTATTCTTTTTGTGTTCATTCATGGATCGAATTTAGGGTTTTTGTAAAATTATGCAGGCATTTATGTAAATTGCAATGGATTATGCGGGGTGTCGATCCCCCTACAAATAGACAAGCAGCCTGGTTTGTATCCTTCCTTGAAACCACCAACCGGCATCCTGACTAAAGTAAGATAAGTTTCAACTGTGTGAAACGATTAACCATAGTTACAGTCTTTGTCGTTACGTGTGTGGCAGTTCTATTTGCCGTACTTGTGTAGACGGTATTATTAGCAGTTCCTATTAAATAGTGTAATAACTGGAAATGAGTTCCTTGTTAGGACAGCAGGCCTGTAAGATTATGTTAAAATGGACAATCGACTTCTTAGCCAAATGGTTACAGGCTACAACATCCAAAGTGCAGCAGGCAAGTCTGGAGTTCGACTCCTGTCCGGGTTTTACCAAAACCTTTGAAAATGGAACCCGTCTGCCACCGTTTTTGGTGCATAAGCAATGAAGTAGGGAAGTAGGCCACAACTGGAAAAAGCCAGCCCAACTTAGAGAGATTGATCAGAAACTGAGCTATAAAACCTCATCTAACTAACAAGCTAACATGGGCAAACCTGCTACGTACAACTCAAATCGAAGGATAAATTTATTTGATGACTGTGTTAGTTCCAAGTTCATTTCGTTTTCTTTCCAGATAGCAGCCAACTCTCACAACTGCGTTTTACTTCAGACATCTTCTAACCAATGCGCGAATGTAATTTAATTGTCCGAGACCGTATTCTTTTGCATTGTGAGGTTGTCAGTTGCCCTGATTGTCGTTCGTTATTCCGAAGGTTCGTTATTCCGAATAGAGAATGAGGCTCGTTTTTCAGAAGGGTCGTTATCCCGAAGGTTCGTTATTCCGAATAGAGAATAAGGGTCGTTATTCCGAAGGTTCGTTAATTCGAAGGTTCGTTATTCCGAAGGTTCGTTATTCCGAATTGGGAATAAGGGTCGTTATTCCGAAAAAATAAGGGCCGTTATTCCGAAGGGTCGTTATTCCAAATGGAGGATTTGGACTCTTATCCCTCCAAATATACAAGGACACAGCTTCTGCGTTAGGTACGGTACTGCCAAAGTGCGGTACGCTTAGTCTCACCTACCTTCCTTTCCACAAATTCCATAGATCGATGCAAAGACGTCTCCACTCAATGATCACCACGCCGTTAAGACAAACCTAAGCAAGTTATTGAAATTTTAAAACTAACCACTTATTAACCATTACATCGCTCAATTTTCTTTAAATTTCAACTGAAACAACCCAAAGCTTTGTATTAACCACCTTTGATAAAACAACATAAGCATCTTACAGACCCACCCAATTACAAGTTGACCACCACACGGTCCCCCTCACCGAAACGTCAATAAACGTAGTCGTTAATGGTGCGAAGGAAGAAGAAAAGTTGACATCCTCTGTTTGGAATAACGGAACCCTATCCTGTAATCGGAATAACGACCTTTCGGAATAACGACCCTTATTCTCTATTCGGAATAACGACCCTTCGGAATAACGACCCTTAATCTTTATTCGGAATAACGAACCTTCGGAATAATGACCCTTATGTTTCATTCGGAATAACGACCCTTCGGAATAACGAACCTTCGGTATAACGACCTTCATGTTTTATTCGGAATAACGAACCTTCGGAATAATGACCCTTCGAAATAATGATCAGACCCCGTTGCCTAATGCACGTCTGGCATTTACACAAACATCAAACAAAGTAACCAACCATTCTGAGCTCAAACTTCACAATCGATGGGTTTTACAAAGCATTCTTTGGGCGGTATAAAAATTTGACGTTGCAAAGCAGGGGTGTTTCCCACGATCCATGATTGAAAACTGTCAAAATAATGGCTAAAAATGATCACCTTTAACTTATTTAGGTTTGGAGTAAAAATATTGCACATTGTCAAATCTTAAGATCTAAAGTAGTTGTGTTCCTTCGTGTGATGAGACCCCTCCCCGTGGTAATCCTTTCATAGACTGATAGACGCCGCTCCCATGCCGTACTCCAACATGCCTTCCCATGACGAAGTCCTGGCTCCACCGGCCGGTTTAAAAAAAAATTAAAAAAATAAAATATCAAAACCAAATTTGGCCAGAATGTAGGCAGGGAGTTGTCAGAGAACTCCCTGGTGTAGGTGCGTAGCGCCTCGGTGCCCTCTTTAAGTTTGTTTTAGAGGATATGAGCTGAACGGAAAACTTTGTCGTCCACCCCGCCAGAGAGATGCTATCCAGCGGCTTTATCTGCTACACGGGTTTGTAGGAGATAGTTGGAAGCAACAGTCTGAATGGTAGTGTCATTATCATGTTTTGGCGTAAAGCTGAAAATCTATCTAATCGGTGACTTTTTCCTAAAGAAATTGAGCAATGTCCTCCACATCTATGACAGCGGAAAATGTGACCCGTCCCACCCTCTCCTCGTTGAACTTTACGTTAGGTTGACACTGAACACTTTCATTCCATCCCCATCGGATAACCCACTTACCGTCTCTTTGTCTGAGTGATGCGTCACATGACTTGCCAATCCATACTGTTTAGCAAAGAATTTTCTTGATTGACTGTTGCCGTTGTGTTGTAGTTTTTTTTTAATTCTTTGTTAGGGATCGAGATTAAGTTTAGGACTGATGTTTCCGTTAGCCAGGGAGGAAGTTTCATGCTTGGAAAAAATTCTATGGGGGTTATCCTCTTGTTGATAAGAGTCTCATCATATAGACGGAAAGTAGACAGATGAAGAACCCATGTAACGGCGACAGGACATCCCCTGTTAAAGAGAGAGCTCACCCCAAGCCAACTGAAGAACATAAATTCAAATTGGTCACCTGGTCACCTTGCAAAATGTTGCGTTAGGGCAGGGTTGTCCAACCTTTCGCAGCGGTGGGCCACGTGTAATGGTTAAGATGGACAAGGGGCCGCATTCTATACTCGTCTTTTTCCCAATTTTTCCCGACACCCAAGGCAACAAAATGCAATCATTGCGCGTAGGGAACACTGATTCATTTTCGTTTTTGATTGAAAAAATAAATAAATTTTAGCAAAAATTGATGGTCTTGGGCAGAATATTCGGACAAAGTTTTTTTTTTTCTTATTCCTCCTGAATCATTCTCAACCCGCCCCTGTGGACAACACATCAATGTAGCTGCATGTAGCAGACATTTGAAATGAATTATTTCATTTAAAAGGAAACATGCCATAGCGGACGTCGAAACCTAAAGTTGTCATCGGTCAATCTGCTTATTGAATAATTTTGCAATATAGATTATTTCTGACGGGCCGGACGCAACCTTTTCGCGGGCCGGACCGTGGCCCGCGGGCCGTAGGTTGGACAACCCTGCTCTATTGGGTGGAGATTTGAAGGAGACCTTAACGTGCCAGCCCTTTAACAGGGGTTGTCTAACGGGCGGGTAGTCAGTTTTTTTTTCAGATAAAAATAGCGTGATTTTGAAACATATGAACCACTGACTTCCTATATACATGCACAGAGCATACCACATGCGTAGATTGTCGCTACCGTATGTGTGAGTATAGGCGAAACACGACGGCTCTCTGCTATGGTTTTGTGTGTGAAAGTTTGGACTTGCTCAAGTAGTCAATAAAGACAGATTTTTCAAGAAAATTGGAACAATTTCGAAATAATGCAAGCCAAGGTCAAAATTACTGCATTTATTGCAGGAAAAAGATATTTTTACCAATTCAAGTTTAAATTTTGTTTAAAATAGTACAGGGTCGTTGCCAAATCATACGGTACATATTATAACTTCAAGGTGGTCATCTTGGTGCGCTAATTTTGCTCCAGGCGGTGTCGACAATCTGCGCATAGGACGTACATGTACATGTGTCTCTCCATGTAAATAGGAGGTCCGTGATTTGACTTGTGGAAGGCAGCCTGAAGGCCACGGGATCGGTGACCCACTTGTTTGGAGAATGAGTTACGCTCAAAATGTTTAAAAATGCAAGCGCCCATGCCAACCCCTTTCTATAGACAATCCTGTTGCAGGACTTGGCCGTAAAGGTCTCTTTTAATTGCGGCGAGATCGGAGGCGATGGAATGATTGAAATCAAACAGATTCAAAATAAAGAAAAAACAGAAACAAATCGGAGAGAAAGATTTCATTGATCTTCATTTTTCTTTTAAGCAGTCCTTGTCGATTCCACAACTTAAAAAATATGGACGTTTAACATTATGTTTATAGTAGCTTTGTACCTTGTTTTTGTTAAAAGCGATTTGCGAGACCCTGCTTATTTTGGTGTCAGAGCCTAAACACATCCTAAGAGGTCACTCGGGAAAGGAACACACAGGAATCACACTATTTTCCGAGCTAGGAAATAAACCCAAGAGTAACATTCCGGTTTTATTTGGGGTATCCCTTCAGTTTTGTGAGTATATATGTTCCCGAAAGCTTTTCAATTTTATTGTTTCAATGATGAGTCCCTACTGCAAAGGCAGTTTCAATCCCACCACACCCAGCTAAAAAAAAAAATTGTCCCTTGAACAGTTGAAACATTTCTTATTAGTATGGGGACTTTTAAGGGTACTCATCTACCGACGAATCAACTTTTTGAATGTATTACTGTTCTTTGCCTAGCGCTATATTTGATTTATCGAAGGAAAGAGGGATTAACGACATCCTCTCCCGGGCGACCTGACCCCGGAGCATGCGTAGTTGAGCTCATGAGTTGCTTTTAGAGATAGCATCACATTCAGGTTACGTTTATCGTTCGTTGGGATAAAATTCAGAGTAAAACATAATTCGGCGGTGAGTGGGAACAAACATATGATTTTTTTCAGACTACACAATATAAACAATTTCTCTATAATAGGAAAATATCTACAATTTTATGTACACTTTTTTAAATTATGTTTTTTCAAGTTTTATAAAGCTTAAATATGATGACCTTACGTTTTTGTTGATAGGTCTATACTCATGATGTACTCAAAGGTTGCAGACCAGCCCGTGTGGCGGCTCTGTTGCAGTCACCTTCAATGATCCTAACAACAGGCCGAAGGGAAATGTTCGTCTGCTACGTAGGCTAAAGAACAACTTCGGGTAGTGTTCCATGGTACAAAAGACCGTCAGACGGGTACTATTTGTTTTTTTCAAATAGTTTACGAGAAGGAAGGTTTGAGGGCGCAATTATGTTAATCAATATTAAGTACAAAATTCCATAACGGTTAATATGGAATGTAGGGTGGGCGGTATCGAAAAACCAATCAGTGGTGGGATAAATTTTCTATTCAATTCAAGTATGAAGCATATACGAAAATTCTCTATTTTTACCATTCCTCAAAAATACTTTCGGACCATAAATTAATCTCGAACAACCCTCAACCTCTAAACCCACGATCTGAAGGAACAAGGGCGGGGTTCGTTCCTCGCCTAACACTTTTATAATTCATCCCTTAAAGTGATTCTCTACCTTGAAGGTCCCTCAAACCAATTTACCCAAACCAATACACCGGCACTGATGATATGGGAGAAAAGTGTGACAACACAATACTTCTTCCTCAATAAAATTTCAGCCATCCTAAAATATAACATTTCTTGAAACTATGTACATGAAACTCTTTCATTACATGAGCACATTTCAATTCGATTTGGCACCTTTGGAATTTTTTTGCTGATAAATGTCATTAAAATACGTATTGACGAAATGAAGCAACAATCATCTAACTCGTCAAAACCTTCAGTTAACATTTACCGAACTTTTACGATACGATGACTATTTCAGTCACGTGGTTTAAATGGTAGGAAATCCACAGACAAGGAAACTTTATGTTGACATTCAAAGCACTATAATTAATTCGGTACTATTTATGTTGACATTCAAAGCACTATAATTAATTCGGTACTATTTCTGTATAAAAGACTTTCTCATTTTTTCTACTACTTTACTCCTTAAAACAGTTATTGTTCTGTAAAGGATGGACTCAGTTCCCTTTGTGACTCGTCTGGGATATCCTTTAGTGAATTTCCTAATTGCCTCAACTTTTACACTCCCTTGCATAAAGATTTATAAGTCATAACAGAATTACTCAGTTGACAAAATGACACGAGTCTCTTGCAATAACATGCTTTGTCTACATCCCTAAATTCTCAAACAAACCAGTGAGTCACAACTGGAAAAGGACCGTGACCATCCTACTTAAACCAATTTTGTAGAAACTGAGCCGTAAAACCCTATCTAATTTAAGGGCATGAGCAATCATTTCAACTTGACTGAAGTAATGCAGTTCGCTGTCCTGTTCCGTGATTGTCTGTTGAGAGTCATGTGACAACAATTTTTCTCTTCAAATGTGAAATTTACTAAAATTAACTGTTTCTTTTACATTGAATATGCAATATTGAAGTTATAAAATATCATGAAAAATACTTAAAAAGAGAAATAAGAGAAATATTATGATATTTGGCTGTTGCTTCAAAATAAATTTGGGGAGACTGCTCTTGACCTTTAGCAATCACTTTTCAAAGTCCTGACGTCCATAGCCTGCATATCGCGTCTGTGACTGCATCCCCTTTATATAGGCTGTCGCCCCTCAGTTGGTTTTTCGTAGCAATGAGCTGAACGAAAAAACTTCGTCCGCTCCGCGGGCTCTGACGTCTTTAGCTTGCGTTGGACCTCTGTAGCTTTCCACTACCTCCTCTGAGTATGGTGTCCTATCTGCTTCGCCTCCCTCCCGATCACAATTCCTAGTCAACCCTAGCCTGCGTAGCGCCTCTGTGGCTGCAGCCCCCTTTAGGCTAGAGCCTCTCAGATTGTTTCGTACCGATGAGCTGGACGAAAAAATCGTCCGCCCCGCGGGCTAAATCAACCCCGGCAAAGTCATCCCATTGCTGCAAGGTCAATGATGCTCTTGTCAGAGCGATAAAATATCTTATAGCAAGTTTTGTCACACTCCGTACCGTATCTTGTATGAACAATAAACGTGTCATTATTTTTTCTGCATCTGAAGCGTATATCATATGTATATATATAACATTGGACGATCCATTTCCATCGAAACCATCATCCATCCTTACATTCAGGGGAAACCATAGCAACTATAGTACGTACTACACCACCAGTTTGGAGTACACAACGTCTTGCAATTTAATATCATCAGAATGTGACGGTAAATTGGTCGGAATAAATTAGATCAAGTCAAAAAGATTAGGTGGTTTAGGAAAACATCACAGACGAATCACAATAAGTATATCGGTTTCCGCTCAAGTTTTTTCGTTCAACAAAGTCCACGTACAAATCTACAGATGAGCTAGGTGGGACCAGGGAGGACGTTGGACGTGCAACCATTTTGTGCAGAAAAATTGTATTAGTGGACTAATTTATCAATCTTTCTTATGCAAGAAGGTGGGACTTTCTCTTCAAACGGTGGTAATTTGACTCAACTATGTGTTTTCCACTAGAAATATGGTTATAAAGAACTGGGAAAAACTTGGTCTACGCAAAAATATTTCCAAATGTGTAGAGGCTCCCTTGTCTGCTAGTATCATTGAGAAAGGTCGTTGCACTCCTTTGAACTGGTTAACACTGAACAAAAAACATGAAAAAGGATTTATTGCATATTTTAAAAACCCAATTCTCTCACCCCAAACACTTAAAATTCTCTAAACCTACTTACTTAAGCCACTTACACAACTATCTTAACTTCATCCGAATCCTCATCCAGACTTACCCGCCGGGCGGACTGTATTTTCTCAGCTCCTCAGCATCTTAAGCAAGGGATATGACTGACCAAGGTATATGTCTTACAGCCTGCTACGCAGGTAACATCCAGACATAAGTTCATTTTATTGTTTCGAGGTATAATCAGCACATTCTCAGTACAGATGTTGTTCAATATGAGCTTGGGTACTATGCATTTTTTAACTTTCTGTCAATCAAAGTGCTATGCCAGTTGGGAATTTTTGTGGACCACTACAAAAATCGGGGTGATAGGCTCGTCCCTTGAAATTCAGCATAAGCATTGCGAGCAGGCCCAACGGGTTTCCCTACCACAGCCTTCAAGATGATAGCACACCTCTATTACCATTGTGTGATTATATGGGAACTTTTTCAAGATGTTGACGATTTCCGAAGTCATTAAAGAATGTACGAAATATATTTTTTGAATAAAACTTTCGAAAAAGGAAGATCACTTAGGATCTAAAATTAAACATAAAATTTCATAATGGGTGTTAATTTTTTATGCACACACTGGTAAAATTAAAGGACAAGAGCATTCACTCCAAACTTATTTTGAAGCAACACCCATGTCTCACAAGTTTGTTCTTATTTCTCTTCAAGGTATCTTTCATAATATTTTAAAGTAAACCAAACAGTTGCTTCTAATTAATTTCACATATGGGGTCCTTTGGAAAACATTTCGCATTTCTACAATAATCGCAAAATCACATCGAAACCCATTATCAAAGATGCAAATAAAATAGAACATTATCGGAGTGCCAATTAAATCTGCGAAGGTATGGATTCCAATATTGAGTGGCATAAAATGAGGGCTCCAGAAGAGTACGAAGAGCAAAATGTCTATACATTGTATAAATGTAGGGATACATGCACCAAAGGGATCGGGAACTGTAGCAGTTTAAAGTTTGGTTTCTCCGAACGGTCCTTTGCTAGAGTTTCGAGAAGACTTTAGAAAAAGTACTTGATAGACTGTAAAAGGAATGATATCAGACTCATAACGTCAATAATGGCAAAACACTTTTCCTTTTATTTCGTTTCAACTTATTGGCTGAGAGCCACGAGGCGAAACCGAATGATATACCCCGAACAGGAGGAGTTGTACTCTCCAAGGAAATTTAGATTTTAAATTTACCAGTATGACAGCTACTTTGGGCTATTGTAGTACTTCCACGCTTGAACAGTGTACACTCTTATATCTACCTAAGGAAAACCGTCCTTGCCTTGTGAAGCCAATGGGAAGGGTACCCGCTATGCACATCGTCTAAAAATGCAAGTTCATGAAATTAATGGATAAATTCTAAGTTGTTTTTTTTTTACAAAATATGGAAATGTGAGACTGTCAGACTATAAACCCATCATTAGAGCACCTTTTCACTAAATGTATTCAAAGTGACTCCTTCTAATGATTGGTCGTCGACATTAAGGACTACGCATGTCACAAATTAGCACAAAATCTGTAAACTGTCGCTGTTAAGGGCGGGAGAATGAATGAGGAGGTGTGTAAATCGTATCATATTGCCAGGAACACTGCGTAACATTCAAGGTTTTATATCTCGTCCACAAAATTTCACAACATTGTGAGCAATCTCAAAAAACAAGGCTTATCCAGCATGTTATTTTGAGAGGCATTGACGGTTTCGTCTCCATGTTACCATCACACAATGTCAATTTTTATGGACATAGTCAATACCCACTCGCAGTATTTCCAGTCGGTATCCCTAACGGTTGAACGTGTTTAACCGCCGATGCCACTGGAGATGGTTCGTTGCTAGGAGGGGTTGGCATTCCCCCAGAACTTTGGCACACGTACCACTCACTAAGGTTGGTCCCAGTGGTGTTGGCTAAGCTGACGGCTGCGAAGGTCCCGTTGGTTGTGCGGGTAGCATTTACATTTGTCGTTTGAGTGTTCGTATTACTGGACGGAGGGGGAGAAGTTTCACCCGAGCTGTCACTCTCCTCGTTGGAATTTTCCGTGTGGACTCCCGGTGGGGGTGGGGATTTACTGTGGACCTTCATATGCTTCCGAAGGGAACTGGGATGGGTGTAACTTTTGTCACAGCCTCGTATCTTGCAGTTGTAGGGTTTATCGGACGTGTGGACGTGGGAGTGCTTTTTTCTGTCGCTCGAATTTGCAAATCGTCTGTCGCATCCTTCGAACTCACATTTAAAAGGCTTTTCACCTGTAATGAACAAAAAGAAGAGAATAAACTTACTTTTTAAATTACGTAGAGACTCGTCATGCATGAAACTGTGAAATTATGGGACTGATCATGTTCTTAGCTGTTTGAGATAGAAATGAACAATGTTTCAACTAAACTTTTCTTGTCGAGTTCTTTCATTTAATCCATATAAAGAGTCCGTGGCTTATATTGGGCCTTCCTTTAAAGGGGACGGCTCCCAGTTTGAATAAGGGTACCCCTTTATTCAACCTCAGGAGGGCCTCTTCTCATCCACTTAAAAAATAATTTGTTGGCCTACTTACATATTAAATTCAGGGTCGATATCATTCTCCATGTTTTACGTTTGTGCAAAGGTTATGTTCCAAAACATCTTCAGAGTTATTTGTAATGTAAGGAAAAAGACTGCAGTGTAAGACAGCTTGTATAATTAGCCTGTTTTGGAACAGAGAACAGTGATCTTGTCCGAGTCTAACAGGAAAGACCAAGTTCAAGAACTAATCTTCTTGCACCCAATCATCAATCATTTCAATGGTGCAGAACACATAGCCGATAGTGCAAATGACTAGAACAACAGACTTTTGGTCCTGAGCAATGAACGAAGTTACGGAAAAGTATGAAACCGTAAGATCCCCGTACCTATATGTGTATCCATGGTATACTGCACCTGCAATTTTTTGACTACAGAACAAGTTCCAATATTCTCCTCGTATTCCGGAAAAGCAAAGAACAGGGGGGCGTAATACATTGTAAGAGAACATTGGTACCGTTGACGATTTTTAAAAGAAATTTGGGGGATTGCCTGGGTTCCTGGGTTGCCTGGGGATTGCCACTTGGGTTCGTACGTCACGCGACATGTATTGTGAATGGTTTGTTGGAAATCATGTGTCACAAACGTATGAAACATTTTTAATTTTAGGCGATTTCATTATAGTTGCATAACAACATTAATCAGGTCATGTGTTGATTTGTGTTAAACCATGTCAGCGATAAGATGTTTCATCGTCACGCAAAAATTCTCTCTGAAACATTCACTGCTGGCCTATACATGCCACTACCTCTACCAACACTCCCTGACTTTGTGCTTAAACAGTTTTTCAAGTTAAACTGACAGCTCTGATTCACGGAAAGGTTCTGAGAGTACAGTGTTACACTTAAGGGTACAATCACCTTTAAAATAAATGCGAATATTGCGTTTGTTTTACAAGGAAATTCCATCCTTTTAAAAACCAATTTTTATTGGCAAAGAGTGATAAGTAATTTAAAATAAGGCAGTATGGGAGCATTCTTTTCAAGAAATAAGTTTCCCTCAGATAGAAATTCAGTTGTTTGTTGTTCAAGAATAATTTGTTCACCCAAACTTTCAACACTTCAAAGACTCAACTTTTATAACTCTTCTTGCGCATAATATTTTGAGGATGTGAAGCTATTGCTGGGTTTATTGTTGAGACCGAATGATCTAATAAGCTAGAGATTTTTTCTTTTAATACTATGTCATGTAGTATTTAAAACGCAATATTTCCAAAGGCATATTCTGGAGACAAAATTCGTTAACTTCAAAATAAGCTGAAAAATTTTCCCTTTCAAAAGGTGAAAACGACGTATCGATGGCTTATTGCGTTCGGAAGATACAAATTTTTTAAAGTATTGCAAATTTTTCTTGGGATTTGATGAATCATGTTCGGAAATCCGTGATGTCATCGTGGCACATTAAAAGATCACAACAGGATTTGGTATGTTAGAGGAGTACTTATTCTGAGCATTTTGGAGAAATTTGCATTAAAATCCGATGTGCTGTTCTCAAGACATGAGCACGTAAATTTTTAACATTTCCAACAACAAGTAACTTGAAGCAAGCACATATGACATCACATCCCCACATTAATAGGTAGTCTTTTGTTTTTCCTTAAACTATAGACTGGAATTTCTCCTCAACAATCCCATATTGTTAAAATGTGATTGCAAAGTGGCATGAGAATTTTACAAACTTTGCATCACTCACAGTGAGGTCATAATCCTATTAACTTCAAGGTCAACACAAAAGTCTGATGAAACAAAGGGAAACAAAGCATTCCTTGTCAATGTGAGGAAGTGATATAAGCTCTGCTGCCCTCAAATTCACTTTTGAACACAAATCTACTCACTTCACTTACTGATATCTCAAGATATACATGTCCGATTTGAATGGAACGTGTACCACACTGTGTAGATTTGGTTCCTCTCTCACATATGACAATTAAATTTTTGCTTAAACTTCCCCTTTAATTAAACATTACATTCAATTTATTTCTAATTATGATGCCGTTGCTGGAAATATTAAGCAATGTTGTTGGTTGTACTCTATGTATGGTGAAGGGGAATGCTAGATCTACAGGAAAAGATATTCAAACATTCCGGCAGTATCAAATTTCAAGTACAAACAAGATCTTCAATTATGAAGAAAAACAAAAGAAATATGAAGCAGTGTGCCCACATTACATAAATCTTTGTAGCTTTGTTGAAGAGCAGGGGTATTTTTCAATAAAAATAACCAATCTTTAAAGTGAGATAGGCCTACTGTATCTTGAGTTAGAAAAATGGTATTGTGAAAGGGTTTGAAGGACATGGTGTAGAATATTTTTGTCTTTCTTTCAAGACAGGGGCTTTCTTGCAACAGAGTGTATACGTCAAACGAGAAGTACCTGCTATGAGGGAAAGCGAAAACGTATCACACGGGGAAAAGGTGATCCCCTTACACCGTAATTGTTAGAAACGAGGAGAAAAGAGAAGAAGCCTTGAAATCAAATTTATTCACCCGCGGAACATATCTTTTGAATCTTTTAGCTATTTGAGAAAGAGGTAAAATGATAGATAGGTTACTTCCATTAAAAACACCTCGTATTCAATTCTCCTTTCAAGATCTTCATGTTTCTTCTCTTTGCCATGGGTGGAAGAGATTGTCTCTTCAAACACACTTAAAATTAAAATAAACAAAAAGGTGAAACTGCTTCCACAAATTCCTAATTAGCAAGGTGATTTCTGACTTCGGGCATAAAACTCTCTTTTGGTTAAAATAACTCCTTTTCTTTCCCTTTTTTGAAAATGTTGTTAGAATGATTGACGTAAATCCTTGAGGAATCATTAAATGAAAATAAACAGAGAGTGACATTCTAGATGGAACTTGTGTAACCCGGTATGTCAACCTTGCTAAGTCTGCGGTGGTGGATGCGCATAATCCTCTTTGAATGAGCCAGCCTACGTTATCGATTTACCTACTGCACTAACTGTGTAGTCTGTCTAGTTGGTTTCTTATTATACAACATTGACTCAAACCACAACGTAACTTTTCCCTACAAAATTGCAGCAAATCCCTTGAAAAGGATGTAAACTGACAAGCCGACTTCTCTTATCGGTTAACAGCCAAGCTCTAGGTTTAGATCGCAATTTTTCACAAATTGTCTACCGACAGGAAAAATATGGGGATTCTGTGTTTCGTAAATGGTTGCCTACACTTAGCCGGTTGTACAGTATTTTCCTCTCTCGGTCTTGAGAAGAGGGTCTGAAGAAACAAGCCCCCCCCCCCCCCTTCAGAGTAGTCAGAATGTTCCTATGGTCCAGTCAGTCTTCACTCATTCTATTTTGCAGGTGTATCCTAAAGGTAGTGTGACGTCACATGTCAGCCAAAAGCACTGACATTACTTGGCAGTTAATGTTCAGGCATTTCCTCAAGACAAATCCGTTGGAATTATATCAGAAACGTTTACGTTTTTCAAGATATGCTTCTTCAAAGTTTGAATGTTCCTGAAACAACTTGTTACTTGTGCTGAAAAAAATCATGTGGAGTGTTGCGCCGACAGTGTTGACATTTCTTGTGTAAATCCCATATTAATTGTCTCCAAATTACTCATCAGATAATTCATGGTTTGGTAATTGACACTGATTATGTTCAAGGACACAATTTCAACTTCCAAAATAAAACCCTCATGGCATGCTAATGTTTTAGTGAGGTTGTCCTTGAAATGAAGATTGCAAAAACAAAGGATAAAGCATGTCCCTCTCTAGGCATCACAAGATGCATCTTGAACTCATATTTATGCACTTTTTGTAAAAAAAGGTAAAATGGTCAGTTTTTGACCATTTTGATGGAAATAGTGGTAATGTTCTTAGATTCTAATCATTTTTGCATCAGATACCCAACTTCTCTATCTTCATATCACCAGACCTTAAAGCCCTAGCCTATAAATCCCTATGCAGACAGCAGAACTTGTGCAATGTGAATTTCTTCTAGTCTTCGTCCAGTTTAAAAAAAAAATAAATTTTAAAACAAAACATCTGTCCACTGTGCCCAGTAAAATTTCAGGGCCAATTTAAAGTAAATTATTCTTGGTTTTATTGCATGTGGCCACATCCTCTTGCCCATACTGCAACACAACTAACTGCAAAGTATTCTAAAATATTTGGACAAACCTCTGCTAAATTCTAGATTTTTCCCCTCGATTCGTTCCCTTCGATTCGAGAGAGCAGATTGAAAATAAATTTCCCATTTCTTTCTGATTAAAGAGAAAATGTTTCTTAATACCTAGTTTGTGCGCAACCATGCTTTAGGATGACTTAGAATATTAACATGACAGTCACCCTATAAAAGGGCAATGGAAGCAATACCAATCAGGGAGCACTAGTTTCAAGAACATAAAACAAGTAAAACAAAAATAAACAAAACAAAATAAAACAGAAATAGAAAAAATTAAGAGAAAAAGACAGCTTTCAGACATTCTTTTTATGACATTTGAGAATGAAATGAAATGATAGATAATTCGAATGTAAGATCACTTTGTTTCCGAGAAATAAGTTTCTCACAGATGAAAATCCCACTAGGAATATTTATTGCTTAATTTAAAAATAGTTTGTTTACCATTAATATGTTCGAAAATTCAAATGATGCAAATACCAAACCCCTTCTGAGGCTAACGATTTTGAAGAAATAAAACTATTGTTTGGGTTAACGAATGAGATTGTTTTTTGTTTGTTATGTCTGTTTACAATGTAAACGCATTATTCACATACGCCTATTAAAAGTGTCAACATTTAGGTAGGAAATATTTTTCAAGTTTCACTTTCACGAAGATATTGTACAACTCCTAAGGACCAACCCTATGCTGCTGATTACTTTGTCTGTATGATGGCGTCATTAATATTGTTTTATTCAATTTTAGCCATGCACAGAGACAAGCAGCTGATCGTCTCCTGTGCTGTCTCAATCGGTCATTTTTCTTCACTTTCACTAGTTTTCCTCAAATCTTCCCCATTGTTGAATCTTTCATTCCTTTCAATGGTCGCTAAAGCAAGAAAAGATGTCTCTTTTCTCTCAATTATTCGAGAAAGTGAAACGGTAGAAATCAAATCAGAACGTCAGTAATGAGTTAAGTGGTTATAAAGTAGATATACCGCTAGATTACAGTGAATTGAAACCCTTTTTTTTTCAAAGTACTGTGACATTTTGGGCTGATTTGAAAGCATTGCGTTTGAAAGAGTCGACCATCAGTTTTTTCACTCCTCGCGATAACGTGAATCAAGGGGCGTGTTGAACAAAATACATTATCAAGGATAGAATCAGTTATCGCTACCCAACCGGCTCAAAGGACGGAATGCCTTTCATGCGAATAGTTAGAATATTCAGAAAGTTACCCGTAGGTATATCTAAACAACTCGATACCGATTCTATTGTTTTTCATCCCTCAATTATTTGAAATGGTATGTAACAAGCAATATTACCAGAAAATGTGCTATTGCTATTCAGTCCCATTTGCAGTGATAGATTATATCTGGATGATAAAATTCACACTTTTTTAATGCTATCACGGCTAGATCAGAGTCGGGCACTGAGACTTTCCCGATTCAGCCACAATATTTTTTTCTTTGAGGGCAAGTCCTATGGTTTTTGTTGCAAATTACAATTGGTTTGCTCTAAAATTTATGGAGAAACCTTCCCAATCATGCAGTTGAAAGAAGCGATGAACATCTACAAACAAGACCACGAAGTATTACTACGGCCTTTGTCCAAAACGAGGCTTCGCCATGATGTATATCTAATGTTAGTTAGATAGAGTTTTACGGCCCAGTTTCCAACATATTGGTTCAAGTCGAGCCGGCCACGGTTTTTTCCAGTTGTGACTCACTGGCTTGTTTTCCCTACTCCATTACTTATGCGGAGCATCACGCACAACGGCAGTAGGTTCCATTTTCAGTCTTTCGTATGACTCGACCTGGGAATCGAACCCGGGCCCTTAGCGTGAGAGGCGGATGCGCTTACCTGTATATATATATATATATATATAGCATGTGGTTTGTAGAGCCATAGCGTACCAGGGTGTAAATAGACTCTTTCAGCGGGGAAACTTGAAAATTATAAACTGTGCTGTCCGCCAATCAGGACTGTCATGTGACCGTCACGTAACTCTCAAAAGGGAAAATGCCGTAACCCCAATTTCAATTAGCCTAGTAGGCTATTCTTTTTCGTGAATGGCTCTTGTTTCCCCCTTAATTGTGAAATTTGATAGGAGTAACGGCTTGGTTTACCTTGGACATGCAATATTTAAATCCTGGAATATCATGAGAAAAACTTGGAAGAGAAATAATAAAATTGTGAAAATTTAGCAGTTTTTAAAAACAAGTTTATGACGACTACCCATTTCCTTTTAAGACTAGCGTACTTAGAAGACAGGTTTTACTCTGGCCATGAGCCCACAAATCACATTCTCGGGCATCGACTTTTGAAACACATTTCAAAATTATTTTTCAATGTTTCTGCCCAAGTTTATAGAAGATCATCTTCATTTGTCTTGAGCATGGATACTTTTTTGGACACTTTTTTAACCCCGGTTTTTAAACAAAAGTGTCAAATTTCTTGAAAAACAATTCTGTAATTTTCCTTTACGTTGTGCAGAATTTCTCACGTTTTAGACTTAAAATGACTATGATAACTCTGTAAGGATCCAGTATATTATTGCATGTATATGCTAAAGCAATACCGGCACTTATTTTATCACGAAATTTCTGTTCCAAGGTTTAATGATAACACTTCATCTTTTCTACGTCACTGGTATGGACTTACAGTACGTATAGTATATAGTGATTTTTTATGGCATATCTCCCCCCTGTCCCTCCCCATAGGCACAAAACATCAAAGTTTCGTTCATTCCGATGCACTAGTTAGTTAGTTAGAGGATTGTTTATACATTTTTTTTCTGTTTTTGATAAAGGTTCAAATGGTTACATATCTTTGTAATGTAACCCTGGGTCCACTTCTAAATGCTGGTATTGAATATAGCAGATCAACAATGAAAATCTAAAGAAGTATCGTTTAGCAACTTTAAAGCACTTGATAGGTACCGACACATTGTACTGCATATATGCATATTTGTCACGTATACATATATATATATTCTGCAGGGAAGACACTGGATCTGTTTAAAAATAAACTTAGATTGAACAGTTGAAGGATACCCTAATTTTCCTTGTTTGTGCGTAATAAATATGTTTACGATTCTTTCTTCCTTTCTCTTTCGAAGAAATATGAATGCAATTGAAGAATATTTGTCTGTAATCTAGGTGATACAGGCTGCCAATGCCCATTTCTTTTCGTCCAAATTCAGGGTGTATATAATGGACCCGGCCCATTCAACCCTTAGATACAAGTTGGGTGAGGTCAAATGTCTTCAGAAAAAGAAGATACGAGGATCGGTATGAGCTAAGGGTGACGAAAATACATAACACTACAATTCAGCACCCGAATCTCACCACCCCACCTAACCCTCACCCCCATATCTACGCAGATCCTTCTGGTAAATTAAAGAACACACTTGTACGCCTCAAAGATGCATTACGCCACGAGGGACCAATTTGTAATGAGGCAAGTATTCCTGCAGCTTACCTTCACATCATGACCTCTGACCTCTTTATCGTGCATTATTGGCAGTGTCAAGCCACCTAGTCCGCGGAGCGGACAAAATTCTTTTGTTCAGCCCATCACAACGAAAAATCGAGAAGCCGCAGCCTAAGGGAAGGCAGCCGCAGAGGCCTTACGCAGGCTACAGGCCACCTCTCTTCACCATCCTTCAGCGAAATATTTGACAGTCAAATTCATTTACAGAAAAGTAAAGGAAGCTTGTTATACTTTGAGAAGATTATCATGTTAAATTAAGAATATTTTTTATATCATTGATTCACCAAAGTCTCATTTATAAACGCTGATATTGGGTTTTTCCCAAACCCATTGGATTCTTACAGGATGTATAATGTTACTTCACGTGAAAAAATTGAAAGCTTGCCTGAATAAAACCTACATGATGTAAAAACAATTCACTTCTTCCTACGAGAGCCTGTACGGTTTTATTACCGTTACATATTACTGGGGCAAAAGCACGAGACGATATCCGAGTACAACTGTTAACGGTTAAACGTGACCCGTGATTCACTTACATTTCTCACATTCAATGCATGACTTATATCTCAATAACCGTACACGGAAAATAATTGAAATTTCACAAGAATGCTTCGAATGTGTTCCTCCTTAAAACCCCAGTTCTTTCACTGGGCATTTAATTTCAATCTCAATTCTTCTGACCTCCTTACTTAAGCTCCTCCCACAATTGTCTGAAATTCTCATCCAGTCACAATCTCAGTTTATATTGCTTCAGGATGAGTATAAAAAACTCAATGTGTATAATCAAAGCACTCTCATTACAGTTCGCTATGTAATGTGGGCTTTGGTATTCTGCATTGTTTGAATTAGCAGTCAATCAAAAAGCTGAGCCAATTGAGAGTTTCTGTAACCCCTTACAAGAAGTGTAGTTTTGGCATTAGAGGATTGGTCCTTTAACATATTAAAACTAACATTGGGTGCCATTATCTTAACTTTTCTCATCTCCCAGTTCTTTTTGACTAAATATGCAGACAGTGACAAGAATTTACGATAACTTCCGAAGAAAAGCAAATATTTGGCCTTTCAATGGGATTGGTTAGTTTTGTTGGAGTTGAACGCCTTCACAGAATTCTCTATCACATGCTTATGGGGAGCATCAAGTACAATATTCTCCTTTTCATAGGGACTCCCCGTTTTCTCTTGCGGAATATGTACCTTGCGTTTTTCGAAGACTTGCAGTTATGACAGTGGTAGATAATGCAACTATTTAAATATTTGTGTAATTTCAGAAAGGTTTATTTAAAGCAGAACCTATGAAGTAAGTCGGTTCATCAACAACCCTTCGAACAGCATGCATTATTTTGCTTGTAAACAAATTGGTCTATGCATACAGTCCATGTAATGTTAGGTTTCCTTAAAGCAGGCGCTAAATGAAAGAACATCGAGCGGGACTCTTATTACTTGAAATCATCTCTCATAAAACAAAACAAACCAGATCTCTTTAAAAACAAAACAATGAACTTTATGCAAAAAGAGCGTACCTAGCTAGGGAGTATTCATATTAAGTATGTAAGTGTGTATTTCACATTTTGTGGAGTGAATGCCCTCTCCAAATAGGGCGATATTTCATTCCAGGTATGTGAATTTCATCACTCCCATTTGAGTGAATTTTCACTCCATTCCGGATGAAATCACTGTTACTTGGAGTGGTTCTCATGCTACACTCCTTTTAAAGTGATTTTTAAACTTTTGTCTGTAGAGTGTAGAAGTTGCCACAAAATCGGTCTGATCCCAGAGGAGGTCGTAACGTGTGCTTTAACAAGAGCAAGATGTATAAAATGGGCGCAATACGCAGTAACAGTTGAAATAAAAAAGTATACTATACAGGTAACCAACCCTTTAACAGCTTAATATCAGTTTTTACAGGTTTACTGAACTGTTGAAAATATACTCAAGGAAATACTCGGCTATATCAAATCATACATGTGGCTGTCTAGTATTCTTACTGCGTATAATCTCTATAAGAAAGTACAACCTTGTGCACAAGTTTCCTAACGAACTGTAGCATTGCATTGCATTAGCGTAGGCTAAGTCCATAGTGAGCAAAGAACCAACCATTCCACACGTGGTAACTGGCAATGCTGTACAACATATGTTGTCACAAAGCAACCATTCCGCGTGTTATGGTTATGAATATTTTTGCCATAAAGACCTCCACGAATATACCTTTCTTTATTTCGTTTCAGTTTTCTGAACCTAAGGGGACATGACAGCGGTACAGAATGATGTAAGGACGGAAAAAGAAGGGTTAATTTGATGTTGGGAGTTCACGAAGGATTGGTGGACTCGCTCGTAGAAGAATCAAGACGGAAGTTTCGGCTGCTTTCTGCCGACGGCGACAGAATACTTTCAAGCAAATCTCACGATATTTTAGTGCCATTCGCGAAATCTTTAGGGTAATATACAAGCCAAGGTTAGACCTAGGCCATGTTATAAGAGTCTAAGTTCACTTACTCAAATTTCTGCGTGTGAAAACGAAAATCTATTTGCTTGTCACAGTGTATGAACAACGTGGAACATCGATGGATCACGCATTATATGTACTAACTGTTCACACATAGCCTACTATCTGCCATCCGGTTAACCCCCATTCAATATCTAATGGACCATTTTAAAGGGTAAAGGAAAAAGTAGATGAAGTGTGAAACCTTTATAAAAATTATCCCATTTATCCGAATTGATTTTGAATAGTATTGTCATTTTGCTCTACGCTTTCACAAATCAAATGCAATTTGGCTGCATCTTGTAAAGGCAGAAATACACATTTATCTGTTTATTACATATTATCTGTTATTGGGTTTGAGTTTCATTTGCCATTTCTAGCAGAGATAGTTTTAAAAGAGATGTTTTCCGGAGCATTTTTTAACAAATTTAAACTACCCACAAACATTCCATTCTGAGATTTGTTCCTATTTTCCAAAGAGGATTTAAAACTATTTTAAACCGGGAACTTTAATTGATTAATTAATAATATAATAATATATAATATATAATAATAATTAACTGATTAATTTTGTAGTACTGAACTAAAGATTATTGGTCAAAACTTAGTCAAGGGAGCTTTATATTTGTTAAGAACTAATTCAGTCAAATATTAGTCAATATTGTTGACTAACGTGATTAGTCTGTTCAGGCACTGTTTTGACTAACTTGTGTTTACAGTGTATGGTCTTTCTCTGGCACTCTTTCATTTGGTGGACTCGCTCGGTTAACCCCCATTCAATATCTAATGAACCATTTTAAAGGGTAAAGGAAAAAGTAGATGAAGTGTGAAACCTTTATAAAAATTATCCCATTTATCCGAATTGATTTTGAATAGTATTGTCATTTTGCTCTACGCTTTCACAAATCAAATGCAATTTGGCTGCATCTTGTAAAGGCAGAAATACACATTTATCTGTTTATTACATATTATCTGTTATTGGGTTTGAGTTTCATTTGCCATTTCTAGCAGAGATAGTTTTAAAAAGAGATGTTTTCCGGAGCATTTTTTAACAAATTTAAACTACCCACAAACATTCCATTCTAAGATTTGTTCCTATTTTCCAAAGAGGATTTAAAACTATTTTAAACCGGGAACTTTAATTGATTAATTAATAATATAATAATATATAATATATAATAATAATTAACTGATTAATTTTGTAGTACTGAACTAAAGATTATTGGTCAAAACTTAGTCAAGGGAGCTTATATTTGTTAAGAACTAATTCAGTCAAATATTAGTCAATATTGTTGACTAACGTGATTAGTCTGTTCAGGCACTGTTTTGACTAACTTGTGTTTACAGTGTATGGTCTTTCTCTGGCACTCTTTCATTTCAAAGAGTTAGAGGAAATAAGCCTCAAAAATTATAAGCAATCAAACATTGAGTTGAATTTGTTTCTAAACGGAAACATGGGCAATTATTTTTGTACATTTCATGAGTAATTTTTTGAACAAAAGCAAACGATTTGAACAGGAAACAACCTTGGTACTGAAGCTGATAAACAATTACAAAATACCTCCATTGTTTCAAGGTTGTTTTGAACTAGTTTTCTTATCATTCAGTTAAAAAAGAAAATATTTTAATCAGTTAAACTAAGCTCATTGGAAAATTGCTTTTATAAACATCGTCAAAGGTCTGGAAATGTGAAAATGACATATTTTCATATTTGATGCAATATGCTGTAACTTCTCTCAATCACAATCAAGTAGGAACTATTTATCAGTTAGTGGCAACATCTTGTTTTACACATTTATCTCCAATAATCCATATTTCAATATGCAAATTTCTCGAATCGAAAAAGGGACGTACCGATTACAGATACGGTAATGTTGTTGTTTGTTTTCAATCCACTTGTAGCATAAATATGCCCGATAGTTGTTTATTATGAAAATTCAATTTTCCATCTTAAAAATGTCATTATACCACTCATTACACTTTGAACTCTCTGATGAGTAATTAACAGACAACTAATAAAAAATATACAAAAGAAATCGTACCACTTAGTTGTGAAAACTCATCATCTTTACATTTGCACAGTTGATGATTTATTTCAGACATTGTCAAACTTTTACTGGTATATCATGAGAACGGTAAAAGATATTGAAATGGTTCCAACGAACATTCAATTAGGAGAATATTTTTCTTAACTTCCTATTAAAAACACCGCTTTTAGTAGGTTTACCTTGTACCATACCCTTAAATATTTTCATATTACAAAAAACAATTTCTATGAGCAGCAATCCCGGTCCCTATTGCTAAGGTAACGCCACCCCCTCCAATATTGAGAACAAATCGCCACCCTCGCTTATGTTCAAATGTAACATAGTCTTTCTCTTTTTCAAAAGAAGAAATATTTTGACTAATTTGTCAATGAGTATGGGCAGAAGAGGGAAGAAAAAGGATTCCACAATTATTTTGGTGTAAAATTTCTCTCACTTCGGCCAACGCATAAATCCATTCTTGAGTCGGCTAAAAACAGACCAAGTCAGACGGTACAAATTGTTATTTCAAATTAAGGCAGAGATCAAAATAAAGACGTCAGTCATAGCCCTGCAGACACAAGGAGAGATATAACAAGAAATAAAATGAGGTTTGAAGAATTTGTGAAATGACTTTCGGGAAATCTCTAAGCTTTCTTAGCAACCTCACGATTTCTCAATTGGCGACACTCGCAGCGTGTACACAAAAACACAACAATGGGGTAAATGATGGGCCCTTGTCAATACCCAGGCAGAAAAGACACGTCGCTCTAGTAAAGATGGCCTAGGAATAAAAACCCCGCCATGTATTTACAAAAAATAAATATGGGATAACATACATGTCCTATGACGAAAACAAGTTTTTAAAATCACTAAGTCGCCTTTTGTAATAATTGATCTTCAAACTTAAGTACCGAGCAGGAACCGCGGAAACGGGGAGCTAGGGGGGCTTTAGCCCCCGCACTTTTTTGCTGTGGGCATATGGCGCCTCCTTAAACTGCATTTTGGGCCGCCTTAAACTGCATTTATTTTATTGGACATATTGGGCCGCTTCTATGATTAGCCCCCGCACTTCAAAATTGGCTCCTCGGCCTATGTCGGTAGTTCCTGTTTTCAATTTAAAATGTTACACTGGACGCACTAATTACAAAAACATTGCACTCAGTATGTAAAGTATTCCTTGACGGGAAAGGGTTATAAGCAGTTTTTACACTTTTCACCCATTTTCATTTGTTCGGTCGGAGTTAACAAACTTTTGCTGCAGCCCACATTCCATAGTTTATATTTTGGCCATTTCACTTTCGTTTAAAACTATATCAAACCGTTTGGAAGTTCTCAAAATTTTTGATGTTTAGTAAACAAAAGAGAATCACTGGTGGGATAAAATTGAACAAAATGAGAATAAAATACATGAAAATTAATTTGGAATCCCGTTATTGGCCAGGAGTTTTTTTTTTTCATTTTTATTTATTTGAATTAATCGCTCCACTTATGTTATATTCGAACCCACGGATGACTGGCTTATCCATCGAGACATCGACGCAAAAAACACCGAAGAATTTCATTAAAGTTTTACGCATAATTTTTCATCTTTTCTCTGCGGGAGACTGGGTTATTTTCCTTCATGTAATCATATTGTCAAACGAAGCAAACTAAGATGAGTCTTTCAAGATTGGCTCGTGTAAAATTTGATCAGAGAATATAAACAGATAATAAACCCTTGATTAAAACGACCATTACTTGTTCTTTGAAGTGAAGACTTTCCATATTTTGTGATTTTTTACGGCGAAGTTCAATCTACGTTTGAACGGTTCCCAAAGATCGATATCAAAAGTTTGGGTATGTCGGGTTGAAGAACCTCTCCTTTTCCTTCTTATTCTCAAAAATCCTCCATGAGATAGTTATCTTGAGAGCATTTCTTTTCCATTTATTATTCATGCGAAAGGTTTTATTTTTGGGGACGGATGTCATTGTAAATGAGAAGATATCACTTCCGTACAGTAAAATAGGGATTCCCTCAAACAGTAGGCTCAAAAATAAGGTCAATGATCGCTGGCAAAATAGAAATGGACGCATACCCCCGAATCTATGTACATCAGTAGAAGGGATTTCAGTCTCTTCTGGGGAGCTCATTTTTCCAAACTGGGTGCAATTTATGCAAATTAATTTTTATAAAAGCACAGCTTAGGATGACAAGGTTACTTCGAGGTTTTATTCAGACCTTTCTGAAGAAATATTTAAAAGTTTCACCCGTAAAGTCATAGTTTTAGAGAATGTGACTTTTTCAATTTGACAAATTTTGATGAAGACAATGAAAAGAAAAGAATGTTCGAATCAAAGACGGAAACCTAGAGTGCTAACACTGCAAAAACAGCTATAAAACGTCAAGAGCACCTCAAAAGTTCTTTCGTTCCCTTAAGAAGAAAGTTTAGTTTTCCTTTAATGAAAAAAACCTTCATGATCACTCTAGGAAAAGTTGGTAAAAGTTATAACTACCATGGGGACGACGAGGGGTTATTATATATTTGAAATGAGTAAAGTTGCCAAATAAAACTGATTGTGAAGGATTGTCAAACGACTGTTTACCTTCTTATTGGGTAGTCGACCTTTCGATTTGTGGTCCATTCAACCAATTATTTTTCAGCCAACTTTACCCTCTCTCGTGAATTTCAAATAACTAGAGTGTTGATGAAATTTTATCCAACTGTTTTGGAGTGACAAATAAGCTGCCTGGAAAAGACACTTACACTTTTTACTGAGTATTTTACATTACTTACAGATGAAAAACATACTCTTAAAACCAAAAGTTGTAGACACGTAATGATAAATTACTCAATATTGGGCAATATGGAACTTTTCATTTTAAGAGTTTTTTTTTTTCACCGATAGAATTTCTCTTGTTTGTTTTGCTCAATAATACCTTGTTTCGCCAAACTTGCCAAAATTCAGATGAACTGATGATGTAACTGTCATAACTCTCGCATGCTGTAAGAAGATGATTGCTGGAATTTATTATTCAGACGGAATAATTTAAAAAGGATTAGTTATTTTTCTTTGTATGTCGTGTTAGTGCATTTAATCACAATATTCGCAATGTTTGACTATAAAAATACCAATATGTTTCAGGATAGTCTAAGGTCAAGAGGGAAAAATAATGCTCGAAAAGAGTGTTTTCACAAACTGGTAGTAAACATGGGCAAACAAGTTTTTCTAAAGTCCTCCGGACCCTCTGGCAAAGGGCCTTTCGGCGAAACCAAACCTTAAACTGCTTCCCGAAGAAGCTATTAAGTCAACTGAAAGACAACACTTCACCAACCTAACGGTCGTCAGACCATTTGTATTATTGGTCTATCATGTGTGACTCCATTCTAGACTGGATGAAAAGAACAGATAGGCCTACTACACATGATCTTAGCCAAAAGGCCGAGAAGCGATTTGGCAAAAAAGGGGTTTTCTTAAGTCCTCCCGACCCTCTGGAAAAGGACCGTTCGACGAAACAAAACTTTAAACTGCTTCCCGGAGAAGCTATTACGTCCACTGAAGGACAGTACTTGACCAACCTAACGGCCCTGAGACCAAAAAATGTTTTTTTTTTAAAAAAGTCCCCTAGACTCTCTGGCGAAGAGCCAAGGGGCGAAAACCAAACGATTACTCCCGGAGGAGTTCTGTTCCCTTAAGGAGCTAAACGTCCCAAATGGACAAGTACGCCCTCCAAAGGGCAAACATGTGTGGTCCTGCTCTAGACTGGCTGAATAGAACAGAAGGGCTATCTGAACAGACCAAAGAATGTTTGCTTTCATATTTGTCTGCTTTTCATCATTTCCTGAAAAAGAAAAGTTGAAAAGCCACAGAGTTTCTTTTTCTTTATCCCAAACCACGACGTATCATGCATTGTGTAATCTAATTTAGGTCGCATTTGTTTGTCACCCTTAAAGACACATAATATGTCGCGCATGCGTATAAACTTAAATTCCAAACTATTTTCGTCATAATCAATGTTACATTTTATTGCATTTGTCCATATGTCGTGCTAAATGGTTTTCATGCTATTCTAATGAAATCTACGGGTAACTTTGTGGTCATCTCATCTTTCACTCTCCTTTAGAGTTTCAGATTAGAAGTTTCTTATTAAAAGCGACGCTTTTCAGAGAAATTTTATATCTCAGAGGTTGTGTGAGTCATTACTGTACCACACATATGCGCATTTTTACCTATATTCGTCATTGAACCAATCTGCGATCCCGATCTGGTATCGGATATCAGACCTACGGTTTGGAGAAGTTCAGGTCAACGATAGTAAACGTGAGAGTCATACGTTGTAATACTGAAGAGTACAATAATTGATGAGGAGACAGAACAAGAATAAATACAAACGTGAGATGATTTCGAAAGTCGGTCGGTAAATTGACGTTTCAATTCAGTAATAATCGCTAATCGAGACAGGGAAATGCTTAATAAGGAGGACACGAATTCTGCGTTTGAAATCACTATCAAGGGATAGAAAGAAAAAACTTGTTCACTCCACCGTTCAGTTTCCCCAATTAACTCTTTTGAATGGACTTCTCCTAAAATATTACACCCATCACACGAATTATTTCAACTTTTGAAGGTTTGTGTCAACAAAACATTTTCAAGCAATAAATAATTATGACAACCATATTCCCTTAAGCAAAGATTACTTTATGCTATATTTTGAACTCTCTCATTATGTATATCAACAATTATTCGTTTTAAAATATGACATTTGTCTGTAAAACTAACGCGTTGTTCCTCCTATAATTACTAAAAAAGAATATCTATTTGAAACTAATATGTAGCAAATTACTCTATTCCAAGTCCTGAATAGTCTCTGCTCACCACTTTAATTTTTTTTAAAATTTCATTTAATTTACATGAAAGTCTTCCCTTAAAGAGAAAACCCAATTTTACTAGATTCCCATGACCAGGATGACGACTCTATCAATTAGAGGGCGCATTAAAAAGCACGTCATCGTTTCGGCGAGTTTTAAGGGAGGCCATAAAATTTTTAAAGACAATACCTTTTTTAAAATGCAAACAGTATTTAGTAAAAGATTTCTAACTAATTTTGAGGGGGATTTACATGTACGTTAAAAATGAGAAATAATAATTACATTTTCATAAACTTGGACGAAGTATTTAACCCTTAACGGTACTGTTACCAAACTTTGTGTTACAATTCTAAAGTAACTCTCCAAAACGGAACTGCACTCATGATCACTCATAATCAAAAATGATTTGTAATTTTTGTTGTCAAAAATTCTAATCAAGCAGAAAATTTGACTTTTTTTAAGTTATCAACTATATCACTTTGAATATTCAATTATTCAGAATGTGGAAAAGTTTTTAAAGGTAACCACATACGTCGTATTTCCCTTTCGATGAAAACCCATCTCTTGTTAATGTTTTATTAATTAACGAGCTTGCTTTAAATGATATGTACAAAAAACAAAACAGATTCTACAAACATGATAACACACCCACTGATAGCATAGTTAAAATAAACGGACATTCACGATTCACTGCAATTTAATTTTTCCTCAGTTTGGATTGAAACGTTCCAGCATTTATCACCCATGCCAATGTACCAGTAAAATAAAGCTCTATACCTTCAATTGGAAAAAGGTATACTAATTGTTTGTATTATGCTAATTATATATATGCTTAAATCTCGGGTTTGCGTGGTTCATAAATTGTCATCGTGATAATTTGTCAATTTGATTTTCAATTTTCAAACATTTAATTTTTTTAGACGCAAACTCTGAACGTTGATATTCGACCTATTTCCTGGGAAAAGAAATTCTTATCAAAGCTTTTAGATGAAAGTTTAAGTTGTCATTATAAGGTGTAAGTTTCTGTTTCTATAACGGCGATAAACTTTAAATACCAAATTTTGTTCATATAAATGTGTTAAAACCGGAATCATTTTTTTGCTTTTTTCAGTCAGTCAGTTGTCCCCATTCACGTAATTACGTAATCAACATTCTTGTTGTATCTACACAATATAATAAAATACAGAGGTCGGTCTGTTAGGAGAATTGTTAAATTTCTTTGAACTTAGCCATGACGTTAATGACTTGATATTTTCATTGCTGTTATCTAGTAATCATAATTTTAGGACGAAATAATTTATAGTCTGAATGTTTCCGAGTATAAAGTTACAGGCATACCTAACGTTAGAATTATTTTGAGCTTAAATCGTCTGATTATATGAGCTCGTAATATGTGTCCATGCACCAATAGTCGTTTCACATGCAGTGTGTTTCTGTAGGCCCCATGCTACATTGGACGTATAACGATAGCTATTATACTGTTGAAGGGAATAAACTATTGAATGAGATGTTTCAAACAGATTAATGTAAGACTAAATAGTACGGACAGATCAGATCCGTTCGATCAGATAAAAATAGTACATTTTCAAGAGACAATCACTTATTACATCCATTACATATGAACTTTTTGACAATGATCACATAGGGGATCTGTCCGCCCAACTTGAAGTAAAGGAATATAGCCGTACACGACAGGTAAATCGAAGTTGGTCAGACAAATCGTTATCGTCACTTCAGAGTATAGCCTTGTAAGGCGATCGTTGATCATGGAATGATGGCAACCACAGGTAAATGAACTTCATCAGTCAAACTAAAGATTTTTTGTCTGTTTTATTGTTTGAGAAACCATTATTTACTAAAGATTACGATAGTTTACTGAATATTTCACCTTTCATGAGTTTAAGCAAAGATGTCAGTTTACTTTACGAACAATGAGCTATATCACATCAGCACCCAGCATCAATCTTATGGTTATTCTTATAATAGTTTTATCATGATATGTTATCTCGGCAAATATCTGTACAGCCTTTTGATATGATACTTTTAGATTGATTCGAGAAGATGTGGAAAGATATGGGAGTTAGGAAGGGGCACTTGGCTTGCTCGTTTGATCTATGTTTTCTTCAAGACCAACATTTACTCTACAAATTAAAATGATGCTTGTTTTATGTTCATATTATGATGTACACCGTTTCTACAATAGAGCTAATAAAGGAGTGCCTAATCCATTTGTTCTACCAATTTTTTTTTTCAAATTTATTAATTCTTTAATGTAATTATGTCCAATGAAAATAAACATGAAACAGACATTTTTTTTCTTGGATACCTATTAAATAAAACACACTTAACCTCATCACTTTCAATTCTATACGCATTTATACTTTTCCGTACGTTTCAAGTCCAAGTTACTTGATTAAATTCCCAATACTTCAATTCTGGAATGCCACCAGATCTAATAAATCTTGGTCTTCATTATCTTTTACTTTATAATTTCTGTTTGTAATACTCTGCAAGTTTAATTAATCATAAAATGTAAATAAATTTGTAAATATTATATGTTTATATGTTCAGCATATAAATAAAATTGTTCTTTCAACGAAAAAAGTAAAACGTTTTCCATTACTTTTTCTTCGTGAAATTAAAATGAGTTCTTTTTTTCTTTTCAGTCTTGCAAACAGAGAAAATCTTATATTTTCTCCTCAATTCGCATGTGTTCAAGAACGCTTGTTTCATTTGGCTTTCTGCATTCTAATCTAAAATCTAAAATGTGATTAAGCACCAAATTGAGATTTTAATTTAATATCTTTTCCATGCTGTAAAAACGTAACGGAGTAAGTTATAAAGTTCTCGTGAAATAAATTTTAAGATAACATCTAAGCCGCATGGATTGTAAACAAGAAAGGTAACAGATGGGGGCTTAATGGGGCACTGCCTCACCTATAAAGGTGGTAAAAATCATGTCTCCACTTTCTCACAGACTCCAAACGAACGCACAAGACTCGTGTTTGACTTCCAAACTTACAAAGCGAAACGTGTTAAAGGGAAATATTGTGTTTGTTTTGCAAGAAAAATTCATCCTTTTAAAAGTAATATTTATTGGTAAAGGGTGACAGATTGTCCAAAACAAGGCAGCATAGTCAGATGGTAGCCTTCTTTTCAAGAAATAAGTTTCCCACTGACAGAAATTCAGTTGTTTGTTGCTCAAGAATAACTTGTTCACCTAAACTTTCAACATTTTCAAATGATGCAACGTCAATGGCTCTTCTTGCCCATAGTATTTTGAAGAGATGTTGCTATTGCTGGGGTTTACGATTAAGACTGAATTGTTGGACAATGTCTGGCCCATTTTTTTTTTTTTTTGTACAAAGTTATCTTTGACATCACTTTCGATTTACGCAGTTTCAACGTCGCATTTTGTTCTGACAGTGGCGTGACCTAACCTTGCAATGCTGACATATGACATACCGACATCATTTTGACATGGAAATAAATTAAAGGGCAAGAGCAATCGCCCCAAAACCTGTTTTGTCGGAACGTCTAAATCTTACAATTTTCTCTTTATCTGACTTCAAATTGGAAACAAGCCCATAAAACTCTAAACTAACTATCTCTTCAAATTATCTTTCTTAACATTTTAGGAATCCAAAATTGCATATTCAAGGTAAACCAAGGGGTTCCCCTGGTAAATTTCACCTTTGGGGGAGGAAAATATTGTCACATGACTTTAAAGAGCCAATCATGAAACAGGATAGTCTTCTACACTACTTCAAGTTGCATATGCCCTTCAAGGTCCATAACTAAACGCTCCCGAGCTCACTTTTAAAACTCGTCCTCTGATTTTTCAATAAAAGCAAAAGTCCATATTATAGCCTGTCTCTTTGTCGAATTACCGTGCTCAGCCAAATTTAGAACATAATTGAATTCAAAAGAATGCTGGAGCTGATATTTAACCTTTGAGAAACTCTGAAGTTAACAGCTGTAGGTGCAAAAATAGAGTTGTTTTTAACAGTTGCACATGTAATACAAGCGAATATTGACCAGCCAACACCAAGTCCAACCACCTAGTCAGTACACTTGCAACATTTACGAATGTGTTAAATCACAATCGATTGCGCGTGCATCTTAGCTGCGCCCGAGCGCCAACCTGTCTGGTCGCTTCTGAAATTACTACCACTAACATCGAACTGGTCGTTGTGATCTTCCCACCTTAGTTGAAAAGGCGTGATTTCGTGATTTGTCGTCAGCTTAGCCGATATCTCTATTGAGGATGGCGGGATATGTTACAGATTTTGAAGTTAGCAAACGGAACAGAATTTAAGGCGTCTGGGACACCTGCTGTCCGCTCCCCGCTATACGTATTCTCCGACACCTAACATCGGATTTTTTGTCGTGGTCGAGATACGTTTATGATGCCATTGATAAACATGATGGTTAAACGTGCAAAGAAAATGATTTTTTTATTTGATTACCAAAAGCGGTTCGACAACAATGTTTCATTTTTTGGCAAAAGTGATATCTAACTCGGTGTCAAATTATGATACTGTGTATGTATACGTGTTCCACATAAGAGTAAAGTGTAATTCTTTTGACAAAGTTAAGTCAAATGTCTATTTTTCATCTCATTGAGCATTTCGTTCGCAGGATCAAACGTTTGACATGTTGTTGTGAAAAAATGTGTCATCATCGTGACACAAATAATAAATGAAAGAAGCCAAAATAATGATCACATATTAGGCAAACAAAGTAAAAATAAACCCTTTCTCAAAATTTCAAAGTAAACCATTCAAAGTAAAGACTCATAGGCCACAACAGGGAAAGAGGATGCTGGCCGGCTTGACTTGAACCAATTGGTTAGAAACTGGGCCTTAAAACTCCATCTAACCAAACCAAACGTTAAATGCCTTAACTTGACTTGATTCACTTAAATTTGGAAACACTAAAGAACAGAACAGATAATACATCTTCCTTTTCATTATTTAGTCTTCCGTTTCATTCTGGAGGCCAAAGATATTCCTGTCTGGAACAAGGTGTTGTTAATGTAAGTAATTCAACATTACGGCTTGAACAGTTGAACAAATTTAAATGGAAAAACAATCTCCTGTAATTTAACTAAAATTGGCCCATTGCACAATAATTTGTGACTTTCTTGATATACAACTCACATTATCTGCTTTGTTTCTTTTTTAAAATTAAAAATGTTTTTTTTTTACCTTGGATACTTCCTGTTTGCTTACATAGCATGGTGCACAGAGACGGCTTAATTAATTACATCTACCCCATATGAATAAGAATGCTATCACACCTTGGTGCAAGGTGCAGTAACTTTCAGAAAACAAATATATACAAAGATTGTAAGATTGTTACTTGAGTAGTACACCAATGACATCACGGGTTATCATGATTACTCAGTGTACCATTTTAAGTTGAGTGAATTAACTTCAACAATTTGTTTCTCAGCTGAAAAATGTCCTTCGAAGATGAGAGTTGAACTGTTAGAATTCATTTTTCCATGTCTTTAATATATATTTTTTAATTTTTTGACTTGGAGTTCACTTTAACTGCTGGGCCCATTCCACTCAATATCAAAATACCACATTTAGCTCCTTTCAATAAATGCATTTATCCACCAACATGCTGGGCAACAACATCGTGACGTCACAATGGAACTACGCACTCATATCTCACTTGATTGACCCAAATAATAGATGTAAAGCTGTTGGTTTTGCGAATGTAAAATTATCAGTTTAAAGAAAACGTTGCGATATCTTTGCAAGTTATTTTTTGTTTTATTCCATCACTTACTGGCCGTACATGACAGGATGACCTAGCACAAACAAGACAAGAAGGTTGCGATAATCTCGTCAGAACAGTGTAACAATGCTCTCTGAGTTTTCACATGTTTGATGATTCCTCTAAAACTAGGACTGGACTCAAAATAAATGCCATTCGAGATCTTCTTCCTTTTTTCTTGTTTGGTCTTTGAAATAAGATAGACAGAGACACCTGCTCGGTTAAAACTGTCCTCAAGTTGCAAAAGTGTTTTAATGAATTAACTTCTTCTGATAGTGGTGCACATTTTATGACAGTGCCACCACAAACCCAGCAGTTAATATTGCTCTGCCTCCTCAACATTGTCCAGACCACGAATTTCGTTCGTTGCGTTTAACTTTCTGTAATTAAGCAATCTGGCGAAACACATTGCAAAGTACCCCAGGGTATTGTTGTACAACTAGTTACTTAAATTTATGGGATTATTAAAGGGTTACTCATTTGATCGTATTTAGGAAAACCTACAAATGTTATGTTTTCATTTGATTAATTTTGGTTCGCATGAAAAAAGGAAGAAAACGACTGAGCCATATAGCTAACAAAGAGAGAAAGATAAAACTGTAACAAGTTGTAAGGTTTCATAATGAAAGTGAGACAACCTTGTAAAAAAGGTCGACAACTTTGTCGATCTGTTCAAGGTACCATAGATGTCTGATTGGGTGAATGAATCATAATAAAAATTTATTTCAAAGTAAATCGTATGAATAAAATGAAACGTTTTGTAAATAACTTTGAAAAAATTGAAGGAATACCGACCGATTCTCTTTGCGGAAGTACAGGTGGGTAAAGAAATCTAAATATTATCACAGTCGTGTGAAGGGAACTATTTGATTGTACATGTCACAAGGATATTCCTGTAACCATAGATCTATTTATGCCTCGAAACTGTAGCATAGTCTATCCTCGTCGAATGTATATACATAAATCTGAGACAAGCTTTTTAAGCACATTTTTTCTTTCCAAGTTTTTGGAGCATGTGTTTCTTTCCTTCTTTATCATGAACGAATCATTTTGAAGTCCACTGCACTGAATCATCACAAGAGCAAGTATGGGGTGTACTCTCAGGGAGGCTGTGACTTTTTGCCCGACTCAAGATCCTCAACTAGGGCATAATTTTTGCTCGACTGAGGCATCGAAGTCTACTCGATACAGAAAGGTTGGGCCAAATTAGGGTCTGCATCCCAATCCCCCCCCCCCACCATCCCATAGCGCCATGTGTTCTTCATGACAGCATTACTTGGTGAACAGTGTTAAACCAAGTGTACATACTCTACTGATGCCCTATGTTAGGTGTACGTACCTAACGTATATTACATACTGCATACAGCCTTGTCTTCCAGTAACAACTTTCTTGCAAGATCGCAAAATCTCTACGGAGACCTAAAAAGATCACAAAACACTTTTGATTAGATACGTCAATTATTAAAGAGTCGGTCGCATAGCTTTCAGCCCCAGATCCGCTGCCAAAGGGATTTGGGGTAGACAAACTTGGAATAATAAAGGCAAAAAATAAAAGCAAAATGAAAGATCACTATAAAGTATTATATTACAAACCGCGTGTTTGGTCTAGAGGTAGAGCGTGCGCCTCTCACGCGGAAGGCCCGGGTTTGATTCCCAGGTCGAGTCATACCAAAGGCTAAAATGCCGTTGTGCGTAATGCTCCACATAAGCAATGGAGTAGGGAAAACTACAAGCCAGAGAACCAAACTCGAAAAAGGCCGTGGTCGGCTCGATTTGAACCAATAGGTTAGAAACTGGGCCGTATAACTCCATCTAAGTAACTATTATACTACAATAAACCAGTTCGGTAATTCGTTGCCGGATTGAACTGTGTGGCACAGAGTGGGATACATAAACCGAGTTCAGCGCGTAGCGTACAGCGTTCCCTTGTTTCGTCAGTACGTGCATACAACACTAAGTATTTAGCGAACTCGAACGAAAACAGGGGTCTCAGTCCTACTTTAATTCAGATTAAAATGCAAATTTTTACACCAAAAAGGCAATTTAGACAAAATTCACTGCACAAAGACCCCTCTTTAAGTTATGGATGGATTAAGAAAGAATGATTTCACGCTATTTTCATCTAAACTCAAATTTTGGAATACGGGCTGGGTGCAATGAGGATCGCTTTGTTTATCCCAGCGAATTAAAGGATGCATGCACGCATGTGCACAGCCACCAAAACGAATTACCGAACTAGCTTATTGAGGCGCAGCCATTGCACCATTTCGCCTCTTGAGACCTGAAAACCGGTCCTTTTTCCCTTTTTCCAAAGTAGGACACCCTCCTTCCTTTAAACCCCTCTTCCATGGTACACTTCCGAAATCTTCCCTATGGCAAAACCGTAGCTACGTGTCTGCTGGCCCCACAAAGCAAAAACATGAACAGTGAAAAGGTGCAAAAAAAAAAAAAAAAAAACCTGGGGGGGGGGGGGGTGGGGTGGCTGTATCTATACGCCTTAAGCTTTGTACCAGGCCCAGCCTAGTCTATATGCTTTCCGATAACATTATACTGCTGCAACAAAACTCACAAACTTTGGTCACGTATGTCAAATAAGTGAATAAGTACAATTGGGTAAGGCTCTTCCCAACTTATTTGACATCCGTAGAGGTTGGTTACCCAATTAAGTGCTAATTTACCTATTGGTTTACCCATTAATCAATCTGGGGACATATAACTATTTTCAATAATTTACCATACATTATACTATTTTCAATAATTTACCATACATTATCATCTTTGGTAATTTTTTAAGAGTGTTCGTTTCTTGAAGTGGGGGGGGGGGGGGCGTTTAGGGAAATAGGGAAGAGGAAGTGGAATGAATTGCATGGAAAAGGGAGTCTGGAAACTTGAACATGTACAGCGGACCATACCGTACAGCGAGCAACGCAGGTAACATTTTACTCCGAAAGTTATGAGACATTAAAATGTTTTTCGTCGCAGATGAGTTTCCCGAATGGACGGATCTTTTCACGGCCCCCTCTTCGTCCATATGTCATGTAGTCAAATTTTGGGAAAGAATTGACTAAACAGTGAGACCGTCAATGATTTTTAGAATACCGAAGAAAAGCTTGCTTGTGAAACAACTTGATCAACATTTTTTGTAAATTCTGTCACAATTAGTAGAAAAAAAAGTTTTAACAGCCTCTTTTGCATGGACCAAAGGATGGACCTTAATTTATCGAAGTCTGGTTTTTTGACATTTTGATTGACTGGTCCCCACGTAGACAGATGTCTGGCCTTCAAAAAAAATAAGTGTTGAATAATTTCGAAGGCTTAACAAAGATTAAAGGAAGTACTAACAAAGGACCAATAGAAAAGATTGTTATATTCCTGACTTTTTTAGACGAACTGTTTTATTCTTCTTTGTAATTGGCTGCGATAACCAAAGAAAAGATTGTATTACCACATTACAACAGCACATCTTTTCCCCATTGAAATACTAAAAGAGATGGTGAGACAGTGCCGTAGGGCTAAAGAATAAACAAGAAATTGTTTTCAAAAGGTGTATTGTTTCGCGGTTTCATGGTCTAACGGCTTAATATCTTCGTATATTTGTCACGTTATTGTGAACCTGCCAAACTAGTATAGTAGAAAATGCCAGTCAGAGACCCTATAAATGATCGTTTGCCTTTTACATCCTGAAGTGTGTTTGGAACACAACTTCAAGTTAACACCATAGAACACATATAGATTTGTAATTGAACTTTTAAATTGGGCCCGTTCTTGCTTTTGTTTGATTTGATGTACACCTTTCAAACAAGTTGTATCCTACCGTAGCCTACACAGTGTCGTATTCTCGTTAGCCTGTATTTACTGAAGCCTAGAAACTGCGATTTGTATCACCATCCAGAATGCAATAGGCCCATCTCAACAATAACCTAATTGCTGTACGTTTACAACTTTTAGAGTATGCGTATAGACTGTAAGGTATGATATGGTATATATTGACTACCATCATCACAACCGAAAACAGCCGGAGTCATATGCAAGGTTTTAATACCTGTTACCCCTATTGCTTTCACGTGCTTATTTCATAACCTACAATTGTTATCTGGTAAATAACTGGTCCAAGAAAAAAATGACGGGCAGGTCAGTTTCTTCAGTGCAGTCGCTCCTGTCGCGCGACTTGGCCCGACATTCTCCATCCATGCTCTGGTAGCATATTACGAAGGGTCTGCGTAGTTTTTTCCTTGGACTCACAACAATTCTGGTTGCATGATACAGGTAAACAAAATGGAAGCCATACACATATCACTACGGTGTACCTGTAGTTACCCTTAGTTAATCCCCGTAGGCTGAGGGCTGTAGAATATGTTCAAGGTTTTTCCGGCCCGGCTGTCGCGAGAGGAGACCAAAAGAAGAAACTTGCACAGTAGCCTATTCCGTATTTGAAAGCAAACGTGAATTTGAATCATATTTTAAACCACATTTAAACATTTTATCTATCTGACACTACGAACCGACCCATTCGTGTCGGTGTGTCATTTACTATAGCCTTCAGTTTCTTAAAACAGAGGTTGTCCTGTTGACCTGTTGGTCAAATTCCTTGCAAATCACTTTGCATCACCAACTATTAATTACGTATCACTTCGTGACTGCCTGAACAAGGTTGCTCTAGCCCAGCTGTTCTAAGCTATACATTTTGATATGTAACAATTACAACCATCCATGAATATATAAGCTATGAGTTGTTATGTTTCTTGTTGTGACTTTAAACAGTTTTTGGTTGAGTAATTTTTGCAAATATTGTAAAACGTGCACTTTTTATAAAACAGTTGATAGGCCTACAGTAACACTACTCCAATCGTTCAACGATATGTACCTTTAGTCGGATGATAAACCTGGTAGTTACATGTAGGCTAGTACCAGTATTTACGTATTTTTCCGTGAGAACTCCTACGGAGCTTCCGTAACCCACTGCAATCAAATTAAACTGCTTTGTTTTTAAAATATATGTTTAATTTCTAATATTTCCCCAATTCCTATTTTCCTACCTTCTTCCAGTGAGTGTGAAATCAAAACTCTTTTTTCCACTCTGTGAGTTGAACGCGACGTGCAGTCTGTCATTGTCTGGGTAGGTCGTATAAGAAGCGTTAAATATTTATACTATTCTATTTGTTTTCAACAATGACGCTTCCAACTTAAAGAGTCCAGAATTGTTGTTACTCTCCTCAATTGTGGCGAAATTAAATAACGATGCCTGTTCATTTACTTCAAATTATTTAGGCCTATATTCAATTTACAACTTTGGGAAGAGCACACTACCCTCTCGATCCACAAGTCCTGGTATTCTCTTAAGACTTGTTGGTATAAATGTTTACGCTGACTCCCGGAAAGCATTTACTCAAGCTGGCATGATAACGTACAACAAGATTAATTAAGCGTATATACCATCACATTTCACACTTATTCTGATACCTCCGATTTCACCCCAAAATGAAGATGATGCTACAGCGTTTGATTATTTTATTTTCTACTTGATTAAACAAAAAGAAGCTTAATAGTACTCGCTGTATATGCTCGCTTCCGCAGGGTGTAAAAAACTTGAACAGTTTACAAGGTCAATTGCCGCAAAACTTAGAGAAGAAGTTCTAAGCCACATTTTTACACAGTAAATCCCTTTTTAAGAATACCTAGAAAAGACAGAAAATTGCAAAACAGATCTCTAACTGTAAATATTGGGTTGAAAGGACAAGAGTAGTCTTTCCAACTTGAAGTTCCGTAGGGAGTAGACTGAATGAATGGCTGTTGACAGTCATGTGACAATATTTTTTCCTCAAACGTGAAATTGAGTAGAAGTAACTGCTTGGTTTACCTTCATATGCAACAGTTAAGTCTTAAAATATGATAAGAGGTACTTTGAAAAAAGGAAAAGAAAATTGTGAGTTTCAGTAGTGCTAAAAACACGATTGGGGAGACAGCTCTCGACCTTTAAAATGACCAACCTGGCATAAAAATGGTTTTTATCATTTTTAAACCATGTAGTCTCACTGTAGCATAGAAGTTCCTTTCCCTCAAAACATTTTGCGGTAAATGGCTTATGAAAGATACACCATTTAATTTTTGAAAGTTTGGTTGAACAAACTGTCCTTACATAAAACATGATTGAATTTCTGTCGATACGAAACTCATTTTTGGAGAAATGGTACAGTTCTAACTTGTTGCAATAATCTAGCATTCTGTGTTCATGAATATTGATTTTTAACCTATGATTTTTTCTGCGAAACAAAGGCAATAGTTCCCTTCATTTTCGCCAAAAATATGCTGCTATAAAGTTTATTTTTTCCTTATATGGTGCTTCTTTTCATTCTCTCTTTGATAAAATCCTGTGGGAGGGGGTTGATACTTTAAAGAACTTGAGATGAGAATAAAGTTTAGTTTTGCAGTGTCGTATTCTTACTTACATGTTCAGGTGAACAAAATTATCAGGAGTGTGAATATGCGTATACCCAATTTGTAAGAAGTGATCGAGTCAATTGCAACTTCAAACTTTCTAGGGGCGAAAAACTTTAGACGGATTTCCCATGTCCCTTCCTTGAGTAACTGCCTACCTGGAAACTAGGTGTTATAAATAGGTTGAGACGTAAAACCTGATCTATCAATAATACTACAGTAAGTTTATTCACATTTCTTCTTAACATTCCCAAATGAACATCACTAGATTTAGACAAAGATTCAAATGTCTCACGTCCCCACCCTTTGCACAACAGCCGTGGGATATTCTCATACACATGCGCAATTAGTTTTTCCCTTTACAATCACTAGTCGTATGGTCAAGTTGAGGCAATTTTCACCCTAGTGGTGGTTGCTGAGGTAAGAAACTTTGGCTTTATAACTGGATGACAGGAAATCGTTCATCCAACATTAACTTAAAGGCAGTCATTCGTCACCCTAAACTACAGTTTCAGCATCAGTGCATATATCAAAACTCTCAATTGGTACAGCTCTTTGATTGGCATCGCATTCAAACAATGCATTATAGCTAAATTACACAGCATGGGCACTGAGAGTGTCTTGATTACACATTATGGACTTGAATGGCCACTGGGACAGGCCATGAAGCAATAAACTAGGATTGTGTCTGGATAAAAATGAGTTTTAGATAAATGTGGGAGGGGCTAGAAGTAAGTAGGTTGGGAGATTTGGAACTGTTTGGGATGATGAAAATGTGCCTTTAAAGTCAAACATGCATGTTCGGGTTAAAGAAAGGGCAGGATCAGTCAACACAGCTTGTCAACATAGCTTGAAGTGGTGTAGTAGACTATCCTGTTTTATGATTGGCTATTGAAGGTCATGTGACAATCATTCCCCCTCCTCATATGTAAACTTAACTAGTAGTTACTGCTTTGTTTCAGGCTCTTGAATATCCAATATTGAAGTCCTAAAGTATTATGACAGACACTTTGAAGAGAGTTAAGAAGAAAACTGTGGGAGATTTAGATGTTCCTTAAAAATAAATTTGAGGAGACTGATCTTGACCTTTAAGAGAACTGGGAAGGATGGGGGAAAGTTGGAACGATATTACGAGATTTCGCAATACGTAAGCAGGAGTCTGGAGAGCGGAGGGGATGTGACGCTTGGTAAACTGGTTCAATGCGTTGAGGTCACTCTTTAAGTCCCCTCGATCCACCCTTTCCCTCCCACCAAAAAGATTTCTTCAACGCCAAACTCAAAAGAGCCTCAGAAGTAACGCAGGAAGCTTATGCGGTCACAATTTGTAAGCTAACTTTTCTCTGGATTCCCCGAGTACAAAGCTATAGAGCTTTTGGCATTGTACTGACAGCTATTGTATATTGAATAAAATATTTTCTTTTTATTACTGGGCCAAGGATAATAAGTGGATAACGGCGCTATCGAAACGTGTCCTTAATGCTTAACGTTTACGAGAGAATCAGTCATACCGAAATTGCATTTTAACCACTTCTTATGACAAATATATCCGATTAAATTTTTATTTTTTTTTTTTTGAAAATTTCGTAATTAAGTCCAGGCTACTGGTCTTAACAAATTTTCCCTCTTAACACCACCGTTGAGTTATCGAGTCCTTCTTCTGTCACCGTTACCATGCACGCTATACTCAAAGGGGTCTTTTTAGTGTAAAATCAACATAAAACGCTTAGTCTGTTTATACAAGTTAATGCCACCGTGTATTCACACCTTTCGACTTTACCCATGAAAGCATCGTAAATAAAGCTTCTACCGAGTTTTGTTCTGTTCTCTCAAGGTCAGAGTCAAACGTACAGACAAATGCGGTCGTTTGAGTTGCTTCAATCATCTGTAATATTAAATATTGGTCATGTAAAGACTCTTATGAAAAACCTATGTACTTGCTCTACATCCTTGAAGCGAAACCTTACGTGCATTAATGTAGAAATTATTTATATAATCCTGGGATTTGATTCTCATAACATTTTAACACTTAGCATGTCATAAATGCTCATTTCGGTGAATGAGGGTGCACAGAAATCAAACAGAAGCACGTGCCTTTGGTTTCCCGGCTGGAAGACCCGGGGCTACAAAAATTCCTCTCCTGAAAACGAAAAGCGTATGTCCATTTTGTCGTGGCGTGGGAGGTAACATATCTAGTTAACTTCCCGCCCCGCCCCCCCATTCTAGCCCCTTGTCGATTTTTGTTCCACATTACCGTTAAGTTTAAGGTCATTGCTTGTCGTATAGGACTGTTCTTCCAATCGGATTCCGCTGACATTTACCACACTCTCGACCTGTCCCATAAAATCAGGTATTTGTAAACTGTTTAAATTTTCGTCCTACTGAGACAAATATCTGCCCACAATCTCGTTGAGTTTCTGAAGGAGGGAGGGGGTCAACCATGTACCTTTTCACTCGTGGCCATGTTGTTTGTTTCAGATAAAACTTTTTCGGGTTGTAATTCACGTGCGTGTATACAGTTTCTGGCATCTTTTAAATGTAATCACTGGAACATCGAAGAACGTTAGTCATATAGGGGGGGGGTCGCTACCATGCATGGGGTCGGGCTGAGGAGTTATAAAATTTGTCCCTTGTGCTACACCTGAGATACTCACTACAAAAGAAAGGAGTATTCTTTCGGAGGATAACTTCTTCACTAACGTATACTTTCCCATGGGTTTAATAAACGAAAAAAAAAAGCTGTAACATCGGGGTAGGTGAGAGCCCTAAGCTTCGCAAATAAGGTCCATGCACTAGGAATCCTTATCCCCCTCCACCAATAAAATCCCAAGAATGCATGTAACGCTTCGATCTGTATGCCTGTGAAAGCCTCGTTATTTGCTAAAGACCGTTTCTTTAACGCGAACTAATATTTCAAAGCTACTTTAAAAGGACAGCTGGACAGTGATGGAGTTTCATGGGATGGGTTAGGATCAGTGAGCGATTCTGAAGGACGTTGAGGCTCTGAAAATGAACTCATTAACGAAGACTGATCAATGTTTGATATTGACCAATATAAAGGGTCTTTTTGAATGACCTTGTAATTGCCACAGACGATCAAGCGGCATTGAGTAGCAACCCTTTTCATAAGTAAAATGTATCTTAATGTCATTGTTGACAATATATTCACAGTAAAATGTTTGGGAAACTTAATGGACAAGATCAGTCACCCAAATTTATTTTGAAACAACCGTTCCTTCAACAGGTGCCTCAGATTTCTTCTTATTTCGCTTGGGAGTATCTTTCATAATATTTTTGGGGATATTCAAAGTGAACCAATGAAATACTAAATTTCATAATTTAGTGAGAAGATGTTGTCAGAAGGCTCTAAAGGTTCATTAATGAAAAATAACAGACTGCGTCAATCTTTGTTAAACAAAAGGCAGGTAACGAGAAAACATTTTCTAGGTCAGATGAATGGTTTAGATTACGATTCTCTCATTTTTGTTCTTAAATAACAGTTCTCAAATGGTCCACCCTTAGACCTTAAGTCAGAAGTTCACCTTAACTGTCTTCACGTTTTGCAGATTGTAGCTCATAGTAGTCCTGCCTGTAGTTTAGGATGAAATTCCTAAATGTTTCCCATTGATAAAACTTCATTACAAGAGAATTTACTTGAAACGTTATCACGGTAAAAGTATTTATTCTACATAATTCATGACTAGCTTTGTTGTATTAGTTTCATTGTACAACATAGCCTTAACATTTAACTCAAGCACAGGCCACACATTAGAGATATCAGACAGTGTTACGTTCTGGTTTTTGTGAGTTTCAGTAAAAATCCGCTTCTCTACCTTGATCGGAAAGAAACAGAAATTTGCCAACCTGTGGAAATATATGACTTGTATCGCAGGACTTGGAACATCACATAGTCGGATCACATAGTCGGATAAAAGCTGTTTGCCAACATGACATCACGAAATAATTGGCTTACATTTCATTTTCATGGCCCTCACATAGAAATCATATATCTACACTGAGTGGCAATTTTTTTGTTTCTTCCCGACCAAAGATGGAGATTTTAAGTGAACTTTACAAAAATCGGAATGTTATCCGATCCGATATCTCTATAGTGTGACTTGCGCTTTAGGTTATTTCCGTCCCTCCCACAGGGCGCAGTTCATTAAGAGCTACGGTAAATGGAGCTCATTGAATATTAAAAACAATTTTCTTTAGATAAAGAAAAAACTTGTTTTTTTAAATTATCTTTAAATAGCTTACTGCTACAGTTAAAGAAACTCATGGTCAGTGGGTTTTTGCAGGCAACGAAAAGTCGTACTCCTGTCAATTTTGTAACGACACGGCTTATAGGAAAATTAAAGGTCTGAAAATATCGCTGGCCAGTTCATCTTTACAGTAAGTTGGCTTTCATTATAATATGGAAAGTATGGAAGGGTAAAATAAACAAGAGCCCAATGGGCACTGTGGTTCCTTGCTGGATATTATAAGAACTAGTGTACAGCCAGTCTTCGAAATAGAGCGAAGCGAAAGCTCATACTCAATGTTTGTAACATCTTCAAAAGGGGTATTTTAGTACTTGTATTACATGATACCAATGATTAAATTTTTGTGGCCTTACTTACATTCAACTTGTATAATGCTTGGTGATCCTTCAAAAACATTTCCTCATTTCCATATGTATTTATGCTTGTAATCAAACTTGATATTATCACCAGTAAACAATACACAATGTGGTTAGAGAGAAAAAAACACCCCTTGTACTTCTCTCATAAGTTATTTTTACCTGCTCTCAAATAAAACTTGCTATTACTTTAAAACAATCTACCATTTGTCCTGTTTGCTATCTCTACACAGAAAACAGGGTTTATTCAGCAGTTAAAGCAGAAAGCAAGTGATTAATGAGGTGTGATAATAGAATGAGGATTAGGTTACCCCACATAGCACAGCAGTATTAAAGAGACATACTGTACTGTATAATCCATGCATTGCTTGCATTGGCAGAGAGACCAGTTTAATGCAGTGTGATCTGTGCTCATTGAAATTTACAGATTTCGGTTATTGCCCTCTTTCAACTTTGAATGTTCCAAAATCTGTGTACAACCCGAAGTAATCATTACTGAACAAATGTAAAGGCCAAATTTCTAAGGTGTTTGAGTGTGTAAGCATGCAAAACCAGGTGAGATAAAAAATCTATTGAACCTATCTTTATCTAGCTAACAACATTTTCTAAATAACATTTCCAGTGGTTGACCTCCAGTGACCTTGATGACCTTTAACCTTAACCAAACAGAGATTGATTTGAAATCTGTCCCTTTTACCTTAAAATACTGTGTTAAAACGTTTTTCAGTGTTTGACCCCCGGTGACCCCAGATGACCTCTTGACCTTCACCAAACATATCAGATTTCATCCTTACACAATAACACACCCACACACCAAGTATGACATCTATCCAAGTTTCCTATCTTGATATATCATGTTGAGAAATTTTTAAGTTTTTGACCTCTGGTGACCCCAATGACCTTTGACCTCCACCAAAAACGATAGGACACACCTTCAAACTATGGCACTTCTATATAACAAGTTTCAATTTAATCCAACTTTCCCTTGTTGAGTTACAACGTACCCAAGCTAGCGTCACAGACAGACAGACACACACACACACACACACACACACACGCGCCAACCTGACAACATAGGTTCCTTTTGCTAACGCAAGGAACCAAAAATAAAAAAAACTTGGATACGGTAAATAAAATCTTCCGAACAAAAGAAAGGTTACAAACAAGTCATAGTATTGAGTTGTACATAACAAAATGCATTTTAAGTCACAGAATCGTCGCTGAATGTAAACTAGAATGATTGCGCTTTAGAAGGAATCAGTACTTCGTAATAATGAAGTTGGAGATAATTGGTACCTGTTCTTCCACATTATTGTTGTTATAGACGAATGTGGACAGCAAGTGATGGTCTAATTTCAGCCGGCCATAAGTTCCTTAACTGGGATCTATCACCTTTTAATCTTTCAGTTTTCTTGCTTACCTGTATCATGGATGGTTGAATACTAAACTTTATCACGATTCCTTCAATTTCATTGATTATGAGTGTTTAAAATTCATGTAGACAATAAACGAAGACAAATTAAGGCTGATGGACCCAACTCATGGCTGCCAGCAGCTCACTAAACACAAGCGCCTATCAGATTCGTAAACTTTTCATCAAGGTCCATGACTAGAAAGTGGAAGTATTTTAAGTGTAGTAAATTCGATATCATTAAAACAAAACGTTTCTGATCTCAAGTCATTTCCTTCAATAATCACATATCAGTAGCATACAAAAATTATCCTGTTTATCATAAAGTTTTTCATATGGCAACCATCGGTCAGTTAAGCAGAGAACACATCCTGATAATAAGTTTGCTTTCATAACGTTGTCTCGTAAATTTACAGTCTTCAATGCCAAACAAGAGCATTTCTTTTGCACAAGACTTCCCGTGTGGGTTCTCGCCTTTGACACGATGTAAATTAACTCAAATTAATTTGTTCCACCTGAGACAGCAAAGTTTTATTCATGATAATGTGTTACATTACATTCTACTTCATTCATCGATGTTACTCAATCTTTTGTGAAGGGGAAAGTTTTTTGATGCGCCCTACTTATTGGCCACACGAACGCTTATTTGAAGTTTACTCATTATGCATGAGTCGTGTCGTCTGAGTGTTGATTACACTAACATGAGTAGCAAAGACCACTCATGAAATATGAATGCTTCGAGTAAGTCTAACAGCAGTGCCCCTATCGGGTTGTTCACTTCTCCTGCACCCTACAGACTTTGGTTGACATAAACCGCAACCAGTCTCTACAATAAAAGCCGCAACATCAATTTGTCAGCAGGGCAAATCGTCAGAAGCCTTTAGGCGCAGAGGGAATCACAAATAAGAAAAAACCGTCATTGGAATAAAGTTGACTGAAGAACAAATTTGTTAAGCCCCATAAGCTCTTTGTGAAACAGCGACAAGGCATAACCAACTATGACTGATTGAAAATATAAAACAAACAAAAATTATTGTATTTTAAGACTGACTTTTAAAATACAACGTTTAAGTGTACAAGATATATATTTTTTCCAAAAATCAGTTACAGTAATCCCTTGCATATCCCGTATCTCAAATGGCCTTTCTTCAATCATAAAATTGCACACTAAGGTGAAACCAGTGAATAGCTCTGACAGAATTTTACAATTCAGTTTCAAATATGTTGGAAAATTAATTATTTAGAGAAACCTTGCACGAAATAGGGGGACTCCCCCAAATCGTGCACACTTTACTTATAAAGTTGCAAAGACATTGAGACAGCCACATGAAAGTGTCTCAATGAAATTTGACGATTGAAACGATTTCTTACCCTTCGGAGTGGATTCTGTGTGCTGAGCTACTCTTAAAGCTTTAGGTGATATGGCTGAATAATAAAATTGCCATAGAGCTTGCTACATAGGCAAGAGAATTTTTTACTTCATTTACTCTTTCGCAATCAGCATGGGAAGTGAAGCACAGATTGTGCTAGAAGGCTGTGCTGCTGGCTGGAGTCTCACCTCCAAACAGTCAAACAGCATTGGGTAAGAAAGCAATCTCCGCCCCTTCCCTGACCTGTCATTTCTTTAAAAGTCCGTTACTTTACTTAATCATCTTTTTGCTTGAAAAGTTAAGACAAAAAAAGAAAGACAAAAAAGGAACTTTCACAAAAGGTGATCATAGGAACCGCACCGAAAGGGGGTTGGACATGTGCGTCTGAAGAAAACTACAGAATATGTCAGTACGTTTTCATCGAAAACAAACTTGTTCTGGGCCTATAATTAATGATGAAAAAAGACAATCTTACAGCGTTCAGACGCTCTCTGGTAAGGTTTATCCATCAGTCAATGCCAAAATCCTTTTTGGAGAGATGTTCTGCACCACCCGGAGAGCTTAACTGATGCAAACATGGTAACACCCTACGTTTCATTTTCGCCATTATTACATCCAATGAATTTAATATTTACAGACATACAAATATAATACTGGCATATTTATAGTTGCTTAAGGATATAGTAACATTAAACGACAAGGCGAATATTTGAATGATTTAAAACAGCAGAAAAAGAACTCAAGTAGCACAATCTTCAATCAAAATTCATGAAATATTCTCCCTACAAGAGATCCTTCTCCTTTAATATTCACACTAGGGCCGATTCAAGTTTAGTCATTCCGTAGGTAAGCAAATCTGTGACTTAAAGGAAGGACTCACGAGCAATATCTATTATTCACCTTTTCACAGGTTTCACTTCAATTTAAACGGGTTATGCACTTAAAGGAATTCACACTAAAAGATGCTGACATTTTCCTATCCTTAAACTATGTTAACTCTCCGCAAATTAGTGAGAGATAATTTGTGTTAAAAATACTAACACGGTAACACCTTTTAACAATGGACACCTTTACTTTCGCATAGGCAATGTACAGAGACAATTGTAATGAAATAAAAGTTATTGTTGTAGTTCCAAATAATGTTTCATTAAGAGAATTTTAAATAATAAATTACGTAGAAAGAAAATCTTGATCGGTTGCTTGTCATAAAAGCTTTAAAAGGTTCAAATACAACAATACCTAAGCGCACTTACAATAAATGCTTTTATATGGAACAGGGAAAAAATCTCCTAGAAAAATCCTTACATATTAAAAGCAGAGAAGTTTTTCTAAACTTTGTGTCATTGAGATTGCCTAATTTGCAAGTTATTTTCCCAGATATCTTGATTTACTCTCGAATATATTTGGACGTTTTTAAGCCTGCTTCTACCTTGTTCAAGTTGTAGTCAGATACTTAAGTTACCTCTCGGAAGTGGTATTTCCTGTATTGTTATTATTATTAAAATCCCCTCTTTTAATCTGTGGCAAAACAAAAATTGTTTAACGCTATCTTATATCAAAGAGATATATAGGCCTACATCCAGGGACTAAATTTACGTCATTTCTTAACAAGGAAAACACATATTAAAATTATTTTGCTAATTTTTAAAAAATTTAAGTTATGCAGTTTGATAATTTTCTGGGATAATTCAACAAAGATAAAATAGGGGAGATAATGTAATATCATAGGTAGGGTAAATGGCATAGGATGTGTAAAAAGGACGGTACCTCTGCCAACAAAGTTTTAATTCCTGTAACTGCTACACTTGGAAGCAAATTTTAGTTTTTACTACTTTACGTCGACACCCGATCCTTCTGTTCTTCCAAAGTTGTAATAATTGGTACAAAACATGTCGCATGTGTCCATGAAATGGAGGTTTTATAAACAAAGAGCGACATGATGAATTTTTCTTACGTACCCAATTTTCACACTGAAATATTGTGTACTAATAATAACTGTTTTCAGTAATTGAGCAGATTTATATTACAAACGACCTCATTAAATCATATTTTTAAGAATTTTGCTGAAATGTGTTAACATTTCGACGTTTTTCCGCAACCAACCCTTAGGAATGGCATTTCGCCAGACCTTCATGTTTATATAAATTTAATCCCGAGCGTGAGTGCTGATGAAAACAATCTGGGACCTGTAACATTGGTTGATGAGTATATGTTATCTTTAATTAGCAAATCCTTTACCTCGGTCAGTCGGTTGCAGTTCAGTAATTACTTAGATGTCTAGCTAATATTTTTCCTCAGTTCGGAAATTCTTTATGTAACTAGTGTTCTTGGAGGCAAACCTCCGCAAAAGTTGTTCAAGGACTAAATTGTTTGCATTTTATCCTTCTTTGTACATCCCGGACTGCAGGAAATTTTAAAAGCAGTTTCACGGGGGATATTACATAATCAGTGAAGTTCTTAGAACTATAAGGCAAATTTCAATGGAAGCGAACAAGCTAAATTAGAGAATTGAGATAATTAGGGATGAAATATTTACAGTCGAAGTTCACGGTTTCTGGCAACGGATATGTTATGTAAATTAAAGAAAATAGTGTAATCACACTTAACACTATATCCAACTGAGAGTAATAATTTTGTTTCAAAATGTGAGACAAAGGAAAATATTTAAGGGGCATTTTCTGAAAATGCCCCCCTCCCCTACTAAAAATAGAAAAGCCCAAAAAGCCAGTGAAGATGTATAGAATACCTATATGTTATAATTTCAACTAGCTGATGAAATTTTTGTCCGACATCACATATCACGAGGATGCTTTTATTTCTTCCGTGACTGTTTTGACAATTTAAATGTTAGCCGAGCATAAAGGGTGATTTTATAAGACACTATAAATGTAGAAACAACCATGTCCAAATCAGGTCAGGTTATTTTGGTGAGGAGGTACACAAGGCATGATTTGAGTATTCCTTTACATCCTTGTCCCCTTTTTTCCTTATCTTTTCACATTTTCTTGCAAATATAAAGGGACGGTTACCCCTACTTCCCCCTCCTTGAAGCCACCGGCCCCTGGTTGAAGATATACACTCTTTTCTTTTAATACGTCATTATTTAAATGAGAGATACTGCAATCGGAGAAGTGACCCTTAGACTTACACTATATTCATCTCTCATTGCCATTATTCGATGTATTTTTATATCAACAATGGAATATGTTTTTTTTTTCTAAAAAAATCGTATTCATATTTTGAGTTTCATCTTTTTCTGCAGTCTTAAATTTAAAATACCTGAAATTCTGTTAAGTATTCGGGAAATTTTCGTTCTTGAAAATTGTTAGGTGAAGATTTATTTCTGGGCATGAGCTTATGGTGTTAAGGTCAAATTTTAGGGGATAATTATGACCCAGCCATTAAAACAAAGAAGAAGTATCGTATACAACCGTCTGAATTACTAACAACCATAATCACTTTTTGTGATATCCCCTTGTTATAGTTTGGATGTCTTGATATACCGTTTATTTGATATAATGGTTCCTCTCGATTTATTTACAGACATCTACAATTATTTTTTAATGAGCCAGGGTGTTGTGCAAATTGGTATCAAAATTAATAAGGAAATGCGTCTGTCCGTTAGAGTCGCATCTTCCTGGTCTTAACGTTCCAACAGAGACAGAAGCTTTAGAGTCGGTTTCTCTTGAAGCTCAGTAATTTGAGTGGAGCATTTTTTTTTATTAATACAGGTCGTCGATCAGAGTATGGAAAGATGTTTTGAGCGGATTTGTAACTTGAGTTTATTAATAATGCAGTGTGCAACGTTGGAAACTTTGCATATAATTAGACTAAGGTTTGAAAGAAGCTCAGATATGAAGGAAGCATCAATCAAAATAATTTAAGAGACTCTAGAGAAGTAGAATTTTATACCAATTAAGCTTTGTTGCTATCGTACAGTAATTACCTTTGATACGGCACAGTAAAAAGAGCTACAAATCGAACGCACGCTCAAAATGTAGTATACAGGAGTATACATAACGCTACATGCACTGTATGACACACGAAAAAATACATAAAATTCAAGATACTTGAGCTGAAATTAAAACAAAAATATAACTATTTTACAATCGAAATTTAACTCCGGTAAAATCGTTTAAAAGACGAAGGAATATTGTTTTTCGAGTAACGTTTGAGACTGTGCATGGACATATCACGAGACCTGTGTATTGAGGTATACAGGTACGCAAAAGGTGGGTCTGTTTCATACGGTTCGTAGCGGGTGAATTGTCGACAGTTAACCCGGCTACAACTAACTTTGCAGGCGACGGATACCTACAGGTGATGCAACAAGTTAAAGTTTTCTAAAGTCTTTCGAATTCATCTCGCACACCTTAGATCGTAACAACATCATATTCATGAGTTTTTAATTATTTTTAGAAAATCACATGTAAACCTATACTCGAGACCAATCTGATCATAAGCTATCTGTGGTAGAATTATGACCAACAATCTCTCCGTGAAAATTTACCTATGGGAAAGGACGTGGTGATCTAAATTTTATAAAAAAAAAAAAAAGATCCAATTCAGAACTTACTTCGTTTCTTAACCCATTAATTTGTCAAGATAAACCCTTTAAATTACCCGTAATTGGAATGATATTCTCATAGAAAACATGGAGACACGACTTATCGAGCAGACTAAATACTTTTTGGGGAAGGAAAAACTTCTCCAAACTTTTTCCTATCTTCACTACAACGATAAATCTCCAATGAAATAGATCTAAGGTGCAAAAACAATTAATTAGAAGGGTTTGTTCAATTGTCACCAAGCTATTATGAATAAAGGAACACATTGTTTCAAATTGTTTCACTTTAACAAATATTTTAAAAAATCAGAATTTTTAATTTATAAAAAATAACTGTTATTACAGAAAATTACAAAATCATTTACCTGTATGTGTCCTTTTGTGTATTTTCAGGTTCTCTGAACGGGCGAAGACTTTTCCACAGCCTGGAAAAGGACATGGGAAGGGTTTTTCCCCAGTATGAACTCTAACATGGTTAACTAATTTGTATTTGGCTTTGAAGGGTTTTTGTTCCCTTGCACAGTTTTGCCAGTAACAAGTATGGTTGGTTTGCTCTGGGCCACCTACGTGTTCAACGGTAATATGAGTAACAATTTCGTGCATCGTCGTAAAAGTTTTGTTGCAGGGCTTTTTAGGCTCTGGTTGTTCTTGTTCTATCCACAGACAAGTCAATTCCTGTTTAATCGGCTGTCGCATATACCTAAAAAAGGCGGCATGGTGGGCGCCGTGGTGGGCCGCGGCGGGATGCGGGTGGTGCGGCGGTCCCATGTTCATGTTCATGTTCATACCCATGTTCATGTGGTTGTGGAATTGAGGTGAGGTGAGATAGTCGTTTCTAGGTCCAGCCATTGGATTAAACTGGTCGGATCTCATGTCTCCAGCGAGCCCAAACCGCATTTGACTGTTCACCGGGCCACTGGATGGCTGGTCATGAAGTCCTGGGAAAATAACATGAGCAGGACTGGAGTCCACGTGAGGAGCGTGGTGAAGAGAACTAGAGGTGGAAAACATAGCATGATGAGACGTAGGATTAGAAACCGGCATACTTTCGTGTGAAGATAAACCCCCAAGCGGGGCCATCGTAGACCCAGACAAATGGTCCCTCCTTAAGAGAAAGTCCCTAGATGATGCGAATGGCTGAGGTCCAGGGTAACTGCCCATGCCATGGTGGGCAGTATGGTGGGCTGAGTGAGTATGAGGGACGTACCCATTTGGCGGTTGTGGGCTGAAATTTGTTTGCGCCGTGACTGACGGGTCAGACGTCATGTGGTGAGGAGGGCTGAGCTTAAGTGGATGGGCCGGCATGTGGGCGCTCTCCATCCCGTACGGATTCATGTTTAAAGTCATGTGGAGGCTGTTTATTCGGGGAGTACAACGATTAGATAGTTTATTCCACGACGGGCTGAGAGATCGGTGGTAATTCTCTGTGCTGACCGGTTCCAGCTGACTTAACCATGGGCTTTCCACAAAAACTTCGGACATTTAGCTACACCAAGCCCAACGCGGAGTACGCGCTGATCCGGCACAAGGTTACACGGTACCAAACAAAATCCAACTCGAAAACGATACTACGACTCAGCATCTGTTCCCAGCAGTCGCGGAACAGGTTGCGCGTTTCAGCACCAGCATGAGCCCACACGTTCCCGGTACAATTGATCCGTATTCTCTCCTCCGGCTCCCAGCTAGACCTCGAAAGAAAAGTGTTGAAGCAAGTTCGATTTAGCACCGGTAGTCTCCGACTGCTCTTCACTGCGGGATAGTACCAACACTTAGTACAGCGCCTACTTAAACTTATTTAACTTAGCAGGCTACTTTTTGAATCACTGATCATCACTCCTGTATATTTACTAGTAAGTGATTTCCTTTGCTTGCACTTTTGTATATAGATACACACACCAACAACAGATAACTTGCGGGGAACTCTGTCTCCAAGTTGAATTGCCCCGTAATTGTCCGTACGCATGATTGGTCCTTTTCATCGATGACTGACAGTTTGACAGATTTCTTTAGCCAATGGGAAGAAGCAATTTAGCTATAACTGCATGACGCATGCGTATCAATCCTCTTGCTCTCTGTGAGTAAACGGGTATAATCTCTTTCGTGAAAAATATGATGTGTAGGGAAATGTTATCGTATACGAAATATATTATTAATTACCTTTCTATTCTCTGTATGATCTTTTCATATTGTTAAGGTGTCGAGAGAAATTTATAAGACTTATAAGGCAGGTTTTATTTAGAGTTAGTTCATAAGAATTCAGGGAAGAGGACAGTTGACTACATGGGCACAGGGGTATACAAACAATCGAATGAAAAGTGAGTAGAAATATCCTACTTTGAATGGAAGACATTTTTTGCCCTTTGATAGCCCTCATTAGGGTCTCATTAGCGGAGATCAAACTCTTTGTGATGTACTTTAGCCTCTTCCCATTGACCGTTTAAATTCGGGAAAGACAGCCTAAGGAATAAACAGCGGTCCTTGATATAAAAGAAAGGGATTTGTTTCTATTGTGGGATTACCTAAGCGTTTCATTCACTATAAGTTTGAGTGACGTTTGGAAGGTTTCACTATGGAGCTACTACCAAAGTAATAGGTCCGTGGTTTTACCAATATCAAGAAGTAACTCACTTCGGTATGTAATACGCTAGATTCTCGAGAAAGCATTGTGTTAAAATTGCTCATCTAAAAAAAGCATTTTCAAGTTGTAAAGGAAAGATGCTGTTTAGAACTATGTACGAAGTAAATCTACATATTTCAACATCAGCTCTGCTATAGTGAGAGATAAACCATTACGGGCGCAGTTCGTATAGCTTAGTGTGTGGGGGAGGGGGTTGGGTCGGAGGTTGGTGGATTCAATGGGGCCGATAGCATACACACGGTAATGAGGGATATTAGGGTCTCATATGTATGGGGCGTGTCCAAGTCATAACTGTAGAGCCATTTTTTGTACGATTGTCACTAAATTCCACGGACGTGGAAATCGCATAAACCCAAGTGTAAAATTGCTTACGGCTATTTATCTCTAGTAATTATAAGGCAGTCGTTGAGAATGGTACTGTTTCGGAATGGGTGAAGTATAAACGTAGTAAGTTAATTGAAAGCTAACACATAAAACGAAGAAGGTCGGCAATATGGTCGTGAACCAAATACATACAGATATCTTTTTGTGGATTATTGTCTTTTCAACCCAGGGTTATTCGGCCACTTTTCAAAAGAACACAGACTTAAAAATAGTTGTAACTAGGAATAATAAGGACCACCCTATGACTTTGAGGACGTTTGCAAGGATCACTATGGTAAGTGGATAAACCTCTCATGTTTTTTGGGATTCCGAGCAATCTTATTTATTTAAAGTACCTAAGATGTTGTTAAATACGCTAGACTCTATAGACACAATTTTTGAGAGATCGTTATGATATACTGGCCAAGCTAAAAGAGCTTGGGTCGATGTACTCTCCCCGGAGTGTCATGCTATTGAGCCACACTAAAAAAACACAATTGATTAGGTAACTCTTTCGTTCTTAACCGGCATTAGCTTATTGCACCCATACGATCGCGACGACATTTGGCGGCGCTACGGGCGAGAGGGGCATTTGAGCCCCACAATTTGTCCTTGTACTGCAAGTACCCAGTACCCAGACAAGCAGGTGCGGGTGCTTTGGGTCTGGTTTCGCGCAAACTAGCTCAAAATTGTTACCAACCAACATTTTCATTAGCCCATAGTTTGCTTTACCCACCCTCCCCCATTTTGTCATTCTGGAGCCGCCTTTGACGATTCCCTGTCCCTTTAGTTACTAGCTAAGATGCGAACAGATACCGGTAACGAGTTCAAGTTTAAAAGAAAAAAAAAAATACTTTAAAGCTTTATCATGGATGGTGCAATTGATCATATGAGCACACCAGAGCTCCAGTTTTTAGAAGATGTGGAGGCGTTGGACTCTTTCTCTGGTTTCTCAGGGGAGATGTGAAACTGGGATATTATCTCTGGATATAGGTATAGGGTCAATCTCTTACCAGCTTACGAAAAAACCTCCACACCAATGAAAAACACCAATCAAACTCTTAAAAGGATTCAAACTTTAAACAGAGAGTTTCGTTTGGCTTACTGTATCTCAAATTTGAGAATCGTAGTCATTATCAGACATTTTTTTTAGTATGAAAGAACTGCTTATTGAAACATTTTAAAGAGTAATGAGTAAATATGGTAGTATCCCACAAGGTTTCATTTAACTGTGGAGAAGCAGTTTATTTTATCTAGGCCTGCTGTTGAACTATTCTATCTTAACAGATAACCGAAGAACCCAGAGAAGAACACTTCTTCCTCCTTGACTAAGCTGATCTGTGTTTTCGTGGAAATGTGTACCCTTTTGCAGGTTAGTTCCCTGTTCTCACAAATGCGGGTGGCATTCAACATTCACGATTGGAAAATTGGGTACAGGATAATGATTTCAAATTCAGTTAGTCAAGGATTACATTGAGGTAGGATTTAAGCACATTTTCTTTTCTCTTCTGTAAGTTATCTATCTTAAGTGTGGATCGATGTGAACCGTTGTTTCCTATTGTTAGACACAGCTGCCAATCACTCAACACTCAATAATGAGGATGAATGATCACGGTTAGCGTCATATACAGAGAGAGAGGGCGCCCCGCTGACCGGAATAGGTACTTGTGAGTTGATTATACCCTAAGCTGCAATTTACGACAGGGGATTGTCTTGTAATCATTTCGGACGATCGCAGGAGTGAGATTGGTCTTTTAATGTCGATGTCGTTTTCATCCCACATCCAACAGAGATGATGAAGGGGTTCTTTTCAGGCAATTGACTCTTAACGAGGGGAGAGGGTTGAAAGCGATAGTGATTGTTGAGCTCCATAAAAATAAACAAATTAAAACTGATCGCCAGGGATATTGTACATTGAAATCATTGAATAGTGATGCACAGTTGACCAGCTGTCTTTATTGATTCGTACAAAATGTTTGTCGAATGTGAGAAGGAAATAACTGCTCACGTTAATTGGGATTCGATGCTAGGGCAGCTGACCTTTGAACTTTGTTCTAGTAGCTAGTTCTGCCCCCGAAATTGCCCTTGTGAGTTCATGACATTTTTCTCGGTTGAATATTACTTAGTAGATGACAATGACGTAGCCACAGGGGAGGGGTGGTTGGGAGTTGAAACCGCCCTTGACCAAACCTTGAAAATAATATTATTGAAAAAAACACCTAAATAAGCCGTTTTTCTGCCTTCCCTTAGACCTTTCCCTTACGTCGTGCTCATACCCCGCCCATGGCACCCCATGACACAATTCTGGCTACGATGCTGGTAGTCGAAAATGAAAATACATACAGATTGGCAATGTTCTTGAGCTTTTAGAGGTAGACGCTCAAAAAATAAAAGCAAAAATAAGTGCACTGCTTTCCACCAACACAAATTGGGTAAAATATGCCCATCAGTTGCTCTTAAAGCGGAACTCTTCCCGTGCACAATTATTTGAGGAGATGAAGGCATTGCTGCGGTTTATTGTTGAGACCGAATGAGTTGAAATGACTAGAGCTATTTACTTTTAATGCTATGTTGGGGCATTTTAAACGCGATATTCCCCTTAAAACATCTACAACTAGCTGCTGTAAATGTGTGTACGCAGTTGGTTGGAATTTTTTCAGAGTCCAAATAAGGGTGCATTTTGCATACAAAGTTACTTTTTACATGTCATAAAAAACCTAGGATTGTGTCATACAGTCTGCTATGTATACATACCAGACTCGTTTAAATGTATATAAACATGCATAGTGCTTATCTGGTTGTGAACATGAATCAAGGAATGGGTTTGCGGTATGTAGGGAGAGGCGGCCGTCCTGGGAGTAGAATGTCATTACAAAGCATAAATTACTCTGCAAGATAGGGGGTACGGTATACGCCCCACGCTATGAAAGGCCTCCAAGAGGACTAACCTTCGTTTTCATGGCTCCCTTTACTCTAATTTAGCACTTGGTCTGTCAGTCCAAATTATGTATTTCTTATAAAATCTTTGGTATGGATAATACGAGTATGAATGCAAGTATATATCCATTATCATCAGTAGCCTAGAAGAAACCATATGCAGGAAGGTATACCGGTACATACACTCTAAGAACAAAATAGTGAACTAAGTCGCCCTATCATAGAGTAAAAAAGTGAATTCACTACAAGACTAAGTGAAATCCACTCCAAATGGGTGAAAATTCATTCTTTAACGAGTGCTTACAGTGGTCACTCTTTTTAAGAAAGGTTCATGGAGGCACTCCAACTAGAGTGAAACTTTGCTCTATTGGAATGAATTTCACGCTTCTTGGAGTGAATTTCCGCTCTTTTGGAGTGAACTCTTTAACCTTCACTCTCCCAACGAGTAAAATTTCACTCCTTTTTAATGTTTAGAGTGTGCCCTCTACAAATCTGGCTGTGATACGAACTGCTGCTGCTGCTTCTGCTGTTGTTGTTGTTGCTGCTGCTGTTGATGTTGGTCTAATGACAGAGCTTCTCATACGCAAGGACCTAAATCGATTTCCAAATCGAGTCATGCCAATGACTTTTTAAAAATAGAACCTTTTAAAGTTGGGCGTGATGATCGGAATAAGCAATCGGGTAGAGAAAACACTCAAGTGACTCACAACTGGAAATGGGGCCCTGGTATTGACTAGATTAAAGTTATAAGATGAGGTGCAAACGTCAACCAAACAATTAGTTATACATATAGACATGGAAAACAAGATGCGAAATGATGCAACATTTTCCTTTTAAACGGGATCAATCTTGAAAGTTTAGTTGTGATATTTTTGATGATGTAATATCCTTTTTGGATGTCCAGGTGTTGAACCTTTTTATTGCAAAATGGGAGATGGACCTCCCTATTTATCTCTTTACGTGCCTGCGTCGTACACACTCTTAGACCAATGCACACAAATAAAGATTAATGTACCAGATCCCCTTTTTTCCAGGAGATATTTTTCATCTTTGGGAAAATGCTTCGAGGGAAAGTGATCTAAAGAACGCATGGTATAACGTTTTAGGTACTCTCCTGGTTACACCCCACAATGACATAATTAATATCCAAATCTTATCAATCGTGCAGCACACCATTTCGACAGCTATAAGTCCGAATAACATTCGCAAGACCATGCTTTCCTTTTCGTTATGAATTGCTAAACTTACAAAAGACATTTCTTGGTATGTCTATGTGTAAAAAATGCAAAAAGAGATAGGCATTTTGATTCATCTTTTTCGAAAAGTGTTTGGGTTTCCCAGAAAGTGATCGTGCCGTGCAACAACATTTGACCAATATGAGTCGCACATGGCAGTTAACTGTCAACTGGAGATCATTGCATGCCTTGAACGTCTTAAGAGAACAGACACCCTAAACTTCAAACTTAATGAACAGCTAAAATAATAAAGATGATAGGAAGTAGAACCGTAGCATTATATCTCACAATCAGGATGAAAAAAGCATATGAAATTTGAGTTTAAGTTCCTTGACACAGTACACACAGGACAATAAATCCCTGGTTTTTGACAGTGGTGACGAAGAGCAATAGAGGGCGATAGTCTGGTTTGCTCTCAAAAGACTTTTCATTCCCACATTAACAGCTTTGAGAGTCTTTCGGGTGATGGTGCCTGACAACATTTTGTCTGCAGGTGCATCTAAAATAAATACCAGTCAGTGATGTAGTCGGGTCCACGGGCTTCGAGTCACGAGTCCGGCGATTTTCAACTTTCAGGGACTCGAGTCCAGACTCGGACTTGAGTTTATGTACTTTCTCAACGGGGAAAAAATCAACTCCTCTGGCCGAGTTAGTCCTTCAAATTCTCAAATCAAGAACCCCAAATCGACTAAATCACTAATTTAATTTAATTTAATAAAAAAAATTAATTTAAAAGTTAAAGGCAGTCATTGGTCACCCTAAACTACAGTTTCAGTATACATATATCAAAACTCTCAATTGGTACAGCTCTTTGATTGGCATCACATTCAAACAACGCATCATAGCTAAATTACACAGCATGGGCACTGAGAGTGTCTTGATTACACATTATGGACTTGTATGGCCACTGGGACAAGTCATGAAGCAATAAACTAGGATTGTGTCTGGATGAAGATGAGTTTTAGGTAAATGTGGGAGGGGCTTGAAGTAAGTAGGTTGGGAGAATTGGAACTGTTTGGGATGATGAAAATGTGCCTTTAATTTAAAAATGAAATTCACTTTGAACACATTCATGATTATATTTTCCCGGTCCCCAAAATAGCAAATTAGAGAATATTACTCCCATTTATAGCTATTACATTATACTGTTATTTAATTTTCGCAATTATTCAATATATTGCTCATCATTTCGACAGTACCGTAGGGATTTGAGGTGTCCCCTGGGTTCCCGGCGCAAACCACCTTGACCCCATAGGGTGTTTTCATTGTGTCTGTTTACTTCTCTTTTCAGGACTCCATTGGTCGGGAGATAAAGAAATTCCAAAGTGCACACAACGTGATTAAACCATTGGTTTACCCCCCGTGCCCCTTGAATAGATATTACAAGAGACAGGAGCTCTGGCCAAAGACAAAAGCGTAACCTTTCAAAAACTGGCTATTTTTCTCGATACAAAGTACGATTCCCTGTATTGTTTCTCTCAACGCACTGCTTCAATATCACAAAGATATCGTTGATATGTGCCAGTTTCCTTCATCTGAATATAAATCTAATTCAGAGGAATTAGATTCCAAATTGATAAAAAAAAGAAAAAGATTTTCTAAAAAGGTCTTTCTCTCAAGAAGAATTGACAAAAGATTGCATCATTGATATGCTGCGTATTTTCTCGAAATATATCGTACTTGTGATTATTTTGTTGATGCGATTGCCGTATGTAAGCAAGGACGATCAGGTATTACATTACACACAGCGGCCTGATCTGGAGGAATCTCGTGTCGGTTTTTTAATACGGGAAACTTGAGTCGGCAGTCGTGTGTACTAGAAAACACCAACCCACACGTGACCGTGAGAGATGCATGCTCTTTTTCTTATTTTTTCTCTTATCTTGAATAGTGACTGGCGTTGCTGTGTAGGGAGTTTTATAAAACATTGAAAGTATTGGTACCTACATCTAAAAAAAGTAATATTGTAAAATAAATAAATGGATAAAAGAGACAAAGGTTTGGCTTAAAAGAGCTACTTATGGGGAGGGGTCCATAAATATGTTGATTTAAAAATATGTGTCAAATTATGATAGACGAATTACGGAGAACATCTCTAAACTACCGTATATATTTTCATGAAGAGGAGTTTTCGCAACCCTTGTGATCAACTAGCCTTTTCAATCAATTAATTGTTTCGTTCATTTGTACAGAGATGTCTGGATGCAGTTGAAGGAAGACAAACGGCAAGTGTCTCTCTTCCGATCAAAATTGACAATTTTCGTCTTTTATGGACAAAAAATGCTTTCACCTAATATTAAAACATTCTTTTCATAACACAGTCCACAAGGTGTAACCTTTTCCCCTTCATGGAGGCATCTTAAGGGCTAATTCTCTCACCCCAAATTACAATTTTTGTAGGAGTCCATAGACAGATAAAAATTATCAATTGGCACAGCTCTTTGATTGACAGCAAGTTAAAAAATTGCAGAGTACCTAAACTAATAGTACTCTTCTGAGAGCGTTTTCATTACACATCGGGGCCTTGTATACTCACCCTGGAGCAATAGGCTGAGGTTTCATCTGGGTGAGGATGAATTTAAGACAGTCGTGGGAGGGGTTTAAGTAAGTCAAGAGGTTGGAACTGTTGGGATGAAAGTACTATGCCTTTAAGTTTTAATGGGCGTAGGTTTGGGCAGTGAATAAATCGTGTTTGTTTTCTTGAAGTTTCCAAGTAAGTTTGCGCAAAGATAGTTCAATAAGCCAGTTCAGAGTTGTTACTGCCTATGTGCTATCGTGAGTTCAATACCCCTATGACCTATGACCTGAAGAGATTTGTCACGCGCTATGCATATTTTGTGCACTGTGCACTATGCGTTACTATGGCAGCAGTTTCTCATTGAAAAAGGGCGTACCCTTGTAACGTTTGACCTTGAGAACAAAACAGTAACTCTAAACTGACTCAGTATTACCTCTGCTTGTCATGTAAACTGCATGTTAAACCCCCATACTATTGAGCAAGACTTTTTGCACTGTATATACACTTAGGTAATACCCTCATGTTTGCATGTGCAATCTGGCAATCGACTGAGAACATCCCTGACCTTGAAAATTTTGGCAACTTTCACATTCACGAGGACAATATTCTACCATTTCATCCAAAATGTAACCAAAAACTACGAATTGAGGACGAGGAGTTATTAGCTTTTATAGGCTGCGTTGCCAGAATTGGACACAACGTTTGCAAATATATGTGTTAATATGTTTTGGATCCTTCATGAAAATTTTATCCTGGCTATGATGCTTTTATATTTTATGGCAATTTTTTGAAAGAATTCTGGCACGCTTAGGTAAGACAGTAACAGTTTTCTATGTAATTAAAATCTTTTCAAAGATTTTGGGCACTCAAATTCAAATCTTGTGGAAATTTAGGAGGTAGTTTCCGAAGGCCGTGAATTTTGAGGAGTGCAGTGTGATCGTACCGCAACACTCGTCTATAACCGTAAGGAGTTTGATTTTTACACACCTAAGTAAAAAAGAGAACCCAGATAAATCTAGTCAAAACTAACAAACCAGCACGTGTATCATACTCCTTATTTTCCTAAGGAAACATCTGAAGAATATAAACATAGAGGTCTGCTGTTTCGCCTCGTTCCTTAAGGGTCTAAGCTGAGGGATGCCCCTTCCCCCTTTTCAAATCTATGCCTCCTTTTAGCTATGGTACCTTTGAATTAATATTCGCACTAAAATGTTAACATTTTTCAGGAACTAACACATTTCCAGGGGAAAATTGCCTAGTGTCCCCTTGACATAGCTGGGTGTACTCTCACCCAGACACAGCGTACGTCTGTGATATTTCTAGGGAATATATAGGTAATTTTATGGGCCGCTATTTACCGGTGCATAGTTACCTTCAAATTTCGAGCAAAAGAGTTCAGCACCCGATAGTGTCACGGAAGTAGTAACCAACGTATGTCACGGAAGATGTACACCGGTGTGTCACGGAAGTGGTGCCTCGGTTTGTCAAGAAAGTAGTACCTCGGTTTGTCACGGAAGTAGCTAGTCCCTCGGTTTGTAACAGGAGAAGTACCACGAAGTGAAGTAGTACGTGCTTCAATGACTTACAGTAGCCCAAAGCTCTGAGAATTGACAACCAAATTTTTCTTTCCCTCAATTGTTTCGATACAAATCTAAATGGAGAACCTTTACCAATTATACGATTCATAACTTTAAGGGGCCAAACCTCTCACCCCAAACTACAATTTTGGTACAGGTGTACCAAAATTCCCTGTTGGCTCAGCCCTTTGATTGACAGCTTATTCAAACAATGCAGAATACCAAAGCTTATATGTTACACAGCATGAACTGCACTGAGAGTGATTTGATTATATAAATTGAGTTTTTCCATACTCACCTTGAAGCAATAAACTGAGATTGTATCTGGATGAGAATGAATTTCGGACAATTGTAGGGGCTTAAGTAGGAAGGTTAGGAGAATTGGTACTCTTTGGGGTGAGAGAACTGGGCCTTTAAGGTATTGTGACATGTCAATAAAAAGCAATAAACTTACATGGCAGATGAGAAGTCAACTTTCCTAAGTAAAAATCCGTTTGAATTATGCACGTATCTTTTACGGTTTTCAAAATTATATACATCTACAAAGTTTGAATGGCTTTAAAGGCATGTTCTGGTGGCTTTTCACCTGGGTGTTGTAAGAAAAGTAAACATTTTTCTGCACCATATCCTCCAAACCCTGTCTCAATACCATTTTCCTAACTCAAGATATCTAACTTTAAAGATTGAGTATTTTTTGTTAAAAAATACCTCTGCTTTTCAACAAAACATCTGGAAGTTATGTAATGTGGGCACATTGCCCTGAATTCCTTTTGTGTTTCTTTATAATTGAACGTCCTGTTTGTCCTTGAAATTTGATACTGTTGGAATGTTTGAATATCTTTTCTTGCAGGTCTAGCATTTCCCTTTACCATATATAGAGTACAACCAACAATGTTGCTTAATATTGCCTGCAGCAGAATCAACATTACAAATAAATTGAATGCAAAGTCAAATTAATGTGCCAAGATTACATCACAGATTACCCATGATGCCTCAAATCTCAAGAAAAATTGCATTTCTTTAAAAATCTGCATCTTCTGAACGCAATATGCTATTCATATGCAGTTTTCACCTCCTGAAAGAGAAAATTTTTCTGCATATTTTAAAGTTAATGAATTTTGTCTCCAGAATATGCCTTTAATCAACTTGTTTCTTATGCTAAAATAATTGGGTGTGAAATGTTGCACAGTGTCGACTTTTTAAACCTATTAATTTTATCTTAATTTCGCATCAGAAAGTTAAACTTTTTTAGTTTGGTAGTTGATAATGATGATTTTCAAGGACACAATTTAAAATTTCAAAACAGAAGATTGCAAACACTATGAATAATATCAGCCATATTAGATATGTCCCCCTAGACATCACAACATTTGCATATTAAGCTTACGTTTATGCATGATTAAATGCAAATCAGAAATTATCCTCTAACATGGTCAATTTTTGACTGAGTTGGATGGGAATCCGGAAATTTTCTTGGTTTTTAATGTATTCCACACCATATACCCAACTTTGTCACTTTCATATCACACGATCTTATTGTACAACGGATTTGCAGATCTTGGGGAGCACCCTAGAAATAAAAAGTGCAGTTTCACTCATTTGAGGATTAAAAGTTAAAAGGTTCACTCCAAAAGAAGGGAAATTCACTCCATGGAGAGTGAAAGTCACTGCAAAGGCGGGAGGTTTCACTCTTGATGGAGTGCATACAGTGCAGGGACCCCTCTTTAAAAAGGTGATCCTTGCAGATATCGTTAAGAAGTTAACCTAACGTTAACCTACGGGGTGATTTTCCTTCTTCTTGGAGTGAGTTTACTTTTTATGGACTGAATATACACTTCTCATCCCATAAGAGAATGACGTCATGTACACTCTTTTGCTTTACAGTGTGGAACTAACATTTATTTTTTGATTTAATCTTTCCTGTTTTTATGTTAGGTTTGTATTGAGCTCACTACATTCAAGAGATGGGGGGATGAGTTATGTAGGGGACAGAACATCGGTTTAATTCTGGTTCTACACTTAGAAGACACAACTGGAAAAGAAAACCATGTCTGGCTCGAATTTAACCGATTGGTTAAAGTCTTCGGTATGCCCCGGCCAGGACTCGAACTCCCGATCTCCAGTCGGATGCTGGGAAGTGTTTAAACATGTCACAATTTTCGCACTACTGTTATAGCATGCCACATTTTACTTGGCGTGCGTCTCACAGAAGTTCCTTCAGGCAACAATACACAATGCTTGAAATACGCATGGCTGGTTCTCAAAAACTACAAAAGTACAAAAAAACACTCACAACAAACACAACTTTCCCCCATCACGCGAGGGGTGAAAGAACTGACGTTGTACTCGAAACATTGCAAATCTCCATGTCAATTTCTGTTTGACATGGTCCCTCAATAATATGGTATATTTTCCCTAAATTATTCATATTTAGAGAAACGATAATGAAATTCAAAAATTTCATTAAAAACCTATGCTTGACATTGTAACTTGTATTTTGTAACTTCCCATCCCGTGTCTTAGCCACCGGGGGGTTCAGAACCCGCAAGACCCAACCTTGCAATGCAAAAAACACCTAAAATAGCGGGTTTTCTCTATCCTTAGGTTTTTCCCTCATGTCGTGCCCCCGTGACACCAAGCCCCCTCCCCCCATGGCACAATCCTGGATCCGCGCCTGAACCCATCACCTAACCCTGTGGAGGACAGCCACTTTTTAATCTGAACTATCCATTATCGTCATTTATTTTTCTTTTTGAAATCAATGGCCAAAAATGGGGACATCAGGGATCAATGCACATAATAAATTCCTATATTAACTGGATTCATGCATCCCTTCAGGCGTAACCTAGGTGAATAAACAGACCTTTGATGGGACTCAATAGGTTGTTGAAATCATTTTATGTTGTATGTTTGACTCGTATTTGCTCCAGGTTGATTCATTTGGAGTTACTCTTTACCCCGGCCAGTTCACCGGGGTAACGAGTAGCATACTTAGTGACGGTAGAAAACGTTGTATTTGTCATTTACAGCTCACAAAGGTTTTGTGGGGTAGTATCTGGGGTCAGAATTTCACATACCCCTCCTATCCCGACGGTCCTTTTCAGATTACTATTAATATGGGCAGATTCTTCAATAGTAAAATATTCATTTTACAGTTTTTCAAACGACCCATGATGTTCAAACTTTATTTGATAAAACTAAAAGTTTTTAATTATTCTCAGTAAATTCCAAGTGTTTAATTCTCCTGAAATAAAAAATATGCATTTCGTCTGTAAAATCCCACCATGTCTTCTCGTATTGCAAACTTTAAAGGGGAAGTTTAGGCAAAAAATTAGTTTTCACATGTGAAAGGAGAACCAAATCTAATCAGTGTGGTGAAATTTCCATTCAAATCAGACATGTACTTCTCGAGATATCAGCAAATGAAGTAACTAGATTTGTGTTCAAAAGTGAGATTGAAGGCAGCAGAGATTGTGTCACTTCCTCACATTGACAAGGAATGCTTTGTTTCCCTTTGTTTTTTCAGAATGTTGTATTGACCTTGAAGTTAAGAGGAATAGGACCTCCCATGGGGATTGCTAAGTTTGAAAAGTTCTCGTGCCACTTATGCAATCCCATTTTGATAAAATGGGACTGTTGAGGAAAAAATATACTGTAACGTTTAAAGAAAAACAAAAGACTGTCCATTAATGTGGGGATATGGTGTCATATGTGCTTGCTTCAAGTTCACTGTTTGTTGAAAGTGTGACAACTTTACTTGCTCATATCTTGAGAACCACACATCAGATCTCAACGCAAATTTCACCAAAATGCTATGAATAAGTACCCCTCTAATATATCAAACCTTGATATGACCTTAAACCCTTCTTTCAACCCCCAAAAGTTTTGAATGTTGAATTTGAATAGAAACCACTCCGATTGCCAAAGGTAATCGGAGTGGTTATCGGAGTAAGGGATCACTGCACATAACAAAATCACATATAAGCTGGATGCTTGCAGTCCTCATGCCAAACCTGACTCAAGAGTTTCAAACAATTGAGGTTCTTAAAAACGTTTCATGTATCTTCCTCCTTCTCCTCCCTCTGTCCCACTTGACTAAACCTGATGCCAAACCTGATGCCAAACCTGACCCAAATTTTATAATATTTGAAATTCTCGGAAAAGTTCCATGCATCTTACGTACCTCAAGCCATTGGATGTGCAAAATGCATTATGGTTTGTCTTTGTGTTCGGTATAGAGAACAGAAATATTTGGTTCTGGTTCGCCAAATTTTATTTTAGTCATTCTATGGATTAACAACACAATTCAAAAAACAAGAGGGCAATCCACGAAGTTGCATATCTCATCGCTAACACGTCCGCAAGTTGGTTTGAACTATTTATGTGCTAGAAGTTTTATCTGTGCTGTTTTTATGCTACAGTAGAATGTCATTGACAAAATGAACACACTAAAAATCCATGCCACAATCCTTTGAAATTCCTATTTGAAGTCCAAGGGGAGCGATTTTTTTTTCGTTCCAAGGGACGGAAGTTTTTTTTCGTAAGATAACGAGGGGAAAGAATATGGCACAGACCAATCAAGTTCTTGGAACTATAGGCGCACCCCTTATTAAAAAAAAAAACATCATTTGGATATTTAAATTCTGACACCGGACTATAAAAAACTGGAGAAATAGGCTACCCAATCTTTTTAACGCTTGCTTTTTTAATCCAGTAGGCCTATCTAAGATTTTGGAACAAATTTATATTTTAAGATGCTGTTATCCCCTTGCAACACTATGAAAAAAAAAAAACAACGAGCTTGGCTATTACACTAAACTGATACGGATATGGACTCAACGACGTTTTCGGGGACGCTTTAGACAAGTGCGTAATTGTAATTATCCACGCGCTAGCTGGGCGTATTCTCCATTTTGACGCGACGACAAACTTCATGTGTGTTGAGCTGATATGAACATCAAGTGCGTCTCAATTAAAAAACTGGGCGTGTGCGCCATGTTGAACGTGTGGGTGAGAAGATTTCCGGCCGACGCACAAACCTTTTCTGCGTACTGCCCTGTGGCGAATCCTAGCCCGTGGCAAGAAAATTGTCACGTACGTTTCTTCGGCGATGCTTCAGAACCGCCAAGTTATAAGGGCACTAATATGTAAGATAGGTAGGCCCTATGCCTAACCTAATGTTAGTCACCCACAGTTTCATACCTTGGGTTATAACTCAAGCCTATGAATGGCGTAGGCCTAGCCCCAGACCTAGCCTACATACCGTTAACCAGTCTCAGATTTCAAGTCTAGCACTAGGTTTGACTTTAACTTTTCTACTACTGGGCCTAACAGTTACAGCAACTTTGGAGTGAAAACAACTGTCTGCATAGACCATACGAGAACACTCTAGATATAAGGGCTATCTAAGTGAAGTGTGAGCAGGAACTTAAAAATCTCACTGCAGCATACAAGCTAGTGAAAAAAGAATTTGAGTTGTGAAGACGAGACTGCTACTACGAAGTACTAACATTACGAAGTCTAGCTTATTTATATTGATTGATGAAAAAAGGCTAGCTACAAAACATTAAAGTGGGCATGACACGACCAAAGTAAGTTCTCGGTAACTGTTCTTTGGGTACACCTTGACATAAAGTGAATGATTTCCCTACTACATTATGTCCATAAATACCGAAATACGACGTTTTGAATTCCCAATTACAGGTCAGGCTCAGCCCATTTGAAATTCGAAAGCGAAAAAAACATATGTGAACCCGTCTCAAAAATGGTGACGTCATTCGATGCACGGTTAGCAACACTGTACCAGGGAGCCAAAGATATTATAAACGAAGATACCAAACTCCTATCCCTACACTGTTAGACGCGCTGACTCCTCACGGAGGCTCAAACGAAGGGGGGGGGGGGGTGTTGATTGGACATGCGCGCAGTTCTATTCGGCGATGCGCGCTCACAATTATGCATGCGTAACAGAAAATTCCATTGTGACGAGATGTCAGCGTGCGTGCATTTCCAAAGCGGGTTCTGTATGCGCACAATGCATTTCTCCATGTGAAGAAGTCAAGAATAATTATTTCCGCGTGCTTGGAATAAGAACGCAGTAGTTGATTTTGTGTTTTAAGCGCGTAAGAATGTAAACGCGGGCATAGATGTGCTGAAACTGACCAATCAGTTAGCCAATGAACTTCAAACCAGTCGTTGTGCGTTAATGTTCAAATGTTCTTAGTGAGAAAGCCGGCGAAGAAGCCTAAAACAGTTTCATGTAAGTGAAATTTATCGAAGAACGGTGTTTGCAAGAATTGCATTGTTTTGAAATCACACGCATTTATACTACCGGAAGATATCAATTAACTGTTAGCTTTCAAAACGACTGAACATTGATCAGCACTTCCGCCAAAGATATTATAAACTATGGATACATGACAGAAAATTCCATTGTGACGAGATGTCAGCATGCGTGCATTTTCAAAACGAGCTGTATACGCGCAAACTACTTTTCTGTGTATAGTTCGGAGTAAAAGAGACGCTCACTTCTGCGTGCTGTGAAAATGAACGCAGTGGTTGATTTTTCGTTGTAAGCGCGTAAGATGTGAACGCGTGTATAGATGCGCGCTTGTAAAGATACCATAGAAACTGACCAATCAGCAAGCCAATGAACTTCAGACCAGTCTTTGTGCGTTAATGTTCAAATGTTCTTAGGTAAAAAGCCGGTGAAGAAGCCTGTTTCATGCAAGTGAAATTTATTGAAGACCGGTGTTTGAAAGAATTTCAATGTTTTAAAATCACCTGCATTCATACTACCAGAAAGTTTTAATTAACTGTTAGCTTTCAAAACGACTGATCAGTGATCAACACTTCCGCCCCTCCGATTCGGCCTCCGTGAGGAGTCACCGCGCCATTTTAAGTTTGGTATCTATGTTTATAATATCTTTGACTTCCGCCCCTCCGAATCGGCCTTCATGAGGAGTCAAAGCGCCATTTCAAGTTTTCTATCTATGTTTATAATATCTTTGCAGAGAGCTCACAATCATCGAATCATGTGCATGGTAACGCGTGTTAGCGCATACATAATTGCAAACACCGGTGCTACGGTAGCAGTGAGCGTGGCCACTGACTACATTAGTACATTGTGAATTGTGCATTGCATGGTTACTGCTTAGTATTCGCAATAGCATCTTCACCAAACAGCTCATACAGTGAAGACGCGCTCGTAGTGGGGATGCGCTTGTTGTGGTCTGTCCAAACATGTTCATGGCTGTTCTTTATAGCGCCCGAACCGCGTCTTTCTTGCACAAAAACAGAACTATTTTTACCCCCGCGCATATACACGCGAACATATTGACCAATGATTTGCTCCGAATCCCCACCATGGTCCGCGCCTTCCGCTCTGTATGTTGGACTCTGTATTTCATGAGGTTGCTAAGGTAAGATAACCTTAACGAGCGTTACATTTTAGTTCCACATCTAGATGCGCGCCGTAGGGCAGGGTTTGTGCCGCCAATTGCGTCATAAAAGTCAGGTGAGCTCTTGCGACATTTTTCGAAATTGAATTTCGAACGCAGTTTTCCTTCGAATATCATTTATGCCGAATTGTACGGGTTTTTAATGGGGTGTGAGATGATATTTGTAAAATACTGTATCTAATCTTGCAATACACAAAAGTTTTTGTGGCCGTGTCATGCCCACTTTAACCTTTGACAATCTGCAACGTGAACTATGTCCTTGATTGCCATGACAACCACACATATCGACACAACTTATCATGCCTAGGCTATTACACTTAAACTTTCAGGTTTGTGGGATGCTTCCGTTAAGAGTTAAAGTGAATACAAAAAAGTATTTGACCCCCTGTCACGTGACCTTTGACCTTGTTTGCCATGGAAACAACTTATTTTGGTAGAACTAGTCTACCCTACTATACTTGTGAAGTTTCATGTAAAATGAAGGTTTTCTTTTGAAGTTTTAGTACAAAATAGTAAAAAAAGTGTTTTTTTGCAAAATGTGACCTTTGACTTCTGATCTTTGACTTTTACTTCCGAGGGTCTGGGAGACATACGTTCCCACCCTGGGGTACCCACCTACCAATTTTTCTTCTTTTCAAGCAGTTTTACCGGGTTTTGTGACACGTGTACGAATTAAAAGGGGCAAAACTTTCCTCGATGTTTCATTTCGTCATTTGGTTGCACGCACAGTGACAATCAGTAACACCCCTCCTTCACCCACCCACCCACCCACCCACTTAAGTGAAGTGAAGTGAGTGTGCTGTAAAGACTTAAACACATAATTCGCTCCTACTGCGCGGAACCAGGAGTTATTGAAGACTTTTCCTCACAATAATACTTGTTCAACAAGGATGTTCCAGATACAAGAAATTGGTGATTTTTTTAAGTTGGTTTATGGAGATTGTTGCTCTTAACAACTCCTTAGCTACACACCGTATTATTTATAATTTAAATTCTACAGCTTCAAACAAAAATATTTACTTGTACTTAAAGGGAATTCTGGTTGAAGAAGTTACTAACATGTGCATTTGTCAATACGTTTTGAAAGTTTCCACTCATGCAGTACATAGCGAATTTGACCAGAGATTTTGCAAAGGAAGTACACACGTCCGGTTTAGCAGAACCTGTTGAACTCATCACGATAAAACAGTAAACAGTCTCGCGGGAAACGATCCCGTTTGCGGAGCACATTACGAGCCTTTAAACTAGTCTTTTATTTCATGTTTATGAGCCCTACATCAAGATCACAGCTCGGAGTACAAATACTTGAAGGGAGGAAAAGTCACCGGCTAATCGCATAGACAAATCTTAGGCGAGGCACACCAAATGATATTTAAATATGCTATTATATTATCAAAAGTATCCCAGATCAAAAGATGCCGACTTGATTTGAGTCATTTGCTAGTGTAAGCTAAAATCCAGATTAGGATAGCAGGAAATTTGTCTTTTTAATTATTCGCGTAGGATGTTTAAAGAAATAATTGTTTGAAAATGATTCGCTTTGTACATCTTAGAGTCGTAGTCCGAGTTTTTCAGACAACAGAAATGTCGTTTTTTCAGGCGGTCGTTTGAAGGAAGAATAACATGTTTTGATGAAAAATACCGTGTTATATAGTTTTAACAGACCGCGAAAAAAAGAAAGCAATCCTACAAATTAAATGGGGTCAAAAGGTCAAAGTGGAGGAATTTTTTAAGGAAACTTTCTCAATCGAAGATGGGGGTGATAGGCCTATGCTGTTTTGTTCCATCAAAATAAATTCAGCCTACTGCGGTACAGTTTTGATTTAATAAACTTCCTGTTTTTTCGACAGAAACACATCAAAGGAGTGTCTTCCAAACAGTTACTACCGTTTGGTTAGTGTAATATATTCCTTTCCACTTCAGGTTCGAAAAGAAGACCTTTACAACATTTGAACGGAACTCTCTCTAGCACTGAATTTGTTCCGAAAGAGCATCTCATACCTTCTCTTACAGGCCCAATGAGTATTTTTTCATTAATCATTCATTCTGTACAACAAAGCAAGGCAGAGACGTTTACTTAATTATTTTGGGCGACGCGCACTGTTTAACAAGAAATTTCCTAACTGCCTTACGATAGCCGCGGCCCTAATCCCTAACCGTATCAAAGAATACAGTCGATACAATACAATGAATCAAGAAACATCTTGTTTGACAGGTGCTCAACTACCCAGTTACTTCCGTCATGCTTCTGTCCAAAACCTTAGAATTCTTAAAGAAGTTAAAGGGCAGGAGCAGTCATCCTTAATTTGAAGAAGTGTAGTGGACTGTCCAGTTTCATGATTGGCCGTTGGAAGTCATGTGACAGTGTTTTTTTCTTCAAATGTGAAATTAACCAGAAATAACTGCTTGGTTTACCTTGAACATGCAATAGTAAAGTCATAAAATGTAGTGAAAGATATAAGATGAAAATTGTGTTATTAAGCTTTTTCTTCAAAACAAGTTTGGGGAGACTGCTCCTTACCTTTAATGAATCATTTTGTACTACATAAACAAGTGAATAACAAAAATACTATCACGTGGTTGATTGTAGTCAGTGCCCAACAACTGGAAAAAAGATGTGTGATGCATGCTAGATGAAGTCACCTCAACTTGAAATAGTGTTGTAGACTTTCCTGTCAGTTCATGATTGGCCCTTTAGAGTCATGTAAAAGATATTTTTCTCTCTTCAGATGTAAAAATTACTAGGATTTATTGCTTGATTTAACTTGAATATACAATATTGAAGTCCTAAAATTTTATAAAAGTTACTTTGAAGTGTTGTTGTTTCAAAATAAGTTTAGGGCGGCTTTTTTTTTTTGGCCCTTTAAACCTAAAGTTGAGTCGTTAAAGGGTAAGGGCAGTCTCTCTTAGACTGTCCTGTTTCATGATTGGCTGTTGAGAGTCATGTTACAACATTTTCTCCTCAAATATGAACTTTACTACAAGTACCCCCTAGAATTACCTTGGATGTGCAATATGAAAGTCATAAAATATGATGAAAGATACTCTGAAGAGAAGTAAGATGAAAGTTGTTATGTTTAACTGTTACTTCAAAATAAGTTTGAGACGACTGCTCTTGCCCCTTTAATCTCCAACAAACCAAACTAAACCAAACAAACCAAACCATAGCTGGATCCAAATCTTCGGAACATGTAAAGTTCAGCCAGTATATGTGCACGAGTAATTGGTATAATACACGAAATCCAATCGGATAAACTTCACCTAACTTGATCTACTCCTAATTTTTCCTTGAATTAAATGGTTGTGAATGTATTACTAAGTCAAGGCAAATGTTCATTGTATACAATGAAAAAGGGCGTACAACTTTCCAGAACTTGTCAAAGTCAAATGCTTTTGTTGTGGGTAATTAATCCGTGAGACTGACGGCAAACAACGACTTGACGCCAACAAGCAAATGAAAAACATGTTCAATTTTTGAGGCATGACGCACACCTTACCGTAGCATTTAATTATGCCCGAATGAATAACATTTAAACTGATTTTTGTCATGTTTTGGAAGAGTCTGCATTCTACAGTCAAACTCAACTCATCATAACCATCCCGAAATCGAAATTTCCTTGAATTCAGGGAAAAGTTCTGGAACGCACATTACTGTACAATTGATTTATCATCTGCTTATGTAATTCATACTTATTCTATGCAAATCTGTATTAAAAATTGTTTCTAGGCTTACATTCTAATGCAACTTATTTAATCGCATGTGTTTACAACGGATTTTATTTTTTTTCTCTTTAAAGCATATTCCAATGGCTTTTTACAAGGATGTTCTCCAAACCCTGTAGCAATACTCTCCTCTTTAAGGGCCAATTCTCTCACCCCAAACTACACTTCTTGTAGGAGGGTACAGAAACTCTCCATTGGCCCAGCGTTTTGATTGACTGTTAATTCAAACAATGCGGATTACGAAAGGTTATATTTCACAGCATGAACTGGCTGAGAGTGCTTTGGTTATACACATAAGCCGTGTTCCCATTTGATCCAGGGAGGTGGATCTTGATCTACCGAGGTGGATCAACATCAGTTACCTTGATCGAGATCCGCGTTCCCATTTGAGTGAGCGCGGTAGATCAAACGTGTTTTATGAACACATTGCGCAAGCGCGAAAAGGTCACCAATGTTTACAAGTCGGCCTGCCATGCATTTCGTATCGATGTATCACAAAAACATACATGAGTGTAACCGGAGATCCAGGGTCACTTGATCTACCGATGTGTTCCCATTACAAACTTTGATCCAGCGCGGTGGATCTGATCTACCCCGAACGGTCGATCAAAATCGGTGGATCTCGATCTTGAGTGAGTGTTGTTGATCTGCGTTCCCATTAGTGTTTGATCCACCTCGGTAGATCAAGATCCACCTCCCTGGATCAAATGGGAACACGGCTATAGAGCTGTTCTTTACTCCCCCGGAAGCAATAAACTTAGATTGTGATTGGATAAGGATGAATTTCAGACAATTGTGGGAGGGGCTTGAGTAAGAAGGTTAGGAGAATTGGTACTGTTTGGGGTGAGAGAACTGGGCCTTTAACTCAAAATAATTCATTTTGAAGATTGGTTGTCTTGTCAAAAATATCACCACTTCCCATTACGTCACAAATGGCACGTACACGTTGTGTGTGACCGACGGCGACTAAATAAATGGTTAGAGCATCCGACTTGCAGTCAGTGGGTTGGGAGTTCTAGTCCTGGCCGCTCATACCGAAGACTTTACCATGAAACCTGTCGTCAGCTCAGCAAGCTCAGCATAAGCAATGGAGTTAAGCAGCGAAAACAGGCCGAGCCACAACTGGAAAAAGGCCATGGCCGGCTGGACCGTAAAATTCAATCTAACTAACTAGCACAGACTTTTTGGTGAAGCGGACACTTTGCCTAAGATTTCTTTTGTTTTTCTTTATAATTGAATGTCCTGTTTTTTATTTGAAATTTGATATCAAATATTTGAATATCTTTCGTTGTCGCTATAGCACAAGCCACACACCTTATGTAGCAATGCTGCTAAAAAATTCCTACATGAGCGGCGGAATATAAAAAAATCCAGTGTTAAAGTAATGTACCTCGATGACATCACAACTCCCATACTTTTTCTAAAATAACAAATGCAATCTTTGAAAAGTATCCTACTTATCTTACTAACACCATAGTTATTATACCTTTCCCTGATTGGAAAACTCCTTACGTACACTGTGTACGCACAAACGTAGAAGATGTGTGTACGTTCACAGTTTTTGTAAGGTGCGTCCGGAACTGTCCGTAAAAGCGTCTTGAGCTCTTCAAAAAAGTTCATCCAGTGATTTTGAAGATGCATACGATCGATCGGTAGCGATATGGCTCCATTGAGTGATGTACCGTTTCTGCTGGGAAGTGAAATTAAAGTTGACCCAAGGGCTAAAAGGGAGCTGCAAACGGCCTCCTAATCAGTAAGGTTTTTAAGATTTCGAATAAATGGAGAAATCCTATGTTATCGGATTTCATTCTCTCTTTTTAAGCGTAAAATACTGGTTCAGAGGCCTGGCGTTTGGAGACCTTCGCCTAGGACATTCAGTAGGCCACACAGGCAATTATCATACCGCAGTCAGTGTGCGGTGAGGGTGAAGTAGACCTACTTCATTACGCTAGGTGGGCTTCCTAAAATTTAGTGCGACCATAGTTACTGATGAATATTGTATAATACACTGGCGTGTCACTCGTCTGATGAACCGTTACACTCGTTTGTTAAAATGATTCAATCCAACTAGTCTAACGTTATACAGTGCGATTGCTACGTGCTTCGCAATTTCGCGGACTTGTTGAGTCTGCTTACCAAGTAACTGTTGCTAGCCCAACCTTCGATTGTCCCGCTATTTTAGTTTGGGATTAGTTGTTCTCGTTTAACGGCCGTTCTAATTTCAGAGAGAAGTCTTAATCAAACCTTTCGCAATAATATACGCCCTAATTGAAGTCATTACAGTTTGATAATTGTTCACAAGAGACTCTCGATGAAATCGGTCTATCCTGTCTGCATATACACAGTTCGTATTGAGAGTCCGACAACAAGGCTCTCGTGTACTATCAACGTCACGTGACTGACGAAAACCGAAATCTCAACATAAGCAGTCAGTTCGCGGAGTTTCCAAACCAGGAAAAGGTATAACAACTGTGCTGACACATAATGCATTTAAGATGCAAAAGCCCACACTGAAGGCATGTTCAGCTTTGCGTTTGTCCAATACAATGTTTAAGGATGCCTTTTACCTTTTTACTGATAAATGAGTGGGAATGTCGAAGAAAAGATGCCGACGAATGCCTAATCTCTTATAACTTTAAAAGCATGATCAAGGAAATAGTGAGAAAACCGATGATCTACCTTAATTTCATTAACCTCATGCGCGTGATTCCTAATTAAGCTGGAGATGATAGCAACGAAGACGGTTAATGTACATGATACCGGTAATTCCGTGTTATGTTCTAGCGATATTGAAGTCGGCATGTGAAGGAAATGCAGTAAGAATTTTAAATACTTAGGAACTAATGACTTGATTTAGTGTTGTATGGACTTTTATTATGATTGACATTGATCTTTGTTGATTTATTTCATCCTGGCCCATAATACAATCAACGATGCGAGGTATTGGAGTTAACAGTATACTGGGTGTACTACAAAATTTATGGGTCCGGGTAGATGCCCATTGTTTAGCCAGGTGTTTCTTGATTGGTTGTTACCATTGTATTGCATCGATTGTATTCCTTGTAAGGGTAAGGGATTAGATTAGGGATAAGGGCTATCGTTAGCCAGACAGGAAATTGCTTGTAAAACAGCGCACATCTCCCCAATTTATTTCCAGTTGAAATTTTCTGATTGCTATTTCTTTTTTGCTTGCAAGATTTTCTCTTTCTGACCTTTCTAAAAAAATTGAAGGGGTTTTTAAGTTAACGATGTTAAAGGTCTGGTGTCATGAAAATAGTTAAGAAGGGTTTTACAGGTGAAAGCAAAATATTATCTAAACAGTCACACGTCTCATGACCAAAACTCATCAAAAATGACCATTTTACTAGTAGAGCAAGTGTCTATCCTTTTCACTTAAATCATTAACATGCATGAGTAATTGTGCAAATTGTGCCAACTGTGGTGTAAAATAAGTCAGTCAGTCAGTCAGTCAGTCAGTCAGTCAGTCAGTCAGTCAGTCAGTCAGTTAGTCAGTCAGTTCGTTCGTTCGTACGAACGAGTTCAAGTCGAGCCAGCAATGGTCTTTTTTTCCAGTTGTGACTCATCTGCTCATTGGCTGGTTTTCCCTTCTACATTGCTTATGCGTAGCATCATACACACCGGCAGTACTGAGGTTCTTTTTTTAGATTCATTGGTATGACTCGACCTGGGAATCGAACCCGGGCCTTCGGCGTGAGAGGCGGATGCTCTACCACTAGAACTAACACGTGGTGTAGAGAGAAGGACAGGTCATACATTGGCTACGTTATCCTTTTTGCCAATCTGTATTTGAACAGTACTACCATCTCATGAGGGTTTACATCAGCATCACCCACAATTGAGAATGTCTAGAATATCTTATGAGTAATTCAGAGATAAATAAACATAACGTATTATGATAACACTGTGCACCACTACACTACATTATTTGCATAGTAAACTCCATAATCATTTTAACTTTTTAAAGGGCCAAACCTCTCACACAAACTACAATTTTGGTACCCGGGTACCAAAATTTTCAATTGGCTCAGCTTTTTGATTGACAGCTAATTCAAACAATGCAGAGTGCCAAAGCTTATATTACACAGCATGAACGGTACTGAGTTTTTCTATACTCACCTTGAAGCAATAAACTGAGATTTTGTCTGGATAAGGATGAATTTAAGACAACTGTGGGAGGGGCTTCAGTAAGAAGGTTAGGAAATTTGGTAATGTTTGGGGTGAGAGAACTGAATCTTTAAAGGTTTACCTATCTTTGCAATCGTAAAAGATAGCCTACTGAAATAACTTCAGCGTCTATCCTCAGGAAACTTTTACTCTTTCATTGTCTAGAAAATAATGCTTTTTGACAGGCTTCCGACTTAGGCGAAGTGAGAAAAATACACTCTGTGTGAAAAATAGTCACGGGTAAGTATTAGACCTTAGCACGGATGCACTATTATGGCGTGATGTAATTTTTTCTTGCAATAGACGGGAGGTTAAAAATTCAACGTAAACATAAGGCACGGGTTCATCTGTACTTTCAACCGTCAAAGAAAATACTCCTTCGATTACACACGACCCATCTCTATAATTCTTCAGCGTCTGAGTTACCACTCGTGCTGGGACTTCGCGTGAGGAACATAATAAGCTGAGAATAGCTGTATAAATTCTATCAGGAATTTTAAACCAACGGTTTGTATATACCTGGTCCCATGATCAAGTGTGAGAGATCGGAACGGCTCCCGGCGGGGGCACCGTTGAGTTATAACCACAGAACCACGTAGAAACGGCAAAGTCCAAGTCCTAATCACGTCCAGAAAAGTGCATGTCAATTAAACGCACATGTTGAACTACCATGCATTTTTGAACTAAGGAGGACTTTCTCAATTGAGGCTAACTTTTTACTTATCTTAATTTGAAGTCAGCCAAAAATTTGTCCTTTGAAGAGTTTGACCACCATTGTCAAATGGTCTCCGGACTTCTGACCTCTGACTTTTTCGGTATAACATATAACGTTTATCTCAATAAATGCAAAGAGCACTTTTACCAGTGAGCTGCAAGTCAGTGGTAGTTTCGTGAATTTTACTTAACAAACCCATCCGTTGTCTCATACATTAATGTTCACCACAATTGCTCGAGATGAAACATTATATGCGTTGTTTTGGTAAAAGATCTGAGCATAAATTAGCCTGATCAGCTGATAGTGGGCCGGCTGGCTACATGCCGTACGTGTAGACTAGTAAGGGAGTTATGGTCTCAGTGAAGTATAGCTATACTAAAGTCGCGAGCGCCCTAATAGTTTCCAATTTTGTTATAGTTTTTACACCACTGTTGCATTGGGAGCGTAATTTACGGTAGACAAAGCGGGCCCAAATTTTGGCCCTTTCAACAAGTATTTGAAAATATGGAGCTTACTGAAGATTATTTGCCTGCTTCTATCAGATTACCAACTCCGGGATTGCTAAGAGACTGAAGGTCGTTGTTGTTACATGTTATCTAAGGCCAGCAAATTGAGGCTCTCCGACGATACTTTAATCAGTAGCGTCCAATGTTTCCAAAACTTTGCTGCGCTTTTTAGGTAAGTATTTGGAAAATCAAGCTATAATGTGGGGGAAAATTTAAAATTTTATCGAAGAAAATATATGGAAAGAGCACTGTAGTTGATCAGTATTTCTGGGCTTCATTATCTGGTGTCACAAAGCAAATTTGCGATTTGTTCATTTCCAGAACTCAGGAAAGTTTTCAAAATTGATTTATGACCAAGTACTATTCCATTAGGCATCGTTTGCTGAGAGAGAAGGGCACAGAAAACTGACATTTTGCTCAATTCTGCAGATAATAATAGATATGGAGCCTGTATTGGAGAGAATTCGGAATTTTATTCATGGACGGTTAAGAAAACTGCACTGTAATTGAACTGTGGTACTTGTAGATCTGGTGTCACATATGGCAAAATTTCCATGTTTTTATTTTCTAAAACTCACAAAAGTTTCCAAAACTGATTTTATGAGGAGAAAAACTACACTGTTTAAGTTGCATTGCGCGAAATGGGAAATTTTGCTTTCTTTATTAAACAAATAAGAAGCTTGTACTGGAGAAAATTCGGAATTAAACTAAAAAAGATACGTATACTATTTCCGAATTTTTAATTTTTTTTTTCGGGGCCGGAATTGCAACTGTGCCCTCCCGACAGTAGCTACGCTACTGGGTAGGATGGGGTGCTAGTGAGATGCTATTGAAGCAATACGCATTAATTTTTCACAAATATTGTACAAGAATGAATTTAACGAAATATACTGGCCAGCAAGCGACACTATGAAAACTGCCAAAGACTGAATTCACACTACAATAAAATAAAGAAAAAAAAAAACATCAAACAAAAAGAGAGTTTTTTTACTCTCATTATTTAATGATATCGTTCTTAGTTTAACGAATGTAAAGTCAGTGATAAAACATTATATTTCAGCAGGTAAACTGCAGGTTTAAGTGTAACGATTGGTTTGATTTCAAAACGCGAATCTTGTTACACGTGGTTGGTTTCATTTGATTCATTTTCACCCAAAATAAAACATTCATGGCGTAGGCGGTGAAGGGATAACACATAAAACCATGGCCTGTCTGTCTGTCTGTCTATCTTTAGACTAATTTTCTGATGTCGTCCTAATAGAACAGTTTCAAAACATTGAAACAGCATTAAGATATGTACTTATAGAAAAGAAAAATGCAAAAGGACAAAAAAGTTTTAGAAAAAAATGATTTAAAAATATATAAAAATCATTGAATTTGGACATAATTTTATTACAAATGTTATTTCAAATATTGAAAACAGGACAAGTTAAAAAAAATAATGCAGGTTCTTACATAAAGACGTTTACATGAGTATAATCCGGTAATGGCCTATGTCGGGGCGATGCACACTGTTCAACAAGAGATTTCGGGTAAATGCGCACTGTTTAACAAGATGTTTCCTGATTGGCCATTGCCTTAGTATTGTATCGATTGTATTCTTTGTTAGGGTTGGGGATTACGTTAAATATTTGTGCTATCGTTAGCCAGTTACGAAATTTCTTGTTCAACAGTGCGCATCGCCCCGAAATTTCCTAACGGGTAACTGCCCCCTACATCTTGTGTTATTTTGCGGCTTGTGACCTATGTCTTTGTGTCCCTTACTCGTTTTTAAAATACCTTATCAAATATCGTTAGGAATTAGTTTGAGATTAATAGTTTTCATACACACTCTTTTCAACAAATATTCACATTTGTGAAAAACCACATCGAAACGTGTAAACTTAATTTATGAGACACGTTGCAAGTTGTTAGTAATAAATATAAAGCGTTATATGAAGCTGGCATCTTATTTCTCACCTACCATGGTTAAGTGGTTAGGGCATCCGATTTGTAACCGCGAGATCTGGAGTTCGACTCCTGGTTTAGTAAACAGAAGACATTCTGACATGGTGTTTTGGTGCTCAGCATAAGCATTGGAGTAGGGAAAACAATCCAGTGAGCCTAAACTGAAAAAAACACGGCCGGTTCGGCTTAAACCAATTCGTTAGAAACTTGGCCTCATCTCAACAACCATACTAATGATGTAGATGTGAAACGTATAAAAGTAAGGTTGAAATTTCATTTAAAATGTATCAACTCTCTCAACAAAAGTTCGACAAAAATTTCTATCAGTAATAAAAATTATCTAATCAATTATTTAGGTCTGTAGCGAAGAAGGAATAAGACTTAAAAATGCAATATAAGCTTCCCTAACCAGTTTAATAACCCTTGATTTCTACAAATCTTACAAGTGCCCGTAAGTTCTAGCTGTCTAGAGGAAGATTTCAAAAACGAAGTGATTACTAAAAATGTCAACGTAGCATCAGTACAAAAACGGACTCAACTTTAATCTTATGAGGACAGTTATAAAAAAGGGTCACCAGAATGTGAGGAAAATATAGCGTTATTTATTTTCCAAGGACGCAGGGGTTTGCTTTTTCTTGTATTTTGGGAGACGCTTCATATATGAATGAGGGGAAGTACATTTGTCCTTCGCCTTTGGCAGCTTGGCGTAATAAGGTTCTTGACAAGGAAAAGCCGAATATTGTCAGCTGTTGAAGGGAAACATTACGTTTGATAGGGTCCAACATGACACGTAATGACAGTAAATAGCTTTAAAGATTATGAAACCGTATTTACTCGAAAATGAACTTCAGCAATATCTTCATCTCCCCAAATGGCATGAATTCAGTAGCGTGTTTAAAGGGGACCGGAGGGGGGGGGGGCACAGGGCATCCACCTCCGAAGTCAGACGGGGGGAAATCACTCAGTAGGGGGATTTACGCATTCAAGGAAGATGAAAAGACACACTGAGCTTTCAAACCTTAACCACAAAGCAGCCTGGAAAATTCTGATAGCACGATTATTCCGACCTGTGCCGGTTGCCAAGAACTGAAGTGCAGAAAAGCAAAAGAAAAACAAGGTTATTCAAAATCCGTTCCAGTCGGGGGAATCACGGGTTGTGCTCCCACCTTCCAAATCCTGCACACGCCACTGCATGAATTATAAGAGTTACTGACTTTGGATGATGCATTTACGGAAAATAGATTATTCTAGAGCAGCAAAGCAGTGGATTTCCCTCTTCAAGTTCCAAAAACTCTAAATTTTACCGTATGGCCTTATCTAGTATCATTCGTTATCGACAAATATTGCCTTTAAATTTGTTTTGATATCAAATACCGTTCTTCTTCTTAAGGTACCGTAATAATTATTGACAATGTGCAGAAATGGACACTTTTGATAAACACATGTATTGAAACCAGAAAACTTGAAGGGTATACATTGATTTCTTGTCAGCGAGAGGAATGCTTTATTGCACTATAGGTTGTATCCTTCCACCCTTCATGATTATTAAAATTTTGCAGAGTTTTTACAATTTAACCTTTGCTGAACCCAACACACTTTGAAAACAAAGAAGGAACAGAACACGAAAGAAAAATGTGAGGTGGTATTTGAGGTGATGGAACTTAGCGACCGGAAGGTTTGGGGTTCGATTCCCGGCTGGGTCAAAGTAAGATGGATTTTTCATCCAAGAGGAGATGACAGTTTTCCCTTGTAAACTGAACTTTGAGAAGAAACCAATATCTATTAAACTGATAATTTGGTTGCCAACCGACGTTAACTTGAAATTCATTAGCCACAGGCTTCTCTCACTACTTTTCGTTGGTAGTTTTTAGGGTCGTAAAACAGTTATTCTTCAAGATTTGAATTATTAAAGGACAAATGCATACTTCAGTCATTTTGAAACAACAACCAAATCACACAGATTTCGTCTTATTTTAGAATACATTCAAGGTAAATCACAGAGTACTTTTGACGTGCTAAAACGGACTCAGCAAGACTAGCTAACAGGACTGTATAATCGAGTCGGCACTCGGACTCGGAGTAGTGGTTTCAGAATTTGAAGGACTCGGCCAGTTAGGTTGATTTTTTACCCATTGAGAAAGAACAGGAGTCTGGACTCGAGTCCTCGAAAGCTGAAAATTCGTGACTCGGACTCTTTGGACCAGAATTCAGCACTGCTAGTTAAAAGGAACACTTATGGCCCTAAACCAAAAAACGCGAACACTAAGAACACCCTCGCAAATAGAAAAACACCACCGACACCTCCCCTGAGCAGCCACAGACACCAAAAACGGAAAGAAAATTTCAGAAAAACCACCACTACTGAACAACAAAAACAAGAAAACAAGACTAACCAACCGCCACCACCAACAACAAATGCCCCGTAGGGCTTCAACCCCATAGGACACGCGGGGCCGGGGTTCACGTTCTATATTTCTTTTATTTCATTTCATTTATTAATTTCGTCAGTACAAATATAAACTGAAATTCAGAACCGGACAGGATACTAGAAAAACAATAGTTAAACGAGCTACTGCCCATAAAAGAGACATTTACATTTTACATTATGTACATTATATACGCTATTTACACCCAACCAAAACCAATACCAAACAAAAACCTAATTCCCGAAGGGACCGAACTGCAGCACATCTACTCTCTTCATAGATCTAAACTGAACCAAGGGGTTGCTTTTGCTGAAGTACCCCCTACTCGCTGGCAAAGAACCGTTCAGCAAAACGGAACAATATTTCCGAAGGAGTTCTATTTCCCAAGGAAGCTCCACTACAGGAAAACGCTTACTGACCAACCTCACGGCCCTGAGACCATTTACATCATTGGTCTGTGATGTGTGGCCCCATCTAGACTGGGATGAAAAGAACAGATGTTTTACGGTACACATGATCTTAGCCGAAAGGCTGAGAAAGCGAAGCCTAGAGTCATTTTTTTTATAAAGTCCTCCAGACTCTCTGGAAAAGAGCCGTTCGGCGAAAACAAACTATGAAACTGCTTATATTCATAATGTAGTGACATATTTTCAAATGACTCTCGAAAGTCAATAACTTAGCAGTAGAATAACGCAAATTGAGGCAATTGTATTTCCCCTTCAAGGTCAAAATGGAGTTTCGCATTACTTATTAATATTGTCCTAATTTAATTATGTTAAAACAAGACCAGCCGCAAACTTATTTTGAAACAACACCTCGTCCTCACAAATATCTCGTAATAATCCTTTCCACACACCGGGAGGTCGGGAGTTCGAGTCCTGGCCGGGTCATATACCGAAGATTTAAAAAACGGAACCTACGGCCATTGTGCTTGGTGTTCAGCCTAAGAAATGGTGGAGGGAAAACAAGCCAGCTCGGCTTGAACCAATTGGTCGGAAACTGGGCCGCCAAACTCCATCTAACCTCACCTAACCCACCCACCTGTTTTAAATTTCAAGATTTACATGTTGCATATCTGAAAGTAAAGCAACGAGATACATCCCATAATTTTCAGTAGGAAACTATTGCCACGTGGTTCTTAAGAGCTATTCATGCATGGGATATGCTATCCTACTAGGGCTAAATGGGGGCGCTCTTCCCCCTTTTAGAGGGTATTGTTAGACTCGGGAAAATTTTGGATTGATACTAAACGTGCCCATGTCATTTCATTTACTTCTTTTCCCACAATATTTGATAGTGATTGGTAAAATGTACAGAAAATATTACAGAAAATCATAATATTGTGAAGGGAAGCACTCTGAAAAAACGAAAGGGTTTGCCGAGTAAAGTGCTACCAAGAAAGAGGCCGAAGGAAATTAAAAAAAGATAGTACTAACTTAAAAAGTACATGAGGACAGGAGATATTAAAACAAAGAGAAAGCACATAAGATCAAGAATACTTGTCCGATATCACTCCCTCTCTAGTTACCACCCATCCTACCTCACACTTGCTCAAAAACCCTACCTGCACCCCACCCGTCCCACACACATTATATAACCATGACCACACATATTAAAATTCACAATTTCATTTACATATTACTACAATACTGTTGCCAAGTAATGACACACCACGTGCAAAATATCATTTACTTAACCAATCGGAGCTAACAAGCTATGGATTGATTGCTACATTCAGATATGGAAAAATGAATCATTTTAATATTGTTATATGCCAAGAAATGAACGTTTGCTAAATTATTAACGTTTCAAAATAAATCTACCTTCCATTTGCCAAGCAGGGTTATGGATGTTGTCGTTGAACTAACTACAGTATTTTTGTCAGCAAAAAAGATACAGAAACAACTTTTCAGTTTTACAATCTGTCAAATATACGAAGGCTTAGCAAGCCGTGTTTATTTATGACTAAAGGTTTATTTTTAATTCACGTGCTAAATAAATAGTATATTTTCGTGATGAAATACCTGCAAGTAGTCTTACACTTTATCCATAGGCTACGTTTCACAAAAAGTACAACGCACGTTAAAGTTTATACTCGATGCGGAGTGTAATTATTATTTAAAATCAGCATAAATCAGTGCTGGATTGAGACAATTTGTAAATATTATTTTCGAAAGTTCTTAAACATACTGCTTAACACAATTATGAAATACCTCACATCATAAACATTTAAAGTGCATTGAATTTCTAAACCACTATTTTCACCTAGATAAGAATGGTCAAGGAGACTTTGGAAAGAGTTTGAAGAAAGTTATTCGTCACCCGAAACTATCCAGAGTATACCAAAATTCTAAGTTGGCACAGATCTTTGATTAACATCAAATTAAAAAAATGCTAGCAGCTCATATACTTCACGATATGCACCGGGAGTGTTCTGATTACACATTACTGCATTACGGCCTCGTATGCTTATCAAGGTATGCCATGCAGCAATAAAATGTGTCTGTATAAGGATGCCTTTTGGGCAGCCATAAAATGGGTTAAAAGTAAGTAGGTTGGGAGAATAGAACTGTTTGGGAGAAAAATATCTGACTTAAAGACACCATCAGGTTTTTTTTTTAATGTGATGCGTTTTGTATATGTGAAGCCGGTGTAATATACCACCGGTACTGTACGATCTATACTTTAAGATGTATATTAACCACAATCGTAAAGAATTGAAGCTAATATTTAAATGTAAAACTGAACCTCGTATTTCATTTAATGGGATATCATTACCATTTTATCACTTAAGCCTTCCACTTTCCTCATTTGAAGTGAAAACGCTTCATTTATGGAAGATTTTTCCATCAAACCGGAAAAGTTTGGACTTGATTCCTTACCCTTCCCGAGGTGTGATGCGTCAAGCTGTTTATTGAGGGAAACATGCACGGGCAGTCCCATATTTGTGTAAATTTTGAACCTTCAATCACCGATAGTAAATAGTTTTTAAAAACTTTGCTAAAAATATAAAAACTCGTTTGTAATAAGTATAAGTGTACATTGATTGGAACCGGAAATTTGATTCGTAAAAAAGTTATCTGTTCGCTTATAACTTTCTCAGCATAGTAGAGTTCAAGGACACAATTGTCACTCGTTTATAGCATTTAGATACTAGCCAATCTAGATACATCCTGTGCACGTAATTATTCAGCGTCGACCAATACATTTGTGGCTATTTCTTAGATTTCAACATCAGACACCCAACTTTGTCATTTTCATGTCACCAGGCATGTAAAGGTGAATATATCAAATGAAAACAACGAAGGTCGTAAAAACTGCATTGAAAGGTTGTAACACCGAATGTCTAATGACGGATAAGTGATGTAGTGGGACGATCAGTGGGAATTTTGGTGTGTCATCGTCAAAACAGAGAGTCATTTCTGTTTTATAAAGGAGGAAAATTACTTGAAGAGTCTTTGAAGGGCGGGACTTCTTTAAGTTTTATTGTTACATGCAACACAATATCATATTTCGAGGGGGCAGAGGGCTACCAGGGGATTATGAAACGGGGTTAAGCTATGTTCTGCTTTCAACAAAGAAAAACTGTTGACGGAATAATCACTACGTAGAGAGAAGGGAGTCTTTGGGGGACCCAATGTCCCGCCAGTCTCATGTCCTTAGGGCAGTCCCAGAAGCTTTCTCTATATGAGAACGTAGCCCTTCTTGATATTTTCTACACTTTCCAAAACTATGTATTGGGCATGAAAATCATTTTCAAATGTAGAGTATATCTCCTGCCAACTGCAACCGTTTCAGTTGTTAGTTTTAGTAGAGTAATTGAAAAACATTTTCAATTTGCTTTCATGGATCAATTTTACTCTTTTCAATGGAATTTAAGGGCAGTAAATAGACCGCTGGAAACCCGACTTGAACATTTGTTTCTTTAAAAAAAGTAAACCTTCTAAAGTTACTCTTTTATAACTAGTCAAGACAACTGACTAGTAAAGTAGTAGTAGTAGTAGTATCAGTAGCAGTAGTAGTAGTTTTAAGCGTAATGGTGCGAAATTATGCGTTATTTTGCGCAATTGTGCGGTACTCAATCAAACTTGATTTGCAGGATACGTTTATTTGCTCGGCGCATGAAACGGTTGTCTAGTATTCATGTTTGTAGGACAGATCAGAAGATCCCGACGCTTCAAATTCAGAAAGCATGATACAAAGTGCCTCTATACTGATAAATGGCCCTCGTGTTTTTCTTAATCTACCAACTATATCACGAATGCGTTTCTATGTTATTTTATTCGTTCATCCATGGCTATTTGAAAATCTGAAAAAAAAATCTTGAATTGGTTCATAACATTCATCATTATTATTCTTTTTTTAGTTTTTTCCACATATTAATGACAAATGGTCCAATTTAGACAACCCTCATATCCTACATACAAATAAATTTTCATGAGTGGGAAAAGGTGGATTAATGATTCAATTCAGCTTTTTAAAAATTGGTGTCCAGAAATTTCCACCAATTATGCACGAATTACTCAGTATAATCCAGGACACGAAAAATATCAAAATTTTTAATTTATAATAATGTAAATTGTCATTTGGTCGTGCTCTCCAATATACTTGTGGAATTATTGATATCAGCTCCCTAAAAATAAAAGCTACAAAACCAAGGGTTCCATTTGTTCCGCGACCCGTATTGTCGTGGCCACATGCATAACAAGAGGGCAATCCACGGAGTTGTATATCTCATCACTAAGATGTGCGCGCAAGGTGGTTAAAGAACTGGAACTATTTATATGCAAGAAGTTTAATCTGAGCTGTTTTTATGCTAGAGTAGAATGTCATTGACAAAAATTACCATACTAAAACTCTGGGCCACAATGATTCGAAATTTCTATTTGAAGTCCAGGGAAAGCGATTATTTTTTTTCGTTCCAAGAGACGGAAGTTTTTTTTTTAAGATAGCGAGGGAAAGTATATGGCACAGACCAATCAAGTTCTTGGAACTGTAGGCCTTCGCACCCTTTATTCCGAAACAACATCTTTTCTATATATCTGTATATTTAAATTCTGACAGCGGATTATGAAAGAACGGAGAAATAGACTACCCAATCTTTGTAACGCTTGCCCTTTTAATCCAGTAGGCCTGTCTAAGATTTTGGAACAAATTTATTTTTTAAGACACTGTTGTCCCCAGCGAACTTGGCTATTACTTTAAGGTTATTTGTGGCGGTTAAGTTTATCGGGTGATGTACTGTGTGATATGTTCAGTTCACACGCTCACATGTTGATTCTTTATAGACTAATCCAAGGGCACAACGTATAGGGATTACCGTCAGTGCCGGCCACAAGGGTTCATATTCTCATTTTTTTTTGTATAACTGTATCATACTGGGCCCTTCCCTGATACTCATTTTCAAGTAGCATTCGAAAGGAATTGTGGGATAAAGTGTTGGTACCCGTCGTTTTGGTAGCCTACAGGCATACAAAAAATAGAAGATAAATGCTGGATGAACCCCAGTCATGGCGGAATTAAATCTCACCATCACCATCATTTGACTGCGCGCTTGGATTTGTCTACAGGTCTGTGAAGGTAGTAGGACATCAGTCGCTGACTGTCGCTAACGCTACACAGACTAAACACAACAGTTTTTTCGGACGCTTTCGACATTGTTAGATTGGAACAAAATTATTTAAGTGATAATTTGTTCGTAAAACAACCTTTTTGTCTTTTAAACTCCTCCTAGTGGGCTGGACCGATTATTTTCAAAATTGGTAGGTGGGTACCCCAGGGCAGGAACTTACGTCCCCCAGACCCTCGGAAGTAAAGGTAAAAGGTCAAAGGTCACATTTTGGAAAAGACCACTTTTTTAACTATTTTGTACTAAAACTTTAAAAGAAAACATTCATTTTACATGAAACTACACAATTATAATAGGGTAGACTAGTTCTACCAAAATATGTGGTTTCCATGGCAACCAAGGTCAAATTTCACGGGACAGGGTCAAATACTTTTTTGTTTTTACTATTTCTCTTAACGGAAGCATCCCACAAGTTGTACCGATATGTGTGGTTGTCATTGCAACCAAGGACATAGTTCAAGTCACAGATGGTCAGAGGTTAATGTTTTGGAACTGGCCTATTTTTCATCAATTAATATAAACAAGAATATATTAGGAAAACTAAACTGGACACACACACCCCAACACACACACACACACGGGCAGGTTTGGACCCCTCTCTCAGCCCTGGACCTTTAGTCATCCCGGGATACCTCACCATGGGTTAGACCCTGAGACTAGTAAATTGGGAAAATTTACCGTTACCATGGTAACCATTGCGATTTAAGTTGACATTGCCATATATAGCCCCATAGGCAAAGTGACTACAATATCTCATCCTCCTCACGGAGCGATGAGATAAAATTCGCGTGCACCTGTAGCAGATAATGCGCGCATTCGACTGGTTAACAAATCAGCTGTCTGCATTTGTCTGGGTTGGTTTGTTTCGCCCCTAAAAGAGGGCCTTTTTGTCGCACTGTGACATCATATGCACAAGCTCTATTGCAAGAACTGAACACATATACAGACTGTTTCCGACAAACCATTTTCCATTTACTCGAATAACATATTTCTTCTGGCTCTTCACTGACGTTTTAAAGCATCTTACAACAACAAAGTCAGCCGAATCGAACGGCAGACTCAATAAGGATGTACTTGGATACAACTTAATTGAACCTGCAGGTGCTATTTTATTTTTAAAATCTCCGTGACGGGATCAGTCCCTGGATGAGAGGTGGCTTTTCATGGACGTAATTGTGAAGTGCAACATTGTTCTGGGGATGTATTCTTTCCTATGATGAATATGGATAGATCCTGCTACTGAGCAGATTAGAACAACCACACCCCCAATTCCAAAATGACAGTTTTCGAGCCTTTCCGGTAATTTTGAAAACCTGATTATGAAGGAACGTGCTTAATATTTCTGGTCTACTTTACCTTTAAAAGAAGGGTTTAAGGTCAAGTCAAGTTAAGGTATGTTATCCTGAGTATTTCGGGGAAATTTGCATTGAAACCGATGTGTGGTTTTCACTATATGAACAGGTAAAGTTGTAATATTTTCAACAAAAAGTGAACTTGAAACAAGCATTCATGACATCATATCATCACAGTAAGGAACAGTCTTTTCTTATTCCTTCAACTCACAAACAGGCAATTTTCTTGTCAATAGTCCCAGATTACCATAAATGTAATAAAATAAATAGCATGAGAACTTTACACACTTTGCATTCCCCACAGGAAGGTCATTGTTTCTATTTACTTCAAGTCAACACAACTGACAGACCGAAAAACAAAAGAAAACAAAGCATCCCTTGTCAATATTAGGAAGTGACATGATCTCTGTTGCCATTAACTCAATGTGGATCACAATTCTAGTGAATTCATTTACTGATATCTCGAAAAATACAGGTCCAATTTGAATGAAAGTCTCATCACACTGTGTAGACTTGTTTCCACTTTCACATATAGAAATTAATTTTTTTAACTCCCCTTTAATCTTTAATTCCTATGAAGAAAACACAAAGCAAGGACTGGTTTTAGAATGAAGTAGACCAATTACGTCCAACGTGACTGTACAAGTTGAATGGGGAATTTTGTGACGTCACCAAAAGCTCATCCAGAGGAAAAGTCATTTCGAATAATTGTGCAGAATAGTTCTGGGCATGAACAGCTCTCATTGGATAAGGTGATATGTGAGGTTATATCCCTAACATTGACTAGTATATAGTTCTGCGTATGGGCGTATATCCCAGAAACATCTGCCCAGAAAATCACGCCAAGCGGTATGACCCATTAATCATCCTCCGTTACAGAAAAAAAACAAAAATAGAATTTAGCTTGTTCACAGCTCGAGACATTCCAACTCTAACCTAACCTCATCTCATAGACCACATATGAGATATATAATCAGGCATGATATACCTGTCACGAGACACGAATGTTGCACCTTACAAGTCAAAATGTGAGGATTAAATAGATTGTTTCTGTATAGACTAATAATAGGCTAAAAAATGCAGGCTACTGATTCGGTTGTAGGAGAACAGAATGCAAAGCAACAGAATTCTTTTTACTTTCGTCATGTTTCAAGTCATCTTAAATGAACGCTAAAACCTTTATCGGATACCCATGCTGCAGGTTAACATTGTAAGTTCTCAGCGCAAAGTCTGTATTGGAAATAAACGGTTTTAATACAAATGTTTGACACACCTGTATCGCATTCGTCACGATTCGAATTTCATATTGTTACTATTACTGGTACCTTCATTTTTTCATCTGCAAGGGCTCGGTAAGGTGCATTGTCGCTGCAACATGAGAACATGGTTACATCTTCATCAATTTCTAATATTTTTACCAATCAACCCATTTTTTGTGCGATCAATTTAACCTTTAGAAATGTTGTTTCATACTTCAAAAACTACCTCAAATAGTTTTTGGATTCTCCAACGGTTGTGGATTTGACAACAGTTCTAAAACTTTTGTCCACTTTGCTTTGTTTTTAAATGTATAAATATGTACAAATACCCAAGAACGTTACCTTCTCTGACATTTACCCTTCAAGCAGTCTTCCTGTGGTTTCAAAGACATTGAAACCCACGGAATTCCGGTCGTCTTTTCCCCTGATTTACCCCTACAGCTCACCCGTTACGGCATTCGTCCTTCCAGTGAGTTGCAACAGGTCCTTCGCGCTCGCGCCGGCGCGTGCACTTTTTAGGCATTTTATACATCCCCTATAAAGTTCAACAGAAATCTCCGCCTCTGATTCTGCAACGTTTTTGTTGATTTTATTGGTGGCATTTCACCTTGACCGAAAACGGGAAAATCACTTTGACCGAAAACAGGAAAACAGTTTTCCACTATCGTTGTTATTGTTTTTTTTATTATAGGAACCAAAGTTATTTTAACATTCAGACATTATTTGATTTTAACTTAGCTAACATGCAGTAGTCACAAAAAAATTTCAAGTACGGTAAAGATGCATGATACCGTTGGTGACTTCTGTACATTTCTACGTCTTCCACCGCATTTCCTCAGCAATATCCGGATTTTTCTCGAGAATCTTCAGTACTGACTCGATCTCAGAAGAATTTAAAACGAGGCATGATGTCAATTTTGATGGTCTGTTCTAGTTGTTGTGGTCAACCTCTTATAACTTTGTTCATAAAATAAAATGCACTGGACATTGAATAAACATAGCCATTAATCTATGAAAGCTTAATAAGAGAAGACGATATGTTTGACAGGAAAGTGCATTGACACTTAGCCGACACTACCCGCCGCTTCCGATGGCTCTCGCCAGGGCGTATGGTAGCACTAATCTCGCAGGAGACGACGCGGCGGTACCTTGTGGCTTAATCTCGGTCGTAGCCAATTAGAACTGTGACGTTCCCAATTCAGAACGATAGGATTCTTCTCTGTGCAGAGGATTTTTACTTTACGCTACACGACATAGATGAAGACAGAACGCACAAATAATATTGTTCAAATAATATTATTCAATGTCAATTGGCTTTGAATGGCATTACTTTTAGGGTGATGTTTGTCATATTTAATTTAAGATCTATCCATTTGATTTGAAATTATACTTTCCTCATTATCACAAAGCATGGAGGTGTCACGGACAATTCCCCACACAAAGTATCATGATTGAAAGTTTCCAATCGTTATAATAATTGCTTAAAAGTTATTGCGAATGTAAACAACGCATTATGACGTATAGTTTTAGTCTCATAAAAGTAAATAGCTCTTACAGTAGTATGGTTGAATATTTTTAATAAAAAATTAAAAGTGCACAACTGCAAGTTTTGTAATTTGGGGACAATATTGCACAGGGCCATAAACAGGGGGAACAGTGCCCTTAACAATGGGCACCTCCTGATTCCACTTTGGCTACACTCATGATATTTTGATGTTCAGCATTAAAGCCCACTTTTGCACCCCGCTTTGAAGAAATGTCGAGGACCAAATTTTCATTTGATGTGCTGAGGAAAAGCATATTCTAGGGGGGAAACTTTTATTCATATCCTATGTTCGGTTCTGGAGATATGGGCAAATAAAGTCAACAAATTTTCCACAAAACGAACTTGCTTGGAACAAGCAAGTGTAACGTCATGAATTCACATTAAAGGCCTTTGTTTTGTTTTTCTTTATTTTCATCTTTTTGTTTTGACCTTGGATTAATTAAAATTCTATGTTGTCTCTAAAGCTTATAATTTTTTTCAGAATTCCTTGTTCACGATTGATTTAAGACATCAATATATCAGAGTTTTTTGTATTAAAAATTGGTCATTTAAAAAAAACATTAGCCACCAATGTGAAAGCATGACAAATCCCCTGCATTGAAAGCAATTCTCTTCAACATAAAAGTAAAATTAGGACGTCAAAAGGCTAATTGTCGTGTTACAAGAACATAAAAATTTTTGATATTTGATAAAAAAAAAAGCATGAAAAGATGTATATTTGATGAAAAAAGCATTAAAAACCAAGAAAATAGCCACAAATCCCATCAAAATCCGTCAAAAATTGGCTATTCTACAGGGCAATTTCAGATTTGCAATTAGGCCTAATCATTAATAGATATGAGATTAGTATGCAAATCTTGTGATGTCATGAGAGGTTAAACAGTGCGCATCGACCCCTAATGTTATCCTTTCTTTTAAAAATCTTCATTTCAAGGATAATTGTAAAATCAGTTTGCTCTAGGGGTTTTATTTTGGAAGTTTAAATTATGTCCTTAAAAATCATCTGTATAAATTACCAAACCATAAACTTTCTGATGAGTAATTAAGAGATAAACTTATATAGGCTTAAAAAAAAGAAATGTCCACACTGTGCAACACTCCCCATTATTATTTTTGCATAAGCAACAAGTTTCTTCAGAAACATTCAAACTTTGAAGAGGTATATCTGGGGAACCGTAAAAGATATTAAAATAATTTCAACAGATTTTTTCTTTAGAAAAGTTCACTCCATAACTGTCAGGTGAAGTCAAGTCATTTCGCTGACATGTCACACTACCTTGAAAGTAAACTTAACACAAGATGTTTCGTGAAAATTACCTCAGTTTTGGACCAAAGAGTAAAATTGTACATAAGTATTGTAAATAATTTAGAATTGTACATAAATATTGTAAAAATTATCCTTTTCTTGGAAATCACACACAACAATTCAAATTTTACGTTTTGGCACAATGACGTGTAAAAATTTGTTCTTCGCGTTTGTGTACTGAAGGGTGTCTGTTTGTAACCATAAGGTTTTCTGTAACAAAAATGTAGTTTTCTTGACCCTTATCTTTGAGAAAAAAAATTCACTTGGATGGTGTTAATTTTCTTTGTCTAGGATAGAGGTTGTCAACTTGTGGAACGCGTCCCACCGGTGGCATATTTCGCAGTTCCGAAGAAACATGAGCTTATCCCAAGTGCCTTAAAAAGGATGATTAGCTTTCTTATTCGGAAATTCTCACTTTATTTTTGTTAAGTCCAGCCTAGAAAACTATGATTGAGGTTAAGGTTGAGAATATCCATTTGCGTCACACAGGGGAGGGCGCAGGGGGCACGTGCCCCTCTTGGAAAATCTTATGCCTTCGTACGCCACCCTCCCCCCAACTGAAATTTGAAATTTTCAAAAAATCGAATTTTGTAGTCAGAGTGTAACTTAAATTTTCTAAGAGTGGATTCTTCTTTTGACAAGAAAAGGCAGTAATTTTCATGTTCTGCAAATGAAAATTTAGCAAACACACCTGGGACATGCCATTTAAGGCTGTCTGAGGGGTTGCGGTTTTTTTTTCAAAATGTTTTGCACACTTCAGACTATATACGCCATTGAAGGTGACGCACAGCTCTCGTAACCGTTCAGGCAGGATTAGTCCTACATCTTTCCGTGTAGACAATGACATTTAACTGCCCATTAACTGCTTTCTTTTTCTCTTTTTAGTTAAGATGACTTCAGTACCTACAGGGGGTTTCGCCCCATGCAAAAAAACCCGGGACTTAGCCCATGAACCCCACCAGGGGCCCTAAGGCTGGACCCTGGACCACACCCGATGAGCCTCACGCTTCGTGCTCGGTTGCGCCTCCAGCGCCATGAGTGGAGTCTACAGTGTCCCCTGCGAAATTGTTTTGCCACTTCAGTTCCCCTAGAATGAAAAGTCCGTTGACGCCACTGCGAATTTCACCAAACTACGCTATTTCAAGTGTTTTAATCCAAATTTTTTTCCATATTTCAAGGGCGGGAAGTGACTCCTCCCTTCGACACTCATAATTGCAGGACCCACGCTACTTCCTAGGGTGTGTATGGTGAATCATGTCAATCGATGATTAATTTCCTTTGAGGTAGGCACACTACTAAATTTAAAATGACAGCTTTCCCACAGGTTCTTCTTATTCTTTTTTATTTGGGGGAGGGGGTCTAACAGTACGTTATGAACGAACATGGCAAATATTCCTCACTGACCTAACTCCAACCTAAACCATAACCCTAATAACAAAACCCATAGCCATGATTTTGAAACAAATTTAAAAAAAATTCTGAAAAAATGGATTCGGCCATCCGCACCCTCGGAAAAATGTTGGCTCCCCTGAAAAGTAGAGCACAATCGTCTTGTGGAAGATGGGCACTTGCCTCTCTCAATATAGTACACCACCATAATCACGCCGCCTTGTCAAACAGTTATCTAAAAAAACAATAATAGCAGCATACCGATTGTGACCAGAGAGACATCCACCGTTGCCTCCCTATGTAACTCAGTGGTTAGAGCATCAGACTTGCAGCTGGGCGGTCGGGAGTCCGAATCCCGGCCGGGTCATACCAGATACATTAAAACGGAACCTACTGCCATTGTGCATGGTGCTCAGCATAAGCAATGGAGTAGGGAAAACAAGGCAGTGAGCCATAACTGGAAAAAGCCATTACCGGCTCGACTTGAACCAATTGGTTGGAAACTGGGCCGTAAAACTCCATCAAATCCTAACCTAACCCTCCGTATTGCTCCAGTTAAAAAATCGCACGACGTCGCTCTTGTTATAACCGATCTACTCGAAGGACTAATCTTCTTATCCCAAACTACAAGCTTTGTAGTTTTGCAGTCGACGGAAATTCTCAATTGACAACTATAGTTCGAAAAACACAGCCTACCAAAGCTCACATTACACAGCATTTGCTGTACCGCTGTGCTTGTATACTCATCCTGAAGCAATAAACTGAGATTGTGCCTGGGGAAGATAATGAATTTAAGACAGTTGTGGGAGGGGCTTAAGTAGGTTCGTAGAAAACTGGAATTGTATGGGGGAGAGAACTAGGCATTTAAAAATATCATTTTGACGCTGACTGCAAGAAATGCCACTACTATCGGTACAAACAGGAAGCTAATACCAGCTCCATGGTACAAGCAAGAAGTCCCCTCCGTCATTAAACGGCAATTTTAGGCTGCTGAATGCAGTGGCGTCACCAGACTTTTCATTCTGGGGGGGAACTGGGGTGGGACAACAATATTGCAGGGGGGCACTGCTAAACTCCACACATGGCGCCGTAGGCGACACCGAGCGCGAGGCGCGAGGCTCAGCGGGTGGGGTCCAGGGGTCCGCCGTAGGGCCCCTGGTGGGGTCCAGGGGCAAAGCCCGGGTGGGGGTCCAGGGGGCGAAGCCCCCGGAAGCTCATGGGTTTTAGCGTGTTTGTGAGGCACTAAAGTCGCTTTTTAAGTGTTCTTCTATTGACTTAACACTGGTCTCAAAAATACCTCCAGAGTAACTGCCAGTAAGAAGTTTTGGTAAAAAAGTGATTCAACTACCAAGTGCAGATCCGGCCGACATTTTGAAAAAGGGCGAGTTGAGAAAAGAATTGATGGGCAGTTCAATGTGTGTCTCGGTGGGGGTCCGGGGGGGGGGGAAGCCCCCGGAAGCTCCTGGGTTTTAAGGGGTTTGTTAGGTATTCAGGTCGATTTACGGTTATTCTGTTGTCTTTACACTGGTCCCAAAAAAAACTTCCAGTGCAACTTCAATTAAGAATTTATTTGTAACAAAACTAGTGAAACAACTTTCAAGAGCTGATCCGACTGATATTTAGAAGAAGGAGAGCTGAACTCGAAAGAGAAAGAGAGAAAGCAGTTAGATGTGATCCTCTTAAGGCAAAAATGTACGCCTATATAATCCTCCTTGAACGGTTCCTGAGCTATGCGCCACCTTCAGTTAGGGAAGTTGGAAGTTTGCAGAAATTTTTGAAAAACGCAACCCCTCAGACATCCGGAAATGGCATTTTCGTTTCGTTTCGTTCGTTTCGTTTCGTTCATTTGTTTTTCTACAGCATCAAAATGAATGGATACACAAACGTAATGAATAAAGAATACAGTACATACATAACACTGAAGTAGATGGAAGTAAAACTAAAAGCCCTGAGTTGTGTAGCAAACACAAATAAGCAAAAAGAAAAAGAAAAAAGGACAGAAAATTAAAAAAAAACTAAAGGGAACTTTCCAGGTGTTTTAGCGATATTTTTAGTTGAAAATTATGAAAATTACTGCCTTTTCTCGTCAAAAGAAGAATCCAATCTTAAATATTTCCATAGTCACACTCTGACTAAAGAAGGCATATCTCAAATCTCATTTGGGGGGGGGGGCACGGGGGAACACAATTTTTCAGGGGGGCACGTGCCCCTCTGCCTCCCCCCTTGGTGACGCCACTGGCTGAATGAAGAACAAGCAATTACTTGTTTTTAATTGGCTCAGTTATAACTTTTTAAATAAAGAAGCTAATACATCATTGTATAACGAAGTGGGTAAAATGTGGGGAGTTAACAAAATACCGTTTTGAAAGAAAAATGCAGAGAATGCGGCCAAGGCCCGTGCCCAGAAGGTACCAAAGGAGAATATACCTTCAAGGAGACTAGAACCTCATGTAACGGTCCTTTGGGGAACCACAAAATGTTGACAGGTATAGGGAGCTCACCCATTGGCCTAATTGATCATGGGCTGGCCCGGTATTGCAATCAAAGCTACGTTAACTTTACGCACTAACTCAGCTTTTAAAACAATGTAATGACGAAACACCACTGTCTATGTACCTACATTTATGCGAGGCATTTCAATACAGAAGCAGGATTCCATATCCCTCGAATGCTGGCTTCTAATTGGTTCAGAACAAAAAACATGCTTTTGACTACTGTCTGACTACAGTTGACTCTTCAGGGCCTTAGCCTGGGCAAAACCTCCTGGGGGGGGGGGCAGTTCAAAAAATAAGTAAGTAATAAGTTTTACCAAATGTTCCAACAAATGGGGGGATAACTATTTCCAATCCCAAAAATTTGCTGTTTTCAAAACAGGGATAGGGGAGTAAGAAAACTATTCTGTTAAATCACTTAGGAGAAAGCAGAACTTTCTTTACGGTTTAAACTGTTAAACAGGTACTGTAATCACGAAAACTACAAGCATTTTAAAGATATTTGAATGGTACAATACACAGTGTTCTATGCACATGGGAAGCCATATATACATAATTTAAACGTAATTGTTTCATGCATTGACGTTATCATATCTTTTGCATGCCAAAAATTAAAAATTGATACGGATTCTCATAAAAATGCATTAGAACCTATGCCGGATTTTGGATAACGTCACAGCAAGCAATTTATTGCCTGACCTTCGACTGCGAATGTACTCGATACACCTTCGATAATGCGAAAGGATTCAATACAATTTCGATAATTTAATATATTCGATATAGTGATCGAATGGTTTCGCAATCGAAGACATGACAGAGGTATGCTGTGACGTCATCCAAAGGTCGGCATACGGTTTGATTGCCGTATCATCTATAAATTGTTTACACCTCCGGAAGCCGAATGAAATGGGCTAGCACTGTGTTTGGGGACTTCTATAGTTCGATTGAAAAACGGCTGTGGGGAACATTCACAAAGAGTTAACATTATTCCTAGAAAAACACTTGGGGCAAACTAGGCCTATTAATCAGGGTACATGGATCAAGGTAGTTTAATAAATATGGGCTATTTAATGAAATGTAGCTCAGTATCTTATGTTTTTCCAACAGTGGCCTATAGTTGAACAAAAAACTTTCTATGCAGCCAGCTGCCCCCAGTTACTTTTTAGTCGTAAATAACTTCAGGACTAGGAATAAAGTCACGATCACGATGGATTAAGAGCTGCGCAAGACAACTTAATCTATCATGTTCTTCTTGTCCAAAGTTTCAAATGGCGGAGCGAGGAGAATGATCGTTCACAGGAAACACTCCCTACAGGTGTGGTCAGGAAAATTGTAAGTGTGCGACACTTGAATCGCAGGAAGATACTCGAAACTTGCTTTATTCAGAGCTTCTAATGCAGTGCTTGATTTTTCTTCCTTATCTCGGTGAAGAATGATCCATCTTTCAATTTCAATGTCCAAATTTTGCATTTCGTTAACAGGAACAAACTTTCCATAGTAACTTTTAATGTCTGCAATATGGTCAGATTTAATGTGCTCTAGATTGTTGGATACATTGGTTTTTGTGGGCGGTTCTTCGGCTGAAGTGCCACTGTTACTCGCCATTGTAACCGGTACGGTACAGGACAGGAAAACTCTGCTAATGACTTAAATTCAAGTATGTACTGCGTACATACTGCACGCGTGCATTCCTTGGGATTTACCGCCCTTAAAGGTATCTAGAGCGCTGCGGCAACTGTATTGTGTATTGTGGACTCGCTAGGTGAATCTGATCGGTAACGTACGCACAGTATTTAAACGTGTGGTCTGGGCGCTATTTCTACCAAACAAGCCAGCATTTTTATTACACTTTACAGCCTACGCGGTGATCTTGGAAATCAGAAGAAATAGTTCGAGCAAATTAAAAAAAAATGCAACGGAAAGAGAGCAGATAGTTTTATTCGTCAGTGCCTTTTAGTTACGATCTGGAAATCACGGGGGGGGGGGGGGGGGGCAGTTGCCCCCCTGCCCGCTACGGCGCTGCTCTTAAAGTGTAGGTTGTTAAATATTTAAACAAATCTGACCTAGGGGACATGCAACTATCTCTTTTGACGTAGCTAATGAGAAATTTCCTAAATTTGTCAGTGACAGACTTTGAAGAGCAGTACCTGATAGACGTGAAAGGACGTATTCAAAAAAATTCAACGCATTTTCATTATAGAGTAGTTTAGTTTTAGATGGAGTTTAAGGACCTAGCAATACGAATGTGTTATATCGGGGTTGGTTAATTGTTGGTTAAAAAGCTCCAACATAACAATACAAGTAAATAGCTCTAGTCATTTTCAAATCGTTCATTTCCAACAATGAACCTCAGCAATAACTTCATCTCCTCAAAATATTATGCACAAGGAGAGTTATGGAAAGTGCACCTTTTGAAATGTTGAAAGTTTGGGTGAGCAAATTGTTCTTGAGCAACAAACAACTGAATTTCTGTCTGAACCTGTCATGTCCTCAACTTTGATCACCTCTTACACGACAGACATGGAATACCGAGGGTACATTCTACAACCTCCAGTCCCAAGAGGTTTAGGATCCTAATGTAACATACACTGGCCTAGACAGGGGCACAAGGGGGCCATGGCCTCCCCCTGTTTATGCCTGCAAAAAATGAATGAAAAATAAATAAAAAATTACGATGGTAAAAGTTGCGTTCGTCGCCTTGGCCTAGGCTGGTCCTATGCACTTCAATGGTCATACTGTACAATCACTAAACATATTCCACGGTTCGTTCTGCATTTCTGTTGATGTTTAATGGTGCACGCACTCTGAATGCGAACACTATTCAATATACTTAATCCGTGTTTACAAACGAATGCCATCACGACTGGGCGTCAAAAGGATTGGTAAGGCGCGCTCACTGAGCTCTGAGCTATGTAGCTCAGTGGGCACGCTTACACTGTCGTCGCAATGGACGATAGGTTCCAGTTTGTCTCTCTGCGTGCAACTTCGCAAGTGTTAACACACGCAACACCAAACATACACCCATGTGTTCTTGCGCAAGCTCTATGTCAGCCAATGCCAACCAGTGACGCAAGCGTCAACTCTGTAATAGTCTATAGCACTACAACCACCCAAAATCGATAGTTGATCGATTGCTCACCGAAACTAATAACCAAATGTCACGTAGGGCCACAGTATATTGATGCATCATACCCTGTAAGCAGGGGGTTTGTCGGCGGCCATTTGACAGACGGAGAGCCATCGGATGTCCGCTGGCTTGACACCGTAAAAATGCATGATGGGTAGAGAGTTTTTGCCAATCATCCTCACGCCCGTCAGCGAACCGTAGACCCAGACATTTTTCCGACGATGGGCCGACAATGGGCTGTCAAAGGACCGATCAAATATTCGTGACTAGCTGGGATAATTAGTTAGGCTACATGTAATGTTCAAAATACAATTACCGTTAAGCAGTGGAGTAGCGAGAAGTAATCTAGCAAAGGAGATATGATATTAATAGAATTGAATGAAATTTCTTTATTTCAGGAAAAAGTATCTAGGAAAATAGGGAAAAATTCCACTTCAAATAGTAAAAAAGGGCTGTCTTACTGATCAATGTCCAGGGAGTGTAAAATTTGTGAAAAACCACATTCATTCATCATTTGCTAAAGTTGCCGTTGAGGGTTCTTCTTTTTTAGACAGTGATTACACAGTGTGTTGCCTTTAAGCGGTCACTAAATACGTAATGAAAAATTGAAAATAGTGAAATGCACCGCCAACTAGTAATGATTTAGGGCAATATATACTTAGTATATCTTGATGAAAGAGGTGAGTAATTGACCAAGGGTCTTTTCCTTGAGATCCTTGAAACTTAGGGAGAAATGATGACACCATGAAGAAAAATCTCGAGCATTCTGCAAGAAATACCAAATATACCTCACCAGACATCCAGAATGACATCTTGGAGTTCAGCAGAATTTAAGTTTCAAGTGAAAATGTTTTGCAAACCGAAACTTAAAAAGCGACTGCTTAGATCCCTCTATAAGTCCGGCACATGCCATTTTCGACTGTCTGAGGGGTCCCATATTTTAAAATTTTCTGCACGCTTCATGCCAAACAATGGTGGCGCTCAGCTTAGTCTTTCTGGCTGAATTTTAGTTTGAAGTGAACGTTTATCTGCAATTGAAAACTCAGTAAGAACAACGACTGCTTGGATGTCCTAAAAAGTTATAAGCCTGGGAAATGTCATTTTCGACTATCTGAAAGGTACGATTTTTCAAATTTTCTAGACGCTCTGCGCCACCAGTAGTGGCGCTCCGCTTAGATTGTTTTTCGGGCAGAATTACATTTTTCGGGCAAAAAATCTTCTGCCCCAAAATGAAATGCTGCCCTATGCCTATGGGAACACATTACTCACTTGTGCACTGGAACAGCTGCTCGCAACTTAGAGCAGGATTTCGAATTTGCAATCCTAGGATCCATAGTACAGTGGAGTGATGAGCTGAGCTGATAAGTATCTCAGAAGCGTGTTTGAATCTGAGAAAGATAAAAAATTTTTCTAACCAGAATGAAAGACAATTAAACCTGTCAAATGCCATTTCCAGCCATTTGGGAGCAGTTAAAATCTAAAATTTTCTTTGTATGCTCCGCGCCAACTGATGGTGGCGCTACGCTTAGATAGTAAGCCCCCTACAAATGTATTCCCCTCCCACAGCCCCACACAAAAGAAAAAAATCCTATTTACGCCACTGAATTTGATGTACCAACAGCTGAAAAACTAAAAGCAAAATTTGAGCTGTATGAAATAGATTAAGGTATGACAAACACAAATATTCTTACCAGGCCTAGGGCTGTTAAAACACTTGCAAACATTAGGACGTGACAATGTGTACAAATGTCTCTCTAAAGTATTGATAAGGTTTGCCTCAATGCCAGTAACTTCAGCTTCAGCAGAAACAGCATTTTTGAAATATGTGAATTATTCAATCTAAGCTCAGCACTATGGCACAAACACGGTTCATTTCCCTCATGCTCCTTTCTGTTGAACGAGAGGTGGTAAGCACCATGGATACTTACGAGTTTCTGAAACTATTTTGTGAAAAACCCCATAGACGTCTCGATTTTGGACTTAAAAATCAGCCCATACTAAACCATCTAAGACTTATAGTAGACAGTGCACATTTTGTTGGTTAACATCGATTGTAACTAGTATTTTTATACTATTGCTCAAGTTACAGTCATGACTGAGATTTTTTTCATGTTTCTCAGTTTGATCCAACTGTGCGTGTAAAAAATGTTCCCTTTGAAAAATCTTTATCAGCAGTTGATCATCATTCCCACTAATCGGCCTAAATTTATCAAATTTACCCTCATACAAACCCTCTTCACCTTATTCTCTAGCCACTAAGACAGCGGCTAAGAATGGAAACGATTTTTCGCTTTTGTACCATCCCCACTCCAAGAACCTTGTGACGTCTCTGTATCTTATTTGGAAACTTTCTGATCTTTCTGCAATTAACTCATTTTTTTGGAAGTGAACATTTTATTGAGAAAGATAGTTCAAATTAACGACTGCTTAAACTATACTTACAAGCCTGAGAATTGCAATTTCCGGCTGTCTGAGGGGTTGCGATATTTCAAAATTTTCTGTACGCTCCGCGCCAACCGATGGTGGCGCACCGCTTAGATAGTCTTTCGGTATGTTTGGTCCCTCTGTTCAATAATCCTGGCTACGCCACTGGTAACTCAGTTGAGTAAAACGCTTAGAGTAGTTCGACATTAATTATGTAAAGGGACACTTTCCTTGTGGTAGCGTTTTTTACGAAAATTTCCAAGAACTATTTATGTAGGCCAAACAAAAGGAGAAATAAATCTGGTCAAGCAGTAAAACTGTAAAATGTGATCCAACTTGTAGTTATAATGCTTAAGACTGTCTCATTATTGTTAATATAAAGTATAAATATTTTGACGCCACCATGATCTCATGTCTTAAACAATATACTCACCCGTCTGATTATATACTTATGTTTAGTGGCTGAATACTATTCCAAGCTAGCAGGTTAAAAACCATACACTTTTACATTAAGACAAAAGAGTTAGAATTTTGAACATGAAATCGAAAAAAGCTTTTGTATACAATGAATGGTTTTCTTTTATAAAAGAAATGTTTTTCCTCGAATCGTGAAATTCGATTTATTTGAAGAGAAGTAAATAAACCTTTTCACGTGGATCATGGGTAGGAACTTGTGTGATTACACTCGTGCCAAGCGATCACGTGTGTATTCCGTGAGTGTTTCAATACTGGTATTAAACATATAAAACACTGTTCTTAGCTTATTATTTCGCTGTCATAAACTTTATCATCCTTCGGATTGAGATGACTTTTTTAAAATTGTCACCACCAAAATCCCCGTCAAAATTCCTCTGTGTGGTACTGCCAGATGTAAATAGAGCATCGTATTTTACAATACTAGGATGTTGACAGAGATGGGAAATATGATATAAATAATAAATGCGAATCACTGCCGACGTATGAATGGAAGAAAGATTTTCTAATGAAAAGTAGGGCTGCGTGGCACATTTTTAGTTATGTTGTTATTAAACACGCGTCACGTGAATAGCTGAGCATTGTAATTGTAACGGGATGAGTCAACGTGTTAGATGAGCACACTTCTTTAGTATGAAAATAGTTGACATGTTTTAATGAGTTAGATAAACCCACACCTAAAGTATGGGGAAAGCGTGTTATCACTTCACGTTGTGTCAAATAAATTTAGTTCCTCGCGCGATGTCGTAATGAGCTCAGTTTTACCTGTCTTGTCGTTAGAAAGAGGAAGATGGATGTAACAACTCCCTCTTTTTTTACGTTACGCCGACGTTATTTTGGAGGAAAAAAGAATAAGGTTATTGTGACTCTGACATCAGTTAATGAGAGAACAAGAAAAATAGGCCTATTCCACGGTGACATAACCCTAACCTAAAATCTAACCATAAACAAGATTCGCCTGTGCGTACAGTAGGCCAAACGTGTTGGGTTGAAATGTTTTTAATAACAATCACCAAGTTTGAAAGAGTCTAACCTTAAGCCAGCCCGGCAAGGGCGGACATAAGGAAATTTGTTTGGGGGCAAACTCAACTTGAGACCAAGACGTTTCAAATAGTATCAGGGGATGTCGTGCAAAAATATTTTTTTGGGGGGGGGGGGTGGTGGGGAGGGGCATGAGAAGTGGTGACTGACTGCCCGAAAGACTATCTAAGCGGAGCGTCACAATCAGTTGGCGCGGAGCAAACAAAAAATGTTAAAAAATCGCGACCTAGATAGCTGAAATTTCATTTGCCAGGCTTGTAAGTAGAATTTAAGCAGTCGTTATTTGGAGCTTTCCTTTGCAACAAAATCTTCATTTTAATAAAAAGAAAATCACATTTTCAAAATGATAAGAAAATCACTAGATAAAATCTACTGGCTCATTTACAGGACGATGTGACATTTTATCATTTTCTTTGTCGCAAAGTAAAATCTTCATTAAAAAGAATAGACCAGAACCAAATTTTTGTTTAATATGTTAAAGACGAACATATTCTCTAAGCACTCTGGTGAAGTTTTCATTATTTTCCATGTTCGGTTCTCGACGTATTAGCAACTGAAGTTGACACATTTTCTACAAAAGGTGAACTTGAACCAAACAGGTGCTATGTCATGTATTCATATTGATGGCCAATGTTTTGTTTTGTTTTTGATTCCTTGCCGTAGGCAGGCAAGGAATCAATGCAATGGTGATGTCGTGTGTATGTGTGTGTGGATGTGTTTGTGTGTGTGTATGTGTGTTTATATGACGCTTTGGCTTGTAAACACGATATTTAAAGAAGGGTAAGTGTGACTAATCTCATATTTGGTGTGTGGGTTGGCCATATTAAGTAGATGGTTCCTATTGTTTTTGGTGGAGGTCAAATGTCATTTGGGGTCAGGAGAAGTCAAAAGGTCAAAATTTGTAAACACGATGTCTTAAGAACGGTACATGTGGCTGTTTTCATATTTGGTGTGTGGGTTGGTCATATTAAGTAGATGATCCCTATCGATTTTCGTGGAGGTCAAAGGTCATTTGGGGTCACGAGAGGTCAAAAGATAAATACCTTAGAAATTGCTTGTAAACACAGTATCTCAAGAAGGGTAAGTGTGACTAATCTCATATTTGGTGTGTGGGTTTGCCATATTAAGTAGATGGTTCCCATTGTTTTTGGTGGAGGTCAAACGTCATTTGGGGTCACGAGAGGTCAAAAGGTCAAAACCTTGTAAACACGATATCTCCAGAAGGGTACATGTGAATATGCTCATATGTAGTGTGTAGCTAAGTTGTCATATTGATTAAATGATCTCTGACGATTTTTGAGGAGGTCAAAGTTCATTTGGGGTCACGAGAGATCAAATGGTAATTTCCCTTTAAATTGCTTGTAAACACGGTATCTCAATAAGGTAAGTGTGACTAATCTCATATTTGGTGTGTGGATTGCCCATATTGAGTAGATGATCCCTATTGGTTTTGGTGGAGGTCACTTGCGGTCACAGGAGGTCAAAAGGTCAAAACCTTGTAAACACTGCATCTCAAAAATGCTTGTAACTAAGCTCATCTTTAGTGTGTGGGTTGCTGTATTTAAACGATGATCCCAATTGATTTTCGTGAGGGTCAAAGGGCATTGGGGTCAGCAGTGTCAATGTCTGAAAATCATCATACTTGGCATGTAGATGATATAAAGTGAACAAAGAATCCCTATAGTTTTTGTGGAGGTCAAATGTCACTTTGGTTCACAAGTGGCCAAAGTCTCAATATCATATTTACACAACTTCCCCTGGTTGGAGTCTTGCATACTGCAAAATTTCACACATAGTATGTGGATGTGATATTGTGAACAGAACCGTATTTCTACTGTAGGTGGTTAAAGGTCCCCCGGAATCTCAATGTAGAAAGCTTGGATGCCTTGCGTGTATTCTTTGTGGGTTCATTACGGAACAATCTCAATTTGAAAAACATTACGGAGCACTGTCAATTTGAAAAAAAAGACTTACATTTCAGTGGCAAGGAATCACTAAGCCTTTTGGCTTTCTGGTTTATTTTATTTCATTTATTTATTTATTTATTTATTTTTTGATCCTGCTGTTTGATCTTGAATTTATGAGGGATGCTATCTTGCCCTTAAGGCAAATCAAGTTTTCAAACTTCCATTGCTCAGAATGCACTTATGATTACAGCATATCACAGTTAAATTGAATAAATATGGTGTTCAATTTTAGAGAAAAACAACTTAACATTTCCATCAATGTCAATACATGACATCATATCTACTTGTTGCAAGTTCACACTATGTAGAAAATATGTCAACTTCAATTGTAATATCTCGAGAACCAAACATGGGAAATGAGTCAAAATTTTCCAGTAAGCTATGCCTACAATATGTTCCTCTTCAAAATATTAAACATAAATTTGTTCTGGATTTTTTTGGTTCAAGGAGCTGCACACCGTTGGAAATACGTTGAAATTTTAACTTTTCGAATCATATTAACTCAAATGAATAGTGGTCGAATGAGCCTGAACTGGCCACACAGAAGCATTGGTGGCGCTACCAGCACCAGTAACAGTACTGATCCAGTACTGCTATTGGTGCTGGTTATGGCAAGCTAAATGTTCAATAATTCGATAAGCTGAGTTTTTCGCCGATAAACTCGGTTTTTCGATCGAAAAACTGAGTTTATCGCGAAAAACTCTGTTTATCGACCGAAAAACACAGTTTTTCGATAAACTTTGTTTATCAGGCGAAAAACACAGTTTTTCGATAAACTCAGTTTATCGAGCGAAAAACTGTTTTTCGACCGAAAAACACAGTTTTTCGATAAACACGGTTTTTCGATAAACTCTCCGTTTATCGACCGAAAAACTCTGTTTTTCGAAAAACTCTGTTTTTCGAAAAACTCTGTTTATCGACCGAAAAACACAGTTTTTCGAAAAACTCTGTTTATCGACCGAAAAACACAGTTTTTCGATAAACACGGTCTTACGATAAACTCAGTTTATCAATCACGTGTTTGATAAACTACGTTTATCAATAACGTGCTTCCCGTCAGTGTATGGAACGCAAAAAGGGCAAATATTGTCGACAGCGGTTACGGGGTGATTTGTATCTATGCCTTCTTAAGTAGTAACGGCAGCTTTTAGTAGTGAAGATGGGGTTTGAAGTAGTTACCCTCTGGCAGTGGATTATTATTACCATCTGCCCAGTTTGTCTGCGTCCATGGACACTCTGTTTCATGTTTTACCGTCAGCTAAAAGTGTCTGCACGATAACAGTTCCATGCGCCATACATACTATGGCAAGCAGTGCCATACCCAGGATTTCTCTGAAGGGGGAGGGCCATGCAGTATGTTGCGTGATAGCCGGTCCGGGGAGGGGTCAAAGGAGAGGGGCTGTCCCCCTCCCCTTGAAAAGTTTGGAAAAATTAGGTGTCCTTGTATGCAATCTGGTGCTACATATGGTACAGTTTGAAGTAAATATTGTGTTAAAATATTTACGTATTGTTAGGAACTACAGAAAAAATTGGCATCCGTGAGGGGGAACATGACCCACTCCCCTGTGTACGCCACTGTAGCTCTCGTTAAAGATCCAGCAACCCTAGGCTGACCAGAACCGACGCTTTGCTTGTCGAAAGAATGCCGAACGCAAAAGGTTGGTCCCGAAGTTTCGGAGGGGTCTAGGGGGCCATGCAGTACATTGTGCGATCACCGACCCGGGGTGGGGTATAAGGGGAGGGGCTTTGAAAATTTCTGAAAAATAAGGTGTCCTATCCGGTGCTATTTATTATACATTTTGAAGTATAATTACTTACTGACTTACTGATCGAAGAATCTGCACTTCCTATATTGGCAAATCTGAGAATGATTACACGGTGATCGACTGAAGATTGTTGCTACATAATGTTATCTTGAAGGTCTACGAACTGAAGCTCTCCAATAAAATTTTAAAAGTTTCCGCAACTTTGTTGTTTATTTTAGACAAAACAAGACAAGAGTTTATATTGGAGAAAATTGGAATTTTATGAAAGAAAATTTATACAAATAGCACCGAAGTTGCCGGTGTCACTTGAAGATCTGGTATCACAAATGGCAAAATTTGATTTTTTCATTTCCAGAGCTTGAAAAAGGTTATTAAACTGATTCATGATACAGCACTTATGCATTAGGGATTGCACGTTGAAGCGCGCGAAGCGCGCGGAAAATTTTGCTTTTTTGAGACAATGAATTACAAATTAGCGCTTGTATTGAAGAGAACCCGGAATTTCATGAGAAAGAAGAGTTGAGAATATCACATAAATGAAAAGGGATTTTCTGACCCGTGACATTTTTCACTGGGGGGCTGTCTCCCCCGCAGCCCGCTTCCTACGGCTATGCCACGTTGAACAAGAGTGCTACTTCCATGCCGAAGTCAACCTTACTCTTGTAGCAGACAAAGGAAAACGGTTACTCTGAGGTAAACTTGACCGGAGTGCCACGCGTTAAAATGCGTTTCCAGATGAGTTTCTTTTTTCGTTTTATGCTTCATTTGCCCACCTGTTATTTTTAAAACTTTCATGGTGTACTTTGTTTTTGCTAAAGATTACCTTCAAACGAGGGTTATGAGCATTAGCGCATTTGGGGGCCACCAGGCCATGTCCCCCCTCGCTGATGTCTAATTTTCTTTTAGTAATTAAAATACGTAAAATTTCGATCGCAAATTTTACTTCAGAAGGTAGCATATGTAGCCCCAGATTGCTTACAAGGACACCTAATTTGTCAAAAAATTTTCAAAGGGGGTGTCCCTTTCCCTTACACCCCTCCTCGGGCCAGTGATCACATAACGTACTGTATGCCACCGTCCCGGGAGAGAAGTCCTGGCTACGCCGCTGCTTATGAGCTGATCTTTCTTGACAAAGGCATTCGTGTCATTCCTGTCTAGAGTTCAGCCCTATTAGTCGGGAAAAATCTCCAGCACCCCCACTCCCCGATCCTTGGGACGCCCCTGGGCAGGCGGTAATACGGTAATAAACGGATACTTTCCGCTGCCACAGTGTTACTACTTTAAAACCCATCGTCACAACTAAAAAGGCTGCCGGTACTACTTTAGCAATCATAGATACAAATCACGAAACCGATGTTTTCGACAATATTTGCCCTTTTTGCGTTCCAAATATTGGCGGGAAACACGTGAGTTTTTCAAACACGTGGTTGATAAACAGAGTTTATCGAAAAACTGTGTTTTTCGATCGATAAACAGAGTTTTTCGATAAATTGTGTTTTTCGGTCGATTAACTGGGTTTATCGAAAAACTCAGTTTTTCGGTCGATAAACAGAGTTTTTCGAAAAACTGTGTTTTTCGGTCGATAAACAGAGTTTTTCGAAAAACAGAGTTTTTCGGTCGATAAACAGAGTTTATCGAAAAACCGTGTTTATCGAAAAACTGTGTTTTTCGCTCGATAAACAGAGTTTATCGAAAAACTGTGTTTTTCGGTCGATAAACAGAGTTTTTCGCGACAAACTCGGTTTTTCGATCGAAAAACCGAGTTTATCGGCAAAAACCTCAGTTTTTCGAATTATTGAACATTTAGCTTGCCATATCTGGTAGCGCTATCAACGCTTCTGGGCGGTCGGCTGGGCTAAAATGTTGATACAATTACGAACTATATCCTTGACAATTACGCATTAGTTTATACTTCATAAAAATATATGACATTCGTATGAGCTGGAAGGCTGTGATACTTTGCCGAGGTTAAGAAAAAGGCTGCTTTTTATTCATGTTATATCGAATAACGTTATTTTTGAAAATTTAAAGCCCATGCTTTGGAAATGTTTGGGAAGGGGAGGGGGGCAAATGCCCCCCGTGCCCCTATGGCGAGCCTCTAATGGCTACCCGTACACTGACTATACACGACTTTGCACATCTCAATTCAACTCGATCTTCGGATCTACAGCAGTCGTGTAATGTGTGTGAATGTACGACTGCGACTGACAGTTGCAAGACCAGTGTAAAGCCGCGCAGACTTCAAACGGGAAGAACCCTGGTCTAAACACTGCCAATCACAGTTGTAGTGACCATGGAATTTAGTTGTGATGTACAAAGTCGTGGAATGTGTGGCTAGCTTCAATGTGTTCAGTTGCATATGAGGTTCAAGCACTGCGCGATTACGCATCTAGGACTCGACTGTAGAAAATAGTGGCAGTGCTTGCAGTGACCAACACCAAAAATCGAACTTCAAAAATAGAGTGCAGCCTTCAATATTTCTTCTGAAGAATTTGAGAAACCCATCTAGCTCTACCAGTCTACATTTACGTTGTACATTGGTAATCAAATTATATCAGTCGATTTACGTGACGATAATGCAGCGAAATTAACTTATGTCCACTGGGCAGCTTTTGCGGGGGGGGGCACCAGACTTAACCTTGTCCATTCTTTCGTAGCCGTGAGTAGTTCTAAACTAAAAGCTTTCTAAATCCGTGGGATTGGGATTATATGAGGACAGTGGTGTACGTTGGATTTCTCTGAAAAGGGGGGGGGGGGATTCAGTATGTTGAGTAATCGCTGACCTGGTAGAGGGATCTACAAACTTGAAAAAATTGGGTGCTCTTGCACAGTGTTACATGTAATTTGGTGCGGTGTATGCTACCTTCAAAGTTAAATTTGGGGTCTTACAAAATTTGCGTTTTTTAAGGTACTAAAAAAACATTGGCATAGGTGAGGGGTCTGGGGAGATAATCCATCCATCCTTTTGAAAATTTTTGAGACACTAGGTGTCCTATCATGCGATCTGGTGTCACATATGCAACACATAGGATCTTATAAGATAAAAAAAAAAACTGGCATCCCTAAGGGGTTATGACCCAATGACCCTTGCGTACGCTACTGTATATAGAATTAGGTAACAGTGATGACCCCAGTAATGTAAGGCTTAACCAAGGTACTTGAATTAGTTTATAATATCAATTTAAGGAAAATTCCTTACCTTTTAATTAAATATTAAAGAGAACGGGTTACTCATTATTTGATGTACAACTCTTAAAAAATTGTCACCAGCAATAGTCACGTGTGTCAAATTACTGAAATTGGTTAAATCTTCCCCAACTATTATTGATAAATGGGTAAATCAGTAGGTAGGTTCACACTTAATTAGGCAACCAGACTAGATAAACAAGAAATATTGGGGGAAAATTTACCCATTATTGAACTACTTGGCCAATGCTGGTGAGTTTTTGTTGTAAGTGTCAGGGAAAGATTAACTAAGAAACTGCCCACGTAAAAACGAGAAAAAAACTTTGAAGTGCAAAATAATTGGTTCAAACTTATTTTGAAACAGCAGCTAAATGTCATAATTTTCTTCTCCGTTATTTCTCTCCGAGCTTCTCTCGTGACGAACTTAGATATTGCATTATATAGGTGAGCCAATCAGTTTCATTATTAAACATTTGAGGATGAAAAGAATTGTCACATGAGTCTCAAGGGCCATTCATGAAACAGGATAGTCTACTAGAGTATTTAAGTTGTGGTGACAGCATTTTCCCTTTAGGGGCGTGAGCCTCTTTCACAAAGCAGTTTCAATTCTCTTTACCCAATTACTTCAAGGCCCGGTTCTCTCACCCCAAACAGTACCAATTCTCTTAATCTTCTTCTTACTGAAGCCCCTACCACAATTGTCTGAAATTCATCCTCTTCCAGACCCAATCTCAGTCAGGGGTGGCGCCAGCGGGAAGGGGGGGGGGTGGTATGCCCCCCGTCGGGGAACACTCCCCCTCCCGTCGGGGAAGGTAGGCAGTTTCGTCGGGGAGGCCTAAAATAAAAAAAATATATAAAAATAAAAAAAACTACAAGGACTGAAGTTACTGGATGGGTGAACATATTTTTTTTTTGCTTTGAAATGATATTCTAAAACATATCGGAATCGATTTTCAATCACTTCGTCTTTTCTCCGTTGCACCATATTCCATGAACCCGTGTCCTATATCCTCCCCGGTCGGGGAAGGACGGCAATTTTCCTTCGGGGAGGCCTTAAAATGAACGTAAAGGACTTAAAGTTACTGGATGGATGATCATGAACTGTTTTTTTTTTCTTTGTGCACTGTTCTATTCTTTTGTAACGGTATTTTAATACCTATCTGAATCTGTTTTAATCAATTCTTACTAGCCCCGCCATCCTTCAGCCCAACTTCAATCTGCAAGTCGGGGAAGGCTTCCGGTCTTCCCCCTGTTGTTGAGAAAACCTAATTTCGTCGGGGAGCCTTCATCTTCATGTCCACGGTAAACTGATAAAAGATGATAAAAGATGCGGGTCTGATAAACTTCAGTCACCCGGAAGTTCTTCTTGATTTTGCTCACTAGAAGACCATATTCTTCAAGGAAACTCATAATTCCGAATTTTCTTGACAAAAACAGACGAGAGGTTGATCATGTGCATGCAGTGCCCGATGGTCTGTCATCTGACCTGCCCCGACAGCCGAATTCTAGCAACGGTAATGAAAATCAACCAGCCCGTTTTCAGTTACTCTTACTGATAAACAGTAGTGTACAGGGTATGTCTCCACATATGTCTGACTGAGAAATTTATTTGAAGGTACCTTGTAACGTGACATATTTTCAAATATGTTGGAACTTAGAACCATTTATACTCTGAAATTTGGGCAGTCACGTACAAAATTTCATTTATTTAATGAACCTTGCAATTATAGTAATTCCGTTGCATAGCCCCCCCCCCGAAAAGAGACAAGACCATTCCATTTACTTGTGGCAGTACCTTTTATCTGGTACTTTTCTGATCATTTAGCAATTTGGGTTTTTCCTATGGAAGTAAAACTTTTATTTCAAAGGAAAGCCCAAAATAATGACTGCTTCACTTCTGGTTATGCAAGTCTGGGAAATGCCATTCCGGCTATCTAAGGGGTTAGACTTTTTAACAATTTTCTGTACGCTCCGCGCCAACTGATGGTGGCACTCCGTATAGATAGTATTTTGGTCGAACAGATTACTTAACAGAAATAAGCATGCTTGAACATTATTTTCCGTTTTGGGGCAGTATTATGAAGTCAAAACTTCATTGCGAAAGAAAGCTCGAAAGCTGACATCTTAAATTCTAGTTTCGAACACGGAAAATGTCATTTCCTGCTATCTGGGGGTTCTCAGTTTTTCAAAAATTTCTGTTCGCTCGACTTAGATGGTCTTTCGGGGAGGATTACACTTTTCGGACAAAACAATTTTGCTGCCTCCCAAACTGAAACGCTCCCGTACGCCTATTACGATAAAATAAAATACGAAACTTCGAATATATGCGAAGAAAAAACTTCCTCAGGAGAATGTTCCAAATATGGTGTGAGGGCCTGAATCTACATGATGATATTCATTTACCCAACAAAACTACAGATCACCTTTACTTGATTTTTTTTTTCATGAGAAGGTAAGATTCTTCCAAAAAACGCCCAAACTGTCATAAGGTTTACACTTCTTTCTCCAATATGAGCTTCATATTGTTAAAAGTGGCAAAATTTGCCAATTCCGATGGATACTCCATACAGTAAATAACCGAGGCCAACTCTGTTAATCACCCGGCATACTACCTGATTTTGCTCTTGAAGGGCATATAACTTAAAAAAGCCGAACATTTATTATAAACTTAGAAAAAACAAGTTTTCTTACATTAAATTCCAAAAGTTATACAATTTACTGAGCCCTTACTTTCAAATCTTCGTTCAAAAAGGGAAAAAACTTTCCCGGCAAATGTGTGTCTCGTCTCGATTTAACGAGTAACCTCAAAAGAATTTCAGCAGTCGCCTATATAACGTAATATGAAATTTGCAATATGAAGGACAGATTCTTCAATAGAGACCCAACGATTTTCATGGTTCTCACAAAAAGCCAAATTTCTTTAAAAAAAAAAGCTCTAGATTTTTAAGTACTTGTTAAAAAGAAAGCCAAAAATTTCGGCGCGCTACGCGCCCCTCAAATTCTGCTAAGTCACGTCCCACCGGGACATAACATCTTCTTTGTCGGGGCCTTGAAATTCTGGTCCCCCTTTCGGTGAGCTTGGTCCCCCTGTCGGGCAACTCCTGGCGCCACCCCTGATCTCAGTTTATTGCTTCAGGGTGAGTAAAGAAAAACTCAATTTATATAATCAAAACACTCTCAGTACCGTTCTTGCTGTGTAATATAAGCTTTGGCACTCTGCATTGTTTGAATTAGCTGTCAATCAAAGAGCTGAACAAATTGAGAATTTCGGTACCCGGGTACCACAATTGTAGTTTGGGGTGAGAGGTTTGGCCCTGAAAGCACATCTCACATATCTAAAATTCATTCTCATCAAGACACAATCTCAGTTTATTGCTTCAAGTTGAGTACATACAAGACGGTGTAAGCAAAACACTCTCAGTGCAGTGCTCTGTAATATGACCTTCCTTCAAAATAAGACCACGGGACGGGATATACTTCTCCAAATTTCGACAACTTTGCCTTGGAAACCCCATATTTAAAGTAATTTTTTCAAAAATATAAAATGATAAAAGATTTGAGACACATTCGGTCGGTTTGTGGATTTTTATCTCAGTCCCACTTCGTACTGTCGTCTTGCAAAACCTTATGCCCGAAATTGAAAGAAGTCTCTGGGATTTCACCAACGGCTGGAAGGATGCTATATGTTACATGCAGTGGCCAATGGTCTGCCACCATGTCCTGTCGTCCCGACAACCAATTTCAAGCAACAGTACCGTAATGAAAATAAACAATGCTGTTTTCACTTGCATATGATGATAACAGTTGTGCGAGAATCATGTTTCCTCATAATTTTGATTGAAAAATTCATTAGCACCCACCTTGTAATGTGACATATTTTCAAAGACGTTCAGGGTAAAATCACACACAGTCGGGAGAATTCAGTGGACCTTGCAATTGTGTATTCTTTTATCTGGAAATTTTTCTGTTTTCGTTGTTCGGTTTTTCTCTTGAAGTGAAAATTTGCTTTAAAAGAAACCCCCCCCAAGTGACGAACGTTTCATTTCTAGTTACAATTCTGGGAAAAGCCAAAATTTTCTGTACGCTCCTCACCAACTGATGGTGACGCGCCGCTTTCGCACAGGAATACATTTTTCGGGCAAAGCTCTTCTGTCCATGTACACTTATATCAATACAGGGTCTTAGTTGGTAAGCAACTCCCTTTGAGACTTCAAATATATGTTAAGAGGTAGCCAAACTGTTCGGGGAAATTTCCAATACCTTCACTCTAAAAAATATTTAAACGATTTTGTTTAAAAATTAGGATACTCACGAAAATGAGTATTTCTACTCGAAATAAGTGAGTACTTCAACTCAATTTGTGTAAAATTTTGCACAAATTCAGCAATTTGTGTAAAATTTTGCACAAATTCAGTTGAAGTACTCACTTATTTCGAGTAGAAATACTCATCTTCGTGAGTATCCTAATTTTTAAACAAAATCGTTTAAATATTTTTTAGAGTGTTCCGAGGGCCTTAACAGTGTACCTCAAGTCAAAAAAATCATAAATATATATTGAAGACGAAAATGAATTCTACCAGTCCAACTAGTATTTTCACAAGACATTGTTGGACAGAGTTATAAAATGTTGAAGTCCATTCACCAAGCTAAAAATGGTACATTGCGCAAAAATTTGTAATGTCATTGTTGTACTTCTCAAATTGAAAACTTGTGTTTCTTTGTTTTTCTGGAAGTTACTGCACCTTGTACCAAGGTGTGATGGGACTCTAACTCTTAAGAGGGGAGGGGATGTAATTAATGAAGTCATCCCTGTGCAACATGTTGTGCAAGCAAACAGAAAGGTTTCAAGTTCATAAAAACATAGCAATTAATGTGGGTTGTACAAAGGGAAGTCACAAATTATTGCGCAATGGACCAACCAGTTTAAAGTGAATAAATTTCATCATTTTACATCTCATCTTAAGGGAGCAGAACTCCTCCGGGAGTAATCGTTTGGTTTTCGCCCCTTGGCTCTTCGCCAGAGAGCCGTGGGGACTTTTAGAAAAAAGCATCTCATCTGAGGAATGTCATATGAAGATAGGATTTGGACTATTAGAATTCATTTTCCATTTTTTTTTCAATACATATTTTTAATTTTTGGACTTGAGGTACACTATAATCAGCATGATGATATTCAGTTACCCAAACTACAAAAAGCCCAGGCGACCTACTTGATTTTTCACATATAACTGTATAAGAGGTACAGATTCTTCAATAAAGGAAACCCACATCTTTAATGTTATAATAATTTTTTTCAATGTAAGCTTCAGATTTTCAAATATTCGTTAAAATGGCAAAGTATTAGTGGAAAATTTACGAGTTTCGATAGATACAATAAAAAAACCAAGCTAACTTCTGTTAAAACAGATAATCCAGTAAGTTTACTCTTGGAAGGCAAATCGCTAAATCAAAACCCTGCTTTTCCATATCAGCTTGTCAAAAAAGAGCATACTTTGTTTTAATAAAGTCCAAAGTTTCTCCAGTTTAAGCTCTTATTTTTCAAATCTTTATTCAAAAGAGGTAAAAAGCTTTCAGGCAAATTTCCAGTTCCGTCTGTCTGAGAGTCCAAGTACGTAGGGCTACAATAAAATTAAAATTCGTAACCGTGAACAGCTGTCGCCAGTTTAACTTTTATTTTCATTTTGCTCACGGGAAGGGAAAACTATTCGATAAAACCTCTACTTATAAACAATCCTTACAAAAATTTTGTTTTTCCCTCAAAACAAGCTACGGGTATTTAAATATTTGTTTAAAAGAATGCGCGAGCCTCAAATTCTGCAAAGCGAATTCCCTCCTTTGTCGGGACTTCGAAATGCTGCCCACATCGGGGAGCTTGCCCCTCCCCCTGTCGTGAAAATCCTGACGCCACCCCTGATTAAGGGGATGAACCAAACATTTCCCTCAGAATATGTGGTACACAGATGAACAACACAGACTGGACAACAGTTTTGAATGACCAACTACTTGCTCGCCTTAAACCAATTGGTTAGAAACTGGGTCGTATTACTCCATCTAACCTCTTCTAACCTTGACTGACAAGCTCACTCTTGACATTTATGGTAGTAGTTTTCTCATGACCGAGCCAAACAATAATTTCACTGTGTTCCTGTGACCTTTGCAGTTATTAGGGTGTAAACGTTATCATCCACATGACTTACAACTTGCCAACAAGTCTGATCAACCTTCATACCTGCAGATGTGTTTTACTAATTATTACATTATCAAAATATTATTACCATATACGTAAGAGGCAAGGAAAGACCTCAAAATTCCGCATTGCCTGAACTTCAGGCAAGGGTCTGGAAATTTCGGTTAGCCATAAGAGTCTCATAAACTCTAGCATGTTTTTAAATTACAAAGAAAAGTCCAAAGCGCATAGTCACTGTCTATTTTTTTTTATGAGAAATCAAAAGAGATTGTGGAATGCGCATGATTAGTTAACTCTACACTCATCCAATGGTATAGTGGTACTTCTATTTTGGCAATTTTCTGATCATTGTGTTATTTTCCGTGCCAATGTTACTGAAGTGAACATTTTATCACCATCGAAAGCTAAAAATAACGACCGCTTCGCTGCTACTTACAAGCCTGAGAAATACTATTTTCGGCTGTCTGAGAGGAGCGATTTTTCAGAATTTTCTGTACACTCCGCGCCAACTGAAGGTAGCAATTTCCTTTGATAGTATTTCGGACAAAACTCCATATTTCAGGCAGAAAATCATTTGCCTATCGTTTTCAAATGCTTTCATATGCATACACCTATCATCAGACACCTTAAAACCTTGTTAGTGGAGTGGTTTTTGTAGATGGATGTTATCAATATTCCTTTCCAGAGAGCTTAGATGTATTGTTCTGTAGCTTTACATGGCTGGCAAAAAAAAAAATCTGCATTATTCAGTGCGCAGTTTCATTATTAAAGTGAAAAAGAAATCAGCATGAAAACGTACCTTTTGTCAAAGGGGCAGAGTGAGGTGCATGATCCAAAGACTGTTCCGGTCCTCCTCTCCCACCCACCCCCCCTCCACCACCACAATTTCTTTTTCCTTCCAACGCCTTTGTTGTCCTGCACAAAATAATTGCATTATCTGGAAAGAGTACACATTTTAAGTTACTAAAAAGGGGTATAAGGCCATTAATTACATGATATTATGGCTCCTTGTAGGCTGGGGTTGTAGAATATACCCAGGGTATTTCCTGCTCGTCGTAAGAGACGGCTAAATGGAAACCAAACTTGAACTTGAACCATACTTGGAAATGAATTTAGACCTTGAACTTTTTATGTAGTTGGTTGACACTTTATATCACATGCGTGTTGTGTCGTTAAATCTCAATCATGACTTCATGATATTATGATGTAAAAGGGGTCCCTGAGTTACACCGTGATATATATCCTTGCATGACGAGTTACAGTTCGCAACACATTCACGTTTTCTTTTTACGATTAGACATTTAAGGCTTACAAACTGTAAGCAGTACTTCCGTGCTATAAGGTATGCAGGTTAGGAAAAACACACAAGGTACTTTCTGTGTCATCAAACGCGGGGTAATATTATTTACTAAATAGAATGTGTCCATGAGAACAGTTCTTATAAATCAAATTGGTTTTCAGATGAAGACTCATATTTTTCAAGAATCATAGGAGCTTTAGATAAATTTAAAGGGCAGAAGCAGTAGCCATGCAGACTCATTTCACAATAACAGCTAAATTTCACAAATTTCCTCCTACGTATCTTTCATGATATTTCATAATAGATGTTGCACGTTCAGAGGTTAATCAAACAGCGACTCCTTGTAAATTTCACAACTGAGTATGAAAATATTGTCACGTGATTCTCAAGAGTCTTTCAAAAAATAGAATAGTCTGCTGAACAGATACGACACTGAGGTGAACGCACTCTCCCTTTAGATACAACAGTAGCTGTTGAACTTTTGAGGTACCGTAAAATATGCAAGTAGCAAACTGATTGAGAGGGCAATGGTACGTAATGAAGTTATTGGTATCACACGGTATGATAATCGAATCAGGGTGAAAGGCGAGTGCTGGACAACTAAACCAAACGCCTCGCAACGGTGAGTTAGAAAGTAATGTTGGGGGAGGGGTGTGGGATGGTCTTGTTTGGTACAAATAACACTAATAACTTCAGAGACATTAGTCGGTGTAACAAAAATATGATGCCAAACCAAGAAGTAAAAAATAGGCTTATTGTGAATTTAGCTAAGTTTGGACCTATAGTTCTTGTTGAAAAATATTTTTTTAAAGCAACAAGTTTGTTCTAATTGCATGTGATTTTACTGTTCAGATGGAGGCTGGGAGTGTATCGCTCTTCGTTCTCCTTTGTTGTGAGATCCAGCCTGATGTTTTGATCTTATCAACTCTATACACACTGGTAATTGAGAATTCTGCATCCTAAATCGTTAACAATGGCCGGTTAATTCTCCGATGACATGCAGTCAATAGTTTTCAAAATGATAAAAATTGTGTTTCTCACATATTTTCGGTGGTAGTTCCACGTCGTCAGTTATTTCGCCAAATTTGTAGTATCGAGGGCTTATCCACCAACCATTGCCAGGCAAGTTTATTCGTCCATTACCTATTACGTTACCTTTATAACTAACAAACAATCATGTATGATGCATGCCCTTGACGTGCTTTGTTATTTCAGATGATTTTTAGCGTAAATAGAAAACTTATGCTGTTTTATCAGTCATCATTATGAGAATCAAAGTAAATATGCAACAAGACCCATTCTTTGTAATCTAGCGTTCACGGCGCTCATGTGTTGTATTTGTGTTTCCCCCTCTCTAGGGGTGTATTCCCCATCCCAGAGCACAGTTCTATGAATACGCTGGCACATAGTTATGGATGACATGAGGAAAGACCCAATCGACAACGATACGGTATTATGGAAATCTTTACTTCATTAAATTATTCACTTTTGTGTAAGCGAGTATAAACTATCTCTATTCCCTTTTTTTTACTATACTGTCACTGTTGTCTCATTAAAGGGAAATATTGCGTTTGTTGAACAAGGTAATTTCATCCTTTAAAACCAGTATTTATTGGCAAAGAGGGATAAATAATAATATAAAAAAAATAATAAAATAAATAATGGTAGCGTTCTTTCAAGAAATAAGTTTCCCTCAGATAGAAATTCAGTTGTATTTTGCTCAAAAAATTTTTTTCACCCAATTTTCAACCTTTCAAAAGATGCAACTTCCATAACTCTTCTTGTGCATAATATTTTAGGAGATGAGGCTATTGCTAGTGTTCATTGTTGAGACCGAATGATTTGAAAATAACAAGAGCTATTAACTTTTAATACTATGTTGGGGCATTTTAAACGCAGTTTTCCCTTTCATTTTGGATGATTTGAACCAGACGTTAGTCACTTCGTTTCAAGTGCTGAGTAAATCATTTCAGTAAATATCAGTAAATATTGTGAATTATATATGACTGCATGACAATCATTGGGTGCTGGAGTCTTCCGTTCTCTCTTATTTCAAATTTTAAAATAATTTAGAAAAATATTTTTGACTTTGGGTAAGTGAAACATGTTCAGCAAGTGCATAAGTTAGCTGAAGTGCATTCATAGTATGATTTTAACACAAATGTTTGACAAGTAAAAAATGCGAGTTTTTTTATCGATGTATTAATAATTTATTCACCTGCTATACACCAAATTTGATGATAAAAAAATTAAAGAGATAGATTAGAGACGATGAGACAAAACTTCTATAGCACGTGATGGTTTTCCACGTTGTGTGGGCCGTGTGAGTGACGCGGTGTTGGACAACGTTCCTCGATCACACGAGTCCAGCATAACAAGTCAATATTAACTAACGCGAGGAATATAATTATTTAGTTTTGCTTTACTTCTTCCTCATAAATTAAGGACGCATGTGCATTCAACTGTTGGTCTGTGAACGGCGATCGATACACCCAAGATTTCCAATACGGCGATCGATACACCCAAGACATCCGAGACGGCGAGGACGTTAACGTACGTTTTGATGTGTAAAAGTTGGTAAGCGTTAAAGAGGAAATTTAAGCAAAAGAGGAACCAGATGTACACAGCGTGGCGAAACTTCCATTCAAATAAGACTTCATGTATTTCTCACGAAAACAGTAAATTAAGTCACCAGATTTGTTTTCCAAAGTGAGCTTGTTCCAAAGTGGCTTTAGTACGGTAGAGGTTGTATCACTTGCTCGTCGACAAGGAATGTTATGTTCTGTTGAACGTAAAGTTAACAGGAAAAGAACCTTCCTGTGCGAAATGCTCTGGTTAAGTTCTCAAGCCACTTATCCACCTACATTCTGATTATATGGGTATCGGATTGAGGAGGAAATTGACCAAGAAGTTTAGATAAAAACAAAAGACTGCCCATTAAATGTGAGGCTATAATATCATTTGTGCTTGCTACGAGTTCACTTTTTGCTGAAAAGGTTACAACCTCACCTGCTCATAACTTGAAAAATTCGAATCAATTTTTATTGCAAATTTCACTGAAACGCTTAGAATATATACCCCTATAACATATCGAAACTTGATGTGACCTTAAAACATTCAAACAAGAAAATAGGCGACCCTTCATGCCTAAAATGAGATCAATTTTTGCATCTTTTTCAGACGTGAGTGTGAGAGGGCGATGAGGAGGCCGGGTTAAAGATCCCACGATCGAGGTTTTACATCTTAAGAGTAAATTAAAATGGTGTTTGCCGAAAAACTCACTTGCTATAATGTCAAAAGTAGATATATCTGCAGATGAAGGAGGTTTGAAGCAAGTTGTTTTGGGTGTTGCTGTAGATAAGATAATACAGATGAGATCAAAGACAGAAGTTACTCATCACACTTCAAACAGTCCCCACAACTATCTAAAACTCATCCTCATCCAGAAACAATCCCAGTTTATTGCTTCAAGGGACCGACTTCATGGTCGAGTGCAGTGGCGGAGCTAGGGATTTCGGTCAGAGGGGGCGAAAATGGTCTGCAGGGGCGCTTCGAGGGAGTTATTACCGTGAGCAGCAGCACGATCAAAACCACAGCTTTTCAGATTTTCCTTTTGTTTTCCCGCACCTGGTAGAAGGCTACTTTGCCATTTTTCCTCAGCAAGTTTTCTTATTAAAACGTGTTTAAATTTTCTATCCATGGACCTCCGCAGAAGAAAATTCGAGGGGGGATTCTTCTCGAGGGAAAGCTCCGCTCCACTATGAGTTGGCGCGGAGCGCAAGAAAATTTTGGCCCAAAATGCCCCTCAGATTGCTGGTTATGGCATTTCTAAAGCCTTTTTACCGCATGTAAATAGGGAAAACACTGAGTGAACTGTTAAGACATGTTGATGTTAATTTTTCTTTCTCTTTTCTTTATGTTTTCTTCGTTTTTCAGGTTTTTTATTTCCCAGGGGAGAGCAAGTTTCCCCCTTGCTCCTACCTGCAGATACCCATGTTTCTATCCCTCTCTTTCACATTCTAGAATGAAGACGGTCATTATATTATGTGTTTTTGTCAGGTCTCGATTTGAGATTTTAAAGCAGTAATGCCGGGGTTACTTTGTAAAGATAATAATTACACCTGCTAGAGCTAAATAGCAAGCAATCTTACAGTTGGAAAAAGTTATGGAAATTAATAACCGTTAGGTGCACTCTAAAAACTGTTGGGTAAAAAGTGTTGGGCAAAATACAAAATGCCCAACATGGGTAAATTATTGCCCAACAAATGGGTACCCATATTGTTGGGCAAATTAAAGTTGGGTAAAATCCAGGTGTTGGTTAAAGGTGTTGGGCAAGTTTTAAAGTACCCAACATTTGGGTAATATGTTACTGACCAATCCGATGATTAGTTAAAGATCAGTTAAATTTTACAGATAATTATTGTAATATAAGTGGTTCATTATAAGATCTCATGGTTGAATAAGGTTGTATTTGGCAAATAAAAAGCTAACGGTAGAATAGCAGTAAAAATCTGGAAGTACTTAAAGAGCAATGGCCGCATAGAAAAAAGAAGTTTTCATTGCTACATAATCAATGGGAGAAGAAATACAAAGTCCACGATTGAGTTTGATACTTTAAACTACACACTTCACTGTTTACCTACCAAGTGCATCGTCGCCGGTGCCCCCAACCACTCTTGGAGGACAAAACGGTGTATGTGTTAGGGTATTTTGTAATTTTATATCAGGTTATATTGAAATTACTGAAGTCCAAACAAGCACCCAACATACTGGGTAGTTGCATTGCCCAACAGTGTGCCCAACAGTTGGGAGGACACATATATACCCAGTGTTGGTTAAAAGTTGGTCATTCAGAAGTGCCCAACTACTGGGTAGTTGCATTGCCCAACACCAATTGCCCAACAGTTTGCCAAACAGTTTGCCCAATTGTTGGGAGGACACATATATACCCAGTGTTGGTAAAAAGTTGGGCAAATATTTGCCCAAGAGTGTACAAAGTCCACGATTGAGTTTGATACTTTAAACTACACACTTCACTGTTTACCTACCAAGTGCATCGTCGCTGGTGCCCCCAACCACTCTTGGAGGATAAACGGTGTATGTGTTAGGGTACTTTGTAATTTTATATCAGGTTATATTGGAATTACTGAAGTCCAAACAAGCACCCAACATACTGGGTAGTTGCATTGCCCAACAGTGTGCCCAACAGTTGGGAGGACACATATATACCCAGTGTTGTTTAAAGACACTGTATCGTGGTGGGAAAAGGGGGCGGCACCATGTTTTTGAAATTGTTCTTTCCTCCTTCGCGCATCAAAAACTGTTACAGCGCCATCACCTTCCTTGGCCGTGAAAAATGTTCGTACAATCGAGGGAACATGAAGCATGGAAGTACTAGATGGTACTCATTCGTGCTGACGTAGATTTCTGTGAGACATTTGCAAATACCACATAAAACGAACAATCGTCGGCAATAGCAAGAAAAGTCTGCGAGGACAACTTTTCCCAAAATTAGCAAGATATTGACAGCCCGGCTTCCATGCAACGCTTTATCAACGTTTAATAAGGAGTAACTTGTGATGGTTAAAGCTGCGAGAAGGTAAGGAATATAGATAAGAATAAATACGATGGCAATTAGTAGACGTTGGCAGTAATTCTGCGAAAAATCCTTTGGTTTGGAGATGTGGTATTACGTACGTGTATATGCCATATAAAATTGAACAAGGAAGCAATTTTCCCAAGATTATGGGGACAAATTCCCAAGGTACGATACACTACAGCAACAAACAAATTCAACTGCCATCACGTTGCATGTGGATCCTTGTTATTTTGTTGAGTGTATAATTATTTCTACAGTAGTTTCTACCAGGATACACCTTCAAATTAAGGCTGATATATCTTATACAGCTGTGAAAAGGGACAAAATGTTAGTCATTGCCAGTATGAAATTACTTCAAGCACACCTCTTTGGCCTACAATTGAGTTACATAATGTTTTAGTAAAATATATCCAACAATTAGTAGAAAGAGTTATGTGGGTTGACAGATTTCAGACTACACTCTGATCACATATGATGGCCTAGCTAGCTCAACAGTTGGCTTTTCACCCCCTAAATTAGGACAAAATTAAAAAAGAATAGTTGTGTGATGCATAAAAGTTAAGGAAGGGTTTGCTAGATGAAAGCATATTATACAGTATGATTAGAAATAAATTGGACTGACCATGTTCAAAGGATAAGAATGCTATCCAACCAGCTCAGTATTGTTGTAAAAGTGCCAACAATTTCCACTGAATACTTAATTAATTGATATGTGATGGCAAATTGCATCTAGGGATAGCCTGGCCAGGATGGTTGTCTGAAACAATGCTTACACACCAGACCCCAGGAGAACTTAGTTAACTAGACCAAAGACTTTTCAGGGTGCTTGCCATAATCCATTACCTAACCTCATTTTAAAATATCAGGGTAATAACTAGCTATGTCTTCTATTAAATGGCCTAATGAAATGCTGTGCATGTTAAAGAATACACATGCAGCCCTGTTAGCTAGGTAATTGCATTGGCTTCAGAGTTGGGATAAGGACTGGAGGACGAAGGGGGGGGCATGAGAACTTTGCTCCACTGATACTCTAAGTTTAACTGAATATAAGTCTATCAATCATTTAAAGCTCCCTCCCCCCCCCCCCCTTACCCTCCCAATTAGGAAAAAAAGGTTCTAGCTACCCCTTGTCAAGCTATGTTTGTCACTGCTAGACTTCTTAAATTAAGCGAAGAAGGCTAAGACCTTGAGCTCATCAAAAAGCAGACAAACTTTTGTTCCTAAGAGACTAACCCTGTCAAGTAGCTGTCATGTTTAACAAGTCAGAACAATTGCAGTGCATTCAAGTGCATGTTGTAATGAAAGCATTCTCTGCCTACTGCATCTTCTGAATTTGTTAATGGAAGAGCATTCACTTATTGCAAAGGTTACTCTCTCATAACTAATCAACCTGGTGATGAGTGTCCATATTTTTTGAAACTGATTCCCGTCACAAGCTAGGGTACATCTCTCATGTTTCATATGATATTTTGCATTTCAATTAACATCATATGAACTTAACATCATATGAATCGAGGCCTTCGTGTCATTCATGTAACAGCTCAGTAGCCTCTACCTGTCACAAGAATCTTCAACATGGCTATATGTACAGAGCATGAAGTTAATTAAAATATCATATATCAGAGTAAGCTAACCTTCATGTCTACAACATTTTTCTTAAACAGTCTCCTGAAACTAAAAAGTTGTTACTACATGTGACATAACTTATTTATATTGTGCTCTTCTTTGTTTCCTTGAAGGTACTAGCACTACAGGAACTGCATCAACTTTTCTGGAGAAAGAATCACCTACAATAACTACTATATGGCAGAACTCATGCATGGGAACCTACCATTATCTTCTTGTTAGGCTGGAAGGAAAATGTCTTCTCTTTAAAGAAGAAAGTGCAGGCCAGGTCTGTATGGTGGCTTTGAGAACTACATCTCCACTGCAAGCTGATTGCCTACAGAATTCAACTATTGAAACTTGCTTCGTATGCGTACTTACTTAATGCAATATTCCGAGACTGGGGAGGCAACCGGTGTCATCATGTTAGGATACAGTGACAGGAGTGCAAGAATAGGGGTGGAAAAACCAGAAGTTCATTGAAATGGGAGTTGCATATCATGATATCAGTAACAAAAAATGTACTTGTAGACCCAAACTATCCTGCAAGATATATCATAAAAGTTGCATGTAAGCCTCGAATTAAAAACTTCATTTCCAAAGGTGGTAGCAGTTTTCATATCACTTGAAATCTAACTTCTTTTTTGGAAAAACACCATAAGTTTTTGTACCATTTTTGAAGTGAATTCATAACTGCATGCAAAATAGAAGAGTTATGTTTTGTTTGGGAATTAATCATAGTGTCTATTATTATAAAAAAAATAAGAGCTTTCCACTGTCCTGCTTGTTGATCAAGAAATGTAGAATGGCATGTTGATGGGAAATTTTAAGTGTAAAACAATAAAGTGAAACATCTGGTACAAGATTCCAGTAAGAATATGGTACTCTACCTGATTTTCATCTTTTCTTTTATGTAATATTTCTGTCAATTGACTTTTTAGGAGTTCCAGTAATTATTATAATTTTGTCAAAAATCATTTAATATTACTATGAGGTATGAGTGAATTACATGTTTCCTATACCTTTATGTATGCCTTGAAGACCAGTTGGTACGTCAGTCTATTCACTTACAGAGGTAGATCAGAAAAATGATGGGGTATTTACAGGATGTAGAAGAATCTATTTACAGTGGTTTACAGCAGTTATGGTAGTGTTATAAATTGCATTCACCGGAGCAAGGACCTGTAGCACAGATGTATACTTACCATATCTTTTGAATGAGAATAATGTCTGCTAATGACAATGGCAGTTTTGATAATTTTGAGTTTGCAATTAATGAGCTGTTCATTCTCATATAGAATCAAGCATGCACCTAGCATATTTTATTAGCATTCTGGACCAAAAGGAGGGGGGAGGGGGAGAAAGGAGGAGGTGATACTTACCATACACACAGCTGTCCTGCAGGTTGAAAGGCTGACAAGAACTACTCCTCCAACATCCCTAGAAAATGCATTGCCCAACTTTCAGCAGATCACATTCTGCTTTTTTCTGAAGGGCAGCAAGGTTTTACATAGCTTTCAGACTTCAATAAGGATCACAATGAAGCCCTATTTTAAAAGCTGTGTTCTACACACTCTAGTACCTTCTCCACTTTAAACAAGAACACCAGCCTTGTGCACCTCTGCAGTTGAACTTCAGCAAAGCTGCATTGAGTTTCAAAAGTCTACAATTACATACCATTTCATTCTTAGTGGGGACTTCTGGGTAGCAGTAGGGTGGACCTGGGTGGACAATGCACAGGGGTCCATGGAGAATTCAAACACCTCAGAGCTTGTGTGTGCAAGGTTTCATTCCTATCCCATACTCCCACCCCCCACCCATGAATATTGGAGCTAGAGGCTTTTAGAAAAATGAATTTGGGCACCCCTTTGCAGTTTAGCTTCCCCATGCATCTAGAAGGCCAGCTCTTGTTGTGCCATTGATTGACTACACAATTACCAGTACCGCACCCAAAAAACATTTATCAATAAGAGTGGAGTTATTGTTTCAATTCATATCCAAATTTGACCAATTGGTACTGATCTTCATGTATAAAGTGCTATATATTCCTTACTATCTTTGTGGATATGCTACATTCCCTTCAAGTATAGTGGTGCTGTTTGTAAGCAAGGGCATATACTGCATGCATGCAATTTGCACAAATAAATTTTCTCCTTCTTATAGCAACAACTTAATTCTGCATCATAGCAAAATCATTCTATGTCTAAATGTACAAGTCCCTCCATACAGTAACTAACAGCAAACAATGATGGATACTACCTGTTGGACATATATGAGACCCATCGAAGCAGTACCACAGTCTCCAATTAAAGAGGCACCATGCACCAGCATGCACCTTTAAAAGGCTGGTTAAATGGCACTCAGGTGTGGACACATAAAGTACTGCACAATATCATAAATAAACAAGCTTGTGTTTGGTGTAGGATTAAACCAAATTAGTGGAAGAGAGCTGATAAAAGAGTTCTCATGGAATGCTCAATACTAGAATTAAATGTAATCAAAAATTTTATTCAAGTCATATTTGGTCCTTGGGATGTTGGCATAACGTACATGAATGTGGCAACACAAACCCAAAGTATGTCATGACTGAACCTGAAGGAAGTACTGATCAAGGAGTGATGTCAATGTTTCAGCACAGATGGGCAATGCTTACAGTAGCATGTCCTGATTTTACAATTGCTCTAATTCAAAATGAAACAAAGGGATTTGGTTTTAACTCATTAATAGAAAATGTCAAGATTGAAAAATTTCTGTGTCCCACTAACCATGGCGAGGGCTCCAAACATGACGATAGCTATGAAATGTGTATTTTCAGCACAAATAAAATTTACATTGGAAATTAAATATTTGTCAATAAAAAAAAATTCTTCCAAATTTTCAACAATTCGTGGCAAGGAACTTCCCATTTTGCTGGTTTTTCCACCCTTGCTCATGGCATATTCAAATCTAAGAAAAGAAATATTTTGATCATTTGTAAAAAAAAAGTTTTAGAAAACACATTTGATCAGTGCAAGTGTAGGATATGAAACACAAGCTTGCTCCAAGTTCACAAAAATTGAATTAAAAATCTGATAATTTAACTTGCATATATTTTGAGCATCCCAAGAATTGAGTTCAGAATTTTTAGCGCAACATTCTGCTTCACCGTATTAAACATAAATTTATTTGAAACATTCTTTTACACGATATCTTTTAAATGAGAATTAGGGTCTACTTCTGGAGGTAAATTATTCAAGCTAGGCCGAGTCCTCTCACTACTTCGTACATTCTCCCAACTTGGTTAATTCTAGCTACCCACAGCTGTTTAAAACTTTTCATTGTGCAGACACAATCCTGGTCTACTGTTTGAAGGGTATATCATCATAGTGAGCATACAAAACCCTGTTGAATCAGACTGCACTCTCTGTTGGGATATGAGCCACTCTGCATTCTTGAATTTGATATCACAGTTCAGGATGATGCATGACTATTTCTTACACAGTACAAGTACTACAAATAAATAAACTATAATTATCAATCTGAGTATCCTGAACATGCAGCTTCAAACTCCCACTTCCTTTGGCATACCAACGTCTCTATTAAACAAATGACTTAAACACCTTTAGAAGGGTTTCTGCCATCATTGAAAACCTGAAAAGTCATGAAATTTGAAAAAAGTATTTACAAGGGCCTGGTAAAGTTTTCCAATTCAAAAAATTGTGTTAACTAAATCATAAGAAATTCATGGAAATTTTCACAAATTTTCATTACTTGATGTGTAACAGTCCCCCCAAAAAGTCGTGCAAGTTCTTTTAATATTTGGTCCTGGAAAAGTAAAAATTTATTTTCCAGAAATGTGGAAACCCAGGTTTAACTTACGATTCATTTAAAGCTTACAAAAGACACATGCTCCACTGAGTGCACCCAAAATTGTTCCTAAATTCTTGTTGTCTTTATTATGCATGATATGATAGTACCATTAGTTGTTTCATGCTGTTTAGTAACTGCAATAAAATTCAGACCTAAAGTTTCAGGTATAGCTGATGTTATAACATATAAATGAAAGGCTTCAATACAGTTACAAGCTGGTTGGCAATACTGTTCCAGTATCACACCATTTTCCTATTCACAAAACTTCATTCCCCAAATACATTTGGCCAAGAAAAATTGCTTTTGTGATGCAAACCATAAAAAATGGCAACCAATCTTTCCAGTATTGATGTGGTTTTCTGGGTTCTGCCAGGATACTCAGAATCATGCATAACTCCATCCTGCTTGGGAAGCATCAACCAGGTGCCTTTTACACCCCAATTGTAGCTGAGATTTTGAATCTTCAGTCCAGTTGACTGTGACACTGTAAATGAATAGCATATGCAAAGGTGAACTTGACAACTTTGGGTGTAACCTTGGGCTGGTCCTCCTGTGCTGAAAAAAAAAAAAAAAACAGAATAATTTATGAAATGCCCACAGAAATATTTTTGCTCTGTTTTGTTTTGTTCCCTTGCTTACTTGAAATTTTTCTGGATTGCTTAATAATCTGCATTGGTACTTCTCCAAATTAAATGTAATAAGCAGGCTCAGCTGGAACTGGAAATGTATGAAAAACACTTATAATTTTTTTTCTTTATTCTCCTTGTCACAAATTCCAAAAAGATGAAATTGTTCTCATATTTCTCACTTTCTTGAAGAGAGAGTTACTCATAAAAGATTTCTTTCAAACTTGTGGTGCCAAAACTTGCTTAACTGGACAAGGCCAGAGCTTCAGAGGTGAGGTTGGTATTACTGTCAGTAGGTCTTGGAACTGGGGATAGGCATACTACCATTCTGGAAATATTTTGAGCAGAATCCAGATCAAAATGGAAATTCAAAAGATGTAACAAAAACTTGATATTTTTCCAACAGGTACAAGGTTTCTCTTTTCAAAGAAAGAAACTGAATTCAATGCATAGTGAATGTACCTAGATACTCTACTTTCATGTTTAGACTTGAATGCTTCCTCCCTAGGGCTGCCATGATATCGCGATATCACGATATCATCGATACAGTTTTGCCCCGACGATATCGACCAATGTTTTGTCAAGATGTGATATTGCAATAAATCAAATAAATGACTAAACCACTGTAAAATCCCTATTTTTATTTTCTTAAGTCAGTAATCTAAAATGATCATAATTTATGGTGTCACAAGAAATGAAATCTGCACTTAACCCACCACAAGAAAACATGATATAAAATCGGAAGCAGTTTCAAAATGCAGTGAATACTGTAACAGCTCACATACGTTCTAGACTTGAGAAGAGTTCTGCACCATCAATATTGCTACATGCATGCATAGTCAATCTCCCCTCACTTTTGGTATGAAATCAGTAGTGGCTACATGCAATAAACAGCTGTTTTGCTTCCTTGACACTGATGGAGAATGTTTAGACTAATGCGCGATATCGCGATATCGTCGCGGAAATGCTGGCGACATTGATAAATGAAAAATGGTTATCGTGGCAGCCCTATTCCTCCCACATGATATTGTCTGCCTCTGCCTCATCAGTTTCATTTTCATTTTGGCAATCCAGGCAATCTGCAACTGAACTGTTGACAAAATAGATTGTAATGCACTTAGACCTGTACTTCATGTCACCTCTTGTCCAAGCAGGCAACAATAATGCAAAGTTGGGAAACTACATTTTATCCTTTATATCATACTTTGAAGATGAATGAAGAAACAAACTGACAAATGGCAAAAAAATTTGCAACTTGTGTAAAGGTATTTTTTATCCATGGATGTGTTTATGCCAAATGCAAATGGTGAATGTTCCTACCATGCAGTTTCATGATACTGTTTCAAACTAGAGAAATCTCAGATCATCTTTTCTGCCCTTTGATATCAAAGCATGATCAATGAAAAGCTTAAAGGGCAAGTGCAGTCTCCCCAACTTGAAGTAGTGTAGTACACCATCCCTCAGGCTGTTTCATGATTGGCTGTTCATGGTCATGTGCCATTTTGGGGGGAGTCACTGCTTGGTTTTCCTATAATATGTAATATTGAAGTCCTAAAAAATTATTAAAAATACTTTTAAGAAATTAAGAGAAGTGAAAAGAAAATTGTGAGCTTTAGCCTTTGCTTCAAAATACATAAGTTTGGGATGAAAGTTCTTGCCTTTCAATGTGGAAAACTGACAACAGCAGTCATGTACATTGGACTACAGTAGTATGGTTAAAATGGGAAGACCCAGTGATTGCATCTGCCAGGACTTAGCCTATACACCACATTAAAAAATTACAAAACAAATTCTGTTTAACAAAGGATTTTTTTCTTTCCTGGTCAGCTTTTTGATGTTAATACCCGACATTTCGAAAGCATATTGGAAAACACGTATATGTTTTGCAAGCATGTGACTGCATTTGAAAATGGTCAATCAGTTATCACTAGAAAAAAACTTGCATTTTTAGAGTTTACACCCAAAGAAATAGATTGGGTAGTATCTTGTTGGAATAATAGATAAAATAAGTAATAATACAAAAACAAAGGACCTAATAAATCCATTTTGAAATGATTAGAGTAGCCTAGCTATAGGTTACAAAATGAAAGGAAATATATCCACTGTGAGTAGAAGAGAGATGCATGTATCTGACAGTTAAGCTACAGTATGGTACTGTACTTCAGAAGAAATGCTTACTGTCATGAAAAAGTCAAAGCTTTCAAACTTTATGAACAGTTACAGTAAGTATAGCACCCTCTTCTCACACTGTGACAAAGACATCACACTTCCACTGCAGTAAGACAAGGAAAGACTACAGGGCATCCAATACCCCCATCCCTTTTTGTTTAGGTTGAGGGCAAAGCAATTCAGCTAAAATCTTGAATGACCCTTTGTGTTTTGGCAATTTATTTGGCCATAAGTGTTCAGTAAAACCAGGAGTGCCAGAGAGGTGCTAAGGGGAACAGGTGGGACAGGGGATGCATCTGAAGGTTATGATAGATGGTCACCACTGTATATAGGAAACATTTTCCATTCTTTACAAGGGAGCATAGATGGGTATGTTATTTATTGTCCAGAAAGTGGCAAGTAATTCCAGTGGTGTACTTCATTCTAATTCTTGAAGGAAATGCAATTGTCCTTTAATAAAAACCACAAAACTTGAAATTTAATTTTGAAATCCAAATCAACATTGAATTTAAATTCCAAATATTCAATTTCTCTTTCATAACATTTTATTCAAAATAATTCCCAGACAAATCTCTGGGTTTGGCCATAGATTTGGACTGCATGTGCCTCTTATGAAGGATTTCATCATTCCCTTGGAAAGAGACTGCATGGCACCATGCCAGCCAGATGTTGTGACTTCTTATATACAGCACGTACTACAATGCTATAATCATGGATGAAAAGATTTGTGAAGCTGAGAAGCTCCTTCCCAGGAAATTTGGACATCTGGAAGGAAATTTCCCTTTTCTGTTCATGAAAATGCAGGGAGAATTGTGGGAAATTTTACTCTCTTCCTGGGAAATAATGCAACTCCCTTCCTGGGAAATAAACCTTTTTTCCAGCCCTGGCTGTAATATATGTTGTAGTTAGTTAGATGGAGTTTTACGGCCCAGTTTCTAACCTATTGGTTCAAGTCGAACTGACCACGGCCTTTTTTCCAGTTGTGGCTCACTGGCTCGTTTTCCCTACCCCACTGCTTACACGGAGCATCGATCACGCAAAATGGCAGTAGGTTCCTTTTTAAGAGTCTTTGGTATGACTCAACTGGAGAAGTGAACCCGGGCCTTCCGCGTAAGTGGTGGATGCTCTCATTAGACCAAACACACCGTCTGTGTAATACATGTTGTATAAGGGAATCGTGCATGTATAGAACATGCATGATGTTTGTCTGAACTCAATGAAAGTCCAGCTATAGTCTTGGGTTTGAATTGGTTGAACAGCCATTTGCAATCCTCCCTGTGTTTGGCCTCCATAATTAACTGTAGTTGCTGTTGAGGGACAAACTGGCTCTAAAATACTGTCATAGTGGTCCTTGACAGGAGTAGATTTCAATGCTGCAATTCAATGGAATATCATATTTATAGCTGGTGATGCAAGTTTGCAGCACAGGATGAACTGTGTGGATGATGTTCAATTATTATAACCACACTTCTAATTACTGTAAACTTGATAATAGGGCAAGGTTTGTTTTTAAGGAGGTATCTCACAATTTTCTTCTCATTCCATAATATTGGATATTCAGGCAAACCAAGCAATTAAGTAAATTTCACATTTAAGGAAAGAATATATTGTCACCTGACTCTATACTGTAGCCAATCATGAAACAGGGCAGTATAACTACTGTACACTACTGTACTTTATACTGGGGTGACTGTAGCGCTCTTGTCTTCAGTAAAGGGAGCACAGCACATCATATCAACATAGCAACCAGCCCAATTTGCAAATGTAAACTATTCAAGCACATAACATTCAATCTTATAATTCTGAAAATGTTGGCAATGTCAAAACATTACCATAGTGGGTAAACCATCTAACATTGTGCAATTGGGAGAAAATAATATTCACTGCAGGCTTTGTGGACAACTAATTGATACTGCAACTCTACATCATTATCAAACAAGATATTGGGTAAAGGCCTAGCAATGCTCATAAACTGTGCAATATTTTAGTAAAGATGAAATTTAAGTATACCCAACAGGAACATTGTGTCAGTCAACTCAATAAGAAGTTCAAAGTTAAAATTTACTTTCAAGTACTGTTCAAGTGCAAGTTAGTTTTCCCTTTAGTCACCTCTTACAGTAGGCAGGAAACAAGCTTTGCCCCTGGAAGCTTTGAGGTTTTAGCATATACTGTATCTCTGAATGAAAAATGTAGTCTCTGAGGGATACGTTATTTCTTTTCGGTCAACCCAAACCCAACTCCTTTCTGACCAGCTAACATTTGGGCAGGGAGGGGAGGAGTGACAGGGGGCCAAGGACAAAATCTAGGGAGGGCATATGCCCCCTCTTGCCCCAACATAGAGCCACCACTCACGGCATGGCACTAATTAAAGCCGCTAAAACATTACGTGCAATTCTGAACAGCACGAGGTAGATCTGTTCTGTGCTATAGTGTTGTGAAACCATGGAAGTACTACCTGGAAGTTAGCTGGGAAAACATGCTTTTGGAGATTGAAAGACTTGTTTTGATACATCCTGCACTTATTTTCACTCACCTATGGGTGTAACAGCTAGCAACTGTACGTGAGGTTGGTCATTCACTAATTGGCTCTGTCTGTGTGGCCCACTGCATGTACAGTACTTTGAAGAACACCTGAAAAGTAAACCAAGACTATTTGCAATGAAACAGTATTTAATTTTAGGGAAGAGTGTGCAAGTGTATCAGACTTCCATGATTTCAAATCACATGCCCCTCAATAATTAAGGGGTGGTGTCAAAATTGGTTGTTATAAGAGTCATAATCATGATGATGATGTGAAAACATAGGCCCCATTAAAACAGAAAGGGACAAGGGAGGGGGGGGTTGCAATCTATTCTGTCTAAAGGGAATTTTAAATCCACCTGCCAATTACCAGTGGCATCAGCAGTGGTCCTTGTTTAAAATATTTTTCACACAATTTTAAAACAGAAGGCTAATTATGTTCATGTATTATTGGTCTTGAAGAATAAAAAGATGTGATGTTTGAGAGACAGAAAGTCAACACTCCAGTCTGAAATATCAGTGGTTATGAAACTATTATGGAAAAAGTTGAAAAAGTTTATCAATCAGCAGTATACTTTTTCAATCCGAGAGGAAAATGGTTGTCCATGGGACAACCAACCTTTAATTTATTGGTAGTCCGTATGGAACTTTTTTGTTGTCCCAAATTCCGACAACCATGAAAATTGATTCCTGTAGCCCAACTGGTTACTGGTAGTAGGCCAACAGTACTTTGGTATGAACTGAATTTAGAATGCAGAATTCTTATTTACCTTAATTGTAAGGAGGGGGTTGTGGGGTGGTGGTGTTGGTGATTGAGGGGAAGGAGATCAGTGTAAGTTTTCATTGCATACAGGTACAACCAATTGTTGAATATGTTGGTAATTACCCCTAAATAATTTTTACAAAGTATGAGGGTGAACTGGATGTAACATTTCAAATGTCACTAACTGAGTATTTTAAAACTAATTTGGCTTGAAGGGTATATAGTCTGTACTGTGCAGGATTAAACAGTGTGCACATGCGAGAGCAAGCTTAGACTTGAATATCTTGACAATAAGCCCTGACCCAGGAGGGGGCATTGGCGGTGCTCAGGGTTCACCTAAGTTTTTCAATGCCCTTAGATGAAAAGAACACTTATTAAGTGTTCCATAAGTGTTCTGTTAGTGTTCGAACACTAAAAATAAGTGTTCTGGGACAATTCTTAGTATTCTGAGCTTTTGAACACTAGTACTGTTTATCTGGAACACTTAATGTGGGACTTATGAGCACTAATAAGTGCTCGATGAAATCCAGTAGTGCTCGAATGCTAAACTTAAGTGTTCTGGGACAATCCTTAGTGTTCTTGCTTTGAATGCTTAGTACTGTTTATTTGGAACACTTAATTTGGGACTTAACAAACAGCTATTAAGTGCTCATGAAATCCAGTAGTGCATGAACACTTAAAATAAGTGTTCTGGGATATATATCCCTGGTGTTCTTTGCTTAAATTTAGAACACTTAGAACCTTTTACCTTGAACATTAAATTTTTGACTTATAAGCAGTATAAGTGCTCAATAAATCCAGGAGTGTTTGAACCCTAAAATAGGTGTTCCGGTACAATGTTCTATAGTGGCTTTTGAACACCAACCTTTTTTTAGGAATACAGAAATTAATCGGTAGTTACTGTATGGGCACTACTGTTATACTGTAGGTGCATATTCAATATGAGCATCATCTGAAATGCAGAAGTTTCAGTTCCAGGAAAATCCTTCCAAGTGCAAGTATCAAAAACCAGAAATACGCGTTGCAGCTTTGATGACATGATGACATTGTAATCTATTCTAAATAAAACCATGGAGATTCTGTCTTCTCAGTCAAGAGTTACTTAAACATGTTGTAAAAATAAATTTTGTGTTACCAAAGATGATCCTCAGCCTCCTCCAACAGCAGGGTCAACCATCTTGCCACCATAACACATCCACTCAAACACAAGAACAATACAAGTTTAGCATGTTAACAAGGTTTCCAAGCTTTGACCTCAAGTGACCCCAGATGACCTTGGACCTCCACCACAAAACCATGGCTACCACCTCTTCACCACTACACATCCACATGCCAAATATGAAATCAATCCAATTTTCCTCCACTGAAGGATTCGGTTAACAAAGTTTTTACGAATTTGACCCCTGGCATGATATCAGATGACCTTTCACCTTCCCCCAAAATGATTGGGACCATCTTTTTAAACCATAACCCATTCACCTACCAAGTACGGAATCTATGTAGTTTAATCCTCTTAGGATACCTTGTTACCTTGTTCTAGTTTTTCTTTCTCCGTACCCATTTCTGTGTATTCTGTGTACGTTAAAAAAAAGATACCTTGTTACCAATAATTAAAGACTTTAACCCCTGGTGACCCCAGATGACCTTTGACCTCCACCAAAATTGATTGATACCACATCACCAAAATGCATCCACCCAATGCAATTCTTCCAGATTTCTCATGTTCAGATATGCTGCTAACGAGGTGTCCAGAGTTTAACCCATGGTGACCCCAGTTGACCTTTGACCTCTACAAAAAATAGACCTCATTGTAATCCATCTATACCAAATATGAAATCTATCCAATCCAGTTTTCTTTGTGAGAACCTAACTGCTGTTGTGATTTATGCTCTGTGTGAGCAATGGAGTAGGGGAAAGAAGCCAGTGAGCCACAACTGGAAAAAGCCAGGCCATGGTCGGCTGGACTTGAACCATAGGTTGGAAACTGGGGTTTATAAATCTATCTAACTAACTAACTGTACTGAGTGATTTTGTTAAATTAGTTTTCAGAATATAAACCCCTGTAGACCTCAGATGACCTTTCACCTTCTCCAAAAATGATGAGGACAGTCCTTGGACCATTGCACATATACCAAACATTCATTACGTGTGCGGTTCGATTACCTACTGTTTGGTGAACCTCCGGAAAATAAAACGATATTCTGGGTGTCACGTGATCAACGAAGACACCAAATCTGCCTTCGCTATCTCCGAAAACACCAAATTTGCCTTTGTTATCTCCGAAAACACTGTTTTCGGAGATAGCAAAAGCATATTTGGTGTCTTTGTTGATCACGTTACACCCAGAATATAGAGAAGGCAGATTTGGTGTCTTCGTTGATCAAGTGACACCCGGAATATCGTTTTATTTTCTGGGGGTAGACCAAATGGCAAGTAACCATGCTGCGCGTGTCATGTGATATCTACAAGTTTCCTACCTTGAGATACTGTAACCTTTTTAACAATAATTTGATCTTTCGGCCCCTGGAGACCCCAGATGACCTTTGAGTTTGAATTCCACCAAAAAAGATCTAGACTACCTCATCACCAAAAATGCATTTACATACCTTATAGTATAAGAGTAATAGCCTAGATTTAATTCATCAAAATTTTCTGTCTTCAGATATCCTTTTAACAAGGTTTTGAGAGTTTGACTCTCATGACTCCAAATGACATTTGATCTCCACAATAAAAGGTGAGAGGCCACCAACAATCTACCAAAAAGTTAAGGTAGCCTATCTTAGAATATATTATAGGCCTAGACGGCGACCCTTGCTGTTGCTCCTGCATGACAAGGTTGATCCTAATATTGATGAGACACAAACACGTGTCAAACAACTTAAGTATCCCTGTCCCCAAAATATGCAAACACACATAAACAATCACTGCATTACTGCAAATGGTTCTCCTTTCAAGTTTCATTGCATGAGGCCTAACTTAGCCTAGCCTTAAACTAAAAGTTAGGCTAGGGCTAACTTAATAGGTGTAATAGTTCTTGTAAAGAACTTAAGAAGCCTCAATCACAGCGATTTTATTCACTAAACTGTAGCTGCCTGAATGGCAACTTTAGAATGTGAAGAGGAAAAAGAATGCCATGATACTTTTGGCCCCTAGCTACGGTTAAAGTGTAATTTAAGTCCTGAGTTTCGCCAAGGCTAGTTAGTGTACTCAACGTTAGGTCCATCCGTGGCCTAGGCCTAGCCTAGCTCTAAGGCTCAATTTTAGTGGCAGAAAGATCAAATAAAATTATAAAAGTTTTGCAGACACATCTCAAAAGATTCCCCAAAAGGCAATTGCAGTTCCATATGTAAGCAACAGGTGTTACTTTCGTTCTTTCTGGCCTCAAAAGTATAAATCCAGAGGCTACGTTTTACAGCCAGATAGTTATGCTATCCTAACGTGCACTGCATATGAGATAAAGAGCCTATACACATACGCGACTCCAAAGAAACTTAGGCCATGACTTGCGGGATTAGTCTTTAATTTCACTAGTTAAAATGTTCTCAATCGGTACCCAAATGCATGTTGATATGATATCTATTTACCTGGTGGCACGGATCTGCAGATATTTTTAAAGGTATCGATACCTCTAAAAATATCCGTCAAGTGCTACTTATATCGCTAGCAACCTGTGTAACTTCAATGAGCAATGCATGATACGTTTGTTTTTTAATTTCAAGTGTAAGTACGTACGTATCGGTTATTGTTATGATTGGATATGTATGTGTACGACGTACATTCTCTACATATTACATGCATAGTACAATGAATGGATGATGGTTTATGTCAACGACAAATTCTATGCATGTGCGTTCTTTCTACCGCTTCCATAATTGGAAAAGGGGATCCCAGAATTATCTATAAATTTACATCCATCCCGAATGGTCCAAGGATTCTAGAAAACTATATCTAAAACTTTTAAGCTTGAATCAAATTTTATTTATCAGAAGGCCAAAATTTCTCCAAATCATTTAAGATCAATGTTGTTGAGGAAATGCTAAACACTTTCGGTGGAACCAGTTTGTTGTTTATAAGATAGCTTGATGTGTACACCAAACTGGCGAGCTGCCAAAACTGCTTTTGGCGCGCAACTGACAGGCACAAAAATTATTTACGTAACTGTACGTATGTATTTCGTATGGCATGGAGCGACCGTCTGGCCATGTACGTCTGTACGTAAGCTGCAGACTGCGTGAATTTACGTAGGATATACATTAAAGTGCATGCTATTACTGGACTGCTGTGCTGCGCGCGTGTACGTCTGCGACGTACATAGTACATGGTATATATATATCGAGACATCGTATTGTAACAAACTCCTTGCCAGGCTATTTACCAAACGGACATCGCGACGAATTGTTATCAAAAGGATCAAACTTTGCAGAAGTCTCTGGCCACAGCGCAGGTAAGAGTCGTGTATATCTTGAATATTGAACCAAATACTTGGGAAAATTTATTCAGTTGTGATTATTTCCTTTTTGAGAGGTAAATTAAGTTGAAGGCTTTGCCAAGGGCACGGGACTAACGTTAGGTCTCAACGTAATTAATTTCCTGGCGTAACGTGAGGCATAAGGTACATGGCAGTATTGCGTTAGCCCAGCCTAGGCTAGGCCTAGGCCTAGCTTGTAACTTAAACCCTAATTCAGCGTAAACTGCTCACTAACGTTGTGTACAAATTCAGATCCAAAAGCACAAATTTACTAGTTAAATCTAGGCATAAGTTTGAGTTGAATTAGCTAGGCTAGGTAGGCTAACGTTATGTTTTGATTGCAAAGTTTATAGGCCTATTTTGATTTTCCTTTCTGCAAGTAGGCTAGGCCTAGCCTAGCCCTAACATTAGGCCTTAGGACTAGTTAGTCAAATTAAAACCTTAAAGTGCAAGGCAAGGTGTTTTTTGAGCTTGCTAGACTAGACCTAATGTAACGTTAGGCAAATTATTGTCCTCAGTGAAGGACTATAGGCCTAGGCTAGCCATAAGTTAGGGCTAAGCCTAGGTTATATTAGTCCTTGAAAAGGACCATGTACGACGCTTAAAGGTAAGACCTACTCGGCCGTACACAGTCCTTGCCCTTAGCCTATGCCTCCTGAAATTAAGACATTCATGCGCCGGGCTTGGCGCATAATTCTGCAACTGCTTCACAGCTTCAAAAATACACCTATAATTAGCATACTTGCGGTCTTTAAGTTTAACACCACATCTAGGCCTAGGTTTTTCAATCTGCTTTTCTTTGAACAAACAAGGGGAATGAGTTGGTGAAATTTGGAATTAAAAATCAACTTTATCACAAAGTAAGTTACACAATCCAAAAATGCCTGTAACTGTAGTGTAACAATTAGGCCTGAGTACTGAATTACCCTGGCTACAGTTTATGATGGCACAGAAGACCTTGGTTTCCACTTTATAAAATGACCTTATTTAAATAGAAAATTTTGATAAACTAATTAAATTTAGTAAGGCCTGGTAGTGCTTCTCAACCTTTATGATCCACTTCCCCACTAGGGGAAATTTTTTTCCATTCACCCCTAGGCTTGTACGGTACTTTAAAACATCAAATTGTCAAAAACTAAAAACTAGAACATTTTAGTTAGGTTTTGTTTCAAACTTAGCCTATATTTAAAAAACATAGGTCTTAGATTTTCACATAAGCCAAATAGAGATTTCAAGACACAGCTCAATTCATGCAAATTTTACCCTTTTCACAAAATCCCCCCCCCCCCCTTTGTGTATAATTCACCCCATTCCCCAATTTTCCAAATTTCACCCCTGAACACTGATGTGGAAGTCTGTGTAGGGCCATCATTTCTCAAAACAACAAAATGGCTGCTGCTGAAAGAGGTTTCCAAGTAAGTTCTGTAACATGTTGCTTCAGAAAGTGACCTAAAATTGTATGTTTGCCTATTTTTAGTGGCTGTAAATGAACACAAAACTGATTCCAATTGTTTAAGGATAGCAATGGTAAAATATAGCTGTTGAATGAGTTATTTATGCTGTGATCAATTTTCCTCTTATGTCCTGAATTTGCAACAGCTGACCCTATGTATCATCGGTCACAGATTAGCCCCCTAAATTGGCTAGGCCTATACAAAGGCTAGGGGGCAACTGCGCTACGTCAATCATGCTATTATTTTTAATTTTTATGCCAACTGAAGGCTGGGCCTAGGGTAGGATGTTAGCTGCCCATCACTTGAAATCCTTCCAGGCTGCCTCCTCATTTCTTTTATGTTACTTTTAAGCCAGGCCTCACAATTGCTTATAACTCATAACTTGTCTTTGTAAATGTCAGAATTTTTTCTTTGAGGCAACAGCAAGTCCAGACTAGGCCTATACTGCCTAGGCTAGTAGGCCTACAAAAGGCCTGTATAGGGTGTATACACTGCCAACACCTATTTGGCCTAATGTACGTTGGCCTATTTCTAATTTCAGACCCTTTTCACTTTGTGTTTTCTTTATTTTTTATTTTATCTTACATCTTTATTTTTTTAGGGGGGAGGGAGGAGGGGGAGGAGGCAACACTTCGTTATGCCTGGCATATATAGCATAGTCCTATCCTTGGCTATAATTATTTCTATGCTTTCCACAGTTTCATGAAATATTTCCTAAGTCTTAGATCTTTGTTAACTAAGTTTTTCATATATTTTTTTTGGGGGGGGGGGTTTGAAGGTTAAAAAGTTTGTGTTAATTATAAGCCTATCCCTTCTGTATGAAATTTGTTTAATTAAAACGTTTAATGTTACATGGATGTAAATTGGTAGCTATGGCAGTACTTTTGCCTTTGTTGTTAATGTAGCAATTCTCTATGAAATGATTTCAGTAAGGCTGGTACTATGCACTTGAACTTGTTTACATGTAGCAACAGGCTTTTAGAGTTGGCATCTTGTAACTCCAGGTGTTTTTTTTTTCATTGCTATTTTTAAAGGGACAATCCTCTCACCCCAAACTACACTTCTAGTATAGGGTAACAGAAACTCTCAATTGGCTCAGCTTTTTGATTGACCGCTAATTCAAACAATGCAGAGTACCAAAACTTATATTACACAGCACAAACTGTTCAGATAGTGTTTTGATTATACACATTGAGCTTTCTATATTCACCCTGAAGCAATAAAATGAGATTGTGTCTGGAGGAGGGTGAATTCCAGACAATTGTGGGAGGGGCTTAATTAAGAAGGTTAGGAGAATTGGTACTGTTTGGGGTGAGAAAATTGGGCCTTTAATTGTGTGATGATGGATATCTCTGTCATCAAAATGTACTGAGTAGTATTACAGTACTTTCTCCCCTGGCATCACTTTAAGTGTGCTTCCAGTGACACCTGGTTAATATAAACAACAGGATTAAAGGGGAACTGCCATCACCCCATCTTTGAGAAGTGTAGTATACAGTCTTGTTTTGTGACTGGCTGTTGAGAGTCATGTGTCTGCACTTATCCTCTTCAAATGTAAAGTTCGCTACAGTAGAAGTCACTGGTTGATTTACCTTGAATATGTAATTCATAAAATATGATGGAAGATGCTTTGTGATTTTTAGCTCTTGAGGTTGTAACCACATTTTTTTTTTGTTTATATCAGGTCCTGCAACATGTCCACAATGTGGATGAGTGTACCTTAACTTCGACGTTGATACCATCACCACAACAGCATACCATCCAAAGCAGGATTTGCCTCACCTTCTCAATGAAGTGTAAGTAGCTTATAAGAAGTGCTAATTTTGGAAGTAGCCTTTATCAAAGCTGATCATCTAATCAGTTTGAAGTAAAGGCCATCAATTACAAGGGACAAAATAGTGTTTGTGAATTGATTAGCAAAAAGTAATGTTACAATTCTTTTGTGTTAATTAGTACTAGCAGTTACAGAACTGTAAGTACTGCAACTTTTGCTAATCAAAATTAAAATTGATTAGCAAAGTTCTGGCAATTCTTGGGAAGCAAATTGCTGTGTAAACCCAGCTACAGTATTTTGTCCCTTCACTTAATGGCCCAATTATCTCACCCAAAACAGTAGCAATTCTCCTAACCTTCTTACTTAAGCCCCTCCCACAATTTTCTGAATTTCTTCCTCATCCAGACAAAATCTAAATTTTGTGCATCAGGGTGAGTATAGAAAAGGTCAATGTGGTTATTCAAATCACGCTCAATACAGTTGATGCTGTGTAATATAAGCTTGGTACTCTGCATTGTTTAAATCAGCTGTCAATCAAAGAGCAGAGCCAATGGAGAGTTTAGGTTAACCCCTAAAAGAGTTGTAGTTAGGGTGAGAAAATTGGCCTTTAAATCAATGACAAATTTTTTTGGGGGGGATGTGGGTGAAAGTTGTAAAGGTGATATTCATGTTTATGCCTCATCTTTTTTTTTTCTGGCACACAATGTGGTGCATCTCTGGCACAGTCCCAAGCAGTGTTTGCACTTAAGAATTTTACCCAGTGACGTGCCACATAGATGCACCAAGTGTGCAAGAAGATCCCCAATGAGTGCCTTCTGTGAGCTAGTGCTTTGGCATTCAATTGGCATGTATCCTGCATGCAAGCTGCATCTTTCTTGCTCACAAGCATTTCTGTAAGGGTGGGAATTCCCATTCTTGCTCCCAATTAAAAATGGGAGTGATTTTCAAAATCAGGGTGGGACCTCTTTCCCTCCAATGAATGATTGTTGGGAGGTACTTGTACACGACAGAGGAGTCTTGATCATACAGGTAGTGAGATGCAGTTTCAGCTGTGTTTATTTGGATCAGATGTCAAGTTTAAAGCCACACATGGGAAGATTTGTTTGTCAGGGTTGTGTGTCCTAATTATGCTACCACCCTTGACCCACCCAAAGTGCGCGGGAATTTCTAACATTTTATTTTCTGTTGGGCAGGATTCTGAAGAAATTAGCGTAATCCTCAAATAGTGCATAGTGCACCCATTTTCTCAGTGGATAAACATTACTGAAATGTTTGTCCTTGGTGTTCGTATCAAATGTGGTTCCAACCTGTTCACAACACAATCATATAAGATTTTAGCTGCAGCAAACTGAAAATCTCAAATACAAATTTCAAGATGTTGAATATTCCTAAAGGTTATCATGTGAAGTTTTATGTCTGTTCTCCTTCCTACAGAGCATCGTGTTTGATATAAATTTGTGGACTAAAAGTCAAAGGCAGACATTCATCACCACACACTACAGTTTGACTAGTAGCTATGTAGATACAGAAATTATCAATTTGGCAGAGTTTTTTAATAAACTTCAAATTTAAAAAAAATTAGAAAGCAAAAATGCAGATTGCAAGTTGCTCGTGTTATACATCATGTTCTAAAAGTGTTCTGATAACACATTTCATCTTTGTATATTCACGATTGTATCTGCTGTATACCCTTAGGCAATAAACTGGGGTTGTGTCTGGATGTGAATGAATTTTACAATTTTGGAAGGGCCGGGCAGTTAGTACGGTAGGTTTGAAATTGGAATTGTATGGGTGATGTATAAATGCCTTTAACTGACTTTATTTTGCATTTTAATATTTCAAGTATTTTTATATTTACTGTGGTGTATCTTTTTTTTATGCAGATACGACCAATCAACCCATCCCTGACTCCCTGTGTGACTGCAAGTCTATCACTCTACATGGATTAAGTCCTTTATGGAAGTACAAACTTTCAATCAAGATCCAAGGAGCATGTGAATTGACATCTTTTTTAAAGTGCAGAAGACATTTTTACTGTCATTATAGAAAACAATCAAAGAGAGTCTACAGTTTTTGCCTGACAGAATTTGCAACTTAAGCATACTTTTTGAGATAGTTTTTGGTGTAAGTTGTGTGACTGGGTCCAATTGGAGTTTACACAGGACTATCTTCTCTGTTCCAAAGGGACATATAAAGTACTTGTAGTCCACTTGAACATTGTTTACGCACAAGTATTATTAACCTGCAGGAATAAAGTGACAAATACTGTGTACTGTAATGCCACAGTGAGACTCAACTCCATTGTAATGCCGCTGCATGCTCAGGACTATCAAATATACTTCATGAGTAAGTAACCTTCTTCTGCTGGATCCTCCAGCTTCATTTCAGATGTCTTCTTTCTTGCTCATTATGTTCAAATATAAGACTTCTTTGACTTTATACCTGCAGAATTATGGTTTGGTCAATTTTTCAGATCATTGTATCAAGACCAGTGTAATTTTTTTAAAGTTGCATGATGATTTGTGTGTTTATAACATTTACTGTACTTGCAGTAGTTTTTCAATTGTATCATTAATGCATATATTTTTATTCTAGGTATTTGTTGATGTCTTCATTCATGGTTATGCTAGTAAGCTGTTGTTTAAAAAAACTGTTTTTTTCTTCAAAAATGTGCCTTGGGAATAATGCATTCCAATCAACAATGGAAAGTGTAAATAAATGTAAAGCTAAATTTATGATGTTATTAGTCATTTAATTTGAAAAATCTGATGGGAAGTTTAACTTCATTTGTATTACTAGTTGCTGATGGCTGCAGTGCTTCAAATTAATCACTCTCCATTAAACGTACACCTACACCTGTACAGCAGTATTTGTTTTGCATACAAGATTTAATGCATTATTCAGAAAGTGTTCCATGTTTAGTGTTCAATATAAGTGTTCGAGCACTTGAGCTCAGAAAATAACTGCAGTAACATTAATTCAGAGCAAGTGCTCCACTGTAGGCCTAAGTGCTCGAGCACTAAGCTTGAACACTACCATCAAACATAAGTGTTCCGTGCAAGTGTTCTGTGTAAGCATTCCATGTAAGTGCTCGAACACTTAGCTGGAACACTACCATCAAACCTAAGTGTTTGGTGCAAGTGTTCTGTGTAAGTGTTCCAGGTAAGTGTTTGAGCACTTAGCTCATTTAAATAATTCGGCTCATACGAGCACTTAGCGAACACTTACGGAACACTTAGGGCATGTGGTGTGTGATATGAGATTTAACTGTTCATTTAAGTGTTTGAGCACTAGTGTGGAGCACTAACAGAACACTTAGGGAACACTTAAGTTTTCCCTAAGGGTGACAAACTATTCTTTTTACCAAGGAAAATATGCAGAAAATATGCCTCTTAGTTGGTGGCAAATTGTATATGAGCATATAAGCAGAATTCAGATTTTATTGGAGGCCCGGTGACCCCCAATGCCCTGGTGTATGCTTGGTTTGTTAATTGATGTTAATCCCCTCTTTCTCAAAACCCTGGATCTGCTACTGAGCCCAAGTCTGCAGATCCAGGTCTTCTTAGGTGACTGATGTAGGCCTAGCTAACTTTCTGCATTGTTCCACACATGGGGGGAAATATATGGCCAGGTCGACATCATGGGAACCCCGGAAAAGTTCAAATACCAATTACCATCAAAAAGAAGTTCCACGGTTTCCCTTCCAATTATGTGTGAAAAAGTGGGGTTTTGTAACAAATCATTGTACTTTCACTGCAATTGCAAAATAAAAATCCAAATGGAAGGGGAGTTTAACCGATCGGATGGGGGAGGGAGCGCACAGGGCTTACACTTTGCTATAGTTTGCGTTTTCGAACTGGACCTATAGCTAATTCGAAAACGTGGAAAACGCGGAAATTTATTATTATTATTATTTTTTTTTTTTTTCCCTTCCAATATATGTGCATGGAAATGGGATTTTGATATCAAATTATTACTTTCAATGCAGTTTCCAATCAAAAATCTGAAAGGAAGGGGCATTTTACCGGTTGGATGGGGGTGGGGCGCTGCCTCGTGCGCCCATTTTGCTAAATACCCCCTTGTAAACACTCTTTGTGAAGACGGTTCAAAATTCCTACAACTAGTCTCTTTATAAAATTATCTGCTGCAGTGCACGTTGAACATGTATGTGATTTTTCATATATGGGCGATGTACGTACTTGTAAACCTAGGCATATATATGGGGCCTTACCTTACAATAGGAAGGCAGTTTGCCCTACAACTCTTTTAACCATATACCTGGCAAACCACTAGCACTTGGATAGGGGACCTTACCCTTACCATGAGTGAATGCTTTTATAGCATCCAATAAGCATTCATTATGCCTTCTGAATGCATCTTTTAGCATTCGAAGGTTTAAGCAGTACGTCAGTGAGTTGAATGCGTAATTTCTTCCTCAAATGAAGTCTTCCTTGCATTATGAATAAGCCTTCATAATTTCCTTTGAAGCCTACCAAGCCTTCAGTTACTGTTTGAATGCATTCATTAGTTTTTTAATGTTTTGGAATGCATTCACACATGAATGTGAATGCTTAGTTAAGTCTTCAGATATATGAATGCTTATCAAAGCCTCATTTCCTTTTTTGCAAAGAATATAACTTCATTTATATCTTCATTTATACTACAAATCCGACATGCTCAGGCTTACAGACTTGTTCTCATCAAGTCTCTGGGGCAAATAACTGATCCAGCAAAGCTGAGCACTTACTCATTGTCAAGTGGACTGTAGGCTAATGAAACAGCTAGGATCATTAAGTGATAGCATATTGTAGGCCTCTGCTTGATATAGTTTTGTGATGACAATATTGGGCAAAGTGCAAACTCCGTGCCAGGCCTTCTGAGTGAGAGATCATAAGTGTAAACTAAGATGGGGCATGTGAACAAACCAGGGGCATATGTGTGGCTTATTCTGAGGTTACGATTTTGATGAATTGGTAAATGTACTGCTGATCACTTCTGCTGAAACCTGTGCTGGTTCGTCATAAGTTTTACTAGGCATAGAGCTACTAATATAATTGAGTCCAAACGTTAGGCCTATGCATATACATATGCTTAACACACATGTGGGGTATGTGGATCACTAACGAGACCGCAATCCTGTCTACTTTTTACCATCAGTAACTGAACAAACACATTTCACTTACCTTTGGGCATGATCTGTGAGCAGATCTTCGCAAAATCGCCGTTATACACAGGAGACTTGCCATTCCCAATGAATGAACCTGCTTTCCTGCGGCGATCAAGGTGTTGGGCCTATTCCGCGTGAGAATGGGAAAGGGAACTCCGACTTCGGTTTGCTACTGTACTTTTCTCGTTTGATTTCTCCTTCTCGTGACAACATTTAATGGTCCTCCCGCGCCATTGCTATAGCCTGGTGCAAACGCTGTCCTTCGAATTTCTTCTTTTTTCTGAACAGGAAGACATTTTGCTGTCGTAAGACTAAGACTAGCCCCTTGGCTTCGACCAATATCGCAAGTTCAATGCAGGTTTCCCAGGCCAGTTCGTCTTTATAGAAATTCCCAAGATCATGTCCCGAATAACAACGTACAGCCCCTCAACGTTGAACTGCAGTAATAGCCTACAGTATATATAAGAGCATCGAAGTCAAACTGATGATTAATTCATTACAACAAAAAAACAATTAAGCCGGAAATTTAATACAAGCCACGTACCTTGGCATTCTTATTAGGAATTATTCACATATTTCATAACTAATTGATAAGTCACTTAAAAAGTAAAAAATAGAAACGATCACACAATATTTCTTTTTTTCAAAGTGGGAAGGAAAAGAATTACTAAGACGTTTCGAAATTCCCAAGATATTGGGATAATTCCCAAGGGTCTCTCTGTTGTCACTGAGCAAGGTACTCACTTGTATCAGGAAAACAACTCCCTGCTACATACAGTACAAATTAACACAAATACTACTATACTATACCTGTTAACGCTCACACAACCAAGCGTATGTAGCAGTACAGTATCCCACGCAATCGTACAGTATGTACTGTTATCATACGGTGTCTATGGGCTACATCCGGGATTTTGGGTGGGATAACAACTTTTTTTGAAGGCTGTACAAATGTCGCCCCCGGTTCGCGCCACGATACCGTGTCTTTAAAAGTTGGTCATTCAGTAGTGCCCAACTACTGGGTAGTTGCATTGCCCAACACCAATTGCCCAACAGTTTGCCCAATTGTTGGGAGGACACATATATACCCAGTGTTGGTAAAAAGTTGGGCAAATATTTGCCCAAGAGTGTACAAAGTCCACGATTGAGTTTGATACTTTAAACTACACACTTCACTGTTTACCTACCAAGTGCATCGTCGCTGGTGCCCCCAACCACTCTTGGAGGACAAAACGGTGTATGTGTTAGGGTATTTTGTAATTTTATATCAGGTTATATTGAAATTACTGAAGTCCAAACAAGCACCCAACATACTGGGTAGTTGCATTGCCCAACACCATTTGCCCAACAGCTGGGAGGACACATATATACCCAGTGTTGGTTAAAGTTGGTCATTCAGTAGTGCCCAACTACTGGGTAGTTGCATTGCCCAACACCATTTGCCCAACAGTTTGCCCAATTGTTGGGAGGGCACATATATACCCAGTGTTGGTAAAAAGTTGGGCAAATATTTGCCCAATATTTTTTAGAGTGTGTACATTTTTGGCATTTGGAAATCAAGATAAGTACACGAAGAAACATTAATTGCAAAAGGTCTGCTTGGCTCTCTAGATACCAAATTCATAATAAATAATAGTAGCATAAACCTAGGCTTATTGGATGCAACTTTCTGGCTTTTGAGGCCACTTATCATGGGAATGGTCACTTGAAGAAAAGCAAAATGGAAACTGTTCATTAAAACTCTTAAACCATTACCACTGTGACAACAGTTTTATTTTAGTTTAACCTGAATGTTCTCTTCAAATGTTACTGAAAACGTTGTGGAAGCTATTTTGGTATCTTTATAAACTCTTTTTATTGTCTATGTTGGTAATTATTCCCGACAAAAAGAGGGCTATTTGCAATGCAATTGTTGTTGCGCCCTTTGCACCATCTTTTATTGGTCGGGACGGTGAATTTAATTTCAGTTTGTGTATGTTGTAAGCTTTAAACGCGCTTGGTGTGGAAGCAATAACTTGTCACAGCGACATTAATTAGTACGTATAAAGCATGAAGGTACGTTTCGGCAAAACCTATCCCTATATTACAGAAGATGACCCTTTTCTTTAGATTAAGGGCAAAAAGTACAGTTATTAGTCGCTGTTTTAGCATTTTGTTATCTGGGTCTTAAAACAACTTCATTAAATTATTTCTTTTTCCTATAATGGTGCAATAGGAAAGTATGTTAAAAACCTAAAAAGGGCGCCGACAGACGATTTGGGTCCGTCAGGTGGGGGGGCTGACCATATGGCAGCTCCGCCACTGGTCGATTGGTTAGAGCGTGAGAGTTGCAGTCGGAAGGTCGCGAGAACAAGACCTGGTCGGGTCATACCAAAGACTTTAAAAATGGTACCTACTTGTATTGAGCTTGGTGCTCAGCATAACCAATGGAGTAGGGAACCAAGAAAGTGGGCCACAACTGGAAAAAGGCCGTTGGCCGGTTCGATTTAAACCAATTGGTTGGAAACTGGGCCGTAAAACTCCATCTTACATAACTTAGCTTCGGGGCTACCATGAATTTACGGCGCAATAAGAATTCTCTATGCATTCTTTGAGTTTGATGTCAACTAGAGAGATGTTCTAAATGGAAACTCCTAGAGATCATGGGTAAAATTCTTGTTTGGGTTGACGAATGACTATCTTTAAAGAGATGGTTTCGAAAGCATTACGGATAAAAGGTCTCATTGGCATTTATTTACCTGTAATGCTGAATTTCAGCTAGTAACAGTACAAATATTCATGAGACAAAAGTAGTGATAGATGCTGGTATTTCCGACAAAGGAAGAGTAGGTACATTTTGCATTAAGTAATAAATAAAAAAATTACACTTCTTCAACATGGTGAGGTTTAAGAATTTACTCTCAACATTCCTTCCACATAAATCATATCATAACCGTATAAAAGAAGAAACAATGTAATAGTTGGCTCTTTCTCTGAAAGTGTACATGTCAAGTGGAGTCAACTTGCCTACTTAGCAGGACGTCCAATATATTCCCAATTCAGTAAACACCTTGTTTGGGAAGCATTTAAAGGCGAAATATAGTCAACCCAATCAGCATTAGGTGACGTAGTCTATTATATCCCCCTTCCGTGCTTGTGCTGGGGGTTGAAGAATATGCCCACGGTATATCCCAACTTTCGTGAGAGGCGACTAAAGGGAAGGATTTGCACCATACTCATTTGACACTAAAACATGTTCGTGTTGGTGTGCACGTTGTTAAATCCCAGTTAACTCTCTTTTATTTCACAAACAGCTCTTAAGAATCACGTGACAAGAAGTTTGTTTTTGAATTGTGAAATTTTAGTAAAGTAATTTCTCCTTGGTGCACCTTTAATTAGCAATATGTAAGTCTTGACATATCATGAAAGATACATAGGTAGAAATAAACAAGAATTTAGCATTGTTTCACCAAATAGTACTGACGTATTATGGAATTCAAGTAAAACAATACGACAATATACATTTACAAAAAATAAAAATAATTTTCATGTGTTACTCTTACGATGCCTTACTAAACATAAAGCATTGACGACTGACTACAGCCAGTAATTATAATTCAAAATCAATGGAGGGAGTATTCAGCTGCAATTTAGTAGGTTTAACGTCCAGTCTTGTCAGTAAATTTTATTTGGTTCATTTAGAGAAGTTAAAGTCCTGCGAAGTTATCCACATGATTCAAAATGACTCAAAAAGAAAGAAACAAATTTCAAATAAGGGTTGGGGAGGGGAACACCTGCTTCGGTGCGCCTTTCAGATATTATCTTTCAAATATATGCTTTCTTTTTGGCACAAAAGGGACACAGTTTCTAAATAATACATGCCCCTACCTCATCCCCGTTTCTCACTCACAGCTATAGAGTGCTGTGACTTACGTCACGCGACCCCGCCCCTTTTGAAGGGCAAGAAAGTATGTGTACGCTTGCTAGTGTAGAAAACTGAGAAGAAGCTGATGACCCAAACGTGTGACTCTTGTATTAAAACACTGTTGATTTTCGTCCAGCAGTCGACATGGCTTACCCATTGTGGTTTAAAGGGCAGGAGCTGTCATACCAAATTGAAGTAGTGTAGTAGGCTGTCCAGTTTCATGATTGGTTGTTGGGAGTCACGTGACAATGTTTTTTCTCTTCAAATGCGAAATTTACTAGAAATAACTGCTTGGTTTACCTTGAATATGCAATAGTTAAATCATAAAATGCAATAAAAGATACTTTGAAGAGAAATAAGACGAAAATTGTGCTATTTAGTTTTTTCTTTAAAATAAGTTTGGGGGGGGGGGGGCTGCTCTTTACCTTTAACGTGAAAGCTACTCTATAAAAGGCTCTCCCCTACAAGTACCATGTCATGACTACATATTTATAAAAGAAATGACGATGTCAGAAATCACATTACTTGCTTCAAATGATTGGGTACAACGAACGGTAGATGACCAGTTGATAAGAAAATAAAAACGGAAAATTATACAAACTATATTATCATGTTGGTAAAACACTCTGACGTAGCAAGCAGATAAGCCTTAAGCATCAAATTATTGAAGCTTACTCACACACAGTCGAGAAGTCTTACATTACATTCTTTGATAACGTAAATAAACATAACCTCTATTACTTTAAGCATAGAACCTCCTTCTCACAAAAAGTTACTTTGCACTTATATTAATAATTTTCTCTTTACAAAATGAAATGTCATCACTCTGTGCCTCTGATGTAAAAATATTGCATAGAGATCCATGATAACATCACTCTTCTTAATCCCTTTAAAATTATTTTAATGTTACATTTAAACGAAGTTATACTTTTTGTTGGAAACATATATATACATCTACTACTTTCTCTTCGTTTCAAAAAAAAATATCTCCATACAGCATTTTTTCATTCATGTCTGACATTCAAGGCACCACAATTTTTTTTTTAAACCAGGTAGGTTAGGAAAAAAAAAGAGTGCCCTCATTTTGAACTTTGCACATTTACTTGCAATCGTGATGTTCATTATCTCAAGAGAGAGCTAAAAAAAAACTAATCCCTACCGCCCCCCACCCCCCGAAAAAAGAAGGCCTATCAACAGCAGTTAGAGACCATAAGGCATGATGTGATATCTATGATGTTCCTTGGGAACATTGATGTAAGATATACAAAATGTGATATTGACAATGCTGTATGAAATACTTGATGAATTTTTAGCTACGCCCAATTGAAGAGAAGGAACAGTTTCTGTTTTGCTACTTTTGCACGGTAAGATATTCAAATATTCCATTTATATTATTTTGAGCAAATAGAGGTGCCTTCCTTTTTTCAAACAGATGATGCAGGCATGAAAGTTTATAACGTGAGTTCATATTTTTATTATAATGCTTTGGCAAGAAGTGTACCCAAAAAATAAAATAAATTTATAAAACAACCCATACCACCTGTACAAGCTTTCCCATCCCCCACAAGTTTAATCTAAAACATCTATTAGCATATGTAGAATTCAAATCTTACGAAATTGATACAATACATTTAAAGATTGCAGGTGCTGTGGAAATAAAAGAATATTGGGAGCTGAGTGCCAGCAAGATAATCCAAGGAAAGTGTAGAGAAAAGTGTTGGCTTTACAAGCCCTCCAGGTGGTCAGAAATGTGTATTTCGAAGTGTTCTAAGATGCATGTGCATTTAACTAGTCAAATATGTTCAGCACCAACTACAAAATTCTCCTAACAATCCTCAATTCTTGAAGCAAGTGGCAAATATGGGGGGTTGCCTCTAAAAGGCTTGGGGGACTGAGCCCTTAAGCCCCTGGAATGGGCATCCATGACTTTCTGAGGATTAGGGAGCCTACTGGCTTGCCAAAGACCCGATACTAAAGTCCTGTAGCAAGTATTTGGCAAAATTTAAATAAACAAGAGACAAGAGTAAATTTATCATCCTTACATATTTAATTCCAAAGGATTAAAATTGAGACATTGCTAAATCATAAAAAATAAAAAATGAATAGAAGACCATCTTTTCAGTTTTTATCATTTCCATTCAAAAATTTATATTTTATGCATATTCAACTACAGATGGTTTACTTTTACAATTGCAAGTGAAGAATTGGTTAGCAAATTTTTCTACACCATCACGTATCTGTTATGAAGGAAATAGCAATACACAGGATAAAGGCTGATTATATAAGAAACTGTTCTTCTCTCGAAGAGAATCAATTTCAGTATTTCATTTTTCAGCACAAAACTTTACTACAATGATGTAGAATTATTACCATATGATTTTAATCATTTGTGACTTCTAAGTACATCTTCACCTTTACCTAATTGACAACTACCCAATAATACGAGACAGGAATTCCTGGGTTCTAGAAGCCAAACCCCCTTTTTAAATGTCATTTTGCACAAAGTTTGAATAAAAATAGCATAGCACCATAATATCAAATTCCATTTTCTAATTTCACACCACTCTCTATAAGGTCCACATAATTCCATGTTATTATGAAATGTCCAGTTAAGACTGACAGGGTTCAGGGTTCTTGAAGGTCCAGGAAGGCCCATTGTAAAATGGCCTTATACCAAAAAAGGCCTAACAAAATAAGCATTCCAATGCAACTGATGACAGGACCTCTAAGTATTTAACTTGGTTTTCCCACCTTCTTCAAAGCTTTACAGATTGCACTTACATAAGCACTGAACATTCTCTGTTAGTACCCATTTTTCCTGGTGATCCAGGTCAAACCTCGGGGTTAAAGGAAATTATTGATATGTGCTATATCTTGAAACACTGATTTTCTCCCTTTTTCTTATCTAGCTCAAGGACACATGAGTAAAACCAACCAGGATCATTCCCATTCCATTAAATAATTGTTTTACTTCATGCTTATTAACATCAGTCACTCTAAGTCTATAATGTGGAAGCATCAACTAACAACTCACCCACATTTTATGACATAAAGGGCTGGAGCTTAACATTCCAAACTGTTTGAAGCTAATCTGTGAGAGAAGCTTTATGGTTAAGACTTGAGGTGGAGGGAGGTTTCAAAGTCCCCAACAGGCCTAGCTTTAATGTCTATATTAATTTGGCTGTGAGTGATGTTGGTTCTGTAATGTCCAGATTTGGAGGGCCAGAGAAGATACTTGAAGAAATATATCAGCCAAACTGTCCTTTGAATCAACAGAGAAAGGTGGGTCAACTGACATTTCAAAAATCACACACTGCTTCAAGGTAAACCATCAGTTTGCAAAGGCCATCGCAAAGTTAAACTTGTGTAGAATGAAACTATATTTAATTTCCTTTCAAGATTTCCAAAGTATTTGTGGCTTTGTCATCTTATCAATCAGTTTTGGAAGCCAATTTTCCAAATTGAAAAAAGGTTCTATGTTAGTTCGTTAGTTAGATGGAGTTTTACGGCCCAGTTTCCGACCTACTGGTTCAAGTAGAGCCGGGCACAGCCTTTGTCCCAGTTGTGGCTCACTGGCTTGTTTTACCTACTCCATTGCTTATGTGGAGCATCATGCAAAGTGGCAGTAGGTTCCATTTTTATAGTCTTTGGTATGACCCGACCTGCGAATCAAACTCGGGTCTTCCGCGTGAGTAGCCGATGCTCTTACCGGTGAGACCAAACAAGGGGTCTCAAAAATGTTCTATGATCAAATTGGGAGAGTATACTGTAAATCTTCCATTGCTTTCACTATGTCATTTCTATTAAGTCTAAACATCATTTCATAAAGATCTCCAACCGTTTTCCCCCTCGTTTTGTAGACTTGCATGACATTTTTGCCTCCATTCCCATTTTGTTCCCAGATTGGTATTTGCTTACTGCAGCCAAGTTCTTCAGCAATCTTTCGCCAGTCTGGAACTCCTGCAGACAGAAAAACAAAGTTGGAAGAATGTAAACAATTGTCAATTCAATATGACCATAAGTCTAATTACATGCAAACCTGCAACAATCATTCAACTAAACAAAAGTTGAAAAATAGGCCAAAGCAGTTTTGCACATGCACAGCAAGTTTGAAAGAACTCAAACCTTCAGTCTAAATTTCTTTCTAAAAGAATATTTGGTATGAACCAGTCCGCCTTATTAATATTTATGAGGCTTTTCTCTGACATCATGGATTCACTTTGGTTAATTTGTAAACAACAAGCTCAGGTTATACATGGTCAATTGTCTATTGCACTCTAGAAACATGCCTATGTGCCAAGCTTTTGACTTTCAAACAAGCCCTCAAAGTTGCCTGGAAAGAGTTTTTTACCATGTCACATTCTCAGAAGGAACTGACACGATTCATGGCATGGCTTTATGCTATTGGTGCAGATAAAGATAACTTTGCTTCCAATAAACAGGCCAGTTGCTGGAAACATGACCAATGTCCAGAGGTCCACAAAAATGCATCCCCATCACTATCGAACTGTGCTGTGAAGTCTTCAGCTCATGAAAGCACATAGGTAGGTCTCCGAAAAAATATTGAAGTAGGCGACTTAACTTTGTCAAGGAAGATGAAATAGTTTGGGCATTATTAAGGGTTGGGCAAAAGTTGGGCAAAAATTTCTGTGAGAATTTAAGCATCCTCGCCAAGGTCAACTGCTAAAATGCATGTGCTGAGGGCAGTAACAGAGTAAAGTTTGTGTATTTAAGGAGGTCAGGCGGCTCCTGGTCTCATCACACAGGAAAGTCCATTTTATGCTGCAAAGTCCACTCCGGAAAGTATGTAAGTTGTGGCTGTTTTAGTTTTGTAAGCAATGCTGCAAATGTGTGACGTATGTTGGAAGAAAAACCTATTTACCTTGGTGATTAGTATTTGCTGCTGTTAAATCTTAATATAAAGGTTGAAATGTTGTATAAATGGGCCAAACAAGTAATTGCTATAAACCCTAACCTTCCTCGTCACTGGACCACAAAATTGCAAATTACTTCAGGAATGTTCTGAATTCAGTAAGAGAAAAGGGACTATTAAATTTGTATGCTAAAAGAACAAGTGTAGTGATGTATGCTGAAGTTTAAAGGGTGTTATTCCAGGTATGATATAGTAATATAACAAATTTAAAGGGCAAGTGTGAAACAAAATGGAATGTACAGTATACTGTGCTTAGCATCAGGGAATGTGACACAAATTGAGAAGTTAGAGTAGCCCAAATTGGTTTCCTGGAGAGTAAACGACAAAACAAGGCTAACTTTACAGCCCCCTTTAAATTAAAAAGAGGAAAAGAGTATTAATTGTCATGTTAGAATATTTGATATTTTGGGTTATCGTTATTGTTGTTGGTTTATTGTGTTTTAGTGATGTGTTATAATTTCTGTGCGCTTCACCAGGGCTGTCATGACGACTAGAATTGGTTTTTACCCCTTCTTACCAATGCCTTCATCCACACATATCACCCAGTTTGATCATAGCTAAAGTTAATGCAACCCATGTAGACCATTGTCAGTGATCACCACCAACTATTCTGTTTTGCAAGCTCCAGAGCTGAATCTATTCATGAAGCCAAACATCTGTTTTGCGATCACTGGACCAGGAACCATGCATATTCACGATCGACACACATCATGCAAAAAAGGCTGATAGCTGTACTGAAGTGCACTCACCAGCAGACGGTTTGTAAGGTTTCATTACTTAATTATGTACAGTATACATGTTGGAATCCAGGAAGGAATTCATGTACATTAAAATACATATTTTGTTAACAAAGCACACATGCCAGGTTGAACATGTGTGCAAAATCCAATTGGTGTGATGTTTGAGGTGTTGTCATGTCCAGGGGCCAAATCTTTGGAACACTTGAACCTTGGGCACTTTACAGTTCCTACCCATGACAAAATGAGATCAAAGAAATCTTTTACTGTATGAAATTTTGTCATGTGACACTGGGGCAAATCTGAAGTAGCTGCAATGAAAACTGGAAAAATGTCAACACAGATGAAAACACTATGTTGGCCCACATTGTTTGTCATTGGGCAGCTGTCTAACAGAATCCCAAGCTCTGGCAAAATTCAGTGACCATTACAGTCTCTGTGTCAGGTTAGATGGAGTTTTACAGCCCTCTTTCTAACCAATTGGTTTAATTCGGGCCAGCTATGGTCTTTTTAATGGACATGACAGCATGTCCATTATTGTGGTTGGTCACATTTTCTAATGGTCACATGACAGCATTTCTTTCGTTCAGTTTATCGAATGATTCCCATCTAGAAACAAACCGCTCTTTGGGAAAAGATTTGAAGAGCAGAAGAGACAAGTATGTGACAAGATTGTGTGGAAAATGTTGCTTATTACAGGACCTTGGTTTTTGAGGCGTGCGAGTGCAATCACACACCACCACTCACCTCAAATCACTGTGAGAAGTGTGAATTTTTGCACCCTTACATGATTGAGGTGGCTTATGCAAATCTATTAAAGTCTAATAAAACAGTTCACCTACCAGACTCCTAAATTGCCTGAGGGGTGTGATTTCTAGCACACCTTTAAAAGTACAACTCAAGGCCTGAATTACGAAATGCGGAACATATTTCCTAATCTGCGCTTCATCTAAATATTAAGTAGGCTAATAACAATATAAAATAAGCCAATTTCACTAATAAGAAGGCTAATTACAATATTCCGTAGGCTCATGTGCTTTACTGTACATATTACACAGCCACGAAAGAGGAATGCTGTCCTATGTTGGTCTGATATTCTACTCTTTTTCCAGATTTTTTGCTTGCTGCTGTTTTATATATATTTTAAACATCAAATTATGTAGAACCGTTTGGTCACCAAACTTATTTTACATTCGATTTATACAGTGATTATAAAGACAACTGTATAAATTTGAAAACATGCCTATAATTCTTTCTGGCAATTTCCTGGAATTTTGACAGAGATGTTTGCTGCGATGTCTCCATACAAATGTACAATAAGTGTATATAAATGTCATAAAGAAGGCAAGTGCAATCAAACCTCAAGTCCAAATTTTTGATGCAAATTTCCTATTTTACCAAATTTGTTACCATTAGGTTTTTGATTAGCATAGGCCATTGCTTAGCTGAAGTCAAACTTAAACGTACTGTAGGATACATTTGCTGTACCCACATTCCCAGGTTTACTTCATTCTGGGTACTTATTCTAAATTAGAGCCAAAGTTATTACACACTTGCTGCACATCTCACTTGGCAGACAGGGAGGGGGGAGAGGGGGACATATGGGAATTGCTACCCCAATGAAAATATTGAGGGAGCAAACAAATTGTTTTTCCCCTCAAATAATTCAGGAAAATTGGAAATTAACAAAAAACAAGAAGCAGGATAAACAAAATATATCAACATTTTGGGATATGCAGGGCTTCCAGAAAATGTCACTTTGCGTGAATGCGCATGCCAATGTGAGTATGTATGTATGTATGTTGTGTGTATGTGTGTGTGCACTGGCTTTTGTAGGGTGGATTGCTTATAGATGATTCTGGTCCTGTGCATGATCCAGGCTTCCATAGAAAGTTGGAAAATACTTGCCCCTCCAATCCACATACCAGGTCTTCATCCCTGCTGTCAGTTTAACAAGTCAGTCCATCCTTACCCCACATGGGCAACCAGAGACTAGCACAATGCCATGTCCATTGTGGTAATGGTATGTGATTACATTTTCTAGTTTCCAGTTGTGGCTCACAGGCTTCTTTTCCCTACTCCATTGCTTATGCTGAGCACCAAGCACAATGGCAGAAGGTTCCATTTGAAGTCTTCAGTATCAGCAAGGATTCCAGCTCCCAACCAGATATGTGGTACCTGTGCTATTTTGGTCACCTATTATAATGACAATAGGAGTAAATGCTCTGACTATAGTGTTATGAGGCGTGGTCAGCTTGCCAGGAATAGCTGATTCAATCTGTCAACAAGTACACTAGCTCCTGTACAGTGGCACATTCCAGAAATTGCTGTGACTGTATGAGAACAAATTGACTTTCTTTTGGAAAGAAGTGTCCAGCGTCAGGCACTAATTATAGCAACTGTCGTGGCTGGGACTGTACCATGCGTGGCTTAGGTTCCTTCAGACCCAACTTCCCTACCAGAGAGTTTAGAACCGGCACTGCCTCAATACGGGTTCTGTGTGTTTTACGATACCAGTACCAATATTTTCACGGTACTGCCCAACTCTATCATCTGGTGTTACCACTGTACTTGGTAAATTAGATGGAGTTTCACGGCCCAGTTTCCAACCTATTGGTCCACGTTGAGCTGGCCACAGCCTTTTTTCCAGTTACAAACCACTGGCAAGTTTTCCCTACTCCATCAACTGATAAAACTGAGCTTTGACTGAATCATCAAAGGATGGTTTAACAGTGTCTCAGTTCAGTCATACCTAAAACACAGGGAATGATCTTCAAATCCCAAAACTAAATGAAAATGAACTTTCTATGTATATTGTTTTTAAAATGTGTCTCTTCAAGAAGTACTCTTACTGATAAAAGACTTTAAGCCCATATCCTGATGGACATAGTGGTTAGTAATTACAATACCCTATCCGTCACCTAAAATGATAGTTGGCATCCAGCAAAGCATGGCAACCCCTGCTCAGTCAATGGCTGTACAGAACCCAGGGATTTGACCAATGCAGGGTAAAGAGCTGCAGTCCCCAGCAATCATGTCTATATAGCAATGGCTCAGTCTATCTCTGTATGACCTCCATACATTCCTGGTGACATCACAAAATACAGCATCATCAGAAGTCAATACTGCAAATAGAGCACCAATTCCTGGTGACATCACAAGTAATAGCATCATTAGAAGTCAATGCTGCAAATAGGGCACCCCGTTCGTGGTGACATCACAAGTTACAGCATAATTAGAAGTCAATGTTGCTAATAGGGCACCCATTCCTTGTGACATCATAAGTTATAGCATCATTAGAAGTGGATGCTGCAAATAGGGCACCCCATTCCTGGTGACATCACAAAGTTATGGCATCAATAGAAGTCTTACTGCAAATAGGGCACCCCGTTCCTGGTGACATCACAAGTTCTAGCATTATGAGGAGTCAATGATGCAAATACTGCACCTCATTCCTGGTGACATCACAAGTATTGCATCATTAGAAGTCAATGTTGCAAAAGGGGCATCCCATTCCTGGTGACATCACAAGTATTGAATCATTAGAAGTCAATGGTGCAAAAAGGGCACCCATTCCTGATGACATCACAAGTTATAGCATCATTAGAAGTCAATGTTGCAAATAGAGCATCCATTCCTGGTGACATCACAAGTAATAGCATCATTAGAAGTCAATGGTGCAAAAAGGGCACCCATTCCCGACGACATCACAAGTTATAGCATCATTAGAAGTCAATGGTGCAAATAGGCACCTCATTCCTGGTGACATCACAAGTTATAGCATCATTAGAAGTCAATGGTGCAAATAGGGCACCCCATTCCTGGTGACATCACAAGTTCTAGCATCATTAGAAGTCAATGGTGCACATAGGGCATCCCATTCCTGGTGACATCACAAGTTATAGCATCATTAGAAGTCAATGTTGCAAATAGAGCATCCATTCCTGGTGACATCACAAGTAAAAGAATCATTAGAAGTCAATGGTGCAAATAGGGCACCCCATTCCTGGTGACATCACAAGTTTTAGCATCAATAGAAGTCAATGTTGCAAATAGAGCACCCCATTCCTGGTGACATCACAAGTAATAGCATCATTAGAAGTCAATGGTGCAAATAGGGCACCCCATTCCTGGTGACATCACAAGTTATAGCATCATTAGAAGTCAATGTTGCAAAAAGGGCATCCCATTTCTGGTGACATCACAAGTTATAGCATCATTAGAAGTCAATGTTGCAAAAAGGGCATCCCATTCCTGGTGACATCACAAGTTATAGCATCATTAGAAGTCAATGGTGCAAATAGGCACCTCATTCCTGGTGACATCACAAGTAATAGCATCATTAGAAGTCAATGGTGCAAATAGGGCACCCCATTCCTGGTGACATCACAAGTTCTAGCATCATTAGAAGTCAATGTTGCAAATAGAGCATCTATTCCTGGTGACATCACAAGTAATAGCATCATTAGAAGTCAATGGTGCAAATAGGGCACCCCATTCCTGGTGACATCACAAGTTCTAGCATCATTAGAAGTCAATGGTGCAAATAGGGCACCCCATTCCTGGTGACATCACAAGTTCTAGCATCATTAGAAGTCAATGGTGCAAATAGGGCACCCCATTCCTGGTGACATCACAAGTTATAGCATCATTAGAAGTCAATGGTACAAATAGGGCACCCCATTCCTGGTAACACCACAAGTTATAGCATCATTAGAAGTCAATGCTGCATATGAGGTATCCATTCATGGTGAATTCACTAGTTTTGATTAATCAAAGTCTTGAGAGGAAGTTGTTTTCAATGGTAACTAACCATGAATTTGGGAGATGCATGCTCATGTGCATGCTTAACTGACCAACTTATTTGTCAGATGGCTGTTAGCAATTATGCAATTTTAATCAAATTTGGTTTCTTTTGACAGTTCAGATGGGAAAAGCTGTAAATACCTCGAAAATAAAAATTAGGTAACTCAAATTTGACTAGGCCAGGAAATCTTTGATAATAAGTGATATGTGCCAAACCTGTGATTATCATTTGCACAGATACTGCAACTTCAACAGATGCAATCATACTTCAGTCTACAAAGCATACAAAAACTTACCAGATACTTGCTGCTGAAGTCTTCCAGATACATCATTCAGAAGACTCCATTTTGTGTCTGACAAGCTCTCTGTATGAGGCAAACTTGGCCCTAAATGAAGAATAAAACAAAACAAACGTTTTCTAGTCACTCTTCTCAGTATACATTTAATCTTTGTTAATTTTACTCCAGCTTGAAAATGGCCCATCATTCACTTTTAAAAAAGTTGAAGATGACATTTCATCTCATGAAAATGCATTAAACACTATGCCAAATTCTAAATAACGTCACAAAATACCCTTGTTTTAATTTCAATTGCGAACTGATTGGATGCAGCCTTGATAATATCATAATATCATGTAAACTGATATGCTACCACTGATGTGACACTATCGATACTGTATCCAATACGTTCACCAACCAAAGTTACCACAAGGGTAATCTGTGACGTCATCTAAAATCCATCACCAATTTTATTGCATTTTCAAGAGATGACAGGTCATCTTGAAAGGAAAAGGTTACTGCACTGCGAATTTCCAGGAGAATATATTTTACCAAAGTGTAAAAGTGTCTGAAGATTTTCTTTGAGTGATACCCCCTCACAGTACTTTTGCTGCTGTCACACTACAAAGAATTCAGACCGGATGCAAATCCGAATTTGTTGAGTTTTTGTTAAAATCTTCTCCAAAGAGCCAAAAATTTGCCAAGCTATGTTAATATATGAGTTGTACTGCACGAGTATGAAAACTAAATTTATGCTAACTATTCCATGACTTCACACATCTTTTATCGGATTTCAGCAGATACAGCTGTCTGATAAAAAAAATGTATGTGGATATAAAATCATAAAAAAATTAGTTTGAATTTTATTTTCATCAAAAGCAAATCATATATTTACACTGATTGACAAATTTCTAAATCCATCGGGCCAAGAAATGGATACCATTTTAACCAAAACCCCCAAAACTGGATCAGAATCTAATCTGAACTTCTTGTAGTGTAACCTCATCTACGAAATGAATCTGATACAGAGCATCAAACACACAAACTGTACACAAGTGTATTAAAGCAAAAAACAGGTGTTTTATCAATTCCTTGCTCCACCTCAACAAACTCTCTCTTTACTCATGCATGGTCATATGTGAGATTGATACAAAAAAAAGGGCATAACATCTTCAAAAGGCTATTTAGGTACAAAAAGATATGGTAGTGCAATTGACTTACCAACACTGCCTGGTTTGAGAAACTTCTTTATTTTGTCATAAAGTCTTGCGAAGCCACTAGAGTGCAAGGCAAGAAAAAAATTCCAAAGAAAGACTGGAGGCCTCTCTTTCCATCTAGCAATGTCTGAACTTGTAACACACTCTGCCCACCTTTCACAGACATCCCACCAGGTCCTGCAAGCTTGTGTTTTTTCATTCACCTGTTGAATTAATTGTAATGATGTCATTTCAAACTGAAAGAATGCACCTGAATATGCAATTTAAGCAAGAAATATTATAAAATACTATACATGTTCCCAAAAGTCAGCCTGCAGATAACCTTCACAATTTCCTCTGAATTTTTTTGTCCCCCAAATCCATTGAAATGGCCTAGATACAAGCCATAGCATTCATAAAATTAACTAGAATGCAAATGCACTGAGGTTTCAATGATACATGGATCTTCTACTTAAAATAATGCCATCATGTACCACATATTTTAACTAAAATGATATACTAGAATGTTTAAAAAATAACTTTGTTATTCCCAGATACCCTTTGACCTCCACCAAACATAATAGGGACCATTTTCTCAGATTAACAAATCAACATACAAAGTATAACATCCATCAAATCCAAGTTTCCTATCTTAAGATAATGAGTTAACAAGGTGTCCAGCCTTTGAACTCCTGGTGACACTTCATGACCATTGACCTCCAACAAAAACAATACAGACCATCATCTCACTGTAACATATCCACATACCAAACATGAAATCTATCCAAGTTTTCCATCTTGAGATATTCTGTTAACATGGTTTTCAGCTTTTGACCCCTAGTGACCCAAGATCACCTTTGACCTCCACTAAAAGCAATATGGACCACCAACTCACTGTAAACGTAGCTACATACCAATTATGAATCCAAGTTTCCTATCTTGAGATATTGTATTGATATTGTTATAACATGGTTTTCAGACTTTGACCTCTGGTGACCCCAGATGACCTTGAACCTCCACCAAAAACAGCTGGATTCTTTCTCTAATAATAGGGCATCTATGTACCAAGTTTTAAAACTGTCAGATGTTCCTATCTTGAGATATTGTGTTAACAAGCATCCCAAACCCACATATACACATGCACACACACATGCCATCATGACATCATAAATGCATCAGTTTCTTTTATCATCCAAACCAAAAATAAAATTCATTTATGGCTGTTGCATTGCATAGAAACAAAAGAGCCCTGAGCCTAATACACTTGAATACCTTTCATAAACACCATCTGCCAATATGTTTTAATCACCCACCAAGAGACAAAAGCTTTGATAATCTGATGATTTTTGTAAAGGATTTAAAGGTGTTGCTGTCAGAGCCCCATACTGTATGAGGTCTTCGGGGTGAAGTTGAGTGATTATTTGAATATTTCATTCTTTTGATGCACAAAAAGCAAACAATTTTACCAAAATCATACATTTTGACCAAAATACACCAGTGATATTCATAAAAAAAATTCAAGAAAGACATACATGAGTCGTAAATTGTTCTTGGGAGAAATGAAGGGATGTTTAGTCCCCTAGACTAACTACTGTATTTCTGAGACCACAAATAAAGGGTGTGTGATAAGGTATGCATTTCTAATTAATTAATTGCATGAACTTCATAGCAGGATTTTTTATTTTTTTCTCAAGTTGGCAATCTGCTTTGCAATTCATAGCCTAAGTTGCCATATGGTATATATATATATATAGTTAATATATATATATAGTTGACTCCAATTTATAATCAGAGGTTAAAATCAAACCACCTTGTTTTCATTTTCCATGGAAGATGTAATTTGGACATAAAGTGCTGTTGCTAAGGCATTAAAAAATGACCATTTTGTCATAAAATTAATACACTGGTTCTGTATACTGTGTGCTATTACAACTAAATTTTTGGGGTCAAACACAAGGCATGCATAGCAAATTTTAATGGGCATTAATTTTCAGTTTTCTAACCTTCCATATGATTTTTTTTCTTTTTCTTTTTCTATCAGAATCTTTCAAAGTGTCACTTCCTTATTCCTTCAAGCTGACATTACTTTCACTTTTCATTATGCAATAGACACAGTGTTCTAGTATATTGCAGTAAGGAAACTCAAGCCAAAACTATAATTCAGTTTACAATCCAAGCAACCTTGAATATTAATGATAATTTCTGCATGAAAAAATTCTTAATACCTGTGTGTGCACATGTAATGCAACATGAGATAGATGATCCAATTTAGGAACTTTCAGAGAGAAAAAATGTACCTATCTGCCATGCAATCTTTCTTTTGTTTAATACTAACATTGATCATACCCCTCCAAGCTCTCTACACCCCAATCCAGCTTTCATGCTTGTTAAAGGGTCCCTCCCCATATTGACCCGAATCATTTGACTTTCTCACTCTCCATCCTTAATTCCCAATTTCATGGACTAGTTAGTTAGTTAGATAGTTTTACAACACAGTTTCCAACCTATTGGCTCAAGTCGAGCCAGCCACAGCTTTTTTTCCAGTTGTGGCTAACTGGCTTGTTTTCCCTGCTCCATTGCTTATGGGGAGCATCATGCACAATGGCAGTATGTTTCATTTTTAGAGTCTTTGGTATGACTCAACCTGGGTATAGAACCCAGGCCTTCCTCGTGAGAGAGGGATAAACCGTCTTTTAACTGCTAACTAATCAAACAAAAATAAATATGAAATTTATCCAGAGATTATAACTTTGCCTAGTGAATGTATATCAGGGAATGCACTCTGTGTGAATGAACTATATGTACCATTATCAAGCACAGATTGTAGTCTCAAATTCCCGTCTGCAAATGCTATAGTAGTTAGTGTCTTAATACTAGTTTAAGTGTGGATGGCTGAAAAAGGAAAATGTATCCATCATTACCTACAGAGAGTATCTTTCAAAATTCTTACCCAGCATTGCTGTCTGCAATATTTCCTAAAGAATCCTATGTGACCTTTTTATAGAAGGGGGGGGGATTAAAAAACTTTCACCTATAACCATATTAAAGCATTTGATGAGCTTATTGTGATTAAGCCTAAACTTTGTGTCCACTTGAATTAAGGCTCATCCTGGCAGTGTCTAGATATCAAGTAAATTAGATTTTTACTTTCCAGAAGTAAAATACAGGAGCTAGATGGAATTTGACAACAGACCATGCACAAATGTATCTGATGTAAGATACAGAAGATTAGGAAGAAAAGTTTCAATAAATATAGTTTCAAATATGGCTAAAGTTCCAGTTTGGTTTCAAATACCATTTCATGTCCTCCCCTTTGATTACCTCTTATATCAAGCAAGGAATACAGGTATTAAGCATCTCATTGAGATCAACAGGGCTTAACAATTTTCCTACCATGCAAAGTGCTTTTAAATGGATGGACTTGGAAAGCAAATCCAATAATGCAGTTTTCCCTGACCTGAGTGGCTCTTTCATTAATTTGTTTTCTTGATTTATTCTTATTAAAATGTTTATCATATTTAACCTTATGACTTTATAAGAAGTGACCATCCAACAGATAGATTGTTCATGCAGATTTGCAAGTTGACCTATGCTGGCCTTTCTTTAATCTTAAAACAGAAACTTGTAGGGTTTTAACTTTTCAAGTTTGTGCAATTAATAGCAAGACTTCTTAAATCAATCCTAAATACAATAAAACAGTATTTACTTTTCACTATTTCATTTGCAAATTTTTAAAAGCATTTAAAAGAATAGGCCAAAAGCTTATAATAGGATGCTATTGTTGCGTGTTGGATACGTCATAAATTGCTTGAAGTCAGGCATTGTTGTACCGAGACTGGCTCGGTTAAAGTCACCTGCGACAATAGACAAAGTATCAGGATCAGCGTTCTCATGATTTCTAATTGTGAGAACACTGATCCTGATACTTTGTCTAAAACTTTCACTCTACTAATTCCAGAGAGGTATGGGCCAACATTAAGGGGATTACCCACTTTAAAGGGGTAAAGAGGTCAGTAGACACAGATGACACATCACTACCAGATAAACTAAACCAGTTCTATGCTCGGTTTGAAAAAGAAAACGATAGCCAGCTGGCCCAGTTCAATCAGGGAAATGTTCAATGTTCATGTCCATTCAGTATTGACCTAAATTCCGTTAAATACAAGTTTGAGCGGCTCAACAATTGGAAAGCGGCTGGACCTGATGGTGTCACCCCCAAACTTCTTAAGACATGTGCCCAGCAACTAGCCAAAGTGTATACAGATATTTTAACTTGGTCTTTAAACTTTAGCAAAGTACCTAATTCCTTCAAGGAGGCAATAATAACTCCAGTTCCAAAAAAGGGAAACATTTCATGTTTAAATGACTATGCTTTAACATCTGTTCCAATGAAAATATTTGAAGGTTTTATTTTAACCTATCTTAAATCTCTTTTACCTGCTGACTTTGACCAATTTCAATTTGCCTGCAGAGAAAACAGATCAGTGGAATGCTATTTCTATTTCGTTTCCTTTCGTTTATTGTTTTATCGCTTTTACATATAAACATACACATACAGAGTATGAACTCAACAAAAGAATATAAGGACATATAAAAGCGAAAGGAAGTACACAAAAACCCCCGGGAGCTTGAAAATGTGCACTCCCTGATAAGGAAAAAAAAAACAACAAGCAGACAACTGATTAACACAAAAAAAACTAATACAGAAGCAAAAAAGGGAGGTTACAATAACATAGCAGAGGTCAAAAAGAGAGAGATCTTTCCCAGCTTGGAAATCTGTCCCCCAAATTTGGTTACATGAAACTTTGAATCATTTGGAACAGAAATGTTCCTACGCACCTGTGCTTTTTATTGATTACAGCTCTGCTTTTAACACTATTATTCCCATCTTAAATTATATGATCACCTGAAATTTCCTATTTCTATCTGTGATTGGATTCTGGATTTTCTTCTCTACTGTAAGCAGACCGTTGGGGCGGGTGGCAAACATTCTAATGCTACTGTTTTAAACACAGGTATGCCTCAGGGCTGCCTTTTATCACCTCTGTTGTATTCTCTGTTCACTTGTGATTGTAAAGCAGTCAAACAAAACACACACATCATTAAATTCGCAGACGACACTACTGTTACTGGTTTGATTATTAGGAATGATGAAAGGGACTATCGAAATGAGGTCGATCTTGTTGTTAAATGGTGCTCTAAAAATAACCTGATTTTGAATGTAAACAAAACAAAGGAATTAATTGTTGACTTTAGGCGTAACAAAATTATTATGGACCATCTCATTATTAGTGGATCAGTAGTAGAACAAGTACAGTCTTTTAAGTTGTTAGGCACAGTTGTAACATACAAGTTATCATGGAATGCAAATATTACAGAGACTATTCTTTTTACGAGCTCGTAAATCTTATGGTGTAAATAACAGTATTTTACTTAATTTTTATCGTTGTATAATTGAAAGTGTTTTAACAACGAGCATTTTAGTATGGTTTGGCAGTACGTGTAAAACTGATATTAAGAAACTACATTCTGTTATAAGAACTGCTGGGGGCAACATTGGTATGGGCCTGCCATCGATTCATTCTCTGTTCCAAGAACGGACTCTGAAATGCATTTCAAACATTGTGACAGATTCTTCTCATCCAGTTGTTGACTATTTTGAGTTATTGCCTTCTGGGAAAAGATTTCAATGTTTTATAGGCTCCAAGTGGTTGACCAACAGTTTTCATCCTTCTGCTATTAAGATATTTAATACTCCTCATAGCCGTTGTGTCATTTGATGTCTTAAGTTTGCAACTTTCTGTTTTCTTTGCCTGTTATACCTGTTTTAGGTCTTAGTCATTGTTTTATAATATTTATTGTTTGTATCTGTTTTATGAGCTCTTGTTTTCAACTCATTTCCATTGTATTTTTACGATTGGCTGACTAAATATCTATCTTATATTTCAAAAAGTTGAAAATATTGTTTAACAACATTCACAAGTAGCATTAGGTACAAAATGCTTCGACCTCAAAGAACACTACTGTACAAGAAAACTTTGAACTATTTTTGGGTAGGTAGATGAAGATATATTATGGATTCATTTTCTCTGAGTGATCTGTTCTAGCCAGATTGGGTAAGTAGGGATACCACAGATTGCAACTGTGCATATGGAACAATGCTCGGCTACTACTACTAAGCGTTAGGATAGGTCTTAGCTTAACAATAACGTTAGCCTGTAAATGGTGTTGGTATGTGCTGTTGTTAAATGAAGTGAGATGAAGTATTCATTATATTTCTTTAATAATAATACCTCCGATTTACATAGCACACATATCCATTGTGATCAAGGTGCTGTATATAAATCTTTCACAATCTGTTCATTCCAAAACTCTGTCTCAGGCCCCTGAGGACCATACACACCTGGCTGCCATTTTGGCACTCTTGGTTTTAACACTCAATTTGCATATTATTACCCTGCTCTCATCTCTTATGCTGAGCACCAGGCAAGAAGGCAACAGGTCCCAGTTTTAAAGTCTTTGGTATGACTCGACCAGGATTTGAAACCAGGACTCCCGGCTGAGAGGAGGATGCTCTAACCAGTAAAGCCAACCAGTTGATTGGCCTAGTGGTTAGACCCACTTTTGTGCTTTCATGAGCCAAACACCATGCAGCACAGCTTGATTGTGATGGCCATGAATTTTTGTGAACAAAAGATAGTTGATACACCTGTCTGTGTCAGTAGCGTGAAACTATACCATGCATTTTGCTAGAACCTTTTGAGGATGAGGTATCACAAAAATTGCTTTTCAGGGTGTTTTGAAGGCTTGTTAGGACAGCCGAAAGCTTACCACATAGGCCTGTTTCTTGATTGCAACACAAAATTATCCATGTGTTAGGCCTATATGAGTGTGTTGCTAACAAACCAAAGTGAATCCATGACACCAAAGAAAAAGCCTCATAAATAATAATAAGGCAGAGCTGTTTGTGTTCAAGTACAAAATTGGTGGTTTTCTGCATTTTTCATGGCTGCAAAGCAGATTTTACTTCAGTAAAATACATGGAGTCATTCTGAGTTCTTTTAAACATGCATGCTATGCCCCTGTTAGACTACTTTTGCCTATTCTTTCAATAAACACTGTGGTAAAAAAAAACTGAATAACTTAATAGAAACCAGTTGTGAATGCAATGTCTCATATCAGAGTCCATATTCCTTTCAAATCTGTGAATCTCCTTGACTGATAATCTCTTATATCTTTCTGCTTCCTTTTATTTTAACAACTTACCATAAGTATGAACTTCTCTTCATCATGGTGTTTCAATAAATTACTAGCAAACCTTTGCAGCATTTCGGTAGTAAACGGCATTTGACTTATCTGATACAGTAGTTGGTTGTCTTCATTGGGATTGTTCATATACTTCTTAACCAAAAGGACAAATGGTGACGAAAGTTGCTCTGGTACAGTGGGCATAGAAGGTGTGGATGAAGACTTCTGCAGATTGCTGTGGGGAGGTGAAGTAGGCACTGCTTCATCTGGTGACAAAAATAAAGTTAATTCATAATGGCACTGTAACTGAGAGTACTAGAGAAAATCATGACATAAACACACCAAAATCTGACCTCTGACTATACCACTGGTTTAGCTTAAAGAGACCAGCATTGAAAAAGAATACTGTACCTATGAAACCTGAGTTTTTACAAGATGATGGTGAGACTTCAAGTTTACCCATAATGTTTGGTACCTAACCTCATGTTTTGAGACTTAAAGGCCTATGTCTCTTACCCCATACTACAAAATTTTGGAGTAGTCCACACAAATCCTCAGTTGGCACATCTTTGATTAACAGCAAGTTCAAACAAGAGTCCAAGGGCACTATGATTCCTTGCACTTAAGACTATTTTCTATTAAGGGAGGAGGAAGATATTACATTTGCACCTTCGACGCCAATGTCCTTTGACCTTCACCAAAAACATAAGTGCACATTAAATTTCAAAATCATTCAAACACTTGCAGTTTAAGAGAAATTGTTTCAAGTTATCAGACTGCATAACTCCCACTTCCACATGACAAATGTATGCACTCATCACAGTTCACTAAAATGTCATTTACTTGAGTTTGGCCAGTATAGGAGGGTAGTTAATTGCCTTCTTAGTCTGTCTCAAGATTTCAGATCCAGACCCTACAAAGAAGGGACAACGGTCAAAAGGTAAAATACGGCCAAAGTAGGTCCACTTGTGCATTTCACATGAATGCGCAACTGTCCATGGTATGACCTCCCTATATCACTTGGTTGTGTTAAGTTATCCCAAGTATGCCTCATATTGCAATGCTTATAACATGCACAGATATACACACCACTAACTTTTCACTGAAATGTCAATAACTGAAGTCAGAAACATAATACTGTAGGAGGAAAGTGTAATTGCCTTTTTTTTTCTTCTCAACAAGACAAATCCAAGCGCCACAAAAAAGTCACAGAAGACAAAAGGTAAAATGAGGTCACGTGAGGTCAAAGTAGGTCAACACTTGCACATAGACCTGTCTCCAAATAGCAATTACAAAGGATTATGGGATAGAGTTTTGGTGTTTGTAATTTTTGTCAATAGCATTTTACTGTGGTGAAAATCGACGCACACCCAAAACTCTATCCCACGATTCATTGTAATTGCTATTTGGAAATAGGTCTATTACTTAGGCCGACACAACTTTCCATTATGCCATCCCCCTATGCTACTTGGTAATTGAGTTATCACACCACGTTATACCTCATGTTCCAATGCATGATCTACACACTAAATAACCTGTCACTTAAATGTCAATTCCTTGAGTTAAGAACATCATAGGAGTGTGGTGTAACTGGTGTTTTGGTTCGTCTCAACAAGAAGAATCCATGTATCACAAAAATGTAACAAAGGTCAAAAGGTCAAGGGAGGTCAAAGTAGGTCAACACGTTCACTTTACTTAGACAAACACAACTTTCCATTATGCCATCCCCCTATGTTACTTGATTATTGAGTTATCGCACTACATACCTAACATTCCAATTCGTCTCATACACACACACACACACACCCACATACACACAGAACATACCTGTACTCAATGACTTACATAGTACAGAGAGTAGTTCCCCGTAAGGAAATCTTCGGATTTCTCCTTTAGCCAGTTAAGTCATGCAGCACATAAATGACATGAGTGAGGGCAGGCTCTTGCATATCATGTGACGGAGCTCATTGTAGTGTCCAAATTATTTGGTAGCTATGCCAGTTTACCAGCTCTGCGTGAGCGAGGACAGACGTGCCAGGCTTGAGCTCTCACAGGCAGCCTGTACCCACTAAGGCATTGTTTACAGGTTCACACACAACAATCAATTGGCTAATACACACTGTAGGTAAAGCACATATACACACATACATACACCAATGTGACTGCATAGGTCCCTTTGTTACCCAAGGAACAAAAACAAAAAAAAGGGGAGGTGACTGGCAACACACATAACTTATCCATGTATGCATGTTCTCAGCTATAAAAACAAATGAAAAAAAAGTGAAATCCTGGGAACCACTCAAATGATTTTTATCTCATCGCTCCGTGAGGAGGATGAGATATTGTAGTCACTTTGCCTATGGGGCTATATATGGCAATGCCAGCTTAAATCGCAATGGTTGCCATGGTGACGGTAAATTTTCCCAGGTTACTAGTCTCCAGGTCTAACCCATGGTGAGGTACCCCGGGGTGACTGAAGGTCCAGGGCTGAGAGAGGGGTCAAAACCTGTCCGTGTGTGTGTGTGTGTGTGTTGGTAGGTGAGTGTGTGTGTGTGTGTGTGTCCAATTTTGTTTTCCTAATATCTTGTAAACAGCTGGGCCGATTTTCTTCAAACTTGGAGGGATGGTACCTTAGGTGGAACAATTGCATTTTAATACACAATCGGAAGTGAAGGTCAAAGGTTACAGGTCAAAGGTCAAATTTAGTTAAATCACATTTTCTGCTATATTTCCAACACAAAATGTCCTGCTGACACGAAACATATGATGATTGCATCTAGACCTACCAAAATATGTGGTTGCCATGGCAACAGAGGGCAAAGGTCAAGTGGTAGAGTGGAACAAAAAATTTTCAAGTGATAATTTGTTCGTAAACACCCTTTTTGTCTTTTAAACTCCTCCTAGTGGGCTGGACCGATTCTTTTCAAAATTGGTAGGTGGGTACCCCAGGCAGGGAATTTGTGTCTCCCAGACCCTCGGAAGAAAAGGTCAAAGGTCAGAGGTCAAAGGTCACATTTTGCAAAAAAACACTTTTTGTTCCTATTTTGTACTAAAACTTCAACAGAAAACCTTCATTTTACATGAAACTTCACAAGTATAATAGGGTAGACTAGTTCTACCAAAATATGTAGTTTTCATGGCAACCAAGGTCAAAGGTCACGTGACAGGGGTCAAATACTTTTTTTGTATTCACTTTAACTCTTAACGGAAGCATCCCACAAATCTGAAAGTTTAAGTGTAATAGCCTAGGCATGATAAGTTGTGCCGATATGTGTGGTTTTCATGGCAACCAAGGACATAGTTCACGTTACCGATTGTCAAAGTTTAAAGTGGGCATAACACGGCCACAAAAACTTTTGTGTAGGCTATTGCAAGATTAGATACAGAATTTTACAAATGTTATCTCACACCGCATTAAAAACCCGTACAATTCGGCATAAATGATATTCGACTGAAGGAAAACTGCGTTCGAAATTCAATTTCGAAAAATGCCGCAACAGCTCGCCTGACTTTTATGACGCAATTGGCGACACAAACCCTGCTCTACGGCGCGCATCTAGATGTGGAACTAATGTAACGCTCGGTAAAGTTATCTTATCTTAACAACCTCATGAAAACGATTGCATCACAATACAGGGTCCAACATACAGAGTGGAAGGCGCGGACCATGGTGGGGATTCGGAGCAAATCATTGGCCAATATGTTCACGTGCATATGCTCGCTGGTAAAAATAGTTCTGTTTTTGTGCAAGAAAGACGCGGTTCGGGCGCTATAAAGAACAGCTATGAAGATGACTGTATGAACAGACCACCACAAGCGCATCCCCACTACAGAGTAGCGTGTCTTTACTGTATGAGCTGTTTGGTGAAGATGCTATTGCAAATGCTAAGCAGTATCCGTGCAATGCACAATTCACAATGTAGTCAGTGGCCACGTTCACTGCTATCCTAGCACCGATGTTTGCAATTATGGATACGCAAACACGCGTTACCATGCACATGATTCGATGATTGTGAGCTCTCTGGTACAGTGTTGCTAACCGTGCCTCCAATGACGTCACCATTTTGAGACGCGTTCACATACGTTTTTCGCTTGTGAATTTCAAATGGGCTGAGCCTGGCCTGTAATTGGGAATTCAAAACGTTGTTTTTCGGTATTTATGGACATAATTTAGTTGGGAAATCTTTCACTTTATGTCAAGGTGTACCCAAACTTAGCGAGAAACTTACTTTGGCCGTGTCATTACCACTTTAATGTTTTGTAACTAGCCTATTTTTCTTCAATTAATATAGGCCTAAATAAGCTATACTGAGCCTCAGGCCCAGGTTAGTACTTCGTAGTAGCAGTCTCGTCTTCACAACTCAAATTCTTTATTCACTAACTTGTATGCTGCAGTGAGATTTTTAAGTTCTGCTCGCACTTCACTTTGATAGCCCATATATCCAGAGTGTTCTCATAAGGTCTATGCAGGCAGTTGTTTTCAATCCAAAGTTGCTGTAACTGTAAGTCCTAGTAGTATGAAAGTGAAAGTCTAACCTAGCGCTAGACTTGAAATCTGAAGCTGGTTAACGGTATGTAGGCTAGGTCTGGGGCTTAGGCATGGCTCTGAGACCTACGCCATTCATAATCTTGAGTTACAACCCAGATATTAAAATGTGGGTGACTAACATTAGGTTAGGCATAGGGCCTACCTATCTTACATATTAGTGCCCTTAAAACTTGGCGGTTCTGAAGCATTGCCAAAAAAAAAAAGTATGTGACAATTTCCTTGCCACGGGCTAGGATTCGCCACAGGCCAGTACGCAGAAAAGCTTTGTGCATCGGCTTGAAATCTTCTAACGCCACGCGTTCAACATGGCGCACACGCCCAGTTTTTTAATTGAGACGCACTTGATGTGCATATCAGCTCGACACACATGAAGCTTGCTGTTGCGTCAAAATGGAGAATACGACCAGCTAGCGCATGAATAATAACAATTACGCACTTGTCTAAAGCGTCCCCGAAAGCGTCTTACTTTTATATCGTTGCGTCCATATCCGTATCAGTTTAGTGTAACAGCCAAGCTCGTTATTTTTTCATAGTGTTGCAAGGGGATAACAGCATCTTAAAAAATAAATTTGTTCCAAAATCTTAGATAGGCCTACTGGATTAAAAGGGCAAGCGTTACAAAGATTGGGTAGCCTATTTCTCCAGTTCTTTTATAATCTGGTGTCAGAATTTAAATATCCAATTTATGTTTTTTGGAATAAGGGGTGCGCCTATAGTTCCAAGAACTTGATTGGTCGGTGCCATATTCTTTCCCCTCGCTATCTTACGAAAAAAATCTTCTTTCCCTTGGAACGAAAAAAAATCGCTTCCCTTGGACTTCAAATAGGAATTTTAAAGGATTGTAGCATGGAGTTTTAGTATTGTAATTTTTGTCAATGACATTCTACTGTAGCATAAAAACAGCACAGATAAAACTTCTAGCACATAAATAATTCAAGTTCTGTAACCAACTTGCGCACATGTTAGCGATGAGATATGCAACTCCATGGATTGCCCTCTTGTTTTTTTTGTACAGATAATTTAGAACATCCATACTTTTGGGAAAATTGAGCTTGTCTTGTTTCAGTTTTTTTCCACTACTTAAAAAAAAAAATTATTTTATGATTTTTGAAGCTGCTAAGCATGGGTTGGGGAAGCAGGTAAATTGGTGATGAGTAAGTATACTTACCTCCAGGCATTGAGATGTAACTTTGCTCTTCTGTAAAAGAACTGACACTGCTACTATCAGACACTGAGACACTCAATCTCTTGAAACTCCCTGATATATCACTCTCGGATGCAATGCTTTTCATTGAATCACCATGAGGGCTTGTTTTACCTGGTTTCTTTTTATCAGGGTCTGCAGTGAAGGTAAACAAAACAAAAAGCAAATAACTTCCTCACATGTTTATAAAAAAAATAACTTTCCAATCTAATTAGAAGTCTTTACACTGTATCACAAAAATCAAGGTCATTTTTTTTCATTTCACCCACCAAAGTTTACTCCTACTATGTTCATCATTCTAAGGAATCAGGGAAAAGGGGAGAGGGCAGGGGGTGTATATTGAGTTAAATTGCTCAAGGTCATACACTGCAGAATACAAAAGTATGTGTGATTTTTGTGGTACATCCTGTAATTTCAGCTGTGTGTTTTGCAATACTGATTTGACTATATTTTACCTTCAAAGAGATCTGGGGATTATCATCAATGGTCAGACAAAGTGACTTATCTGCACAGTTTTCGAAATTTCATGTCAGCTGAAGTTAGGTGACCACTCCTTCATTACTATACATGATCAATGTGTTAAGAGAATAGTCCAAAAGCTCATAAAAACTAGTTAAGGATGTTGAAAATATTGTGAAACAACCTCCTGGTAGCAGAATTAGGTTCAAAATGTTTTGACCTTGGAGAAAACTGAAAGAAAACTTTGAATTTTTTCTGAGTTGTTCGATGAGGCCATTACATCATGGATTCACTTTCTCTAAGTGATCTGTTCTAGCCAAATTAGCAATTACTCATACGGCAGAGTGCAAGTGTGCGTACAAAACATTAGGCTATAGGCTAGACCTAAGCTAAACGATAATGTTAGCCTTTGTGCAGTGCTGCTGTCATTACAAATGAAGTGTGATATTGCATGTTTTTAATGTTATTCTGCACTTTCATGAGCTGCATACGGCTCACGTGCTCACGGCACATACTAGATCAGATTGTTTCATAAACGAAGATAGTTGCAACAGCATGCCGTAACTCTGTAAGCTTTTGGTTTTAGTACCTTCTTACTACTAGTGTTTACAGTTTGGTCTAACTTAGGCCTACTGTGTACCCCTACATACAGTCACGTTTGAAGCAACTCCCCAAAGTGATCCCCTCAAACAACACAGATATTGCTGTAATTTGTTTGTGGCGAAAAAATAAAGCCATGCCCTGTATCTTGCTGGTTCCTCATGTGGATGTGGCACTGAAAGGAACTCCTTTCAGGCAATTTTGAAGGGATGCTTGAACAGCTGTAACTCAGAACTTCCTAAGCAGTCAGCTTGGCAGATACGACATGCAGCTAGGGAGAGGATGTCACCTTACTTCATTTTCTATTTTGGGCACATTGTGTACCGCAAAGCTAGGAGTAAAAATAGACTCCACGCCGTAAAGTATACATTGACATTAGTTGCGATTGAGGTGCATACAAAGAGCCACTTTCCTGTAACAGCGAATGATTTCCAACAAATGAATCTACACTTGCTCAGCTGATCTCAAATAAGAATATGAGATTAGGTGACGACCTCTCCCTTGTCCCATGTGGCACCTAGGGATGTTTCCAATGCTAATGCAGCACTCACACAGACTGCTATACAAAAGTCTGTGAACACAGTTTACAAACCAAAGTGAATCCATGACATCAGAGAAAAAGCCTCATAAATATTAACGAGGCAGACTCTTTCGTTTTTAAGTGCAAAATTGGTGAGGTTTTTGGCCTTTCTTCACGTCTGCAAGGCCGATTTTTCTCCAGAAAAAATTGGAGCTTAATGTATGAGTTCTTTCAAACATGCTGTACCCCTGCCAAGTGGCCTTGGACTATTCTTTTAAGTTAGTCAAGGTACATCTTTTGTCTCCACTTATAACCTTCTGGTTTATATAAGCCTGTCTTCCCCCCCTCCCCCACACTGCCGACAGTATTTTTGAGTTGTGAGGATTGCGATCCTTCTACACTGCTTCTGCAAATAGTCACTGCTTCACTTAGTCATTGTAACCATCATGAATGGCAGATTCCTGTTAATACACTGTGCACATATCAACAAGCAGAGATCTGGCTTGCGCGAGAGACTTGTATCTGGGCACAGTGATCTTGATAAGTACCCAGCAAATGTCGCACCATTCCCAAGCCAACAGAATGATACAGTAAACTATCTTGAAATATATTCATTCAAATTTTCAGATGAATAATACAGTATAGAAGTTAAAAATGACGATCGTGTAAACAGATGCAAAAGATACAAGTCTCTCACGGCAAGTTTGTATTTGCTACTCGGCAGGCTCGAGTGTGTGAGCACATACAGTCTGCAAGACTGACAGTTGTACAAGTATTAGAGTGCTAGTTACTGGAAGCTGCAGCAACAGACAGTGAGAAGTTATCTGAATGGTTTCATAGCAGCACAATGCAATGGAATCTCAGTGAAGAATAGGAACAGAAACAAAATGAAAGGTGGATGGAATCCTAAATGTGAGAGACTTGGGGCAAGTCTACACCTAGAGCAATGAAGTATATGATTTACTCACATACCATATTTAGCTGGTTTCACATTGGTCAAAAAGAAGTACTTCCTGTACTGTAATGGCAAATTTTTGCTCTTCCTAAACAATTACTGAAAATGTTCATTTACCTAGATCTCTTCCCAAAATGATTGCAAAATTTATAAAAGGATAATTTTAGATATTTCTAGTAGAAAAGAAAGTTTACTGAAATTATAAACATTTCCTTTTCTAACAGCAATTTTTAAAGATATTCATATAAAGTAAATCTCCAAGAAACCCTTTGCTGTTATGAAGTGTAAACTAACAAACATTGAAATTCTTGACGTGAGAGAGGGGAAGGCATAGCATCTTTAATCCCGCACATTTTTTAGATAAACCCACCGACTTGGATATTTCATGCAGTAAGATTGATTAAAGGTTTTTTTGTCGATCTAACACCCTCATCCCTTCAAAAATATTAGTAACTTGTAAATGATATAAACATCTTTACATTAGGTGTGTTTCAACATATTTACAAAATGATTCTTTAAGTGTAAGTGTCACCTCTTTTCTATCCTTTTGGATGACATTGACTCAGTAATGTAGTAAAACTGTCTTTGTTGAATCATACAAGAATGTAAGATTGGTGTAAAGAACTTGGAGCATACATGAAAGTAAGGCAACAAACAGCTGTAAATGCATTGAATATCAAACCTGTTCAATCCCTGGTTTAATATTTCAAATCAAAACAGTACAGATTTTAGCATCTCTTAATCACCACAAATTTTGTTTCTATGCATACTGTATCTGTATCTGCACAAAAAGGCCCTCATTTCCATACCTTTTTTCAGCAAATGCTCATAGCCCTTAAACTTTCTACAAAATTTTTCTGCCAGCAGTCTTTGGTTTCTCCTTAGAGCAGCAGTGATGAGTGATTCCGGACTAGCTTGCAGACCATTTTTGTTCCTCCAGAAGAGAAGAGCTTGGTACCTTTGTTCGTAGGCATTATCACGATAATTATACCTTATATCTTCTAAGTCACTGTCGTACAGACCAAGTGCCCGCATGTATGTTTGCCAGTTGTACGTGTCCAATCCAGTGGCCATGAATTCAAGTTGACTGGTTGTGACACTGGCCTGAAAGAAGATTTCAATTTTTATTCATATCATTGAAATGAATAATATAGTAAAGATGGCCTACTATATCAAAACTTGGCATTTACAATTTGTTTCAGTGTACAACCCGAGTTTGATTTGACAGTTTTTAAAACTCCACTTACATAAGGGTTTAAGTTTTCATATATTAGAGGGCTACTTAGTATAAGCATTTTGATGAAATTTTGCATTGAAAGCCGATGTGTGGTTCTCAAGGTACAAGCAAGTAAAGTTGTCAACTTTTCAACAAAAAGTGAACTTAAAGCAAGCACACATGATATCCTCACATTAATGGACAGTCTTTTGATTTTCTTTAACTTACAGTAATAGCTTATTTTCTCCTCAACCAACAACATATTACCAGAATGTGACTGCATAAGTGGCATGAGAACTTAACAAATTTTGCATTCTCCACAGGAAGGTTCCACCATTATTAACTTCAAGGTCAACAAAACAATCTAACCAGAAAGCCAAAAGGCTTAGTGATTCCTTGCCGCTGAAATGTAAGGCCTTTTTTCACATTGACATTGCTTTGCAATGTTTTTCAATTAACAGGGCTCCATAATATGCCCACAAAGTACACATGCAAGGCATCCAATCTTCCTACATTGAGATCCTCCTTGCCTGTTGTGAACCCAAATGACATTTGACCTCCACCAAAAACTTCTGGGACCATGTATTCACTATGTCTCATCTACATGACAATTTACAGGACCCTACAAGTGACCTTTCTTGAAAGACTGTGCAGGAAAGCTTGTCAGGCTTTGAACATGCTGACTCCAAATGAACTTTGACCTTCGGGAAAATCAATAAGGATCATCTACTCAATATGGCCAACACACTCGCCACATATGAGCACAGTCACATGTACCGTTCTTGAGATATCATGTTTACGAAGTTTTGACCTCTTGACCTCTTTGTGACCCCAAATGACCTTTGACCTCTGCCTAAAAACAATAGGGATCATCTACTCAATATGGCCAATGCACACACCAAATATGAGATTAGTCCCACTTACTCTTCTAGAGATACCGTGTTACAAGCAATTTCTAAGGAATTTACCTATTGACCTCTCGTGACCCCAAATGACCTTTGACCTCCACAAAAATGGATAGGGATCATCTACTTAATATGACCAATGCACACACCAAATATGAGCATAGTCACATGTACCGTTCTCGAGATATCGTGTTTACGAAGTTTTCACCTTTTGACCTCTTGTGACCCCAAATGACCTTTGATCTCCACCAAAAACAAGAGGGATCATCTAATTAATATGGCCAATGCACACACCAAATATGAGATTAGTCACACTTATTCTTCTTGAGATACCGTGTTTACAAGCAATTTCTAAGGAATTTACTTATTGACCTCTCGTGACCCCAAATGACCTTTGACCACCACGAAAATCGATAGGGATCATCTACTCAATATGACCAATGCGCACACCAAATATGAGCATAGTCACATGTACCGTTCTCGAGATATCGTGTTTACAAGGTTTTGATCTTTTGACCTCTCGTGATCCCAAATGACCTTTGATCTCCACCAAAAACAATAGGGATTATCTACTCAATAATACCAACCCACACACCAAATATGAGGTTAGTCACACTTACCCTTCTTGAGATATCGTGTTTACAAGCCAAAATGTCACATACACACACACACACATACACACACACATAAACACGACATCACCATCGCATAGATTCCTTGCCAGACTTCAGCAAGGAATCAAAAACCAAAGGGAAATGAAGCATGTCCTTGTCAATTAGAGGAAGTGATATACTGTAACCTCTGCTGCCCTTAAGCTCACTTTTGAACATAAATCTAGTAACTTCATTTACTGATATCTCAAGAAATGCATGTCTGAGTTGAATGGAACATTCACCAAGTTGTGTAGATTTGATTCCTCTTTCACATATGAAAACTAAATTTGTGTTTTACTTCCCCTCTAAATCCAAAAGCACCCACAAGACTGGACTGTTTCTCCTTCTACATTGCTTATGCAGAGCATCATGCATAATGGCAGTACTGTGGGTTCCATTTTATGTTTATGGGAGTGACAGTTTCCATAAACATAAAATGGTGCAAAGTTCTGTTACAGTCTGTAATAAATTTTATAATTTAAGTTAGTCCCGTATGTACAATACATGTTATAAAACCAGAATGCAAAAATGCATTGAGGTTTCGATGATACATACATGCTCTGTTCAATAAAATGCTACATTTCTTGTAACAACTGGTGACCCAAAGTGACCTTTGACTCCACCTGTAAGTAACTGGTTTTTCTTTTAACCAAAACACTTCTATATTCAAAAAGCCAAATTTCATACTGTGCCTTAAGATATTCTGCAAACAAGGTTTTCAGAGTTTGATGCCAGGTGATACCAGATGACCATTGACCTCCACCAAAAACAACAGGTACAGTACTTTCAACTTACCATTACACATCCACATACTAATTAGGAAATCCATCCAAGTTTCCTACCTTAAGATATCCCATTTTGACAGGGTTTTCAAAGTTTGACTGATCATGACCCCAGATGTCCTTTCACCTCCACAAAAAACCTTTTACAGACCATCTTCTCACCATAACTCATCCACATACTAATTTTACTAATATAAAATCCATCTACATTTCATACCTTGAGCTATCCTAAACAAGGTTTTCGGAGTTTGACCCCAAATGACCTTTGACCTCTACCAAAATCAATAGGGTTCTTCCTGACATCATAATGCATCAACATATCAAGGTTGAAATCAATCCAAGCTTCCTACCTTGAGATATTGTGTTTAAAATGTTTTCAGGATATGTCCCCTTCTGACCTTTGACCTCCATTAAAATAAATAGGGTTCTTCTTTACATCATTACACATCAACATATCAAGTTTGAAATTAATCCAATTTTCTTACCATGAGATATTGTGTAAACAAGGATTTTGGGGTTTGACCCCATGTGACCCCAAATGACCCTTGACCTCCACAAAAATATATCGAGTTCTTTCTTACATCATAACACATCAACATATCAAGTTTGCAATTAATCCAAGCTTCCTACCATGAGATACCATGTAAACAAGGATTTCAGGTTTTCACACCATGTGACCCCTTCTGACCTTTGACCTCCACCAAAATTAAGAGGGTTCTTCCTCTTAGTATGGGGTATCTGTGTACCAAGTTTGAGAACTGTCAGATCTTCCCTTCTTAAGATATCGTGTAAACAAGCAAAGTGTCACGAATGCACACACACACACATACATACATACACCCACACATACACATGCACACATACATACGCACGCCATCATAAATGCATAGGTTTCTCTTTTCAACGAAACCAAAAAAAAAATATTGTAGTCTTATACTTGAAACATTGTAGGGATGACTCAAGTCAATTGCTATGCTTTGACTTGACTGTGTTTCTGTGAATCAGGCCTCTTTTCAGACTCAAGTGATGGGCTATTTTAGAGTCATACCAAGTCACTTTAATGGGCAACTCAACTCATTTTAGGTTTTTGACCTGATGCATCATTATGACCCAATGAGTCAAGCCATCACAAAATGTGTCAACTTGGATCTAAATCAGTGACTTGACTTGTTACAACACTGGGTAGCACAATGTGTATAAATGGGGATATAGATGGAGTCCAGACCCCCCCCCCCCTCCTTATTTAAACAGTGACAGAAATTACCAACATGGAAATAACCCACACAACCACATTGGTCAAGGCCTCTTTTTATCCAAAACCACAAAAGAAATTTATGGTCAGCTGAAATTGTGTATGCAAGCATTGGAAGTTGTAGTTTCACTTAATTTGCACTCCTGAAATTGAGTTCCAACTTTCTTTGTACCTTTTCTAGTCACAGTGAAATATGTGAAACAGGTTTGATGATATCCTTTGCATTTTAGGGGAGATGGGAGGGGTGCAGAAGGCTTTAGCCCTTTTCCCCCTTTTTGCCACAGGCATTTTGGGCCACCTTGCATTGCTATTATATTTCTGAACATACTGGGCCACTTTGGTGACTAGCCCCATCCTCCTCCCCCTTCCCCCACCCACACATTTCAAAGTCTGCTCTGTGGCTCCTACATTTTCCTCAAATTACCAAAATCTTTTTGCGCCACATTTTGTCTGAGTTCTGCTGCCCTATTAAATGATATTCTTACCTGGGGAATTCTTTCATTATCAGCCTCAAAGGTCTCATCTTCTGAGATGGAGCTGTTTGCTGGCTCGGCAGCACCTAAAACACTCATTAATTGTTGCTGCACAAATTCATCTCCTCTATTGACAATGCCATCATTACCCTTAGACATTAGACTTTGGTTCCATCCTTGTGGAATAGCCCCATCTGCTTGTATTGAACCCTCTTCTTGAAAACTTATAAATGGGGGTCTACTGTCTAGATCACTTTCCAGCTGTAGGCTATTTGGATGGTTCATTCTAGTTTGTGTCCCTGAGCTGCTTGAAGGGCCTCTTGATGCTTGCACATTAGTTTGTGAATTCACTATGGTTAGATGGATAGTATTTAAAGTAAAATATTGGGAATTAGTCAAAAAGTGTTTTCACTGCTAAAAAGACCCAAACATTCCCCTTCACATCTCAGGTTAGGGAATCAGCTGCTGATAAGGACTATTGTACATACACACATACATATAATATTTATAATGCAAAATTCACAGACCTTAAGCATAATACAAGCACAGAAAAAAGATGCTATAAAAGAGATATGAAAACCATATTAAGCAAATAAAACAGTTTTTTTTTAAATGCTTCTTAAACGCTACCAGTGAGGGGGCTTCTGTGATTGATCAATGCAAGAAACCTAGAGACGTGGACATGCTATGCTACAGGGAGATTCACTACCTCTTCGAACTATTTGTTTTAAGAACATTAAACCTTGTACAGTACGATCAGAAAATGACCTACGGCCCAAAGGGATTGTTAATGAGTGTTTTAAGTACTATGCAGTACAACATCAGAGATGAGATAAGAAGGTGGTGAGCCACAGAGCCAAATGGTTCTAGAGCTCCTGACACTGTCCATAAGATTCCATCAAAATTGTATGCCATTGCTCAGGAAAAGAGGATTAGCAGACCTGATACTGTAGAAGCTCCACATCTGTTGTTTTGCCTTCATGATTATCTGCTACAGCACTGTAGTTCAATGAATTACAAATCAAATTCTATAGAGGAATCCGGACAGATTGTGATGGTCTGATTTTAGTCGGCCATTACTGGGGTCCACCATTTTTAATCTTTAAATTTCCTTCCTTACCTGTTCCATGGATGGTTGTACAATGAAGTGTATCTTGATTTTCTCCATTTCATTACATATGAGGATTTGAAATTCACGTAGACAATAAATGAAGATGGTTAAAGGCTGATGGACCCCACTAATGACTGCCTACATTCACTAAAAACAAGGGCTAATCGGATTCGTCTAACATGCACAGCATGAATTGTGTAATTTAATACTGAAAAGCTTACACTACAGTTTTACACAAATTTTTTTTTAAACCACTATTTATTGACACAGAAGGATAGATTATTCACATACTGTACAGTCTAAAATCAGGACAATAGGATTTTTTTCAAAAAAGCAAGTTTCTCAGAGCTACTGTACAGACATTCAGATACATATTTTTTTTATCAAGAATAACCTGTTCACCTAAAATTGTTTAAATTATGTACTGTAAATGCTAAAACCTTATCTTCATATCTGGTTGGATTTATGTACTATTGTTCTTATTATTATTCAACCGCAATATTTCCCTTCACTATATGTCATGCAGAACCACTGCTGAAGAAAAACTAATGAGTGATGTTTAAAAACTTGGTAGGCTTTTATGATCAAAATTTAAGCTGTATGCTACAATATACAGGAGAGATCCCTTGTATAAGATCTGGTAACTGTAGAGTGCAAGTTCATCTTATTACCATTTTTGATGGTTTTGTTAGTTGTATAAGAAGAGTTATAAATCGTACAAGTACAATAAGGTTCAATGCATTGTAATGATGTACTTTGTGTTACGAAAAAATAACTGACATCAAATCAATGAGTCCCTTTAAAGATAAAACCTGTTTCTGTCTTTCATGGTGCTCAGTAGATAAACACTTATAGTATAGTGTCTAACTTTGTGCAGCAGCATGAAAAGACTTCTAAGGTACAGTGCAGTTCAGCCAAGGGTTTCAACAGGATTTTGGAATAGGCCAAAAGGCCTTAGATTTATACTGTAGAATGATTTCTATACAGTATGTTGGACATGTCATTGGATATGTATACTTACTTCTCGGGTAAAATTGGCTAAAACTTCATTTTCAATTCTAGCAGCATGCAATATGGGTTTGCAACTTTGTCATAATTTGACCAAAATCATTTATCCCTTTATCTTACACATCACTTGGTTTACAATACTGTACCTCTTCTAAGCAAATCATCATATCTTTTCTGGACAACTTCTTTTTCTGTCTTTTCCTTTACCACTTGTCTCCGTAAGACTTCAATTTCTTTAGATAATGCTTCATTACTCCTCTGGATTTTGAGGCACTCTGATATGACATTATTTAATGAACCCTGCAAAGCTGGTGGAAGGTTTTGGAAGGAGAATGTTTGTGCTGAGTTTGGTGACAACTTAGATGATGATGTTTCAAAGTGATCCATAATAATGGGAAGTGAGTCATCCTTTCCCTCTGCCATGACTACATAATTTTATTTGAGAAGAGTTGAAGAACAAAGCCAGCTGAAAAAAAACACAGGATTACATGTTATTAGATTATCTAACTGAACTATACTGAACTGAATTAAATTGAATTGCGTTATATTGAACTGAACTAAACTGAATTGAAGTAGGCTTATGCTCACTATTGTCATCACTCCATAAGTGTTATCTGCAGTCAGTTATAGGATGCATTATTGCGCAGAGCTGGCAGCTGACTCTCACCTTCACATGCTATTACCTGATGTCTTTTCTGTCAAGTGGCAACAAAGTGGGGAAGACTAAATCTCACAAACATGTTTTTGTTTTCATGTTTTCTAACCTTTAGTTTCACTACAGTATAACTGAAAATGGGAATGAATTCATAACATGTTCTAAAAAAGTTAAAAGTTTCTAAAAGCGTGGATTGAAAATGTTATGAAAGACTTTCAGGGAAAATGGCCTTAGAGGTGTACTGGAAATCCAGTCCAGCCGGACTATCTGGCCGGATATTGAAAAATTATCTGCTTTGGTTCTGGCTGGACTTTTTTGAAAATCCAGCTGGAACTGGATTTTTTGTAAATTATAAGAAAAAGCCCCAAGTATAGTAGCCTATCATAATTTTAAAAGATGTATATGCATAATGAAAGCAATTTATTAATACTAGGGCTATGACAAAGGGGGTGGGGGGGGGGAACAAAATGGGATTCTCTCACAAGTGGAGCTGGTGCACTGTGATGAGGGACCTGTCATGAGTAAAGCCAGAGGTTATGGACATAATCCTCATAAAGCTTAAAAGGGTATGCCAGGGTAAGACCCCTCCAGATTTACATGCCTTACTAAAAAGATATTTGTGTTGTTAAACAAAATGTTAAGCTCCTATACAGTAGTATGTAATGTAGGGGGGAAAATTAGGAATTAAGTTATGCCATCTTTGATTATGGTCCTTTTTGCAGTACACAAGCCCTGGCTATAGCAATCTTTATGATATGCTAGGTTATTTTTAAGATTTTTATTACCCTTCAGAGAACTGTGTTTCAGTACTATTAACTGAATTTATGCTAGTGGCCAAGCCCTATTCATTTAAAGTTGTTAAGCTTCAAAACTATTCCCAACTTGGGATGGCAAAAATGACTAAATTTGTGAACAGGCATACCATCTCTGATTTGAAGTTCTATAGGCAACTAAATTGCACAATGTATTCAGGAATTGATGTGAATAAATTTAAGGGTGTGAAAAAAGCAAAGCTGTAAACTATGCATAAAATGACTTAAAGGGGAAGTTTAAGCAAAACCCTAATTTTCATACGTGAAAGAGGGACCAAATTTACACAGTGTGGTGAAAGTTTCATCCAAATGTGACATGTATTTCTCAAGTTATCCGTAAATGAAGTCATCAGATTTGTGTTCCAAACTGAATTTGATGGCAGTAGAGCTTATACAGTATCACTTCCTCACATTGACAAGTAATACTTTGCTTCCCTTTGTTTAATCAGATTGTTGTGTTGACCTTGTAGTTAATAGGAATAGGACCTCCCTGTAGGGGACGCAGAATGGGATTGTTGAGTAGAAAATCGACTTTAAAGTTTGGAACGAGTGTTGTAGGTATGATAGTTTGAATTGTATGTGTAAAAGTTGTCAAAAACTCAGAGAAGAAGTGAATGATGAAATTTGTAAAGGAAAATTCCCAGCTGACACTTATACAGTTCTTTCAGTGTAAGTATTTTTGACTGAGTGAATAAAGGAATGGTGGGTGACCTGTAATTTGCATGGCTAATGTTGCGGATAACACGTTTTTGGAGCTTGAATAAAATATTAAGTAGATATGTATGAGTATAACCCCAAACAAGAAGACTATAATTTAAATGTGGAAGCACAAGAGCATTATAGAGAGTAAGAAGTGCATTACTGGGGAGATAATCTTTTAGTCTATAGATAACACCATTTGATTTAAAAACCTTTTTACTAACCTCAGAGGTATGTTCCTTCCGATTTAAATTTTCATCTATAGTGATGCCTAAGAATTTTGTATGAGGGGAAGCAGTAACAAGATGACCATCTAGCAATGCACTAATTCTACTTGAGTCACTCATTGATCCTATTATCAAAAATCATAAGTTTCCTTTTCATAATATTTAGAGATAATTATTTGTTAGATCTGAGCCAATTGGAAATATGCGAAAATTCACAGGTAGCTTCTGCAAGAGCATTGCTTAGATTGCTATTTTGGAGAAAATCTGTAGTGTCTTCAGCAAATAAAATGAAGTTTGACTTGACAGAAGACTTAAAAATATCATTTACATAAAGAATAAATAACAGTGGTCCAAGTATGGAACCTTGTGGTACACCAATATTACAATAAGTGTGATTTGACGAGGAATTATTAAATTGTACATAATTGCAATGATCGTGAAGATATCTTAAATAAAACATTTGTTTCACTCAACCACATTTGTTTTCCATTTCTGTGTACTGCATTTTTGTTGATGCTTCATCTTGGGACTCTTCCAAAAAATATGGGACCCTCAGAAATTTGATGGGACCCTTGGAAAAAAAGTTGAGGGTTCAAGAACTCTTGGGTTTGGGGGCCTAATGAGAACATTGCTGCAGGATCCTCCCAACCCCCTGGGTCTTCAGAGTTGTAGAGCATGTCCATGGTTTTCCCTGACAGTTATAAGAAGTGACTAAAGAAAATTATTTCGATTGACCTGAGTCATATTTAAAGTCAAACTTGGACTGTATCTGAAACTACTTGGAATCTTATATTTATCTAGCTGACAATATAGGCCCATAACATGTTGTTGGTTCTTTATAAAATACCACCTAATTATATCTAACACTGCACAATTTTATTTATAACATTTTTATTGGAAAAATTCGGTCCTAACAGATAGTTCGTACTGTCTGGTAAAGTCCGGTCCAGCAGGATCTTAAAATTCCAAATCCGGATCATCCCTAAAAATAGTACAGTATTTGCATTTTTATTGCCAGAATAATCTTCCACTGGAGAAGTTTTGCATGCTGAGTGGATTCTTCTTTCACAACTTATCCCTTTTATATCTAGCATCAGCAGCATTTCTTGAATATGGACTGTAGCGCAAACAGTAAGCTGGAATGAGAGTTAGTGTACAGTAGCTACTGTAGTACGATCAGAATATAATGCTCACTTCCTAATTGGTTTAAGGTGGATTGGTCAATTTTTTTGTTTCAGTTCTGGCTGACTGGTTTGTTTTAGCTACTCCATTGATAACAGTAGGTTACTACATGTCTTTGGTATGACCTGGCCAGTCTGGCCAGGAGTTGAACTCCAGACCTACAGTGTAGCGGCTGTAAGTGGAATGTTCTAACCTCTTGACCAAGGAGTCATCATGTTGCTACCTTGCCGTAGGCTACTATTAATTTTACAGACTGACTGATCATAATGTAAAAAATCCAATTCTAGACTGCATAATCAAGTCAAATCAACATACCTCCCAAGTGACCCACATTTTGCAGGTTTGACCAACACCCAAACCTGCTGACCTGCCCAGCTATTTGAAAAACTTGCATTTCAATTCAAATCTCTGAAGTGTCCTTAGTTAAGAAACCACATAAATTGCAAATAATTCAGCTTACCAGTAACTAACAATTCACTTAATCATACATGTACAGCACAGTATCTCACAGCACATTCAACTGCTTGTGGTGCAAATACAATGCACACAGAGTAGACCTTGGTAAGGTATGTTTGCTGTCAGAACATTGCCACTCGCTAACCTTTGCAGCAGGTATCAAATACATTCCTGTCCTTGCATAAATATTCCAAGTGTAATATCCCCGTAAAACGTCCCCTTTACAATAAAAATGAATGAATTTGCATGTTAGAGATAGGGTTTGTGTCAGTTTCCCAACAAAGCAAGGTTCTTGACTGTGTTTCATGGACAGAATGACATGCCCAATGTATGAAGATACATGATGGAAATCACTTGCCCACTTGTCTTGTCATGCATAATAGCAGCTGGACAAATAGATTGAGGCTTTGTTTGACTTTTGGGGTGTTATGTGTGAAAAGCAAAAAGTTACAGCCTCTGTTATTAAAATGAAGTTTTAACAAAATTAAGGATCTAATTGGGTTTACAACTTTATGTCACCTGAACTTACCTCATACATGGATATGTACGTATAGTAATCGTGTTAAGGTGAATGAAACACATGTATGTTCCTGTGCATACATGCCGGCATATGCATACCTAGGTTAGCTTGCGGCGGTGGGCTATATGTAGGTGTATGTATACACTGGGTACGGAAACCCAATTAACACCCAAATTAAAACTACCATCTGCATTTATTTTGTTAACTACTTTCTTCATTAAGTTTAACCTTTCTAAAGAGCTGTCTTTGAGGCTATCCTACCCTTAATCCCTTGACTTTAGGGAACAAGACTGTGTGCAAAAAATCATTACAAACAAACCTAGCATCCCTACAGTATGTTGAATTTGCTCAGTTTTATTTACCAAGGCAGCAGTGTGTCGATCCCAGACAGAAGAAGAATACTCCAACAAGGGTAGAACAAGTGTGAGATAAGCATTTTCTTTGATACTCAGGCAAGAGTAAAGACTCCTTCAAATTCAAAAAGCCAAAGGACCTATTCACTGATGAGGTACACTAATATGGTTGATATGCTAGTTCCAGGAAAGATTGTTTGAAATATCAACTCCAAGACAAAAATGGCAGTCAGTAGACTCACGTTTATCATCACTTAGAGTAATTGGATGCTACATCTGAGTGCATTTAGTAAGCTACGCGCCGGAGATCTCTGGCGTGGACTAACAACTTTGATCGGCATGGGTGCTCAGAAACTAGCATTTGTTGGTGTACAAAATACATTGCCGGTGTAGTCGGCATAATCCTCACCGTAGCAGCAGGCAAACTGTATAACCAGCATTCCAGCAGGCTGAATCGGTCAACTCCCTCCAAGGTGTTGGCATACAGTACAGTATGTACTGTGTAACCTGCCTTTGTGCTGCCGGTGAATGGTGTACATGCACATACATGAACATGTACATACAATCGCTTATGGTTTGTTTCTTAGCTCTAACATGTATACTATATACAGGTGTCCGTGTATGCATCACAGTAATGTATACTGTACGTATGTATGCACACCGGATGGATTGCTATGCATTGTACAGTATATGTACAATCATGTGCCTCCAGCATAGGTTTTCACATGGAATGCACCTTACAGTAGATGCTACTATGTAGCCAGTTATGTTGTGATGTCATTCAGTGGCAGGGTATTCTATTATGTAACAAATGTTGCATGACAAAACTTGGCAAATGTTAATCTGTGTTGTACAGTGCTTATACAAACTTTCCACTTTGGATTCAGTAGCCTACTGCCTGTATTTCAGGTCTTACATACTGTACACAACTAGGCCTGAGGCCTTGGTTATGTCATTATTCAAGTTCAAGTTCAAGAAATTTATATGGCGCATTATTTAAAATAATTATTCTAATGTGCCTTACAAGACACACTGGAAAACAAAAGACTAAGTTGGAATATCAGATACCATCAAAGGCACAGCTAAATAGGTGGGTTTTTAATAAGGACTGAAAATGTTCCAGAGAGCATGCTGTCTTAACTGAAGGGGACAGATCATTCCATAACTTAGGGCCTTGGACAGCTAGTGCGCGCTCACCAAATATGGGTTTATATCTAGGAACAACCAGATTGAGAGTGGTCTAGCTCAGATCTGAGTTCATATTTTGTTTTCCTAAAGGAGAACACGTTGGAAAGGTAGAGTGGTGCCATATTGTGTAGGGATTTATAAACAAGAAGCAAGATCTTGAATCGATTCCTGTAAAACACTGGGAGCCAATGCAACTTCTTCAGCAAGGCTAATGATGGGAATAACCTGTTCTTGTTAGCAATTGGTCTGGCAGCATGATTTTGCACACCCTGTATCTTGTACAGCATACGTTTCAGAATACCAGTTAGTAAAATATTGCAATAGTTGATACAGCTATGAACCAGTGCATTCACAAGAGAAATGACAGCAGTCTTGCTTATGAATTTAGCACACTGTCTAATGTTATAAAGATGGTAAAAAGCAGTTTTACACTTGCTATTGACATGATCAGACATAGAAAGACCCTGATCTAACAAAGCTCCAAAATACTTCACAGATGACAAGACTTTAACAGGGGTGTTACCAACAATAATATTTTCAATGTTAAGTCTGGACAACTGTTGGTTGGAACCAAATATAATTACTTCTGTTTTACTGTCATTCATTCTTAGTGTATTGAAAGTCATCCAGTTCTTGACATCTTTCAGACACATTTCAAGCTTTGCGATCCAATCACTTACGTCAGTGGGGTCACCTGCATTCATACTAAGGTATATGCTATGATCATCTGCATACCCATGTATACCTGGTGAATGAGCAGCAACAATGTCAAACAGAGAACTGGCATACCATGTGAACAATTGAGCTCCACAGCAAGATCCTTGTGGCACACCAAAACTTACTGGGAATGGTTTTGACCGCACATTGTTTATCATGACATACTGTTGACCATGTAGTAAATAAGATTTGAACCAGTCAAGTACTGTGCCTTCAACCCCAAAACGCCGGGTAAGAGAATTGTTATTAACAATGAGCCAAGCCTAGTGTTAAAACCATTATTGCAGCACTTTTCCAAAATAGGCATTTAGATAGGTGTAACATTTGTAAGGTGGCAAAACAAGGTTCCAGCCACAGGTTGTCCTAACAAAGCCTATGCCTAGGCCCAAGCATACATCATCATAATCAGCATAACATAACATAAAAGGTTAAAGAGCAAGGGAAAACTAGAAAGGATAAGATGCCCTGTAATCCAAAACCCCCAGAAAACAAAAAGCAAAACACCAGCACCTTCAGTAGCCTAACAAGTCCAGAAAGATTAGATTCTACTACAGTTGTGGAAAAACGTGTCAATATTTACCTTAAAGCAATGCACTGATGTGGAGTTAACAACCCACTCAGTCAGGCTATTTCACTCATTAACTGAACTAAAATCATTATCATCAATAAAGATGTTGTTGGCCAACAAAGGCCATTTCGTTGCTGAAACCAGTTAATGAGACTAGGCCTACAGTAGGTGACCTGTAATGGTGGCCTTGTAATTGAAGTAAAAATAGCTATGACACCAAACTGTATAGAAGCTTGACTTAAACCAGGTTTAAAGACAGTGCCATGACGCAGTCAGTACTACTTCTTCTTCTTAGTAAATACGTTGCAGACTACCAAAGGGCACAAACGCAATAGAGTAAGAGATAGAGGGATCAGCAAGATGCCAGACAGCACCTGAAGGTGTCCAGTGTGTGCAATTTTGACTGTCTCATGGGATAGTTTGTTCCAATCAAGACCAGGGTTCGTACCATTCTGCCATCCTTACTTTCCACCATAGAAAATGTGCTCATTCCGCCATGGGGGAAAGGCACTTTATCTAAGGCGGAATGAGAAGGCAGGCTAGGTTGGAACTTACCAGATTGCAGGAACAGGGCTGAATGGAGTTGAGAAATTTGTTGGAATCATTATCTATTGGTGCTTCATGGTTAAAAGAAACATGCAAAATCACTTTACTCCATTAATTACGGATTAAAATAGTGGTCAGTGTCAATGAACACTTACGTCTCTATTGAGTACAATGATAGTAATCCCCTATACAGGCACACTGGTGCAGATGGGTGATTAAGTTGACATCTTTGCTTTACAAGTCTAAAGACATTATTCAGTCACCATTTATACATTTAAAAGGATGAAACTTTATTCCCCACAGCCTACAATCAAATCCATTAGTATCCATTAGTAAGTACACTTTAATTCTATTCAAAGTTCTTACTTTCTTAAGCCTTCTTTGAACTTCCATTCAATCTATTCAACGAGCTGTGTCTTTAGGTTCTAGGCCTATGCCTTTAGGCTACTGGTTGTCCGACCTGGACTTCTGAAAATGTTTCGGTAGTTGCAATGACAACAAGTCCTCTAATTTCATAGGTGTTTAGAAAGTGCCTTTCCGCCACAGGTTGCGTACTTTTCCGCCATGATGGAAAGGTGCTAGCCTAAACCTATGGCAGAATGTTGTGGCGGAATGTAACGTTACTGATGGTGGAATGACCTTGTATTCATTAAGGATACCGTAGGCCTAGGCTAGGCTAGGCTAGTTGATGAAAAGAAGGAAGATTTATACTTGGCAGTTTTGCAATTAATATAGTTAAGGGTTTACACATTGTATTTACAGGAAGCTGGGAGTAACTACAGAATACTCTGCCACAAAAAAATATGTACCTTGAAAATCATGGATGCAGAGTCACAGTGAGTTGACTCTATATTAGCTAGGTGTAGTCAGGCTAAATATTGTTGATTTCTGACTTAAATACCAGATGTTGACTTTATCATGTCAGATATACTGTATGCCTATGGCCAGTTGGAAAGTATGCGAAGTTAAAACAGATAGAAATAGCTGGGGGCACTCTTCCATACAGTCTATCAGATCCCTATATGGCTCTGCAGTCTATTAGGGTTCCTATATAGAGATATAGGAACCCTACAGTTTTTTATCGAATGACACTTGCACAGGCTAACATAATGTACTTCCCAATCATCAGAAATATTTTACATCCAACAGGAGTAATTCATAGCCTGTTACATTATTCTCTCAACATCAACTTAGCATCCATCTGGAGCTGGATGCTGAGTCGAAGTCAAAGTGCGGGGGAGGTATTTATAGGGTATAGTCTATTCATCTCTCTTCAGTTGTCTATTCATCTCAGTTTGAGGTAGTCTTACATGAAATATCTCCCATTTATAGCCTGTTACATAATGCTTTGCAAATTCACTTGGCATCCATCTGGAGCTGGATGCCAAGTCGAAGTCGCAGTGAGGTGGAATGGGGGCACTCTTCCACACAGTCTAGTATCTTGAGGACGACACTTGCACACTAACATCCTCTCATTCCAATCACTGGAAATATTCTTAAGTCCAACAGGAGTTATTTATAGTCTGTTACATTATTCTTTCAACATCGACTTAGCATCCATCTGGAGCTGGATGCTGAGTCGAAGTCGCAGTGAGGGGGAGTTATTTATAGCCTCTTACATAGTGTTTTGCAAATTCACTTGGCATCCATCTGGAGCAGGATGGCCAGTCGAAGTCGCAGTGAGGTTGAGTGGGGGCACTCTTTCCACACAGTCTAGTATCTTGAGAACGACACTTGCACACTAACATCCTGTCATTCCGATCATCGGAAATATTCTTAAGTCCAATAGGAGTTATTTATAGCCTGTTTACACTATTCTCTCCACATAGACTTAGCATCCACCTGGAACTGGATGCAGAGTCGAAGTCGCAGTGAGGGTAAGTCATTTATAGTCTGTTACATAATGCTTTATACATCCACTTAGCGTCCATCTGGGGCTGGATGCTGAGTTGAAGTCGCAGTGAGAAGCAGTTATTTATAGCCTGTTACATAATGCATAGCAAGTTCACTTGGCATCAGTCTGGAGATGGATGCTGAGTCGAAGTCGAAGTCACATGTGAGGTGGTATGGGGGTCCTGGGGGAGTTATTTAGAGCCTGTTACCGGATTCTTTCCACATCCACTTAGCATCCATCTGGAGCTGGATGCTCAGTCGAGGTAGCAGTAAGAGGGAGTTATTAATAGCCTGTGACATAATGCTTAGCAAATTCACTTAACATAACATAACATAACAGGTTAAAGGGCAAAGGAGGGCTGTAAAGGCCCCATAAGATGCCCTATAATCCAAAAACCCCCCAAAAACAAAAGCAAACCACCAACACCTACAGGTAACCAGCCCTGAAAGATTAGATTCTACCACTGTCATGGAAAAACTTGTTAATATTTACCTTAAAACAGTGCACTGATGTGGAGTTAACAACCCACTCAGGCAGGCTACTCCACTCACTAACAACCCTATGAGAGAAACTGAACTTTCTAATGTCAAGTCTAGCAAAAGACTTTTCAAGCTTTTTACAATGGCCTCTAACCAAGGATTACTTTGGACCTTTAAATAACTGCAAGCTAACAAAGGATTCCCTTCAGATAGAAATTTGTATACCTGGAGCATGTTTCCCCTAATCCTTCTCAGCTCCAAAGTGGTAATCCCAAGCAGCTTAAGCCTTTGGGGATAAGGTAGATTATTAACCTCAGGTATGAGTCAGGTAGCTCTCTTCTGAACTTGCTCTAAAAGCAATTTGTCCTTTTCAAAAAAGGGACTCCAGGCCTGTGCAGCATAGTTGAGATGGGGTCTAGCCGGCTGCTTATACAAATTTAGCACAATTTCTTTACTAAAACTCTTAAAATTCCTCCTGATCAACCCAAGCACCCTTTTGCCCTCGCAGCAGTAGCTGCACACTGCGTAGATGGTTTAAATCTCCCGTAATAACTACAGCAAGGTCTTTCTCAGAAGTCACTTTGTTCAAATTAGTACCATTCATAGTATAATCATGGTGGCAGGCTGTTGGATTTCAAAAATCATGGGAACCCATTTGTGGGTTCCGTCATTTTTCACCATGGTAACCCATGGTAACCCACTTTTCGGGTTCTGCTAAAAAATCATGGGGATCCATTCTGGGCATATCGAAAGTGAAGCTGGTCTTTTACAGGGGCTTAAGGGTCGGGTGTTCGTTTGGAAATTTTCCACTCTCAAGCTACTCTGGATACTAACAATTTTCAAATGCCTAAGTCTGTGAATCAAAACTTTTGTATTAAAATGAAGCTGCAGTTACTGAACACCTGCAATTACATTTATATAAAATTTAAGAAGTGCACGTAGTGATGCTGATCAAGAACAGGTTTGCAATTTTTCTATGAACCATCGCCTAACCTTGTTAACCTTCATAATTGTCACACTTGAAAAATTGAATAAACCAAAGCACTGTTTTGTGTATCGAAAGAAATTCAGTTTTGCAGCGCTCTTCATTGTGTAGTTCATTTTTCAAGAAAAATAACATAGCAGGCCTCTTGTGCCGACAGACACTTCTCAATCACCCTCGATCACTCCCCTGCATTGGATTAACTGAATAAATCTGCCTGTTCATCATTGCCAACCAGTGAGATGACTTCTACTTAAACTCAGTTGAAGCACTGGATATGCATGCATGTAGATACCATCATTACATCTAAACCCCCACTCGCCCCCCCCCCCCCCCCCAGAAATGGAATTCTGGCGATTCTCATCGGAATTCTGCAAAAAGTTATCCAGCTCAAAATACATGTAACTTTTGAGCTAGCTTAGCCTAGGCCCAAAGGAATTAGGATGGACCATAATTACTCTTTAAAAGACCAAAACCATGTCAAAGGAATACTTGTATTTATTAAAGAGATGAGTTTTAATCTAAACAGACTCAGATTTTTTAATCTTTTGGATGCTGGTTCCATGGTTTATGTAAAGTTGGCTTTGGGACCCTAATCGTATACGTACGTATATCTAGTATAACGTAAAGACTATGCATGATGCTGCTGCCTGCCAATGCCCCGTAAAACTCAACGTGTTTGCATTGCTAGCTAGCTAGCTAAGCTCACGGCTGCGTGAATCAGGAAATTCCCAGTATCACCACAGTACCAACCAAAGAGCATACTTCAAACTGCCAAAAATACAACACTTCTTTGCAATGAAGAGTTCCTTTGTATTCGATCCCATTCACCTATCTTCCTTGTTTTAGGTAACGGTTTCTTCCCCTAACGCTAGACAATATGTCAGCCAAATCAAGATAAAATTTCTGGATAAAACGGAAAATGCCAGTCCCATGATTATTAAGGAAGAAAGACAGCACATTTTGAGGTATGTGATTTGATTATCCCCAAGTCACTCACCAGTACAGCCGTATCGGCTTTTGTTATGCTAGCGTAGCAGTACATACCAAAATGACTACAGATAAATCCGCAGTGACATTTTGTGTTGCAAAACATTTTTTGTCGCAGGTTTTTGGTTACGTAAAGGTATGCTGTTCACACTGTGCTAGAAGGGATGTACATAGATATGAATGGGGATTGAAATTAGTAACGTTACATTAGTTTGTTCGCTATGTACAGTTGCGCTGGTCTGTGCACTGCAGATAAGCACAACAAAAAAATTTATCAGGACTGATCTAGGCCTCCATCTTCATTTGTGAAAAATCTTAGTTGTGTAAAAACTCATAAAAGTTGAAAAGATACACATGTCAGGTAATTTCTCAATTCAGACATTTCAAGATGAAATGTTTAGAGTTGGGATTTTTTTTGTGGTAACCGATTTTTCGGTTCCGTGATTTCATTGTCACGGGAGCGACACGCGACCGGGAACGATCGTTCCCGTGAAATCCGACAGCTTGGGTGGGGATTCTTAGAACCAAAGTGAAGGACTTTGCACTTACAGTATCAGCAATAAAAGACATTTGCCAAGTCTGAGACCATGAAAATAACCTATCCAGATCATTCTGAAGCAATAAGGAATCATCCTTTTCCTCAACCTTCCTATAGAGCTTTGTATCATCAGCAAACTTACTTATTCTGGAAGTGATAGAGCTATCAATATCATTTATGAAAATTAATAAAAGAAGTGGGCCAAGAACAGAACCTTGTGGTATACCACTTGAGACTTCTTTCCAGGAAGAAAAATTTCCATTGACAACAACTCTCTGAGACCTACCATTGAGCCACCAATTAATCCACTCAGCGCACTTGCCTATTATGCCTAACCTATGCAATTTTACCATGAGCCTACCTAGAGGTACTTTGTCAAAAGCTTTTTGGAAGTCAAGGTAAATGACATAAACACTGGAACCTGAATCGAGAGACAAAGAAACATCCTCAAGCAAGCTTAGCAAATTTGTAACACAAGACCTTCTGGGTAGGAAACCGTGCTGAGTTAGAGTGAGTAACCCATTATCTAAAAGATGCTTTAGCAAACTGTCCTTGAAACAGTCAGTAGGAACAAAATTTGAGTCAAAACATTTCTGGAAAATAATTGATAGTGGAACTGATGAAACCTCTGAGCATTCATGTAGGATGGTGGGATGGATCCCATCTGGCCCAGGAGCCTTACTCGTCTTTAAACTCTTTAATTTTTTCAGAACCAGTTCCTCAGAGAACACAATGTCACTTATTGAAGAAGAGATATCAGAACCCCTACTGAAATCCCCATGACAGATGACTCCTTGGTAAAAACAGAAACAAAATAATCATTTCACAAATTAGCCATATCCTGATAATCCCTAACTAATGAACCATTCACATCATGAAGTGACCCAACGCCCTCCTTAACATGCTGCTTTGACCTGACATCAGGCATGGAAAGATTTTGGGTTAATCTTAACCTTACTGGCCAACTTTTTTTCAAACCTAGCTTTAGTGTCCTTAGCCGAATTTTTAACTAACATCTCTTGACTCTTGTAGTCATCAGACTCCTTGCTGGCCTTATAATGTCGCCAACACTTACATTTCTTCCTAGTTGCCCTAAGTACCTCCCTAGAAATCCAAATAGGCCTACTTTTGACCCGAGCCTTCTAGAGTGGTATACATAACTTTGTAACATCAGAAATTTTACTGCTGAAAAATTTCCAAGCTTCAGCAGGACCTAAATGAGACAAATGTGCAAGCCAATCTATGCTAAGCTCCTCTTTTGCATGACTAAAATTAGCTTTACTGAAGTCAAGAACAGTTTTGTCACTACTTGGAGGTTTACTGAAAACTAATAAGCTTTTGGAAGTCAAGGTAAATGACATCAACACTCGAACCTGAATCGAGAGACAAAGAAACATCCTAGAGAAAGCATCCATCTGGAGCTGGATGCTGAGTCAAAGTTGCAGTGAGGGGGAGTTATTTATAGCCTGTTACATAATGCTTAGCAAATTCACTTGGCATCCATCTGGAGATGGATGCTGAGTCAAAGTCGTTGTTCGGGAGTTACGTATAGGTATGACGTCATGTAGTTGATGACTGCAACTCAGCATCCGGATGCTTAGTGGTATTAGTTGATGAGGTGGGGTGTTCTATAGTTGTACTGGAAGCTGTTTTTTGAAACAAATAACAGCTCCCTGGTATGACTATTAGGCCTAGTAGCCTAGTACTAATACAATTGTATAAGTTTATACTAGTTGGTTCAAAGTTTGAACAGGTTCTAAATTCGAACACATCATTAAAATCATTCATTTATCCATCATAAGACGTCTATTTTATTCAATTAATTAAAAAATCATTAAGAAATAGTTGTGGCTCCATATGGTATGGTAAAACACACAATTATTTTGCATCGGTCAGTGAATAATATATACCGTAGGCATAGGCCTAGCCTAAGCTATGTCTTATTATTGGGCCTAGGTCTAGCCTAAGTAACGTTACATGTATACTGAATAACGTTGGCAGGAATGTGGTTTCTGCATGGAACTAGGTACACAGTTTCAGCATTATTACCTGTGGCTGGCTACTGTCAGTGTCAGTTTCACTGACTGTTGGGAGACTCCTGACTTTCGGGACCTTCAGTAATTTTCTGGAAAGACGATCGATTCAAATAAAGATTTTTCAGTAAATCTTGCCACGCTTAGAACCTGATTTTGGTAGCAAGAGTGGCAACGACACGGACTTCTAGTGCACGGGCTAACCTTACGTACCTACTGCACCGGTCACCCAACGAGTTTATTTTGTTGCATGCAGTGCATGCATATATGTCTTGTCGTACGTAAGGTACTTTCCGAGACTTCCGTAATTGGGAATTCCCCATATCTAACACACAATAGAACAATTTCTGACAGAACAATAAAGATAGTAAAAGGGCTGCTAAGGTTCTCATCTCAGCCATGATAACAACATAAACGGAAGTGTTTTTACTCTAAGTAGGCCTAATACAACTCTCGACAAAGAGCTGTTGGGAGTTGTTATTCAAGGGACCTGAAGTCAATGTCGTATATCGCATCATCTTGGGCCTTAATGAGTCATCGGCAGTGGCGTAGCTAGGATTTTTTCCAGGGGGGGCAAAGGTATGAAATTTCCCCAAAACTTTTCCCGGTCAATGTGTATGTATTTCACATAAAATATGCAAACTTTTTACAACATTACCATGTCCTTTCGTAATATTAGCTGCATTTTAATCTTAAAGTAAAACAGAGCAATCGGAAATAACAAAGTATATTATTTTGGTAAACAATATCTTGTTTATTTGTATGTACTAATGCAGTGGCGTACGCAAGATTTCTCTGAAGGGGGAGTGACATGCAGTATAGTCTAAGGGGAGGGGTGTCCGGAAACTTTTTGACGTTTTCAAGGAACTTGGATGCAAAATGGTGCAAGATTTTCGACTTTGACAGGAACAGTGTTAAAAGTTGAATCGTGGTGGTTCATGAGGATAAAACTGACACTTTTGTGTCTTGACATGCATTTCTTTATGCCATTTATGCTACCTTACGAAGAAAAACTTGTCATTAAATTTGCACACTTTTAGGAGTCAAAATAAAAGAGCATTGATCGGTTTTTGTGGGGGTTTTTTGGCCACAAATAGTTATTTTGTCACAAAGATTATCTAAGCGGAGCGCCACCATTGGTTGGCGCGGAGCCTAGAGAAAATTTGGAAAAATCAGACCCCTTTAGATGGCCGGAAATAGCATTTTCCAGGCTAATACGAAGAATCTAGCCAGTCGCTTTCTTCTTTTGTCCTTTGCAATAAAATGCTCACTTCAAAATAGGTTCGCAAACTGCAAAGTGATCAGAGAGTTAAGAGCTAATTTTACCCCAAATATGTAATTTTGCCCAAAAGACCGAGCGAAGCACCACCATTGGTTGGCGCGGAGCGTAAAGAAAATTTCGAAAAATCAGACCCCTCAGATGGTCAAAATAGGGTATTTATGCTTGTAAAGAGAATCTAAACATGAAGTCTTTTATCGATGCCACCAGTGGGAAACAGAGTCTACCTTAAGTAAAAATTGGAGTTTGACAGAATTTGCTTAGGTCTATTTGTAGGAATTAAAAAAAAATTTGGCATCACTGAAAGACCTTGCAGCCCGGACAATCCTTCCCCTTTGAAAATTTTTGAAAAATTGGGCGTCCTGGTGCCACATATGCTATCTTTTGAAGTAAAATCTGTGTTAATAAAGTTAGACTACGTATTTTTAAGAACAAAGAAAAAATGGCATCTGTGAGGGGGCATGGCCCAATGGTCTCCCCTTTGCATGCCACTAAGGAGGCCTAATAGTGGCTCGATCACACAGGATATCCTGTTAGAAAAGTAGTCTGTTAAGTGAAGAAGGCTACAAGGTACTCATTGTCCATTTATTGTTACACTCAAAGTGAGCAGAAAGCTATTTTCCCGAACTAGCTTTTAAGCCTCCAAGGATTAGGCTAAGTAACAAAATCTAAGTGTGCCAACGGATCCCGGTAATTCTAATTTCTAGATTAACTTTAAGTTTATCGTTGGCCATGGATTGTTTCAGCCCCATCCATCGTTATGTACACAGAGTAAAATCGTACAGCTACTGCTAGCTTGTAGAAGAACATAACAACCTCGGGGGTCTACGGTAGTGACTTGTCAGTTTTCACATCCTTTTACTGAATTCCCCGAGTATAACCTGAATAACAGCTTTCTGTGCACTGAAATGCACTCATCATAACCCCGGTGCGTATACAAGCACAAGAGAACATTCAACCTGCTACGCGGCGATGACATTTCTGTGGAACGCGAATTGGGCCGGTTCATGCGACACTGAGGAAATCTGATTTAATTTGTTGCATGAAAATACGAATTATGTATGAGAAATGTCTCACAATTTCTTATTTTAACAAAAATTTTGAGAAATTTTTGTAATTATAAGAAGATGCATCAAATTTCCCCAAAAATTTTTCCAGGGGGGCAACTTGCCCCCCTGCCCCCCAGTAGCTACGCCACTGGTCATCGTGATGTGGAACTCGCGCTTTAGAAAATTCTGTCTTGAAACTGGGCGTTATGACATGGCCTACAGCGTCATGACTTTGCCGATATTTTTAACAATAGAAAATCGCAAATAATAAACTGACCTTGAAATTTCTCTCAGTTGTTCACGGCCTAAACAAAGACTAGGGGTGAACCATACCGTTAAAACACTACGAAAAAATACTCATTTGTAAATAAAACACGTTCTTTAATTTTGAAACATGAAGTACCTACTATGTGATACGCATTTTGTCCCAAGTATCAATAACTTGACAGATTGTTAAGAACTTTTTTTTTTCATTTTATTCCCACATTTTTCAATTTTATTTTCGCGCATAACTTTAGTTAACCTGAGCCTATTTTCATAGTTACCCAAATATTCATTTGGTCACTGATTTAGCCACTGAAGTCGATTCTTTTTACATTATATGTGGCAATCAAATCAATTCTTTAAACTACCTGAAAATCCCCCACCCGTCTCTGGATCCGCCACTGGCCGTGAGTCCTTGTAGTCACAGGAAATTTCACCAATTTAGTGGACCTTGCAATTGAGTACAATGAAGAATTTCAGTAGCGTCAAAACATTGGTATGTTTTCAATTCGGCTGCACTGTTTTCCCCCGAAAAGAGACAAGACCATTTCATCTTATTGTAGCGGTACCTTTTAGCTGGTCACTTTCTGATCAAATAGCAAGTTGGGATTCTTTTTCTTTTTCAAGTGAAACTTTCATTTCAACGGAAAGTTCAAAGTAACGATTGCTTCCTTTCTAGTTACAAGTCTGGGAAGTGACATTTCCGGCTGTCTGATGGGTTAGATTTTTCAAAAATTTTCTGTACGCTCCGCGCCAGCTAATGGTGGAGCTCCACTTTGTAAGTGTTTTGGTCGAAAGGATTACTGAACAGAACAATGCATGCTTGCAAATTATTCTTCGTCTGGGGGCAATATTATGAAGTAAAAAAAATTTATTGCGAAAGAAATCTGAAAATAATTACTGCTTTGTTTCTGGTTGCGAGCCTGGGAAATGCTATTTCCGGCTGTCTGGGGTTCTCAATTTTTCAAAAATTTCTGTGCGCTCTTAGCTAGTCTTTCGGGTAGGATTACATTTTTCGGACAAGAAAGTCAATTTTGTTCCCAAACTGAACGCTCCCGTACGCTTATGTCAATATATAAAATATAAAACTTCAAATAAATGGAAAGCCAACATTTTTCCGCGAGGAAATTTTCCAATATTGTCCGAGGGACTTAATCTGCATAATAATGCAACTGCACATCACCCCTATTTGATTTTTCTCATAAGAAGGTCAGATTCATCCATAAAAACCCAAAAAGTGTCATAAAATTACAACTTTTCTCCAATATAAGCTTCACATTCTCAAAATTTGTAAAAATGTCAAAATTTACCATTTTTGATGGTTACTCCGACAACCAGAATGCAAAAATGCATTGAGGTTTGGATGATACATACATGCTCTTTTCAATAAAATGCTACATTTCTTGCAACAACTGGTGACCCAAAGTGACCTTTGACTCCACCTGTAACTGGTTTTTCTTTTAACCAAAACACTTCTATATTCAAAAAGCCAGATTTCATACTGTGCCTTAAGATATTCTGCAGACAAAGTTTATCATCGGCCTATGTGTAGCTGAAACGGCCTCTCTGATTTTCATTACCGTTACTAGAATTCTGCTGTCGGGGCAGGCCAGGTGGCAGAACATTGATCACCGCATGCACCTGAACAACCTCTCGTCTGTTTTTGTCAGGAAACTTCGGAATTGTGAGTTTCCTTGAAGAATATTGTCTTCTAGTGAGCAAAATCAAGAAGACCGTCCGGATGACTGAAGTATATAAGACCCGCACCTTTTATCAGTTTAACGTGGGCATGCAGATGAAGGCCCCCGACGAAACTGGGTTTTCTCAACAACAGGTGGAATGACAGGGGACGAGGGAAAACAGAGCTAGTGAGAAGTGATTAAAACAGATTCAGATAGGCATCAAAATACCATTACAAGGGAATAAAATAGTTCACAAAGAAAAAAAAAGTTCATGATCATCCATCCAGTTACTTCAGTCCTTTACGTTCATTGTTAGACCTCCCCGAAGGAAATTACCGTCCTTCCACGACAGGGGAGGAGATAGGAAAAGGTACATGAAATGAAACCGAGGAAAGAAGAAGTGATTGAAAATCGATTCCTATAGGTATTAAAATAGCATTTCAAAACAAAAAGTATGTTCACGCATCGAGAAATTTCGGTCCTTGTAGGGTTTTTTTTCTTTATTTTATTTATTATCATTTTTATTTTTAGACCTCCCCGACGAAACCGCCGACCTCCCCCGACGTAGGGGGGGGGGGGGTGGTCCCCGACGGGGGGCATACCCCCCCCCGCTGGCGCCACCCCTGACACATACTAATTAGAAAATCCATCCAAGTTTCCTACCTTGAGATATCCCATTTTGACAAGGTTTTCAAAGTTTGACCGATCATGACCCCAGATGTCCTTTCACCTCCACAAAAAACCTTATGTACAGACCATCTTCTCACCATAACTCATCCACATACTAATTATGAAATCCATCCACGTTTCTTACCTTGAGCTATCCTAAACAAGGTTTTCTGAGTTTGACCCCCATGACCCCAAATGACCTTTGACCTCCACCAAAATAAATAGGGTTCTTCCTCTCAGTATGGGGTATCTGCGTACCAAGTTTGAGAACTGTCAGATCTTCCCTTCTCAAGATATCGTGTAAACAAGCAAAGTGTAACAAACACTCACACATACACACGCACATACACACAGGTTTTTTCCACACAACCTGAGGACCCCATTGTGTTTTCCTTTGTTCCTGCTTTCTTAACCCTAACCTTAACAATAGACTCTCTATTGTTCACACAGTAGAGGACCCCAGAAATCTATTGAATTTCCACCAGAGGACCTAAAATCCATTGTTCAGGTCCTCTGTTTGAATACGAAACAAGTACAAAGATACATACATACACACGCACGCCATCATGAATGCATAGGTTTTTCTTTTCATCGAAACCAATAAAAACCAAAACTAACTTAGTTAATCACTCCGACAATTCTGCTCTTCAAAGGCATACAACTTATAAAAACTTAATAAAAACCCCAAATTTTTCATTGTAAACTTACCAAAAAACTAATTTTTTTTTCATTAAATTCCAAAGATTTTGCAATAAAATAAGCCCATAATTCTCAAATCTTATCTCAAAAAAGGAAAAATTTTTCCAGCCAATCTCTAGTTTCATCTGAGAGCAGGCAAAGTACGAGGAATGCGTAACACACAAAAAATTTCAGCTGTCTTCTATATCACGTTGTTGATATTGCCCATATGAAGGGCAGATTCTTCAATAAACACCCCAACTTTGTAATGGCTCTTACAAAAGCCACATTTCTTTCACAATTTTTAAATTTTCTTCTAAGCAAACTCTAAATTTTAAATATTTGTCAAACAGAAAGCCAAAAATTTCCGCGCGCTACGCGCGCCTCATATCCTGACAAGTCCCATCCCACGGACTCGCCGGGACTAATTCATCGCCTTTGTCGGGCCTCAAAATGCTGCCCCCCCGTCGGGGAGCTTGGCCCCCTGTCGGGAAAATCCTGGAGCCACCCCTACTTACAACCAGAATTACATTTTTCGTGCAAAAATCTTCTGCCCCAAAACTGAAATGCTCCCCTACACCTGTGGAAATACTTTACTCAGGCGTGCACTGGAACAGCTGCTTGCAACATATATACAGCAGGATTCCGGATTGCAATCCTAGGATACATCGTCCAGTGGAGTAATGAACTGATCTTTTCAGTATCTCAAAAGTGTCTTTGAATCTGAAAAAAAAAATCACGAATTTTTCGCCCCAGAATTAAAGATAATTAAACCTGGCAAATGCCATTTCCAGCCATCTGGGAGGTGTTAAAATCCAAAATTTTCTTTGTACGCTCCGGGCCAACTGATTGTGGTGCTACACTTAAATAGTAAACTCCAGCCCCCCCCAAAAAAAAGTTCCACCCACCCCCACAAATGTGTCCAGCCCCCATAGCCTTCCCCCTCCCCCACGAAAAATCCTAGCTACGCCATTGATTATATCCCACATTAATGGACAGACTTTTGTTCTTCTTTTAACTTTACAGCATATTTTCTCCTCAACAATCCCATATTATCAAAATGTGATTATATGAGTGCCATAAGAATTTTTTAAATTTTGCAATCCTCATGGGTAGGTCATATTCCTGATGACGTGATGACTTCAAGGTCAACACAACAGTCTGAAAAAAACAAAGTGAAATGAAGCAGTCAATGTGAAGAAGTGATATAATCTCTGCTGCCCTCAATATCACTTTAGAATACAAATCTAGTAACTTCATTTGCTGGTATCTCAAGAAATACAAGTCTGGTTTGAAATGGACTCTTCCCTAAGGATACCTTAGGAATCTCAACGGACGCGGGTCTAAAAGACCCCTGTGTCTGCATCCCCATCACCTTATGTAACCTCCACAGCGGATGTAGCAATAACAAGCTGTGCGCAGATGGGTGACTGCCATACTAGCCATTTGCTTAACATACAAATCAGCTTCATAGTTATACACAATCTCTTTGCCAGCCCAAAACCTATACAGAGCCTTCTCAAATTCGAGAACACTTGCAACTGAAACTACACTTTCAGGAAAGCTATTCCAAACGTCAACAACTCTACACGTAAAACCAAAGTTTCTAATATAAAGTCTACAAAACTCTTTAAGTAGCTTCTGACTATGACCACTGGTATGAGTAATTGTACTAAACCTAAGAAACCCTTCCGTTATATCTATATCGTACATCCCTGACACAATTTTAAACACCTCAATCATGTCTCCTTAAAATCTACGATATTTTAGAGTTGGCAACTGAAGTTTCTTTAACCTTTCCGAATAACTTAAATCCTTTAAAGATGGAACCAACCTAGTTGCTCTCCTCTGAAATTTTTCCAGGGCATTAAACGTCACATTGGTAATGAGGTGACCAAACAAGAGCAGCATATTCCAAATGTGGCGTAACAAGCGCCTAAAACAATAACTTAAAGACTTGCTCATCCAAAAATGTATATGTACGCTTATTAAGGCCCATAATACTATTTGCCTTGCTCACTTTCATTCTGAATGTGCTCCGAAAAGCCAAGACTACTGTCTACAAGGACTCCTACATAGTCTCACAATCAAATTTTCCCAAAACCACTCCATCTCCACTATCATTGTATATAGATGATACCTCCGAGGGAGAGAATCGTGGTACCTATTTGGAGAAACAGTTAAAACCTTGCACTTCTCAGGATGGAACTTGAAAAGCCAATCATCTGACCATTTCTGGAGTAGATCCAGCTCATTCTGCAGATTCTCTACATCATCCGTGCTTCTAATTTCTTTGAATATTTTTGTATCATCAGCAAATAAGCAGCAAATAAGATAACTCACCACACTGAGTATAGATTTAGTTTTTCTTTGACATGTGAAAACTAACTTTTTTGCTTAAACCTTCCCTTTAAGTTTCTTAACATTTCAGTAACACTAATATGTCATTTCAAGCAATCTAGCAGCCCTACGTTGAATTTGCTCAATTTTATAAACCAAGGACTGAGGCAGTACCCCCAGACACTAATAAGGGTCAAACAACGGCAAGTGTAAGATAGGCAATAGCTTTGTAGCATGCGGAGCGGACGAAGCCTTTTTGCCCAGCTCATGGCAACGAAAATTCAAGGGGCCTAAGGGAAGCAGCCACAGAGGCGCTACGCAGGCTAATAGCTTTGCTACCCCTTTCGGCAGGATGTGCTTGTTCCAGGTAACGTTGTTTGAAATATCAACTCCAAGATGACAATGGCAGTCCGTAGACTCAAGTATTTCATCAACCTGAGATTAATTGTAAAGTGTAGGATGTCTTCAATGGGTAATTTTCATAGCAAAACATTTCTTGGTGTTATGAAGTGCAATACAACCCTTCTGCCATTTAAAAAGGGTGTGTAGATCATTTTGTGTTCACGGTTGAATTGGTCAGTGACATTCCTAATTTAGATCCCACAATCATCAGCGAAAATTCTGACTTTAGAAATCGTTAACTTAGACTAAAAATAACGAGGGACCTGAGACCGTGCCTTGAGATAACATCGGTCCAATCAGAACAGTCATTACCAACAACAACCCTCTACTTCCGGAACTTGAGAAAGTTAGCAATCCAAACAAGAGTATGCATGGCTTTTAATGCCATAATTATGTAGCTTATAAATCAGACGATTATCAGGAACAACATCGAAAGCCTTGGAAAAATCCATGCCAGTCTGGAGTCTACAATCCAATAGCCCGAGGAGCCTAAGTCTTTTCGTTCAGCTCATCGCTACGAAGGGGCGGCAGCTAGGAGGCAGCAGACGCAGAGGCGCTACTCAGGCTAACAATCCAAAGACTCTGCTAGGTCTTTTGTAGTTGAAATTAATTGGGTTTACAAGAGTTTGACGATGTCTGAAACCATGATGCCTACTCGTGGTGACCGAGTATTTATCCAAATATCGCATGACACAAGAATGTATTATGTGCTCAAGGATTTTGCAACAATCTGAGGTAAGCAAGACTGGTCTATTTGAACAAACAAGTGGTCTCCTTTTTGGTTTGCCGAAAGGGAAAACCTTTGGACTCATGCAGACAACACTTTTGCAAAACATGTGTAGGATCGTGCATTTTAGTGTTGGCGTATACTATGACTCATCGACTTTCTTAACATTGGTGCACAAGAACTACGCTTCTACATAATTGTTCACTGTCTGAAGCCAAAGACTGGCTTTATCGAAAATTGGTTTTGATGACTCAGCCAGACGAGACCATTTATAACGTGGGCAATTGTGTGTTCTGTATCCAGAAAAATAGTATTGTTTGCAACTGAAGAAAAGACCCGAACACTTTTTATTCTGTTTGAATGGATATTATGATAACAGATTTCCACTTCATAATTTAAACTTTGAGGAACAGCAACTTTTGACGAGAGAAATATTTTATACATCCTTTGAAGTGTTTCAAACCTTTGAGGCATTGAGTTACGTAAAAAGGTATCTGTCGCGTTTCAAATAAGATTAAAAACGTATGGAAGCCGAGAGAAAGCTTACAGAAGAAAGGCATATGCGTTAGCACTTTGGGGGAAGGCATCATTCCCTCAGCAGTTTTTTGAAGGCCTTTTGGTACGTGGCTTTTCATCAGGGTTTTGTGAAAAAAAAAGAGAAAAAAAATATTCCACGCCGTGTCTTTGAAACCCTGTCGCAATTCCTTTTCCTAACTCAACATATCTCATTTTAAAGATTGGTAATTTGTTAAAAATACCGCTCCTCTTCAAAAAAAAAAAAAAAAACACAAAAAGTTATGTAATGTGGGCAAATTGTCTCTCATTCGGTTTGTCTTTCCATAGTCCTTGAAATTTTATACTGTGGGAATGTTTAAAATATTTTTGCCTGAAGTAAATCAAGCATTACCTTTCACCATACGTTGAGTACAACCACCACTGGTGGTTAATATTTCCTGCAGAGGCGTCAAAATTATAAAAAATTGAATGTAATGTCAAATTAATGTGCCGCGATGAATTCACAGATTTACATGATGCACCAAATCAAAAGAAAAAAGTTGTATTACTTTATAAATTTGTATCTTCCAAACGCTATATGCTATTGAGATGAAGTTTTCGCCTCCTAAAAAAGAAAATTTTCCTGCATATCTTGAAGTAAATAAATTTTGTTTCCGGGAATATGCCTTTAATTATCCTTTCAGGAAACGTTTCACACTTTAGTTTTGATTCAAGATCGGACTGATATTGGCGCAAAGGGAAGAGGATGGCAAGATACTTGCGCCAAGGAATGTTTGGAAAATGACTGCGAGAGCACGGGTAACCTCATCAGAAGCCATTATTATGATGCCTGAGCAGGCATACCCCAGAGCCAGATCAAATCCATCCCGCAATTCTTCGTGAATTCAAAATTTTGTCACTTTCTCTGTCACTGCATCCGAACTCGCCTTCCAGTTATAGACCAGTCAGTTTAACCATTGTGTGCAAAGCTATGAAATCTTTAATTAAAGATTGCTTACTTAATTACCTCCTAGATAATGGCTTGCTAAATCTGTCTCGTGGCATCGTGGCTTTCTGACAAGTCGTTCTTGTGTTACCAATTTTTTGAATTTATTGTCAAAAACAGCCCGGCAAACGTAACTTTGAAAAAAAGGCTAAATATCACAACATTCCGCTTCAAAGTCGCTGTTGTGTAACTTCACTTTGGCATATTCACGTTATAACAAGCAGTTACTATTATTAAATTTCATAAGTAGCTTCCAGCAACACGTACAAGATGTACCCTAATGACAAGATAGCTGATGAGTTGGCCATTCGTGGCACTTTTTCAAATCTACTGCGACTATAGCGAGGTTTTTTGACAAGAGATCAACTTGACTTTAAATTTACTTCAGCTTCAAAAAATTAGAAATTATTTCTCATGGAAAGGTTAATGGCAGTTGTCGGTACATAATTTCGCCCAATTACCTCAAACTGACAATTTCTTGTACTTTATTTGGTACATATTGAAACAGACATTCAGGGTTAAATGAGTCGACATCATGAAATAGAACCTCTGTACAAATTTGTTATAAGGTTTATTTTTGAAGGAAACAAATGCACGCATTTACTTCATTTGCTATCATTTTGGGTGTCGGGAGGAAGGACGGCGGATTATCTTCAGAATCTTTTTGCCAAAAAGTTCGTTGGTCGAGGTTTGAAAGTTTCGATGTGTTCAGCAACCGCGAACTCGTGAGCCTGAAAGTGACGTATAGGCCTACCTCTTACCAGGAATCAAAGACTACTTAAAGGCCTTGTTCTCTCACCTCAAACAGTACCAATTCTCCTAACCTTCTTACTGAAGCCCCTCCCACAATTGTCTGAAATTTATCCTCATCCAGACACAATCTCAGTTTATTGCCTTAGGGTGAGTATAGAAAAACTCAATTTACACAATCAAAACACTCTCAGTACCGTTCATGCTGTGATATATAAGCTTTGGTACTCCGCATTGTTTGAATTCGCTCTCAATCAAAGAGCTGAGCCAATTGAGAATTTCGGCACCCGGGTACCAAAATTGTAGTTTGGAGTGAGAGGCTTGGCCCTTTAAGTCAAGTCCATTATGAAGTGTAAATGAATGGGAGCAATTACTGACGGACCACCACCTCAAGGTACTTGTTGGAAAAGAAAAGTACGTGGGTGTGAAATACTCATCCACTGATTTTGCTGGGGAAAGCTCAAAATGCATGAAGAAAGCTCTTGCCCCTCTAATGTGTCTCGACAAGATATTGAACAGAAGCATCTGCAACGGATAAATTACCGGTTTATTTTAGCCTCCCACACCCCAGTCCTTACGGTGTTTATTGACATAACTGACAAGCATGTTTAAACTTAGCTGTTTAATGTAGGAATGGTGAACGGTCAAGCACTGGAAGCAAGTCATTTGGGTTTTTCGAATTCACGAAGCACACCACCATTTGCTGCTCCATTGTGTCACATACTATTTCCCCTTCATTGAATGCCCCCTCAGCTTTGTCAAAATTCAAACCCCAATAAAGCTTCCCCTCACATGAAAGCCAGTGAGCAATCAAATCATGGCGTTACAAATTCATTACAGCATGATCGTTTAGATTTTGAGCAACAAGGGAAAGAAATTTATGGCCTGTGCACCGACCCATATTAATTCCGCAAGGTGACGTAAATCACCTATTTTGCACACCCAGCAATTGGATCAACCTCCTGGAATAGCATGCCTCGTTGGTTTGATGTGACGTAACGCAATAACCTAAAGTATTTTGAGCTCGAGCAGTTCCGAGCCATCACCAGATCGTGGGAGGTTGCATAAGTGACGTCATCCATTGATACATCGCGTTGCGCTGCACACGTACATACTGTATTACCAGTCAAAAGGGTCCTGCTATATCGCGCGGTGACACCCGGTGAAAAGCCGTGCCTCAAGTTCCACGCGCTGCCGTACTTTTTGTACGGCAGCGCGTTGAGTTTCGCGGAACTAGTGGAAAGAGGCTCAGAGATCCACTGAGCTAATTACATAAATATCTAATGCTAAAAAAAATTTTGGCAACAAAATTAGCTGAAAAATTCGCAAAATGGTCCGTTGTATTTTATTTAGATGGTGTGTCTTCATCCAGCATACGTGTAATTTCTGAGGTACCACGAGCTCCGTCCTTGGACCCTGCCTGTTTTTTTTTCGACATAAATGACCTCGCCCAAAATCCTTATTCCACCACGCGTCTCTTTGCTGATGATACTATGATTTATTTGGTGATCAAAAATGAGTCTGATGCCAAACTAATGCAAAAAGACCTTGACAGCCTACAAGACTGGGAGAAAAAATGGATGATGGAGTTTCACCCTGACAAATGTGAAGTCATCAGCATTACTCGCAAACGCCACCCAAAGAAGTTTAATTACTATCTCCATGGGAAAGAGTTCAAACATACTGGTCCCACATATAAAGTACCTTGGGGTTAACAGGCTCATGAACTTCGCTGGGATAAGCACATAGACAGCATCACTCTGCAGGCAACAAACATCTTAAATTTTCTCCGCCGAAATATAAGTAGGCTAACATCAGAAACTTTCAGCCTCAAGGCAAAACTGCAAGCCTAGAAGTCTTTTGTTAGACCTATTCTAGAGTACAGCAGTACCGTGTGGGAACCCTATACAAAAAACTTGACAAACCAAATTGAGATGATTCAAAGACGTGCTGCAAGATTTGCTCTTTTGCTCTTTTGCATTGTCTATCACTTGCCGAGAGACGAAGTTTAGCTAGACTGTCGATGTTTTACAAGAACCAGAATGAACTAGTTGCCATTGATCCAACTAAGTATCTTATCTCTAAAAAACATTAACTCCCCACTCGTCGTGAAAACTCCCAAGCGTACTTCATTCCTAGGTCTACTAGGGACTATTATAAGATGTCATTTTTCCCCCACCGTACATGAATGGAACTGTCTACCTGAGGATATCATTAAGGCTCCCTTATTAAGTGTATTTAAGAAGAAAGTACAAGTAGGATAGTCGTACCCACAATTGCCACAAAGCCAATATGCCTCTCCAGTGCAGGAGTCTTCACCTTTGAAGTTGGCACTTTACCGGATGATGATGATGATGATGATGATGATGATGATGATGATGATGATGATGATGATGATGATGATGATGATGACTTCCCAAGTATAACAATATGAACCTTCTGTTTGAAATTCTGCATACGCCGCTGAATACATGTCGGTATTAATGCGAATTAATGTCCGCATCATTAAATAAAATTTACGTAGACATAAAAATACATGTCGATTGGAGATGATTAAGGACAACATTTAATGGTAATACAATAGTATAAAATAGTAAATCGAAACATCATTTAATTACCATGACTCGTCAGAACCTTAAAAGATTGCAAAGGAAAAAACAAAAACTATATAACAAAGCTAAAAAACAAATGATTTGTCAATGTACAGACTCCACCAAAATACTGTAAAACTAGTATGAAACGGGCTGAGCAAAATAGCATCAATAACATTACAATTAATGGGATTAAAAAATAAAAACAGTAAGCCTTTTTGGAGCTACATCAAGTCAGAGAAACGTAACAATGTTGGAATATCCCCCCTTAAACAGAATGGATCCGAGATCTTATGTGATGCCCCCGGCGAAAAAGGCAGAAATCCTTAAATCAGTTTATATCTGTCTTCACTCCCAAAACTGATGTAGAAGTTCAGCTGCCAAACTTGTCCACGAAAGGGAATCACACCATTACAAACAGTGATGGGGTTGAAAAACTGCTGAGTAACAGTAAAATCTCTAAAGCAAGTGGCCCAGACAATCCAGAAGACTGGAGAAATGTAAATGTAGCCCCCATATTCAAAAAGGGCAATGTAAAAGTACCGCCCGGTCTCTCTTACTTCAGGAAACTCTAAGTCACTAGTCCAGCCAACATGCCCAGCTGGGCCCCAACTGGGTTTCAGCTGGGACCATTCGTGTTTGTCAGGTGTTCCAAGGTGGGCCCAACTGGGCTTGCCTTTCCCAGCTGATGCCAGATGAAGCCCAGCTGGGCCCCGCTCCAATAACTGAAGCCTAGCTGGGCTTCAGCTGGGCTTCATCTGGGAAAGGCTAGCCCAGTTGGGCCCCAACTGGGGACACATGACAAACACGAATGGGCCCCAGCTGGGGCCCAGCAAGTAGTCCAGCTGAAACCCAGTTGGGGCCCAGCTAGGCAAGTTGGCTGGGAGAGCACATTATCTGTAAATACTTGTTAGGTCACTTGGACCGAAATGATATTCTTACTTCATTAAATCATGGCTTTCGCCGGCATTGGGTTCTCATGAGAGACCCAACTACTTGTAACAATGGATGATTTGCTCAAAAATTACGATAAAAACATACAAACTGATATCATCGTACCCGACTTCTCCAAAGCCTTTGACACTGTATCACATGATGAGCTACTATATAAGCGTACAAACTTATAACAGTATGGTATAAATGGAAATATTCTAATTGAGTGAATTACATCATTTCTTACTGAGCGTTAAGACTGTAAGACCCGTGTTGTTGTTGACGGAGAAACTTCTGAGTTTGCCTCTGTTATTTCTGGTGTCCCACAAAGGACAGTGCTTGGTCCATTGCCGTATTCTTTTGTCATATCAATGATTTGCCTGATTATGTTTCCTCACAGGTGAGACTGTTTGAAGATGACTGTCTCTTTTACCAGCCCATTAAAAATCATAATGACCGTATGGCGTTACAACAAGATCTAAACAATCTAGTGTCGTGGACAAACACATGGGGAATGAGTTTGAACAACTCAAAAAAGTGTTACCTCCTGAGTAGTAAACCAAAATCATCATATTTCTACTAAGTAATAATAATGTCCAACAAGTTAAGAGCACCTCATATCTAGGGGTCATCCTTTCTGAGGATCTTAAATACACAACTCACATAAATAAAGTTACTTCCAAAGCAAGCTCTCTGCTGGAACTCCAAAAAAGAAACCTTAAACATTGTCCTTTAGATTGCGAGAAACTTGGTTAAACCTCTATGGTTCGCAGTAATCTATGCAGCTGCTATATATGGGACCCTTATGAGCATGGAGACATTAACCGCCTTGAGTGCAACGTAAAGCAGCAAGATATATTGGTAGTGACTATAAGTCCAGAGAGGAGGGTTTCATGACCCACCTACTTGAAAAGTTGGAGCTCCTGGTCGAACACTAAACCGCAGGAAAATAGATAAACTGTGTCTTATGTATAAAGTAACTAATAACTACTTCCCAGCTATCCAACCCAACAAATTCCTAACTGCACAGCCAGCTCAGACGGCGGAATAAACCAACTCGATTTGAAGACTCTGTTTTTAATAATATTATGGAAAATCAGGTTAATAACAATATCAAATCTTCCAAGCAAATTATCGGTAGAACCCCCAGTATAAGCACTCCTTTTTCCCATCTACTATAGTAAATTGGATTACACTGTCTGATGGTGAAGTAGAGGCACAGAATCTGCACGTACACATTTAGGTGTCGTCTGGAACGTTGCTAGGTTCCTCTCAACCTTTCCGTTGCTTCTACAGGACCGTCGGAAGCGGGGGGGGGGGGGGGCGGGCTGGGGGCTGCAGCCACCAATAACTTTTGCCATATATAGTTTTTTTTTAATACAATAAAAACGTCAAAAAGTCAAAGACAAAAATTAAAAGTAATGAATATCACTCTAAAATTACATCTCATATCAGTCATCCGTGAACCATCAAAGTTGAGAAGTCTCGGGATTTTTGCCTGTAACTGAAGTTGCTCCAGTTTTAATAATTTATATTCATCATGATCTCATGTTGAAAGTTATATAGTAAAATAATTTTGAGAATACGTATACAGGCTCATTTTCCAATGATTAACTTTAATACATTACCTTACCATTTCAAAAACTGTCAAAGTGGTACATTTTACTTGGTACTTTTTTGATCATTTTGCCATTTGATCATTTTGCTCATTTTTTTTTTGTTGAAGTGAACATTTTTTTACAACGAAAGGTCAAAATAACGACTGCTTGGATACTATTAACAACCCGGGAAATGTCATTTCCGGCTGTCTGAGGGGTTGCAATTTTTCAAAATTTTCTGTACGCTCCGCGCCAACCGATGGTGGCGATCGCCGCTTAGACGGTCAGCCCGAGTCAGCCCCCAATCGAAAATACCTTCCGACGGCACTGTTCTATGATGCCCAATGGGTTCTCTACAACGTATTAACGATGGTGATGATGAATGAAATTAATGTCAACGTTAAGTTTAAATTAATATCAGCATTATAATCGCGACTGTTGTCCTTTGCTTTGTCTGTACATTTACAGAACATGGAATGAAAAACAAGCCAAGTAAAAAGTGCTGTCAATTCATTGACAGAAATCTTTTTTACATATTTTTGTATTTCTTTACTTTTTCTTTTGTACCTGTAGAAGGAAATTATAATATTACTGACTTCTTTAACAGTGTACACAATGAACATCCGAAATAATCTCGTAAGCGAAAATTAACATGTTTTTTGATATGTGATCATCTTATCGGAGGTTTCTAAGTTGTTAATAGCTCTATACTATGGTGAAGGGTTCCTACAAAATAGGCAAAAACTCTGTACTAGTATGCCGCGAGTGGTGTAGTATCTGCAGCGCGATACGGCCCTTGCCATGGGTACACAAGGGATAGCCAGGCGTGTCAGCGCGTGGTTTAATAGGACCACCGGTCAAAAATGCATGAAGGGCAAGTACACAACTGACAACGAACGAAACATTGCGGTGTGTTCATGATGTAGTCTACGTACTCTCTGTAAACTTGTTACGATGGTTGGGCATGGCTACATATTTGGCTCCCAGTTTTTAAAAATGCTCAGTTAGAAGATAACCTCATTAAGAAGTTTACGGGGAAGAAGCGACGGTTCTGCCATTTCGATTGGATTAAAGAAAATTACGAACACGAATGTTTAGCATGGACATACTGTATAATATGGTAATTGGTATTGGTGCTAACGTTAGTAGGAGTCTATGGAGTATGGATATCTGACATATGAATTATGACGTCTGGCTTTTTCGAAGAAAGACTGCGCTGCATGCGATTAATATACTATTACTGAACTTGAACTTGAAGTACTTTACACTGGGACTGTTTCTTGAATTTGAAGGAATATATCATACCATTTTAAAAAGTTGCACGTAAGTTTGGTCTATTTCAATGGGATGCTACGCCTATGTAAATTTAGTGTTTCTTAGGTTTTACAACGTGTTTATCGCTTAGGCTATCCCAATATTCTGCTCTGAAAGAATGAGTAGTCTAAACTGCGTCTTGAGCAAAACTTGGAAGAAAACTTGGAAGTTGGCCTAGCCTAACGTTAGGCCTAGCCTGGGCCTACACCTATTTCAAGCCCTTATATAAATGTGATGGAGTTAGTTGGATGGGGTTTAACGACACACCAACACGAATGTGTTATATAGTGTCACTGTGAGGCTATTTTCCAGTCTCACAGTTAGGAATAAAAAGTAGAATTGAAAAGAGAATAAAAGATCCGGTAGTTCAGTTCTCTCGTTGTATTCTTCACTATACTATAGGCCTAGGCCTAGGCTATATTACAAATCACGGTACAGGGTCTGGGTTAACTTACAGATGAAAAATAAAAGTTATACTTGAATTTAAAGGAACTTATTGCATTTGTTTGGTATTTTCCGCATTTCAGGTATCTAAGCACGTCGGTACCTTGCTGAAGATTACATAGTATCTCTGACGATACAACTTTTTACCAACAAGCTCTAATTACCCAGTAACTAACGTTAAAATTAGAATCGAAAATTTTTTTCACCCAAACAATTATGCATGCAAACCTCTCCTTCCTTATTTCATTTTCTCCGGTCATCCAATCAAATTGGTCATACTAATGACGTCACACAATGACACACTTTCAACTTGTTTTGGTAAGTGGCCACTGCATACACCATACTACATGAACATGTGTACTGCTTCTGCACACTGTGAACTACATATTTCATCGAACCTTTGAAAATGCTCGGTAAATGAGCTAACTGTCCGAGAAAATGCTTAGTATAATGGATTGTGGAAATCTAAAGTGTCTGTAGGCAAATGAGAAACATCGAGTCTGATCGGGTTTGCCCCTGACAACATGTACTGTAACGTTATGTCTAACAGTACTGTAACAGCTGGGCCCTCTTGTGGTAAGCCAGTGTAGCGTAAGCCCTATTAACGTTACTGTAAACCCAACAACTAACGTTATAGAATGATGTATCCTGCATGTAGCAATCAGCTGTTGCCTACCTCGAAATAATAAATTCGAATCTCTGGAAAAGCATCTAACGTTACCCTAAAACTAACAGCAGAACAAAGGAACTAAGTAGCGTTGCAAACCTGTGATGATGCCGACTCCATTCCGTGGGCATAACCGTCTAGGGTTTGAGTGTAAATTGTCGATGAAGTTAAACACTGCACAAGGCTAAAATGATTTACGAAGCTTCATGGGCAAAAGTCAGCTAGTAGACATTGTACAATAACACACTGCATGTACTATTTTTGCATCACGTTCAACAAACACACGGGACCTACCATACCGGCTCAACGTGACCTTTGACATAGTATGCATATTCAATACAAGAATGTGGGCGCGGCTTATCGTTTGATAATGAGCATTTATTTCAGGAAAACTGTACTTGTTTTTGCTAAATTTTTGACGACATTAAGAAGTTTTCCTTCCAAAGTATGTTGGGTTTAGAATTGTAACAGTGTAGCAGAAGCACCAAAGGGTTTCTAGCGTCGAAATAAGAGGATTTATAAACGCAATAAGCTCCTTTAAGTTTAACACTGCAGCAGCATAGCTGGCAGGGAAAAGACTTCTTGGTCGGAGGAAGACTAGATTTCAACTCATCTAGCCTACCCAAATAAAGATCACACGCTTCCTGCCTTGTCCAGGGAAAACCATGTGGCATTAACTTAAACTTTTAAAGAATATTAAAGAATTAGAATGAAACACTGATCTCTGTGTGTCTAGCACAACAAGCAGGGAGGTCTAAAAAGAAACTAAATACCATTGACGGATGTCCATGGGAATGACACATCGGAAATCCTCTTACTACATTATTAACAGCCGAGTGAGGAACTTAATGAGAAATCTAATCAACCGGGCAATGACCGGGGGAAGAATCTGTTTGTTCGAACAAAGTTTTTAGATCGGGCACGGTGTAATATTTTTGGGGGATGTGGGAGTATTCATAACAGTCAATGAGAATGTGACTGATGGTGACACAGGTTGTCCTAGCTTTATATAGTATAAAAAGGAAAAGGTAAGTCACATCGCCTAACACCAACACAGTACTTCGCACAAAACTCTTCATGATTTCTCACTTCATACTACATTTACCCCTTCAAATCTCTTGAGAACCTTCCCTCATCTCTTCTGAAGAAACACAACAAACTTTAAGTTGTCTTAGACAAAAAACCTCACATCAAATGCAAAAAATCTTCTCCGATTCAATGCTAACGACGGACTAGATCACTTTCTCCAATTCGTGACATCACATTACGAAATGGGAATTGCCCTGTATGAATCCGGTTCTCCCATCTTTGAGCCAGTGTATGTAAATGCTGAGAACGCCTGTTGTATGCATGCTGTACATAAAGACCACATGTATGCCGCATGCAAGTTTTTTTTTGGTAGCACAGCTAGGGGAATTCTACGGTACAGTGCATACCTGTACGTGTTGCATGTACTTGCGGCAGGGCACACATGTTTTGGTATGCTGGGTTTTCTGATCGCACGTTTTCCATTTCTTGTTCAGGTTCCGTGTGCAGAAAAAAAAATTACAGTCTGGTCTTGACAGATTTGAAAGCAGTTCGAACTATCCAATGGGGGGAATAATCATTATAAACAAACCTAGCAGCCCTACGTTGAATTTGCTCAACCTTATTGGATAGGGAAACGGTGTAGGGATCCGAAACAGAACATGAATTCTCCAATAAAGGCCTAACAAGTGTGAGATAGGCACTAGCTTTAACACTCCTGGGGCAGGAGTATAAATTTCTTTTAATAAAAGCCAAAGATCTATTTGCTGACGAAGTGATGCGATTAATATGTCTATTCCAGGTAAGGGTATTAGAGATGAGACCACGTGCATAAGTGTTTTCGTTTGCAATGACGTCGTATGACAGCATTGCTAAAGTCCTACTATAAATAACATTGTGGAAGGAATGCTGGGAATGACTTAATGTATGCAAGATAATAACCACCGAACTTCACAAGATTCTAGGTGCTAAGTGTACAAGACGTTCACAGATATGTATGCAAAGCTTGGGGATTTGAAAAATCGGCAAAACACTGCAGACATGTGTTTTGTGCAGAACAGTCTGTACAGCAGTTTGCACCTTCTGTGAGACAGCAAGGGATACACCTTGAATGCACTTCTAAATCAAATTCCAGGTAATACTACCGAGTTGAAGCGGAAAATATCAAAAGGCGGGAAGTTAAAGGATTGAGTATTTAGGGGAATTTTAACCAAATTAAGAGCAAGTCTCAAGTACATTTAGCCCTGTTTTCCAGTTTGCAAATAATTGGTGGTAGTGATCGGTTGAATGGCAGAATTTTACCTATGTCGATTATTTACCAATAACAGAATAATCCGCCCGATGTCAATTACTTAACAGATGATTGATCGCACACTAAAATCATCCCTCCATTTACTAGGGACCCAATTTCCCCCAGTTCCTACTGTACCGTACCTTTTACTTGGTACAGTTTGTTTTGGGGACAGGTGTCTCACAGGTCTTGCCATTTTGATTTTACAAAGCCATTGATGTTAGGGTGTTAGTCAGTGTGAGGCAAGTAGATGTTGGTGACGTCCATCTGAAGGGCTTCTTTAGCAAGTGCATCCACTATTTCATTTCCTGTTACCCCCACGTGACTAGGGACCCACGCAAGCACAACTGATTTTTGAAGTTCTACCAAATTAGAGTAAGCTTCACAGAGAGGCTGACAGCACCATAAAAAGGAATGTGCCAGTAGTGTTGCCCCAATACTGACTATCATCTACCGTAAATCAATCTCTACGGGTCAGCTTCCTGAAGATTGGCTGACTGCAAATGTAACTCCATTATTTAAAAAAGGAAATCGCTCGGATTCTAGTAATTATCGTCCTGTATCCCTTACATCTATTCCATGTAAGTTGTTAGAGCATATCATACATTCAAATGTCATGGGTCACTTAGAAGTCTAGAAGACCATGGCTATCTTCATGACAAGCAACATGGTTTCCGCAAGGGTCGCTCTTGCGAAACCCAATTAGCCTTGACAATCAATGACATTGCCAGAATCCTTGATGATAAAGGTCAAGTAGACGTTATCATTATGGACTTCAGTAAAGCATTTGATACCGTTCCTCATGAGCGGCTCCTAGCTAAATTAAAACATGCAGGGGTTTGTAACTCACTACATACCTGGATTAGAAATTTTCTCACTAAAAGAACTCAAAAGGTCACTCTCGATGGAGTGACTTCTCCCCCAGTGAGCGTGACTTCAGGAGTCCCACAAGGTACGGTTCTGGGTCCCCTACCCTTCCTAATCTACCTTAATGATATTGCAGAGACTTTGTCTTCTGAAATCCGTCTTTTAGCCGGCGACTGTATTTTATATAGGCAAATTAAAAATGAACATGACACTAGAGAGCTCCAAACAGACGTTGATAAACTCTGTGCATGGGAACAAGGCTGGCAGATGAAATTCAATACAAAGAAGTGCTATGCTATGCACATAACCCATAAAAAGGATGCAATCAAATACTCCAATCAGATGGGTGATTCGATTTTAGAAACAGTTGAAAATCATACTTACTTAGGGCTGGAAATAAATAACAAATTAAGTTGGGCGAATCATGTCCATAAGGTGACCTCAAAGGGAAATCAAATCCTTGGCCTGCTTCGCAGAAATCTGTATAGTTGTAACCGTGAGGTAAAAGCAGTGGCATACAAAACCTTAGTAAGGCCACGGCTTGAATATAGTGCCTCTGTCTGGGACCCCTATCAGAAAGACTTGAAAAATCAGCTCGAGGGAGTCCAGCACCGTACTGCAAGATTCGTCTGCAAAAACTCTAGGCAAAAGGCCAGCGTCACAGACATGATTTATAGTCTAGGGTGGGAATCACTGGAGCATAGGAGGGCTGCCCAAAGATTGACCCTTATTTATAAGTCTGTCAATAAATTAGAAGCAATTGATACTGATTCTTACCAGTTAGTTCCTTCTAGTGGTGTGTCTACTAGAGCACATGCCTCTAGTTCTTTTGTGAAATTATTTGCCCGCAAAGATTGTTATAAATTTTCACTGTTCCCTAGGACTTTTGCTGAATGGAACTGCCTCCCACCCAGTAAAAGGGATGCCCCCACTGTGAGTGCTTTTAAGTCGGGGCTAAATTCTGTGAGTCTTGCAGAAGTTATAAGTAGAGCCCATTTTAGTAATTAGTACGCTGCTCAGCCTTCTGTGTCTGCATGTTACATCCCGTCTCGCGGAGTTTATGCAGTATTTCACCAGAACCAGAACCAGAACCAAAAAATCTCCGCTTGTTTGGCATGCTGGGCAGTGGCTTAAATGTAGTGAAAGGGTCTGGGCAAGTGCAGATGCTGAATGTGTCACAGAAACCCCTTCACATCCACCTGTGGCCTGCTTGACAAATACTTTCAATTACCCAGTGAAGTACTGTAACATGTAACAACAAATAAATAAATAATAAAAATTCTTAAAAAAAAACATTTAACAACAAAGCTAGAGCAATAAAAGATAGTCCCTGGGATTCTAAATAGGGTACACGTACATGTATCCTTTCTGCTGAATGCTCAAGGAGCTGTACAATACTATACATTATAAATTACTCTATTCATCCCAAAGCTCAATCTCAGGTCCCAGGGAACCATACAAACCTGGCTGCCTTTTTGGCACTCACGGTTTTTACTCAATATGTATTAGTACCCTACTCCAATCTTTTATGCTGACCACCAAGCGAAAAGGCGCCAGCTCCTATTTTTTGAGGTCTTTACTACAGTATGACTCAACCATGATTTGGTCAAGTCATACAGCTACCAAGCCTGCTTAACTCTACCAGACACATACATACTGTATGTACAGTCAATACTAACATAACACAGGGGTTTAACTAGGGTTGGACGGTACCTTGAAAATATTGATTCTGGTACTGTATTTAAGCTCACAGAACCAGTAGTACTGGTTCTCAAATCTCGGGTAGGAAAGTCATGTGGGAAGGAAACTAAACTGTGCACGGCACAGCACCCCTGTTATCCTGTACTTTGATGCATCTTGGTACAGTATACAGTATGTTAGCATTACTACCATGCAGAAACCTCTGCTTTGACTTTGTTTACCACATTTCTTTACAGTCATGCAAAATCTTAATCAATACTCCTGTTTCCTATCTTAACCTTTCCGGGGTAGTTTTTACAAGTACCAGTATTTTTTCAAGAACTGGTATTACAAACAAACCAAATATCTTCGGTATTTTTATTACTTGCACCTCTAGTACCGGTATTCACATCAACACCCGTAAACCCCCTAATCCTAGGTTTAACTTCTTTGTGGGGATTGAAATGTCACACATCTGACAGATATTTTTTCTTGGGTGAGGAAGGCATTTTAACGCAAAACGTGTATAGAACAATCAAACATCCAATGACCATGCAAATTGATGGTGAGAAACGGGAGATGGCTTGGTATTTTATGTCTCAAGCAATAAGGTAAAACACAGGTGGATAGCGGGTCTTTCATATTGATAGCTCTTATGATAGTGAGTGTCACAATCTATGGTTCCCTCTCAAGTTTTTGCAAGAAATTATCTGGGAAATAAATCCAGATACTAAGAGCATACAGTAACTTGAGAAATCTACTGTACTGTAGATCTTTGCATTTGCTTCACATCACACATGGATTAATTTGTCTTACCTACTGTGTAGACATTAATGACATTTGAGCTCTGTTGGAAAAATTTCACTCAAGTGCTCACTAACATCATGCATGATCCTTGTAAATGGTTCTGTTTGTTCTGTACTGCAAATATCTTCAGTAGATTTACACTACAGCAGTACAGCATCCTGCCCAGCAGGTGACATGGTGCTATATATATTCCACTATTAAAGGAAATTGTCAATGTACAGTACATACTGTAGCTATCATTTTGTCTTTCAGTTCCTTGAGCTAAGTGAAAGGTGGAACATGGTATCCCAGTCACACATCCGTCTTGAAAGAGAACAGAATTATCACAACCAGATCTGTCTCTCCTGCATTGCCGGTGTCTATGGGTGTCGATGGAAAAGATATCGGCGGTCTAAAGATCCATCTTCAATTGTAAGTACCCAGTAACTATGGTTTCTTTCTCCAATTTCCAAAGTCCTCCTTTGCCATATGCAAAACAATCCCAGACTTCATGTCAGTGTTTTCACTAAATTGTGTGATTGCATGATTCAGGACTGCTCTCAGTTCACTGCTTTCAGTTCACAAGTCCCCCCCCCCCCCTCCACCCAAAAATATTTGTCATCACTGTGTTTCTATGTACCATCTAATAATCCTCCCCCCAAAAATGGGTGGAAAGTGCAAACCTCCTGCACATATTTTTATGTGTGGGAGTACTGCTTCATGTACAGTACTGTACTTCACCCCCCATAATACAGGTTGCCTTAAGAGGAAGTGACATGCATTCCTATATCTACAGTAATATTATTTCTCATTTTGGCAGACAATATGAACAAGATTCAGCCTCACATTCTGAAGCTAGCACAGAATTCAGCTTCACATTCGTCGAATCCTGTACCAGCTTCAGAGCCCCATATTCAGCCTCACATTCAGATTTTAAATGGGAAGTTGAATCCAGTGCTAGCTTCAGAATGTGAGGTTGAATGTGAAGCCCAATGTGAGGTTGAATCCTGTGCTTGCTTCAGACTGTTATCAAGCACTTTACTTGATCATAAATGCTGTGATATTACTGTCGATGGATTCTTGCATACATTAGGCACAAAATTATGCTCAGTTAACCAAAAAGTCTGAACACCGGTGTACCTCAAGGATCTGTTTTGGGTCCAGTTTTATGTATTCTGCCAGTCTTGGAAAACTTCTCAAATCACATGGCATCAGTTTTCATTTCTATGCTGATGATACTCAACTTTATATTGATTGTGATATTAATGATATTGATTATGCATATCAAAAATTACAATTATGTCTTAGTGAAGTGAGTGCATGGATGATTGATCATCATTTAAAGCTGAATGAGGAGAACATAGAATTTGTTGTCTTCCTATAAACAAAAAGGAAGAATAATACCCTATCTCCACCAATAATGGTTGGAAAACTGAATATTTATCCTTCAGATTTAGCTAGGAATCTTGGAGTGTATTTTGATAAATTCTTGAATTTGGAAATTTATTTGAACAAAATTTGCAGATCTGCCAACTACCAGCTTTGCAAAATCAGTGAAATGAGAAAATATCTCAACAAAAAGAGCACTGAGACTCTCATTCATGCATTTATTTCATCCAAACTTGATTCTTGCAATTCACTATTATTTGGTTTATGTGATGGAAACCTATACAGCCTGCAACATATTCAAAATTCTGCAGCAAGGATCATTTCATATAAAAACAAGCGAAGACCATATTACTCCTATACTCCGTGAACGTCATTGGCTCCCTGTTTCTTCTCGCATACGATTGAAAATTCTGCTCCACACATTTTGTGCCATAAAAAACGGAATCTCTTTTCTACTGTACATTTCCAATCTTGTTACACCGCATGTCCTAAATAGACAACCACACTCTGCAGACTGTAATCTCTCGGTGTGTCCTAAAATCTTTAGGAAATTTCATGGTGGAACAAGTTTTGCATAATCTGCACCTCTACTGTGGAACAGTTTACCACTGAATGTAAAACAGAGCACCAGCCTTGCAATTTTTAAGAAAAGACTTAAAACTTACCTGTTTTTGCCTTCCTTTGACTAGTGTAATTGTTATGTTGTTTTTGTAAAGCGCTTTGAACTATGCTTTCGAGCAATTGGATTTAGCACTATAGATTATTATTACCATTATTATTATTATTATTGAAGGAGAACATTATTAATAAGAACAAACTGATAGGCCTTTAAGTTCAGGGAAGGATAAACCCTCTGTCAACAAAGGATTTGACGTGGAACAGGGTGGAGCAGGACTTTTGTTGGAATGAGTGAAATGTGTACAGGCGAGATTTGGGAGGGCTGTACAGTACTTGATGAGATTGGAGCCAAAAAAAGACATGGGGGGGAAAATTCCACAAATCCCTTTTGGCCCTTCTCTATTGCTATATGTTTTAACTTTGGTTGTAATTATTTTGGCTTGAGGACCTTTAAGATTGACAAATTTGCCAGACAAGGATGAGGCCCTTCCTCAATGGAGTCTGACCCCAACCCAGTTGTGGTGTCACATTTCAGAAGCTTAGGAGGGCAAATTCAGGGTAGAGGAAAATATTGGGGGTAATACGTTCTCCAGTACCTCAAAACTGAGAGCGCAGCGTGGACTCTTGGAGTGGAGTTTAGGGGACTGCCTGAGGGTCCAAAAGTGGGATCCTGGGGCAAAGCTCTGTCATACTGTATGTCTCGATGAATATTTAAAGTTCAGGATTGGTATGTTTTGTTGGAGTGGGGGTGTCTAAGGGAGGGAACAGCTTTGACTGAGGGGGGGGGATTGGCCCCAACGGAGCTGTCGCTGTTTTGACCTGCTGCTGACACCACCCCAGGGTGCTCATTGAGTTGATAGCAATAACTTAAAAAAGTGTTAAAGGGTACTACCACGTGAAAATGCATACAGCGGTTAGCGTGATTAGTCAAGTTTATAGTTATAGAGAAAGCTAAAATTTTGGATATTATGTCCTGACTTTGAGACCTAATGGTTTTGTGCATAATTTGAAAGAGTGTCTGGTCACAAATTTTTGAAGATGGATTTGAGCTGTTAAGTAACATAATCAATCATTAGACAGTTCTAGGATATGGAGATTGTGTAAGTTTGACCATTTGTCATTGATACTAATAGTACAGTACAGTATGTGAAGAAAACTTTTAAAACAGCTTTGAAAAATTTGTTGAATTTCATGGACCAACTCAATAAGTATGTTAAACTTCCCCTTTAGCACCTCTCTAAAGTACTACGTATTGTGAGTAGGTACAGTATACAGTAACTACTAACTATGGGCAGTAGAATTTGTATACTGTCATGATTTCAGGTGCGTACACAATAGCCAAGGTGATAGGTGAAAAAGGATGTGTTTGCCCTGGAACCTCATTCCCCAAGGCATAAGCATGGCAGACATGGCAAAAAATGACAAAAAAATATCCCTTTACTATTTTTTTCATTAAAGGCTTGTACAAACATTGCACCATTTTGCATCTAGAGTCATAAATACTATAAGCTGTGTTCTTATCCTACAGTACTATAAGTCAAGAGGGTCACCCTCCTCCCCCATGTCACATCCCAAATGCTTTATCACATGCAAGTGCACAATCCTACTGTAGCCACTGTACTGTACATCCATAAAAACTATACAGATAACTTGGATTTTCCAATAAATTTATGGCATCAAAAGTGGTTTATCTATTCATGATATTTTTTCTGAAATAACTTTTCCTTTTGTACAGTCTTAGGGTTAACATCGTAAAAATAGCATTGCCCAATTAACACACCTTATGCATACAGAAATTTTGGAAGGAAATTGAAATTATACAAATTAAACAATTCTGCTCAAGGTACAGTACTGTATAATATACAGCACTAATTCTGAAAACTACAGTACTGTACATACTTTGCTTTTGAAGGAGAAGCAATCTTTTTTGGCTGTACTCTCTTCTTAAAACCCCTTCAAATTTTTATTATAAGACGATATTCAGTTTCTATCTTTGATGATAAATTGAAAAAAGTATTGCAACAGTTTGATGATAATTTTCTTAAAAAAGTTTCATGTAAGTTTCCTCTGTTCTGAGGGGACTGAGAGAGCAGTATTGTACTGTACATGTGTCCACGATAGCCGGTAGATCTTTCGTTTATTGCATTTCGTTGTTTATGAGAAATCCAAAAGAAGGCTTCAAAAAGAACAAAGAAAAATACCTACTGTAGCTTACAGTATGTCACATGTTTTTTCACAAGAAATTTTGGCAAGGTTTCCCTTCTCAATTTACCATAGTCACACACAATTATCCCCATATAATGATAATTTTTGATCACCCAACACATCTCTAGTGTTAAAAATTGTACAGTACCAATAATAATTCTATCATTGACTTTAAAATTTGAGATTAAAAAGACATAGCTCTGAAAGCTTCACATTTGCTGTACAACACAAACACTGGTAGTGTTTCTGTCAAGGTGAGGGGGAGATAATGGAGCTTTGTCCCTCCCTCCAGAAGGAGGGAAAATTTCCCAGGACCCTTTTTCATTTCCATAAAAATAAAAGATTTCATTACTATATCTTGGTGTCTTGTTTAAAACCCTTCAGGTTGCTCTAAAGGGACCTCGAAGCAAGCTTTTGCCCTCTTGAATAGACCCGTCCAACTTTTGCTAGTGGTACCATCAATTTGGACTTGGGGTTTGGCAGTATTGGATCCCCAACTACCCTTTAAAGTTGCTGATAGATCCCTGTATTCAGCTGAAAACATGAAAAAAAGTGAATGGGAGCACTGCCAAACCCCAAATTCAAATTAATGGTGCCTGTGGCCAAAGTTGATGGTGGGTTCAGGGGGAAGAAGCTTGCTTCAAGGCCCCTGTGGTTAACAGTACAGTGCAATCTGAAGTGTTTTAAAGGCTAAACTTGTATTTAAGTTCAATCATTGCTGCCAAGGTGTCCTCTTCTTTAAGACTTAAAGTGAGAAATGAAGATATTTTTTTTATTTTTAAGGAAATAAAAGGGTGGGGGGAGAGGAGGTTAACCTCCTTCTAGAAAGGGAAAAAAATTCACCCCTTCCCTCCTTCCCCCCACCCCTTGGCAGAAATACTGCAGATGTGTTATTGTAGGTTCTCTATCTCAAATACTGCCACTTTGTTCATTGACTAGTGTGTCATCTAGGCCTATATGGAAATTGACTGCTGATGAATCATAAAGCTTGTCTGCCATCTTCTCTTGAGACTCATGAGTAATATTCTTCATAAAATCCTGACAGAGAACTGTTAGTTTAAATTTTCCTCTTTTTCCCAGATTGTTTAATTCCTGCTAAGATTTTAGGGTATTATGAGTAAGACTTCCAGCAATTAGAGGTACTCCCCTGTGGTTAGCATCTCATAATGCAAACAGTGTCGTGAGGGAAATCAGGTGGATGAAATTACAGAAATAAACTTTCATGCCTTTACTCTGATAGTTGTCAAAGGTGGTGGGGAACTTGGTTGATGGATTCAGAGACTGGGTCGTTGGATTGTACCAAGTTATGCTAATCATACTGTAGCCCAGTCTGGATTAAATTCATTTTTTGTTGTTTTTTTGTTTTTGTTTTTTTTTTTCATTTTTTATTGTGTGGAGGGTAGGAAGTTGAACTTGTTGCCCTGTCTTGTGCACAGTACTTATTTTACGGTACTGTTTACTACTCCAAAACAAAAATGGACATTTTAAACCTCTACAAAATACAATATTATGGCATGCCATTTATAGCACTGCTTTCTGGTGAAAACAGACATTTTTATTACTCAATTTCATATCTGATGTAAAAAGAATAAAAAATCCACAAAATACCAGCACTTCCTATCAACATCCATTAAACAGGAAATTTTCTGTTCTACAGTACTGTGCAGTACTGTAATTCTGTAGTATTTCACCCTCGTATTGTATCATGAATAACATCAATAAATTGCAAATTTGTGACATGTACAGTGTATGTAACTGAGAAGTCCAAGATGTCCTGCATTTTATCCAAATGTCAGTATTTGCTACAGGTCCAGCTTACTGTAATTGGAGGACATCTGAAATTCATCGTTATCACAGATATAAATTTTCTTCATAAATACTGTACAGTCAGTCACTATGTGCTTTGAGCAAGTGTACCTGATTCTATGAGATAATTACTGTGTAGAGGGCCAAACAAAAAATGAATTAAATGCAAACAGCATGCAGCTCTCTTTGACTCACATTCAATTTGCATAGACATCCGCATCTCCAGAAACCACCAAAACTTGAAGAAGTACAGGAAGACATACGTAGGCTCCTGTATATTGCATCTTCCAATGAGGGACTTTAGACCTACAGTATTCTTTTTGAGCTACCTATAATGTAACAGCTATAAACAACTGAAAGGTTATTATATTATAAGTCATACCCTACAGTCCCCCTAGACCTATGCACACACTACTGTACAGTATTTAATCTCAGATTTGCTGTATGTGCATTATATTCACTTTGCAGATATATACTTAAAGGGCAGGAGCAGTCATCCCATATTGAAGTACAGTAGTAGTGTAGTAGACAGTCCAGTTTCATGATTGGCTGTTAAGAGTCATGAGACAACATTTTTTCTCTTCAAATGTGAAATTTACCAGAAAAAACTACTTGGTTTACCTTGAACGTGCAATAGTAAAGTTATAAAATAAGATTCTTATTTTGTGAAAATTGTGTAATTTAGCTATTTCTTCAAAATACTTTACTTTAACTCTTGCTACATCTCATCTGCATTATTCATGCTTTGTTTGCTGCAAGGGATAGGACTAGCACTGCCACCCCTATGTTCCCCATCTTGAAATAACCGTCAAGCCGGGCCACCTCAGGTTTGAGGCACTTTAGCCTGATTCAAATAAGATGTAGCAAGGGGTAAGCAGGGCTGGAAAAAATGTAAATTTCCCTGCAAGCAAATCAAATTTCCCAGCAAGCAAATCAAAATTTCCCAAAGACTTCACATGTTTACATGCAAAAGTAGTCAAATTTCCCTCCAAATACCAAAATTTCCCTGCAATGACATTCCCAAATTGCTGGTTTTTTCCAGCCATGGGGGTAAGTATATACAGCGACTATATAGTCGCTTGTGAATACCCACACCAGTAAGATGGGAGTAGTGTATCTTAAGTTTGGCCCCAGTCTAATACTCTACAGTATGTACAGTATATACAGTACTGTACTGTAATGTTTCAGAATTCACTTTTAGGTATTGTGTACAAAGTGAATGCATATTGGGTGCGATGTAAATGTAGTGCCACAAATACAACTAGTAATACACCGCTGGGGATCCATTCTTGTTCACAGTTGAAAGGCATGAAGTTGATACTCAACCAATCCTATAGATGTACAGTATGATATGTGCACTGGATTAATTGAAAGGCTTGCAGCATCAGTAGTTTGTCTCAAGTTTAGGCCTACTGTACATTATCATTCAGAGGCTTTCCTTAAACTAGTGTTATAGATGTACCTTTGGCCTTTCCTCCTGCCTATTTTAATTCATTACCATTGTAGATTAGCCTGCAGTAACATGAACTTGTTCAAGTGCCATAGTAGTAATTCACTTAGGTTGGTAGTGGCACATTCTCTAGGGATTTGTTTAAAGGTCACAGAACTATGGCACCAGGATTTCAGCATGCCCACAGTATACTGTGCCGTACATACAGTGAAAAGGGAATGGTGCTTCAGTCAGATCTTATTAATTTTTTAAAGGATAATGTACATGGAGACAGCATCTTTCCTCATTTTCAAATTGATGCAAATTACTGTTGCAGCATCATATACAATATCTGTGAACTGTTCTCAAAGAAGAACTGTGCTGCAATGTTCATTCAGTATGGTACAATTTGCAGCACCTGTATACTTTTTTGTATGCGAAAATTGTAATAAACATATTAGTCTAGCAAGTATATTTTACCTGTAGTTTCTTGGCCAACTGCCTGGAAAGACCAAGATGACTTTGTTTTTAGCTGGAAATGGTTATGTTAATATTTAAACATATTAATTTCCAATGTTACAATTACTCCCCTGCATGTAATTCTGCTTTATGAAATCATAATCCTTTGGCTAGTCCATATCCTAATGGAATGAAGAGAGAGGGTGCTACCTTACTCTTGCCACCAACGTACTTGTAAAACAAGTTTCGAGTACTTTAAGTACTCTTGGCAGTTGCAAGTAAAATAATCCATTACTAGTTTTTACTGGAAAGTAAAGGCATGAGGAGTTGCTCTTCATGGCTTTCTCTCTCTCTCCATGTTACAGATTTGCCAAAGGACTTAGTACTTAATGCAGGTGTAAAGTTGGTTTTATAATATAAACAAGGGGGTATCAAGGTTGGATAGATTCCCATACCAAGGAGTTTTGGGGAAGCAAGCATAATTTTATCATTCCAGTAGATCGAAACCTTATACACACCCACTTGTGATGTTGTGGAAAAACATTGGAAAGTGTTTATAAATTCAATTAAAGGTTTGTTAAAATTTGTTTTCTTGTTTGAAACTTGAATTTAGGAATGAAAGATAAGGCTGGTTTAATAATCTGCAAAATTCTTCAAATTTGTTGACTTGTTTTGTATCACATTTATTTGTCACAAGCACAAAATTCTTTTTTTTTTTCATTACAGCCTGAAAAAATATTTGCTGGTGTAGCTACTCTCTCTTTCATATGTTCAACAGCTTGGTTATATTATTGGATTATAGCAGAAAATGACGCATATGATTTTAACAGGTACAGTACTTACAGTATATATTACATATCCTGAGCTGACCACCCATACAGTACAGTATTTTTTGGTGATGAGCAGATCCCACATCAATATTATAGTACTACTGTATTATATCCTTGAGCAAATTTGAGATGCAGATTGAATAAAATGTGCACTTTTAAGGGAAATAGAAATGCCACCAAATTATAATAGTCTTGTAGTAGTGAATTGCTCATCAGAATCATACTGCACCACAATTATATTTTCTCTCAATTGTGAAATTTATGGGGTGTAACTCATTGTTTTACCTTGGATCAATGGAGAAAGGTACAGAAATAAGAATTTACTGAAAATAAGCTACAATGTATTGTAAATAAGACTGGGGTTATTGCTCTTGCCTGTTAAGCAGGGCTTGACTGTACATTACATGTTTTACTGTTAGCAGGGGACTACTGTACCTGAAGCCACACATGTACAGTATGGACCATACAGTAGTTATGGAAAGCCAAGAACTACACATGTATGGACCATACAGCAGTTATGGAAAGCCAAGAGCTACATGCTGTACAGCTACTTCCTTAACTTTGTACCTTCTGGAGGTAGTGCAAATGTGGCCCGTGGGCCAATGGACAAGTTTCAAGTGCCCTATGGGCTAGGAGAAGTTCCAGAGATTTCAAGCCCATTATTCTTTACAATTGTTGTACTCTCCCCTCTACTGTAGCTTCCAATTTCAGATATATTGTGTGAGTTTCATCTTTATGCAGTCTGTAGTTGTGTGTCCACATAATCAATTAAATGACCACTCTACAGTACTATGAACAGTGTAACATTCATTTTAGACAGTGCATGGACACACCATGTAAACTGTACAGCACATCTGGTATAAATTTGTTTCAAAGGAAAAATCAATACATATCTTTGGACTCTTGTCTGAGATTGAAATTTAAAGGCAGTCATTCATCACCCTAAACTACTGTTTCAGTATACATATATCAAAACTCTCGATTGGTACAGCTCTTTGATTGGCATCACATTCAAACAATGCATCATAGCTAAATTACACAGCATGGGCACTGAGAGTGTCTTGATTACACATTATGGACTTGTATGGCCACTGGGACAAGCCATGAAGCAATAAACTAGGATTGTGTCTGGATAAAGATGAGTTTTAGATAAATGTGGGAGGGGCTAGAAGTAAGTAGGTTGGGAGAATTGGAGCTGTTTGGGATGATGAAAATATGCCTTTAATGTTTAGAGAAGAACTCATAAAGCACATTAAACAGACTGTTGTGTGAGTACTCTACATTTCCATCAGTACAAGCGCAGTGTTTCTTAAGTTGGTACATGTATGTACATATCATTTGCTCATCACTAGGAGTCATCAGCCCAATGTATAACCATGAAGAACTTTTATGAGTACAAACTGTTTTCACCAGGACAAGTTAAAAAGCAGTGACGAGAAGTACAGTACTTACAGTACAGTTTGCTAATTCATGGTGGTGCTCTGCTATTGTACAGAACGTAGGATTGTCTTTCTTTTTCTGTCACCAGGGTATGGCCCCTCTAGAAGCCATTTTATTCAGTCCAATCATAACTACATGTAAAGAAGCTCATGCTGTTTTACTTCTTATTTTTGGTAGCTTTATAAATTGAACCTTTTACCCAATCAAATAAGTTCCTTGCTGTTAAAACCACAAAGTGTTTTAAGATCAGTTGGTGTGAAAGACATCAAGTAAAATTGGCCGAGTGATATCTATTACAGCAAAGTGTCATTGCATATAGGCCTTCATTTCCTTTGCAGGGCCTTCTCCTGCTAGTTGCACAGTACTACATTACTATGCCTTTTGTGTAATAAGGGTCCTGAAGGCCTAACCCAATTACTGTAATTACTTTGTTTTACTGTATATACTTAACATATATTTCTTTTATTTGACAAAACGTTTCAGTTGAACAACCTGCTAAGGTCTTACCATACATTACTGCAGAGGCATGGGAAGTGAAACACTTTCAACACCCTTCAACACCCTTCTGCACCCCCTACCCCCACTTTTCTCCAGCTGTCCTTAAAACTGCACATGTATACTGTACATTGCACATATACTTCTGCGGCAATTTTGCTTACAAGTTAATGTTGTACTCTTCATGAAAGTACAGTATTGAAAAATGCCAAATAGTTAAATGACTTCCAGTTATTCAAGTGCCAGCCATCTGCAGGTACAGCACAGTACAGTACTGTACATTTAAGTTGCTTCCATATGAGCTATGTAGTAAAGAACTATGGAATGCTTTTTTACTACAGTTCCCTTCTGAGGAAGTGGTCTACCCTAGTTTGAAGTCCTGACTTCACACAATATGTACTGTACATTAAACATTCTGTTGTTCTTGTACCCACAGATTTATAGCTTTGAAAACTCATAATTACTTCAACTGGTTTGCCCTCTTCTATGCTTTAACAGTTATCTGTGTAATCTATACTGGGTTACTTGTGGTAAGTTTGTCAACATACTGTCTTTTCTTGCATAAATTACTTGTAATTGAAAAAAAAAATCACACATGACAATAAAAGCAATAGTTGAATCAGATACAGTAATGAAGTGTACATTACCTTCTCAATATTTGTTTATTATTGTATTTTTGACTTAAGTACCAGACATAAATATTTGTAAGTTTAATTTTACTTTGAACTGTTTTGAAAGTTGCCGATAGATGTGCCATGTGTCATTTTATCTCATTTTGATGCTTTTTCATCTGTATTCCAACTTTCAATACCTCCACCCTCTTCAAACACAGAGTTGTTCAAATACTTTAAGTACTATATTCAAGTTGATCCCTTTATTTCAATGAGGGAAATATTTTCCATTTAGCACCATCATAATTCAATATGTCATTGTTCATAAACCAGATTCATACTTACCCTTGTTTATGGTGGTGTCCAAGTGAAGTACATTAGCTTTATACTGCACAGTGCCCGAATGTTGCTCTCTGGAAACAAACATTTAATGGGAAGGCAAAATCTTGAATCTCAGAAGCTGCCTATATTTAGAGCGAAACTCATGATTTGGGAGGGAAACTGGAACTGTGGTCACTTGAAAGGAAAGTTAGTTGGGTTTGTACATGAAATCTTGTATAAATTGTGAGAAACTTGTCATGCTTAGTGGGATATTGACAATTATTCCATACCTCCATCTATTGTACAAAACAATCCCATACCCAAAACTCATGCACCACACATTTGCCAATTGATCTATTTTAATGGTAGCATCAGTATAAGCAGATTTTCAAAGTACTGTGTCACTTTATGGACTTTATGGATGTCAGAAAGGACTGTTTGAGCAAACAGTCACTAAAGGGAATATGCTTTCATCCCCCAAAATTGCAGTTACAAGTCTACCTGACAACGTTGCTATACTGTATGAATCATTCAGGTCAAATTTTAATCACATTTTTTTTCTCAGAAAACTGTCAAATTCAGTTTTATACAAATACTGAGAATCACCTTGAAGGCTATCATTTGATAATATATACCGTAGTATGCACTAATGTTCTAATCCATCGAGGGAGGTAAAGGGGGATTTGTCCCGCGTCCCCTAATCTTCCAGAAGGAGGATAAAATCCCCTCCTCTTTATTTCCATAAAATAAAAAAATTGACATTAATATCTTGATTTGTTAGTTATCAGAAGAGGACACCTTTGCAACAATGTTGGAATTGACATTGAAAACCTTAAAAAAATCCCTTGAGATTATTGCACCTTATAGGAAACTTGGTGTAAGCTCCCCCTTAAACCCACGACTTACTGTTTTTCAATAATGAATCCTCCTCTTATGGGAGTTTTTGGCAGAATCTCTGTGAAATTTTCTAGGAGAGACCTATTTTTTTGGCCTTGATGCAAAGTGAAGTATTACTTATGAAATTAAATTGACTAAACTGTCAATCTCAAATTTAAAGACAACTGCTCTTGCCTTTAAACAGTAGCCTCATTCTGGTTGGTTAGATGTGTTCGTGGTTATGCAATACTTTTTATCTTTTTAATTCTTGTCATTCTGCCAAGTTGTTATAACTTAGTAGGTCCTTACAGTACATAAAACAGAGACACACCCCTTTTGAGCAGGAACTGCTTAACTTTCTTTGAATGGTAAATAGACATGGAAGCTGTTTGTTTAAAATTTGATTTAATACTGAAACACCACTTCCACAAAAGGAAGTGGTACAGTATGCTACTGTACAAACCAGTCTAACGCCAGAACAAGTCATTGTTTAAAGGCTGACACTCTTAATCCTAACTACATTTGTGTTAGGGGAGTATCAAAATTCTTTTCTTCGATTTGCATCAGACGTCTTACAGTACTTTGAAGTTTGTAAGATGTGCAGAATACCTGACATTTCACAAGATGTAGACATGCAGAAAATGTATGATCATACTGTGCAGTCTTATATTCCTTAACTTACTTTAGGTGCCTCTTTAATTCTGCTTGGCAAGTGCATACACTCTGTTACTCTTTCTCATAAAAGACTCTTCTCTGTACATTAAAGAGTAGAAGGCAGAGAGCCCCCATGGGAGAGACTTTATGACAGATTATTAACTTTCTGTAAGCTGTCAAAATATTTTTCTCATGTTCTTCTGTGTCTCATTCAAGGAGTTGCCTGTGATGTGGATTGCATTTAGAGGTTTTGGACAGCTACTGAACATGATAACACTCCGTGGCAATAAATAACTGCCAAGCCATTAGGAATGTATGAATCTTTAATGTTTGTCATTATCGTAGTTCTGAGCAGGCAATTGTTTGGCCGCGACAAACACTTCCACCTTTAAGGAGACTGAAAATTTCATTTTGAGAGAGTTGGAGGAGATTTACTCTGTGTTCCTCTGCTCAAACACGAACTTCATCAATTTAAATTTTTCAAACTCAGCTCTTTTCATTAGGGGTACAAAAGTCTTGAATTTCATCATGGAGGCCTCGTTTTCTTAGTCACAATCACCATTTGCAGGACTTAAAGCAAATAAAAAGTGCCATCTCATCCCAAATTACTCAGAATGGCGTCAGACTGGGAATATGTTTGTCTTGAAATGACTCTGGTCATTGAGGAGCATGGTAAAGATTAGACATACAGTATTAAAAACATGATGAGCAGCATCGCATACATCACATGGTCTGATTCCGATACAGTATTTTTGTCAGCTTGTTTTTTGCGTAGAGTAAGCCTTAGGTATACAATAAATTATGCAATAAGAATGCTTAATGTTATGTGTATACACTGTACAGTGAAGTTGGGGTTTGGGAATTTGGTAAGGGACAGCAAGAGTTGCAGCCAAACTTTGAATGTTAACCATACAGTAAAGTATAGATGCTGTCAGGAGTAACAATTCCAAGCAGACTTTGTTTAGGACTATGAACGATTTCGTCACCGTTTGCATTAGCAGCAGGATTGTGGGATTCCCGCAGAAAGGTTTCAGTTCCCGCACAAAGAAAACTTGCACAGGGGGAATTCCTGCACAGAGTTTTTTTGTAGACCCATCCTGCAAGATACGTGTACTTTCTTCCTTGAAGTAGTATAGTCAAGTTCACCAATTGCACACACTAAGTCAGTGCAGTAATGCACTCATTAATGGATGTATGTTCCGTATGTAAATACCATGAACACTTCTTGTATGCACTGACTAGTTAGTTTAAACAGTTGTTATGTTGTGCTGAGAGAGGTTCACACTTGTGGTACAACATAACCTCTCTGTAAAATTTGCATGTGGCAGCTTACAAGGTGACTTTTAACGTTACAGGCTAGGCTTTCAATATATTCATATACTGTAGACAATACGTTAGGATGGCATGTGAGCTGGTGCCAGCAGCTCTAAAGAAAAAAGTATTGTATGTCAAAAGTAGCGAAGTAAGATTTTTGAAAATGTTGGTAAGGGCTAAGTTAAAGTATTTTACACATGCCTCACACATGTTTTGAGAAATAAATACCAACTTCATAACTTTGGACACAGTAAATTTCACAATGTGGTTTGCTTCTAAGACTGCAGCCTTACACATTTAGTGTGTACCAGTGTGGCATTGTAATTTCTTGAAAGGACTTGGATGATGGTAGGCTTGAACTTTTTGGACCACAATGTCAAAATTTTAGATGCATGTTAAACTGGCGAAACCTTATATAATCAACCTTAAAAAAAGAGTTGAATAACTTGAAGATTGTGTAAATTTTTAGCAGTAACTTATAAAGGATTGGGCTAGTCCTATGTGGTGATACTGATAGTGGATACAAACTCTAGGCTTGGGACGCCAAGTACAGCATATAGTCCAGGCTTATTTGAGAAAAGTTCACTTGATGTCTTGAGTCTGCCCAATGTACAATATTTTCAAGTTCAGCTGCAAAATACAGTCGATATGCAGAAAACTTGAGCTTTCCTTTTTGAGGAATCAGTGTTAATAAACAAGATTTGGTTGTGACGATTACTAGTAAATGGTCAAAAGGTAAAACTGGCTAACTGGAATTGTACATGCAGTATGTAGCAACAGGTGGGGGAGGGGTGGGGTATTAAGATTCTCAAATCCCCCTCAAAAATAGACCAAGGGGAGAATTCCCCCCTGAAATTTTTGAGCTGGTGCTAACCCTGGATTTTGTTGCTATTTGCTACTGTATAGTAGTTAACTTTTGAAATGAATTGTAACAATACTGCAAACCCTCAGTAGGAAGTTACTGTACCCTGCTAGCATTTAATGATAGAGTACAGGTAATGTACACTTTGAATTAGTGTACATTTTAAGGTTTTTTAACTTATGTGCAGCATTCAAAAAAGATTTGTTTATAATGCAGAGGTTGCAATTTGTGAGTAAATATTTACTTTTAAAATTGAGGTTGAAGGAGGATATGTTACTGTAGGGGGTACAGTACAGGCTAAAGCCTGCAACAAGTGTATACATGTATACAAGGTACAATATGGTAATGTGCTGTATACTTAAGGCACAACTTATGTAAGTTTGTGAGAGTAAACAGCTGGATATTGCATAACTTTGTTTGAAGCTCTTCTTATCTTTTATGGACATGTTGTCAGTGTAGTTTTTTTAATTGGTAATAACTGTATAGTTAGACTGGTTATCAAATTCCTTTAAACATGGACTCTGGAACAGACCTTTGCACCACTGAGTATGAAGGTACCACTGTATGTGTGCATTGTCACAATTCATACATGTACATGTACAGTATTGCACTACGGTATGGTACTGTATGTTTGTTGAATATTGGATCTTTTAAATGAAAAGAAAACCTATATTGTAAAATATAATAAGTGCAGGCTCAGTTCATTTGCACAACCCATGCCTATTATTTTGTAGTGAATTTGCAGGTGCCCTCCCCCCTCCTCTCCACTCCTTGATTTCTTCATGTCAGCGAGTTTCAAAGATGTATTTACCCTTTTCCAAATACTGTAGCTATGCAAAGGATTATGACAAAATGCTGTGTGCATGTTTTTTGCTACAGTTAAATGTGTAAAGGGCCAAACCTCTCACCCCAAACTACAATTGTGGTACCCGGGTACCGAAATTCTCAATTGGCTCAGCTCTTTGATTGACAGCTAATTCAAACAATGCAGAGTGCCAAAGTTTATATTACACAGCATGAACGGTACTGAGAGCGTTTTGATTATATAAATTGATTTTACGATACTCACCCGGAAGCAATAAACTGAGATTGTGTCTGGATGAGGATGAATTTCAGACAATTTTGGGAGGGGCTTCATTAAGAAGGATAGGAGAATTAGTAATGTTTGGGGTGAGAGAACTGGGCCTTTAAAGGTAAAGAACCAGCATCCCAAACTTATTTTGAAGGAACAGCTAAACAGTGCAATTTTCATCTCATTTCTCTTCAAAGTATCTTTCATTACATTTTATGACTTTACTATTGCATATTCAAGGTACAGTACTGTAAACCAAGCAGTTATTTTTGGTAAATTTCACATTTGAAGAGAAAAAACATTGCCACATGACTCCCAATAGCATATCATGAAACTGGACAGTCTACTACACATTTTCAATTTGGGATGACTGCTCCTGCCCTTTAAACACCATTGACAACAATGATTTGTACCAAAACCATACAGTATCCCACAATTCTTGTTATGTCCTTGTAATTACCAGCTATTACCTTGGGTGAACCTCAGTCCAATGCCTTGTTCCCTTGCTTGATCAGATAGTTGCAGTTGCAGTTTGACCAAACTAACTTAGCAGTAGGCAATGACCTAATATTTAAAAATGTTAAATTTCCCTTGCAGTATCTCTCTCACAATTATCTGTCATGATATTTCTCAATCTAAATTACAGTACTATAAAAACTTGGATTGGATGACTTGAGGATTATGGGTACTCTAAATTGTACAAAGACTGCAGTACCTTTACTGACTGCAGTACCTTTACTGACCATTCCCCTCAGGAAAATCCTTCTAGAGACTTTCTAACATCACCAGCTACATGCTTCACCAGACTGTTCTCTTTCTTTATATATTCCTTCAAAACTATCTCTGATTGACCTTTTGAACTTAAAAAAAAAATAGATATATTATTTGTTAGAAAGAATTTCATTACTGTGCAGTATGTCTCTTCTTGCAGATATTTGCCTTGGGGCACTTGATCATTGGTTTACAGCTTCATCTACATTGGAGCCACAAATTTCTGGATGTACTTATCATCCTTGGTTCCATTGTTGCTGCAATACTTCTAAATAACTTTTGGCCTGAAGGCTTTGCATTAGCATCGATATCTCTTCAGGTTGGTCATCTTTCTAAAATTTACTTCACTTTTTAAATAGAAGATATGAACTTCTTGATTTTAATTTCGTAATTTGTTTCTTACCATTTACAAAAGTCACTTTGGTTCAATGGATTCAGCCTTAGGCTCTACAGTTGTCGCAAGCTGGATTTTTTTTCCCTTTTTTTATCTTTTGCCTAAAACCTACTGTAACTGTGTTGGAGCTTCCTTGTGTATAGAACTGTTCAACAATTTAACATTGTTCTGAACTTGTGTGCAGTACACATGTGGTACACTATGGTATAATTTTAGTAATTAGGAACATGGGAGTTACATTTCTGATTCTATGGCAAGGGTTACAGTACATTGATGAATGTTGTTTACCATCTTTTAACACTGTACAGTAGGTGTAACCCTGTGGTAACTTGTTCATTCATAGCTAGCAAATAATAATTCCCAGCATTGCTACCTTAAAACTGTGTATTAAAACTTAGGTCCAAAGAATTCCTAAGTGTTTTTTTTTAGTTAGAGTGAGTGGATGTTGGATGAAATGATTTATCTTGCAGTGAAAACAAAGTGCAGGCCAAAGTGCATAGGGCTGCTACACAGTGATCATTCTCCTGTACTTTTCTTACAAATTTAGACATATCCCAGTCCAATGTTTTGCATATCTTAAAACCTCTTGGAAAACCTTTTGCATAAGTGTTAGTTGTCAAGGTGAAAACCAGGGAACCATGCAGTTGGTATTTTTGTAGCCTTAAAGATAGAATTAGTGCACACACACAGTATAAAAGTGCATCGTGAAAGGATGTCTGAAAGATAAGATGGAACTGTGTAGTCTTTCAAGCTAAAGCATTATTTGTTTCCAGTTTTGGAAGATGAGGATATAGGATGATTTTGAAAGGAAGGTTTAAGCAGTGTTTACGCTAAGCTGCTGTGTAGCAGTTTTGATGCAGTGGCTTTTCAATTTGACACAATGATGTTTGTGAGAAAAAAAGAAAAAAAAAACAATTTGATTTTTTCCCACATTTCATGTGTGTGCAGTTCGACAAAATGAAATTTTCATTGAGTCAAATTTTCTCATGCTAACTGCATTGACCAAATTTTTATTTTCTTAGAGGAAACAGTGGTCGTCAGGCCTTGAGTTTTAGATTTTCCAGGTGTGCTACAAATCACACTCCTCACAGTGATTTGATGTGAGTGGTGGTGTACAATGGCACTCCCATGCCTCAAACTTCAAGGTATGGGGTGTGAACTTAGCATCTTTGGCATCTCCAGCTTATAGTCAGGTTCACTATGTCAAAAAATTATGTTTCGTTGGCAATCATGGTAGATTATGAAACCTATATATTTTTGGAAAGCTTATAGCATCAGGAAACTAAAAATTAATGTTTACATTTGAACAGATGTTTGTATGGCGGCCATTTTGGGTTTTTCAAAATGGCGACTGTAAAATACATATCTTCTTCTGTTTCTGACCTTAATTACCTTAAACACTTTACTAAACCTATTGTATTTGGTTCTAAATCATAGTAGCTTTGCAAATTTATACATTTTAGAAAGGTTATAGCATAAGAAAACTGAAAGTCATTGTTTAAATTTGGAGAAAAGCTTTTATGGCGGCCATTTTGGATTTTCAAAATGGCCACTGTAAAAGACATATTTTGTACTACTTTTTGCCGCCGCTATTACCCTAACCACTTTATTTAACTTACATTACTTTCAAACCATGATAGCTTTACGCACTTATACATTTTTGGAAAGGTAATGGTATTGGAAAACTAAAAATCAATGTTTAAATCTGGAGAGATCCCTTTATGGCAGCCATTTTGGGATTTTCAAATTGGATAAGGTAATATACTTACATCATAGAGAATATTACAGAATTTATAACCATTTATAACCTCTTTTAGGATTCTATCCAAGGGTTTAGAACAAGTGGCCTTTGTTAATGTTTTTCTCAGGGCAAATGATGCATAGTTTCTGCTCTACAGACTCCTTAGACATGCCCAAAGACCAATTGCTTTCTTCGCGATCTTCACTCATGATGGGTTATGCACTGAAAAGGCACAAGAACATCCCCCATAAACACCTCCACCACAATAGTTAATATGTAAAACAATATATTAACCTTTATGCTCTCGCAACTACATAAACAATAGGCCGGAATTGATATAATCCGGTTCTATTTCTGGTTTAGATTGATATTTGTAACGAACAGTTTTATTTCCAACGGAGAATGAAACTTACTCTTTCAAATGTATTTAATGATTATGGGTTAAGTTTGTTTGAACATTAGTTAATTAGCCCAATTATTTTATTTAATTAGCACATCACAAGAGGTTATAAAAAGTTATAAAAAATGTAACAGCATACAGCTATAATACTATGATTTGAATAGACTCACATTTACATAAAGTCACCAATTTGGGATTTCAAACAGAACAGAAACAGTTCAATTGTCTGGGGAGGGACGAGCATACAACTTCTTTCCTAACTGGAATTAATGAATACCCCTACCCAACCTCACAATTTGTGTAGGCCTAAATAATTGTAGACCTGTAGCCCATTTTCCTCATCCCAAATAAGACCAACCCCTTGAAATGACATCTTGACTTTGAATAACCCATAAATTTTCCTAACAAAGTTCCGACTCCTACACTGTACAACCAACTGAAGCAGCTGTAAAAGTGAAGAATTCTAAAGCTAATCTTGTGCATTTAGTTCACAGTATGACTGAGATCCACCCAAAATGTTCCAAGTCATTTGCCCCCTTTAACAATATACAGCTACCAAACAGAGGTGATCAGCAACTTGAACTTAATTGCTTAAACCTTATGAAGTTTTGACGCTTCTTAAACCCTTAGAATGATGTCCAAAACGTGAGCCTGCGATCCTTTCTAGTCCTTTAAAAGTTTGAATTCAAGACACTGTACTACCGGTAATATGGCGAAAACATTTGAAACATCTGAGTGAAATCAGTTCCTGTGTCCGGTACCAGTAGAACGTTGCTAAACAGGCCTGTGGTGATGCTATTCTAACAAAACACCTTTTTTCGAAAACAACTTAAAATTGTATAAGAAAGAAGCAAGCGGACGGGGGTTTGCTTTCAGTTTTGGATGGGATATTTTAATTTTTTGGCCGTCATTTTGCTACTTTTTTCAAATTTATTGTTGCATTTTACCTCACTCCTGGGCCCGTAGCCATAGGCGTACGGGAGCATTTCAGCTTGGAGGGGGGGGAGGATCTCAGCCCGAAAATGTAATTCTGCTCGAAAGACTATCTAAGCGGAGGGCCACCACCATCTTTTGGCGCGGAGCGCATACAAAAATTTTGAAAAATCAAAACCCCTCAGACAGCCGGAAATGGCCTTTCCCATGCTTATAAGCAGAATCAAAGCCATCAATATTTTGAACTTTTGTTTGCAATAAAATTTTCACCAAAATGAGCAAATCTACAAAAGGGTCAGAAAACTCCCAGATTAAATGTACCACTACCATTGATGACTACATTAAGCTATAATCATTGGAAGATGAGTTTGTTTGCTGCCTCTACAAACTATTTTACGTCATGTAGCATGAGATTATCACCAATATAATTTTGAAAATTGAAAAACTTCAGAAACCCTCGAAAAGCCCAAGGCTTCTCAACTTCGAGGAGGATGGCATTGCATCGCATTCGGCTGCCTATTAAATATAAGTTTCGTCGAACTTCACAAGGATCCCGTGTTTTAGCAGCCTTTTTAGCTCAGATTCAGAGGCCCGACTACCGGAGTGGGGATGCCATGCAACGAATTGGCCCTTAAAACTGATTAACTCAATTTTCGCGCGACACAAGCAAGGTAGCAGCCTGTTTATATGCATTTAAACAAACAAGGGCGCAAATCATTTCCTAGTGAGCAAACCACCTAAGTCCATATCATCGGTTTTGGCACACTTGATCCCCACAAACCTTACCCATTAAATAAAAACAAACGTGGCCAAATCATCGGCATAGTCGCATAGACTCCTTTTGCCTGAGGCAAGGGAATACAAAATTAAAAACGAAATGAAATCTTCACGATACCTTTACGTTTTATTCATAATGGGATAGTTTAGTTGCATGACATAGCTTTTGATTGATTTGTTCGGGCAAAATTTTGGGAACTGTATACATCCTCTCTCCCCTTGTAATCTTGCAATTAAAAATATCCCAGAACTTTTTGCAACTTTTGCCTGAAAATTGTGTCATTTCAGGCAAAGGTTTGGGCAAGAATATGAAGTGAGGCTGACGAAAAATTGTTTTTTTCATAAGCTGCCCGAATGTGTCGCAAATTTTGGTATCTTTTAGAGTTTTCATGAAAATTGTACCGTGACTATGATGCTTTTTTATTATTTTTTTCGGCCAAGTGTTTGAAGGAATTCGGGTGCGCCTAGGAGTTTTCTGTGTAAGTAGAAACAAACCAGGTTTTAAGACTCAAACGGCTGCCCGAATTTTTCCAGATCCCTGCCCGAGTTTTAGGTCTTGAGAAAATTTGGGGAGCAGTCTGCCCCCCGCCTCGTACGCCTATGCCCGTAGTCCGTTGTGATGGGGGCAAGTGTTGGGCTTGGGGGCATAGGCCATAGAACTTTCTCCTAAAGTAGTTTCAATTTTCATTTGGTGGAGCAGAAATTTTTTTGGTTTGGTTCGACCCCCTACTCGGGGGGGGACTATACGGGCCCATCACCCTCCTCAAAAAAGAAAGAATTGTAACAGTCAGAAATCTGATTATGCAGAGTATGGATTCCTTTGTACCTGAAAACATAGACTTGATATATTTTACAAGGTTTTGAGGGTATGTAGAGGTAGAAATAGAGCAAAAATATGTCTTTTTACTATGCCATTTTGAAAATCCAAAATGGCGGCCATACCGGTATCAGCGCAAATGTAAACATTGATTTTCAGATTCTCCATGTAATAAAGATTCCAAAAATGTTTAGGTTACCTAATCTACCATGATTGCCAACGAAAATACATAGTGAACCTGACTATTAAATGCCGTCTTTTAAACATATTGATATCATTTCATTTAGCCAGCTTACAACTAGCTTTAGGTATTGAATCAGGTCCAAGCACACTAAAAAATGTGCTGTTGTTTTAAGGTTATATTACATAGGTGGTTTGACCTCTCAATTTACAGTATAACCAGAATCTGGTTTTAAGTAGGAGCACCCACAGGATATTATGCAGTCATGGGACACTTGGTTAGTGCGTCTACTCCATTGCTTATGTGGAGCATTATGCACAACAGTTTTGTGAATGTGACTGGAGAACAGAAGGACATGTGCACAGTATGTCTTAAGCCTCTGACACAGTTGCCTGTCCCGATGCCAATCAACTTTAGTTGATGTAAAATATCTGTCATATTCACGATCAGATTATGGAGATATAAATTTCTCTCACAAAAATGATATCTTCTTTATTTACAGATTACTGCACCCATTATACAAATTCTTTCTGTTGTCATAGTAACAGGACTGGGCTGGCTTGTAAGTAGCAGTTTCTTCCGAATATCCAAACCTGGTAAGTTATTTATTCTTCAGGGAATATTTTTATTCCCAAAAAGTGTAGTTAAAGGTTTTTCATAAATTTGATTCCATAACTTGCTTAAAATTTGGTGATATGCCTTGAGCTGTGATTAAGGCAGGCTCTTGGATTGGAAGCCAAAGAAACAAAGGAAACATGTTGTTCATTATTTGAAGTCAACCCAGTGACTATAGAGAGTAAAGTTTAGAAGTGTTTGGGAGTGGGGTGGAAGGGTGGGCTAGCATGATTTGCTGTCTTTGTAATTACCTTTGGTAATCATGAAGGGAATAAATTGTTTGATGTCAGAAAACCTTTCAATAGGAAACTGAAGGAAGGAGAGTGTGTTCAGGGATTTTCATGAAATTAATGAATCATGTCTGACTAACATGATGAAATATTCATAACATCTATTATTTATAAAGTCTATTATCGAGACTAAGTGAGAAGACAACTTGGAAATATTCCATCATATTGAAATTGAGCCAGGTCTGGCTTGTATGTACAGTAGCTGCAGCAGTGTTCACAGATCTGTAGGAGCTATTTAACAAAAATGAGGAGCTTGTATTTGCCTGCTAGCAAATGGTGTTGCCACAAAGTCACCTTAGTTGAAAATGTCTATCTGCCTAGACTGCCAACATTTAGTGCTAGATTATTTCAAAGGATCAGGGCACTGTACTCTTATAATGAAGAAGTGTTGTGTTTTTATATTTATGCACTCTGGACTTCCTCTCTCTCAGAGAACAAGCAGAATTGAATGTAGAACCAATTCGTCGCAGCTGAAAAGGTATTCATGAATATTCACTAAGCTTATTTATGCTGCATGACTGACTAGTTATTTACAATGCAGCACATCAGCTGGGTAAAACTAACTTCTTCTTGCAGGTGCTGTATCTGCAAGAAAGCAGAAGTTATCCTATACATTATTCAGTGGATTTCTCATAGCACTCTCTTAAATCACATTCTTTGTGGATAGATGGACAATTCACATGTGGACTAGGGGTGTAGATATGCCCACTGTATTTGCCACCATTCGTTAAAGGCGAATAAAGGGACGGACTAGAACCGTTCTATTTGTGTTGATGAAACTATATAACACATTCGTCTGGGTATGCCATTAAATCTCAGCTAACTCATGGATGGATAGATAAACTCAAGCAGTAGGGGTTGATATTTGCAATAGTTGAGTAAAGGTTAAGGTTAGGTGGACTTTTATGGCCTAGTTTCCAACAAATTGGTTCAAGTCGAGCCGGCCACAGCCTTTTTTGGTTTCGATGAAAAGAGAAACCTATGCATTCATGATGGCGTGCGTGTGTATGTATATGTGTATGTGCGTGTGTGTGTGTATGGGTGTATGTGTGTGTGTATGTGTGTGTGTTTGTGACACTTTGCTTGTTTACACGATATCTTGAGAAGGGAAAATCTGAAAATTCTCAAACTTGGTACACAGATACCCCATACTGAGAGGAAGAACCCTATTGATTTTGGTGGAGGTCAAAGGGGAGGTCTGGGGTCACAGGGGGTCAAACCCCAAAATCCTTGTTTACACGATATCTCAAGATAGAAAACTTGGATTAATTTCAAACTTGATGTGTTGATGCCTTATGATGCAAGGAAGAACCCTATAAATTTTGTTGGCGGTCAGAGGTCATTTGGGGTCACATGGGGTCAAACCCGAAATCCTTGTTTATACAATATCTCATGGTGAGAAACTTGGATTCATTTCAAACTTGATACATTGATGTGTTATGATGCAAGGAAGAACCCTATTAATTTTGTTGGCGGCCAGAGGTCATTTGGGGTCACATGGGGTCAAACCCCGAAATCCTTGTTTGCATGATATCTCATGGCAGGAAACCTGGATCCCTTTCAAACTTGATATGTTGATGCATTATGAGGTGAGGAAGAACTCTATCTATTTTGGTGGAGGTCAGAGGTCATTTGGGGTCACATGGGGTGAAACCTCAAAATCCTTGTTTACACGATATCTCAAGATACAAAACTTGGAATAATTTCAAACTTGACATGTTAATGTGTTTTGATGCAAGGAAGAACCCCTTTAAATTTTGTTGGCGGTGAGAGGTCATTTGGGGTCACAGGGGGCCAAACCCGAAATCCTTGTTTGCAGAACATCTCATGGCAGGAAACATGGGTTCATTTCTAACTTGATATGTTGATGTGTTATGAGGTGAGGAAGAACCCTATCTGTTTTGGTGAAGGTCAAAGGTCATTTGGGTCACATTTTGTCAAACCCTGAAATCCTTGTTTACACGACATCTCAAGGTAGGAAACATGGATTGATTTCAAACTTGATATGTTGATGTGTTATGAGGTGAGGAAGAACCCTATCTGTTTTAGTGAAGGTCAAAGGTTATTTGGGGTCACATTTTGTCAAACCCTGAAATCCTTGTTTACACGATATCTCAAGGTAGGAAATTTGGATTGATATCAAACTTGATATGTTGATGCATTATGATGTAAGAGAGAACCCTTTTGTTTTTGGTGAAGGTCAAAGGTCATCTGAGGTCACAAGGAGTCAAAGTCTGAAAATCTCCCTAATGTGATATCTCAAGTATGGAAAGTTGGATGAAGTTCATATTTGTTATGTGGATGTGTTATGGTTAGGAGATGGGTCCCCATTTCTTTTAGTGGAGGTCAAAAGTCATCTGGAGTCACCGATGGTCAAAGTCTGAAAACCTTGTTAACGTGATATCATATGTTTCGGAAGCTTGGATACATTTCCTATTTGGGAAAGTGGATGCATTATGGTCAGGAGATGGTTCCTCGTGTTTTGGGCAGAGATGAAAGGTCATCTGGGGTCTCCAGGGGTAAAAGTTGTAAACCCTTTTAAATGTTATTTTTCAAGATAGCTGCCTGTTTGTCTGCCTGTCTGTATGTTGGTCTATCTATCTATGTATGTCCTTTATGGAGGTCAAAGGTCATCTGAAATAACAAAATTATTTTTTGAACATGCTAGTATAACATTTGAGTGAGAAGATTAACGGTGCATGATGGCATTATTTGAAATGAAAAATTTATGTATCATCGAAACCTCAATGCATTTTTGCATTTTGGTTCCAGTTGTGGTTCACTGGCTTATTTTCCCTACTCCATTGCTTATGCCGAGCATCTCGCACAATGGTAGTAGGTTCCATAGTTGAGTGGAATGTCACAAGATATCTGTATTTTTCAAACCCCCTCCCCACCTATCCCACCCATCCCCCCCACTCCCCCTCTCCCCACCTTCTTAAAGATTTGAATTTGTTTAGGAAGAGTGTAGTCCAGTGATGTATTACCAGCCTGCAGGACAATGTCCAAGATTTAAGATGCTCCAGAACAATTTTGGCATTGCCTTGGTTGTCATTGTTTGGTTACAGGATCCAGTATATTTGATTAGAGTATCAATTCATCCCACCCACTATGTATATTGAATTTTTGGCCTTAACGGCATGGCATGATGTCCTACATCCTTAAATGAAGTTGTCCATTGGAAAACTGCTTGTTGATTATGAGGTTTTCTAAGGTCAGATGTGAACAATTTACAAACAACCAGTTTGTTTTAGGAGTAGGCTACTAAAATAAGACATGAGTTGTTTGTTTGGCATGCTTGGTGATGTAAACTTATCTCCAAACTTGGCAAATGCAGGATATTGACTTAATCTTTAAAAATATGCCAAAGGTTGATAAACAAGACCTGATGTTGTTATATGTAACCTGTATCTGGCCCCTGTGTCATCAAAAAGTATTTCGTCAGTGAACGGGGAGAACAGTCAAGTGCCTTACAACTGGAACTAGTTGTGAGCGCTGCTAGATTACCCCTTTGACTAAAAGGGGGATGGTGGGTCCATCTTGACATACTAAGCAATGTACTGTATTTTATTACATATACACAATACATATGTACCAGTGCTCTGAAATAGTAAGTTTTTGTATTGATGCTGCCATATACAGTACCCAGCCGTCAACCTAAGATGGGGTCACAAGGGGTCAAATGGTGAGATTGGTGCAAAAACTCTCTTTTTAGAGAAATTTTTGTTTTCCTGATTTAATAATTGGTTGTGCAGTGTATCAGTTGATGGGCTTGCTAACTTGAAGTACAAACAGTGGTCGTTTGAGTCATCTGAATGACCACAAACATATAAAATGGTCCAATCAGGCCCCACAAAAATTGGCCAGGTCATCTTTTGTAAATCTGCCCATTTACTTTGACCAATGACATATAAAAGCACCTAAGTGGCTAGATCACCACTGCATTTGTTCGATCATAATACAGGTTGTGCAAGGTAAGTGTCATCCTCCTAATTACAATTCTTCTGGCTGCACTTTGCTGGGAACATGAAGGAAAACAAATATTACTAGCAATGCAAATGATTGTGGACAAAATGTGTCAATTTGATTGCAAATGGGGTCAACTACAGTAAGGTGGCATTTTGGGTCACAAACAAATGTCGAAATACAAAGCTGAGTACTCTTTGATAGAGTGCCATAATGATGAGTCTGGTATCTAGCAACTTTATATATCTTTGACAGTATGATCCTGTAGTTAATGCTTTCTTGGCATTCAGGCATGCTTGCAACCTTTCCCAAAAGTTCTGTGTACGCAGCCTATTGGTTAACATTAGACTTGCTTCCGCGGTACATGTGCGCAAAAAACTTTTGCATCGCGTGAGCCCAGTCTTCCTATCAATCCATCTGTCAAACCTAAAAGGACAAAGGTACAGCGAAAACAAAACTGATGCAGCTAAAGTTGGCCTTGGCTAGGTTCAGTTACTTAAAAAGTTTTTGCATAGGCCTAACATTAGGTCTAGCCTATATCTTAGTAAATTTTTGGCAGAGGTCAAAGGTCATCTGGGATCATTGGGTTACAAAGTCTGAAAATCTGGTTAATTAATGTGATTACTCAAGATAGAAAACTTGAATAGATTTCATATTTGGTATGTGGATGGGATATGGTCAGGAGATGGTCTTTATTGTGCTTGGGTGGAGGTCAAAGGTCATCTGGCATCACCAAGGGTCAAAGTCTGAAAATCTTGTTAACATGATATTTTAAGAAAGGAAACTTGGATAGATTTCATATATGGGTATGTGAATGGGTTATAGTCAGAAGATGGTCCCCATTGTTTTTAGTAGGGGTGAAAGGTCATCTGGGGTCACTGGACGTCAGAGTCTGATAACCTCATTAACATGCTATCTCAGGATTGGAAGTTTGGATAGATTTCATATTTAGTATGTGGATGCATTATGGTCAGGAAATGTTCCCTATTGTTTTGGTGGAGGTCAAAGATCATCTGGGGTCACTGGGGTTCAAAGTCTACAAAGTTAAAAAGTCTGTTTATGTGATATCTCAAGATAGAAAACTTGGAGAGAGTTCATATTTTAGTATGTGGATGCATTATTGTAAGGAGATGGTCCCTAGTGTTTTGGCAGAGGTCAAAGGTCACCTGGGGTCCCTGGGTGTCAAAGTCTGAAAATCTGGTTTAAATGTGGTTACCCTTACCGAAATAAATAGCCTTCGAACACCCTTCATATACCCTTCAAAACAGCATTCGAATGCTAAATGGAATGGAGTGCTAAAACGCAGTTGAATGTATGTGAACACCCTTCAAAATACCCTTCGAATGCTATATACCCTTCGAATAGCCTTCCCCACGGACGAATTATGCAAATGAGTTTTGAATGTGAAGGCTAAAATGAATGCTATTCTGAAGACTATTGAATGCTATTCCGAATGCTATTCCGAATGCTATCGAATGCTATTCTGAATGCTATTGAATGCTATTCGGAATGCTATTGAATGCTATTCCGAAGGCAATCGAATGCTATTCTGAATGCCATTTACACCAGATGAAGACTATTGAATGTTTTATCAAATGCTATTAAATGCTATATGCTGAATTAAATGTTACACCAAATTTAATTTAAAATAGTAAATGGCTTGTCAGTATGGTCTAGTAATAATACTCAGAAGAACCAGGTTGAACAATTCCCAGGTCGAGTCAGACCAAAGACTGTGCACAAGGAACCTGCTGCCCATGATGCTCAGGAGTAGGGAAAACAACCAAGTTCCCCACAACCGCTATAATGTCATTAAAACCTTTAGATTGATTTGAAACTTCATTGCAATCCACCTGCTGTGGTCCTTGTTACGGAAGTACTGTAGGTAGGGGCATAGGCTAAAAGGAAGCAAAATGAATGAAAGGTCAAATCGTGTACTATTTGTTCAGTAATGAAGTTAATTAAATCACAATATTACACAAACAAAGGTTTAATTTTAACTTGATGACAGCTGTAAAGGATATTCTGTGTACTGTCAGGCACATACTATATTCACACTGCATGACAATCAAAATTAAGACATGATCAGTTAGTGCATATTTTCCTGGGCCCGTGGTTTAATAATTTGCATGCAGGTGAATTAACATTGAATTTGCACACTGAATGTGTGTATGTAACCTCATCCATGTATGACAGATCTGTTTCTACTTGTTAAAAATTGTGTAATTTGCTGTAGGTATAAAAATAAGGTTGTTTCTAAAACCCCCACAGCCCCCACTCATAGATCATGCATGGGTCGAGGTAGTATTAGTATCACAATCATGTTTGGTTATTACTAAAACCATGCAACCCACAACTAATTACACACAGCTTAACTTAAAGGCCTGGCGCAAGGTGGTTAATGATAAAACTCGCACAACTCAGGCCTTCAGTTTGAACCATCAGGCCTTTAAAGGGCCAAACCTCTCACCCCAAACTACAATTTAGGAACCTGAGTACCCAAATTCTCAATTGGCTCAGCTCTTTGAGTGACAGCTAGCCAATTCAAACAATGCAAAGTGCCAAAGCTTACATTACACAGCATGAACTGTATTGAGAGTGTTTTGATTATGCACATTGAGCTTTTTTATACTCACCCTAAAGTAATAAACTGAGATTGTATCTGGATGAGGATGAAATTCAGACAATTGTGGGAGGGGCTTCACTAAGAAAGTAAGGAGAATTGGCCCTTTTTGGGGTGAGAGAACTGGGCCTTTAAACAAGTTTTACGTAAGTGGATGTGGGTTGCAGGGTCATTTTAATGACCGTGCATTAATGTTACTATACTAAAACGCAACACCCAACCACCTCAACCCGCCATTACCTATGGGTCAACCAAGGTCGTTGGTTTTGGGTGGTTAGTTGTGGGTGTGGGGGCTGTGGGGGTTTCTGAAACAACCTAAAAATATTCAGCGTTATTGTTTCCACAAGAAAGCAATGCAAATTCTGACAACTAAAATAGAAAAGAAAAAAAAACTTAATCCACCAACTAGTTGAAACTACTGTATTCACTGTCAAGCTTTGTCAATTTTTTCTGGCAATTAATCCCTAGCATATTGTTGTATGCATGGGTTCCAGAATCTACTGGAGAACTGATCATACACTCCAAACTGGAAAAAAGCTGCGGCCAGCTGGCCCAACCTAAACCAGTGGGAAAGAAACTGAGACTTGAACCATATCTAAAGCTAAATTTATTTAAAAAATAAATTTATGAACTGCATGCAACTTTGAAAAAAACTTAATTTATGAATTGAAACAGTATCTTTGATCCCTTTAAAGTTTAATAAGCAAGATGATGACACTTGTTGACATCTACACATGTTAATGTCTGTAATCTGTTTACATAATTCACACTGCTCATTTGGAGTCAGCTGGCCTGCTGCGGGCGCAGATCCTCTACAGATAACAGTACTATATGTACAGAACTGAAAAATATAAGGCCCAATTCTCCCACTCCAAAATCCAAACAGTACCAAGTACCTTAAAGTTCAAGAGCAGTCACAGTCACCCTAAAATTATTTTGAAACAGCTACTAAATTTTGCTATTTTTCTGTCATTTTCCTTCAAAGAAATTTTTAAGATATTTTAAGGCTGAAACATTCAACATTCAAAGTAAACCAGAGTATTACTACTTGTAAATTTCAGTGAAAAACACACTGTCACATGATTATCAAGAGCCATAACAATTTTGATTATTATCCCAGCTTGTTCAAATTGGGGTGTCTGCATTTGGCCTTTAAGTTTTGTTTTTTTTTTGCCCTAGTAATCCCCGCCCACAGAAGTCTGAGCATATGAATATATACTAAGTTTATGACTAGAACTAAGCAGTGCATTCATGCAGCAGTGGCCTATATGTGCAATTAATTTCAATAGGGCATGCATAGGTTCAAAGATATCTTTCAATTATTAACTTCTAGTTGCAATGTATGCTAAACCACTAGCTAGTGGCAATTACCTGTAGTAGTTGCATGCAAAGTGTGTGACTGCTCTACTATACACATCTATGGAAGGGGGAAGGCCTACACTATAGCACACTGTCCATACAGCTTAAAAAATAAAAGAAGTAAATGCTTATGCATCATCTGAAGGTTAATTCTCTCCATAAGTTTCTCTAAATGTTACTGACTCACAATATACTGATAGGGTGGAAGGATTATTGTTAAACAATTAACTCACCTTTTACCAATCAAACAGAAACTGTTCTCACAAACTATAGTGTACAGTATTCTGCCACAGCTAGCTCTTCAAAATGGCAGCACAACTGAATTCAAACTGAGTTACCTAAAGGTGCACAACCAATTACAAAAGGGCTCATATGACTTCTTTTTTGTTTATCAAACCATTTGATTGGCTGGTTGCAGCTGTGGCATTCATCAATTCCAAAATAAATATTTGACCTCCAAACTGATCTTGTGAATGCTAAAGCTTGGGTTGAAGGGTATTTCGAATGCTATAGCTTTCAGATATAACATTCAAAATAGCATTCAATAGCCTTCAAAAGTTTGCAGCGAATGCTATACTAAGTGTGAATGGTATCGAATGCTAAAATATCAGTTTTATACCATTCGAATGGTATTTGAAGGGTATTTGAAGGCTATAATAGCCTTCATATTTGGTAAGGGATACTCAAGATGGAAACTTGAATGGATTTCATATTTGGTATGTGAATGGGTTGTAGTCAAAGTTGGTCCCTATTGTTTATTTCTTTTAGTGGAGGCCAAAGGTTATCTGGGGTCACCAGAGGTCAAAGTCTGAAAACATAGTTCAAGGTGATATCTCAAGTTTGGAAGCTTGGATAGATTTCATACTTGGTATGTGGATGCATTATGGTCAGGAAATGGTTCCTATTGTTTTGGTGGAGGTCAAATGTCATCTGGGGTCACCAGGGGTTAAAGTCCTAAAATCTTGTTAACATGATTTTTCAAGATAGCTGTGTGTCTGTCTATCTTTTATGGCTTTTATGGGTTTCAAGGGTTTCAAAAGGTCATCTGGAATAACAAAATTATTTTTTGAACATGGTAGTCTAGGATTCGAGTGAGAAGATAAAGGTGCATGATGGTATTATTTGAAACAGTACATTTATGTATCATTGAAACCTCAATGCATTTTTGCATTCTGGTTTATATTCACTTGCTCTACCAAAATTAAAAATTTAGCTGAGCCTCAATTTTTCAAGTCCTGTTATCTATTGGCTCCATAATTCAAAGCACGCCTTCACCCAGTGACGCTTCATCTAAAACATTAACACTTACTCTTTCCCGCACATATCCACAATCTACTTCACCCAACATTACCTCCTATCAATTTGCACTTGTTAGCCCTACTTCCCCACAGTATCTGCCTCACAAGGTTTCAATAGCACACTGTTACCAAATGTCCTCATCCACAGTAATTAATACCATTTTGTCAAATGTATATGAATCATAATTTAAACTGTTTAAACTTTTGCATAAAATTTATTTCAGCATTAACATGCAATTGAAATATATCTCAATCATCCTATAACAATTGCAAAAGCTGAAACTGCCTGATACTTTTCTTCATATTGCTGAATCATCTCATTTAACCAAGTTATCCCAACGTCCTATCTCCTGTCACCCGTCACACATTTCAAAGTTGAGCTACTGCACTGTTGGTACCCTCGTGCGCTAAGTCCTTGTGGAAAAAGTTAAGTGCTCTTTTTCAAGTACAAAATAATTCAGGACATGTGGTCAATCTGTACAGCAACATTGATTTGCTTAGAGACAAGTGTACTTTCATGGTTTGCAGTAGCCCACGGGGCGGACAAATTTTTTTTGTCCAGCTCATCACTACGAAAAACCAACGTCCGCCAGCGTTGGACACCAAATCTGTTCAACTGCGTAGAAAAATTACAGAAACTTTCTTAACATAACTCCGCTTGAATTGGTTCAAGCAAGACTGTTAATTTTCATTGAACAGGCAAACACTTGTACCATGGAAGTACCATTATACAACAGTACACAGAGTCACTGCGATCAATGTTATTCGACACTGGTATTGTGTGGTACAGTGCAAGCATATACAAACACACACAGTACAGCGGTTATTTAAGAACAATCGATCACACAGCTATGTGAAAAGAATGTTCGACACTTTTTACCAAAAGAGAACTGTTTTTAAATCCACTCTTTGATGAAGGTTGTTATTGTTTGAAAGAGGCTGTCCATGATCAAGACTTCCATCTAAATTAAAAGCTCTAACCGACGTAATTAGCCTATGTTTTTGTTTGGTTTAAACGTCTTTGTGTTCAACGTAGCATTGCCAAGATTTAGTCGTTGAGCTACCCTAGGAATAGACCAATTATGGTTAGTGCTCATGAATATTAAGACGATCAACTTTTGGGCTCATTGAACGGAATTTCTGACCATCTCCGGCAGGCTCTGAGGGGAGACAGCTTAAAGGGGGCTGCAGCCACAGAGGCGCTTCGTAGGCTAGGTTTACAGTTACCAGCAATTCTCTCAAGGGGGGGAGGAGTGGGGGCTAAAGGGATTTGTTCTCCTTTCCAGAGGAGGGGAGGGTAACATTCCATTTGTTCATTTCCATACAATTTTATAAAAAAATGTCAGTGTCTTAGTTTCTTATTTAAGGGGAGGACACTGTGCATTGTATGAACTTACTGTACATAAAAAGTTTTTTAAACATATCTGGTTGCCCCTCACAGTCCTTCTCAACCCACCTGTACTGTAACTTCGACCTAAGGCACTATCAATATGGACTTAGTGTTTGGCAGTAATAAATCCCCCACTTTTGAGTTCCTGGCAGGATCTTTTGTTGCCCTGTAAATTGATCTAGTCTTCCACATAAATATTAGATGCACCAACTGCATGCATCAATGTGTTGGCAGATACCCATGTGGGGGGGGGAAATTCATGCCCTCCAAAAGTTTTCCCTCAAAATATCTGGTACTCAATGATAAAAACTGTAACCTCAATTCAGCTCCTTAATCATACTTTTAAGACTATTGTAAGTTTAAAATCTTGTACCATTCCGCATCTAGACTTTAAAAATGGAACCAACTGACATTTTGCTCAGTGCTCATCATAATCAAAGGAGTAGGGAAAACAAACCAGTGAGTCATACCTGGAAAGAAGGTCGTGGCCAGCTCTACTTAAACCAATTGGTTAGAAAATGGGCTGTAAAACTCCATCTAAATACATGAACTACTGTAACAATGTCCAGTCTGCTCGGAAAATACCCCAATAATTTCAAACATTGATATGCAGTCCCCTCCCCTTCCAGATTGGTTTCTCATAATATGGACCTGCTGGTATTCAAGTAAATTTCATATTGATGTAAACAAATTTTAATTACTGTATTTGGCTTTAACTTCAAGCTTGAATTAATTTTTATGAACTTAAGCCACATTGTTAGTTCTTAATAGTGTAAATATGCAGGTTCAGGATTATAATCTGTGTCTTTTAATCTTTCTTTTGCAGCACCAAAGTATACATTAGTACTCTTCTTCTCTGCTGTGGCTATATTTTTATATCTTTCACCGTTGCTATTGCACACACCTTGCCTAGATGATAGAGAAATCCCCAATCGTCCTAAAGTGATGGCCCATCGAGGAGCTCCACAGGTAATTTATTCATTTTGAAGTTTATGGATTCTGACAGTAGTGGTAGTTGAGTGGCCATGCCTGCATTTTACATTTGATGTGAGATTACAGTAATTTTATCATGCATTTTGCTTGTAATCAATGCCACTAGCAACTATAAAATGTATTTGAGTGAACTGTGTTTAATGAAAAATGGGAGTAGGTATAGGATAGTTTACAACTCTGTGGCTATTTATCTCAAATATATATTATTCTTTTATTTGAAAGTCTCATAAATACTACTTTATGGAAAGTATTACACTTGTGACCTCAAGAAGGGCTGGTGCAGACACTTGAGTGTTAAAAACGAAATTACCCTCTTATAAAAATTCTTGCTGATGTGAAGCAACATAAAATTTTTTAACTGTTTAGCTTGCAAAAACAAAAGTATTAAATTCCGATCCTTGGTACCTGAAATTTGGGGGTAACATCAATCTTTGTTTTGAGCCCTAGAACAGGGTTGACAAGATTACTGTCCACCAACAACTTCAGCAAGAAAACAAAAGCTGATACCTGATTGGTTGAAGTGAATTGATACAATCTTATGACAGTCATAGACTCAAGTCATGAATTCAAGGTGAATATGAACCTGTGTTTGGTCAACTACATGGAAGAAATTGAGAGTAGTCACATTTGAATTAGAAGTGCTGCTGACTCCTGTAATGAAGCAAGAGTTAACTTTCAATTTGGTTTGTCTGAAAATGCTTCAGGTCAGGGGTCAGTTTGGATCCCTTGGAAAATTTTGTGCCCTTCCTTCCCCTGAAGATATTGCTTTCACCCCTGCTTTACTTTGTATGGGTCTGTACATTAGCTGCATAACTGATTTTATGGCAAGCACATATGCTTGGTGAGAGAAAAGCTTGTTGGCCTCCAGATAAAACTTCATGCATCTTCAGCATTGCATCATACTGGGACAGTGGTAGTTGTAGCACGGCATGCAGTGGCCCACTCAAACATGAAAGGATTTTACAAAGCCTTCTCTCATTTTCTTGCTTCAGTACGTATGTGGAAAGTTAGAACTTACTTATGATGAGAGTTCTACTGTCATGATGTCCCATGGCAGTATTCCTTTGAAAAGGATATCTCATTGAACAAGGGGAAATGCCTTTCTTACTTGAAGCCTTGGACAATGCTCACTAACATAGATCTCATAATTGGTACACAATAATTAAAATAGAATTGAAGTAATTGCACAACACTTCATATTTATACTCACTGCTGTGTGTAATTTTCTTTTTTATTCTCATGTTTTAGCAATGTTTGTTGATTTTATTTCACAGCTTGCCCCAGAAAATACAAGAGTGTCATTTGAAACTGCCTTGTTGCACAATGTCTCTGGTATGGAATCAGATGTGTCAATAAGGTATGTAAGGGGGAGTGGTAGAGACTACCACATGACAGTGTTTATTTTAAGTATTTATAGTCAAATTTCAGATCCAATTTAGCTACTCTACACAAGAAAAAACAAATCAATTTTGAACAAAGATGTAAGTGTGGGGGAAATTTGAAGTTTTGAGCAAAATTCTGAGCATGTCCATTAGATAGACAAACATTTTGTTGTGCTTGGTAAGGTCAAGGGCAGGGAGAGTTTTTAGGGTTGTGTTAGGATCTTTTTACATCAGTGTAATTTTTGCTACATGAACATACTTGAAAAACAGAAAAACAAAGCTCTATTTTGCATTTGACTGCCTGATGGGAAAGTTTTCGAAAAGGAAACCCTCCCCTTAGCCCCCGCCCCCGCCCCCCCCCCGCCCAGTTAAAAAATTCTAGAAACAGCGTTCGAGGAAATGTACTTTGTGTACATCTCTGTTGATTTTTCTTTTTTTTCTGTGGCTTACAACAGATTGTTGCATGATTTGAAAAAAAAATGTTGAAATGTCTAGGTCACAAATTTAAAATAAAAAAAAAAAAACATTTTGAATAGGCAAATACACCCTCATGAAATATTTATTTACATGGAAGATACAGGGATATTTAAGTTTGCCCAATTTGTATAAGTATATGTAGAAAATTGTACAGGTTTGGTCAAATTTGGTGCATTTCATGAACCAAGTCTTTATACCACTTTATAACCTTTTGAGATTACCCTTTTTCTGTAAACATTGCCATTGTTCACAATATTGCAAGACATATTGATATTCCACTAACCTTCCAAGCACTAGAAAGAAGTACAGTACACCATGAAATAAAAATGTTAATATTTTCTAATCTTATGTTTATCTTTATGCTTATGTGATATCTCTATAGTTTTCTGAAGTATTTTTGGCATACTTTAAAACCATCTATTTCAGTACACAGGTTTGAGAATTCATTACTGCATAGAGTTGTGGGAGACTTGTGGTACACAAAAACTCAGCAGATGGTTCATTTTGTTCTCTACATTGCAAATAACACGAAATAGCGGTGTGTTTAGCCCAACAGAAAGAAGAAAGTGGTTCAACCCCATATCCCTAGTCCCCGAAACAAAACACAACCCAAATTCCTAAATAAGGAATTAGACACAAGGTCCAGTTAAGTTACAAATTTGCACTTTAGAAAATTAATTAGACATGCAGGTTGAGATCAGCATTGGATAACATGATTTTCCAATTTTACCTTAAGTCCTGAAGTTCATACTCTTTTTTATCAGTTAATACTGAAGTACAGTATGATTTTGTAATTGTCCTACATAGAACACTGCATGATATGCAGAACCTGTTTTTACAAGCTTGACTGGTTCCAGTATTTATAGAGTTTGATAAGCACTGACCCCAAAAGTCACACTGGAATGGAGTTGTGAATTCTAATGAACAATTAGGTCACAACTGAGTCAGGAACATTAACAAGTATGTCAAGTAAAAAAAAGGGGCTAACAATGAGGTTGTTTGCACAAATTTTTCACAACAATTCTGCACCACAATTGTACAATGAGTATAAGTAACAAAAACATGAACAGTCATCATGTATCAACATTGTTATTTGTCTATGAAGAGAAGACTCTCTTGCATTGCATATAAAGGTGGAATGTCCTTTTTTTCTTTTTCTTTTTGTAATTCTAATTCCTCTGCAAATTAACTCCAAAATTATAATTAATGTATCATTTTTCTTGAAAGACCTCCTCATCGTTTCTTTTTGTTGGCTCAATCAGATTTAGGGGGCTGGAACAAAACATTAATTTTCTCCGTCATAAGGATACTCTAATCATTCCTTTTAGTATAGACTGCTAGCCCTGTTGGTACATACCTCAGTAGGAAGCAAGTTAACCTATTTTACATGCTTTTTCAATCTATGAGGTGTCAAAATGAGGATGAATAGAACCTAGTAATATTTGACTCCAGGGAATAGTGATGATGATATTAAGAAAAATTCAATTGGCCACTGTAGTAGTTAATACAATAGCTGTGCTTGCTCCTCAGTATAAGTATTAGAGGAGAGAGAACAAGCCAGTGAGTCACATCTGCAGGGAATAATTTAGTACAGAAATTTTGCATAGCATTTTTGCGATACAAGTTCCATTTTGTGTAGCAGTTTTCAAAATTTGCATAGCAATTTTCACTGTCATGCTTTTCTTCTGTTATGCAGTACTCTAATTCATGCCCAGATGCTATTCCCCGCTATGATACCATGTTCAGTTATATGCTGAAACTAAACCTAAACATTGACTTAATGTGACAGCACTCTTCCACGAAAAGTCCTGTCTGCAATAATTCTGTATGGATCTGCAGAAACAAGGCACAAAATGCTGAGTTCAATTCCATATCGGACTGAATCAGCTCCTTGCTTTGCCGTAGGCCTTCAGTGTAAGGTCCTCCAGAAAGCGAGTCAAAAACATTCACTCAACAAGCTTGATGCACTGTGTGCTAACAAACTGGAACAGGGCTAGAAGACAGTCAGTAACCTTATTGTTTTTCTTCCACCATGATAATAAGCAGTTTGCATGCTTCTTAAATAATGGGTTACTCAATCTAACTCAGCATGGTTTCCTACCCAGTAGATCTTGTGTTACAAATTTGCTAAGCTTTCTTGAGGATGTTTCTTTGTCTCTCGATTCAGGTTCCAGTGTGGACGTCATTTACCTTGACTTCCAAAAAGCTTTTGACAAAGTACCTCTAGGTAGACTCATGGTAAAATTGCATAGGTTAGGCATCATGGGCAAGTGCGCTCAGTGGATCAATTCGTGGCTCAATGGTAGGTCTCAGAGAGTTGTTGTCAATGGAAATTTTTCTTCCTGGAAAGAAGTCTCAAGTGGTGTACCACAAGGTTCTGTTCTTGGCCCACTTCTTTTCTTAATTTTCATAAATGATATTGATAGCTCTATCACTTCCAGTATAAGTAAGTTTGCTGATGATACAAAGCTCTATAGGAAGGTTGGAGGAAAGGATGATTCTTTATTGCTTCAGAAAGATCTGGATAGGTTATTTTCATGGTCTCAGACTTGGCAAATGTCTTTTAATGCTGATAAGTGCAAAGTCCTCCACTTTGGTTCTAAGAATCCCCACCATGATTATACTATGAATGGTACTAATTTGAACAAAGTGACTTCTGAGAAAGACCTTGGTGTAGTTATTACAAGAGATTTAAAGTCATCTAGGCAGTGTGCAGCTACAGCTGCAAGGGCAAATAGGGTGCTTGGGTTGATCAGGAGGAATTTTAAGAGTTTTAGTAAAGAAATTGTGCTAAATTTGTATAAGCAGCTGGTTCGACCCCATCTCGACTATGCTGCACAGGCCTGGAGTCCCTTCTTTGAAAAGGACAAATTGCTTTTAGAGCAAGTTCAGAAGAGAGCTACCCGACTCATACCTGAGGTTAAAAATCTACCTTATTCCCAAAGGCTTAAGCTGCTTGGGCTTACCACTTTGGAGCTGAGAAGGATTAGGGGGGACATGCTCCAGGTATACAAATTTCTATCTGAAGGGAATCCTTTGTTAGCGTGCAGTTATTTAAAGGTCCAGAGTAATCCTCGGGTTAGAGGCCATTGCAAAAAGCTTGAAAAGTCTTTTGCTAGACTTGACATTAGGAAGTTCAGTTTCTCTCATAGGGTTGTTAGTGAGTGGAATAGCCTGCCTGAGTGGGTTGTTAACTCCACATCAGTGCACCGTTTTAAGGTTAATATTGACAAGTTTTTCCATGACTGTGGTAGAATCTAATCTTTCTGGGCTCTTTAGGTGTTGGTGGTTTGCTTTGTTTTGGGGGGTTTTTGGATTACAGGGCATCTTATGGGGCCTTTACAGCCCTCCTTTGCCCTTTAACCTGTTATGTTATGTTATGTTATGTTAAATCCTAGGAATTTTCCTAAATTTCGATCTTGCTATCCGTTTCTAAAAGTGTTCTCAAACTTCTCATACGTATTACATACAAGGCCTACTGCTACAGCCTCATTCAGGGTAGTCAGAACGATGTCAATTTGAAAGATGTCCAATATAATCAAATTTTCACAAATTTCATAAAATAATTATAAGGCACGTGTAAAATACTCTTACTAAGCCCTTCATACTATTTTCAAAAGATTAACCCCTGTAATTATGCCCTACGATGCTTTTTTCTTCTGAGTTGTTTGTGCTAGACCTTGCACTATCCTAACGTGTTTGCATATGGAGATGTGTAGAGCCTAGGCTGTCTCGTGTTTTATGTGGAAGAAGTTTGATCCCTATGGAAAGCCCCCAAGCTATCGTAACACTAGCACTTACGGAGTGCCTCATACTTCATACACAGCTGCAAACGTTAAAGTTGCACCATCGACAATGTAACTAGCGGCCAATAGGTGCACGTAAAATTTACGTGAATTACCTTGCTGTTTTGAGCACACTCAAGTGTCTGGGTTCTTTTAATCTTGCTGCTTTTTTGCAGTGTTTCGTTGCTTGACAAGTGTGCGAGTACTAATTATATATTGAACAGTTGTAGGCCTTCATGCTGTATTCCCGTTGTCATTTCCATTCACAGAGTACCGGAGCTTTTGCTCGGAAATTGTACCGCAAATTTTGCTACTCATATTTTTATTTGTGTCGCAAATCTGTTACTTTGCATCGCATTTTGCGATGCGATACCGGATAAATTATTCCCTGCATCTGTGAAAAGGTCATTGCCGACCCAATTTAAACAAGGTGGTTTGGTACTGAGCAGGGATGTAGCTAGCCAAATTTGAGTGCCGGGTAATTGTCTGATCTTTGGAAAGCACCTCACCACACCGCATGGCATCTGTCCCATTTTTCAGCCATTAATTTTTGGTTCCTTGCGATAGCAAGGGAACCTATGTAGTCAGCTTGGCGTGTGTGTGTGTGTGACACTTGCTTCGGTACGCTCTAACTCAACAAGGGAAGGTTGGATGGAACTTGGATTTGGTACATAGATTCGTCATAGGGAGAAGGTGTGCCCTGTTGTTTTTGGTGAAGGTCAAAGGTCATTTGGGGTCACCAGAGTTCAAAAACTAAAAACCTTCTCAACACGATATTTCTAGGTAGGAAACTTGGATAGATGTCATACTTGGTGTGTGGATGTTATGGTGTAAGGATGAAATTGGATATGTTTGTTGGAGGTCAAGGGGTCATCTGGGGTCACCAGGGGTCAAACACTGAAAAACGTTTTAACACAGTATTTTAAGGTAGAAAGGACAGATTTCAAATCAGTCTGTTTGGTTAAGGTCAAAGGTCATCAAGGTCACTGGAGGTCAACGGCTGGAAATGTTATTTAGAAAATCTTGTAAGCTAGATAAAGATACTTTCAATAGATTTTTTTGGTCTCACCTGGTTTTGCATGCTTACGCACCCAAACACCTTAGAAATTTGGCCTTTACCTTCGTTCAGTATTATGGTTCCTTCAGGTTGTACACATATTTTGGATCATTCAAAGTTTTAAGAGGGCAATAACTGAAATCTGTAGATTTCACTGAGCACAGGTCACTCTGCACTAAACTGGTCTCTTTGCCAGTGGAAGCAATGCATGGATTATACAGTATGTCTCTTTAATACTGCTGTGCTCTGTGGGGTAATCTAATCCTTATTCTATTTTCACACCCCATTAATCACTTGCTTTCTGCTTAACTACTGAATAAACCCTGTTTTCTGTGTAGAGGTAGCAAGCAGCACAAATGGTAGATTGTTTTAAAGTAATAGCAAGTTTTATTTGAGAGCAGGAAAAATAACTTGTGAGAGAAAAATACAAGGGGTGTTTTTCTCTCTCTGATCACATTGTGTATTGTTTATTGGTGATAATATCAAGTTTGATTACAAGCATAAATACATATCGAAATGAGGTAGTGTTTTTGATGGATCACCAAGCATTACAAAAGTTGAATGTAAGAAAGCCCACAGAAATTTAATCTTTGATTTCATGTAATATTAGTACTAAAATACCCCTGGTGAAGATGTTACAAACATTGAGTATGAACTTTTGCTTAGCTCTATTTCGGAGACTGGCTGTACAGTTCTTATAATATCCAGCAAGGAACCACAGTGCCCATTGGGCTCTTGTTCATTTTTTCCCTCATTCTACTTTAGGGAGTAAATTTAGGGCAAGTTATAGGTATTGGTAGGCAGATTTGTGGTGGGCAGGGAGACGTGTGTTTGCCTGGTGTGCCGGGCAGGAATACCAAGTGCTGGGTGTCACCGCCCAGCGCTGCCCACTGAAGCTACATCCTTGGTACTAAGCCATTAAACCTCATGTATCTAACTAAAATATTTTATTTATAAGAATGTGTTACAGATCATTAAAGGAAATGGAAGTCCCAATCTACATTTTGGACCATCCTTTCAGTAAGTTGTCCTCTGTCCCACTGTGTTATTAGTTTATATAGGTTTGGTTGCCCATAGGTGAGATTACTTGTGTAAATGGGAGGAAGTGCAGTTAAACTTGGAGCTTGTAGATTCCCATTCCAGGAAATTTTTGGGGAAATATTTTATGTTAGTACTAGGTTTGACAGTACTTATTGAAGGATACCACCACACTGGAAGTGAAATTATTGTTGCAAATAAAATGAGCTGTGTTGGAAAAGCCAGGGGTGCTATTGACTACATTTGGTAATTAATGCTGCAGAATTAATTTCCTCTGCATTGATTTTCTTCTTGCACTTTCTATCCTTTCATCAGCACTGATGGAAAACTCTTCTTACTGCATGATGACACATTTGAAATGTGCACAGACATAGCTAAAATATTCCCAGACAGAATTACAGAACCTGCATCTAATTTTTCGTGGGATGATATCCAGCAGCTAAATGCTGGCTCATGGTTTCTGGAGGTAAGTTCTAAATAAAGGTTGACAGTTAAAGTGTGATTCACATTTTGAACTTTTTGAGGAGTTACAGTCAAAAGGTTTTAACAATATACTAGGATCGCATGTAATGTTGCTAATAAATTGTACCTCATTTTTTCAAGTCCTTTTGAAAGATCTTTAAAAATTAGGGGCAGGCAAGGGGTGATGGGGGATCTCTTACTGGTATCAGGTGATCTGAGAGTCATCAGGGTACCATAAGCATGGGTAATGCAGTGATGATTGTCAACCTCACATCCTACTTTATCAACACAAGCAATAAAAGATTGGTTGATCTCAGGTACCCCTCTTCCTTCACTTTTTGTTTGATGCTTGTTTCGACTCCTACAATTTGTGGGTCATATGCTGACTGCTATGTTATTGTGGCCTTCATTGATTACAAGAATTACATTTTTTTCAGAGACATCTACTCTCACTCAAAATTAAAGATACATGTATGATTAAACAGTTAGTTGCTATCGTACAAAACTACTTTAGCACAATCTCAAATTATGTCATATATATGTGTTTCAAGGTTCTTTAGTGCTCTGAAACAACAAAAATAAAATTAATGAGGATGTTGTTATGGGAATGGTAGATTGAGTTTTAAGGCCCAGTTTCCAACCAATTGGTTTAAGTCAGGCATGCCACAATTGTGGCTCACTGGCCTTTTTCCCTACTCCATTGCTTATGCTGAGCACCAAGGTTGCTTAGCATAGTCCAGCAGTAGGTTTTAAAGTCTTCAGTATGACCTGGCCAAGACTCAGAACTCCCTGCCTCCTGAGTGCAAGTAAGATGCTCTAACCACTTGACCATGCAGTCTGTCAGGATTGATGCATATGTGAGATCTGGTAGTTTCACAGGTCATTCAAATAGAGTCAACCATGGCAAAGATTTTGGGGTCAATTGTATGGTGTTTAAATTTTTTTTTATTTTAATTGTCAATGTAATCAGCAATTTGGAAGGAGTCACTGTTGCTAAAACATTTTCATCAAGTAAGGATTGGAAGAATAAAACTGAAAAGAGAAAAACAATTCCCTATATTACTTGATTCTGTATGAGAATATAATGTAAAGTGTTGTAAAGGGGTGTAAGTCTCAGTTCTTGCTGTGAAATTTTACCAGGGAGGTGTTATTTTTTTTTGAGAATTTGTTTGGTAATTTGTAAACTACTAACAAAAGCACCAATTTTTTTTCACCCCCTCCTCCCAAAAAAGAGAAAGCCGTTCTCTATAACATAGGATATTGAAATGAATTGTCATGGTTTTTTCCTTGCTGAAATAAGCTTTCTGGTACCTAAAGTTTTAACAGACTTACTTAATCAGGAAATAAATGTTTGATGAACAGAGACATGTTACCATGGAGACCAAAATATAACATATCACTTCTGCTAGCTATAGTAATATTAAACAAAATAGTTGAGATGGTTCTTCATCAACAAAAGTGATGACAGATCATTTAAAGAAGAAATTGGACCATGAAATTAGTTCGTTGATAGAAGAAAGTGCTGCAAATTAAGAAACATTCCTAAAATGCAACGCAGAGGCATCGTCGTCCACAGTCTATAGCTGGCAGAAACCAGTGTGCAGTATTATGTTGAAGGGAGGTTGTAAAACTTTCAGAACATTAGCATACTTTGTTTAGAATGTTCAAATTTGGAAATGTTCACCATTTACGAGGTTGGCAAGAAGTGGTCTCTGTGGATATGTTGAAAAGGATTTGACAAGTTTGAAACAAATAGTACAATTCTGGAGACCAGTGTTGTTCTGATATTACAGTACCTATATTTGCTACACAATTTCCAATCTTTGCTGATGTTGTTATATATCAGTAAAGATCATTTGCAATAAACAGCAGACCATTGTGGACCATCATTAAGAGTAAACTCATTGCAAGGAAATGAAATACTGGTATTTAAAATAAAAATTTGAGTATACTGTTTTTTTTTTCTCATAAAGTGTATGTAGACACAGTAGTATAGATTGAGTTGTATTGGCAATTAACATTGTCTGATATGATGACAAGCTACCTCATGGGTACCCATTCAACAACTGGCTGGGGGGTAACTTTCAAATGAAGGCAACATGCTTTAAAATAAATATCAATAGTAAAGCAACACACTAAAGACACTGACAGTATCTGTAGGAAGTGCTTCATACATAAATGTTAAAGATATGGCCAGTGAAGGAATTGTTGATGTGTTAACTTAATCAGTTTAAATAGTGTTTGTGATAATGAGCAGTAGCCATATTATCAAACCTAGACAATTGGCATCTACATCATGAATAAACATGATAGAACAGAAAGGTAAAGAAAGAAGTAGCAACTCGTTCAACTTCTTACAAATTGTAACATTTCATAGCAATAAAGGTAACATACACTTGAAGGGATTCTTTTAAATGTATTATAACAATATTTACACCAACTTGTGTCTAATCTTCTGTGTGGTGTGTTTTCTACCTACTTTTACTCTTATGTTGTGTTTCCTTTATGAAAAGTGAACTTTCTAGTTGGATTGTGAATATAAAGCTTGCAAACTTTGGATCACCTAATGTTCAGTGCCATAGGTTCACCATTTCTTGGGCAGTTCACCACATCCCACTTTTTCAACTGTTTGCCCTCCCTCTATCATAAGGCATTACCATCTCTTTTTATTGTAGATTTTAAGAAACTATTTTGTTGTGATACTGAATCATAAAAATTTGCATGTGAATGTGAGCCTGTTAATTTATTCTCATTGCCATCCCTCTTGCGGTGAGGCGTGACTCATCTTTTGAGATGAAGCTCCAGTGTGTGATCAGTGTTGTCATGTATGCTAAATCGATCTAAAAATAATAAAAAACTACCCAAACCCGTGATAGTATTACCCAAACCATACATTAACTCCAGATTTAAGGTTCATCATGCCAGTGTGGAGGGATTGGAAGAAATTTCCCATGTGTACCCATAATACCTCTCAGGTGGTTGCATTGTACCAATAAGTTAGCCTTCTTTTCTTTCCATGTGTACCCCTAACCCCTCTTTTTTTGCTCCTTGTGTAACAAAGGAACCTATGCAGTCACCTTGGCGTATGTATGTGTGTGTGTGTGTGTGTGTGTGTATGTGTGAGCTTGTAAAAGATACCTTGCCGGGTACAGGCCGCCCATAAGAGCTGAAGCCTTGCACGTCTTTCCTTGCTCACGCAGAGCTCGTAACTGGCGTAGCTACCCGAAACTTCGGACACTGCAATGAGCTCTGTCATGTGATATGCAACAGCCCGCCCTCGCTCGTGGCATTCACGTGCCACATGACGTAAACGGCTGAAGGGGAATTCCGACCATTTCCTTACGGGGAACAGTTCTGTGTACCCCGTAAGGCATTGAATACGGGTATGCCCTGTGTGTGTGTGTATGTGATGAATTGGAATGCAAGGTATGTGGTGCGATAACTCAATAACCGAGTGATCAATTTTTTTTAAACTTGGTATGGATGTAGATGTTGTGGAGGTCACTGGTGATCACCAGAGGCCAAAAACTTAATTTCTGTAGCTCTGTAACTCAGTATCCGTTGTTCAAGCAGTGGCATAATTTTAGGAAAAGTTATATTGGTAGGAGGTGAAAATGTTAGTACATTAACCAAAATAATTGGAAACCTTGGGTCAAAAGGTCAAAAGGTAATGTTTTATTGATATCTTGCTACTGAAACATTTTAGAGGGATGGTGTTATGGAGATTTGTGTTCGTCTAAGTGAAATATGCCTGATGACCCCCCTTGACCTCATTGGACCTTTTGACCTTTGTGACTTTTTTGTGACTTCTTTGTGACGTCAAGATTTGTCTTGATCAGACAAACCAAAAAGGCTATTACACTACCCTTTTACCATGTTCGTTACTTGAGTTACTGACATTTAAGTGACAGGTTAGTGAGCACATGTACAGTAGGTCATATGTAGGCCTATTGCAATGCCAGATATGCTGTGCAATTAGTACTCAATAACCAAGTAACATAGTGGAAATAATGAAAAGTTGTGTTTGTCTAAGTAAAGGGCACATGAAGGCTCTTTGGGTCTTTGTTCAATTGGTTTAAAAGTCCAGCTGAAGTTTAATGCCTTCAGACAAATGCAATGTATAAAAGAAAAGAAGAATTATAACCCCCTCTCAGTCTAAAAGCAGTTTAGTTAACAATCAGGACAGTAATGCAATTATTATTAAAAAAAACCTTTTCCTCACATGTATACAGTATTGAATAAAGTTATCCTCAATGTAAGCTGAGATTCCTAATTCAATAGTAAAATATGAAAGCGGTTTCTCTTCTTTACCTCTGCTTTTACCCTAGGGACTACAGTGCTGTTTCTAACACCCTCTTTAGGTTAAAAGGTCAAGTTGAAAGTCATTTATTAGATTCTACAGAGCTAAGTTTGTTTCTTGATAGACCTTCTAGCCGAATTGTGAAGAAGAAATTGGTGGTAATAAATCACTCTCAGGCTGCCTTTAGTAGCAGAATTGTGGGCTTTTCCTTATTTTTGCTTTTAAGGCAAACACATTGGGTTGTCTAAAGGACCACTATGACATAATTTCTAGTCATCCATCATAAATTTTGGTGGTTAGGAATGATGACTGTTAAATTTCGTTGGTGCAGAAGAGACTGTGTTTATTTAAAACCAGTTTTGACCTACTTTGACTATATTTGACCTTTGTGACTTCTTTTTAAGGTCTGGATTTGAATTGTTGAGATTGACCAAAAAGGCAATTAACTAACCTCCTATACTACCCCAAACTCAAGTAAATGACATTTTAGTGAAAGGTGATGAATGTATTTGTCGCATGGAAGTGGGCGGTGTGCAGTGTAATAATTTGAAAAGTTCAGTGTTCCGTTTCTCTCAAACTAAAAGTGTTTGTATGATTTTGAAATTTAATGTGTCCCTTTGTTTTGGGGTGATGACCAAAAGTCATTGGGGTTAAAGGTGCAAATTATGCCTTACTTTGTGACTACCTTAATACAATATCATCTTAAAAACAAGGAACCATAGTGCCCTTGGGCTCTTGTTTGGTAGTACTGTGCAGTTGGGTAACCCCATCTTTTGTTGGAAGCCTGTAACTCTTCCTCTTTTAGTAGTGTGTGTACCATAAGTTATATCCCATCTTTTGTTGGTATCCCATGTTTTCCATATGAAGATGTCTTTCATTTTTGGTCCTGTTTCATTCCATTACCCCTTCTTTCGTTGGTGATACAATTTAAACCCTTTCATCTGCTGGTGCCATTAACTTTTTTTCTATCTTTTCAGAGAGATCCTTTCTGTAATGTCCGTCATTTGTCAGAGGAGGATAAACAGAAATATAAAAGCCAAAAAATAATGTTGTTACAAGATCTTCTGGATATAGTGGTGAAAGAAAATATCAGTTTGGTGTTTGACCTCCACCAACCTGGAGATGACCACCCATACCATCACAATTATACTAATCACACATTGAGTGAAATAAGAAAACATGACATAAAAAACCATCAGGTTAGCTTTTTCCCATTTTGTGATTCATATATGAATATTCATGTGAGGAGCATTACTATTCATGGTATTGATATTATTTTAACCACAACTAAGGTATCCTGTCAGTCCCAGGTTTTGACCTGTTGTGTCATTACAAGACAGTTGCTTCCATTATTCAGTTGGTATTCTTCAAAAAAAAAAGAAAAAACAGCTGTATGGTAGCAACCTAAAAACTGTAGGAAATTTAAAAATTGTGATACCAAGTATTTTCAAGATAATGGTTTTAAAGTATTTATAATGAATATTTCTTAGAAGGAGTTATTTATTAAGTCTCTTAATAAGGTTTTATTAATAATAAGTTACTTCCATCTGTTCACAAAAAGTTACTGTCTATCTGGAAGAGCCCCCCCAAAAATGATAAAGATGGTTTTTTCAGCTCATGAGGCATGACAACATGTTTGTCATGAAGGTGAAAGGAAAAATGGCAGAAACAAAAGCCCCAGTGCACCCTTTTAGGTTCCCACAGTTCATGTAGAACCCAGAAAGTCATGGAATTTTACGCTTTCAATCCCCAAAACTTGAGAGTCATGCAAAAAGGTCCACTTGCTTTCAAAATCATGGAAAATTATGGAATATCAAAACTCTTGCAAAATTTCTTTTCCTGACTGCCTTTGTTCTGACTGTTATTCTGTTGATATAAAACAGCAGATTTTTAGTCTGGAATGGTCATGGAAAAGTCATGGATTTACAAATGGGAAGGGTGTGAGAATCCTGAACAAGGTCTGATTGCATCTAGTAGAGGAGAACCAATATAATCAACTTGAAATTTCCTTTGAGCCCAGGAAAAGGGTATTTGACAGGCATCTGTTGCTTCAAATTTGAGTGTGTAAACAGAATGTGACATTGAGGAATTGATCATATACAAAAATTGACAGATTGTAATGTGTTGTTCTTGCATCCTTTTCATGGCAGTTAGTGAATAATGATCCAATTAATAATTTGCTGCATAATTTATCATGATGTGATGTTAAGGAAACAAGAAAAGATTTCTCATTTTATTGCCAAAATAGGGCTGTTTTCATATCTTAACACCTGTCACAGCGAAATGTTATTTTACAATTGAGGATGAGAAAGCGTAAGGGCTAATTAATGACCATATACTAGAGTAAGCATGGATGAACACAGGCAAACTTGGCCTTATCTTTTTGCCTAGTACCCAGATTCTATAGAGGCAGGCCTGTACTAATCTCTCCCCATCCTGCTCCAGGGACTGCCATTTAACATCCCCTTAGGATGGACATGATTATATCTGAAGTCTTTAGCCAATTTATCAAACATCAGAGGGGGGGGGTAGGGGGTAGGTACCTTTTTCTGCACCACAGCTCAACACCCATGATCCGAGGAAAGTTATATTCCCAAATTATAATTCCCCGATTTGAATCCCCTCAGTCTAAAACAGCTATACTGAGCAAGTGAAATTTACCCCCCAGAAAATTTCCAAGTGGTTCCCTGCAAGATTTAATCCAGGGACCTGTAGTGTGCAAGGCAGTACTCTCAATACTCCTCCTTTACTCCTTTGTTGTTTATTAAAAATGGTTGCAAAAGTCACAGAGCAATTGTTTGGTAGGTGCAACACTCACTGTACTAAACTAATCAGACATTCCAATTTTCCAAGCTAGATCCTCAAGTAGTACTTTCATGATAACATCGGATTGCAACATCATCAGTGAGTATCTAGTTTTCATTCTTGTTCTAGGTTTGGTGGTTGGTCAGTGACGGGAAGAATGCTAACGCTATCCAGCTTGAGGCACCAGAATTATTGACTACATGGGAAGGTTATGCATCTGTAGCTGAACTTAATAAATTTCATATAACAAACGTCAATGCAGAGTATTCAGAAGTTTTTGAGAGTGATATAAGGTTTGAATATACTGTACTTGAAATTATTTTTGTTCTCATTACGTCAACTTACTCTGAAGGAAAAGCTAAATAAACTATTTTTGCCATATTTTTCTTCAAACTACCTTTTGCTTTATTATATGACTTCACTATTGCATATTCAAGGTAAAGTAGGCATTTACTCTTAAAGTGGTTTTTTGGGGGGGTTTTACAAAAAGGAAATATGTAGGGTTTTTTTGTTAATCATGGTTGAAATTTTCCATAATTTGATGAACCATGACAATGAAAGTGCTCAAATTTAGAGAATAGGCCATAAAATACTGCAAAGTTTACCAGCTCTTTTGAAAAACGCTTTCTAATTGAAAGCAGCTTAAGCCTTGCCTATCTGAGTCAAATGAATATTCCATATGTCACACGAGCTATTTTTCGATGTGCAGTAAGTGTAGGCCCTTAATGGCTTTTGTGGTATTGGCACATGGAATTTGAAATACTACCTAGCTCATTTAAAGCCTAGATATAGATAGGGAATTACTGGTAAGCGGGTCTTCCCGCTCTCAGATTCAAAATATGAGACCATGCTGCTTGAATACCAACAGAGTAGGCATACACATGGGGCTTAGTTACTAAGTTGTAAAATGTAAACTTTACTTATGTGTCAGTTCCATGTAAAAAAAGTGGTGCTTGGGGTATTTAGATGTGGTCTTCCCTAACAGGGAGTTGTCATTACGCTTTTTCTAACACTTATGTTGCAAGATTACGAGAAATATTCAACTTACACAGTAACGATACTTGGAACGTTAAAACAACAGTCCATGTCTCACATTTCATGAACCAAACCTTTTGAGTCACCCACGCTGAGGCTTTTGTGAAAACAATCTTGAGAGTACTCAAGCTCAGATAGTATTTGGACATTTACTTAAAACAATCAACAGTCCTGTGGATTGTTAGAACAGTTTTCTCTTCAAGATTCCTTCATTATGTTTTCGCATTAGTACAAATGAAGGTCTAATAGTAGAATTGAGCATAGGCATTTGCGTAACAAGCCGAATATTACGGTGGTATTAGAATTACCACCTCTGGTAAAGTGCTCGTTCTGTGTTTTTGTTGTTTTGTTGTATTGAATATTCATATATAAGTGCACTCCTATTGGCTGAGTAACTCACTGCCGTTGAGTGTATGTATGTGTGTGTGTGCATTTGTGACACTTGGCTTGTGCACGCGATATTTCAAGGAGGAAAACTTCTATAACGCTCAAACTTGGCATGTGTAGCCTATATAGAGAAAAAGGACCCCATTGTTTTTGGTAGAGGTCAAAGTTCATTTGAGGTCCCCAGGGGTCAAACACTGAAAACTTAGTGCACACGATACCTCAAGAAACTCAAACCTGGTGTGTGGGTAGCCCATATAGTGAGGAAGAACCCTAACGTTTTTGGTAGAGGCCAAAGGTTGTGTTAGGTCACCAGAGGTAAAACACTGAAAACTTTGTGCATGTGATATCTCAAGAAGGGAAAGTTCGATAAAACTCAGACTTGGTGTGTGGGTAGCCCTTGTAGAGAGAAAGAACCCTATCATTTTTGGCAGAGGTCAAAGGTTATGTGAGGTCACCATAGGTCAGACACTGAAAACTTTGTGCATGCAATATCTCAAGAAGCTCAAGAAGAGAAACTGCTATAATGCTCAAACTTGGTGTGTGGGTAGTCCTTAAAGAGAGGAAGAACCCTATTGTTTTTGGTAGAGGTCAAAGGTTATGTGAGGTCATTAGAGGTCAAACACTGAAAACTTTGTGCATGCAATATCTCAAGAAGAGAAACTGCTTTAAAGCTCAAACTCGTAGTGTGTGTAGCCCATGTAGAGAGGAAGAACCCTAATGTTTTTGGTGGAGGTCAAAGGCCATTTAAGGTCACCGCAGGTCAAAAACTGGAAACCCTGCACACAATATCTTTGGCAGAATTTTCATGTTGAAGATTGTTTATTCGTCCTCATTGTTCGCATGGACTGCTTAAATGTTCTGTGAAAAATTTGGTCAGGATAATTTAATGTAATTTCTGTTTGTCGAACACAAAGTATCACTTTCATAATTTTCCCATTTTTAGAGAAAAAAATGTCACATGTCTCTTGACAGCTTATCATTAAACAGTTTAGTCTTGTACACTACTTCAAGTTGGGATGACTGCTCTTGCCCCTTCGAAGGTATCTCTCTAATCAGTGAAGAGTACACTTATCCTTTTTTCAATGCCTTTTCAGATGGACTTAAATTCCTAACACTGTAATTATGGACAAATTATAAATTGTTATGTGGCATGGTGGAATATGTGTAAGATCATTTGTTTAAGCTTCTGATGCCTGTATTTGGTTTGGAGAATTAATAATAAAATGGATCTGTGTAATCCTTTCTAATTGACAGGCTGTTCTTTCAAGATGCTACATGACCAAGAATGTGGAAGAAAGCATGTGGCCCTTGAGTTGTAACCTCTCGATGGGTCGCAACCATTGCAACAATTTAGTTAAAAATTTGGTTTCTTTTTGAAAGCCTAGTTTAGTTTGGAAAATGGTAGATTGCTTTTGGAGGAAAATCCATCTCACATTGACTCATCAAATTATTGGTCCTGACCTTTTGGTTGTTGAACTTCATCCCATGAATTTTTTTTTATGGATATCCCTCAGTTACAGCTAATGTAAGGGTAAATTTGTGAAATGATTTGTATGGTCCTATCTTTGATTGCCAATTTGCAGTCATCAGGTATGGGATGGTGCTTACAAATACCTCAAGTGAGAACCCAAGGAGCTTATGAATTAGTTTTTGGTTTTGTTTGTTACTCATAACGATATGGTACAGGGAAGCTCGGAATCCTGTGGTACAGAAGTTTGCTTAACTCTTTTATGAAACTGTATGAAAGTGATTAGAAGTGTTAACAGGAAGTTCCCAAAGATTATGTCGGTGAAAACTTTATCCCCATGCTTCAAAAGCAGGAGGTGGTGTTGCTCAGTGAGGTCGGCGATAGAAGGGAACTTAACGTATGGGTAAGCATGATTCAAGATGGACAGATTGACAGTACTATGCAGAAATTTGTTTGAGTGTCATCATAGGTGTAGGAGGTGGGGGTGCATGGGGGACACTCGCCCTACCAATTTGGACAAAAGCAGTTGGTCTATTCGAGCAAAACATGGACAAAACATGACAAACGGTGACATTATTTGGGCTAAAAAAGGCTGTTGCCCCTCATAGAAAATAACCCCCCTTCACTTATTTATGTCATCAGTTTTTTAAAAAGACTAGGGGTGTTACTCCTTATTTTGTGTGTTTTTTTCACAACTAGTGTAGTCCATACAAATGTCCGGTTTTTTTCACCACACAGGCAATATGAAAAAAATGGAATAACCAGCAATATATACCAAGTGGGAAAGAGATGGATATTTTCACTTTTCTGGTGTGAAGGTGCTACTTCAGTTACTTCCAGTGCATGTCAGTTGGTGAAAAATATAGATACTCCTTACTTTATATTGGTAAGCCATTTTAAATTTATGGAATTGCTACATTAAGTAGAACTGTCTTTGCAAAGAGTTTCAGTCTATTTATCCAATCTTTAAACTTTCTTTATATTGTCAAATAATAAGGCTAATCGCCATGCACTTAAATACCCCCCTTGACATTCTACTTCAGGGAGTTTACCTTGGGAATTCAAGCAGACAGGTTCTGACAGCTCAGCCCCATTATGTGGACGTTCCCACACAATAAATTCAATGTCCTGTCAGATTCTTGACACTTATAGTTTTGATGAAGTCCATCCAGTGACATAGTCAGTGTCTTCCCCAAATACAGAAATAGAGGTCGCCAGTCAGCGTCCTACTTCTTGCAAACTTTTCTCATTGGTCATTTGTTAGGCATGTGCATGTCTTAGTCCAATCAGGATTCCCCATCTCATAGTTTGCAGACAACTCTGTCTGGAAACCACCTTAGCACTTTTAGGTAACTCCCTTCCTGGAGAGAGTTGGAAATAGACAGCCAAACAGAAAGGATCAACTCAAGAAACACGCACAGCTCCGCGGCCTTTGCCGCTGGGCCAAGCCTGCTGGACTCTACCAGCTCTTCTTACTCTCTTCGAATTTTCCTTTAACCTTGGAGTAGTTTATAGGAATCAGTTTTTACATTTAAGGGAAGGAAACTTAAGTTTTGAGACAGAAGTTCGTTTCTCACTGTTTAGAGTAGAAGTTTGTTACTCACCATGTAGATTAGAATCAATTCATACTCAACATGTGGTAGTGTTTAATCAAGTCTATCCTGGCAGCTCTTTGATCGATCAGAGAAAGGGATTTCTTTCAGACTTAGAATAAACATTAGTCAACTTTAAAGCTTTGTTCGAGTCTTCTTTCTTGAATCTCTTTTCTTAACGTACTACCCCCTAAGCCTTCATGATGTGATTGGCCCAAACAACGCAACAATATGTACCTTTGGGTCCACAACAATCATTCAAAAAATAAGATAGCACTTTGATGTGATCAGCTATAATAATGCAGATTACTCAAATTCTTCGAATTTTCCTTTAACCTTGGAGTAGTTTATAGGAATCAGTTTTTACATTTAAAGGAAGGAAACTTAAGTGTTGAGACAGAAGTTCGTTTCTCACCGTTTAGAGTAGAAGTTTGTTACTCATCATGTAGATTAGAATCAATTCATACTCAACATGTGACAGTGTATAATCAAGTCTATCCTGGCAGCTCTTTGATCGATCAGAGAAAGGGATTTCTTTCTGACTTAGAATAAACATTAGTCAACTTTAAAGCTTTGTTCGAGTCTTCTTTCTTGAATCTCTTTTCTTAACGTACTACCCCCTAGCCTTCAAGATGTGATTGGCCCAAACAACGCAACAATATGTACCTTTGGGTCCACAACAATCATTCAAAAAATAAGATAGCACTTTGATGTGATCAGCTTTAATAATGCAGATTACTCAAAATTAGTCTGCATTGTTTGTTTCTTGTCATTGTTAGCTATTCATGGTCATTCACATGCAGAGGGTGCCATTCATTTGTTTGACTGATATTTTAAAATAAGTAGATGAAAGGATTGAGTTGATATCCATGACTTAATGAGAGTATTAAAGGGTCACAACACATGGCAATGCTTTTTATTAGCATAGTCAAACTCCCTATCTAATAGTTACTGAAAAATTAAAAATTTTGATTTTGTGGTGTAATGACTTGGAAGAGTTTTGTGCGTAATTCGAAAAGTTTTGTCAGAAACTTTCTTGAAAACTGAATTGAACCATTAAGCAATCACTCATTAAACAGTTTGTAGGATATGAAAATTGTCTAAGTTTGACCATTTATTGTTGGTTTGTCAGGAAAACTTAACAGGTTTGAAAAAAATTTGTTAAATTTCATGAAGCAACTCAATGAACTACTTGAAGAGAGAAAATTTGTAGAGACTAGCAATGTACTTACAAGTTCTAATGATTGTAGACCACAGAGATGAGGACAAGTTTAACTTTTCTTTTTTTCAACTTTCCTCTAGACACCCAAGGGCTATTTAATTATCTGGGTCATCCTGGATGTGATCTCAGTCTTTCTAATCATAGGATTCTTCCTCTATAACAGGTGAGATACCAATTACTTCATGTGTTACAGTTAATATTCATCAATTTTCAATAGTTTCATACAATGTAAAACTTTCTTAGGCCTAGAATTGTACTAAGAGATTGTCTAAGTCATGTTGTTTTCATTCTCTCTTAAATAAATTGTTTAGTTGTTATCACTTACCAGTGTTGGAATGTTACCATTACCTCCTAGCTGAGGAATACAATTTCTAGTCTTGACTTTGAAAAGAAAAATAAACTTGGATGTAGTTAAATATTTCTGACAGCTAATACCATTGCACATTTATAGTGATACTGTTTATACCATGACTTTATGTCATGCACATATATTATACACTTATTTTCAAATGGACTGTTTTTGGGGAAAATTTGTGTTTAAACTGCATCAAAATGACTTTCAAAAAAATGGCTGTTAATTAGTTCCATTCATCAACAATACAATTCATCAAAACTCATTCATACCCCAAGTGTCTCACATTACAAGAGGTAGGAAGTTTGCATCATTGAAAATACTCAAAACCCCTGAAAGCACAGAATGTTCCTGATTTGAAAATTACTTTTTTTTAAGTTTCAGTGAACAGGTTGATGTTGGCAGAAATATTTGTGAATTTGATTTTTTTTGTTTGTTTGGGCGGGGGGGTTAGTTTTGAGAAAAGAGAGTGTGGAACAATATGAAGCTAAAGAGTCTTTTTCATTACCTTTGTGTAAATTTCTCAAAAAGAGTATGGTGCTAAAGATATCATAAACAAATGAATGATGTATCAAATATGGACAAACCTGGTTAGTGTAATGAAGTCTACCTTGCTGTTATTGGGGTCCATCAGCATTAATTCTGCATAAATTTTGTCTTTATGCTATTCCAAACCTTTATATACAGTGGATTAAGATGGTTTATAGGGAACATCTACCTATTATACAGGAAATTTAGGAAAATACAGGAGATAAAGGCTGATGGCCTCCATTTATGGCTGTTTCAGCTTGACCGTCATTAAACTGCGCCAACTTGCCCATTAAAGTATCAAAAGCTGCCCTAATCCAAACATTTTGTGTGACTTTGCAATCTTCAGCTAAATTTTTCAAATTTTTGCTTTAAAAATAATTGCACTTAGCTAAAAGCCACTTAAATATTTTATGTAGAAACAGCTAAGTGCATTTCGAATTTATCGTAAAAAATTGAAAGCAACTGGGAACAAGGAGAGGGAAACTCTTTGCCAGAAACTTTTAATAAGCACTCATCCTTCTTCACAAAGACATAAGTTTGACAGAGGTTTGTTTACACGGAGAAGTAGGATTGCAAGTGGACACTTAATTAACCGTTTATTTGTGTTGGTGGTATTTGAATGAAAGGAAAACAGACCAAATAATACTAAATAGTGGCTTTACATTCTTTAAAGTAAGATTTGGAACCTTTTCTTAAGTTTAGGATTAACACAGTTGAAGAGTTTGATTTAATTTTACCTGGCCTTTAAGTTTGGTTTTTTGTATTGATATAAGAAAACCATTTTAAAGACGGCTATAATATCAATTTGTACTTTTTTAGGAATATCTTCTTGTGATCAGAATGTAACTGTGTAGGTATACATGCACACTTTGTTTGCTGGAGTTGAAAAAAGGATGTGTCCATTTATTTTAAGAGAGGCCATTCTGTTAATCTTTTAGGCAACGGATTTGTTTTTGACTGTGTTACTGAGACATTGTCATCATGTTTTCCTGTACAACAGTTTTCGGTGAATCTATCCTGATTGTCTCAGTGCTTTTTATTAATTCAGTATGGATATGGCTTATACTGTACAAAACAAACTTGTTGATTTTAAATTGAAGTTCAATTTTTATAAGAGCTGCATGCCATATTCTGATGCAAAGCTGCTTGACTAGGTGTGCCCTTGTGGGATGGGGAAGTACAGTCCCTCTTTTTAATTTTAGTAGCAAATGAATGTGTGGTAAATAATATAGTAAAGGAACAAACTTGGCGTCATCAATTATCTGTTGTTTTCAAAATCCAGTCAATTTAATCGTGGACTTTTCTATGAGCTTAAATTATTTTCCAGTCAGAGTGAACAATATCACCTAAATGGGTAAGTTGTTTGTGTAGCAGCCTTTAACTGTGAATAGAGAGTATTCGTTGGAAAACATTCGGGTCTTATATCAAATATTATGTAAAGAAAGGGCCTTCTTTTAGTACAATGCACCCTTTTTTCAACATTTACTAATGGTGGACTATATAGTCCACTAATAGTCAATAATATTTTAAACATATAGCCATAAAATAGGATTTTCTCACATGCTAACATTAAGATCTCCATTAACTTCCAATCAGTTTATTTTACACTTTAACATTTAGAAAAATTATGGAAAAGGAGACCTCCTGTGTTCAGTTGTTTTCTTGTTTTTTTGTTGTTGTTTTTTTTCAGATGCTTAAAATCTGTGAAAATTGTTTTTCCCCTGTTAATTTTGTTTTCCTTAATAATGATGATTTTACATTCAAAACACTTTTCTGCCTTTAACAAGATAATATTAATAGTGTAAGTACTGTAATAAAGAATTGTACATTAACAAAGCTAAAAAAGTGTCACATATGGTACACATGTCATAAGTTGCTAACATTGCTTCATGATGCAGTAATGAAAAAACATACAATCAAAAGAAACATCATGCATTTACTGATTCAGACATCTGACAAGAATGAGAATGACAATGACCAGTTATTTCCGATACATGAACATCAATGAAATAGCTTAGTGCACCCACTGAAGGCATTATGTAGAGTTGTTCAATGCTTAAGGTGAACTTAAAACTTATAGAAAAAATCATCTATTGGGGGTTTTGACCAAGTCATTTTCATTCAAAAATAAAGAACTTCAAATGTAAAATCAATAAATGGCACAGGTGGGACAAGCCCTTCCCATAAGCCAAGAAAATACCTTGTTTTGAAAAAAGAGCTGTTTTCTTAGCTTTCGGTTTTCCACATCTGAAACCAAACTAGTAACAAAACTACAATCCCAGACCTATGACCAATACTCCCAAAATCAGTCTCACAAAAAGAAGACAAGCCAGAATCACTCTTACCCATAGCATTCAACATTTCATGTGTAGGGATAACTCAATGAAGGAATTGGAAAAATTGAAGCTTGCTTCAGACACTTTTTATCTCTGAATATTAAAATCATTGGCTAGTTTCTGTAATAGCCTTAAAGTGATTTTCCCAATTCTGTTTTAGGTTGCATGCTGAATGAACTTTTAAATGTTTAAACTGAGAAAGCAATGAAGCTTGAAGCACATTGTTGTAAAAGTCAGCAGCGCTATTCAAAGCTCTGCTTTTTAGCATCACTTTACAAGAATCTTCTCCAACTTTGGGAGGTAGCATGGACCCAACCCAAATAAACTGAAAATCAGAACATGGAATGAGCTTGATTCTTTTATTTTAAAACCATCCATTAGGAATTATGCTATGTGTAAATCAACATTCAGATGAATTTGACAGACAGAGGAATAACATTTTTCTAAAATGCATGCTTTCACAACTCCAGCTGAGCAATTTTTTCAAGTTTGTAAAATTTGTAAGAATTTATGAACAGTGACAAAAAGCAGTTATACATTGTTTCTTAAATTTTATCCAAATTATGATAATCTGAAATTAGTACTGCATATTGGAAACTGCTGATAACAGTACCTGCGATACAGTAGCTTGTACCTACTAAGGAATTTTAAGACATCTTTGACAAATCTTTTAGTGCTCTTAAGTGTATTTTCTTTTTTTTCTCACTTTTCAGGTAATATTTTGAACATTAAAGGATAAATATTACTATGATTTTGTTTATCTAATTAGTCTGAAATAAGAAAAAAACTGTTAATATTTGCCATGTAAGAACATGAAAATATTTATTTGTATTAATTTGTATTGCCATATATTCCCAGTTTTAACCAGTTATGCCTTTCACATATGTTATCAGCTTCCATAGAGTGCATTTGATAATTTGTTGCAGCAGAGAATTGTGGGAAATGCAGGATGCAACAGAGTATTATGCATATAGTGTATTCTGTTGTACTTGTTTGCTGTACTTGCATATGTGTCAGCTTCTCAGCCTAATTGCTCAATAAAAAGTACACCTAAGAGGCAGATATATGCTGTAAACACCACAAACCCTCATTCAGAAACCCTCCTTCCATTTGAGGATTTTAAAGAATACATCGGCAAATTTATTGAGAAAACTCAAGATATGGAAGACATGTTGTGGGTCAGGGAGCAGACAAATTATCAAACTGGCTCATAGCAGTGTACATATCACCCTCATCTCTTCATACAACTATGTGTGACTGGTGAAAGATGCAGGTTTCTTTATAGCAGCTTGGAAATAATTCAAAATGCACTTTCATTGAGGAATGTTTTAAGCAAAAATGTCTGTTTGATAAGCGATTGGGGACCAAAGCTTAGCCTTCTGGTGGAATTTGCATTTTAATTCTTCCTTGCTGTTCTTGAAAAAGTGAAAGATGGGCTACCATAACACCAGCTCCCCAAAATGGAAACCAATCACCACAAGTACATTTTCCTGGGAATGGGAGGGGGCAAAATTCTCACTTGAAGACTTCTTCTTGATTGACATCAAATTCAAAAGATGCAGAGTAATTAACATTACTTTGTTTACATAGTATCATGGTGTGAGTATCCAGGAACTTATAACATCCTTGTGTGGATATCCAGAATCTCATAATATCCTTGTGTGGATATCCAGAATCTCATAATATCCTTGTGTGGATATCCAGAATCTCATAATATCCTAGTGTGGATATCCATGATCTCATAATATCCTTGTGTGGATATCCATGATCTCATAATATCTAGTGTTTGCACGGGTAACCCGGGTACCCGCCCGCCATCGTATTACCCGGTTCCAAATCTACTACCCGAATCTTAAAAAAAAAATGCATGCAAAAAGGATCATCCCATTTACGCCATTGCCCACGGTAATGGACTGAAATAGTTTGCCAATTTGGTAAACATTCTCCGAGACTGAGAATGAAGAGAGCCCCTAGAAATTATGTGTAAGTTTGATAGTTGTCTGTACTCCGTTTCTGAAGTTGAAATTTTTATCAGCGTGCGGCCCGATCGCGCTATCGTCACGTAGTGGGTTACTTCTCACACATCACATGTATATCGCTTATAAACTTACTCGCAGGCAAGCTATCTGACGGCCGATTCAAAATCACATCGTACTGTTTCACGCAGACATAGCAAGACATACTGTATCACCCCCGCCCAGCTCGCAAAGACAGTGCCCGTAACGTTCAGCATGCTAGGTAAACTGAGCCTTGCATGTATATACGATCTTATTACGGTATCAATACGGTACCCCACCTCGAGTATAATCCTCGAATATTTCTTAATGGTTAAAGGTGTCAGTTTTACGCAAATCAACACGTTGCCGCTATCTGCAAAGTAAAACGACATCAATGTAATAAGACTGTAAACATTCACAAAATTTTTTTTTAAAACAGGCCAGTATATATCACGTTATTTTGCCCCAAAATGGCGCTCGAGCAGACTACGAAGTTTATGTGTGAAAGTTATGTTACCGTGCCTGGATGTCGACACGAGGCTAGTTACGTAAGAACGTACATACCCCATTAGCGATAATTCCAACACACATTGCAAAGTAGTATGAGGCAAGTTCACAAACATGACGTAGTTTGTTTACAATCAGTAATTTTTGACGTGCAAGAGAATACCATAATACAGGGCTCTGATTAGTTGATATTTTTAAATCAGTGGTTTAAAAGGAGAAGCTTCGAGCTCTTACTATGCTGGCTTTTCGAGTAGGAAAGCGTCCCAAAATTCAATATCAAATTGATATAGGCCTTGGGAAGTATAATTTTCTTATTTGCCTGTTTTCTGTTACGTTTTTTTTTTACTTGTCATTTTGATCTAAAACAAAACGAGACGATTAAACCTAACAAATCAAATGTTTTTGAACTTTGGAACTGTGATCGCTATACCTATCGAATACAGATGTTAATGTTACCATGCATGTCTTATGGAGTATGCGTTACAAAATGCTCATATCTTTTAGTCACCGTAACACCGGGTAACCCGGGTACCCGACGGGTATGGCGATCGGGCACCCAGGTCCTAATTTTTAGTACCCGTGCAAACACTTATAATATCCTTGTGTGGGTATCCAGAATCTGATAATACCCTTGTGTAGGTACCCAGGATCTCAAAATGTCCTTGTGTGTGTTTCCAGGATCTCATAATAAGTTAAGTCTGTAACATAATTTATTGAATTCAAGTCTGTAATATGGGAGGTTGGGGGAAAAATTGAAGTTAGGTAGATACATTTGATTTAATGAAACACTAAAACACACATGTGTTAACAAGGTCAAAGTTCAGTCCAGTTTCAAATATGGTGGAAGTGGGTTCAAGTCCTTTCCTAAGTTGCCTCCTGTAACATGTGGTGAATACTGTGGGCCTTTTCCACAACCCCCAACTCATGCAAAGGGGAGGGGGGGTAAAGTGGAGTTTAGTGAGAAGATAAACAGAATTGTCAACTTCCGTAAGGCTTTATTGTGATATGGATGTAGGTAAGCTGCATTATCATTAGTGAGTTGAATTATTGGGTTTCATTTGTCATGAGCGGAAAAAAGGAATTGAAGGGGCTCATGGAGTCGATACCAATAATTTACAGGAATTTTTTGGGTATTACCACATGAAAATGCTTATAATTAGTACGATTAGTCAAGTTTAATATCAAATAGTTATTTAAAAAGTTAAAATTTTGAATTTTGTGGTGTCCTGACTTGAAACAGTTTTGTGCATAATTTGAAAAAGGTTCAGGTCTGAAGGTCCAAAGGAAGCCCTTAAGTACTTACTCATAAAACATTTATTTGTATGTATGATAGGGAGATTGTCTAAGTTGGACCATTTGTCATTGGTACGTGAAGAAAACTTAATAGTTTTGCAAAAAGCTGTGGAATTTCATGAACCAATTCATTGAGCTACTTTAAATGCAGATTTCACCAAAATGCCACTGTTACATATCAAACTGAAGTACAAATCATTTATGCATCTCTTGCAATATTGTGTGCAATGTTTTAAGCATTGTTCTATACACTAAAAAAAATTAATTTATTGTGGGTGAGTGGAAACTAATCATTTTAACTTCAAAGGCTTCATTAAAGGACATGAAAAATGGGTAAAGGTTTACTGACCATCCTTAATAAAAAGTACATGTAAAGTGGTATATCAACATTAACTTAATTGCAAGAACACAGGAAGCTTTTTAACTGCATATCAACATTTGAATTTCAAAAACAAACAATGCAAATAATGATTTTACAAGTTAATGGACTATTACATTTTTTTGAGTAAATTGGAGCATTTTATATCTCAGCAACAGAACAAGTTGTGACAAGAGGTGTTGGTTAAATTAAAAGATTTTATTCTCAAACTCTTAAGTATACCTCTGTGTGATTCAAGACATGGGGTATGCTAAGGCTTAAGGGATGCTTTGCTATTAATGGTGCATAATCATGGAGTTGCAGCAAGTCAATTTCTCAAAAGAAGGTTTGACTTAAAAATCAAGTAGTAGAATCAGAGTGTTTCAAATCAAATTGTTGATCATTTTAGAGTCGCGTCACCTTTCTAGACATCACAGTCACCTTTCTGACTGCATTCACCTTTGTCGTACATTTAGAGAATCAATGCAGGAATTTCCAGCAGGCAAATATTTAGCGTGTGGGAATTGTGGAGTAAACCAGGAATTCCACAGCTTAGCATCATCCTCCTAGTTAGAGATCTTTCTGTTTTATGTCAGTGCTATGCCAATGTACTTCAAGAGACCCAATTTATACCATTATGTTTATAGTATATAAAAAATTTTGTTCAGAAAAAAACTGTTATACAAAAGAAACAGTGCTTCATCTGTAATTTTGTGACCATCTTACAATTGGGCCATTTAGAAACCAGGTCACCATTGGACCTTTTAGGAACCAGGTCACCTTTGGGCCATTTAGAAACCAGGTTAAGGTTATTCTATCCATGTGCAAATGCTATGGAAGTAATCCAGTTTCCTAACAGAAAAAAGTTAATAGTTGCAAACATGATTTCTCAGGTCATGTGCAGTTAATGCACTATGGGGGCAGCAGCAAAAAATCACACAAGTGTGTAGCACAGTTCTAAATAGACATCATGTGTTCTGGATATCTATGTTGAATGACATTTACCAGTATGTCCAAACTGCTGTAAATCTGAATCATTTGGACAAATATAATTTTTTAATCAGGCCTTGAAGCACATCCACTCATTTAAATCACTCTGAAGAGTTTGATCTTTTGCACACCTACCATGCTTTTCAATTTTCTGAGGAATATGATTTGCAGCATATATGGAAAATCTAAAACTTGAAGTCTGTTTAATGGCCCATATGTATGTGATGCCACAGAACAAAAAGTGTGCCATTAGTTTAGAAAACCATGTAGTTTTGATGTGCCTCGATACGGTTGTATTTTGCAGATGTTTTGTTCCAAAGTCTCATTTTTCAAGGTTTAATCCTGTTTTTTCTGACATTATGCCAGTTTGCATTATATGATGATGCATAGGGTTTATTTCACCTGTACACTTTATGTCTAAATACACATTACAGTGCTAAAAGGGTATCATTTTGGAGCACATGTGAAAAATTGACTTGGTGCACTTTTAGAATCCTACATGCCCTTTTTTTTCTTCATTATTCATCATGCTTATCATCATTCATCCTGTCTTCTTTTCTCTTTCTCTGCTGTCATGCTTTTGTCTTTGTTCTACTAACTCACCGATCCTATGACCATAGGAAACACTACTATGAATACGTCAACAATCCCGAGGCTATTTCTCTCAACTCTGGCAGACACAGGTATGGTCAACATGGACGACGGAAGAGTGACAAAGAACTTCTTTTTGGCTCAAAGAAGAAAAATGTATCTCGAGAGAGTGACAGCGACAGTCCAGTACGTACCCCACAGGAAATGATGAACGCTGCAGATGCTGGTCAGAAAGAATCTCTTCCTGATAATGAGGTTGTTGGGATACAGATGGAGTGAAACAAACTCTCAAGTGAAATCTTGTTTTTTACATTATTTTTGGAAGTGAAAAGCCAGATCACTGTACTTGACCGTCCTAGCCAGACTTGGCAAAGCTCAAGATCATTCTTGCTACATGCTTGGGTGGTTTTTGGAGTTCCTTGGGCAGAAGCAGAAGAAATGTTGGAAAAGTTTGTTCATCGTCTGAGTAGATAGCAGGTAGATATCAGGCTGAGAAGTTCCCACATGGGAACAGATGCTGAGTAATTGTTGAGAAATGAGTTGGTGAGACTTTGCCTCACTAGTATGAGATTGCAGTTTAAGAAATTAGGAATCGATGTCAATCTCAGCCTGCAGCTGCCTCAGTATAGCCATGCATAGGGACTGCAGCTTTCCTTTATTTGTCGACATGTTTTAAAGCTGCAGTCACACTACAACAAGTTCGAATCAGATTCCATTTCTGTTTTGGGGGGTTTTCATTATAATCTCCTCCATATCTGGTAGGAAAGAGCCAAAAATTTGTCAACCAGTGTAACTACATAATTTTTAAGTGATGTTTGTGAAAATAGATGCCGGCTGATTTTCGTGACAACAAACCACTAAATTACTTATCTAACAGTGTGGTCTGATATAACCTGTCCATCCATGTTACATCAGGCAAAAATAAGCATAAATTTTATATCCATAGTCTTTCTGTAAAACTCATAAATTTACCCAGGCTGGCAAATTTTTGACTCTTTCCGGAGATGGAGGAGATTTGAAAGAAAACTCATAATAATTGTTGTAGTGGGACAGCGGCCTAATAGGTTTAAACTTATCCTGTTATTTTAATATTTTATCGGTAAGGAAGCATTAAATCAATGCTTACAGCTCGGCTGAGGCAGCTGCAGCTTAGGGGAAAGTCATTTATGTAACTGTCCAGTACGTGCAGTTTGGCAAAGGAAATATTGTACAAAAGTGATCTGGCAATAACTGCGGTTAGGTAAATGACACTACCCATAGCTGTTTGACAGGGTGCCTTATTGTGTGAAAAAGGAAATAGTAGCTGTGTTGCTTGTCTGAATTTACGCTGTCTGCAGTCTTCAGCTAGCTATATTCAGTTTTTTTTAAAAAAAAAAAGAAAACAATTCAATAAATTCAAAGTTAAATGTTTGAGCTCTAAATCAAAAGGGGAGGGAGAAAAATTCAGCCATTGGGGACTGCCATACATATTGATTTCAAATAAATTGATAGGAAAAGTCTCAGTTCAAGGGATACATTGAGTGGATATTGATAACTTACTGAGATAGTGGAATGTTACTCCTACATTACAATGCTTCTTAATCACTAGTTAAATTTCACATCCAACAGTCATATTCACAAGTTAAAACTTTTTTTTTTTTTTGTTCTTTTTTTTTTTGTCCTTGCATGTAACAGTTTTGTTCACAATTTGAAAAAGTGTGTGGTCACAATGTTTTTAAAACCAAATTGAATTGTTGATTACTCACTCATGAAACATTAAGTTGTATTTAGGATGTAGGTGATGACTTTATATCATTAATATGTTGCAAAAACTTTGCCGGATTGGAAAATATTTGTGACATGACAGGGTTCTAGCCAGGCCATTCAAACTGGGTGCTGCGCCCAGTTTGAATTTACTTTTTTAAATCAGCACCCAGTTTGAATCTCACTGCTCAGTTTGAACTCTCATCATATGCATACTCTAAACATAGGCTACACTGCACAGTATCAGATACATAAACATTCAATTGAATGATTGTACTGATATTCGAAATAACCAAAAATCAGGCAATTGACCACACACAATGTCATTTAGATCTTAAGATATCGCCATCATCATGTGAGAATGATGCAATGTTGATCAACTCCCATCCGGTTTGACATTTTTCCTTGCTAGAACCCTGCATGAACCAACTCTGCTTTAAGTTGCTGTTAGAGTTGCAAGGAACCATCAGGCAGTGTTTTTGTTTTTGTCATTTAAGAACTGCTTTAAAATTTTTATCAATGATTGAAAAATCTAAACTTTCCAGGATAAGTTGAAAAAAACTGGTATCCTATATGCAAACAGTGCTACGACAAAGTGTATCGTGAGATTTCTTCCATTACTGCAAGTGTTGGACACGCAAATTTTAAGAGTCACAAACCTATTTGATCTCATGGCTGGAAAAGAGCAATCCATTCAGTAAAGTCTAGTTTGTACCCTCAAAACCAATTATGCAAAAAATTTATTTCATTTTTTTTTATCATCATTGAAAAAAGAATTGAAGCATTTTACCAAATGTCAAACATTTTTGTGTAAAAAAAATCATTAAAACAATTGTATTCAAAAAGACTAAAAGAGGAAAACTGTCTTAAAATTATCTGTATTAGAAATATTAAAAATGTTTTTATTTGACATTTTTTCATTTGAAGAGCGGATGAAGTGTGTCATGTGTATTTGTTGTGTGTGATATTTGAGAGGGTTGTGGTGATTATGTCTTAATACTCTAAGTAGGGCATTGAAGTTAGTGCATACATAATAAGCCAGTTCAGAATTAAAAGCATGCATGCTTATAAGGAAAATGTGTGGAGGGTGTATCATCAAGCATAGAGTAGCTGTTACAGTTTTCAATCAGTCTTACAGAATTCATTGAAAACTGAACTAATGCTCTTCTTTCTTTGATTACTTTATTGCAATGTATTGGGGTAAAATCTTTCATGTTATGAGGATAAACAACTTTCTCAGAATGAATTTTTTCCCCTTGAACTTTGACATGATATAATTCAAACTCTGAACTATGCAGCAGTCCCCCTTTCAGGCTTTACAAGTATACGAATGAAAAGAACGTTTCCTAGAATTTGCTATGTGAGCAAACACAGATTTGGCACATTGTGTCTGTACTTGCAGTGATCTTTTTTTCCTGGTACTTACAATAAGGTACCTTCACATCAAGAGTTTTTACCAAGTCAGTCATGATGTGTTCTCTCCAAAGGACACTGAGTTTGCACTTTCCACCTGTCTTCACAAAACTATCTAATCAAGCATATGCTATCAGTTACCTGATCCGATATAAACAGCCCACAGTTCACTTGGCCATGAGTAAGCAGCTTTGTTGCACCAGTTTGTTAAAGAACAACCCTTTGTCTTGGTGAGAACAAAATCTGATAAGAGATTTACTGGTGTCGCCAGGTGGAGGGGATCAAAATGCCATTATCTAGAACTTTGCCCTTTACATCAAAAGACTGTCACTCGGCAGTTTTTACTAGAGAATTCTGTATCGGGCATAACACAGCATGCTTTTTTGTCCCTTGTCAACATAACTGCTCTTATTTTAGGGACTCGAGACATGCATGACTCCAGGGATTTCAATATTTCAATATGAAAATTGGCCAGAATTTTTCAATTCATGCAATTTCACAAGTTGCGGCTCGAGTTGTGATTTGATTAAGACTGTTCTTTATGTGCAACCATTCATTTCTATTCTGTTATATTTGGCCATACTTTTACTCATAATTAAAAAGCCATGAACAAAATTTCATCACAAATCCTGCAGAAATTATTACAAGAGGTAGGTTCGTTTTAATAGTAGTGTTAGTTGTTAATATGAGAATGACAACAGTATGTACCTTCATATTACCTGGGGTATAAACTTTTAAAGGAATATTTCAAGGTCTCAAATAAAAGAGAATATTGTTTTATTGTATTCCCTTCAAACCCCACATCTATAACTTGATCATATTTCAATGAAACCCTATTTAAAGGCATGTTTTCTTTGTCAAAATAGACTGCCATTTTCTTCAAGATTTCAAAATGTTATGTAATACCAGCACATTTCTTTCAAAACGTTTTGTTATTCTTTGAAATTGAACTAATTAATTTGACCTTGAAACTTCACACCAGTGAAACATTGAATAATGTTCATTTGAGGTCGAGCTGAAAATTCTGTGAACTCAAAGGGATGCAGCTTTAAAAGGGTCTGCATTTTTCACTTGCATGCTGAAACATTATAAAAAGAAAATAAAATACAAATACAAGATGCTCAATTAATCAGCCAGTACGAAGTCAAAGATTTCCCACAATGCAATATATTTATGTGGTTTAAATATTATCTTTTGAAAAGTAACTTCTGAATGCAACATGCTATTGAGAAGGAATTTTCACCAATAAAGAGAAAAAGCCCCTTGAACTTCTGAAACCCTTGAGATTTGTCACCAGAATATCTCTTTAACTGATCAAGAAACTTGAGTGAACTGGATTCATTGCAAACTTAGCACAGATCAAGTACTTGAACAGATGGAGTACTTGGAAGACTTCCTGTTGTGAAGAAAATGAAACTACCCTTGTTTTTTCTTAACCCCAGGGCAGCAAACACAGTGGTGACAAGAAATATTAAATCTGTTGTCAGATCCCCATTCTGTGTGTTTGATATTCTGAAGTTTTTGATTATGTAAACAGTTTTTTTTCAAGAAATAAATAGCATGTTTGTCTGTGGGGGGGGGGGCATCTTAAAATATGCCATGAATATTCACATGATGGCAGGCAGCTTTAACTAGCAAGCTTTCCTAGAGGAATATGAGGAATATCAATGCCATGGATAATTTTCAAAGGGGGGGGGGGGTGTCATGATTTTAATTCGGGTAGGATGGAAGTGTGATGGACAAGTAACCCATAAGTTTGGTATTAAACTATGCTAGTAGCCAACAGAGGATGAGAAAGATTTGGCAGGGAGGAATACCCATTGAGAAGATCCTGGCAGAAAATAAAAATAGAGATTGCCATTGTCTCATCTAAAGGCATCTAAGCATATATCTGACTCCTTAAAATATTTTTGTGCTTTCACATCCAGTATCCCAGACCCTTCTCTCAGAGCTTTGTCTGGTTACAGACCTGTGCTGTATTTTTTACTCAAGCCAGTTATTTGAATCTGAATTCAGCAATGTGAATAATCATGATTGACTTAATAAATGTGTGTGTTAAAATAGCTTTAAGTATTTCATGATGCCAGTCAAAAGTACAATGATCTATGAAGCAGTAGATGAAATGTGCTCATTAGAATATATCATTATAGTAAATTGTTTAGCAAAATAAAATTGTTTTTAAAAATTCACAAAAAGAGGACAATTGGATGAAAAATAAGGCTTAAGTTGACCAGAAGATGTTTCTGTTTAAGAAACAGAGCAGCAACAGCAGATGTATTTATATTCTTATGAGCAATTTATATTACATTATATATTTTAGTTGTAAACGCTGGTTGTTTCAACAAATTTTTCATTTGCAGTATCAAAGTAGCGTATGTATAAATATATAACTTTTTGTCGGTAGCTTCAGTGCTGGAATTTCCTTACTAGTGAGTGATTTAGAAAGACTAAAAAATCCTTATTTTAACATGTTTTCATGTAAATGTCCATATGTTTCAGACTTTTATGTTAAGCATAATTCCGAATTGCAATTTCATTAGGTTTACTATCAAAGTATCATTTACCTATCTAAACTCAAAATGGATAAAACAGTATTTTTCGTTTTCTATATTTTATTTTAAGTCTGTGAGGGAGAACGTTCTGAAAATGATCTCTTCCAGTAGCTTGTCTTACTTTACTTTATTAAGCAATAATGAAATTATAGAGTGACCGTTACTCATGGGAGTATAAAGGTGTGTATGAGTGTAGGATAAGGGTGATGAATGATGGGAAATTCAGTCCAAAAATCAGGCAACATGTACTTTTAATACTATCTTGCCAAAGTGGGTGATTTTTCTGCAAACGTGGTATGTTTCTCTGGCATAATTTTCACACACTTTTAGAGGAGTGCTCCATTCCCATTTTCTCACTCCTTCCTCACCTGGTGTCTTCATGGTTCGAACCTCAATATCCCATATCCAAGTCTGTTTAAACATTAAGTTGACAGTATTGACCATGATATCGTATGGAGAAAAGTAGACTATGCCATTTTTTTTCCCACTGGGAGAATTGTTTTAACTTATTTTTATTTGAAGCAGAATTGTAGAACACCTCAGTTCCAAAATTCTAGCAGTGGTGGATCCAGGGCACAATAAATGGACCCCCTCTATCGTGATTGGCCATCAGGTGTGAAAAAAGCTGTGGCCATGTCAAAAAAATATATCAAATTTATCACAATCTTGCACCTTAGCCATCTCCCTAGAGCAAAAAGATTTGAAACGAGGAGTTGGACACTCCTTTACCCTGAAACCTCTCCCCTAGAACAGTACTCAATCAATTCAAACCTTGAGTCCCCTGTTTCTCTTGAAGCTTTGTTGATATACCCTTGTCATAAGTTGATGCAGTGAGAATTGGGATGGAAACAAGCATTAGTTGCATATTACAACATTTTTTGCAACTCATTTGATGGTATGAGTTGCAAGTGTTAACTGCAGTTCCCTATTAAGAGACATTACAAGTTTTTTTATATAACCAAGAGCTGGCTTGTGCCAATTCTCTGTCACAGATAATAGCCTGGGGAGCTTATGTTAATTAAATACAGGGCAAGGGAGCAGGGACTGGTGGGATCAGTCTTCATAAATAAGGGTCTTTGAGAGAAGTGTTCTTTTATTTTTTAATCACTCATCCCCTGAAAATATGCCAATCGAGAAGTCATTTACCTAAGCATTTCATAATTCAAAATGTGTCTTGGTGGCTCTTGTTTGGATTTATAGGTACTATTAGCATGCCAAGTTTTATTTAAGTGACAGAATAGTTCCCTAAATTTTATTGGTCTGTAGTCTGGATTTGTGTTTCTCTTACCTTTGACAAGGTCTAGCTCCTTGCATCTTATAATTATGTGCCATGATAAGTTTATTAATGTTATGAGTTATTTTGAAGAGAGATTAAACATTGGTTCAATAATGTGCTTCGTCACGGAAGCTTAAAAGAATGTCAGTCACATTATGCTAATAGATCAGTTTCTAAATTATTCTGATTCTATCTTGAATTTATTTTTGTTGTTTTTTTTCAATGTATTCTAGAATAATCCAACCCTTGCACGTTTGAATGTATTGGTATTGTTTGTGTAGATACCAAGTGTAGTCTACTCCTGTTTTGTAAATATAAAGGGGAGGGGGTATGCTATGTGAAAATTTATGGTAACTGGGTCATCACAGTCTTTTTGATTCCTTGCCGTAGGCAGGCAAGGAATCTATGCGATGGTGATGTCGTGTGTGTGTGTGCGTGTATGTGTGTGTGTGTGTTTGTGACACTTGCCTGTAAACACGATATCTTAAGATAGGAATGTCTGACACTTTTCATATTTGGTATATAGATTTATCATGTTGAGAGGAAGGACCCTATCGTTTTTGGTAGAGGTCAAAGGTCATTTGAGGTCACCAGCAGTAAAATTGCGACAATTTCAAAAATAGCTTGTAAACACGATATCTTCAGATAGGAGTGACCGACACTTTTCATACTTGGTATATAGATTTGTCATGTTGAGAAGAAGAACCCTATTGTTTTTGGTAGAGGTCAAAGGTCATTTGAGGTCATCAGCGGTAAAATTGCGAAAACACCGAAAATGGCTTGTAAACACGATATCTTCAGATAGGATTGCCCGACAATTTTCATACTTGGTATATAGATTTGTCATGTTGAGAGGAAGAACCCTATCGTTTTTGGTATAGGTCAAAGGTCATTTGAGGTCACCAGCGGTGAAATTGCGAAAACACTGAAAATGGCTTGTAAACACGATATCTTCAAAAAGGGAGTGACAGATACTCTTCATATTTGGTATATAGATTTGTCATGTCGAGAGAAAGAAGCCTATTGCTTTTGGTAGAATTCAAAGTTCATTTGAGGTCACCAGCGGTAAAATTGCGAAAACACCGAAAATGGCTTTTAAACATGATATCTTCAGTTAGGAGAGACCAACACTCTTCATACTTGGTATATAGATTCGTCATGTTGAGAAGAAGAACCCTATTGTTTTTGGTAGAGGTCAAAGGTCATTTGAGGTCACCCGCGGTAAAATTGCAAAAATGCCGAAAATGGCTTGTAAACACGATATCTTCAGATAGGATTGCCCGACAACTTTCATACTTGGTATATAGATTTGTCATGTTGAGAGGAAGAACCCTATCGTTTGTGGTAGAGGTCAAAGGTCATTTGAGGTCATCAGCGGTAAAGTTGCGAAAACACTGAAAATGGCTTGTAAACACGATATCTTCAAAAAGGAGTGGCAGATACTCTTCATATTTGGTATATAGATTTGTCATGTCGAGAGAAAGAAGCCTATTGCTTTTGGTAGAATTCAAAGTTCATTTGAGGTCACCAGCGGTAAAATTGGGAAAATCCCGAAAATGGCTTTTAAACATGATTTCTTCAGATAGGAGTGACCAACACTTCTCATGCTTGGTATATAGGTTTGTCATGTTGAGAGGAAGAAGTATATTGTTTTTGGCTGAGGTCAAAGGTCATTTGAGGTCATCAGCGGTAAAAATGTGAAAACACCGAAAATGGCTTGTAAACATGATATCTTCATATAGGATTGCCGGACAATTTTCAGACTCGGTGTATAGATTTTTCATGTTGAGAGAAAGAAGCCTATTACTTTCAGTAGAGGTCAAAGGTCATTTGAGGTCACCAGCGGTAAAATTGCCAAAACTTCGAAAATGGCTTGTAAACACAATATCTCCAGATAAGAGTAACAGATACTTTTCATATTTGGTATATAGATTTGTCATGTTGAGAGAAAGAAGCCTATTGTTTTTGGTAGAGGTCAAAGGTCATTTGAGGTCACCAGGGGTAAAATTGCGAAAATCCTGTGCCTAAAATGTAAAGAAAAATCTATCAAGCACTGTCAATTTGAAAGCAGGTAAGGTATTTGATGGCAAGGAATCACTAAGCCTTTTGGCTCTCTGGTTGATTCCTTGCATTTGCAAAAGGAATCTATGCGATGGTGATGTCGTGTGTGCTTGTATGTGAGGCTTTTGCTTGTAAACATGTTATCTCAAGAAGGGTCATTGGGACTGATCTCATATTTGGTGTGTGGGTTGGCCATATTGAGTAGATGATCCCTATTGTTTTTGGTGGAGGTCAAAGGTCATTTGGAATCACGAGAGGTCAAATGTTAAATTGCTTAGAAATTGCTTGTCAACATTGTATCTCAAGAAAAGTAAGTGTGACTAATCTCATATTTGGGTGTGTGGGTTGGCGGTATTGAGTAGATGATCCCTTTCATTTTTGGTGGAGGGCAAAGGTCATTTGGGGCCACGAGAGGTCAAAAGATCAAAACCTTTAAAACACAATATCTCAAGAATGGTACATGTGACTTCTCATATTTGGGTTTGTGGGTTGGTCATATTGAGTTGATGATCCCTATCGATTTTTGTGGACGTAAAAGGTCATTTGGAGTCATGAGAGATCAAGACATCAAAACCTAGTAATCACAGTATCCAAGGAAAATGCATGTGACTAAGCCTATCTTTAGTGTGTGGGTTGGACCCATTGAGATGGTGATGCCAGATGATTTTCGTGAAGGTCAAAGGTCATTTGGGGTCAGCAATGTCAAAGTCTGACAAACTTGCTTGCATAGTATTAAAGTACAAGAAAGGCAACTTGTAGGGTCCTCATACTTGACATGTAGATGATGCATGGTGAATAAATGATCCCTATAGTTTTTGGTGGATGTTAAATGTCACTTTGGTTCATAAGGGATCAAAGTTTCAGTATCATTTTTACACAAATTTCCCATGGTTAGAGTCTTGGATACTGCAAAATTTCACACATGCGGATTTGATATCATGAGCCGAACCCCAGTTCTTGTAGGAAGTGTTGATGCATTGCATGTATACTTTGTGGGTACATTACAGAGCACTGTTACTTTGAAAAACATGACGGAACACTGTCAATTTGAAAAAAAGATAGGCTTATATTTCAGTGGCAGGGAGTCACTAAGCCTGTGGGCTTTCTGGTCAAGGTTTGTGATACTTCAAACTGGATTGCCACTATAAGTTGGCATCCAGCAAATATCAGCTTCCTGTTAGCTATGCAGCTGTAACTGGCAGTGAAGTAACACCATTTTGTTGTGAGGAAGATGAGATGTATGTGGACCCCCTTTGTGCATAAACACCATCATTCACATGAATACTCTTGAACAAAAAAATGATATAAACCCATGACTTCACAAGCTAGGACTGTTTGCAAGAGGGGACATTCAAGCCTCCAGACATGAACCTCAAACACATGGCATGAGCTACTTGGCTTTTGGTTTCGACGAAAGAGAAACTTATGCAGTCATGATAGTGTGTGTATGCGCGCACCTACAAACAATGCCTTCATGGTGGGCACAGGTCCCTGGCAAGAGCTTGTCTTTCCTCACTCACAGTCACACAGGGCTCTTAACCCTTTACTGTTGTTTGGGTCCTTTTGGACCCATGCGGAGAGCTCCGCTGTTACCCATCTTTACTGTTTCACGCGGAGCTCGAAACTGCGAGTAGCTACCCGAAAATTCAGCCACAACAACGAGAGAGACAATAGTTTAAGGTCACGGGGTGAATGGCCTACGGAAGCTGATGCGGGGCGGGCTACGTCCGCTTTTCCGCCCACTCCCGAGGCTCGCAAATATGCCCCGATCGGAGCACAACAGTAAAGGGTTAACTGATGTAGCTACCCAAAGATTCTGACACTGCACTGCAGTGAGGTCTGTCACATGATATCTGATAGCCTGCCCTCACTTGCAGCATTCGTGTGCTGCATGTGGTAACTGGCTGAAGGGGAATGCCAATGGTTTCCTTACTGGGAACTGTTTGCTTTACCCCATAATGCTTTGGGTACAGGTATGTGCTGTATGTGTGCTTGCCTGTTTGTAACACTTTGCATGTTAACACAATATCTCAAGAAAGGAATGTTTGACAGTTTTCAAACTTGGTACATAGATGCCCCATATCAAGAGGAAGAACCCCACTGTTTTTGGTGGTCACCTGGGGTCACCATGAGTCAAAGTCTTAAAACCATTTTAATGCAATATCTCAAGATAGAAAACTTGGATAGATTCCATATTTATGTGAATGAGTATGTGAATTTGTTGTGGTCAGAGGATGGTCCTTATCATTTTTGGTGAAGGTCGAAGGTCATCTGGGGTCACCAGGGTGCAAAGTCTTATGAAGTATGGATAGACGTCATATTTGGTATGTGGATGTGCTATGGTCAGAAGATTACCCTAGTGGGCCTAGTGTTTTTAGTGGAGGTCAAAGATCAACTGGGGTCACCAGGAGTCAAAATTTGAGATTTGTTAATATGATTTTGCAACATGGGATTCTTGCACAGCTTCCCAAACCTAGGTATGTGGATGCTTTATGATCAGAAGATAGTTCCAATTGTTTTGGTGAAAGTCCAAGGTCATCTGGAGTCACCAGTGGTCAAAGTTTGAAAACCTTTTTAACGTGATTTCTTAAGATAGGAAACTTGGATAGATTTCTTACTTGGTAAGTGGACGCGTTATGGTCAGAAGATGGTCCTTGTTGTTTTGGTGGGGTCAAAGGTCATCTGGGGTCACCAGTGGTCAAAATTTGAAGACTTTGTTAGTGTGATTTTTGGATGGGAAACTTGAAAAAGATTTCATATCTGGCATATGAATGCGTCATAGTGAGAGGATGGTCTCTAATGCGGTTTCCTGGATGTAATGTTCGGTTATTCCAGTGGTTCCCAACGGTTGCGGTCCCCCCCCCCTCCTGGGGGCGTTTAAAGGTGCCAAGGGGCGGTAGGGGGCGTTGATAGGAAATGAGACGGCAAATTCTTCAGTCAAAACATTAAAAAATAACAGTAATTATAAAGCAAACAACGTAACAGACTGTAAATCAGTTGGAGAGGATATCTGGAACTCAGTCTTTCAGACATCGAACCAGACATCACCGAGTTAGTGAAGTCACACCAAGCTCAGGGGAGCCACTGATTTCTTGATATTATGACACATAGATGTATGACCTTCACGCACGCCCTTTAGGCACTGCAGACAATACCTGCAATAATCGTGATATTTGTAATCAGGTTGTTTAACTAAAATTCTTAAGACACTCTGAAAAAAAGCGCATGTTGGTATTTAAATAAGTTTTGTTTCGCAAACTTTTTTTCTGATAGGAGGGAGGAGGGAGTGTGGACAAACCTCTGATGTTCAGTTCAATATACATGCATAGCTTTCGAGACAAAGGACAAATTCAAGTTATGAACTGTCCACCTAGTGGTCCTGCAAAAGCAGACAAGAAAAACCGGCACACAATACTATAAATAAAGGACCAATTATGTAGGTTTGGATAATATTGTGGTATGTTTTTGCTCAAGTTGCCATGGTTGTGAAGAAAAGTTCGGAAAATAATTGAATAGCTAGAATTCCAAAGGATTTTATTGACCTGTAATTGAGTCGTCGACGATATAGTTGGTGAATGTGTAGTAGTAGCCATTCCGTCTCTAATATAAAAGAGCGTCACGCTTCGATTAATAAATCAGCGTGACGCTAATCAAAACCGCAAAAATGCTCTAAATATCGTCATACTCTCCTTTTTATAAATTTTCGATCTAACCTCGATAATCTTCAGATTAAGACAACAATACAATACAAAAGTATTTTTTGTTTCTTGTTAATTTGATGAGCTGTAGGGGTGGCGTTTGAAGAAAACCAATTGATAAAAGGGGCGCTATGCTAAAAAAGGGTTGGGAAGCACTAGGTTACCACAAGCCTGCAAGTATCGCTTGGCATTCTTCAAAATTCATCCTCTCAAATAAGAATTCGTAGATGAATTTGGTTTTAGGGCAATGGCGTTGGTCTTTAAAGAAATATTTTGGGTCTCCAAGCAATTCTTTGACAATTTAACTCGTCTTTTTAGATTTAAATGATTTACTCATGTGAAAAATGACAACAATACTTTACAGAAGGAAACATACAAGCATTAATGTACTTGATAATATATGATTCAGTTTAATTAAAACTATGCCGGTCAGTTTCTTCACGTACTAACTTAGCACCAAAACATATATCTTGTTTCTTTATTTCCCACCACCACTAATTAGTTTTGCTTCAGTCGTTTATCGTGTTATCGTCCAAGTTAGTTCCACTAACATGTAATGCCTGCATCGGTTTGGTTTAATTAGTCACTTTCGGCTGGTGGCGGAGGCTGAAATATATAAAAAAAAACATGTCTGCATAATGAAATGTTGCAAATAGATAAAGCCAAGCACGTAGCTAGAATTGTGTGTCAAGAAGGTTTTGGGTGTGATACGGGTTTGGGGTCTAAGAACACCCCCCCCCCCCCCTCGAAAGAGAAGGAATGGTTTCGATCTCCGGCTCCAGATGCAATATTTAGTCCCTTCAACGAGTACAGATTATATGCATTTTTGGATCACTTACTTAATACCCATCTCCCACCTGGCTTGAGCGCCGTAAAGGAAAAATATAATAATAATCGCACTGTATTCGAAATAGTGATTTCAAGCCGTTTAAGACCAAACAGACATTCATCTTTTCGCGCAAGTATTTTTCCCTACAGCAATGTTAAGGAGACATCACTCCACCAAATACTTTCCCAATGGTATGCTACGCAGTTACTCAGATCTACTTTTCAAAACACAGCTCCTAAATGGAAATTGCAAAGGATCACGGGGTACGCATGTTTCTTGTCAATGACGTTTACTGCGCCCAAAAGAAAAAAAAAAACAGGGACGCCGTTCCAAAATCCTTTTTAATCATTATTTCAAATACGTTTCAGTTGGATAGGTGCACGGGACCATTTGGGGCCCGACAAATATAATTCTGCCCGAAATACAATCTAAGCGAATCTCCACCATTAGTTTGCGCGGAGCATTTCCCAGGCTTCTAAGGGGGATCTAAGAAGTCGCTACTTCGATTTTTCGTTTGCAAAAAAGTTCACTTGAAACTACTTTTCTGCTAGGAAGACTAAGCAGAGCGCCACCATTAGTTGGCAAATGTCATTGGAACTGTTGAAGTGGCATTTCAGACGCTTGAAAGGAGGATCGAAGCAGTCATATCTTGATCAGAAAACTATCAGATGAAATGCACCACTACCATTGGACGGAATGGTCTTGTATCTTTGCATGGGAAAATTGTAAAACAGAATTGATCTCATATTAATGCGTTTTAATCTATTGCGACTCTTGGCTAAAATCAATAGAAAATTGATCTGATTTAAATTCTATTACAATAACACCTCTTAAAAAGTTCACGTTACGAGGTGGACATAAACGAATTTTAAGGCTTATGGGAAGTCATTTTAGAGTATTCCTCATTATAATATAAAAACAAATAACCCGATTCTCATAACCATCTCCCGAATTTGACTCTACAGCAGTGGCGTAGGTAGGTTATTTTCCAGAGGGGCAAAGGTATCAAATTCCCCCAAAACTTTTCCCGGTCAATGTGTATGTATTTCGTATAAATTATCCTAATTTACAAGTATAACAACATTATCATCCCATTATTAAATGTTACCTGTATTTTAATCTTAAAGTATAACATAGAAGAATTAGAAATAACAAGTTAGTATATTTATTTTGGTCAACAACATCTGGTTTATTTGTATGCACGACCACAGTGGCGAGAGGAAGATTTCTCTTAAGGGGTTGGCAAGCAGTATGTTGAGTGATTGCCAGCCTGGGAGGGGGGGGGGAGTCTAAGTGGAAGGGGGTGAAAGCTTGGCGTTTTCAAGGAGCCTATAGATGCAAAATGGTGCGAGACTTTCAACTTTGACTGGAACAGTGTTAAAAGTTAAATTGTGGTGGTTCATGAGGATAAAACTGAAACTTTTGAGTCTTTACATGCATTCTTATGCCATTTATGCTACCTTACGAAGTAAAACTTTACATTAAGTTTGCATACTTTTAGGGGTCAAAATAAAATAGCATTGATCGGTATAGTCGAAAGGGAACATTTTAATTTGCGGTTTTTCTTGGCCACAACACGTTTTGCTGCCGTAAAGATTATCTAAGCTGAGCGTCACCATTGGTTGGCGCGGAGCGTAGAGCAAATTTCGAAAAATCAGACCCCTCAGATGGCCAAAAATTGCGTATTCATGCTTGTAAAGAGAATCCAAACATACAGTCTTTATTTTTAGCTTTTATTTGCAATACGAAAAAAAAAATCAGGAACATGCTAAGTGATCAGAAAATTACCACATAAAATGTACTATCACTATAAGGCCTATATGAAATGGTTTTGATTCTTTTCGGAGAAATGATACAATGAATTGAAAATGTGCTATTTTGATGCTTCTCTGTTGTGACTTTTGGCTAAAGTGGAAACTGGAAAAAGGCCGTGGCTAGATCACACCGGATATCCTGTGAGAGCAGCAGTCTGTAAAGTGTAGAAGGCCATATTCACCGAGTAAGTTCACGCCGAGGACAAGGTATTCATGGACCCGTTTATTGTTACACCACAAGTGAGTTGAAAGTTATTTTCCGAACTAGCCAGCAAGCATCCAAAGATTAGGCTTAGTAACAAAATCTAAGTACGCCCATGGACCCCTTTCATTCTATTTTATAGACTAACGTTATGTTTACCGTAAGCCATGGATTGTTTCAACCCCATTCATGGTTATGTATGGTTATGTTTAAATCTTTCCCGCTACTAGCATGTAGTACAATATAACCTCGGGAGTCTACGTTAGTGACTTGTCAGTTTTCACATCCTTCCACTGAAATCCCAAAGTGTACAACGCAGAGACTGTGTACATTGTTAGTCGTACTGTATCAAATTTCTGAAAAACAGCTTCCTCTGCACCGGAATGCACTGATCATAACACCCGCGCGTTTACAAGAGAACAGTCAATCTGCTGCGCGGAAGGGACATTTCTGTAGAACGCGAGTCGGACCGGTTTATGCGAACACTGACGAAATCTGTGTTTATCTGTTGCATGAAAATACTTATGAATGAGAAATGTCTCCCAATTTCTTATTCTAACAAAAAAATTTGAGAAATGGGAAAAGGGCATATCATGATTTTTCAAATTTTCCCAATTTCATCAAATTTCCCCAAATTATTTTCCAGGGGTGGGGGGAAACTTTCCCCCTGCCCCCAGTAGCGTAGCTACGCCACTGCTCTACAGACAGGATAAATGTCAAACTATTTGTCAATGCACCTGAACACCATCCCGTCCGTCCTTTGAACTAATTTGTCATTTGAAAATGTCCCAGCATTTTTCAACCTTTGCTCGAATATTTTATCCTTTCTGGCAAAGTTTTTGCAAGACTACAGGATGAAGTGGAGATGAAGAAAATCTTTCTTCAAGATTTAGCTACGCGAATGTGTCGCAAACCTTTGTTATCATTTCTATATTCCATAAGAATTTCATTTTGAACAGTGTTTTCTGTTTTCGGGCAAACATTTGACATTTTTAAAATAATCGGCTATTTCGGGCATTGCACTACATAAGATTTAAAAACAGGCTGAAGAACGATTGTTTCTATTATTAGCGTCAGACTTCCCAAATGTGTCGCGTTTTTCCCAACTTCCCAAATTCTTTTTTCTTTGATTTTCGTAAATATGTTACCCTATGATACTACAATCCCTATGATACTTTTCTATTTTCGGGCAAATGCTTGAAAGAGATTGAATATTCAGCCATTCGGGCATTGTTTTTTGACACGCTGTGAAGTAAAACTCACGAACAATAGTTTTTTGCGCTGCCAAAACGTGTTGCGAATTTTTGGAATCTTATTGATTTTTCATGAACATTTTTTCCGTTTTTTCGGGCATACCGTTTTTAACTTTTCCCGAACTTTTATGATTTTGTGAAAAACCCATGCCATTTATGCCATTTCATAAAACTCGGGTAGCTTTCTGGATCTTTTCCAAATTCCTGCCCGAATTTTATACTTGGCCCAAATTTGAGGCCCCTGTCCCAGCCTCGTACCCCTGTGCTAAGTTGTAAGGTCTGTAAGGGGAGGGGCATGAAGTATGATAAGTGATCGCTAGCCTAAGAGGGGGGTCTTTCAAGGAGCCTAGATGCAAAATGATTCAAGGTTTGCGATTTTGATAGGAATAGAGTTGAAAGTTGAAGTAGTCTAAGGGATGGGCCTTTAAAGTAAAATTTGAATTTGACAAATTTGCCTCTTTTTTAGGAACTGAAAATAAAATTGGCATTTTTAGGGGCCTTGCGGTGACAATCCGTCCCCTCTGAAAATTTTTTGAGAAACCGGTTGTCCTTACATGCCATCTGGTGTCACATATGCAACCTTTTGGAGTAAGTTCTGAGTTATTAACGTATTTTGGGGATTTAAAAAATGGCATTCGTGAGGAGGGTCATGGTCCAATGTTCCTTTGGCGTACGCCACTCGCAGCTTAATATGTTCAATGAACCTCTTAATGAAAGAATGCATATAATATAGTTTACTTTGTCGTTTCAGTTTTGTATGAGACTTACAACTTACAACTTAGCACAGGGGTACGAGGCTGGGACAGGGGCCTCAAATTTGGGCCAAGTATAAAATTCGGGCAGGAATTTGGAAAAGATCCAGAAAGCTACCCGAGTTTTATGAAATGGCATAAATGGCATGGGTTTTTCACAAAATCATAAAAGTTCGGGAAAATTTAAAAACGGTATGCCCGAAAAAACGGAAAAAAAATGTTCATGAAAAATCAATAAGATTCCAAAAATTCGCAACACGTTTTGGCAGCGCAAAAAACTATTGTTCGTGAGTTTTACTTCACAGCGTGTCAAAAAACAATGCCCGAATGGCTGAATATTCAATCTCTTTCAAGCATTTGCCCGAAAATAGAAAAGTATCATAGGGATTGTAGTATCATAGGGTAACATATTTACGAAAATCAAAGAAAAAAGAATTTGGGAAGTTGGGAAAAACGCGACACATTTGGGAAGTCTGACGCTAATAATAGAAACAATCGTTCTTCAGCCTGTTTTTAAATCTTATGTAGTGCAATGCCCGAAATAGCCGATTATTTTAAAAATGTCAAATGTTTGCCCGAAAACAGAAAACACTGTTCAAAATGAAATTCTTATGGAATATAGAAATGATAACAAAGGTTTGCGACACATTCGCGTAGCTAAATCGTGAAGAAAGATTTTCTTCATCTCCACTTCATCCTGTAGTCTTGCAAAAACTTTGCCAGAAAGGATAAAATATTCGAGCAAAGGTTGAAAAATGCTGGGACATTTTCAAATGACAAATTAGTTCAAAGGACGGACGGGATGGTGTTCAGGTGCATTGACAAATAGTTTGACATTTATCCTGTCTGTAGAGCAGTGGCGTAGCTACGCTACTGGGGGCAGGGGGAAAGTTTCCCCCCACCCCTGGAAAATAATTTGGGGAAATTTGATGAAATTGGGAAAATTTGAAAAATCATGATATGCCCTTTTCTCATTTCTCAAAATTTTTTGTTAGAATAAGAAATTGGGAGACATTTCTCATTCATAAGTATTTTCATGCAACAGATAAACACAGATTTCGTCAGTGTTCGCATAAACCGGTCCGACTCGCGTTCTACAGAAATGTCCTCTCCGCGCAGCAGATTGACTGTTCTCTTGTAAACGCGCGGGTGTTATGATCAGTGCATTCCGGTGCAGAGGAAGCTGTTTTTCAGAAATTTGATACAGTACGACTAACAATGTACACAGTCTCTGCGTTGTACACTTTGGGAATTCAGTGGAAGGATGTGAAAACTGACAAGTCACTAACGTAGACTCCCGAGGTTATATTGTACTACAAGCTAGCAGCGGGAAAGATTTAAACTATACCGTTTTTACTTTGCGTACATAACCATGAATGGGGTTGAAACAACCCATGGCTTACGGTAAACATAACGTTAGTCTATAAAATAGAATGAAAGGGGTCCATGGGCGTACTTAGATTTTGTTACTTAGCCTAATCTTTGGATGCTTGCAGGCTAGTTCGGAAAATAACTTTCAACTCACTTGTGGTGTAACAATAAACGGGTCCATGAATACCTTGTCCTAGGCGTGAACTTACTCGGTGAATATGGCCTTCTACACTTTACAGACTGCTGCTCTCACAGGATATCCGGTGTGATCTAGCCACGGCCTTTTTCCAGTTTCCACTTTAGCCAAAAGTCACAACAGAGAAGCATCAAAATAGCACATTTTCAATTCATTGTATCATTTCTCCGAAAAGAATCAAAACCATTTCATATAGGCCTTATAGTGATAGTACATTTTATGTGGTAATTTTCTGATCACTTAGCACGTTCCTGATTTTTTTTCGTATTGCAAATAAAAGCTAAAAATAAAGACTGTATGTTTGGATTCTCTTTACAAGCATGAATACGCAATTTTTGGCCATCCGAGGGGTCTGATTTTTCGAAATTTGCTCTACGCTCCGCGCCAACCAATGGTGACGCTCAGCTTAGATAATCTTTACGGCAGCAAAACGTGTTGTGGCCAAGAAAAACCGCAAATTAAAATGTTCCCTTTCGACTATACCGATCAATGCTATTTTATTTTGACCCCTAAAAGTATGCAAACTTAATGTAAAGTTTTACTTCGTAAGGTAGCATAAATGGCATAAGAATGCATATAAAGACTCAAAAGTTTCAGTTTTATCCTCATGAACCACCACAATTTAACTTTTAACACTGTTCCAGTCAAAGTTGAAAGTCTCGCACCATTTTGCATCTATAGGCTCCTTGAAAACGCCAAGCTTTCACCTCTCCCACTTAGACTCCCCTCCCCCTCCCAGGCTGGCAATCACTCAACATACTGCTTGCCAACCCCTTAAGAGAAATCTTCCTCTCGCCACTGTGGTCGTGCATACAAATAAACCAGATGTTGTTGACCAAAATAAATAAACTAAGTTGTTATTTCTAATTTTTCTATGTTATACTTTAAGATTAAAATACAGGTAACATTTAATAATGGGATGATAATGGTGTAACACTTGTAAATTAGAATAATTTATACGAAATACATACACATTGACCGGGAAAAGTTTTGGGGAAATTTCATACCTTTGCCCCTCTGGAAAATAACCTACCTACGCCAATGCTGTAGAGTCAAATTCGGGAGATGGTTATGAGAATCGGGTTATTTGTTTTTATATTATAATGAGGAATACTCTAAAATGACTTCCCATAAGCCTTAAAATTCATTTATGTCCACCTCGTAAGGTGAACTTTTTTAAGAGGTGTTATTGTAATAGAATTTAAATCAGATCAATTTTCTATTGATTTTAGCCAAGAGTCGCAATAAATTAAAACGCATAAATATGAGATCAATTCTGTTTTACAATTTTCCCATGCAAAGATACAAGACCATTCCGTCCAATGGTAGTGGTGCATTTCATCTGGTAATTTTCTGATCAAGATATGACTGCTTCGATCCTCCTTTTAAGCGTCTGAAATGCCACTTCAACAGTTCCAATGACATTTGCCAACCAATGGTGGCGCTCTGCTTAGTCTTCCTAGCAGAAAAGTAGTTTCACGTGAACTTTTTTGCAAACGAAAAATCGAAGTAGCGACTTCTTAGATCCCCCTTAGAAGCCTGGGAAATGCTCCGCGCAAACTAATGGTGGAGATTCGCTTAGATTGTATTTCGGGCAGAATTATATTTGTCGGGCCCCAAATGGTCCCGTGCACCTATCCAATTGAAACGTATTTAAAATAATGATTAAAAAGGATTTTGGAACGGCGTCCCTGTTTTTTTTTTCTTTTGGGCGCAGTAAACGTCATTGACAAGAAACATGCGTACCCTGTAATCCTTTGCAATTTCCATTTAGGAGCTGTGTTTTGAAAAGTAGATCAGAGTAACTGCGTAGTATACCATTGGGAAAGTATTTGGTGGAGTGATGTCTCCTTAACATTGCTGTAGGGAAAAATACTTGCGCGAAAAGATGAATGTCTGTTTGGTCTTAAACCGCTTGAAATGACTATTTCGAATACAGTGCGATTATTATTATATTTTTTCCTTTACGGCGCTCAAGCCAGGTGGGAGATGGGTATTGAGTAAGTGATCCAAAAATGCATATAATCTGTACTCGTTGAAGGGACTAAATATTGCATCTTGAGCCTGAGATCGAAACCATTTCTTCTCTTTCGAGGGGGGGGGGGGGGGGTGTTCTTAGACCCCAAACCCGTATCACACCCAAAACCTTCTTGACACACAATTCTAGCTACGTGCTTGGCTTTATCTATTTGCAACATTTCATTATGCAGACATGTTTTTTTTTTTTATATATATATTTCAGCCTCCGCCACCAGCCGAAAGTGACTAATTAAACCAAACCGATGCAGGCATCACATGTTAGTGGACAGGTGGAACTAACTTGGACGATAACACGATAATCGACTGAAGCAAAACTAATAAGTGGTGGTGGGAAATAAAGAAACAAGATATATGTTTTGGTGCTAAATTAGTACGTGAAGAAACTGACCGGCATAGTTTTAATTAAACTGAATCATATATTATCAAGTACATTAATGCTTGTATGTTTCCTTCTGTAAAGTATTGTTGTCATTTTTCACATGAGTAAATCATTTAAATCTAAAAAGACGAGTTAAATTGTCAAAGAATTGCTTGGAGACCCAAAATATTTCTTTAAAGACCAACGTCATTGCCCTAAAACCAAATTCATCTACGAATTCTTATTTGAGAGGATGAATTTTGAAGTATGCCAAGCGATACTTGCAGGTTTGTGGTAACCTAGTGCTTCCCAACCCTTTTTTAGCATAGCGCCCCTTTTATCAATTGGTTTTCATCAAACGCCACCCCTACAGCTCATCAAATTAACAAGAAACAAAAAATACTTTTGTATTGTATTGTTGTCTTAATCTGAAGATTATCGCGGTTAGATCGAACATTTATAAAAAGGAGAGTATGACGATATTTAGAGCATTTTTGCGGTTTTGATTAGCGTCACGCTGATTTATTAATCGAAGCGTGACGCTCTTTTATATTAGAGACGGAATGGCTACTACTACACATTCACCAACTATATCGTCGACGACTCAATTACAGGTCAATAAAATCCTTTGGAATTCTAGCTATTCAATTATTTTCCGAACTTTTCTTCACAACCATGGCAACTTGAGCAAAAACATACCACAATATTATCCAAACCTACATAATTGGTCCTTTATTTATAGTATTGTGTGCCGGTTTTTCTTGTCTGCTTTTGCAGGACCACTAGGTGGACAGTTCATAACTTGAATTTGTCCTTTGTCTCGAAAGCTATGCATGTATATTGAACTGAACATCAGAGGTTTGTCCACACTCCCTCCTCCCTCCTATCAGAAAAAAAGTTTGCGAAACAAAACTTATTTAAATACCAACATGCGCTTTTTTCAGAGTGTCTTAAGAATTTTAGTTAAACAACCTGATTACAAATATCACGATTATTGCAGGTATTGTCTGCAGTGCCTAAAGGGCGTGCGTGAAGGTCATACATCTATGTGTCATAATATCAAGAAATCAGTGGCTCCCCTGAGCTTGGTGTGACTTCACTAACTCGGTGATGTCTGGTTCGATGTCTGAAAGACTGAGTTCCAGATATCCTCTCCAACTGATTTACAGTCTGTTACGTTGTTTGCTTTATAATTACTGTTATTTTTTAATGTTTTGACTGAAGAATTTGCCGTCTCATTTCCTACCAACGCCCCCTACCGCCCCTTGGCACCTTTAAACGCCCCAGGAGGGGGGGGGGGGTACCGCAACCGTTGGGAACCACTGGGATAACCGAACATTACACCCAGGAAACCGCATTAGAGACCATCCTCTCACTATGACGCATTCATATGCCAGATATGAAATCTTTTTCAAGTTTCCCATCCAAAGATCACACTAACAAAGTCTTCAAATTTTGACCACTGGTGACCCCAGATGACCTTTGACCCCACCAAAACAACAAGGACCATCTTCTGACCATAACGCGTCCACTTACCAAGTAAGAAATCTATCCAAGTTTCCTATCTTAAGGAATCACGTTAAAAAGGTTTTCAAACTTTGACCACTGGTGACCCCAGATGACCTTGGACTTTCACCAAAACAATTGGAACTATCTTCTGATTATAAAGCATCCATACACCTAGGTTTGGGAAGCTGTGCAAGAATCCCATGTTGCAAAATCATATTAACAAATCTCAAATTTTGACCCCTGGTGACCCCAGTTGATCTTTGACCTCCACTAAAAACACTAGGCCCACTAGGGTAATCTTCTGACCATAGCACATCCACATACCAAATATGACGTCTATCCATACTTCATAAGACTTTGCACCCTGGTGACCCCAGATGACCTTCGACCTTCACCAAAAATGATAAGGACCATCCTCTGACTACAACAAATTCACATACTCATTCACATAAACATGGAATCTATCCAAGTTTTCTATCTTGAGATATTGCATTAAAATGGTTTTAAGACTTTGACTCATGGTGACCCCAGGTGACCACCAAAAACAGTGGGGTTCTTCCTCTTGATATGGGGCATCTATGTACCAAGTTTGAAAACTGTCAAACATTCCTTTCTTGAGATATTGTGTTAACATGCAAAGTGTTACAAACAGGCAAGCACACATACAGCACATACCTGTACCCAAAGCATTATGGGGTACAGCAAACAGTTCCCAGTAAGGAAACCATTGGCATTCCCCTTCAGCCAGTTACCACATGCAGCACACGAATGCTGCAAGTGAGGGCAGGCTATCAGATATCATGTGACAGACCTCACTGCAGTGCAGTGTCAGAATCTTTGGGTAGCTACATCAGTTAACCCTTTACTGTTGTGCTCCGATCGGGGCATATTTGCGCGCCCCGGGAGTGGGCGGAAAAGCGGACGTAGCCCGCCCGCATCGGCTTCCATAGGCCATTGACCCGTGACCTTAAACTATTGTCTCTCTCGTTGTTGTGGCCGAATTTTCGGATAGCTACTCGATGATTCCAGCTCCGTGTGAAACAGTAAAGATGGATGACAGCCGAGCTCTCCGCATGGGTCCAAAAGACCCAAACAATGGTACAGGGTTAAAATAAGCCTGTGGAGTGTGTTTACTGCAAAGCTGATGCCACTGTCTCTGCGTGTGTGCACGTAACCCTTTAGCCGAGTGGTGCAGATATTTTAGATTAACCCTTTACCGTTGTGCTGCGATCGGGGCATATTTGCGAGCCTCGGGAGTGGGCGGAAAAGCGGACGTAGCCCGCCCCGCATCAGCTTCCGTAGGCCATTCACCCCGTGACCTTAAACTATTGTCTCTCTCGTTGTTGTGGCTGAATTTTCGGGTAGCTACTCGCAGTTTCAAGCTCCGCGTGAAACAGTAAAGATGGGTAACAGCGGAGCTCTCCGCATAGGTCCAAAAGGACCCAAACAACAGTAAAGGGTTAAGAGCCCTGTGTGACTGTGAGTGAGGAAAGACAAGCTCTTGCCAGGGACCTGTGCCCACCATGAAGGCATTGTTTGTAGGTGCGCGCATACACACACTATCATGACTGCATAAGTTTCTCTTTCGTCGAAACCAAAAGCCAAGTAGCTCATGCCATGTGTTTGAGGTTCATGTCTGGATGCTTGAATATCCCCTCTTGCAAACAGTCCTAGCTTGTGAAGTCATGGGTTTATATCATTTTTTTGGTCAAGAGTATTCATGTGAATGATGGTGTTTATGCACAAAGGGGGTCCACATACATCTCATCTTCCTCACAACAAAATGGTGTTACTTCACTGCCAGTTACAGCTGCATAGCTAACAGGAAGCTGATATTTGCTGGATGCCAACTTATAGTGGCAATCCAGCTTGTAGTATCACAAACCTTGACCAGAAAGCCCAAAGGCTTAGTGACTCCTTGCCACTGAAATATAAGCCTATCTTTTTTCAAATTGACAGTGTTCCGTAATGTTTTTCAAAGTAACAGTGCTCTGTAATGTACCCACAAAGTATACATGCAATGCATCAACACTTCCTACAAGAACTGGGGTTCGGCTCATGATATCAAATCCGCATGTGTGAAATTTTGCAGTATCCAAGACTCCAACCATGGGAAATTTGTGTAAAAATGATACTGAAACTTTGATCCCTTATGAACCAAAGTGACATTTAACATCCACCAAAAACTATAGGGATCATTTATTCACCATGCATCATCTACATGTCAAGTATGAGGACCCTACAAGTTGCCTTTCTTGTACTTTAATACTATGCAAGCAAGTTTGTCAGACTTTGACATTGCTGACCCCAAATGACCTTTGACCTTCACGAAAATCATCTGGCATCACCATCTCAATGGGTCCAACCCACACACTAAAGATAGGCTTAGTCACATGCATTTTCCTTGGATACTGTGATTACTAGGTTTTGATGTCTTGACCTCTCATGACTCCAAATGACCTTTTACGTCCACAAAAATCGATAGGGATCATCAACTCAATATGACCAACCCACAAACCCAAATATGAGAAGTCACATGTACCATTCTTGAGATATTGTGTTTTAAAGGTTTTGATCTTTTGACCTCTCGTGACCCCAAATGACCTTTGCCCTCCACCAAAAATGATAGGGATCATCTACTCAATACCGCCAACCCACACACCCAAATATGAGATTAGTCACACTTACTTTTCTTGAGATACCATGTTTACAAGCAATTTCTAAGCAATTTACCATTTGACCTCTCATGATCCCAAATGACCTTTGACCTCCACCAAAAACAATAGGGATCATCTACTCAATATGGCCAACCCACACACCAAATATGAGATCAGTCCCAATGACCCTTCTTGAGATAACGTGTTTACAAGCAAAAGCCTCACTTACAAGCACACACGACATCACCATCGCATAGATTCCTTTTGCTAACGCAAGGAATCAACCAGAAAGCCAAAAGGCTTAGTGATTCCTTGCCATCAAATACCTTACCTGCTTTCAAATTGACAGAGCTTGATAGATTTTTCTTTACATTTTAGGCACAGGATTTTCGCAATTTTACCCCTGGTGACCTCAAATGACCTTTGACCTCTACCAAAAACAATAGGCTTCTTTCTCTCAACATGACAAATCTATATACCAAATATGAAAAGTATCTGTTACTCTTATCTGGAGATATTGTGTTTACAAGCCATTTTCGAAGTTTTGGCAATTTTACCGCTGGTGACCTCAAATGACCTTTGACCTCTACCGAAAGTTATAGGCTTCTTTCTCTCAACATGAAAAATCTATACACAAAGAATGAAAATTGTCCGGCAATCCTATCTGAAGATATCATGTTTACAAGCCATTTTCGGTGTTTTCACATTTTTACCGCTGATGACCTCAAATGACCTTTGACCTCAGCCAAAAACAATATACTTCTTCCTCTCAACATGACAAACCTATATACCAAGCATGAGAAGTGTCGGTCACTCCTATCTGAAGAAATCATGTTTAAAAGCCATTTTCGGGATTTTCCCAATTTTACCGCTGGTGACCTCAAATGAACTTTGAATTCTACCAAAAGCAATAGGCTTCTTTCTCTCGACATGACAAATCTATATACCAAATATGAAGAGTATCTGTCACTCCTTTTTGAAGATATCATGTTTACAAGCCATTTTCAGTGTTTTCGCAATTTTACCGTTGATGACCTCAAATGACCTTTGACCTCTACCACAAACGATAGGGTTCTTCCTCTCAACATGACAAATCAATATACCAAGTATGAAAGTTGTCGGGCAATCGTATCTGAAGATGTCGTGTTTACAAGCCATTTTTGAAGTTTTCGCAATTTTACTGCTATTGACCTCAAATGACCTTTGACCTCTACCAAAAACAATAGGCTTCTCTCTCTCAACATGAAAAATCTATATACCAAATATGAAGAGTGTTGGTCTCTCCTAACTGAAGATATCATGTTTACAAGCCATTTTCAGTGTTTTCGCAATTTTACCGCTGGTGACCTCAAATGACCTTTGACCTCTACCAAAAACAATACGGTTCTTCCTCTCAACATGACAAATCTATATACCAAGTATGAAAATTGTCGGGCAATCCTATCTGAAGATATCGTGTTTACAAGCCATTTTCGGTGTTTTCGCAATTTTACCGCTGGTGACCTCAAATGACCTTTGACCTCTACCACAAACAATAGGGTTCTTCTTCTCAACATGACAAATCTATATACCAAGTATGAAAAGTGTCGGTCACTCCTATCTGAAGATATCGTGTTTACAAGCTATTTTTGAAATTGTCGCAATTTTACCGCTGGTGACCTCAAATGACCTTTGACCTCTACCAAAAGCGATAGGGTTCTTCCTCTCAACATGATAAATCTATATACCAAATATGAAAAGTGTCAGACATTCCTATCTTAAGGTATCGTGTTTACAAGCAAGTGTCACAAACACACACACACACATACACACACACCCACACACACGACATCACCATCGCATAGATTCCTTGCCTGCCTACGGCAAGGAATCAAAGAGACTGTGATGACCCAGTTACCATAAATTTTCACATAGCATACCCCCTCCCCTTTATATTTACAAAACAGGAATAGACTACACTTGGTATCTACACAAACAATACCAATACATTCAAACGTGCAAGGGTTGGATTATTCTAGAATACATTGGAAAGAAACAACAAAAATAAATTCAAGATAGAATCAGAATAATTTAGAAACTGATCTATTAGCATAATGTGACTGACGTTCTTTTAAGCTTCCGTGACGAAGCACATTATTGAACCAATGTTTAATCTCTCTTCAAAATAACTCATAACATTAATAAACTTATCATGGCACATAATTATAAGATGCAAGGAGCTAGACCTTGTCAAAGGTAAGAGAAACACAAATCCAGACTACAGACCAATAAAATTTAGGGAACTATTCTGTCACTTAAATAAAACTTGGCATGCTAATAGTACCTATAAATCCAAACAAGAGCCACCAAGACACATTTTGAATTATGAAATGCTTAGGTAAATGACTTCTCGATTGGCATATTTTCAGGGGATGAGTGATTAAAAAATAAAAGAACACTTCTCTCAAAGACCCTTATTTATGAAGACTGATCCCACCAGTCCCTGCTCCCTTGCCCTGTATTTAATTAACATAAGCTCCCCAGGCTATTATCTGTGACAGAGAATTGGCACAAGCCAGCTTTTGGTTATATAAAAAAACTTGTAATGTCTCTTAATAGGGAACTGCAGTTAACACTTGCAACTCATACCATCAAATGTTGCAAAACTGTTGTAACATGCAACTAATGCTTGTTTCCATCCCAATTCTCACTGTATCAACTTATGACAAGGGTATATCAACAAAGCTTCAAGAGAAACAGGGGACTCAAGGTTTGAATTGATTGAGTACTGTTCTAGGGGAGAGGTTTCAGGGTAAAGGAGTGTCCAACTCCTGGTTTCAAATCTTTTTGCTCTAGGGAGACGGCTAAGGTGCAAGATTGTGATAAATTTGATATATTTTTTTGACATGGCCACAACTTTTTTCACACCTGATGGCCAATCACGATAGAGGGGGTCCATTTATTGTGCCCTGGATCCACCACTGCTAGAATTTTGGAACTGAGGTGTTCTACAATTCTGCTTCAAATAAAAATAAGTTAAAACAATTCTCCCAGTGGGAAAAAAAATGGCATAGTCTACTTTTCTCCATACGATATCATGGTCAATACTGTCAACTTAATGTTTAAACAGACTTGGATATGGGATATTGAGGTTCGAACCATGAAGACACCAGGTGAGGAAGGAGTGAGAAAATGGGAATGGAGCACTCCTCTAAAAGTGTGTGAAAATTATGCCAGAGAAACATACCACGTTTGCAGAAAAATCACCCACTTTGGCAAGATAGTATTAAAAGTACATGTTGCCTGATTTTTGGACTGAATTTCCCATCATTCATCACCCTTATCCTACACTCATACACACCTTTATACTCCCATGAGTAACGGTCACTCTATAATTTCATTATTGCTTAATAAAGTAAAACTTCATTTAAGACAAGCTACTGGAAGAGATCATTTTCAGAATGTTCTCCCTCACAGACTTAAAAAATAAAATATAGAAGACGAAAAATACTGTTTTATCCATTTTGAGTTTAGATAGGTAAATGATACTTTGATAGTAAACCTAATGAAATCGCAATTCGGAATTATGCTTAACATAAAAGTCTGAAACATATGGACATTTACATGAAAACATGTTAAAATAAGGATTTTTTAGTCTTTCTAAATCACTAGTAAGGAAATTCCAGCACTGAAGCTACCGACAAAAAGTTATATATTTATACATACGCTACTTTGATACTGCAAATGAAAAATTTGTTGAAACAACCAGCGTTTACAACTAAAATATATAATGTAATATAAATTGCTCATAAGAATATAAATACATCTGCTGTTGCTGCTCTGTTTCTTAAACAGAAACATCTTCTGGTCAACTTAAGCCTTATTTTTCATCCAATTGTCCTCTTTTTGTGAATTTTTAAAAACAATTTTATTTTGCTAAACAATTTACTATAATGATATATTCTAATGAGCACATTTCATCTGCTGCTTCATAGATCATTGTACTTTTGACTGGCATCATGAAATACTTAAAGCTATTTTTATTCCTCCCTGCCAAATCTTTCTCATCCTCTGTTGGCTACTAGCATAGTTTAATACCAAACTTATGGGTTACTTGTCCATCACACTTCCATCCTACCCGAATTAAAATCATGACACCCCCCCCCCCCCCTTTGAAAATTATCCATGGCATTGATATTCCTCATATTCCTCTAGGAAAGCTTGCTAGTTAAAGCTGCCTGCCATCATGTGAATATTCATGGCATATTTTAAGATGCCCCCCCCCCCCACAGACAAACATGCTATTTATTTCTTGAAAAAACTGTTTACATCATCAAAAACTTCTGAATATCAAACACACAGAATGGGGATCTGACAACAGATTTAATATTTCTTGTCACCACTGTGTTTGCTGCCCTGGGGTTAAGAAAAAACAAGGGTAGGTTCATTTTCATCACAACAGGAAGTCTTCCAAGTACTCCATCTGTTCAAGTACTTGATCTGTGCTAAGTTTGCAATGAATCCAGTTCACTCAAGTTTCTTGATCAGTTAAAGAGATATTCTGGTGACAAATCTCAAGGGTTTCAGAAGTTCAAGGGGCTTTTTCTCTTTATTGGTGAAAATTCCTTCTCAATAGCATGTTGCATTCAGAAGTTACTTTTCAAAAGATAATATTTAAACCACATAAATATATTGCATTGTGGGAAATCTTTGACTTCGTACTGGCTGATTAATTGAGCATCTTGTATTTGTATTTTATTTTCTTTTTATAATGTTTCAGCATGCAAGTGAAAAATGCAGACACTTTTAAAGCTGCATCCCTTTGAGTTCACAGAATTTTCAGCTCGACCTCAAATGAACATTATTCAATGTTTCACTGGTGTGAAGTTTCAAGGTCAAATTAATTAGTTCAATTTCAAAGAATAAAAAAACGTTTTGAAAGAAATGTGCTGGTATTACATAACATTTTGAAATCTTGAAGAAAATGGCAGTCTATTTTGACAAAGAAAACATGCCTTTAAATAGGGTTTCATTGAAATATGATCAAGTTATAGATGTGGGGTTTGAAGGGAATACAATAAAACAATATTCTCTTTTATTTGAGACCTTGAAATATTCCTTTAAAAGTTTATACCCCAGGTAATATGAAGGTACATACTGTTGTCATTCTCATATTAACAACTAACACTACTACTAAAACGAACCTGCCTCTTGTAATAATTTCTGCAGGATTTGTGATGAAATTTTGTTCATGGCTTTTTAATTATGAGTAAAAGTATGGCCAAATATAACAGAATAGAAATGAATGGTTGCACATAAAGAACAGTCTTAATCAAGTCACAACTCAAGCCGCAACTTGTGAAATTGCATGAATTGAAAAATTCTGGCCAATTTTCATATTGAAATATTGAAATCCCTGGAGTCATGCATGTCTCGAGTCCCTAAAATAAGAGCAGTTATGTTGACAAGGGACAAAAAAGCATGCTGTGTTATGCCCGATACAGAATTCTCTAGTAAAAACCGCCGAGTGACAGTCTTTTGATGTAAAGGGCAAAGTTCTAGATAATGGCATTTTGATCCCCTCCGCCTGGCGACACCAGCAAATCTCTTATCAGATTTTGTTCTCACCAAGACAAAGGGTTGTTCTTTAACAAACTGGTGCAACAAAGCTGCGTACTCATGGCCAAGTGAACTGTGGGCTGTTTATATCGGATCAGGTAACTGATAGCATATGCTGGATTAGATAGTTTTGTGAAGACAGGTGGAAAGGGCAAACTCAGTGTCCTTTGGAGAGAACACATCATGACTGACTTGGTAAAAAATCTTGATGTGAAGGTACCTTATTGTAAGTACCAGGAAAAAAAGATCACTGGCATCAGTGGGTAATTCTTCGTCATATCAGCTGAAATTTTGAATGATTCATTTTTTTATTTTTAAACGAGATGTTCTTCATTTAAAACACATGTTCTTTTAACGTGACGTCTTGGTTGACTATCCCTTGCCAAAGGTTTTCTTTTTAAGTTCTAGAACGAAAATGGAGTCCCAAAATTGGATGGATTCATCCGGATATCCTATTTCATGAAATTCGTATTTTTAATTTTCACCCTGAACTGTGAAGAACTGACAGCAAATCCGTTGTAAATTAAGATATTGAATAAACGTGGAGGGAAATAAAAGAGTATTTATGAGTTTCATGAACTGAAGACAGGGTTTTCCTATCTTGGGGTCGCGACCTGGGTTCAAGCCCTCATCGTGGGATCGAGGGAAGCCGAACCAATTCCAAAAGATTTGAAAATACGTCACTCCCCAAAATAAAAATATGGCGGCAATTTTGTATTTCTAGAGATTTTCTAATTAACCTATATGCTCAAAGCATTTCTAACAGGATTAAATAATGCGGAGGTACTCTTGTCCAAAACATGAGTAACTTTCTACCAATCTTCGATTCATCAATGTAAGGGTGTATGTCAACAGAACTATGTGAGGAACAAACTGCACTGGCATGTGATTACTGCTTTGTTCAAAACTGACCGTTTTGGCTGAAAACTATTCAAGATGCATAGAGCCAGCGCACACAGTTCATGTTGACATACGCCCTTAATTTGAACGAACCGAAGATAGACTCGGTGCAGGGGAAAAGAAACGAATGTCTTGACGCTTAAAGAATTGACTTATAGAGAGGTGAATATTTATTGAAGTTACTATTTAACGCTGGTACCTGAAATGAGGTAACCGAGACCTATAGAAAAGGTATTGAACCCCTCGTTTAGTAGTTGTTTTATGTCAATTATCTAGATGAATAGAGAATAACATTTTGTTCTCGTAATACATTTCATTATTTTAATACCAGCAATGCTCCTATTCAAAGGCATGATACGAGACATGCTAACTTTGCCCGTCGTTATTACTATCTTACGAATATTGGATCTTTCAGCTGGCACAATCGCTTTGACCAAAATATATAACACCCTCACAGACTCAGTAAAAGCTTCTTCCTCACTATTTATCTTTAAGAAGACCGTTGAGGAATTCTTCATAGATTATTCTTTAGGGAATATTGCTTTTACCTAACATAGAGCTCGTTTAAATTTTCCTTATGAGGTAATACAAGGACTCATAGTAATGTACATAGTCTAGTCATACGCGTAGTTATGTATACATGTTATAATGTATGTTTGTTTGTTATTTTTGTTCTGTAGCTGTTGTAAATATCTGTTTTCTATTTTCCTCTTAAGTTCCTAGTGAGCCAACGACTTTGTTGAGCCAGCTGTAGCTTTCTGTGTGACTTCGTTTCATGCCACATTTCTATTTACAGACAAATAGATGAAATAAATGAAAAATTTAGATGAAAATAAGTGACTTGTACACTTTGCTTTTAAGTTCAAGACCTAATCCTTTCACCTCAAGCAGTTCCAATTATCCTACCTTACTTCCCATCAGAGGTTTCCTCCTCTTGACTGAACGGTGGACATTTACACTCGGACCTTAACGTCAGAATCTAACGGTGCAATGACGTATTTTTTGTGATTAACCTAAAGGTGCTGAGCACCCCTTTCCAAAGATTCTTAAGGATTGATTTTTATTTTCATGTTTAACAGTATAATATGACTACAATCGAATTCAGTGGCCAACTTGGTAACTAAGTAAAACTCGAACCGCCGGTAAATATCGTTTCAAATTTAGCGAAGTTTTGCACAAAAATGAAAAATAAGCGGGAATAAAAAACAAAAATATCAGGACCAATCATGTTCCTAAAACTTACAAAAAACGTTTCAGTAATTACAAAAAAAAAAAAAAAACATTTTTTACATTTTCATCAGCAAGGTACACCCCTAGTCATTATTTGGTCCGGAAGCACCTGATAAAAATATCAAGGTCAGTTCTTTATTTGCGGATTTCTATCGTAGAAATCGGCTAAGTCATCACGCCTACAGTAATTTGTCAATCAAAGAACTGTGGAAATTCGAGCGGACTTCTACAAAAATTGTAATTTCTTGTGAGAGAATTAGCCCATTAGCCCATGAAGGTAGATATGCGCATTACTATTTTAGTTTCTGAACCGCATTGTATTTTTTCGTCGATTTTGTGATCTACTTTTTTCTGTAACTCTAATTTTTTTCATACCGAAGTTAGGCTAATGGTCTCCCATATTAAAGAATTTTATAAGACAAGAATTTTGTTTAATGGAAAACGATAGTTCGATGAAAGTACTGGTATGATTATTTCTGAAATAACAGAAGAATAAAGTACCGGCATAAGCGAGTAGATTGTCCAAGAAATGTAAATATATCATATCAGAAACAAAAGCATGTTGATAATATTAAACATTAAAAATCATTTTCAAGTCAGTATTTTTTTACAATAAACACTTCGATCTAATTACATGGCAATGAACGGGGAAGATAAACTCGTTTTGCGGTCAAGGGTGATATTTTCTCAGATCTATAGCTTGCGAAATAGGTTGAAAGGTAGAGGAAACCTTTTGGTAAGCAGGTAAGTTTACAGAAGTTTACAAACTTAATAGTTCTGTATAGCTGTTTTCCACAACTAATCTGTGAGTCCGAAACTAGAACAGCCAAACAGATAAATTGCTGAAAGTACCTGAAATGCCCGATCCTCTCATCACAAATACAGTAGCTCCAATTCTCCTAACCTATTTACTCAATCTCCTCCTACAACTGTCTAAAACCTTTCTTCATCGAGAGACAATCTGAGGTTTTTTTCCCTGAGGGTATACGAGACGCTAATGTCGCAGTGCAGTGCAGTGTAATATGAGCTTCGGTACTCTGCATTTTGAACTTGCTGTCAATCAAAGAGCTGTTTCAATTGAGAATTTCTTTGGACTACTACAAAATTTGTAGCTTGGGGTGAGAGGATAATGGTTTACTATCCTTACTTCCATTCTATTAAGTCCGTTCTACTTGTCATGCTTGGTGATGTCAACGTCGTATTAGGCAAATCTAAGGGCGTCGGGGGCAAGTAGGCAGATGCCCCACCAATGAAAATGTTGGGGACAGAGATATCGTTTTGTTCCACCAATAATTTAGATTGAAAATTAATAACAGACAGAATAAACAAAATATGACATTGTGGTTTACAAATGATTTCACGGCTCTGATAAACCGAACCTATGTAAGTAATAATAAGTATAAAATACTGCATTTACAGTGAGCCATCTACCTAAGTTTTAGGCCCGTCAATGGAAGAGTGTATTCAATGTTTTGTTTAAAGAAAATACTGTAGGGGACACGATCTAGGGTTCCGACATCCGGAAAATTTTGCCCCCTCCCACATCCAAAAGCCAGATTGATGCCACTGAGCAAATCTCATAACAGACAGTTCATATTCTTCCAAACTACGGTATTTACTAGGCTTCTTTTTTGTATCCCCCACAATAGGTTGGACGCAGTAGCGTAGCCACGGGGAGGGTTCTGGGGGTTAGAAATCCCCCATGACCCAACCTTGCTAAAAACACCTAAATAGCGTTTTGTTTTCTCTCTATCATTAGACTTTTCCCTCATATCGTGCCCCAACCCCCCATGACAACAAACCCTCCCCATGACACAATCCTGGCTAGGCCTGAGGCTGGGCTTGTGGAATATGATGACAGTATCCCACGTTTCGTGAGAGGTGGGAAAGGACTTGTGCGGTATTTGAACTGTATATTTGAAACCGAACTTGAACTTGGACACGTATTTTAAACCGTATTTAAGTTGCTTTATCTTATCTTGTTAGTTCTATACATCAGATTCCTGTTGGTGTATCGTAAAAACTAACTCCTAACTTCTACTGCCCCCCCCCTCACATACTAGCAAAGAACCCTCATAATTGGGCAGACGAAATCCTAGTATATTGATTATTTAAGAGCACATCCTGGTCAACACATAAATCCTTCAGCTGTTAAGTTTTTAATTTGATGTCAACAAAAAAGGTACCAAGCTGAGAACTGAAAAGCACTATAAAACACTTAAAAATGTACTTCGGGGTAACGGGTGATGGTTTAAATGGAAATAAGTTGTTCATTAAAAACTGTCAGCATATTAGGGTAGGCCTACTTAGCACAAAATTCCCAGCCTTAATACGTGGCTTTACCAAATGAATAATTATGAGGCTAAATGCATCCATCCCTTTCACTAAAAGGACTCTCGAAAATACACGTTATAAGCATTGTATAGGTAAATAGTCATCAGCTTCAATTTGGTAAGGGGGGGGGTGTTAGGTCAGTAAATTATAGACGGGATTCTATAACATATTCCTTCCAGGTTTATCTGGTACACTTCAATGGCAACACGAATTATTAATACTGGACTGAGTATATAATTACATGAACTTCCTGACCGAATTCATATCTTGAGTACAGCGTAGATCTATAACGTCTCATTCGTTTCCGATAACTTTAGCATACAATTAGTAACGTAGAATCTCTTTGTCAGTGAAGAAAACAGTTTTCAACCGGTTGCAATTTCAATATTTCTCCGTTTAAATCAAACAAATTTGACTTCACAAAGATGAGACTGACGTGCTTGGTCGTCTTGTGTTTTTTCCTGATTACGATGGCACTAGGCACCGTCGTAGCCGAACCTCTCCCTAGCAAGGGTTGGGTGGCCCATGGGAGATTAAAACGACAATCTCTAAATCAGAGAGAGCTGTTGTCACGCTCCAGATGATCTGTAAGTAGTCACAGTCCTCAATATTTTAAAAGATTAAAGTTTTACTTCTTCGAAAGGCCGGAAAATGGATTTCTCTGGAAAAATGTCCTTCATGTTTGGCGAATTGTAGGCTAAAGTTTTAGTTGTCGCCACCACCCCTTTCACATTGCGACTTCACCAATACCACAATACATCAATATTTTGTTGACCAATTGTCGAATTCTATTAACTGATTCGAACTTGGTATATTGTAACGTTTCCAGTAATCCTAGTGTAATTTTTTATACATATTTTCTTTCTTTTCTGTCAAACATCATGCTGTACGGAAGTCCATAATCAAACAAGTGGTAAGGTTTCCACAATGAGGAGGTTTTGAAGTCTTCATGGAAAAGGGATAAGATCAATCTCCTAGCTAGACTTTTTTCCATTGCGAGCAAGCACCCACATTTTCATTAGAGAATTCTGTCCCTTGAAATTGGATAACGTAACGACTTGGCCGATTTTAAAACAATAGAAAACCGCAGACAACAATAGGCGGTCACTGGACCATGTAATCTGCAACAATGCCGCTTTTGTTACTTGTGTAACAAGCAAGGACTTCAAGGACAGGATAACTTTGTTCATGTTCGACTTTTTATAAAGTGTGAACACCACTGTAAGAAGGACGTACAATTTGCACAGAGCGCCTAAATTTTTGCCCTTTCTTTTTGCCTTTTTTATTTTGACAAATATTTGAAAATAAGTTGATATAGTGTTGCAGAAATTATTGGGTTTATTGAAGAATCCCCACTTCATATTGACAAATCTAAGTTTCCACGGCAAATGAAGGCCAGTATGGCTACAGAATTATGTTCGACCTACGAATTGAGGCTCTCTGACTACCTTTTAGTTTTTGAACCTTCTTTGTCTTTTAGACAAACTTATTTCAAAACGAAGAGCTAACCTTTGGAAAAAATTGGAATTTTAAGAAAGAAAATTTGTGAAAGTAGTTGTCGGTGTCACTTGGTGAACTGGTGTCACATATGACAAATTTCCGAATTTGTTATATCCAGAGCTCTAAAAATTTTACAAATTGTTCTATGAGCAAAAACTGCTGCGTTAGAAATTGTAATCTAAGGCACACAAGGCGCGCGGCAAGTTCGAAACAAGTAATTACAGATTTGGAGCTTGTATTGGAAAGAACTCGGAATTTTATGAACAAAAAGTTGAAAAACCACACTGTAGTTGACTAGTGTCACGAAAGGCAACCTTCCGAAGTTTTTATTCTCTAGAGTCGAGAGGGAAACTCGCCCCTGCTCCCCCCCCCCCCGTAGCCACGCCACTGGATAAAATATAGGGAGGGGGTAAATATTTTTTCGGGCCAAGTATACGGAAATGCGTCAAGACAATGATGAATCCTTTTTATTTCCGGGAGGTTGACGAGTAAGGCTATCTGCCTTTTCTTCAATGGCTACAGGCTCAGTTATTTTAAGTAAAAATAACCTTGCATGGGAGCTATTTCTTCCATTCAGGTTTCTTGTTTTATAGCGATGATACGATTGCAAAAATTGAAGAGAGTCATATACAGAAACAATGCAGTACCCCCAAAATGAAAAAGATCAATGCCATGGACGCCCGACGTCAGATTTAACCACAAGGTTATGCCTTTAAGTTGAAAAGTAAAACTCGAACAAATTGACCAATTAAGCAATCAGTCAATTAAACTCAAAAATAAAAATGTAAGGGCCAATCACGTCACTCATCTTCAAATAATCTAGGTATATACTAGGCCACATGAAGAAATGAGAATCACGTGAGTTTAACATTATGTTAGAGGTATCTTTGGTATCGAAGCGTTGACCTGAACAGCGACGTGCTAACTAATATATGTGAGCTTGAACTTAGGGGTAACCTCAACCCTGAAGCTGAAAGCTTAAAGGGCAAGACCGTCACCCAAACTTTAAAGCAATAGCTAATTAACTGAAATAGGAAGGCGGTGGCATTATCTGATAATACATATTCCCATCAAACGTCAAATTTACTTGGAGTTACTGTTTGTTTCACTAAATATGCAATAGGCCTATTGAGGTTCAAAAATATTATAAAGAATACTTTACAGAGCAACGAGAAGAAATTGAGAGATTTTATTTAATTAAAACAGGTAGACGGTGGCATTATGTGATACTACGTATGCAGTCCCTTGTTTCAATTTTTGAATTTTTATGCGTTCTTAACAACTATTCTGTCTTGTAATTAGAAAGGTAGCATCTTTGTGCTGTGGGTGGGATTGAAGACCGCAGATACTTTGAAGTACTGCTCTGTTAGGTTTCTAAAACCTTCAACTAGACAAGTTTCTGCTCTTGTTTTTCGATCATGAGCTTCATCAGTAGTTGTACTTTTAGTTTGCCCTGGTCTTAATTCGATAGAATATTTGCTCTTTCAGAGCGCCTCGATGAGAAAATCGAGGGAGCATAAGACTTAAGAGCGTATGTAAGCAACTAAATCAAGAGCTTTTGATTGATGACTGCACAGAGCAAGGAGTTGTACTCACTGCGAAGGGTGTAGCAGTTTTTGTCTGAGCTATAGTGGGACAATGGATACAGTTGATATAACCACTACATAAGCTTGCTCTGCGGTGAAGTGTCAAAGACAGGAAGTTAAAACAATATGGCTAACATAGTTTTACTTTGAAACTATGTCGGGAAATGGTTAAGCCTGTTTGGATGATATTTTTGTAGATAGCTTTGCCTAGAAAACTCCCGTCAGACCAGTGCGCTTTGGGAGCCAAGTAGGGGGCCCTACTTGCACCCAATGCTCCCGTGTTGCCAAGATTGCACTTCATTTTGCTGTTTGGATATATTTATTAGGGGATATTATCAAGCGAATTCAATCTGTGCTGTAAAAGAGATGTGGTTTCCTTTTTATATTTGTTGTAGTAGACCAGCACAAAATACAAGATGATGGTGGAGCAGGGCGGGGGGGGGGGGGGGGGCTGAAGGATGTCACCAAGTATTTAAATGAGTGTTCATATATACCCTTAGCTCTCCCATGCTATTGAAAAAGGGACAAGACAATGATAAAATCGCCCCAGACGACTTCAAACAGCCGTCATAAGTTGCTAGGGTACTTATTGTCTCATAATATTTGAAAAGAATCCTTCTATCCTGGATGCACTTGATCTTATGTTTAAAAGCAGTATCAATTTCAGACCAGACACTTTGTAACGGGATATGGCAGGTCAGCTAAGAGATGGTTAACATGCTGGTAGGGAATTAATTTCAATTTTCTGTAAACTCGAATAGCCAGTCGTTTAATCAATATGCTTGCAATGAGTGACAGCATTGTAGAAGTGAGGCAGTGGGGTAGTAGCTACCCAACTGTCCCTCCCTCATCCAGAGCTAAATTTGTCGACCAACTTTAATTAATATGCAATCGATTCAATGCACATATCGTCTCTGACTCTTAAGAAGTCAAGTTACACACCGGTGCATCTCTTTCAGTATATCTGTGCGCACCAATTTTAGCCATTTGTACAGGAATTTGCCCATTTTTGGTAGTTTTAGTATTGATTACCCGCCCTTCTTATAATCCTTGCTCTCATCGATTTTGTAGCTGTGTGTTCTCCGTTGCATAGTTCAATTGAATAATAAAAGCAGAAACCTTTTGATTGCATGCTTATTGACCATAATTTTGAAATCACCCCGGTATGCCCTTTGGCCCCAGTCCGCATTTAGAACTTGGTATCACATCCCGAGAGTCAGGGCTGAAGTCGAGTGTACCTTTAATTCCAGGTTGAAGTCTCTTGCGATCTAGCAAACGTCAGAGCAATTTTACTTTTCTGATAATGGTCTTTACGCGAAATGGCCAAATCGTTAAACCAATGTGATGTGCTGTGCGCGTGTCGAAATTTTGCATTAGAAAACATTTATTCTTTTGAAAAAGTTGCCCGCAGAATGTGCACTTAAACATTCAGTTTCTTTAAAAACTTTGCCAATTTCAGCCTGCAAGGCTGGTCATTCACTAAAGATTACAGATTTTGTTAAAACATAGCAAGGGACGATTCCTCTTCTTCAAATTTCTAAACGTTGAGCTCCTACACATCCACACCTGTTGCCCCATGCCAGGGGTGGCACCAGCGGGGGGGGGGTCATGGCCCCCCGTCGGGGAACACTGTCCCCCCGTCGGGGCAGGTCGGCGATTTCGTCGGGAGGCCTAAAAATAAAAAAAATAACTAATTAATTAATCAATTAATTACTTAATTGTTTAATTATTTTAAAGTAATTTTTATTAATCAATTAATTACTTAATTGATTAATCAATTTAAAGTGATTTTTATTAATCAATTAATAAATTAAAAAAAACTAAAAAGGACTGAAGTTACCAGATGGGTGATCTTGAACACATTTTTTGTTTTGCAGTGCTATTTTAAAGCATATTGGGAATCGAATTTTGATCACTTATTTTTCGCTCTGTTATACCTCATTCCATATGTACCTTAATTGTACTATCTCATCCCCCGTCGGGGAAGGGAGGCATTTGTTGCGGAAGGCCTAATGAAGAACGTAAAGGACTGAACTTACTGGATGGATGATTGTGAACTCTTTTTTCTTTTTGATTTTTTGTTTGTAACCCTATTTTTGATGCATCGATTTTAAGCCCAGTACACACTACAGCTGTTTCGGATCGGATTACTATCCGATTTCTGTTAGTTTTAGTTAGAATCTCCTCCATCCATTTTCGGAAAAAACCAAAAATTTGCCATCCTGTGTAAATATATGACCGGTATGAGCGGAATACGGAAGTCAAATATATACTACTTATTTCGACATTATTATTATGACGACACAATGTCAAATAGCTTTTATCGAACTACGCGTATCCTATAAAAGTTGTCTGTGGATGTGGCGTCACGGAATAATTGGTATAAGTTATTTGGAATTTCGTAGTCTACACTGGTTGGCAAATTTTTCTTTCTTTCCGATCAAAGATGAAGGAGATATTAATTAATCCTTACAAAAATCGGAGAGAAATCCGATCCGATATAGTTGTAGTGTGACCTGGCCTTTAATCGGTTTTAATCACTTCTTACTAGTTCTGCTATCTCTCCTCCCATCTTCAATACGTGCGCGCAAGATCATGCCCCCGTTCGGAAAGACTTCCCTCCCCCTGTTGTTGAGAGAAAATCCAATTTCATCGGGGATCTTTCATACACAGGCCCACGATAAAAAAAATGTGGGCCTGATAACGTCAGTCACCCCCGACGATTTTCTTGATTTTGCCCACAGTACTAGAAGATCATATTCTTCAAGGACACTGACAATTCCAAATTTTCCTTAAAAACGGACAAGTGGTTTTTCATGAGCAGGCATTACCCAATGGTCTTTCTCTAAAGTCCTCCCGACCCTCTGGCAAAGGTCCGTTCGACATGCATTGCTTAATGGTCTGCCATCCGGCCTGTCCCGACAACCGAATTCCAGAAACGGTAACGAAAATCGGCCAGGCCATTTTGGGCTTAATAACAAAGAATTCTGGTGGAGTAAAAAAAAAACAGTATGTTTTTGCATAGGTTCCCCCGAAAAGGGACAAGTCCATTACATCCAACTGTAGCAGTACTGTACCTTTTATCTGGTAGTTTTCTGATCACTTACCAAGTTGTTTTTTTCTGTTAAAGTGAAATTACTATTTCAAAGAAAATCTTAAAATAAAGACTGCTCAAGTCTGGAAAATGCCATTTTCGGGTGTCTGTGGTGTTAGTACTTTTTAACAATTTTCCGCGCCAACTGATTCGTGGCGCCCGCTTATTGTTTTGGTCGAAAAAAGTACTTAACAGAACAATACATGCTTGCATATTATTCTTCGCTTTGGGGCAGTATTAAAAAGTGTAAATTTTACTGCGAAAGAAAGCTCAAAATAATGACTATACCGGTACCTTTGTTTCTAGTTACCAGCCCGGTCGCGGAGATGCCTTTTCCTGCTTTCTGGAGGTTCTTCATTTTTCAAAAATATATGTGCACGCCACTTGTAGTTTTTCGGGCAATATTTTTTTTTTCGGACAAAAGAAAAACAAAACAATTCTGTCCCCTCCCAAACTGAAACACTCCTTTCGGCCTATGTCAGAACTTCAAATATATGGGAAGCCAAACATATTCCACGGAACATTTACCAATATGGTCCGAGGGCATTAATCTACCTGATGATATTCAGTAACCCCAACAAAGCTGTACAAAACTACAGATTACTCCCTACTTGATTTTTCTTATAAGAAGGTCAAATTCTTCCATAAAAACACCAAAATCTGTCATAATAAAAGCTTGAGATTGTTAAAAGTGGCAAAATTTTCTAATTTTGATGGATACTCAGTACAACAAGTTACCCCACCAATCTGTTAATCACCCCGACATTCTACCTAATTTTGCTCTTGAAAGGCATATCACTTAATAAGGGACCCAATTTTATTTATTATAACCTTACCAAAAACCAAATTTTCTTATATTAAATTCCAAAATTTCTGCAATAAGATAAGCTCTTAATTTTCAAATCTTGGTCCAAAAAAGGATAAAACACTTTTGGGGCAAACTTTAAGTCTGAGATAGTTCGTAGAACAAGAACAATTAAATGCATAACCCCAACAGAATTTCAGCTGTCGCGTGTTAAACGTTTTTGAATTTGTCCATATCAAGGATAGATTCTTCAATATATACCCCATACTTTTAATTGTCATTACAAAAGCCGAATTTCTTTCAAAAAATAAACTTCATATTTTAAGTGTTTGTTTAAAAAAGGCCAAAAATTTCGGCGCGCTGCTCGCGCCTCAAATTCTGTCAAGTTACGTCCCACCGGGACTAACCCATCGCCTCTGTCGGGGCCTTGAACTGCTGGCCCATCTGTCGGGCAAATCCTGGCGCCACCCCTGCCCCATCCACCAGAACAATCGACATAATCAGAGTCGGATGACTCAATGTTTGATATACAACTGACAAAAAACATCAATGAGACTGCAAGCGTGCTGAGCGGGCAAAAATTGGGGATTTGCCAAGTAAACGTGGGATTATTGATACAGAAAATCGATCGTAAACGGTAGAAGACACCTTTCATGACCTACTCTATAGTCTTTTTGGTGGTACCTAACTTTAAAGTGTCATGTCACAAAAAGTGCGGGGGAACTTATATGTTAGTGTTCCCTCCACTCAAAAATGTGGAGGTACATGTCCCCCTGACCCCCAAATCGACGCACATGGACTGACATATTAAGCCCTGTAGATTGACTGTCTAGGTATTGGTTTGTCTTGAACAGATTAAACGTCCATCCTTTGTACCTTTCTTTCCCTATTTTAGCAGACTAGTTTGCCCTAATTTAACGCCTTTCCTTCGTCGTTTAATTCGAGGAACTTTGAGGTAGATATTCTGTAACTGTAGTTACCAGTTACCCGTGCTCGAGTACAAGATTCCGTTCTCTTACCAGTACCCGTACTCATGACATGCTACCCATACTCGTACTTATGGCCTGGTAACGTACCCGTTCTCTCGGTACTCATGAGCTGGAACTCAAACTCATGATCTAGTACCCTTACATGTGCTCATGATCCTGAACTTCAACTTACAACTTTAGCTTGCAGTCAGTAACTATTTTTAAGGCCCAAGGTTCAGAATGACTCCCAGAGGATGCATTAGTTTATAACATGTGGAACTACTTACCACACAAAATTTTTACAATTCCTGTCAACACGCATCATACTTCACCAGTAGACCAAACCATTGTTCTCGTACAGTTCCACATGAATATGTATGCAATTTTCAAACTCAATATCAAGTATACCGTACCATTACTTTGACTCTCCCCCTATGCGGCTACAATCCTAGACAAAAATACATGGGACAAGCCCTCTTCCCGTATCAATGTTGAAGTTTCAGGACGCTTTGGACTGCAGCAACATTGAACGGGGGAGTGGGGAACAGTGATCCGTTCATTGATTGTTTTGCTTGTTTTATCCCATCATTTTTGTCGAGGATTGTAGTTTATGTTAGCCATTATGCTACCAGTCAACTCTCTGAGAGTAGAATCCATGGGGTTGCTTGCATTATCACGGGAAGGAGAATAGCCGTTTTTATTGGGAATCTGCTGTCGATGAAACTTGGTCAAGTTAGAATTTTGTAGTTGGAGTAATAAAGGGTTTTTTCTGTGACATGAATTTTTTGGTCATCCTGGAGCCCAAAAGTTGGGTTATTTTACTTTCACTGATAAATCTATTTAAGCAGGCTTAACCACTAGTTTGATCATATTTGTCATCCCAGACACTTCCTTTTTGTGTAGGATGAACTTATTTTCATTCTCAACAAGTAAACATACCAAACATCAAATAAGAGGATAAAAATAGTTATACAAACAAGTATTTACAGTTGAATAATGTAGCTAACATCACTCTTTCATTAATATAATGACGCATTAAATTAACATTACTCATTTCAATAATTTGAAAGGTAAAAAAAACTTTTTCAACATGAATACCTTTTGATGACAAGATTCCTCTGATTTTCGAAATTCATTGAAATCTTATACATATATGACATACCGTAATGTCTATATCGTTATCTTTCTCCTTTGTATCTAAAATTTCCGTAAGTCATTTATTCCTTTCGAAGTCTACTACGTATAAAGATATAAATTTATTTTTACAAAGAAGGCAAAAACTGCATGCAAAACAATTCTATGGTGTAATATGTAACAAAGGCTGAACTTAAATTTGGAAAGCCTAAAAGAAAGCTTATCCCCCACCAAGATACACAAAAGGACTAGTAAATTTGGCAAGAGTTAAACGTTTTTTGTCTGCTCTGATACGTTGTTTAACGAAATAATTAGAGATCTCATTTCGGTCCTAGAGTGCACACGGGATTGAAAGACATGAATACATCTTCATTTCCATATTTGTTAGTACACAAAAAGTATCAGAGTCTATCGAATACTGCTTGTGAAAGTCTGACACGTGGGAAGCCCATTAGAATAAAAGTAACATTGAGATGGAAGTTATCATTAACCAGACTCTTGCAAACCGACTCGATGCAAAGAATAATTGCACATACCTTTTGGCAATCCTAAAATATATGACATCCCAGACAGTTCAAATTCTCATGCCAATTTAGAATTTTGGTAGACTCCGGGTAAAAATTGTAGTTTGCGGTGATTAATGAATGCTTTCTATACGCATGAAAGAACTTTAAGCTTCTTTCTCTCTGATGACTGCACAGCTGAATAGGAGCAGACTTTATATTCTTCTTTCACTTCAGGTTCTAAAACTCCCTCGCTGTAAGAACCCGGATTGCTTTAAACCACCATCTGGCCAAAAGCGTTAAAGGAATCTAAACATAATGAAGTACATTCTGGACGAAAGATGAAGATATCTAGATCCATCCTTCTAATCAACACCAAGAGCGTCGATAAAAACGACTGAAAGCAAGTCTAGTTAATGGTCGTGGTAGTGGCGTAGACAGATTTTTTTCGAGGGGACAAGCACCATTTTTTGGTTATTTCATTTAAGTGTGAACACTCCAATATAAGAAAGAAAATTTGTGGACCTCGATTCTAAGAACTTCTTTAATCAATAATGAAAATTATGAAACTTGCATTTTAGGAAATTTCCTCTTCTGGTTTCTACGGCGACAACTGGAAAAAAAGGCTATGACCGGCTCGACTTGAACCATTTGTTTGTAAACTAGGCTGTAAAACTGCATCCAACTAACTAAGGTAACTATCTACAAGGTTGTAACATGGTGTTAATTATGACATGCTGATAGGCACTCTCCGACTTTTCAAAAGTTTCAGAAACTTGTTTCCTTTTTCGACAAATATTTCAAAACAAAGAATTTACATAGGACCGAAAATTTGGAGGTTTTATGAAGCAAAAGAAAAAAAAAGGAAAGTTGCCCTGCAGATGCCACCGGTGTAGGTTGATAACCTGGTGCCACATAAGGCAGTTTTTCCTTCCCAGAGCTCGGAAAAGGTTTCCAAATTTATTTATGAAGGACCACTACAGCATTAGTGTTTACAATTTGCTTCTAGCAAAGAGCCCGGAAAACTTTTGCTTCATCAAACAAATATTTACCAATAAGGAGTTTTTATTGGAAAAAATTGGGGATTTTAGAACTTTATGGAAGATCAGTTGGTGAGACATATTATTTTTAAGTACAGCGTTATGTTTGTAGGAGCTGGCCCACTCAAAATATACGTGCCTGTAAAAATTGACCAATATAACAGGGACACCAAGCCGCTTAAATCTCCTCAAAAAAAAAAGCAAAGAAAACGTTAACGCTTGAAAATTCACAGTTGAGTGTTATTCATTAAATTTTCTAAAAAGAACATGGAAAGAGTTTGAAAGAATTTTCCCAAACTTTAAAAGGTTCAATTCATATTTCTCAATACTTTAAGATGTCGAATAGTCCACAGTTTTTAAGATGTCACACAGGCCACACTTTCATATTTCGTACTAATTTGACTCTTTTTAAAGTGGAAGATAGATTTGAACTATCCAAATGTTTCCCTTTAATACTTTAAATTGTTAGACTAACCATGTGGTATCTTATTTTCTGTCACTTAGGAGGCAGGTATGATATGAAGCAAGATGTCTTATTCCATTCAGACTGCCACACGTTACAGAGACACCAAGCATTGGTGTCCCCATTACATCTTACATGGGAACTGTCAGTTTAATTTTTATATGTTGAGTTCAGGTGCGTAGCCAGGATTTTCTTGTGGGGGGGGGGGGGCAAAGGCGACTCATCGTCCCCAATCTCGACCGACAGGACTGTCTAAGCGGAGCGCCACCATCAGTTGGCTCAGAGCGTACAAGAAAATTTTTGGTTTAAGAAAACCCTCAGATGGGCGGAAACGGCTTCCCGAGTGTTTTATGCTGATGTTCCCAGCCTGGAAATATGGATCTCATTTCTGAAATTTCTCAATTAATGCAAAAAAAAAAGAAAAAAAGTAATCTATGAAAAGATTTTAATACATGTTTCTAAGGGGAGCTCTACCATTGATTGGCGCGGAGCGTACCAGGAAATGTTTGGCTTTACAAACCCCTCAGATGGCCGGAAACGGCACTTCCCAACTTCGAAGAGATTTTGCAATTTTACATCAAAATTGAGTGATCTGGTGAACACCTAAGCTGGAATTTTTGGACATTTTCAATCTTGTATCAATGTTTTCCTTATTCCCGCTAGAGTTAGTGTGTGGCTATAAGAGGGTTACTGTACTAGTCAATGGGGCCCTAGGGGATTGTGTTGCACTGAAACAAAACAGCTACTCATAGGGCTTACACTGGCTAAACCAGCGGAATTGACATTTTGCCCTGAAAAACGCCAAAATTCCATTTAAATAAAAAAAATTTAGGTCTGGGGAAGTGCGAACCCCCTGAACCCCCTGGCTACGGGCTTCTCTCCCTGGGTGTACCCCCTTGGCGCCAGAATTTGCCCGACGAAGGGCCACTCTCGATGAGTTGGTGAGGGAGATTTGAAGAAAACTTGTGCACTATACCTGCCATTGCGAGTCATATACGACATAAAACCTGTATATGCTAGAGAGAGATATTTCGGCACTGATTTAACCGTGGAAAAGGGGGCGAACATATTTGGGTTAGCCTACACTAAAAGAATCTGTACTTTTTTAAAGCTTATATCGGTCAATTGTCCCGGCATTTGGGCCCTTTCGGGCACAACTTATATTGTACTTCCTTCTTCGAGTTCGTACCGCACGACTGACACAAGAGATTATTCACTAAGTTCAGCGAAATGAGATGAAATTCCCGGCATGTACATTATTCCATTTGTTCTACTTTTTAATTTACTTGAAAAGATGGAAAGGGTTTGTACTTTGTTAGCTCTAGTTTACGGAGCTGAGGAAGAGTGCAAAGCGTACCGAACATTTTGGGTTTTATCGGAGAAATAAATCTTTTCAAAGTCAAAATAACTGAACCGACCATGGGATTATTCCCGACATGGGAAGTACCTGCCCGCGACCACAAGTTCAGACAGCCCGTATGTCGAGAGGGTGGTGGGAAAGGGGATATGAAGGAGCCTAACTATCACATGTCATTGCAGCCTGGGGCACATTTTGCACAATATCACTTAATATTTTAAAAGCACTGATAGTATTCTTTTGAGTCTGAATTGTAAAATTGCAAAGCGCGCGAAAAATTTTGGTAGACTTACCAAAATAGCACTGCCTATGTAATCATAAAGAACCAAAAAAAAAAAAAAAAAAAATAGGAACTGTAGGGGTTGTAGACCGTATCGGGGATAACATACATTTTGTCGAAACCACCTGAAATACCCAATAAAATAGCTGAACTATGCTACTTGAGTCGCTCACCAACTGACCTATCGCATGACACACACAAGAGAACAGCAACTAGGCTTTGCGAAATGGGATGAAATTTAAGTTGACAGGACTTAAACTCTCTGGATATGTCGAATGTAACTATTGAAAAACCTGGAGTGAATGTACAGCGCGCGTAGCGGGCCGAAAATTTGGGGTTCTTATTAGCGAAATCGTCCCTTGAGAGCAAAAAACAGGTAAAACCATCGGGGGGAGACTAGTCGCCGCCGGGGACTGCATTCTTTATCGTAACGACTAAGAGCCCCCCTCCGAAAAACTGTAAAAAAAAAAAATGAACCCGATTCCCTCCCTCGTCTTGCCGTTTATATTTTTTTTACTTATTTTTTTTTCTTCTTTGACTCTCCTTTATTTTTTCAACATCTCCCATCGCGTCCCCAAAATTTCTGTGGGGGGGGGGGGGGGTAATCTGCCCCCTTGCCCCCCGCTGGCTACGCTAGTGGTTGAGTTAACCTGGTATCTTTCAAATGCAACAGACACCACTGTTTGCTGTAATAGGTCACAGTTTCATTGAACTGTTATCAAAATTAGAGGACATTTTTGTCAGCTAAAAATTCAGTGTGCATGTCAGGATAACCATGTTAGTAAGGTGTAATAAAATACCTGATACGCTGGTTTGGTGTATTCCATGTCTTTGAAATTTAGAATTATATTGGCAAAGTCAATGAAGCCCCGTTTGGCAACTTATTTATGGTTTGAAATTTTAATCAGAGTCAGGAGCGATCGCTCTTTGCCCTCCTGTAGTTACGCCACGTGGTGGTTGGTTGGATTATTAAAAAACGGCTATCGACCAATTCTATTAATGTTTTAATGTAACACAAATTATTGCAAACAGAAATAAAAAGAAACATATCTTTTGATTTAACTTTTGAGTTCTTCGAACCCTTCGTTAATCATTGTAGTCCTTGTGAGAGCCAGAGTAGTGACCTGCCGGCTTGGGAATGTGGTTTTTGGTTGCTTAAGATAAGAAATTCTTCTTTTTTATCATCGCCCTGGTCAGATTTGATGAAAGGGATGAAAAGTTACTCAGATGAAATGAGAAGTTTGAAGTAGGGCTAGATATTTTAGTACGGATGTCATTATTCTCGACTGCAGACGATACTTTGCTGAAGTAACTAGTCCCATTTTTATTTATTTCAGCCACTGAAGAAGCAATATCAGATGTTTTTGGCATTAATTTAACAAGGCATTGTATTAGGCTCACTTTGATCCCGGTACCAAGGAAATATTGTACATTATCTCTTTCCATATTTTTTAGTTTCTGTACGAATTGATTGGATTGATTTACAGCAGTACATAATATGTCATTGCCATATGATGGAACGTACGAACACAATACTTCTTACTAGCTGGTTAGAATTAGGTAATCTTACACTGGTATACATGTGCAGAAAATGTAAAGCAAGAGAAGAACACATCCCTGCTCCAAGCGGGTTATTCTTTAACCTGGAGATGTCAAGAAACGACCCATACCTTTAAACTCACCGACGGAGAACAGTAGTAATTATTCTAGTTACGATAGTTGCTACAACGAGAGAAAAAAAGTAAAAAATAAGCATTAAAGCATTTAAGCATTTAAAGTACCTACTACAGGAACATCATCACAGGTTTGTCCCGTTTCATTGAGTTTGTCAGACCGAATATCTGGTCAAGATTGGCTAAAGCATCAGACTGGCATGCAGTCGAGAGGTCAGGAGTTCGAGTCCTGACCAGGTCGTGCCATAGACTTTAAAAACGGAACCTGCTCATTATAATGAATGGGGTAAGGAAAACAAGCCAGTGAGCCACAGTTGGAAAATAAGGCGTGACAGGCTCGACTTAAACCAACTGGGCGGTAAAACTCCATGTAACCTGACCAAGTCATTGAGTATGTCGTCTTGCCCATAACAGTTGGATGGAAAACCAAAGTAAACCGTAGGAACCACTCGTTGTATTGTACTTTGACTGAGGTTAATGTTTCTATCAAAACATAGTGGATCGAGTTGGGGTTCAGTGACTGCTGAGGTTATGGTGGGTCCAATTTAGATTAATGACCTCTCCGGTGAAACAGTTCAAAGAGATGTAATCTGTCTGAGAACTGTTATAGGATATGCGCAAACGTATCACTTTTTATCATTCTACATTAACCAGCGACGATAAAAATGTATAAAAAGCCTGTCTTAGAATTTGCTTCATATTTTTACTAGCGATCACACTGAAATTAGGATTTTCTTCAGTCAGAATATTTCCTGAAAATTTGAGAACGCTCTAAAGATGAATTCCATGAAGGTGATCATACTGTGCTGTCTGTTTGCCACACTGGCCATCGGCACCGTTAATGCAAAAAAACATTTCGAGCATCTCGAAGTTCCAGTTCAGGATGAAAAAGTACCTCTATTTGAAAAGGGAGAAGATTTGTCCAAGTCCCGACTGAGGCGAGCAAGTGTAAGTACATTGCTATTTGTTATATATTTGTGAACGTTTACGGTAAAGACCTTGAGCTAATATAGACGCATTACACTACTAGCGCAGCTAATGATGAGTTAAGTGCCCAGTCTTCAAAAAGAGAACCATCCACTTTTACAGAGTACATTAGTATCATACAGCTACTGCTTTCATATTGATTTTTTTATTTACCTTTCTTGATTGACCTTCACAGATTTACTATATAGATATTGATAGTGGGAACTTTACGTTACCCTTTACGTTTTCACACACTTTTTTGATGGGAAAATATTAGTGCATAGTAAAGTACATATTGGGGTACGCAATATACATATGTACTTCAATATTGACCAAATTACCGACTCCTTTCTGTTAACACGTGCAGCTTATGGACTATTAAATTTAGTACATCTATATGTTTATATATATATATATATATACATATATATACATATACATATATATATATATAAATATATATATATATATATATATTTATGTATATATATATACATATATATACATATACATATATATATATATAAATATATATATATATATATATATATATAATATAATATAAGTAAGTCCACGTATGCTCCATGTAATATAAAAGAATAAGTAGAAAACACCACAAATATGACAATATGACAATATGCACATACAAGATAAGGGAAACGTATATTTCAAAGACACCTGTCTTCTTCATCAGCGTTAATGCGAAGTGAAGAAAAATTTAGAAACAACAAGAAACAACAAGAAACAACAAATCCTATCGAGAATGATAAACAGAACCGGCTTCCCTGTAAACCACAGAAGGGAAGTCGCTCAAAACACCAAGATCTTTGTTTAGGCCGCGGGTATGTGTTGACAGTTTTAGCATCCATTTGCTTTCGGATTTAAGCCTTTGAGTGACAGATGGGTAATTAGAATTGAGTAGGATACATCTTAAATTAGACAAAGAGTGGTTTGAGTTACTAGTGAAATGTTTGGATATAGGATAATTTAATGATTTGTCTAGAACAGTTTTTTTGTGGTTGTTAAACCTCAGTCTTAATTTGGTGCCGGCCTGACCCACATAGTTGCCTTTCTCACACACGTTGCAGCACAGTAAATAAACTACATTAGCCGTGTCACAGTTTAAGGGAGGGGGACGGATGTTACAAGTAGTGCCCGGAGGGGTAAAAGTTTCGTCAGTGATAATGAAAGGGCACACCTGACACCTAGGCTTGCCACACTTTTTGTTGCCTGTGTTTCCAGCTGCACGAAGCCTGGATGATGTGAGGAGGGATTTGAGGTTGGGGGGTTGTCGTCTCGCAGTTAAAGGGGGGTCTTCAAAAAGTTCAGAGATTGAACTATCTGCCCGAAGAATAGCAAAATCTGAACGAACTAATTTATGTAAATTTTCTGTTTTAGACGAATAATAAAAACAAGTGGAATACGTGCATTTTCAACTTTAGTTTTGTAAGACAGTAGTTTGTCCCGGTTGTGACCGGAAGCCTTGCTGATTCCCGCTTTTATAACGGGTAGGGGGTACTCATTATTGAGGAAAAATTCCACGAGGTTATTGACATGTTTTTCGTATTCGGGCTGGGTAGAACAAATACGTTTGATTCTAATGCATTGAGAAAACACAATAGACTTTTTCAAACTTAAGTGATGCGAGCTCTTGAAATTGAGGTAGCCATGGGCATCTGTTGGTTTACAATAAAGTGTCGTAGCCATGGAACCATTGTTAAGTTTAACTAGTACGTCAAGGAAAGGAATTTCCTTGGCAGAAAAATCAAATGTGAACTTAATAGAAAGATGAAAAGCATTGCAAAATGATACAAAAGAATGTAAGTTGGGTAGGCCATGTGGCCAAATGAAAAAGATGTCGTCAATATATCTATGAAAGTGCAACGGCTGTAAGGGGTAATCTGCCAGCATTCTGGTTTCAAGGTCAGCCATGAAAATTACGGCATAACTAGGTGCCATTCTAGTACCCATGGCAGTGCCGCACGTTTGGAGATAATGCTGGCCGTTAAATTCAAAATGATTGTGAGTAAGAATAAATTTAATAATGTCGGTGAAATCCTTAATGAATGGTTGAGAATAACCGTTAAAAGACAAAATCTTTTTACAGGCTAGAATACCATCTTTATGTGGTATATTGGTGTATAACTCACTTACATCCATAGTGAAAAGAAGGGAATCGGGCGGGAGGGGTTTAATTTCGTTGAGAATTCTAAGAAAATGAGTAGTATCTTGAATGTAACTTCTGAGGGTAGGTAAAAGGGGATTAAGAATACTGTCGACAAACCCACTTAAGTGCTCAGTAAGCGTACCAATACAAGAAACAATAGGCCTACCGGGCGGGGAAACATTTAGAGATTTTGCCAAGTTAAATAATTGACGTGGGCTGAGACTTGCGGTATCAGTAGGGGCATTCTGAGAGGACAATTTTGAAGGGCAGAGTCAGCACCTTTTATTTCAGATTTAGCCCGGATTAATGTTGCACAATAGGTATTTCTTTCTGTGTTTGCAAGCAGATCCTAGCTCATTTCTATTGTTCAGACTGGCCATGTCTGGCTTGTAGATAATGAAGTATTTTTCTTTCAGGCAGAGATTACAGGTTTTGGTCGAATTTGGGTAGGGATTACTTCTTCCAACAATTCTCCATTGGGTGGAATAATTGATTTTCTGGTCATTTAGACCCCAAATGTATTGGCGTATTGTAGCCAATACATGCTCCTACTTTGTGGAGCACTCTACCAATCAATTACCAGAACATCTAAGAAGGGTAGAGTCTTAAAGGAATAACCAAAAGTAAATTTGATGGAAGGATGAAAACTGTTAGCAACATAAAAGAATTGTTTTAGATTATCCATATTATATAATATTCATATATTCTCATATATATATCATATTCATATATTCATATATATATATATATATATATATATATATATATATATATATATATATATATATATATATATATATATATATATATATATATATATATATATATATATATATATATATATAATAAGGTCGAAATGCTGCGGAGCACTGTTGAAATGTGTAGGTCGAAAAGAGGTAGTAAAAAGTGCTTAAAAGTTTGCGGAAAACTCCACGACGTTTCGGGTATAAACCCTTCATCAGGTGGCAAAAACCAAACTGAAATGAATGTATCTACTTTTTGTGTTCTTTTTTTATTTGGTTTCTTTACTTTCCAACACACGCCACCTATCATGTTATATATATATATATATATATATTCCGTCTTGAAATCAACTCTGAGCTGCACTGAGGAGACCTAACAAGGTCAAAACAGTACTGTCTGCAGATTGAGTATATATATATATATATATATATATAACGCTGGATCCTACCTTAGGTCGACATCGACCTTAAGTCGACATATAAATATTTCACATATTTGAATGTATCTGCACATACAGACACTAAAAAATTCAAATAAAATACCACCATAAACTTCAACAGCGCCAACAATAATATGTATGGTATATTTATAATGTATGACGTACGCACAAGTTATAATAAAATAAACAAAGTATTAAAGGTATTTTGCAATACTTACGTGTTAACTTAATGTACATTTTTAGACAACGCAAGATATAACACCCCCTTTTTCACGTGCAAATCTACATAATATACATTGTGTTTATTACGTCTATATAAAGACACAATAAAGAGGGCGCCATGAAGGTATTATTCATGCACTTATTTTATTAAGAATATATGCAGAAGGGGTTGAAATCGTGAACCAAACATTAGGTCGACACGAAAATGTTGACCTATCGTAAATGTCGACCTAATGTACATTTTTAGACGAAGGAATGTCGACCAAAGGTAGGATCCAGGTAAATATATATATATATATATATATATATATATATATATATATATATATATATATATATATATAATAAGGTCGAAATGCTGCGGAGCACTGTTGAAATGTGTAGGTCGAAAAGAGGTAGTAAAAAGTGCTTAAAAGTTTGCGGAAAACTCCACGACGTTTCGGGTATAAACCCTTCATCAGGTGGCAAAAACCAAACTGAACAACCAACAGTAACAATTGGACACGACAAACATCAAATCCGAAGCGATCGCTGTAAAAACAGAACCGGACGAAAGTGACTGTCAGAAAACATGAGTACGAAGGATGAAACACAAATCAAAAAAAGAAAAAGAGCGTCCTGGATGAAAAAATGCACGTAAAAATCGAACATGTTCTTAAAAAAGGGAAAACAAGAGACAAAAACTAGCTCCGGAAAAAAATTGTAAATAAGGCCTACACAGAAAAAAACGAGCACGAACGGGTAAGTGTAAAAGGAGTAAAAACTGGTACAAAAAGGGGGTGAATATTACAAAAGGTCAATTCTAACGTTAAGCCCGTGTGGAGCGAGAGTACCTAGCCTCATGATCAGTCGGTTTTCAGCACTAAGGCGGTCACGATCGGAGCCTCGGCACATTACAGCTGCCGTAACGGTTAAATGCTGTATTGAACAAGGTGAAGGGGGATTGAAATGTGCAGCCACCGGGTATCCATGGAGATTCTGTTTGATGGACCTGAGGTGCTCGGTGACTCGATCCGCGAGGCGGCGCTCGGTCTCTCCCACATACAACGAGTTACATCTCCCACAAGCTAAAATATACACTACATTTGAGGAAATGCAGGAGAATCTTTGTTTGACAATAAAGCTATTGCCGTTGGGGCCAGAAATGTTGACGAGGTCGTGTTTGCCGACAACTGGACATGTATTACACCTCGGACGGGTACATGGAAAGGTACCAGCCGTGTCGTCGAAAGAAGTTTGTGGGTGGGAAGCCCGAACTAAATGGTTGGCTAAATTTTTCTCAACTATATATATATATATATATATACATATATATATATATATATATATATATATATATATATATATATATATATATATATATATATATATATGTATAATATTAATATTTATACAAGATTGAGAAATTAATAATACTGATTGCCAACAAGATTGATATATATATCGGTTTTTTATTTAGTTCCATCTGCCTCACGAACAAAATTGTGTACCAAGCAACTGTAACACGCCACGACAACCACAACGAACATTTGTCTAACAGAGAACACATTCAAAACAAGATACACCGCCCACAAGTCTAGCTTTAAACAGAAAGACAAAAGAAACGCAACTGCACTCAGTGAATACATCTGGAAACTAAACGATTCAAATGTAGAACACTCCGTAAAATGGAAACTCATGAACAAAGCCCGAGCATACTCCACATCCTCTAAAACTTGTAATCTCTGTCTGGAAGAAAAGTTCTTTATTATACTCAAACCTTCCTTAGCATTTCTAAATAAAAGAAACGAACTGATAAGCTCTTGTAGACACAGGAACAAACATCTACTGTGTAATTATTCTAATAGGTAATGTATTTTGGCTCGCTGTACACCGCTCTCGCAAAACTGAAAACAACCCTCTACACTCGACTCAGTAACAGGTCAGAAGTTAAAAACTTTTTTGGAAACACACAGGCAAAACGTCTCCCTTACACCTTACATTTCAACTCGGCTAACTACTCAATAGAAAACGTCAGTATCACTGGTATAGAATCTGTCACAAAAAATCGCGCACCGTCATACTCCACAGGGAATCATTTTGGATAAACAAACTCCACACACTTCATCCTCACGGAATCAATGTTGATAGATAACCATAATACTCAATGCGAATCTGACACAGCGCACTTCACATACACACACACACATAATTTACTCACAAACTACTTCGACGCAAACTGCAACGCAACATCTACATGTAAGTCCTATATAATTTTTCTTTTCCAGAATTTCCAATACATTTTTAATTTCTTGATACTTATATTAAAATAGGCGTAGCACTAAAACATTCATTTTGTCATTTCAAAAACTGATGAAGGCCAAATGGTCGAAAGGTTGTAAATAAAAATAACAGACTGAAGGCGTCCTATCCCCCATCTTTGAACTTCATTTCTTACACATACACACCCACATATATATATATATATATATTTATATATAAATTCGATCATGAATTTTATACCAACTTCGACCTACTATATATTTATATATATATATATATATATATATATATATATATATATATATATATATATATATATATAGAGTGAGACAACAGAAAAATATACCCATTTTTTAGTCATTTTCTCTATTTTTGCTACTGTAAATACTAAGTTTTCCCTTCTCCCTTCTCTCCTATATAGTATCCTGAAGAAGGCCGATACATACTGGCCGAAAGCTTGATTAAATCTTAATATTTGAGTAACGCGAAGCTACGTCTGCCGAGTTTTTATTTTTCTGTTGTCTCACTCTATATTATTATGACTTGGCACCAGTTACGTTTTGGACCAAAGCAATTTCTTGCAATTATATATATATATATATATATATATATATATATATATATAAATATATATATATATATATGTATATATATATGTATATACATACATAACAAATATATATATATATATGTATATACATACATCAAATATATATATATATATATATATATATATATATATATATATATATATATATACGAGCTGTTCTAGTGTAGTGGTCATAGACTCTGCCCGGAAAGCGGAGGATGGTGGGTTCGGTCCCCCGTGCGGCTCAATTTTTCTCTGTGGTGCTTTTCTTCAACTTTGATAAGAGTTTAAACTCTATCTTGGATCGGTATAAAATTCATGATCGAATGTATTACTACAACTCTTTCGACCTACACATTCTAACGTCGATCCACCAACTTCGACCTATATATATATATCTATATATATATATATATATAGATATAGATATATATATATATATATACATACATATATATATATAAATATATATATATATATATATTTTTTATAAATATAAGGACTAAGGTACTGCGATGCACTGGAGAAAACACAGGTCGATGCAAAAACATGGTAATACACAGTGCAATATAATTTATGCAATATATTTATATAAATATATATATATATATATATATATATATATATATATATATTTATATGGGTGCGTCATAACTTTTGACCAATCAGGGGGACTGCATGTGTTCAGAGCTCGCACGATTCACAAGACCGAGCCTGCGACACTCGTGCCGTAGACGCAGAGGGATACACATAATAGGAATCATATTAGGCTGGCAGAATAATTATAAATCAATTAACTTAAACCATCTTTTGTGGAAATAAAATCATCAAATAAATATTTTAAAATCAAATCAACTCTCCTATCCCTTTTTCGGCCTGGAACTCGATCCCGTACCACGCAATACCCAACATGGTGGAGGAGCGGTCTCGCCGACAACTTAGGTCTACCTAACATGGCGAAGGAGCGGGCCTTCAATATTATAAGGCCCCTAATCTAATTAAGGAGAGGACTTTCCCACCGATTCAGGAGCGGACATCTCTACCTATTCCAGCCGAGACGTCCCCCGTGTTCATCTCTGTTTTTACACGGTTCGCAAATCCCTTCCTCTGGACAGCAGTGCTACAATTCTATTGTACGTTTGTGGATCACCCCAGACTTAATGCAGTTTCTCTGGAATGGAATTTGACTAACTTTTGGACAGGTGTTGTTTTCGTTCTTGGCGATATCGTCATCCAGGATTCCTTGTAGCCAGTTTTCACACTCGGATAGCCCTAGCCTAGTTGGTTTCTGTAGCCATTACATTTTTTTTTTGGAACCTCACGTTAGCCCACACAGCCTGATGCAGTCATCGATCAGCAGTCTTCGGTAGACGGGTTTACCTTTGGGAGCGACAACGCCTACTTCAGCTCACGGCCAAAGACGGACGCTACCCAGAGGATTGTTATTGTTTATAATTAACAGATGAGTGCGAGACAACCCCCCCCCCCCCACCAAGTATGTTTACTTCTATCTGCACGGCATAGGCTAGGCTAGGCCTCGATCATTTAGTAACATGTCCGTATTTCAAATTTCATGTTGTCATGTGTTATTCGCTAATAATATGTGTGCATTTTTGTATGATTTTATCGAAGTCTGCATTTTACGCCATTGTTGATTCATGAACTTTACCGTTGGGCCTTACTTAGGCTTGTCTACTCAGTCATTATTGTTTTAATAGCCATGCATAGATTGACAGTTGGGACCTAACGGCTGGTATTTATTTAGATTACCTGTTGTCATTGCGAATCTGCGTAGTACAGACTTCCTCCCAAGCCGTATTGAGGGCGATAAAATTAATGCAGATTTGGCAAGAGCACATTTTTCTAGCCTTTTCAGATTATCTAGAGGCAGACAATTTGCATAATCCTGCCGATAACGCCCAATTTCAGACCGTACTTTCGCTTTTTAAACGTACTCTTCAAGGTACTGCACGTATTTGGATCGAGGGCAAGGTTTTTCCAGATCTTCCAAATTTAAGAGCCTCCTTTCTTGCCCGATTTAGTGAATCTTCCTCACATCATGCCTTAAGCAGACAATTTTCAGAACTCATATATATTGAGGGCAATACCGCAGAACAATTTTTAGCCTCAATAAGAAAATTAGCTTTATCTTTGGGCTATACTGAACTTCAGGTGCGTGATAAATTTTTAGCCGCTCTTCCTAGCGATTGCCAATCTGCCGTGGTTATGTCGACAGACCAAAATTCATACATAAACGCACTTGTGCAAAAAGCTCATATCTATTTAGATTTGAAGAAGTCCTCTTCTTCTAGCCCCGCTTCTTCTACTAAAGTGGCTAGTACTCATGACACGGCCTTGTCTACACAGACAGACAATGTGTTGACTAATGCAAGCATTGCAGAATTGTGTAACAAAATAGACGGTCTGCTAAATAATCGCTCTCGTACTTCCGATAGGCAGGCAAATAATCAATCCCCTCGTCAGCGTTACAATTCTAGAGATAGCGGAAGACAGGGTATTCCTCGTACGCCACAACCACGGGCGCATTTTCACCAAAGTAGGCCTAGACTTGGATTTCAGGGGCTGTGTTTCTATTGTAATGTCCCAGGTCACAAGGCTGAAAATTGTTTCCTGTGTCAGGAACATTTAAGGGCGCAGTACGGCCCTCATTTTCACTCTTATCAGCCTACCGACAGGCACATGACCATTCCAGTTCCGTCTGCACCCAATACCCAAAATTTTCAATAGGGGATGTCGGTGAGTGTACTCCTCACAGGCATTCCGGAAAAAAGGACGTGCAAAATTTCAATGCAACTAATGTTAGTAACACCGCTTCATACCTAGGGAATGAGCCCGAAGCAACTATTCAACTAGATCGCAAAAATTTTGTAAAGGCACAATTAACAGACGGAAAGAATATTTTATTGTTGTTTGACTCTGGTGCCACAACGTCTATTTTATCTGCCTCTACTGTTAAGAATTCACGTTACTTATCGTCTCCCAAGTCATGTAAAATTAAGTCATTGTCTTTTCGCTTGGGAAATGGTCAATTTTTGGTTGCTCATGAGACTTTGACATTCGTTGTAAATATTCAGGGTCATAGCATTCAGTTAAATGCTTTCATCACTGATAACCTCACAGGTATAGACCTAATTTTAGGAACAGATACCTTAAAACAACTCAATGGAGTTCTAGATTTTTCAAATAATTCCTTTAAGATTAAGCAAGGTGTGCAACGTTTTCGTCCTACGAGTAAAGCTGTTATTTACCCAGGTCAGTGTAAATATATTAATTTGCAAAGTCGTGTACGTAACACTAACGTAGTTCTTCAGCTTGCTGCATTTATTGCACACATGTGCCCTACTTCAATGATGGTAAAACTGCATAAAGGTAGGACTAGATTCATGTTAAGAAATAACGGTACACGCCCATTTGTTGTGTCACCTAGGCAAACTGTGGCTTCTTTTGACTTGTCTGATATTGTGTCAGTAACTCATGAACTTCATGGGGATTGTTATCGTAAATGGTCAGAAGAACGGCAGTTCTTTAGGCAGTCTCTAGAGCATGTTAATGCTAAAACATCGCAATTTTCAGGTGATTATTCCAGTGAATATTCACAACGTGACCATAATACGGCGTTATAACTTGCAACGTTACCCACATTTGAGTTCAAATGATCCCTTAGCTTCACTGACAGAGTCTGAAATCATTAGGCAACAGGTTTCTTTACAGGAGAGTGTTTTGAATCCAAATGAACGGGACGAACTTTACCAATTGTTGGAAAAAAAAAATAAGGAAGTCTTCTCCTTATATGGTGAACTCTCCAGTTGCCCGAACTTTGAGGCAGATATAACGTTAACCAATAACGAGCCTTTTTTCATTTGGCCATATAAATTATCTCCCGATAATAAACTTATTGTCTCAAGAGAACTAGATAAATTGGTAGATCTTGGAATCTTGGCAGTTGGGAACCAGTCTTATACGTCTCCAGTTTTCTTAATTCCAAAAAAGGGGCACCAATGAGAAACGTGTGGTAACTGACTTCCGTTTTTTGAATAGCAGGATTCAGAGAATTAACCACCCCTTCCCACTCTTGAACGAGACGTTACGCACAATTGGTAACTCTGACGCCACAATTTTGAGTGTTTTAGATTTGAAATCTGCCTTCTTCTGTATTCCTTTGAGCAAAAATGCTCAGAAGTACACAGGCATTGCATCTTACAGTGGAGGCCGACATTATTTCTATAAGCGTCTGCTACAGGGACTGAATCTTAGTCCGAGTATCTTTAGCGCTAAGATGACTGAAGTACTTTTACAGGTACCAAATTCCGATCAGTTTTGTATTTCTATGCATGACGACATTATTGTTTACAGCAAAGACAAGACAAGCTTTGATAGCTAATGGTTTGAAGATTTCACAACGCAAGTGTAGTTTATTCCGTTCATCCGTTACCTTTATGGGACATATCATATCTGTTCATGATGATAGAAAGGCTACAATTCAGCCACTAACTAACAGATGTCATGCGATTCGCAACACGCCAGTCCCACACAATGCAAAGGCAGCAAGCAGATTTGTAGGTGCAGTAAACTATGTGTCAAGCTTTTTTCCTCGACTCCAGGAACATTTAAGACCTATTCACCAATTAAGTAGGCAGAAACGTCACTTTTAGTGGACAGAGGAACATCAGAAAGCATTTGACACAATTCGTAATTTAGTGTGTAGTCCACCAGTTCTTCATATGCCTAAAAGAGAAGGTCGTTTAACTCTTTATAGTGACACATCAAGGATTGCCACCGGTTCGTACCTAACTCAGACTGTTGATGGGAAAGAATATCTTTTAGGTTACTACCCTAAGGTTTTACCAGAAGCTTGTACTCGATATAGTGTAACAGAGTTAGAATTATTTGGTTTGCTCATTAATATTAATGGGTTCGTTCACCTTCTCAAAAATGTCGAATTTGACGCATACACTCTTAAAAACAGTGGGCAAATTTTGCCCAACTTTTTGACCAACACTGGGCATCTATTCAACAACCTAAACAGTTGGGCAAAACTTTAACCAACCAAATTGAACCCAACTGTTGGGCATGAGATTACCCAACTGTTTGGTAAATCAGCATTTAAAAACATACCCACTTGTTGGGCACTTCTTTTATTAAGCTGTTGGGCAAATGCACTAACCAAATGTTGGTTAGGCCTATATGTTAATCATCTTTTCCTTAACCGTTGATGCTTTCTTTACATGTTAGGTTGTAGGTTATGGCAGGGAGCTGCCACTGCAGCTCCCTGATTATGGCAACCCATCGGTCCCAGTTTAAAAACCCTGGCTTAATAACCTATTTGGTTTGTCACTGAGTTCCGTATAAGTACGTCCAAAACTATCATTTTTAAAAGGCACTGTATTTTTAAAAGGCAATGTAAAATGATGTGTGTAAATGATGTGATGAAGTCTTGTAGTTTCATCAATGCATAAATATGAACACAAGGGCAGCATGAGAATTAGCTGCTCCGTAGCTCTCATACACCGTTATTATGGTTATGAGACAGGTTACTTGTTATGCCGAAATCGTTCGAATAATAATATATAAATGATCATTCGGACGTGAAAGAGAATATCCCAGATCCTAACCTCTCATTGGATAGCAGTTTTGCGCCAAATACGAATCATGGAATCTCATACAAATGTGTTCTAGTTCGTAGTACTATTTAAAGAATTTTATGGAAATAGAGATCGATTTCATGGTCTAAAATAATGTACAAGTTTAGCTGTTTGGCCAACATAAAAGATGGCAAAGAGAATTTTCAGGTTATGGTACCATGTCTGATTATGAGAAGAATTGTGAAACAAATCGGGTCAAGTGTACTGTTGTTTGGTGAAAACACTGCAACCAATAATATACCCAACAAATTGGCAAAAAATTACCCAACAAGTGGGTAAAGGGAAAATATGCCCAACTGTAGAATAAAACCTTATCGTCGTTTTGACCAGTCAGTTGGGTATTATAGTATACGCGTGCATGGAAGGGGAAATTTAACCATATTGTGAGCAAAGATTGACCAACACTTAGGGAATTACTTTTACTCAACAAAAACTTTGTTCAGCATTTAAACAGTGCACCAATTAGCCCCAAAGTTGGGCAAAGTTTTACCAACACATTTCATAAACTTCTTTAACCAACGGATATTTTACCCAACGTTTTAAGAGTGTATGTGGATCATGCTGCACTTGTTGAAATTCTCACATCAAAACGTGAGCCCCCTACCTTACAACTCAGAAATTTGTTGTTTAAGTTGTCACAATTTTCATTCAAGGTTGGCTATAAGAAGGGTTCTGAACTTGCATTAGCAGGTTACCTCTCTCGAGCGCCTCAGAATGGCGACTCTGAAATCGATAGGATACTTCCTCTTGCATTTTCTGCGATCTCAGAATTCCTGGAAAATGACTTTGAAGATAACGCTCCTCCAGTTTTGACTAGAGCTAGAGCTAAAGTTTTGGATGTTCGGGTACCAGATTTGTTCCCTGGGGGGGAAAACCTCTCCACCCCTGCAGCCACGAGTGGGAATGTGCATACTCCTGCACAGAGCAGTGATACGTCACAGCAGCAAAACACTCCAACCCCATTGACCCCACCTGCTTTTCGTGGTAATTCAGCTCCCCAACAGGTGACCCCCCCTCTCTGTGCAGCAACCGCTTCTCCCGGCGACGCCTCTTTTACATCATCATCCTATATCTGTACCATCACAAGGTCCAAAGGTGAGCACACCAAAAACCCAGCCAGAGCCACCTCTGGTAGATTTGCCAGAGGAACGCCACAGGGCACCCCCTGATGACTTGCTTTCGCCGAGTAAACCCCTCCTTGCCGATGTGAAGAATTTTCGGACTTCACACATACCGCATCAAAGAGATATACAACGTGTCATGCACAAAATTCAAAGTAAAATCATTCGAAATTACGATTTACCATTTGATGCAAAGCAATTGCAAATGTAACAGGCAACGTGTCCCTTCTTTAAGCCAATCTACGATTTTTTGGCGTATGATATTTTGCCACAAGGTGTTAAGTCTGCTCGTACTATTCGTACCCGAGCTGAACAATATATTATGTGTGATGGTCTTTTGTTTAGGTTGACTTTGCATGCTAAGTACAAGTCTAGAGTGGTACTGCAATTAGCTATTCCTGACACAATGATAGAAAAAATTCTTTCAAAATATCACGATGATCTTCTCAGTTGTCATCAAGGTGTTATGAGAACGTATCTCACCATAAGACAACACTTCTTTATGAGAAACATGTTTCAAGTTTTCAGCAATTATGTTAAAGCTTGCCTTTAATGTCAACAATTTAAACCGAAGCAGGATAAAATCAGACAATTTCATGCAAGAGTACCAGATTCTTATTGTCCTTTTGATAAGTTTAGATTGGATTTCAAAACGATGCCTACATCCAATGCAGGGTATAAACATTTAATGGTTGCATTTGAGGAAATTACCAGATTTGTTATTTGTGTTCCTTTAAAAACACTTGATGCTCCAACCATTCGTGAGGCGATCTTACAAAAATTGTTACTCTTTTTGGTCCTCCTTCTACGCTTATAACAGATGCGGCCAGGTCTCTCACTGGGAAATTAGTGGAATTATTGTGTTCTGCACTGAATATAGACAGAAAAGTCATCAGTGTCTGAAATTATGGTAGCCTCCAAGTTGAAAGGCATATACAGACACTTCCCAATTTTTTAAAGGTGAACCTTAACCAATTTGGCACTGATTGGGTGCGATATATTCCTACTACGACCTATGCGTACAACGCATTTTTCTCCCCCCATTTGGGTGACCACAGCCCTTTTGAGTTAGTCTATGGTCGCAAACCACGTGATCTCACTAATTTGACCTTTAACCCCGTGGAAGGTCTTTCTCACTCGTACAGTGAGTATGTTGATTTTTTGAAGAAAAGGTTTGATCAATTGTCGCAAACGATGCTAACACCTCAAAAGCATAATCAGGATAGGCAAAATTCTAAGATCACGAATAAGCTTGAAAAGAGCCCTATCTATTCAGTGGGACAGCTCGTCTACTTGTACAAGCCAACGAGCTCGTCACTTACTGCCGATTCTCGTAAGATTGTTGCAGAATGGGTTGGACCGTTGTCATACATGAAATTCTTGATCGTACTCACTACCTTCTGCAGACATTACAAGATGATGTCTTGCAAGACGTATTTAACTTTAACAGGCTCAAACCATGTTTTGTACGAGCATCAAATCACAGTAAACCCATTACAAGTGTTGACAAACTTAAAGCAGCATGCAATGAAAATGTGCATATGAGTGTAAATGACGATTCTCATCATATTCGATTCGCGTCCCAATCACAGTTGGTCCTCATAAGTTTGTTCAGCGATTGTTTCAGTAACAGGAATGCATCAATGCGACATTTACTTTTCCACGTATGTTTTGCTTATCATTCAATCTTCCTTGCATATTGTATTTATCATAATTTCGTGGTCCTTTTGCCCTGTTGTATACATCTCTGAAATGCATTGATAAACTAGAAGAAACGTTATGCACTTTATGAAAGTTTATTGCATCTTGTGGTGATAATTTCACTATACTTTGAAATGTGAGCAAATATTCACTGTCAATCAAATATGTAAGACAGGAGTGGTATGTCATTGTGGATTCTTCAAAGCGTTTACCCAGTTTACAAGAATCTACCTGGAACATTAGCAACACTGGTCTTCACACAGAAAATGCTTATCACAAATGAACTTTTGTTGAACCTGACAGTGTTTCTCTGCTTGCTCACAGTCGTAACGAGTTGTATTACCCAAATCTATCAGTTTGAGTCTAGTTACACATCTTTTTCAACAAGAGAATGTTTTCACATTTTAATGTTGTGTGTAACTCCTAAGCTTAACATTTTAATAAATTTAACGAATCCTTGCAGTCAGATGTACAATGTTTCAAGTTATTGCGTAGGTAGAATTTTCTGGTTCACGCCTCACCAGATGTTATAATTCTGAGTACACCTACATTATCTTGTTTCAGTTGGCACTGCTCAATTTAATCTCTTCTTAAGCGTAATGAAGTAGCCCTACGTCTACTTTCAGAAGTTACTTACGTATTCTTTGCCCATGATTTTATTTTAAAGTCGTCATGAGATCTATTCCCATGACATTTGATCTTCCTCGTGTAAATACGTTATTCACTTTAAAGAAAATATTTAATTCCAATGTATGATTACGACGTGCTCATTTTAATTTCATTCTGAGTTTGGGACCCACTTCCCTTCCTTTGTCTCGCACTTTACCTATCTCTCTCATCATTTTGTCTTTAATGTTTAATCTACTTGACAAAGAATGCATATTTTGTAATATCCTCAGGTCGCATTCAATATTGTAATTCTAAGAGTAAAATTTTTCACTGCGTTTCCAAAATTTTAAAAAGACAAAAGGGGATGTCATGTAGTATGGTGCACTCTTCATGACCTTTACCAGACACCATCTTGTTGTTTACGAGCAACGCTCCCTTCCCTTTGTTCTAGATTTCCAGGGCCCTTCCTGTTTCCCGTCACGTGTTACCAGTGGACGTGACATATCACATTGCCGTAGCTTCACGTGCACGCTGTAACCCATATTTTCGAGGTGTGGCCAACTTCCCCCTTTGCAGCCTCCTCATTGGTCATTTATATCATAATAATTATTTATATGGGTGCGTCATAACTTTTGACCAATCAGGGGGACTGCATGTGTTCAGAGCTCGCACGATTCACAATTTATGGCTGTTCAAGCATCCTTCAAAGTTGCCTGAAAGTAGTTCTTTACAGTGCCACATACACATAACGAACCAACAAGATACAGGGCATGGCTTATTTTTTTTACCACAAATAACAGCTATATCCGTGTTGTTTGTGGGGATAACTATGTTGAGTTGCATCGAACGTGACTGTATGTATGGGTACAGTAGGCCTAAGTTGGGCCTTACTGTATACACTAGTAAGAAGGTACTAAAACAAAAGGCTTACGAAGTTACGGCACGCTGTTCCAATATCTTCGTATACGAAACAATCTTTTCTAGTAAGTACCGTGAGGTATGCGGCTCACGAAAGTGCAGAATAACATCAAAAATAGACAACATCACGCTTCATTTGTAACGACAACAGCACCCCACAAAAGGCTAACGTTATCGTTTTGCTTAGGCCTAGCCCACAGTCTAACATTTTGTACGAAAACTCACACTCCGCCCTATGAGTAGTTGACAACGTGGCTAGAACGGATCACTTAGAGAAAGTAAATCCATGACGTAATAGCCTCATCGAACAACTCACAAAAAATTAAAGTTTTCTTTTCGTTTTCTCCAAGGTCAAAATTTTTTTGACCTAATGCTACTGGCAGGACATTGTATCACAATATTTTCAACATCCTGAAATAGTTTTCATAAGCTTTTGTACTATTCTTTTAACTTAGGTGGCATACACTTCACTTTAATAAACTACATTTTCTGAAGTAGAATTGAATTTCACTAAAGTAAAATGCATTTCTCTTATATGGAATGCATGTCACTCAAGTGGAATTCAATTGCAAGGTAAACACGTGCATTTAATGGGACGTGCTAATTTGCATAACGAAAGTATATTGTTTCAATGCTCAGTGGTTTCTTTGATTTGATTACAGTTCGGGGCCGATGGGGGCCATGGAGAGCAATGAGCTACAAACCTTCTCCATGTTTCGTCATACAGTCGAGAAGATGAAGATTAGTGAACAGGTGAACGCTGGGAAGAAGAAACCAATTTTTGGTGGCGGGTCACTCACAAAAACTTCCTATTCTTCCAAGCAGCTGGTCGTGTTGATACTTTTCAGATTTTCAGAAAATCATGTGGAGGAATTTTACTTCATGCAAACTCCTTCTGTAGATTAACAGGTTACCTCTTATTTCTTGGAAATGAGAAAAATAAAACTTTAAAAAACGTTCGAAAGGCTTTTGTCGTTTCTTTTTCCATTAAAGCCATGCTCGTCCCTCAAACAATTATTATTCTTTAAGAGAATGGCTATTTTTTCGTATTTCCATTGGTGTTAAAAAGCAAACACATTGGAAATCATTTGACTTTTATGGCGATATGGTTCCGGCCCTAGAATTACCTCTTACCAACAAAGGGCCATAACAATTATACTGCTTGAAAGTTTTTTTTATCCTGAAAGCAATTTTGTTCGGAAGAGGTGGGAAGGCTATTTTGCACAGCGTTTGCCTGCTGAGGCATTAAAAGTAAACTTAAATTGAAATATCTGCTTTCAAACGCATGTTTCCAGTAAAGAGAAAATGGTGTACTCAGGTACTAAAGGGAGGGGGAACACACATCAGCAGAAGACGAAGGTACGGAAAAATGTTCCATTCAAGACATACGGTACCATTTAAGTAAACAGCCGTTACAATTAATGTTTTTTTTTAAACAAGTGTTTACAGAAAGAACCATTAATTGCTGAAGGTAACCAGCTGTCAAAGACTTTTAGGGAGCCAAAGGACTGTTCCGAAGTGGTACAGGGGCTCAGGGGCTGCCTTTGATTAAAAGTTCATGGCAAATGTAGTGCCAAACTCGTCCTAGCTATACCACAAGGGTGGTTAGAACTGGGCAAAGGCGCCGCTTTTATTTCGGGAAGTAACTATTTTGTTCACAAAACCTTTTTCCGTCATTAACTTTTCAGTCCAAAATATTACTCCAATTTGCTCATCTTTTTCATATCTCCTTGGTTTTCTTGCCATTCTCGTGATTTGACTCTCGGAACGGTTCATTCCCAGTCGGCCCTGGATCTTCGTGTATTTAGAGTAAAGTTATTTAAATATCTTCACATTTTGGATAATTGTTAAAAAAAGGAAACAAAAATTTAAAATTTTACAAGTTTCCAACATACTTAAACATTAGCCGAGCCTAAGTGTTCCGTGACGAATATTGCGTAGTTATTGTCGCAGAATTGATTTCTGTATTCCTCATTGAGTCCCTCGTTGTATTGAACGACTATATAATGTATTAATTATTGGATTATTGGATTATAAGATTTCCCTGAAGAGGAATACTGCAGAATCCCAAAGCCAGCGCTGGTTTCAACGACATTTGGTACAGTGGTAAGAAGATTCGATGGCAACGCATCAAAATCCCTTCCGGTATTTACAAAACTGAAGTAATCGAAATCAGGCTTTCAACCCTTACATTTACATGGTCAGTCGTTGACAATGGAGAATTTGCCGACATGAGCCAGAGATTCAGAAATTCCAGAATTCGTACTTCCAAGGGAACTTTAAAAAACTCTTTATCACTTTGTTGAATTTTCGTAATTCTTTTTGATGGCTGGTGACTTAACAGTTAAGTTGTTACTGTAATTTAATGACTGCCAGCAGTCTACTTTCCGCTGGGTGACCTTGGGAAAGAACAGGGGCATAGACTACGTTTCAACTTGGGGGATGGCCGAGGTGTGCACACGAAGACCTTCACAGGTTACCCAGGCACCGACCTTAGGGGCCCTGTTTGAGTTCAAGGAAAGATCTCGGTAGGATGCAGGTTACGAAGCCCCCGGAAGACAGTTTTAAGGGGTCATCAGAGGTTGTCATCAGGGGTTTTAAGGGTCATCAGAGGTTGTGGTAGGGTATGAAGCGCCACATTCCAAGATGATTCCAAAGAACTGACGGTCTTCCATTCTTAAAATTTAAGAAGTACTGTTTTGATGGGGTTAGAGGTTATTTCAGTTAACCAAACGTCATTCCCCCAAATTTAAAAGCAACGATTCACCTGTTTACCGAAGACCAGAATGATGGGTACTTTCTCACTTGGTGTAAATTGACTTTTCAGATTCAGACTCGAATCTCGTACAAGCACTTACTTTATGTTTTTGTTACTACGGTTTTCATTATCTGTGACGTGTCCTATTGTGGGGAAGAATGGAACAAAGTGGATCACATCGAATATCTCTAAAGTTACGCTGGTACCTTTGATCCAATTGAAAAAAATTAAACTGACATACTTTTTATCAGCTTATGAACCAATTTTTGTTTTTTACGAACGACTTCTCTTTTCGACTAAGCATAAATTCCGCTTCTCATAACTTCTTGCAAGAACTATGGTATACTTTCAAAATTCTGCATGTAGTGCATGGAGTACTGTTGTTGGTGGGGAATGTAAAGAACACAACTTAGATTAGGTATGGTGAAAACTACACGGTAATGGCATGTTAGGGGTCCAACGGGCCGGTACGCAGTTTATCAGTCATATGAAATTATTCAACAGGGTCAGTTTATGTGCACGTGTAAGTGCATTTTAATTTACTTAGGTATTAATAACAGGAATGATGTACTCATACAAAAGCAGGCCCACGTAGATACCTATCTACTGTAAACATGGTAACACTGTATGACACGTTCATGTTGGTGTGTCGTTAACTAAATCTACAATAAACACTTTTGATCCACTGTTACCCAGAGATCCACTGAGCTCCACTCACCGTTGAGTCATTGAAACGAAGTGAAATGCATAATTTTATGTCTTGTTGTATCCTTAGTGATAGTACTCGTGTAAATTTGAGTCATATATATCAAATTATATGATTGGGTCAGTAAGAGTGTCAACCACGTTGTGTACTATATCAACTTTTTGTTAAACAAAAGTTGAATCTCACAATTTTCTTCTTATTTCTCTGCAAAGTATCTTCAACTGTATTTAAGGACTTCAATAGTGCATATTATTTAAGGTGGACCAAACAGTAAATTCAAGTAAATTTCACATTTGTGGAAAAAAACACATGACTCTTAAGAGCCATTTGTAAAATGAGTTAGCGCATGTTCAGACAGACAAATATAAACATATGTTAAAAACACATTTTTGTTCAGAGGAAGTCAAATTGTCTTTGAAGCCACTGGAGGTCTAGCCTGCGTAGCACCTCTGTGGCTGCAGCCGCTTTCGGTTGGTCTTTCGAAGCGATAAGCTGAACGAAAAGACTTCGTCCACTCCGCGGACTACTGGAGGTCACATCGTGAAAACCGTGCAAATTCATTGGATCATATTAGATAAACTTTACAGATCGATAAGTTGGGTTATAGATACTGCATTCACCAGTGCAATTGATTTCTGTGACGGTCAAAGGTCACGTGAGGTCAACAAGATGAAGAGGGTTAAAATTTACTACAAAGTCGTGATAAATCTTATATACCTCATGCGAAACACTATTACATCACCAGGAGTCAAAATGTGACAACACTGAAAAACCTGAAAACGTTTTCTATCAAGGAAGGACTGTACTTGTATTACTTTGGGATTTCAAGTTCCGTATGGTTTCAAGGTTTTATGCAGTAGAAACATTTGTTAAAATTGTGTTCTATTTACAGTTGTTCCAAGATATATTTCGTAACAAAAAATGCTGAACATAATAGACTTTAACGTATTACTGTATCTTTGAAAACAACAAAATAGGTGTTAGGTTTGCAGCAATTTAAATTTTACTACTATTTGAACCTATAATTTGAGATAACTGTTATCCAACAGTGGTTTCAACTGATTGTAAGTCACCATTATTGCGATCATACCACAACCCCCCCCCCCCAAAAAAAAAAACAAAACAAAAACAAAACCCAGACTTTGCCACCTCAGCGACATATGGGTCATGATTATCACTGCAAAATGATTGCATACCTTCTGCAACCAACAAACGGGATTGTAATTCATCGGTCTATTTGTGAAAATCTATAACATGCTTCATCTTGCTAACCAATTGAAATTAGGAAAATAAAAAACTTATCGCAGAGGCTCACAGATTTGCCGAAGATAGCACCTTTAGCATCTGTAAGCCATCTGAATGAATGCCAAGACAAGAAACTCGTCTCCTACAACCCTTCAGAAATACACTACATTTATATTACAAATTATGACACTTTTTGTGGTGTCGGCTTGCATATTACTAGCCCTCTCTCTAGTTTTTCGTTGTATCTTTTCCCGACGAGTCTCTGTAACGTGTCAAGATGATGACAATGATGATCAGGACGACGACGAGACAACAACACTTTTAGACATATGATCAGCTCAGAAAGTAAGAGAAATGTTTTTTTCCATCCACGCCAATTCGAATGAAACAAACAATCCTCCAAGAACTCGGCGAGACATAATCTGCTCGTATTGATCATGATCGGTCCATTCCACACAACTGCAAGTGCACATGCACAATTGACGCCGGCGATCTGGTTTTATCTGTGGTAGGATTATTACATCACGTTCTGTGGCGCTCTCGTTTTCAAATCTGGGGAGCTTTTGTTTATTGCTGTGTGTTCTAGATATGTTTAAATAAAGCTTCGGTATATATAAATAATGTGCTCTTACGGGGGACTTCAATATCCTACACATACCTGGACGTTTATGCAATACGATTTGTAAAAACCTTTGCGACACACATCTGGAATTATTTGCCTTGGGTCATGGAGCTACCATTTTGGATTCGGTACCCTCCATCTCCGTTAAGAACATCAGAGAAATAAGTGGAAGTGAACAGTTTCGAATCTCTCAAATATTTCCAAGTCCCACTTCCCTTATCCACCCTCATCACCACCCCTCAAAAAAAAAAAAAAAAAAAAAAAAAAAAAAAAAAACGTCCTAATGACAAAATACATATCGCTAAAGTTTGATTGCCAAATACTTCGGTACCATACAAAAAGTTTTTTCTTACCACTTTCCATTCTTTCTTTTCATCAAAAAGCAACCTGCGGGACAAGGAATATCACGCAGTTACAAAAACATGGTCACGTTCCATTTTTACGAGCGAATGCGAAGTATAGTAGCCGCTTTATAGACTTGTTACAGTGTTTTGATTCTGTGCCTTGTTGGTTTTATTACTTTGTAGTGTTTGTAAATTAAAAGGCGTTGACCATGAAAACAGATAATTTATTTAAGGATGTCTCTGGTTTCATCACACGATGAGGCATATTAGTTCAGGGATATTTCAATTACATGGTTCTTGGAACGACCAGGGAGCGACTATATGGGGTTCTTCGAAGCCCTTTCTATAGTTTTTGTCAACTGCCGTTCTTTATGACATGGTCGCTACCCTTCTTTTCTTACAGTTTGAAACATCCGCGCAATCTGTTGACGTGAAAGTTTCGGCGTTGTTGAAAGAAAACATTGAACGGGTGATTTCTTTTCATGACCAAGGAACTTATAACTGTAACAAGAGCGACAAACTTAAGTTATATTTTATTTTGTTCAAAACTGAAGGCCGTCACAGAGGGTTAGGAATAGAGAACGGATAAGATAACGTAGTCTCCGGGATGCGAAAATTGCGCAATAGTAACTGCGTAGTTTTCTTCTGACCTAAACGTTTCAACTGAAACTTGAATCGCCCTTACCAATATGCGCTTGCTTTGCCGGTGACCACGTGATCAGCCGAACGACATGTGATACAGTTGATGATATCAAGTGCTACCGCGGCTTAAAAAGGTCATTTCGAGAGTTTGATGTGTTGCAGTGGAAAGTCAAATATGGGCCATTCGCAGGGCTTTATTTGCTAAGCCGCATATAAATAACTTAGTTAACCTCAACCCAAGTTTGTTTTTGTTTTACGTTTTGTAAATATTCTCACATTAGATTCTTTTCATTGGTGGCTGTGCTAATAATATAGAAATCTTGTAAGACAAATTTAAAATGGTTCCTTTGAGCAACCGTACTGTAAGGGAAAAGAGTTTCTAGCTAGGCTACGCACCTATCCAGCCAAAGAAAGAATAGGAAGGTGAGAAATTTTATACCAGTACTGTTTATGTTGTTGACATTTATACTGTAGTAGGAATTGGAAGAGATATCTCTGACGAGGGAGTAGCAAAATAAAAGACTGCGTAGTTATCTCTCTCTATTCATTAGCCACTCTAGATGATAGCTAAGTTACATCTCTTCTGATCTGAAAATGCTGACTGTGTTCGTGATAATGCGATGCATATACATACAGGTGATACGGTTGAACTGTCGAACCGTAGTAAGCACTGCCCTCGAACAATACTGAGGACACTAAGGAAGTTTAAAAAAATGAAATTGTCATTCGTGAGGAAATTTTGATATTTTGAACTGCCAATAATATGTGTGAAATTCTGACAGTTTTGGCTACGGTCGGAAATTATTAATAAAACAATTCTTCTGCAATCGAAACACGTCTATTTTCTAGATCTAGTAGAAAATACCACCCACCACCTGTTTTGTTTAGTCAATTTTAACATCATATATACGTATCACTCATATGTACTTTTCTAAATGTCGAACTTGTACCATAAACATTTCTGTTTCCCTCACCTCACACAACTAATGTTTCACCTGTATAAATTTTCAACACTGATATCCTTTTCTGAAATGCACAAACATCATCATCATAACAAATTTACCATCTACTGTCTGTTCGAATCAGGGAGCTGTTAAATATAGCAACTCTGTCAATATCACTAGAACCGTTAGACCGCCTCCATTCGCGAGTATGGATGCCTTGCATTCTGGTTACGAACGAATGCGAAGTATAGCAGTCGCTTTATGGACTTGTTACAGTGTTTTCAATATGTACCTTGTTGGTTTTGTTACTTTGTAAGTGTTTGTAAATTAAAAGGCGTTAACCATGAAAGCGGATAATTTATTTAAGGATGTCTCTGGTTTCATTATACGTTTAGGCATATTACTTGAGGGATATTTCAATCACATGGTTCTTGGAACGACTGTATAGGGTTCTCCGAAGCCCATTCTATAGTTTTGTCAGCTGCCGTTCTTTTTGACATGGTCGTTGCCCATCTTTTCTTACAGTTTGAAACATCTGAGCAACCTGTTGACTTAAAAGTTCGGGCTTTGTTTTAAGAAAAACATTGAACGGAGGATTTCTTTTCATAATGAAGCAACTTACAACTGTAACAAGAGCGACAAACTAAAGTTACCTTTTATTTTGTTCAGAACTGAAGACCGTCACAGAGGGTTAGGAATAGAGAACGGATAAGAAAACGCAGTCTCCGAGATGCGAAAATTGCGCAATATTAACTGCGTAGTTTTCTTCTGACCTAGACGTTTCAACTGAAACATGAATCGCCCTTACGAATAGGCGGTTGCTTTGTCGGTGACCACCTGATCAGCCGAACGAAATGTGATACAGTTGATGATATCTATTGCTACCGTGGCTTTGAAAAGGCATTTCGAGATTTTGATGTGTTTCAGTTGAAAGTCTAATGTGCCATGCGCAGTACCTATATATCTGTATGCTTAACCGCATCTAAATAAACTTAGTTAACATCAACCCAAGTTTTTTGTTCTGCATTTTGTAAATATTCTCACATTAGATATTTTTAATGGTGGCTGTACTTGACGGAATGGTATAATTAGATTTAGCAATCTTGTAAGACAAATTTAAAACGGTTCCTTTGAGCAACCGTACTGAAAGGGAAAAGACCACAAGCTGCGCACTTATCCAACCAAAAAAGAGGAGGCCGGTGAGAAATTCTATACGGTTTTTTGTTGTTGACAATTACAGTAGGAATGGGAAGAGAGGTCTCTGATGAGGAGTAGCACAATAAAAGACTGCTTAGTTATCTCTCTCTACCCTTAAACCTCATTAGCCAAGACGATAGCTAAGTTACATCTGTTGTGATCTGGACGCATATGCTTGCTTTGTTGGTGATCATGCGATGCATTCACAGGTAATCCGGTTGAACTGCCGAACCGTAATAAGCACTGCTATCGAACAATACTGAGAACACTAAGGAAGCTAAAAAATACTGAAATTGTCATTCGTGAGGAAATTTTTATATTTTGAACTCCCAATAATATGCGTGAAATTCTGACAGTTTTGGCTGCGGCCGGAAATTACTAATAAAATAATTCTTCTGCAATCTAAACAAGTCTATTTTTAGATCTAGTAGATAATATCATTCACTACTTGTTTTATTCAGTCAATTTTAACATCATTATAAACGTATCACTCACATATACTTTTCTAAAACTAACGGTAGAACATCCCCTAACACGCGGAAGGCCTCGGTTCGATTCCAAGGTCGAGTCATACCAAAGAATCTAAAAATGGAACCTACTGCCGTCTGGGAGTTGCTAAGTTAAGCAAATCTTTTTTAATATCACTAGAACCGGTAAAGTCCGCCTCCATTCGCGAGTATGAATGCCTTGCATTCTGGTTATTGTAGCAGACAATATTTGAAGTGTTTTGTGTCAACTTATTTAATATGGTTATATGTAGCACGTCTACGGAATTGAAATAACAATTTTATGATGAATCAGTTCCTCTATTTAAATTTAATGCACAGGGTGACTTTAATTACCCCAGCTATTGTTGAAACAATACTGGCAATACTTAGAAAACAACCAAGAAGGACATGGAGATAGCGGCGGCGAGGCGGTGGAGGAGGTTATGGTGGTGGCGGTGATGGTGGACGGGGAGGAGGTCGTGGAGGTGGTGGAAGGGGAAGTACTGGAACACCAGGGGGAAGAGGTCAAGATGGGCAATATGGAGATGGCTTACGAGTTGGCGTCGAGAAAGAAGGAAAACACAGTGATAATGGTGGATTAGAGGTGGTGTCGGTGGAGGAAGAGGAGGTGGAAGAGGGAAAGATGGAGAAGATCGAGACGGAGGTAAAATTAATGGTCATCTGGAAAACTTGGTAACCCTGGAAACAATGGCAGAAGCAGGAAAAGCTCGAGAGAGAGTGACAACAAACGCAAAAATGGCGATAAAATGGAAATTGGTGTGGGAGGTTTTGCTTCATTTTCAGGCTCAAGGGGAGGGAATGGAGGAAACGGCGGGAGAGGAGGATCGGGTGGGACTGGCGGTAATGATGGAAGGAATCCGGTGAAATTGTTGTATTGGAGGTTGGAGAGGACACACCATAAACAGCCCTAAAATAAAATGACATCGGTCAGTCAGTTTTAGAAATTGTTGTTGATGGACAATATATGTAGTTAAAATTTATGTGATACTGTTTGTACCGAGTTCCATATTCCCAGGAATGTTCTCTTTCATGTCCTACTGACAAATTGTGTATAACAGTTAAAAAAAAAAACCCAATCGCCTATAATTTCAAACGATGTTAAAAAAATTTCTGAGAGCATCTACTCCCCTTTGGCACAGACTGGTATATCCCCTTTTAAAGGTAAACCATTCATTGATCGAAGTGAACGTATAGACAATGGGGGATCCGAGGATTAAATCTATCATGACCAATGCTTGAAATCCAAAATAATAGCAGAAGAGTGCAAACTTTATTACATCTGAAGCAAAAATATTGCACCATTTCGCATCTAACCCCAAAATTTAGCATTTCACCCCAAAGAGTAGAGGGACACAAAAAAACACCCCTCCCCAAGCCATTCTCCAAACCCCGTCCCATGACGTAGTCCTGGTTACGGGTCTGGACAGCATGAGAGACGTTTCAAATGAAAGAAATCAAAAGGGGTTACAGGAGATGTGTTGGGGATATGTTAAGGCAGCGAGTTTTTTATCAGAACTTCCTAAGGAGGCGCTTTTGTAATCACGCCATTTGTACCTCTCCTCTACTTTTTGGTCTAGATTCAATTTAGAGATATACGGAAATAAAGCCAATTCAGTCAATTCCATTGATGTCCTAGCTTTATTTCAAAAGTGAAACATGAATCTGTTTTGTAATGTAGTCCTTCCGTTTTTGAAAGCTGTTATTTCAAATCGGCACATGTGTACACTGACAGGTAAGTACCGGTATGTCTATAGTGCATGGCAGACTGTCTACTTCCCAGTATCGATGGCTGCTCTGTCCGCCAGTTAAGGCATTTGATCGTTAGAATACATCTCCACTGGCGATTGTTTGTTGGTGAGCAAATATCGACAACCAAAGGTTAACCTCAGCCAAGAGGTCAGATGTACTATGTAATCATTGGCGTATGAAAAAAATGGGATGAGCATTGTGACCCTAAAGCACCCGATTTTTTTAACATCGTCAAAATTCACACAAAATTCCAAAAATTCTCAGTTGTGTGAGCACTAATCAAAATTTGCTCGTTATGCCTATATTTGTATTGCTAGAACAATTGTTGCTATTTTCCTTGTCATGGATTATACTGAGCAACAAAGTCAAGTATTCTCCAGTTGCAAAGGAAACATACCCATACTAAGTCCGAAAGGTTCATATGCAGAAACATGTGGGCTAAATAATTTTGCACCCAAGATTCAGTAGGAGTCAATATGGTTCTGTCCATATGACCCATATGGGATGGTTCTAAGATCCATGAGGAAAGCTAATATGTGGGTAAATTATGTTAAAGGCCCAATTCTCTCACCCAAACAGAAGCAATTCTCCTAACCTTCATACTTAAGTCCCTCCCACAATTGTCTGAAATTCATCCTTATCTAGAGACAGTCTTAGTTTATTTCTTCAGGATGACTATCGAAAAGCGCAATGTGCATAATCAAAACACTCTCAGTACAGTTCGTGTGGTGTAATATAAACTTTGGTATTCTGCATTGTTTGAATTAGCTGCCAATCAAAGAGTTGAGCCAATTGAGAGTTTCGGTACCCCCTACAAGAATTGCGGTAGTTTGGGATAAGAGGAATGGCCCTTTAAAATGAAAATACCCCGCTTACAAAATATCTCCCATGTTGGTTGCTAATATGGCCCATAAGAATCTTGATCTCAAAATTTAATGGTTCCTTTAACATTTTTTTCATTTTCTGTAGTTCTTTCAATTCATATTCAAATCCATTTAATGAATAAAAAAGTTTTTAGTGACATTTTCCTTCAACAAACATGCCTGCTTGGGACCGTGAAAAGTACTATTCGTTGTGGCTCACTGACTTGTTTTCCCAACCCCATCGCTTATGTCGAACACCAGTCACAAGGGAAATAGGGACAGTGGTCTTCGGTGTGACCCGGCCGGTCAGGAATCGAAACCCAGACCTTGCGAATGTACGTAGGATGTTCTGATCACTTGACTATGCAATCAGTTCTGTCAATCAGTGTCTTTCGCTTTGCTTTATATGCATTTCATCATATTTATGGTGTCTGTATGGGCGTGACGGAAAAACAAGAGAGATTCAAAATGTCCTTTAATAGAGCTGGGATGATTTTTATCCACACCTTTTCCAGGTAGTAGTGCCATGTACCCTTATTCGGATACTGAGCAATGCAAGCAGGGCAAGTAAGCATCGTTTTCTACACTTTATAAACGTCAGGTGAAATTTCACCAGGATCCGTGTTAATATAGCGCCTACATAATCCTGGTTATTATTTTACCAGGAAGTCATTGTCACGTTTACCACTACACTGGCGAATTTAACCAAATCACAAGCTATTCTTCTGGCCTTTACCCGGTTCCTTTGTTCATTTTAATCAAAATTCCTGGTTAAATTAACCAGGGTTGTGTGGGTACTCTACTGACACGGAATCTGGTGAAGTTTCACCAAATATTTTATATTGTGTAAGGAAACAACTTGAGAGTGAGTGGTGCATTCTAGTTTGAGGTACAATAATAAATGTTGAAATGACTGAAAAGTGATTTTAACAAAAATTTGAATGTTACTTACAGTGTTTCAAGAGAAAACTAGAAATCTTTTCCAAAACTACCAGTCATTGGCAAATAGATGAATTCTTTCCTAGTTTTACTCTAGACATTAACTACTCTCTTTCCGCACACCATCTTCCGTTTACACAAAATGGAGGTGTAGGTTAACATGAACCTCATGTACTGCAGCTACATTGAATTGAATTTGCCCATCATCTCACTACAATTTTTTTTTTTTTTAACAAAATGACCGTTTAGATTTTGAGCTATAAGGAGTTTAATATTTTGTTGTGTACACCCGCTCTAGCCTCTTCATTGTGACGGAAAGGGTCCGCCATTTGAGAGCATTTTTTGAAACAGTTTATAATCGCAATCAATCTTACCTACCTTTTTAACACTCTTACTCACATTTCCACACTCTGGCAAGTTAACCTTCAGATTCGTGGAGTTTCATTACCCAACCGGTAGGTTATCCTGACAAAATGTGGTCTAAACCAGAGTTAAGATAACTTTCTTTGCATTTAACGCTGACATAAAATTTTACCCCAATGGAGGTGTGAGGCCCTGGACAATGGTAATATTTGAACCCCCTAAAAACAAGGCACAGTACAGTCCAGACATAAAACAAATGAACTCTTCTTAAAACGTTTGGTCAAAATTTGTCTTTACCATGCCACGAGTTAAGGATAGGCTAATTCATCATTTGGAACCTTTCGTGAACAAATTCTAGATGAGTTACAAAGCAATAAATTTCTCCGTATAAAAGAATTTAATTTATTCACAATGAAGTTATTTATAGCTACCCTTTATGGAAACGCTTGGCACTGTATACCTACAAATAAACCCGGAGCCAGAGTAACCAATTGGGGTCATCACTGTTTGATTTCCATTGGCTTGGAGGGGGGGGGGGTTAAGAAGCATGAGCTCCACGATTTGAATTATTTCCTTTTTTACAGTGTGCAAATGGTGCAAGATTATCATTTTTGAGAAAACTAATCAAAAAAGTTTAGATTTGATTGTTTATCTTGGTAAAATTTTTCGGTGCAGCAAACGTTTAATTGAAAAATTCGAGCGTCGTGGCTATCTATCTTCATACAAATCTTATTTTTAAATATACTTGAATCTTCTGAACCAGAAACAAAGAATTTTGCTTCCATTAAGCGTTCAAGGTCATATTGTTAGGTTCTCATTTCAAAAGAAAACAAAGTATGTAAAATCAAGAATTTCACAAATTTATGTGCAATGGACTATGTAGATTTAGGTGAATTAATTTCAACATTTATTATATCACCAATGGAAAAACTGGGACGATAGGAGTGCGGCCTATGAGATTCATTTACAGGCTAAAGTACAAATTCTAGACTTGAGGTACACTTTAAGTTACTTTATGTAGTACTGTAAAGATTTGATGTAGGGTATAATTGTTTTATTTGAGCAAAATTTTTAAATTGCAGAACTTCTGAAGAGAAAATAGAGTAAGTCAAGTAAGATGTATTAAGGCATCTTTAGCACGTTACCGTGGTACCATACTGAAACGGCAAAGTAATAAGCGTGCGGCAACTCGGGCCGGAGGACTGGAAATTGTGAAACAACTTTTGAGATGGACAAACTAGTCTCCTGCTTTCCCTATCCCCAACTTGTCATTTGGCTTGCAATCGAAATCGGGCCCATCCGAGAAGTCGGTCGCACTCCGGTCTGAAGCTCGCTCGAATAGTCCTGGTTTAAAGTATAGATAATTTCCCTTTTCTGCTAGTGTAGGGAATCTGAGGACGCCAACAAAATAACAACCAGGATTTCTTACCCGAGAGCGACAGATTAATATCGTGTTATGTAGCACATTGACTAACTAAAGACGTAACCGATAATGTTAAACCGAAACAACTCTTTGGGAAACTTATGAAAAGAAGAAATACAAACTTAGAAGGTAAATGCAAGCGAACGATGTTTGAACAACTTTTCTGCAAATGTTAAAGAACGGTTAAGCTAAAGAACAGCTCGTCATGGTAATTTGAAAAGTGCGCCGTCACTTTTTACTGAAGATACCATTAGTTTAAGTAAAGCACATTCCTTATCAACTGTTGGCATCAATCCGCCCACGAGAAGTGGCAAGCTTGAAAAAGTGGGACGTATTTCTAAATACTTTATTAACCAAAAGGAAAAAGTCAATCAAAGTCAGTTACCGTATCCAGGTTGTCTGCAATGATAACCGCTATTGGGAATTAATATCCACCTTGATACTTGTACTACTAGTATCACTTTGTCCTAAATGTGAATTTACTGTTAGTTAGTTAGTTAGTTATATGGAGTTTTACGGCCCAGTTTTCAACCTATTGGTTAAAGTAGAGACACAGCCGTTTTTCCAGCCGTGGATCACTGGCTTGTTTCCCTACTCCATGGTTTATGCGGAGCATCACGCACAACGGCATGGTATATCCGACCTTGCGGATGCTCTACCCCTAGATCAAACACGCCGTGAATTTACTGAATTGAATTTGTGTTTCCTCTCAAAATTTCACCCAGACATTACAAAAGGATTTGTCCTTGTCCGAAGTGCCCTGAATTTAGTCACCTCGTAATATGGTCAGTCTATAGAGTAATGTACTTACTGAAATGGCAAGTAAAGCAGAGGGTGGTTTGAAGCTTCCTGCCCAAGCTTGAAAACAAAGTAAAGGAAACATGATGAAACGTTCTTTCTTACTTTTTGTTACATCCTCCTCTCCCTGATTACCTCTTATCGGTTCAGGGAGGAAATGAAGCTCACTACAAGCACAATTGATGCAGTCACATATCACATCTGATTAACTGATTGACAGTAACAGATGTATTAAAGTACAAAAATGTTACGTAACATTTGCGGTTAGCTAACAGGCCAGCCAAATATGTGTTCACTGCGTTTTACACATTGTAAACACAATGGAAGCATAGCTCATTTGTGGGCACAGGTCATGTAACAAGCTCAGTATTAGTTACACCTCACACCGCTTTTGATCTTCTTGAGTGTATATGTTGCTTTCTCAAGAAGCAACGTCACGGCATGAAAAATATCCAAAAGTGATCATGATAAATTTGAGTTCGTTTGAGGCAAAAAAATTGCACCACTTTGCATCTGGAGACCTAAAAAACATTACAGTCCTATCCCTCTGGATAAAATATTCCCCCGTGCCACACTCTAGCAACCCAGTGCCCGGAAGGGGTTGTTGGAGTGATTGACAGAGTCCACAAAAACTTGCCTCCAATGTACTGAAAAACACACACAAACAAACAAATACACATGCGGAACACATTGACAATCCCCATGATTTGAATGGTCTCAAAATAGAGATATTCCAATGTGAGTGCATCCACTTTGATCGCAGCTCTTGTGCAACGGCTAGTAAAATCTAGAGAGGATGACACCACATTGTATAGATAAGATAACGAATAAAAATACTCTGTAATTAGGAAATTCAGTTTGCAAATTCCCTCCCCTCAAAGGAAATATAAAAAGGGAACCCCTCCTCTAGAATCAATTCCTTTGTGAGAATGCTGGGGGCAGTGTACATACACGAATTGAACAAACTAAAGCCGGTTACATTTTTGAAGGTCCATCTACTAATTGTATTCATTTTTATCACTTTTTACGGTATAGCTTTAATATCAAATTTTATGCACCAGCTTTGATCGTATGAAGTCATAATGGGAGATTCCAATAACAAGGATGACATATTTTTACTCTAACTTTGTTTACGTATGATAAAAATCATTGGATCAACTTTTCAAGTACCGTAACAATTAACCCCAGCACGAATGTCTAAATGCAATGTAATGTGTTTGGTGATAGGTCACGGCAGATGACCAGACTAGTTTCTTTTAAACTGATGGCGCGCTTCCATTTTGAAACAGCCTCATAAGTATGAAGATATTTTGAACTGTGTGATAGGTCATTACGAAGCTTGTTTTCTAAATTCCCTCACTGACGTTCACTCAAGTTCAACTTGTATGAGATGTTGAGAAACTGTTCAAGTTCACATCCCTCTCTCCATCTGCATTGAAAATCTACTTACACTCGCAACTAGGTTTTTTGGCTGCAAAAATAATACATGTAGACATTGAGCCCACTTGAGTTTTACCTGCAAATACAACTTCACATGAAAATATCAGGCCGGTCAACTGTAGGAGGATTGTGCTATACTGAGGTGTGTCCCCAAATAATTTTTACTGAAGGGTTTTGGCTTAAAACATAAAAATGCCCAAACTTCGGGAGCAAATGAAATGAATCCCTCCCTCCCCTCCCTAAGATACCTGCCAGGGCACTAAGCATTCTTGATATCATCTCGATCATCAGATCACTTTGTAATACGATCAAAACTAAACGTAAGGAGGTTTTTTCTCGTGGCCTCAGTGTGTTTATTAACTGATATAAGTTGCATGCCGGTACCTATTGTACCTATTAACTTATTGCACTCAGTTTTACCTACACAGCCTGAGTTGCTTCCTGAGATTTATCCATGAGCTTAATCATGTACTGTTCCATTCCTATCAATTGACAAAAATGTTCAGATACATTTCAGTTTAATTACACGTTATCCGTAAACTAGGAAAACGACGATATTTTCTGGCAACACCAGGCGAACCAATCTTCGATTGTGTTCAGCTGTCTTCGGCTACGATCTTCTGTTGCTTCTCCTAACAAGGCAATACGTTCCTGTAAGTTGCCATCCGATATCTGAATAACAATTGAAAGAAATAAAAAAAAAATGAAAAATACAACGAGGAATACATTTATTTTATTACGTCTATCTGAGTCGTCTGTGTGGATCACTTCACTCACGGTAGAATGGAGTTGGAACTATAACGGTAATTTAGAAAGGGCGCGCTTAATAAAGGGTTTAAACCTCCCACACTGATATTGCATTGACTGAGTTTATTGTGTTGCTACAACGAGTCAGTATTTGTATGTAATAACGACAGAAAGTCTTGTGGATTTCAGAATAAGATTTGAGAAATATTGTTTTTCACTTCCAGTATCCTTCAGTATGTTTTTGCATACATTAAACCAAATGAAGGTCAAGAAGAACAGAACTAAAACCTTTGCGTAACCGTAGGCGATTGGTGTGGTAGTATGTATTTGCAATACCAGTTCTGGTTCAATGCTCGTCATTATCAATTTTTATATTTATGTCGCTATTTTCAAGAAATTTAACAAAATGTGGCGGAAGTTTTGCTTTTGGGGATTCTGCATGCCTCCCTATTGTTCGAATGAACTGTTTAAGATATCTGCGAAAACTTCGATTTAGATTATGCATTTAGGGATGAGATGAGTTGAGATCAACTTTATTAAACCCCACAAGGGTAACAGAAAGCTCGCATAAAACAGAACAAACAATAAAAGACAGTGAAGATACAAGAATATATACATACAAACAACACTTAAACAGTAAAAGAGAAGAACTAAGAGAAAGTATAAGACGTAAATGTATAAGACAATAGGAACCAAGAAGGCAAGAATTTCAATTTGTCAAACACGTAGAATCACTTTAATTTATGACACGTCTTCTACCGGTGTTCATACGTTGATCATGTAGAGTAAATAAACTGAAAATTCTGTTTCAATCCATTTGGGCACTTTTATGTAAACAAGGAGACTTGACGCTCGTTCGGAGGACTTGTCGAGGGCAAAGAAACAAATCTTGAGAGTCTTGGCTTAAAACATCGTATCTTCAATCTTTAATTAGAAAGATCTCAAATTTGCAAACTTGCTTAAAAATCGGAATACTACGAAAATGATATGTGAAGTAATTATTTAATGACGTCAAACCAACAAACAGCTTTCATCCGTAATTCAATAAAAGTTGTCTGTCCGTCTGACGTCAAGAAATAATTAATTAATATATTAAATAATTAATATAAATTGTATTTCCCTAGTTCTGTGATGCGATGTTTTTTTTTTACGAAGAGAGCCGATACAGAATTGGCCAAGTCATTCTCTTGTGAGTGTTCCCTTATGAGCTGAAGAGCGAAACAACTGTCAAATACGGTATGCTGTACTGTGCTATATAGCTGTACAGTAACTTGAGGGGATTATCCCTAACCATACGGCTGTACAGCGAAGAATGTATTATAAGAGCATAGAACGCCTTTTAAAACTTATCATAAAAAGATCATAAAAACGTTATAGGCGGCTATGGGCCTGGCACGTGCATAAGGAGGTCAGAGAACGCGTCTACTTCACTTTTTTGGAGAGCATAATATCTCCAAAAAGGTCCACATTTTCAAAAATAATGAAAAATGAAAATGTGCGAATTAGGACTTAACATATAGAAAGTTGAAAGAACTTCTTGAATTTAAACTTCGAAGTTTTGAGATAAATTTACAATAATTCTTAAGGCATAGTACCTGGATACCATTATTTATTACGTTTAAGTGCAAGATATATACTCAAAAAACAAAAGGGTGAATTTGGTCATTCTCTAATACGGGGAAAAGTTCCGTCGAAATCACTCCGTTAGGGTGTTAATTCCCCCAAGAATAGTGAAATTCGCCCAAAGAAGAGTAGAAATCACTCTTTTAAGAGTGCCTGCAGGGGACGCTCTTTTTAAAGACTGGTTTGTCCAGACACTCCATCAAGAGTGAAATTTTGCTCTTTTGGAGTGAATTTTACTCTTCCCCGAGTCACGGTGAATTTCTACTCTTTTGGAGTGATCTTGATAACTTTCACTCTTCTAACGACTGAAATTTTATTCTTTTAATTTTTACATTGCGTATAAGAGCAATTTGTGTTACAAATTGTGTAAGAGAGTTTGAACAACGGCGAGAAATGATTTTAATAGGATTTTTCATTCCGTGTGCTTTGACGATACTTACTGGCCACTAGCCAATTCAATCCCTGATTTTGGATTAAAAAATGGACATGGCCGGGTCCAAACTTTGTTCTTAAAAGGTGCAAAATAAAATGTAACATAGGTAACGATTTGGCACTACATTTTAAAAGCTAAAACATATACCTAAATATGGCACCATTTGCTATCTAGACACTTTCCAATTTCTACACTCTAAAAAAATTGGTTAAAAAATTCACCAACACTGGTCACGTATGCCAAATACCTGAAATTTGTTAGTTTACCCAATAATTGTTGATTAATGACTTATCAAAGAGGTTTTTCACCACTTTATTGGGTAACCAGTCTGTGGGGTAACCTAATAAGAAACCTATACTGGGGAAAACTTTACCCATTGGTATTTGACATACGTGACAAGCGTTGGTGATTTTTTAACCAACTTTTTAAGTGTTTATGTTTATTCGACCCATTTCAGTTGAGCTCAGAAAGCCATTATTTTAAGATTCAAATGTGAACGAAATCGGTAACCATAATTTAAAGTCTATAGAAAAAGTGTACATTGCGCTAGTTTTGTTGAAAATCATTCTAGTCAGTCAAATTAGTCAGTAGAGGCACCTTCCTGACTAGTTTTTGTTTTCAGTGAATAGATTTTGTAAGCAATGAGTTGACATATAGGCAGTACAAAATTCAAGGCAATGAGGCCAATTTGGTGTCTTTTTGTTATTGTATTACTCCGCTGACTAAGATGCCCCCTTTGAAGGAGACCCAGATCAGGCCTGGAAACACGTAGGTCTCCTTATCAATCAAGGCTCTCTCGTTCAAAATTTCAATGGTCAATGATATAGACATTTGAAAGTGTCATAAGAACTCACATTGTCCAGAGCTTTAACAGGAACATGTCCAGGTTGAAAACTTTTACAAGGAACTGGAGGCTCGGATAAGTGCCCTGATTTAATGTGTAAGTCAATGGGACATTTAATTAAACAGTTAAAGGTGCACTACCTTGAGGGAAGCCCTTGATGAAACTTCCGTAGAGGGGTTCTACTAACATGAGGGCACACATATCATTCTTTCGATGCAAAATTCATACTATGGAAGTCTGGTGGTAGGCCATTGCGGGGGCAAATCCCCACCCACCTTCTGAAATACCTTTCCATACGCTAAAGATTATACTACAGTTATTAAAAATGTACATACCTCTCTCTTCTTGAGACTCAGACTGCCAGTGGTCTCCGGACATGGATGTCGACCAGCTACATTTTTTGGACATGGGTGTCTGTCGGCTATAACAAACGTTACCAAACATACCATAGCAACTATGCACAGGTATTATACCTTCTTAATAATGGACAATCTGCAGAAACGAAGAGCACGTCTGCTAACAAACGGACAAGTAAGAAAATGATCTTTTGGGGTATTTTTCCAAAAAGTTAAGAAACGATGCTGGTATACTTACTAATACTTTAGAATATTTTTGACCTAACATTACTTACATGAGGACTCCGAGAGTTCGATCATCTGGCGTTATAGCTGTTAGTAGAAAGGGGGGGGGGGGAGAAAACCTCACCCAGGAGTAGCGACTCCAAAAATGAAGAGTCGACGGAGTCGCCTTACGGGAGAAAAAAGAGAAAAAAAACTAGCCAGAGAACATTGAGCAAGAATGGTCTTGCGCAAACGGATAGAGAATTAAACATTTCAATAACGTGTCAAGTAACGACCGTGTGTGTTTCATACACTAACCAGTGTCGCCAGACCTGTTTCTTGCGACTGAAATACGGTTGCCATATGGGTGTTGGCAATTGCGCTTTTCTTTTCAACAGTCCCATCAATGTGGTTGGATTATGAGTACAAAAGGAGATTTAAACGAAAAGCAAAAAAAAAAACAAACAAACAAACAAACAAACAAACAAACAAAAAAAAAACCAAACAAACAAATGAAACACATTTTATTTTCATACTTATCTGGCCATCTAGCATTTTTTTAGATGGCTCGGACAGCCCGCACATACGACAGCCTCCCTATTGTTCATACGATCGATTTTTGAAGCTATACGGTGAGGCAAGAGCCACCTATATAGTCTACTTTGTAAAACTTTCATCATACATTGTGTCTACTTCCTTCTGCTTATTGTAAGGTCTTGCCTTTTACGGGGCTCGTTCCAGCTCGCGACCCATTTCTACCCCTCTGGTGTAGGTCATGCCGCCTGGACATCGTTTTAGCAGTAGACCAGTCATTTTATGTTACAAATTTTGTTAAGGATTTGGATTTTGTGGACAGGTGTCATTTTTTAGTATGGGATTGGTTGCCTGGGGGATATTCCCCAGACATTAAACCTGAAGGATCGCATTTCTCACTGGATGACAATTTTACAAAAAGACCGCCGCCGTTATCCCTTTGTTGTTAGGAACACAACATAACGTTACCTTTTTGCTTCGATTCGGTTTTTTTTAATTTTGTGAAGATCCGCCCTCTGTAAGTACTTTTCACTCCCTTCTCTCTGCTATCAACGTCATTCCCTTAGCCAGTAAACGTTATACTCAACTGACCACCTCTTTATAATTCGCTTTATCATCTACAAACATATTCATTACAGGACTTCGGCCCGCCGTAAAAATTATCCAATTATGTATCATGGATTTGGATTTTCATATCCTGCATACGGCTTGGGGCAAAGGCCGCGATCTTACATCCCTTAGCCACTGGGGCCCTCAGGTGGAGGTTGAGGTTGAGGATTAGAGCCGAAAATGTGGAATGGTTCGAGGCCTACCTGAGTACAACCCATAAACCTCTTATTGAAGGTCTTTGCGAGCGGAGGATGGACATCATCCTCTGCTTCGATGTCTTAATGTTTAATGCTTAATAATTTTCTTCGACTGTTTGCCGTGTTTTGTACGGTGTTTTTTTTCCCTTCAATTTGAAGTGCCTCGTGTTTTTTTTTTTATTTTGGAAACTCGAACTTTGGAACCTTTCACGGAAACACTTTAAATTTTCTTTGGTGACCCTTGGTTGGATGCCAGCAGTCATCTTATATTTGGTAAGTACCTGTTATTTATTTTATTTTTTTTGTTTTGTTTTCAAAAACGAACTACCATTTTTCAAACCTCTTACTGTATATGGCATGGATTTATGGACTAAAATGAGAAATCGCCTGAACTAGTGGCGCTATGCAACTATTATTCAAGACAAGTCTTGCGCAAGATCCTTTTCGCGGGCTTTCCATGGATTTTTTTTACCGCCTCCTTTAAGGCGACTCCGGCGAAGCTCCGGCGACTCTTCATTTTTGGAGTCGCCCGCGACTCCAGGGTGGGGTTTTTTGCCCCCTTCTCTACTGCTCCACTGCTATTGTAGATATGTACTTTCTGCTAAGGGAACAGGAATTGGGGCACTAGGAGGGACTTTTCAAAAACTCACGCAAGGGGTAAGTACTGTCTCCAAATTTGTACCATTTCGTTTTGCACAATCTCCGAAGCAAAAATCCCTCTACAGTATTTTCAGTTAGGCTTCTACACCGAAATATTCCCTCATACAAACCTTGGCCCTAAAGAAACAATGATTCTGTCCTTTGTTCAATTTGCGGTACTGAGCTAAAGATTTTTTTGCAACTTACATTTTTTTATTGTTCCATTTTAAAGACTTGAGTTTCATAAGAAGAAAGAATTCCTTTTATTGTCTTTTAAGCTAGCTATCTTATGAGCAGTTTGATTTCGTCGAATGGCTCTTTCCTAGAGAGTCGAGAAGACTTGAACAAAAGTATGAGCAGCTTAAATTTGTAGGCCTATCCAAATAGAAAAAAATTGTTAAATGATTGCATTACATACATTCCTTTTTGAATAAAACATAGCATACTTTATGTAAAAAATTGGTAAGGATGTCCAAAATCTACCATTGTCGTTTTGAAATGGAGTGTTTGCCTAACCCGGGTAGCCTCTGAGAAATTGTTTAATGCCTTCACTCCTCGTCACCATTTTTTCCATTAGCTAAATACGTATTTGTCTTCTGCTAACTGCGTAAATTATAATATAAATATCAACTTGAAGCTTTATTACATGATATAATTGAGGGCATTTGTTCATTTCATAAACATCACGCAGTATTAAGTGATAAGTATGGAAGAAATTCACTGATAAATGAAAAAATTATTGTCTGGGTATTTACCCATTTTCATTTCATTGAAGGTTATAGGGTAATTATAGGTGAGGTTCTTCTTTGTCGAGCTTAGGTATTTATGTAGTACTGGGCAGTTGACACCTTCTAAAATGAGGTCCCTGGAACACTAACTGAATCTTGAAGACTCACGAGTAATTTCAATAAGTACAAAATGAAATCAGTTTTCACCTTCAAAACTATATATGTAGCTGTTGGAACTGACTTTCCCTGGCATCAGTGGGTAATTCTTCGTCATATCAGCTGAAATTTTGAATGATTCATTTTTTTATTTTTAAACAAGATGTTCTTCATTTAAAACACATGTTCTTTTAACGTGACGTCTTAGTTGACTATCCCTTGCCAAAGGTTACCTTTTTAAGTTCTAGAACGAAAATGCAGTCCCAAAATTGGATGAATTCATCCGGATATCCTATTTCATGAAATTCGTATTTTTAATTTTCACCCTGAACCGTGAAGAACTTACAGCAAATCCGTTGTAAATTAAGATATTGAATAAACTTGGAGGGAAATAAAAGAGTGTTTATGAGAGTTTCACGAATTGAGGACAGGGTTTTCCTATCTTGGGGTCGCGACCCCAACTGGGTTCAAGCCCTCATCTTGGGATCGAGGGAAGCCGAACCAATTCCAAAAGATTTGAAAATACGTCCTTCCCCAGAATAAAAATATGGCAGCAATTTTGTATTTCTAGAGATTTTCTAATTAACCCATAAACTCAAAGCATTTCTAACAGGACTTAAATAATGCGGAGGTACTCTTGTCCAAAACATGAGTAACTTTCTACCAGCCTCCGATTCATCAATGTAAGGGTGTATGTCAACAGAACTATGTGAGGAACAAACTGCACTGGCATGTGATTACGGCTATGTTCAAAACTGACCGTTTTGGCTGAAAACTATTCAAGTTGCATACAGCCAGCGCACACAGTTCATGTTGACATACGCCCTTAATTTGAACGAACCGAAGATAGACTCGGTGCAGGAGGAAAGAAACGAATGTCTTGACTCTTAAACAGTTGACTAATAGAGAGGTGGATATTTATTGAGGTCACTATTTAATGCTGGTACCTGAAATGAGGTAACCGCGACCTATAGAAAAGGTATTGAACCCCCTCGTTTAGTGGTTGTTTTATGTCAATTATCGAGATGAATAGAGAATAACATTTTGTTCTCGTAATACATTTCATTATTTTATTACCAGCAATGCTCCTATTCAAAGGCATGATACGAGACATGCTAACTTTGCCCGTCGTTATTACCATCTTACGAATATTGGATCTTTCAGCTGGCACAATCGCTTTGACCGAACAACCGAAATATATAACACCCTCACAGACTCAGTAAAAGCTTCTTCCTCACTATTTATCTATTAGAAGGCGGTTGAGGAATTCTTCATAGATGATTCTTTAGGGAATATTGCTTTTACCTAACATAGAGCTCCGTAATAAAAAGACTCATAGTAATGTACATAGTCTAGTCATACGCGTAGTTATGTATACATATTATAATGTATGTTTGTTTGTTATTTTTGTTCTGTAGCTATGTTGTAAATATCTGTTTTCTATTTTCCTCTTAAGTTCCTAGTGAGCCAACGACTTTGTTAAGCCAGCTGTAGCTTTCTGTGTGACTTCGTTTCATGTCACATTTCTATTTACAAACAAATGGATGAAATAAATGAAAAATTTAGATGAAAATAAGTGACTTGTACACTTTGCTTTTAAGTTCAAGACCTAATCCTTTCACCTCAAGCAGTTCCAATTATCCTACCTTACTTCCCATCAGAGGTTTCCTCCTCTTGACTGAACGGTGGACATTTACACTCGGACCTTAACGTCGGAATCTAACGGTGCAATGACGTATTTTTTGTGATTAACCTAAAGGTGCTGAGCACCCCCTTCAAAAGATTCTTAAGGATTGATTTTTATTTTCATGTTTAACAGTATAATATGACTACAATCGAATTCAGTGGCCACCTTGGTAACTAAGTAAAACTCGAACCGTCGGTAAATATCGGTTCAAATTTAGCGAAGTTTTGCACAAAAATGAAAAATTAGCGGGAATAAAAAACAAAAATTTCAAGACCAATCATGTTCCTAAAACTTACAAAAAACGTTTCAGTAATTACCAAAAAAAAAAACATTTTTTATATTTTCATCAGCAAGGTACACCCCTAGTCATTATTTGGTCCGGAAACACCTGATAAAAATATCAAGGTCAGTTCTTTATTTGCGGATTTCTATCGAAGTGCTACGAGACGACATCAACCAAATTGAATCCACGGACGAGCAAGTGGAAAGTTCTAGAAAGTGCTAGCTTCGGCGTTTTCTCTCGAGCATATTGAACGGGTAACCCCAGAGAACATTCGCACGGTTACGAGAATGTACGATCACCTACTGGAAACTACTGTATGATGTAATGGCCTAATAATAGCCAACTTGTGGTTATGGGTTACCGAGCCCAGAACGTTCGCTGTTTGTTTTGTACGAGATAAAACGAGACGTTTCCATAAGAGTGAGTTCCAGACTTTTCTGGAAGAACTACCAGATATATAAAAGGTCATGCAAGCAGTGTGACAGGAGAGAAGAGAACAGAAGACACACAGATAATACAGAGACCAGACGCCTGCCTCGCCGCTTAACGCTGTAATTGTGTCTCCATTTACTAAGTCTATAGTCTTCATCCTGCCTTCGCGGAACCGAGTCCTACGCTGTGCTGCTGTACAATCGACGCTACCAACGCTACCCCTTGGACAAAGAGTGATACCTTAAGCTGTAAAGGATTGTAAGTAGATTTAAGATTAATTGTTGTAAATTTAAGGAAGTAAGAGGTGAATAATAATTAAGTTGTTGATTTTAATCTCGCTCTTCTGTGGTCTTTCGCTGTTATTGGTTTGAATTGCGACCAAGCCGTAACAGAAGAAATCGGCCAAGTCATCACGCCTACAGTAATTTGTCAATCAAAGAACTGTGGAAATTCGAGCGGACTACTACAAAAATTGTAATTTCTTGTGAGAGAATTAGCCCATTAGCCCATAAAGGTAGATATGCGCATTAGTATTTTAGTTTCTGAATCGCATTGTATTTTTTCGTCGATTTTGTGATCTACTTTTTTCTGTAACTCTAATTTTTTTCATACCGAAGTTAGGCTAATGGTCTCCCATATTAAAGAATTTTATAAGACTAGAATTTTGTTTAATGGAAAACGATAGTTCGATGAAAGTACTGGTATGATTATTTCTGAAATAACAGAAGAATAAAGTACCGGCATAAGCGAGTAGATTGTCCAAGAAATGTAAATATATCATATCAGAAACAAAAGCATGATGATAATATTAAACATTAAAAATCATTTTCAAGTCAGTATTTTTTACAATAAACACTTCGATCTAATTACATGGCAATGAAGGGGGAAGATAAACTCGATTTGCGGTCAAGGGGTGATATTTTCTCAGATCTATAGCTTGCAAAATAGGTTGAAAGGTAGAGGAAACCTTTTGGTAAGCAGGTAAGTTTACAGAAGTTTGCAAACTTAAAAGTTCTGTATAGCTGTTTTCCACAACTAATCTGTGAGTCCGAAACTAGAACAGACAAACAGATAAATCGCTGAAAGTACCTGAAATGCCCGATCCTCTCATCACAAATACAGTAGCTCCGATTCTCCTAACCTATTTACTCAGTCTCCTCCTACAACTGTCTAAAACCTTTCCTCATCGAGAGACAATCTGAGTTTTTTCCCTGAGGGTATACGAGACGCTAATGTGTAATCTAAACACTCGCAAAGCAGTGCAGTGTAACATGAGCTTCGGTACTCTGTATTTTGAACTTGCTGTCAATCAAAGAGCTGTTTCAATTGAGAATTTCTTTGGACTACTACAAAATTTTTTGCTTGGGGTGAGAGGATAATGGTTTACTATCCTTACTTCCATTCTATTAAGTCCGTTCTACTTGTCATGCTTGGTGATGTCAACGTCGTATTAGGCAAATCTAAGGGCGTCGGGGGGGGGGGGGGGGCAAGTAGGCAGATGCCCCACCAATGAAAATATTGGGGACAGAGATATCGTTTTGTTCCACCAATAATTCAGATTGAAAATTAATAACAGATAGAATAAACAAAATATGACATTGTGGTTTACAAATGATTTCACGGCTCTGATAAACCGAACCTATGTAAGTAATAATAATTATAAAATACTGCATTTACAGTGAGCCATCTACCTAAGTTTTAGGCCCGTCAATGGAAGAGTGTATTCATTGTTTTGTTTAAAGACAAATACTATCGGGGACACGATCTAGGGTTCCGACATCCGGAAAATTTTGCCCCCTCCCACATCCAAAAGCCAGATTGATGCCACTGAGCAAATCTCATAACAGACAGTTCATATTCTTCCAAACTACGGTATTTACTAGGCTACTTACTTGTATCCCCCACAATAAGATGGACGCAGTGGCGTAGCCACGGGGAGGGTTTTGGGGATTAGAAATCCCCCATGACCCAACCTTGCAATGCTAAAAACACCTAAATAGCGGTTTTTTCTCTTTATCCTTAGACTTTTCCCTCACATCGTGCCCCACCCCCCCCCCATGACAACAAACCCTCCCCATGACACAATCCTGGCTAGGCCTGAGGCTGGGCTTGTGGAATATGATGACAGTATCCCACGTTTCGTGAGAGGTGGGAAAGGACTTGTGCGGTGTTTGAACTGAAACCGAACTTGAACTTGGACACGTATTTTAAACCGTATTTAAGTTACTTTATCTTATCTAGTTAGTACTATACATCAGATTCCTGTTGGTGTATCGTAAAAACTAACTCCTAACTTCTACTGCCCCCCTCACATACTAGCAAAGAACCCTCATAATTGGGCAGACGAAATCCTAGTGTATTGATTATTTAAGAGCACATCCTGGTCAACACATAAATCCTTCAGCTGTTACGTTTTTAATTTGATGTCAACAAAAAAGGTACCAAACTGACAACTGAAAAACACTATAAAACACTTAAAAATGTACTTCGGGAGTGACGGGTGATGTTTTTAATGGAAATAAGTTGTTTATTAAAAAATGTGAGCATATTAGGGTAGGCCTACTTAGCACAAAATTGCCAGCCTTAATACGTGGCTTTACCAAATGAATAATTATGAGGCTAAATGCATCCATTCCTTTCACTAAAAGGACTCTCGAAAATACAAGTTATAAGCATTGTATAGGTAAATAGTCATCAGCTTCAATTTGGTAAGGGAGGGGGGGTGTTAGGTCAGTAAATTACAGACGGGATTCTATAACATATTCCTTCCAGGTTTATCTGGTACACTTCAATGGCTACACGGGTTATTAATACTGGACTGAGTATATAATTACATGAACTTCCTGACCGAATTCATACCTTGAGTACAGCGTAGATCTATAACTTCTGATTCGTTTCCGATAATTTTAGCATACGATTAGTATCGTAGAATCTCTTTGTCAGTGAAGAAAACAGTTTTCAACCAGTTGCAATTTCAATATTTCTCCGTTTAAATCAAACAAATTTGGCTTCACAAAGATGAGACTGACGTGCTTGGTCGTCTTGTGTTTCTTCCTGATTACGATGGCACTAGGCACCGTCGAAACCGAACCTCTCCCTAGCAAGAGTTGGGTGGCCCATGGGAGATTAAAACGACAATCGCTTAATCAGAGAGAGCTGTTGTCACGCTCCAGAAGATCTGTAAGTAGTCACAGTCCTCAATATTTTAAAAGATTAAAGTTTTACTTCTTCGAAAGGCCGGAAAACGCGGATTTCTCTGGAAAAATGTCCTTCATGTTTGGCGAATTGTAGGCTAAAGTTTTAGTTGTCGCCACCACCCCTTTCACATTGCGACTTCACCAACACCACAATACATCAATATTTTGTTGACCAATTGTCGAATTCTGTTTACTGATTCGAACTTGGTATATTGTAACGTTTCCAGTAATCCTAGTGTAATTTTTTATACATATTTTCTTTCTTTTCTGTCAAACATCCTGCTGTACGGAACCCCATAATCAAACAAGTGGTAAGGTTTCCACAATGAGGAGGGTATGAAGTCTTCATGGAAAAGGGATAAGATCAATCTCCTAGCTAGACTTTTTTCCTTTGCGAGCAAGCACCCAAATTTTCATAAGAGAATTCTGTCCCTTGAAATTGGATAACGTAACGACTTGGCCGATTTAAAAAAAAAAAAAATAGAAAACGGCAGACAACAATAGGCCTTCACTGGACCATGTAATCTGCAACAATGCCGCTTTTGCTACTTGTGTAACAAGCGAGGACTTCAAGGACAGGATAACTTTGTTCATGTTCGACTTTTTATAAAGTGTGAACACCACTGTAAGAAGGACGTACAATTTGCGCAGAGCGCCTAAATTTTTGCCCTTTCTTTTTGCCTTTTTTATTTTGACAAATATTTGAAAATAAGTTGATATGGTGTTGCAGAAATTATTGGGTTTATTGAAGAATCCCCACTTCATATTGGCAAATCTGAGTTTCCACGGCAAATGAAGGCCAGTATGTCTACAGAATTATGTACGACCTACGAATTGAGGCTCTCTGCCTTTTAGTTTTTGAACCTTCTTTGTCTTTTAGACAAACTATTTCAAAACGAAGAGCTAACATTTGGGAAAATTTGGAATTTTAAGAAAGAAAATTTGTGAAAGTAGTTGTCTGTGTCACTTGGTGAACTGGTGTCACATATGACAAATTTCCGAATTTGTTATTTCCAGAGCTCTAAAAAGTTTACAAATTGTTCTATGAGCAAAAACTGCTGTGTTAGAAATTGTAATCTAAGGCACACAAGGTGCGCGGCAGGTTCGAAATAGAAATTACAGATTTGGAGCTTGTATTGGAAAGAACTCGGAATTTTCTGAACAAAAAGTTGAAAAAACCACACTGTAGTTGACTAGTGTCACGAAAGGCAACCTTCCGAATTTTTTATTCTCTAGAGTCGAGAGGGAAATTCGCCCCCTGCCCCCCGTAGCAACGGCACTGGATAAAATATAGGGAGGGGGTAAAATATTTTTCGAGCCAAGTATGCGGAAATGCGTCAAGACAATGATGAATCCTTTTTATTTCCCGGAGGTTGACGAGTAAGGCTATCTGCCTTTTCCTCAATGGCTACAGGCTTAGTTATTTTAAGTAAAAATAACCTTGCATGGGAGCTATTTCTTCCATTCAGGTTTCTTGTTTTATAGCGATGATACGATTGCAAAAATTGAAGAGAGTCATACAGAAACAATGCAGTACCCCACAAATGAAAAAGATCAATGCCATGGACGCCCGACGTCAGATTTAACCACAAGGTTATGCCTTTAAGTTGAAACGTAAAACTCGAACAAATTGATCAATTAAGCAATCAGTCAATTAAACTCAAAAATAAAAATGTAAGGGCCAATCAGGTCACTCATCTTCAAATAATCCAGGTATATACTAGGCCACATGAAAAAATGAGAATCACGTGAGTATAACATTATGTGAGAGGTATCTTTGGTATCGATGCGTTGACCTTTACAGCGACGTGCTAACTAATATATGTGAGCCTGAAGTTAGGGGTAACCTCAACCCTGAAGCTGAAAGCTTAAAGGGCAAGACCGTCACCCAAACTTTGAAGCAATAGCTAATTAATTGAAATAGGTAGGTAGAAATAGATAGTATCTGATACTACAGATCCCCATCAAACGTCAAATTTACTTGGAGTTACTGTTTGTTTCACTAAATATGCAATAGGCCTATTGAGATTCAAAACTATTATAAAGAATACTTTACAGAGAAACGAGAAGAAATTGAGAGATTTTATTTATTTAAAATAGGTAGGCGGTGGCATTATCTGATACTACGAAGTTTGCAGTGCCATGTTGCAATTTTTGAATTTTTATGCGTTCTTAACAACTATTGTGTCTTGTAATTAGACAGGTAGCATCTTTGTGCTGTGGGTGGGATTGAAGACCGCAGATACTTTGAAGTACTTCTCTGTTAGGTTTCTAAAACCAGACATGTTTCTGCTCTTGTTCTTCGATCATGAGCTTCATCAGTAGTTGTACTTTTAGTTTGCCCTGGTCTTAATTCGATAGAATATTTGCTCTTTCAGAGCGCCTCGATGAGAAAATCGAGGGAGCATAAGACTTAAGAGCGTATGTAAGCAACTAAATCAAGAGCTTTTGATTGATGACTGCACAGAGCAAGGAGTTGTACTCACTGCGAAGGGTGTAGCAGTTTTTGTCTGAGCTATTGTGGGACAATGGATACAGTTGATATAACCACTACATAAGCTTGCTCTGCGGTAAAGTGTCAACGACAGGAAGTTAAAACAATATGGCTAACATAGTTCTACTTTAAAACTATGCCGGGAAATGGTTAAGCCTGTTTGGAAGATATTTTTGTAGATAGCTTTGTCTAGAAAACTCCCGTCAGACCAGTGTGCTTTGGGAGCTAAGTAGGGGGCCCTTCTTGCACCCAATGCTCCCGTGTTGCCAAGATTGCACTTCATTTTGCTATTTGGATATATTTATTAGGGGATATTTTGAAGCGAATTCAATCTGTGCTGTAAAAGAGATGTGGTTTCATTTCAGATTTGTTGTAGTAGACTAGCACAAAATACAAGATGATGGCGGAGCAGGGCGGGGGGGGGGGGGGGGTGAAGGATGTCACCAAGTATTTAAATGAGTGCCCAAATATACCCTTAGCTCTCCCATGCTATTAAAAAAGGGACAAGACAATGATAAAATCGCCCCAGACGACTTCAAACAGCCGTCATAAGTTGCTAGGGTACTTATTGTCTCATAATATTTGAAAAGAATCCTCCTATAATAGGTGTCCTGGATGCACTTGATCTTATGTTTAAAAGCAGTATCAATTTCAGACCAGACACTTTGTAACGGGATATGGCAGGTCAACTAAGAGATGGTTAACATGCTGGTAGGGAACTACTTTCAATTTTCTGTAAACCCGAAAAACCAGTCGTTTAATCAATATGCTTGCAATGAGTGACAGCATTGTAGAAGGGAGGCAGTGGGGTAGTTGCGACTCAACTGTCCCTCCCTCACCCAGAACTAAAATTGTCGACCAACTTTAATTAATATGCAATCGATTCAATGCATATATCGTCTCTGACTCTAAGAAGTCAAGCTCCACATCGGTGCATCTCTTTCAGCATATCTGTGCGCACCAATTTCAGCCATTTGTACAGGAATTTGCCCATTTTTGGTAGTTTTAGTATTGATTACCCGCCCTTCTTATAATCCTTGCTCTCATCGATTTTGTAGCTGTGTGTTCTCCGTTGCATAGTTCAATTGGATAATAAAAGCAAAACCTTTTGATTGCATGCTTATTGACCATAATTTTGAAATCACCCCGGTATGCCCTTTGGCCCCAGTCCGCATTTAGAGCTTGGTATCACATCCTGAGAGTCAGGGCTGTAGTCGAGTGTACCTTTAATTCCAAATTGAAGTCTCTTGTGATCTAGCAAACGTCAGAGCAATTTTACTTCTCTGATAATGGTCTTAACAAGAAATGGTCGAATCGTTAAACCAATGTGTGATGTGCGCGTGTCGAAATTTTGCATTAGAATTCATTTATTCTTCTGAAAAAGTTGCCCGCAGAATGTGCACTTAAACATTTCAGTTTCTTTAAAACTTTGCCAATTTCAGCCTGCAAGGCTGGTCATTCACTAAAGATTACAGATTTTATTAAAACATAGCAAGGGACTCCTCCAAGGGATTCCTCTTCTTCAAATCTCTAAACGTTGAGCTCCTACACATCCACACCTGTTGCTCCATGCCAGGGGTGGCGCCAGGGGGGGGGCATGGCACACCGTCGGGGAACACTGCGCCCCCCCCCCCGTCGGGGAAGGTCGGCGATTTTGTCGGGAGGCCTAAAAATAAAAAAAATTAATTAATTAATTAATCAATTAATTACTTAATTGATTAATTAATTTACAGTAATTTTAATTAATCAATTAATTAATTAAAAAAACTAAAAAGGACTGAAGTTACCAGATGGGTAATCTTGAACACATTTTTTGTTTTGCAGTGCTTTTTTAAAGCATATTGGGAATCGAATTTCGATCACTTATTCTTAGCTCTGTTATACCTCATTCCATATGTACCTTAATTGTCCTATCTCATTCCCCGTCGGGGAAGGGCGGCATTTTTTGCGGAAGGCCTAATGAAGAACGTAAAGGACTGAAGTTACTGGATGGTTGATTGTGAACTTTTTTTTTCTTTATGATTTTTTGTTTGTAACCCTATTTTTGATGCATCGATCTTAAGCCCAGTACACACTACAGCGATTTCGGATCGGATTACTATCCGATTTCTGTCAGTTTTAGTTAAAATCTCCTCCATCCATTTTCGGAAAGAACCAAAAATTTGCCATCCTGTGTAAATATACGACCGGTATGAGCAGAATACGGAAGTCAAATATATACTACTTATTTCGTGACGTCACATTGTCAAATAGCTTTTATCGAACTACGCGTATCCTATAAAAGTTGTCTGCGGATGTGGCGTCACGGAATAATTGGTATAAGTTACTTGGAATTTCGTAGTCTAAACTGGTTGGCAAATTTTTGTTTCTTTCCGATCAAAGAGGAAGGAGATATTAATTAACCCTTACGAAAATCGGAGAGAAATCCGATCAGGTATCGTTGTAGTGTGACCTGGCCTTTAATCGGTTTTAATCACTTCTTACTAGTTCTGCCATCTCTCCTCCCATCTTCAATACGTGCGCGCAAGGTCATGCCCCCGTTGGGGAAGACTTCCCTCCCCCTGTTGTTGAGAGAAAATCCAATTTCATCGGGGATCTTTCATACACAGGCCCACGATAAAAAAAAATGTGGGCCTGATAACTTCAGTCACCCTAGACGATCTTCTTGATTTTGCTTACTAGAAGATCATATTCTTCAAAGAAACTGACAATTCCAAATTTTCCTTAAAAACGGACAAGTGGTTTTTTATGCGCAGGCATAACCCAATGGTCTTTTTCTAAAGTCCTCCTGACCCTCTGGCAAAGGTCCGTTCGACATGCATTGCCCAATGGTCTGCCATCTGGCCTGTCCCGACAACCGAATTCTGGCCAGGCCACTTTGGGCTATATAACAAAGAATTCTGGTATCTGGTAGAGTAAAATAAAAACAGTATGTTTTTGCATAGGTCCCCCTCCCGAAAAGACAAGTCCATTACATCTAATTATAGCAGTACTGTACCTTTTTTCTGGTAGTTTTCTGATCACTTACCAAGTTGGGTTTTTTTCCTGTTAAAGTGAAATTTCTTTTTCAAAGGAAATCTTAAAATAAAGACTGCTCAAGTCTGGGAAATGCCATTTTCGGGTGTCTGTGGTGTTAGTACTTTTTAACAATTTTATTTACGTTCCGCGCCAACTGATGGGTGGCGCCCCGCTTAGTGTTTTGGTCGTAAAAAGTACTTAACAGAACAATACATGCTTGCATATTTTTCTTCGCTTTGGGGCAGTATTATAAAGTGTTAATTTTATTGCGAAAGAGAGCTCAAAATAATGACTATATCGGTACTTTGTTTCTAGTTACCAGCCCGGTCGCGGAAATGCCTTTTCCTGCTTTCTGGAGGTTCTTCTTTTTCAAAAATATCTGTGCGCGCCACTTGTAGTTTTTCGGGCAATATTATGTTTTTCGGACAAAAGAAAAACAAAACAATTCTGTCCCCTCCCAAACTGAAACACTCCCGTCGGCCTATGTCAGAACTTCAAATATATGGGAAGCCAAACATTTTCCACGGAACATTTACCAATATGGTCCGAGGGAATTAATCTACCTGATGATATTCAGTAACCCCAACAAAGATGTACAAAACTACAGATTACTCCCTACTTGATTTTTCTTATAAGAAGGTCAAATTCTTCCATAAAAATACCAAAATCTGTCATAATAAAAGCTTCAGATTGTTAAAAGTGGCAAAATTTTCTAATTTTGATGGAAACTTAGTTCAACAAATAACCAGACAACTCTGTTAATCACCCCGACATTCTACCTAATTTTGCTCTTGAAAGGCATATCACTTAATTAGGAACCCAATTTTATTTATTATAACCTTACCAAAAACCAAATTTTCTTATATTAAATTCCAAAATTTCTGCAATAAAATAAGCTCTTAATTTTCAAATCTTGGTCCAAAAAAGGATAAAAAACTTTTCGGGCATAATTTAAGTCTCGTCTTGAGACCTTAGTACGTAGGACAAGAACGATTAAATGCATAACCCCAACAGAATTTCAGCTGTCGCGTGTAAAACGTTTTTGAATTTGTCCATATCAAGGATAGATTCTTCAATATATACCCCAAATTTTTAATTGTCATTACAAAGCCAATATTTCTTTCAAAAAATAAACTTCATATTTTAAGTGTTTGTTTAAAAAAGGCCAAAACTTTCGGCGCGCTGCTCGCGCCTCAAATTCTGTCAAGTTACGTCCCACCGGGACTAACCCATCGCCTTTGTCGGGGCCCTGAACTGCTGGCCCCCCTGTCGGGAAGCTTGGCCCCCCTGTCGGGCAAATCCTGGCGCCACCCCTGCCCCATGCACCCGAACAATCGACATAATCAGAGTCGGATGACTCAATGTTTGATATGCAACTGACAAAAAACATCAATGAGACTGCAAGCGTGCTGAGCGGGCAAAAAATTGGGGATTTGCAAAGTAAACGTGGGATTATTGATACAGAAAATCGATCGTAATCGGCAGAAGACACCTTTCATGACCTACTCTATAGTCTTTTTGGTGGTACCTAACTTTAAAGTGTCATGTCACAAAAAGTGCGGGGGAACTTATATGTTAGTGTCCCCTCCACTCACAAATGTGGAGGTACATGTCCCCCTGACCCCCAAATCGACGCACATGGACTGACATATTAAGCCCTGTAGATTGACTTTCCAGGTATTGGTTTGTCTTGAACAGATTAAACGTCCATCATTTGTACCTTTCTTTCCACATTTTAGCAGACTAGTTTGCCCTAATGTAACGCCTTTCCTTCGTCGTTTATTTCGAGGAACTTTGAGGTAGATATTCTGTAACTGTAGTTACCAGTTACCCGTATACCCGTACTCATGACATGCTACCCATACTCGTACTTATGGCCTGGTAACGTACCCGTTCTCGGTACTCATGAGTTGGAACTCAAACTCATGATCTAGTACCCTTACATGTGCTCATGATCCTGCACTTGAACTTACAACTTTAGCTTGCAGTCAGTAATTATTTTTAAGGCCCAAGGTTCAGAATGACTCCCAGAGGATGCATTAGTTTATTACATGTGGAACTACTCACCACACAAAATTTTTACAATTCCTGTCAACACGCATCATACTTCACCAGTAGACCAGACCATTGTTCTCGTACAGTTCCACATGAATATGTATGCAATTTTCAAACTCAATCTCAAGTATACCGTACCATTACTTTGACAATTCTCCCCCTATGCGGCTACAATCCTAGACAAAAACACATGGGACAAGCCCTCTTCCCGTATCAATGTTGAAGTTTCAGGACGCTTTGGACTGCAGCAACATTGAATGGGGGAGTGGGGGAATAATGATCCGTTCATTGATTGTTTTGCTTGTTTTGTCCCATCATTTTTTGTCGAGGATTGTAGTTTATGTTAGCCGTTAGGCTACCAGTCAACTCTCTGGGAGTAGAATCCATGGGGTTGCTTGCACTATCACGGGAGGGAGAATAGCCGTTTTTTATTGGGAATCTGCTGTCGATGAAACTTGGTCAAGTTAGAATTTTGTAGTTGGAGTAATTAAGGGTTTCTTCTGTGACATGAATTTTTTGGTCATCCTGGAGCCCAAAAGTTGGGTTATTTTACTTTCACTGATAAATCTATTTAAGCAGGCTTAACCACTAGTTTGATCATATTTGTCATCCCAGACACTTCCTTTTTTGTGTAGGAAGAACTTATTTTCATTCTCAACAAGTAAACATACCAAACATCAAATAAGAGGATAAAAATAGTTATACAAACAAGTATTTACAGTTGAATAATGTAGCTAACTTCACTCTTTCATTAATATAATGACGCATTAAATTAACATTACTCATTGCAATAATTTGAAAGGTAAAAAACTTTTTCAACATGAATACGTTTTGATGACAAGGTTCCTCTGATTTTTCGAAAGAATTCATTGAAATGTTATACATATATGACATATATGTCTAAATCGTTATCTTTCCCTTTTTATTTAAACTTTCCCTAAGTCATTTATTCCTTTCGAAGTCTACTACATATAAAGACATAAAAAATATTTACAAAGAAGGCAAAAACTGCATGCAAAACAATTCTATGGTGTAATATGTAACAAAGGCTGAACTTAAATTTGGAAGGCCTAAAAGAAAGCTTATCCTCCACTAAGATACACGAAAGGACTAGTGATCCAAAACTTTCTTAAAATTGGCAAGAGTTAAACGTTTTTTGTCTGCTCTGATACGTTGTTTAACGAAATAATTAGAGATCTCATTTCGTTCCTAGAGTGCACACGGGATTGAAAGACATGAATACATCTACATTTCCATATTTGTTAGTACACAAAAAGTATCAGAGACTATCGAATACTGTTTGTGAAAGTCTGACACGTGGGAAGCCCATTAGAATAAAAGTAACATTGAGATGGAAGATATCATTAACCAGACTCTTGCAAACCGACTCGATGCAAAGAATAATTGCACATACCTTTGGGCAATCCTAAAATATATGACATCCCAGACAGTTCAAATTCTCGTGCCAATTGAGAACTTTGGTAGACTCCGGGTAAATATTGTAGTTTGCGGTGATTAATGAATGCTTTCTATACGCATGAAAGAACTTTAGGCTTCTTCCTCTCTGATGACTGAACAGCTGAATAGGAGCAGACTTTATATTCTTCTTTCACGTCAGGTTCTAAAACTCCCTCGCTGTAAGAACCCGGATTGCTTTGAACCACCTTCTGGCCAAAAGCGTTAAAGGAATCTAAACATAATGAAGTACATTCTGGACGAAAGATGAAGATATCTAGATCCATCCTTCTAATCAACACCAAGAGCGTCGATAAAAACGACTGAAAGCAAGTCTAGTTAATGGTCGTGGTAGTGGCGTAGATAGATTTTTTTCGAGGGGACAAGCGCCATTTTTTGGTTATTTCATTTGAGTGTGAACACTCCAATATAAGAAAGAAAATTTGTGGACCGCAATTCTAAGAACTTCTTTAATCAATAATGAAAATTATGAAACTTGCATTTTAGGAAATTTTCTCTTCTGGTTTCTACGGCGACAACTGGAAAAAAGGCTATGGCCGGCTCGACTTGAACCATTTGCTTGTAAACTAGGCTGTAAAACTGCATCCAACTAACTAAGGTGACTATCTACAAGGTTGTAACATAATGTTAATTATGACCTGCTGACAGGCACTCTCCGACTTTTCAAAAGTTTCAGAAACTTGTTTCCTTTTACCACAAATATTTCAAAACAAAGAATTTACATAGGACCGAAAATTTGGAGGTTTTATGAAGCAAAAGAAAACAAAGGAAAATTGCCCTGCAGTTGACCGGTGTATGTTGATAACCTGGTGCCACATAAGGCAGTTTTTACTTCCCAGAGCTCGGGAAAGGTTTCCAAATTTATTTATGAAGGACCACTACAGCATTAGTGTTTACAATTTGCTTCTCGCAAAGAGCGCGAAAAATTTTTGCTTCATCAAATAAATATTTACCAATAAGGAGTTTTTATTGGAAAAAATTGGGAACTTTAGAACTTTATGGAAGATCAGTTGGTGAGACATATTCCTGAATTTTTCTTTTGGCTCAATCCATACATACGGGGTCTTAAAGTGTGAAATGAGGTAAAAATTTAAAAATAATCTAAACTGATTGAAATATAATCTCACAAAAATAAAAACAAAAATATTATTTTTAAGTACAGCGTTATGTTTGTAGGAGCTGGCTCACTCAAAATATACGTGCCTGTAAAAATTGACCAATATAACAGGGACACCAAGCCGCTAAAATCTCCTCAAAAAAAAAAAAGCAAAGAAAACCTTAACGCTTGAAAATTCACAGTTGAGTGTTATTCATTAAATTTTCTAAGAAGAACATGGAAAGAGTTTGAAAGAATTTTCCCAAACTTTTAAAGGTTCATTTCATATTTCTCAATACTTTAAGATGTCAAATAGGCCACAGACTTTAAGATGTCACACAGGCCACACTTTCATATTTCGTACTAGTTTGACTCTTTTTAAGTGGAAGATAGATTTGAACTATCCAAATGTTTCCCTTGAATACTTTAAATTGTTAGACTAACCATGTGGTATCTTATTTTCTGTCACTTAGGAGGCAGGTATGATATGAAGCAAGATGTCTTATTCCATTCAGACTGCCACACGTTACAGAGACACCAAGCATTGGTGTCGCCATTACATCTTACATGGGAAATGTCAGTTTAATTTTTATATGTTGAGTTCAGGGGCGTAGCCAGGATTTTCTTGTGGGGGGGGGGGGGGGGGGCAAGGCGACTCATCGTCCCCAATCTTGACCGACAGGACTATCTAAGCGGAGCGCCACCATCGGCTGGCGCAGAGCGTACAAGAAAATTTTTGGTTTAAGGAAACCCTCAGATGGCCGGAAACGGCACTTCCCGAGTGTTTTATGCTGATGTTCCCAGCCTGGAAATATGGATCTCATTTCTGAAATTTCTCAATTAATGCAAAAAAAAAGTAATTTATTAAAAGATTTTAATACATGTTTCTAAGGGGAGCTCTACCATTGATTGGCGCGGAGCGTACCAGGAAATGTTTGGCTTTACAAACCGCTCAGATGGCCGGAAACGGCACTTCCCGAGTGTTCTAAGCAAGAATATGTTCAGCCCAACTTCGAAGAGATTTTGCAATTTTACATCAAAATTGAGCGATCTGGTGAACACCTAAGCTGGAATTTTTTGACATTTTCAATCTTGTTTCAATGTTTTCCTTATTCCCTCTAGAGTTAGTGTGTGACTATAAGAGGGTTACTGTACTAGTCAATGGGGCCCTAGGGAATTGTGTTGCACTGAAACAAAACAGCTGCTCATAAGGCTTACATTGGCTAAACCAGCGGAATTGACATTTTGCCCTGAAAAACGCCAAAATTCCATTTAAATAAAACAAAATTTAGGTCTGGGCAAGTGCGAACCCTCTGAACCCCCTGGCTACGGGCCTGTCTCCCTGGGTGTACCCCCTTGGCGCCAGAATTTGTCCGACGAAGGGCCACTCTCCGAACGGGGTAGGGTGGGTAGCGACCCCAAGCCCCGACAGCCAGGATGCCGTCGATGAGTTGGTGAGGGAGATTTGAAGAAAACTTGTGCACTCTACCTGCCATTGCGAGTCATATACGACATAAAACTTGTATATGCTAGAGAGAGATATTTCGGCACTGATTTAACCGTGGAAAAGTGGGCGAACATTTTTGGGTTAGCCTACACTAAAAAGAATCTGTACTTTTTTAAAGCTTATATCGGTCAATTGTCCCGGCATTTGGGCCCTTTCGGGCACAACTTATATTGTACTTCCTTCTTCGAGTCCGTACCGCACGACTGACACAAGAGATTATTCACTAAGTTCAGCGAAATGAGATGAAATTCCCGGCATGTACATTAATCCATTTGTTCTACTTATTAATTTACTTGAAAAGATGGAAAGGGTTTGTACTTTGTTAGCTCTAGTTTACGGAACTGAGGAAGAGTGCAAAGCGTACCGAACATTTTGGGTTTTATCGGAGAAATAAATCTTTTCAAAGTCAAAATAACTAAACCGACCATGGGAAAGGGACAGATTATTCCCGACATGGGGAGTACCTGCCTGCGACCACAAGTTCAGACAGCCCGTATGTCGAGGGGGTAATGAGAAAGGGGATATGAAGGAGCCTAACTATCACATGTCATTGCAGCCTGGGGCACATTTTGCACAATATCACTTAATATTTTAAAAGCACTGATAGTATTCTTTTGAGTCTTAATTGTGAAATTGCAAAGGGCGCGAAGCGGGCGAAAATTTTTGGTAGGCTTACCAAAATAGCACTGCCTATGTAACCATAAAGAACAAAAAAGAAAAAATAGGAACTGTAGGGGTTGTAGACCGTATCGGTGATAACCTACATTGTGTCGAAACCACCTGAAATACCCAATAAACTAACCGAACTATGCTCCGTGAGTCGCTCACCAACTGACCTATCGCATGACACACACAAGAGAACAGCAAGTAGGCTTTGCGAAATGGGATGAAATTTAAGTTGACAGGACTTAAACTCTCTAGATATGTGGAATGTAACTATTGAAAAACCGGGAGTGAATGTACAGCGCGCGTAGCGCGCCGAAAATTTGGGGTTCTTATTAGGGAAATCGTCCCTTGAGAGCAAAAAACAGGTAAAACCAAGGGGGAGACTAGTCGCCGCCGGGGACTGCATTCTTTATCGTAACGACTAAGAGCCTCCCCCCCCCCCCGGAAAACTGTAAAAAAAAAAACAACCCGATTCCCTCCCTCGTCTTGCCGTTTATATTTTTTACTGATTTTTTTCTTTTTTGACTCTCCTTTATCTTTTCAACATCTCCCATCGAGTCCCCAAAATTTCTGTGGGGGGGGGGGTAATCTGCCCCCCCCCTTGTCCCCCGCTGGCTACGCTAGTGGTGGAGTTGACCTGGTATCTTTCAAATGCAACAGACACCACTGTTTGCTGTCATAAGTCACAGTTTCATTGAAATGTTATTGTTCACACATCAAAATTAGAGGACATTTTTGTCAGCTTAAAATTCAGTGTGCATGTCAGGATAACCAGGTTAGTAAGGTGTAATAAAATACCTGATACGCTGGTTTGGTGTATTCCATGTCTTTGAAATTTAGAATTATATTGGCAAAGTCAATGAAGACCCCGTTTGGCAATTTAATTATGGTTTGAAATTTTAATCAGAGTCAGGAGCGATCGCTCTTTGCCCTCCTGTAGTTACGCCACGTGGTGGTTGGTTGGATTATTATAAAACGGCTATCGACCAATTCTATTAATGTTTTAATGTAACACAAATTATTGCAAACAGAAATAAAGAGAAACATATCTTTTGATTTAACTTTTGAGTTCTTCGAACCCTTCGTTAATCACTGTAGTCCTTGTGAGAGCCAGAGTGACCTGCCGGCTTGGGAATGTGGTTTTTGGTTGCTTAAGATAAGAAATTCTTCTTTTTTATCATCGCCCTGGTCAGATTTGTTGAAAGGGATGAAAAGTTACTCAGATGAAATGAGAAGTTTGAAGTAGGGCTCGATATTTTAGTATGGATGCCATTTTTCTCGACTGCAGACGATTTTTTGCTGCAGTTACTAGTCCCATTTTTATTTATATCAGCCACTGAAGAAGCAATATCAGTTGTTTTTGGTATTAATTTAACACGGCATTGATATTAGGCTCACTTTGATCCCGGTACCAAGGAAATATTGTACATTATCTCTTTCCATGTTTTTTAGTTTCTGTACGAATTGATTGGATTAGTTTACAGTAGTACATAACATGTCATTGCCATATGATGGAACGTACGAACACAATACTTCTTACTAGCTGGTTAGAATTAGGTAATCTTACACTGGTAAACATGTGCAGAAAATGTAAAGCAAGAGAAGAACACATCCCTGCTCCAAGCGGGTTATTCTTTCCCCTGGAGATGTCAAGAAACGACCCATACCTTTTACCTCACAGACGGAGAACAGTAGTAATTATTCTAGTTACGATAGTTACTACAACGAGAGAAAAAAAGTAAAAAAAAAAGCATTAAAGCTTTTAAGCATTTAAAGTACCTACTACAGGAACATCATCACAGGTTTGTTCCCTCTCATTGAGTTTGTCAGACCGAATGCCTGGTCAAGATTGGCTAAAGCATCAGACTGGCATGCAGTCGAGAGGTCAGGAGTTCGAGTCCTGACCGGGTCGTACCATAAACTTTAAAAACGGAACCTGCTCATTATAATAAATGGGGTAAGGAAAACAAGCCAGCGAGCCACAGTTGGAAAATAAGGCGTGACAGGCTCGACTTAAACCAACTGGGCGGTAAAACTCCATGTAACCTGAAAAAGTCATTGAGTATTTCGTCTCGCCCATAACAGTTGGATGGAAAACCAAAGTAAACCGTAGGAACCACTCGTTGCATTGTACTTTGACTGAGGTTAATGTTTCCATCAAAACATAGCGGATCGAGTTGGGGTTCAGTGACTGCTGAGGTTATGGTGGGTCCAATTTAGATTAATGACCTCTCCGGTGAAACAGTTCAAAGAGAGGTAATCTGTCTTAGAACTGATATAGGATATGCGCAAACGTATCACTTTTTATCATTCTACATTAATCAGCAACGATAAAAATGAATAAAAAGCCTGTCTTAAAATTTGCTTCATATTTTTACTAGCGATCACACTGAAATCAGGATTTTCATCCCTCTGAATATTTCCTGAAAATTTGAGAACGCTCTAAAGATGAATGCCATGACCGTGATCGTACTGTGCTGTCTGTTGGCCACACTGGCCATCGGCACCGTTAATGCAGTACAGCATTTCGAGTATCTCGAAGTTCCAGTTAAGGAGGAAAAAGTACCTCTATTTGAAAAGGGAGAAGATTTGTCCAAGTCCCGATTGAGGCGGGCAAGTGTAAGTACTTTGCACTTTGTTATATATTTGTGAACGTTTATATATATATATATATATATATATATATATATATATATATATATATATATATATATATATATATATATATATATATATATATATATATATATATATATATATATATATATATATATATAGTCTCTCTCGTGTTCGTGTTCGTTCCGCGTTTGTTGTAAACAGGCAAGAACGGTGTACAGCGAGCCAAGATACATTACCTATTAGAATAATTACACAGTAGATGTTTGTTCCTGTGTCTACAAGGGCTTATCAGTTCTTTTTTTTTTTATTTAGAGTTGCTAAGGAAGGTTTGATTATAATGAAGAACATTTTTTCCAGACAGAGATTACAAGTTTTAGATGATGTGGAGTATGCTCAAGCTTTGTTCATGAGTTTCCATTTTAAGGAGTGTTCTACATTTGAATCCTTTAGTTTCTTGATGTATTCACTGAGTGCAGTTGCGTTTCTTTTGTCTTTGTGTTTTAAGCTAGACTTGTCGGCGGTGTATCTTGTTTTGGATGTGTTCTCTGTTAGACCAATGTATGTTTCTTTGTTGTGGTTGTCGTGGCGTGTTACGGTTTCTTGGTACACAATGTTGTTCGTGCGGTAGTTGCCTTCCAATGGGCACTCGCTTTACTTTCTGCAAGTACATTTGCTTCGCGTTGCTGGTTGAACTTCCTGTTTTGCCAGTATGTATTTGTTGTGTGCTGATATAATTTGGTCTATGTTTGCCATGCAGCTGTAACTCAGTTTCACCGTGTTTCTGTTGAGTAGAGTATGTAGTTTGTGCCCAGGTGGAAAGCAGCTGTCCAAGCGGCTAAAGAATTTCTTGCCAATGTTGGTTGTGACACTAAACGGGGGGTTGAACCAGGTTATGTTCCTATTGCGTCTTCGTTTCGGGGCTCCCTTTGAATGACTGGTAGTAGGGGATTGGGTATCGTACTTTAGGTTGTACCCATAGCCACTTCTTTGTAATGTTTCTTGGTATACGGGCGATGATGCGCTGAATGTGTTTACGTCGGAGGAAATGTTGGATAGTCTCCTGTTGATGCTTTCTAGAATGTTCTTTATGATAAGTGGGGTGGTTGCTCTGTTTGTGCACAAAGAAAGGGGTGTTGTTTGGTTTCATGTGCGGATTGTATGTGCTTGTGCTAAGATCAAGGGTAAGGTCTAAAAAGTTCACTATTTCTTTGTTTGCTTCAATTTCTATTTTAAGCTTGCTATTTGAGAATATCTTGCATATTTCTTTCTTTAATTTCTCTGTTTGCCTTGGTGTTGCTTTGCAAACAGCCAAACCTTCGTCTCTGTATAGGCCGACATTCATGTTAATGTGCTGAAGTTGTGGTAGGAGGTACAATCCTATTAGTTCACAAGTTTCAGCACCGTCGAAACTACCCATGGTGACACCGAATAAAGATTCGGTACGCTAGTACCATGGTGTTTCAACGTTGAACAGCATAGTATTCTACAGGTTACAACCAATGGAAGAACACAAGTGAAGTCATAGACTGGTTTAGTGAAACACACGACAAACAGCATAGTTTTCTCTGTGTGGAAGATGATATGCCTTTCGAATGCTGGTATGTCTGTGTAATTTGATGCAAAGTCTAAAGCCTCGTTGAGGAGGTCTTCGGTAATTGAGGAGTAAAACTCACAAATGTCAAAAGCAATAAACGATTGTTGGTGTTTGTCGTGTATTTCACTAAACCAGTCTATGACTTCACTTGTTGTAGACACAGGAACAAACATCTACTGTGTAATTATTCTAATAGGCAATGTATCTTGGCTCGCTGGACACCGTTCTTGCTTGTTTACAACAAACACGGAACGAACACGTGCTTTAAAACGGACACGTTCAAAAGCAGCGAACACATACGTTTTCAACGTTATTGACATCATTCTACTTCAGGCTTCTGAGACGTGACGACCTACATTATTGGCCCTTACGAAACAGTTAAGAAAAGCTAAGTTGTAAAAACTTCTTGCAACCTTTGCAATATATATATATATATATATATATATATATATATATATATATATATATATATATATATATATATATATATATATATATATATATATATATATATATATATATATATATATATATATATATATATATATATATATATATATATATGTGTGTGTGTGTAGATATCTTGGGAGCTTAAGATATAAAAAACTGTGAACCAAATGTATATTACTCCGCCACATTTATTGGTAAGTCCAGTGGGCAATCTTCATTACGAGTATCACTCACTTTTATGCGGCATTGTATTACAAAAAAGCTGACTATCTTGAACGTCAATTGCTGGGTTGCAGATCCACTGCATGAAAATAGTATTTGAGTCACCCCCTTACTATCAAAAGTAAAATACGCTTCCTTCATCTTTACAGAATCCGTTGCCTGCATTACCACCTCCGCATTTGTATAAGAAGGAAGAAGATTTGTTGACGTCCAGATCTAGACGGGCTAGTGTTAGTATTTCATACTTTGTGATATATTTGTGAACGTTGCACGAGGGAAGCTTTTGGGCAAAGCATATCACACTTCTAGCGTATTTATTGATGGGTTCAGTGTGCAGTCTTCAATAAGAGTATCATCCACTTTTCAAAGTCTCTAAGTATCATGCAACGACTGTTTTTATATTGCCTTTTTATTTGTTCTCTTGATTAAACTCCACTGAGACATTTTGAGTTTAACTAGGAAGCGCGTCTCCAAAAATTCCTCAGCGAAGTTCTTAGTTTCATATTTTCATCAAAACTTTCATTTACACTCCATTTAAGGATCTTTTAAATAGAGTTCTACTTTTTCATTATTGGTTAACAGCTTAAAATTTAAAAAAGGCTTCTTTATCCGTCTTATGTATACTGCTACTATAGATGATACCCGTTATTGGCCTCAAATTGTTAGCAACACCTAATTAGCAACGTCTGGACATTTTATGTGTAGGTGGGGTAAACTAAATAGTTGCAGAGCGATAAGCATGCTGCTGACGGTCTTTTAGGAGAATCAACAATTCAGTTTTCAACTTTACTCTTTCCGGAAGCTACAATTTTAAAAAAATCATACAATGTTTAGATTTAACCGAAAGGGTTAGTAACGCCATTCCATTCAATCTGTGAAGATTTTTGAATGAGACTTCACTTTGTCGTCAACTGATCTGATTGGCAACATTGGACTTTCAAGTCGCACAATCTTAAAAAAAATCTTTATTTAAAATCGATTAAATATGCATGCAAGAAGTTCAAACTAGGTCGTATATAAGCGAGCTCGGTAATTCGTTGGGCACAGCGTGGGATATACACCAACCGACCTCACCACATAGTGTGCGATGTTCCCTTGATTTTGTAAAGTATATGCGCATACAACACTAAGCACCGATCTAATTCTCTAGCGAACTCAAATGAAATAGGATCTCAGCTCTACTTCCACGGCAGATTTAAAATGCAATTGTTTAAACTAAAAAAGCAATTTTGAAAAAGTCCACTGAGCCACACTACTTTGTATGAATTAAGGAAGAATGATTTCGTGAAATCTTCATGTAAACTCAAATTTATGAACAGTGAGTGGTGTTGACTAGGTGCGAAATCCCCTCATTTACACCGACGATTTTAAGAACTGCAGGATGTGCATAGCGACCCCGAAACGAATAACCGTACTCGCTTATTGTTCATTCTTACCATGTTTGGGAAGGGCGTACTGAAAGCCGTTTTAACATGTACCTCGAAATTTAATTTAAAAGAATAGTCCAAAGCCAGTTGACAGGGGCACAGCATGTTTGAAAGAACTCATACATTTAGCTCCAATTTTTCTCCTGGAGGAAAATCGGCCTTGCAGACGTGAAGAAGGGCGAACAACCTCCCCAATTTTGCACTTCAAAACGAACGAGTCTGCCTCATCAAAAATTATAAAGGCTTTTTCTCTGACGCCATGGATTTACTTTGGTTTGTAAAACAGTGTTCACGTTCTTTTTTAAAGCAGAATGCGAATGCTGCATTAGCATTGGAAACAAGCCTAGGTACCACATGGGCCAAGGGAGAGGTCGTCACCTAATGTCATATTCTTATTTGAGGTCAGCTGCGCAAATGTAGATTCATTTACGTATTGGAAACCATTTGCTGCTAAAGGCAAGTGGCTCTGTGTATGCACCTCAATCGCGACTTACAATTACCGATGTATACCTTAATATAAAGGCTTGGAGTCTATTTTTATTCCAAGCTTTGCGGTACACAATTTGCCCAAAGTAGAAAATGAAGTAAGGTGACGTCCTCTCCCTAGCTGTACGTCTTCTGTCAAGCTGACTGCTTACGAAATTCTGATTTATGGCTGTTCAAGCATCCTTCAAAGTTGCCTGAAAGTTGTTCTTTACAGTGCCACATACACATAACGAACCAACGAGATACAGGGCATGGCTTATTTTTTCACCACAAATAACAGCTATATCCGTGTTGTTTGTGGGGATAACTGTGGTGAGTTGCATCGAACGTGACTGTATGTATGGGTACAGTAGGCCTAAGTTAGGCCTAACTGTATACACTAGTCAGAAGGTACTAAAACAAAAGGCTTACGAAGTTACGGCACGCTGTTCCAACTATCTTCGTTTACGAAACAATCTATTCTAGTAAGTACCGTGAGGTATGCGGCTCACGAAAGTGAAGAATAACATTAAAAATAGACAACATCACACTTCATTTGTAACGACAACAGCACCGCACAAAGGCTAACGTTATCGTTTAGCTTAGGCCTAGCCCACAGTCTAACATTTTGTACGAAAACTCACACTCTGCCATATGAGTAGTTGACAATGTGGCTAGAACGGATCACTTAGAGAAAGTAAATCCATGATGTAATGGCCTCATCGAACAACTCAGAAAAAAATCAAAGTTTTCTTTTAGCTTTCTCCAAGGTCAAAAACATTTTGACCTAATTCTGCTGCCAGGACATTGTATCACAATATTTTCAACATCCTGAAATAGTTTTCATAAGCTTTTGTACTATTCTTTTAACTTAGGTGAAATATACTTCACTTTAATCAACTACATTTCTCTGAAGTAGAATTGAATTTCACTTAAGTAAAATGCATTTCTCTTATATGGAATGCATGTCACTCAAGTGGAATTCAGTTGCAAGGTAAACACATGTATTTGTATGGGACGTGCTAATTTGCATCACGAAAGTATATTGTTTCAATGCTCAGTGGTTTATTTGATTTGATTACAGTTCGGGGCCGATGGGGGCCATGGAGGGCAATGAGCTACAAACCCTTCTCCGTGTTTCGTCATACAGTCGAGAAGATGAAGATTAGTGAACAGGTGAACGCTGGGAAGAAGAAACCATTTTTGGTGGCGGGTCACTCACAAAAACTTCCTATTCTTCCAAGCATCTGGTCGTGTTGATACTTTTCAGATTTTCAGAAAATCATGTGGAGGAATTTTACTTCATGCAAACTTCTTCTGTAGATTAAGAGGTTACCTCTTATTTCTTGGAAATGAGAAAAATAAAAGCTTAACAAACGTTCGAAAGGCTTTTGTCGTTTCTTTTATTGAAGCCATCCTCGTCCCTCAAACAATTATTATTCTTTAAAGAGAATGGCTATTTTTTCGTATTTCCATGAGTGTTAAAAAGCAAACACATTGGAAATCATTTGACTTTTATGGCGATATGGTTCCGGC